>JAUMIR010000012.1:24285000-25532500 GCA_030847615.1 Gambelia wislizenii | reverse complement strand
TTGCAGCAGTCTCTGATTCCCAATAGTTTAAACCAGTGGTTCTTAACCTTTTCTTTACCAGGGACCCCCTTTAAATATCTTTTTTTGCCACGGACCCCCAAAACTTAACTCAAGATTTAAAACAACAGCAACAGCAACAATAACAATAGCAATAATAATACACCATCCATTAAACCTTTCCTCAAAGGCACTGGAGAAGGAAGGAAGACTTTTCTCCTGCTTCTTCCTGCAAGTTTGTGGCTGGATTGAATGGCAATGTGCAGGCCAAGCCAGTCAGCCTTTGCCTTGGCTCCTGTCATATGGCTACTCCACTGCAGGGAGGAGCAATTTTCAAGCCTTCACAGACCCCCTGTGAAGACATCGCAGACCCCTGAGAGTCCCTGGACCTCAGGTTAAGAACCACTGGTTTAAACAACAGCAAGGAGAACTGGAAATATTATTTTTCTTTTTGCCTTTGCAGTGGGTAGCTTTGTGCTGATCAAACTCTGCAATCCTTATAAAATATGGACATTAATTAGTTACCTAAACTTCAGCCAAGTCCTTATGAAGCTCTGTTGCAAAGTTTTAGACTTTGCATTGGAGGCTCTGAGCTGTCTAAAACTTTCAAGCAGCATGGCACAAATCTGTCACTGATTTGTACTTCAATAGGCTTTCCTTTCCAAACTTTGGAAAGGGGTTTCCAAATATTGAAGAACCTGACAGGTTTTTCATGGGATTCCACCAACAACACTGCAGAGAGAGAGAAAAATGCTTAATGGCTGACCTATTCACAATCATCAGTCAGTCTATTCACCATCATCAATTTGATCACCCAAACACCACTAGAGCAATTCATGTAATGATCTTCTGTCACCACACCACATACCAAAGGTTCCTGTGTGAAATAAGGGAGAGGGGCCCTTATTTAATGGTTGTCATACAAGCAACACTTTTTGAAATTCCCTCTTCTGTACAACCATTACATGAGCCCTGCCCCTTGTTTTATTTAGCAACCCTATAAACACACTACACTACATTGCCCTCTTCTGCAGAGTCTGCCTTTTTACTCAGAGATGATGCACTTTGTCCAGCTTATATGCAAATTTCCCCATTGATGCTGTAAACTGTTGCACAGAGCTGACACATTCACGGGAAGGCACACAAGAAGCTATGTTTATACATGCTCTCCATTCAGTTTGAATTAATACGCAGGCAGAGTATATCTTCATTCAGGCCTTATACTCCAAGCACAACGGTATGTACATAAAATAAACACAAAATGTGTGCAGCTTTCTCATGCACATATGCACAGGTAAATAAACAGAGAAGCAAACATAATGGCTCTATATTGGATAGTCAATGATATTGTGATATCAAGGCTTCCACCAGCAGTTGGGCTGCTTCCACCTACCTTCCAAAAAGCAGGAGCAATATTTGAATTGGGGCCACTGAGTGAACCAAGCATGTTCTCCCTGTTTCCAATCATACATGTGTTTTATTTGCAGAAACACTATGTTAGATGAAGAGTGCGTGCACACACAACATGGACACAGGCAAAAGAGAGAGAGAGAGAGAGAAGGGTGCTCTGCAACATGCATGCACATGGCACTTTGTTTAAAGATGCCTGCACATGATTGTCAGATGTGTTCCACACAGACATATGCTTGAACCATAGACTACTAGCATAGTGCTATGACCACTGCACCTTCTCAGACAATTACCCATCAACTTTCAGAATATTGTCTCAAACCCACTTTCCCTCCAAAACAGATTCCTGTGTTATGTGCCAAACAATAACAATCTTCCCAACAGTTCCTTAGATAAGACTCTCTGGAGGAGTGTTTCTCAGTATTTTTAAACTTGGGCACCCCTCAAAATAGGCTGCATCTCCTTCATGAACCAGTCTACCAGCAGCGACCTGTTCAGTGCAGGGCATGAGTGGATTGCTTAAATGCCCTGTATGTATGCAGGCATGCATGCAGTTCACAGCAGGGTATTCAAGGAACTTTGGACTGAGGTTATGAATCCAACATTGGCATTAGAAGAATCTTGGAAGAAGGCATCTGACATGTCTTCTAAAAACTGTCAAAGGAAAGAAGTCCAGAGGGGAGATGTTCTTCTGTTGAGAAGCTCTAAGCATTTTCCTGCTTTTCTAGGGTTTGCAGGCTACCAACATGGCAGTCTGAGTGGTGGCCATATGGAACTTCTCCCATTTAGGAGACAGTTTTTCTGCTTCACTTTTCTGCAGGTAATTCTTCTCACCTGGACTCTGCAGCTACCTTGTGGCTGCCAAAGGGCTTCACCTCACTATTTAAGAAACGCAACCCTGGAACATCTTCAGATCTGGCCCTCAGCTTCAGTCCCTTAGGTGTGCACCAGCATGCCAAGGTTCCTGTTGCTTTCTCTAATTTTAAAAAGATGCCTGAAAATATTTAGAACTCTTGCTCAGCCCTATCATAGTAAACATCTTCTAAAGAATACACCATCTCAACATGCACACACCCCACACACATGTTGTTCCTGCACATGCTTTAAAAAGTCCCCTACCACCCCATCTGGCGTGTGCTGCTTGGGTGCTTTGCTCAATTCCTGAAGCAGAAGACATTTCATTTGAAAAGATCCCCCAAGCAACTTTCTTCCCATTCCAGATCTGAACCCTCATCAGCCCCTCTTACCAATAAATGAGAGAGAGTCCGTCGAAGCGTTCGAGTTCCCTGCCAGTCGACTTGAGATAGGACATTCTCTTCCTGGCTCCTTTAGTTTATTCTTCTTCACAGCAATGGCATGAAATCCCGTCACTCGGTTGCAAAGCCATGTGTCCTCGCCGAATAGGGCTAGCGACAACCTTTCTCCCCAAAGATCCAGACACTGATAGAAGAATCACCAGCACATTTTGCTGGTGACTGGATGCCTCAAATCCCAAGCAAGCAGAAAAGAACCAAAATATGAAATGGTTGTCTGTGTGTGTGTTTAAGTGAGAGACAATGCCCTTCACTCTCCCCACAACTGCTCACCAAGGTGGCTTTGGTGGTGCTGCCTTGGCCTGCCTGCTCCGCTCTGGCAAGCTTTCTGAACACAGCGTGCTAGGAACAGATGTTGCAAGTCTTGCTTAATCCTAAGTGGCAGGTCTGTCAAGGGCAGAGTTGTTCCCAAGGGCTTCCAGGGTTTTAGCTCAGTCTCCAGACAAGAGGAGAGATGTTTAGAAAAAAATTACAATCCAGCCAGATCCTAGGAATCATGGGCATCTTCTTTTCGCTCAGGCGGGGTAGATCTTCCCAGAGAACCAAGGAATATTCATAATCCCATTGAGTGGCTCACAAATATTTCTCATGCTTCAGGAACTGAGCGAAGCATGCAAGGAGCAGATTTTTGAGAGGTGTCCATGGGGTGGCAGGTGGGGTGAACAGGGCATGCAGTTACTGGCGAATGGGTGCCGAATCTTTGCATCACTAGCCACTAGCCAGTGTTAAAGATGCTGCCGATGGAGTCTGCCCTTCCTCCCACTCAGATGATAAAAGATCCCTTGCTCAAGAGAGCAGATCAAGGAAAAGAAGATTTTAGGGTTTTATTTAGCATGTAAACAGTACAAAGATCCTGTTTGCCAGTTTGGTGAAGGGGGGGGGGGATATACTCACAGAAGAAGAAAAGGAAAAGATTTTCCTGAAGCTTTAGGACATCAACAATTTCTACACCCCTTTAAAATCAGAGGGCTGTTGTTGTTTTTAAATGCACAAGAGATATATTCCTCTGAGCATTACAAAAAAAATTACCCACTCCCTTCCATGAGAAAATTCAGTCTAGGGAATAAGAGGTTAAACGCAATATAAAATAAAATTGCCTACTCCATCCCTTCAAACAAATTCAGGCTGGAAAATAAGAGATTAAAGGCACAAAGAAAAATCCCACTAGAACACCCTTAAAATCCAATTTCAATAGCTAAGAAAAAAAGATTAATAAACAGCAAAATTGCCCCCGGACACCAAAGGGAGTCGACAAAGAGAGATTTGAAAGCTACCTTCACACTTACTACATCAATAATGTGTATTAAGGAAATGTCAGTGTAACACTTAGGGTTACCAGATCTCAAGGTGTGGCCCCCAGTCTGAGGTTCTTGCATTTGTCTCCTGGCTCTTAGGAGAAGAACAGAAATGTAGGAGTAAGAAGGCTGCCTTTAATATTTTGTTTTGTTTTGTTTTAATGTATGCTGCTGCTCCAAATTGCTCCCTTCCTTTTAACTCCTTTCTAAGAGGTTGTCTAAATGGTCAGAATAATCCTAATGGAAATCGCTGGGAAGACGATCTGTCTTAATGGAAACCCACATCAATGGACCATATATGGAAGTGGGGGACCAAAGAAACTCCAAAAACTACGCTGAGAGAGCCTTCATGGCTTTTCCTGGAGTTTTTAAAAAGCTCCATGGGGAATGTACATTCCTGCTCATTGGGACAAGTGATTTGATTTGAATCGCTTCCCCATACGAGAGGAAGCTCAAACCTGATTGGTTGGATGAGCGCTGCTGCCATGTTGGATTTTCGCTTTAGCAATCACTCACTAAGGCAATAAAACAGCAATTTGTACTATCTTTTTCTCTTTTATTGTAAGTGTGAAATATCACTTGGGTACACCATGAAAATAGGCAGATTTAAAAACACAAGCCACAATTTTGGCTTGAGGGCACACAAAATTTATGGGGCTGTAAAACCATTAAGACAAGTTGCAGGTCTGCGAATTGCTGTTACTGTGGAGGAATCTGCATTTTGTTTCAGGCTCATATAGATGAGATCTCCAGTTTCTTAAGCTACAACTCAGCAGCGGAGAGAGATCAGCATAGGGAAGCACTGCACTGCCTTAGTATCTGTTGCCTTTGTGGCTTTTCCTATTTACGGTAGTAGTTAACTTTCCCAGTTCTGGCACATCTCCTGGTTAAATGTCTTCTTTTTCCTTTTCCTTTTCCTCTCTCTGTTCAACATAAGACCCCTGCTGTTCAACATCAACTTCTATCTTTCAGCTCCAACTTCTATCATCCAATGCCCAGGTTCAGAGCGTTGCCAAAGCTCCTAGTGGAGCAAATGCCTTTCTTTCCCTCTTGGCTCTCAGCCTTTGCCATTTCTCAGCCAAGCATTTTACTTCCAGAGCTAGTTAGTCATCCTTTATAGGGCTGCTTGGCTCTTTTTCCTCCATGCAGAGGCTTTAACTGAGGCCAGCTCTCATTCATTCCCCAAGGCCAGGGTGCTGCCTCTAGTGAGCCCTACTCTTTGGCCATGGGTCACAGAGCTGGAGCACCCTTTCCCGCTCTGCTTTGGGTCGCTGGTATTAATTTGCAAGTTGGTAAGCCTATAGTCACAGCCTTGGAATAGCTGCATGCTCTAACTTCAGCCTAAACAAGGGTGCATCTACACTGTAGAAATAATGCAGTTTGACACCACTTTTATTGCCATGGCTCCAGCCTACAGAATCATGGGAGGTCTACTTTGGTGAGGCATCAGCACTCTTTGGCAGAAAAGGCTAAAGACTGTGTAAAATGACACATTCTGGGATTCCATAGAATGGCACTATAGCACTTGAAAGTGGTGATAAACGGCACTATTTCTACAATGCAGACGCACCCTTTGAGTCTCTGCTTGCTTGAAAGAAACTGCAAGTGAGTGACCACGAAGCTGTGAACATCCCTAATGGCTGCCAAGGTGCAAAAGTCTATTGGATCATGGGTGTCAATGCAGTTAAGAGGTTAAGGAGTAGCAGGGAGGTGTCACAGCTCAGCCAAGGGCTCTCCATGGAGCTGATGGTAAGCAAAGGTATTAGTGGCACAGGGCCACAATCCAGCTTCATGTCTGTCAGTAGGTGCTCTTGTGATTAAATCCTATTGATCCCTCCAAGAAGGACTGTTCTGAAAAGGAGCTGCAGCAAGCTGTTCCCTGAATGGGCTACTTGTGGCCTTTTGGATCTTGTTGGACTACAAGTCCCATGAGCCTTAACCGATCATTTTCATTAGGAAGCATAAGCCAGCATGGAAACGGTGCAAAATTTCTCCCCCACCATTTAGTGTGGCCACACCCTTGTAACTATAAATTGCAATGATAACAGGGTGGGGTTATTTCTTGTTAAGTTATAAATGTAATAGACCTGTACCTTTGCTGTTTGTAATTCTTGAGTGGATTATCTCAAGTACCATCTGTATTTGGCCAAAATTAATGTCACTAACTGAGAAAAAGAAATGTCTCACATGAGCTTTCATGGTGTCAAGTCCACTAATGAGATGCGGGCCACTGGAGTCCACGAAAACTTACACGAGAACTTTCTTTTTCCTCAGTTATTCTCAAAGGTGCAACAGGATTCCTTTATATCTTTTTATGCAGATACAGACTAACACAGCTATGTCTTTGAATGCTACTTTGTGACACCCTGTTTTGCTCAACAAAGTCTTATGCAAACTAAAAACATACAGGTATAGTACGACCCCAGTATCCACTGATTCATTATCCACTGATTCAATTATCCACAGGACACAAAATAGCACACCTACGATGAGTTTTCCTAGAAAATGTGTCCTCTCTAGCCATTTTCTAGGTCCTCCAAGACAACTCTATAGTATTTTAAACCAGAAGTCCCATTATTTTCAATGGCATTTGCTATTATCCACAGTTTTCAGTATCCATGCCCCCCCAGAACTAATTCCCAGTGGATACGGGGGCCCTACTGTATTTCTTTCATCCAGAGATACAAAACCTGGCTGTCCTTCCTCCCCTCTCTGTGTGCCCATTTTGCATCCATCTGCAATACCATCAGCATGCATCACTAGATACCAGAACTGAGCATCCAAGCTCCTCTTAATTCACATAAACACTTTTAATTCTATGGGGTTGTCCAGACAGTGAAAATACCCCTCATGGAATTCACTGGGAATCCTACCTGTCTAAAGGGGTTCCTGCACCAATCCACACTATTCGGAAGGAGGGGGCCCAAAACAGCAAAAACAATGCAGTAAAAGCCTTTGCGGCTTTTCCTGTGTTTTTTTCAAAACCGCAAAGTCGGTGCACATTTCTCCTCATTTGGACTATCGAACAACAGGAAATGTGAAGGGAAGCAGAAAGCTGATCAGCCAGGTGAGAGCAGGGGCAGGGCTTGCTAGCTGGTCAAGTGCCCGTTGCCGCCATGTTGGATTTTCACCTTAGCGATTGCTCGCTAAGGCAATAAAATAGGATGGTTAATTTTTGTTTTACTTGCTTATTAAATTGAAAAATCACTCTATCGCTCTAGCACACCTTGGATGACCTTCAAAAATAAACAAACAGCAGTGGCGAAGAACTAACGCGAGTAAATCACTTGCAGCCGCCATCTTGAATGCGAGGTTTATGGGGGCTCCTGAGGCCACAGAAACCATTAAGAACATGTCACCTTCTGGTTTTCCCCCCTTGTATAGAGGAGCCCTCAAGTTTTGAATGACTTTTAATGATTACAGTACTTGTAACCCAGGGGCTCCCTCTTGTGGCAGAAGCAAACTACATTGGCTCAGCATGGCTTAGCAAGTCCTTTTAGTCCTACTTCTGGACATCTGGACATCAATCCTGCCTAGAGTTGCCACGGATCTCTGAGGACTTTATCAGACGAGCCTCTAAAAATGTTTCTTTGCCACCATATTCTAAACCATTAGTGTGCTGGCAAAATAACCCTTTTTATCAAACGTTGCTGTAATAGCGTGAAAAAGCAGCCCCATACTTCCGCATTGCCGGGTGCATGTGACATCACCAGGGACTGTCTCTAATTCCCAGGTTTTGGTCTGGAAACCTTAAAGCCTGGGGTGATCCTCAACCAGCAAGCAACCTTAATCCTGCCTATTAACCAAAGACAGTGTTTTGTTCGCTGGCAATGGTTCCTGGTAAAACACCATTCCTATTTCACATACAGTCGGACCCCCATATCCGCGGGGGGTTCAGTTCCTAGACTTGCAGGTTATACTGGAAACTTCTACTGTGTCCCATCCCAAGACCCTTTGACGCTTCCTCTTGGAAGGTGCTTTGGTTTCTGGAGCCTGTTGATCCTTTCACTGCCTCCAGGGGGAGCACTTTGATCACCATAGAGTTGGGCCAGCTCAAAGAGAGGCATTCCTCCCCATTGTTGGAGAGATGAAAGTCAGCACCCTCTTTAGTGCATATGCACATCGGAGGGAGGATGTGAACAGGGCAACATTCACCAAGCTGGCCTCTTTCCACCCTGGGCTCATCTATACGAGGGAGGGGGGGATGTGTATTAATGCGTACTCATGCAGATTTGACGCAGGATTGACCTGTATTAACAGTGATTTGGCAAAATTGCAGGCATGCAAGATTATCTGCTTTTGCTGTCCCAATGGGCATGCCTGCGATTCAAGATGGAGGCCATGACTCGCGTTTTTATTTTTGCCAGTTGCCACCGTTGAACAGTATTTAGTTGTGTTTTTTTAAAGGCATATCTAAGGTACAGAAGTGTGATGGTGCACTATTCTACCTAAATAAACATTTTTTAAAAAAAGAAAAAGGCTGTTTTGTCACTTTAGCACATAATCACTAAGGTGAAAATTCAAGATGGGGGTTCCAGGGCTCTTGCCTTCTTGGCAAGCCCCATCCCCTGCTCCTGTCCAGCAAATCAGCTTTCTACTTACTCTTTTTTGGCACTATGCAAATAAATGCAATTGCCTGTCCTAATGATAGACAATGTGCATTCTCTATGTTTTTTGTTTTTTTTTAACTTTGAGGAAAGCCCTGGGGGCTATCCCCGAGCAGTTTGGGGTGGATTTGGCCCCCCTCCTTCCAAATACAGCAGAATTATGCGGGATCTCATTAGGGCAGTTTGCATTCTAAGTGAATTCTAGGAAGTGTGTTTTCACCATTAAGACAGGTCCTCTGTCTTTTAAACAGCCCAGTGCTAAATTCATGTCTATTCTTCATGGGTTCAAGCAATCACCCCATCCATTGTTCACTGTAGGGATGAGTCTTTTGATGTCACCATTGGGCAATACTGCATTTCTTTTTCTTTCTTTTTTTTTCTTTTTGCAAAGTAACTCTGTCCTCAGAGTTGCAAACCAACCAACCAAGCACAGGAGAAGGTAAGGCCCTGGAAGACAAGGGGTGAAATCCGAGCTCCAGCATTGACGGTGGGGTGCTTCAAAATGGAGAGGGCTTGCCTAAAAGTTGCCAATTATCCAGTTCAGACTGGCCTTTGGGTGATGCTGTGGGTTCAAGGAGTGCATTTTGCTCTGGCATGATGAGGTTTGGGGCGTCATCGAAGCTCCTGGTGGAGCAAATGCCTTTCCTTCCCTCTTGGCTCTCCGCCTTTGTCATTTCTCAGCCAAGCATTTTACCCAAGAAATAGTTTCAGTGAGTAAATCCAGAGGTGGGGAGAAGATGAGGTAGGTATATAATTTTTGTTTGAAAAAAAGCAAGAGCAAAAGACACAGTCAAGCAAGGATCCACTCCAAATCTAGAGGAAGAAAGAGGCTCTTGGCCAAGGTGAACTCTAGTATGCCTTCTCTTTTGGCAGTATGGCAGTCCCCTTCAAATGATTCTATGAAGCCTAAACTCCCCCCATCCATGCCTCTCTCTGCTGATAGGGATGGGCTGGAGATTTCAATTCATTGACATGTGAGAGACACTGAAGACACGCACAGCAAGGGTGGGACGCTTTCCTTTCTTTAGAGATGGAATGAGGGAGGCGCGACAACACAGCAGGGCAGGCCAAACCTGTTCCTGGAACCCCTGGAGCTGGTTCGTCAAGAGAGAAACTCTGCCAAGAATGAGGGCTGGGAAAGTTTAGGCTCAGCGAGCATCCGTGCTTTGTGGTCAGTGGTGGTTTCAGGTGCACGAACGTACAGAGCAGCTCCACGGTCTGGCCTGTTTGGCAAGGCTGCACACCTGCTCTCTGAAGGGAAACTGGTGGAAATACCTTCAGTTGCAGCATAATCGTGCCATGAGTCATCCGACTGACCTGTCCTTTCAAGGGCCAAATCCACATGATATCTCTCTGGCTTTTCTTCACAAACGAAGATTCAGGAAGGACTCATCCCGTGCTTTCTGCAAGTGTGCTAATGACGAAAACGGCCAATCTGAGATAAACAAGTCCAGTTGCAAAAAGCACAGCAGAAGGTCTCCTTGGGTGATGTTTCCGGGTTGGGATTCTTTCTGCGTTGTCGTTTCTCTTCAAGACTTGTTCGTCGTGAGTTCTCAAATAAGGCTGCAGCATTGTGGATAGTGCGTCTCCATGCCTCCCGATGTGAAGCCAGGGCAGACCATTGTTGGTGATCCATTTGGCCGAGCCTGAGATGTTATTTAAGGGAGTCCTTGTATTGCTTTTTTGGAGCGCCCCTCTTATGCTGACCCGTGGGGAGGCGATGGTCCTCCATCCTAGAAATGTTCCCTGCCCAGTGCAGCTGTGTTCTCAATATCATGGCCTCAATGCTGGTGATCCCTGCTTGCTCCCATTTTAATCCATGTTGGAGGGTAATGTAGCATCTGGAGAGCCACAGGGATCTCAATTTCAAACTAGTGCAAGGATGGCCAACTATGATCCTCCAGATGTTTGGGGGCTGCAATGCCCTTAATCTAATTGTCCCAGAGTAGACCAACTGGACCAACAACACTTGCCTAACTCATTGGACTCATTGAATTCCTGGAAACTCAATGGCTCTATTCTATCTGGACTCTATCTATCCTTTGGACACCACCACACTACACTGTTATTATAGCACTATTATTCCACTTTAACCACTATGGCTGCCTCCTGTGGAATCTTGGGATTTGCAGTTTTAGGGAGGGACATTTAGCATTCTCAGCCAGAGAGCTCTTAGGCCTCCCTAAACTACAAATCCCAGGATTCCACAGGAGGCAGTGACAGCAGTTAAAGTGGAATAATAGCACTATAACAGTGTAGTGTGGTAAGGTTCTACCAATTCAATTTAGGCTCCAGCATTTACTTGCCACAGGATACATGGGAAGTGCAGATGAGGGGGTTAGCAAAAAACATCTGGAGGGCCAGAGCAACTCATCCCTGATCTCGATGCTGCTCATGATCAGTCACTCCCTTGGTGTATACGTGCACCATTTTTCAGTGTCTGAAGTGCTTCTGTGCCGTATTTCTATAAACCCAGCCCTGAAAGGTAGACCAACATTGCTTTCCATAAGAAAAGCCCTGGTAATTCTGATTCATGCTCCAGCTAGGAATATTTGAAGACTTTGATTGAGGCACACCCTGAGCCTGTGTGGTTTGAGTCCCAGACTTAAGACTCCAAGGGACCAGGGTTTGAACCCTCGGACCAGCCATGGAGACCTTGGGTGACCTTGGGGAAGTGCCACTGTCCCAGCCTCAGAGGAAGGTGAGGGCAAGCCTCCATTGAACAAATCTGTTGAAGGCTATGGAGGAACACTGAGGTCCCTAAGCTGTGTTTAAGAGGTATTCTAACCTTCTCCTCCTCTAGGCCTTCTGCTATAACTTATCTCGCTACTACACAAATCTGGCACAGCAGTGACACATGTAGTACAGTCAGCCCTCTGTATCCACAGGCTCTGCATCCATGGATTCAACCAACCATGGCTCAAAAATATTGGGGGGAAAATACTGCTTGTTTTGTATACTTTTATATGTATTGAATTTTTATATAGCCTAATAAATATATATATATTAGAAATATTCAGCAAAAAAATAATCCCCAAAAGCAAATCCTGCTGTTTGCCATTTTATATAAGGGACACCATTTTACTACAACATGGTATACAATCCACAGTTTTTGGTATCCACAGGGTTTCCTGGAACAAAACCCCAGCAGATATGGAGGGCCCACTGTATTTTCTTCTGACCCTTCATGTTTCTTTACAGAGCTTATTTATAGACTGCTGAGCTTTTCCTCAAATAGAAAGCATCATAGTTGTAAACAAACGGGCAAGCCTCCTGCCCAGTCCGATATTTCCTCTCCTCCCACCTAACCACCACCCTGGCCTCCCCTCCACTTCTGGTTAACACAGGGTGTGCCCTCCTCACGTGACACAGGTATGCACAGCATCCTTCTCTCACCCATCCCTTGACAGCACCATGATGAGTCACCTTTTTGGGATGTAGGCAATGTGGGCAGACCCGGTGCCGCTGTGTCCAGAGTACAGGAGCGTAATGATCTGGCACTGCTTGGTGAGAATCATCTGGTAAATTTGCCAGACCTTTTATTACCTGTCTGTCTCACCTCCCCACCAATGAACTCAAGGCAGACTGAGTTCAAAGTGCAAAAGTAGTTGGCATTCATTTATCTCATGGAGAAGAGAGGAAGGAGTCGATTCTTGCCCTTCCCAGGTGGCCCAGGCAAAAGCAAACTGCTGCAGCCTTTCCTAGCTTGTGTGTTCTACCTCAGGGATAACTTCTGCTACTTTGACTACACTCTGATGTTATTAGACTGCACGTGTCCCAGTTTCCGTCTGTGAAATGGTGGATGCGACCCTGTGACAATTCACTTCAAGCCTAAATATCTGCAAAATAACCACAACGATCATTTACAACAGTGGTAGTTGATGATAACGCTATTATCCTAACTTTGCTAATTAACTTTGTTAATTACCACCTATATTTGTCTTATTTATCTACAACAATGACAAAATAAGCCTAAGTTTGGTGCTTTTTATGCTATCTAGTATATATTTAACACACATCTTTCATACAAGTGTGGGATGACGTCTCTATGCTAGGCCTGCATCATTCACAAACTATGACTGTTCCTTCGGGCTATTTGGACCTAGGAATTAATGGTGAGCCACATGGATCACACAACTTTACCACTGGCCCAGGGGCAGGAATTACCTTGCTTCTCGTTCACCCTCCTCCCTTACTTGTGAGGAAGACGCATCCAGGATCTGTGAGGACAAAAGGAAACAGAGCAAGTATTTGTAATTAAAAGAACAAGACAAAACACCTGGCAATTTATGTGTTCCAGAAATAATGGGCTGCTATTATACTAACCAAGCCCTATATGTTAATGAAAGGTATTGAATCTTGGGCCACCTTCCTAGACACTTGAAGGGAAATGGAAAACGTGGACATTGCAGCCCAACAGCCTGAAATGAACCATATTGGGTAGCCAACTTGACCAGGATTAAAAGTAAGACTGGATAGGGTTGCTGCTGATTTGAGTTGTAGACCTGGCTTTATCTGCAGAAACCAGCAGTAGTGGCTTTTCAGAGCAGAGAGATAAGCACTATCACCAGGTAAAGATCTTGACCTCCTGACTCAGACCGTCATCCCTACAAATCTTACACCCTTGTCCTCTGGCCACCCCAAAGTTTCTTGCTCCTTTAAATGGCTTCTTCTGCTCCCCTAGCATGAGGATGGTGGTTGGAAACACACTTCCCAACCCAGTTCCTCTAGCATCATCTCTCATTCTGCTGTTAGACTCACTCTCCCCAATGCACAAACCATACTTTTCTCATCAAGGAAAATTTTGTCTCAGCAGCACAATAGCTCGATGGCTGACCTCGCTAGTGATCGGCTAAGCAGACTGTTCTCTTTATCTGTGGGGTGGGCAACCTCTGGCCCTCCAGATGTTGTTGGACTGCAGTTCCCATAAGTTCTAGCCAGAAGTCAATGAAAAGTAACAATTGAATTGCAGGCCAACAACATCTGGAGGGCCACCAGTTGCCCACTCTAATTAAGCTTGTTGCCTGGTGCAGCAAGCTTTCGGTTTGGCTTCATAGCCAGCAGTTGCATCTGGCGAGCAAAGACAGCTTCCTTATTTCTATGTCAGGACACACATGAATATGAGAACATGGCTCCTAAGAAGCATGTCGCATCCTCTTGACATTGCAGGGTGAAAGAGATTGCCTCGAAGCTGACATGGGCCCTGTCTATCCTGTGTCAGCAGGAAGCAATAAATAATCCAACCTGGCACTTACTGGGTAGTTTTGGCCCTTGAGTCAAACTGCTCCATCAGAGGGCTTTTGACAATTTGAGTGTTTTTCCACTTAGTTACATAGAGAAGCCTGCTAAGCAACCTTGGTTGTGTCATGGAATCTAATTGCACCACAATCATTTGCCATCACCAGCACCAGGGAGAAGAAAATGAACCCCACAAGACAAATACCCAGAGTGATAGTTTACCTTGTTCCAAAAATAAGGTCATGTTTAGGTAAGGAGACCTCACAGGGGAGCAGAACACCTGCAGAAAAAGCCACCAACAGATGAGAAAGCCCCTGGGCTGGACAGAACAATTGCCTGATGTAGATTCAGCTGTTGGACTGTCACCAATAGGCCACCCTGCCTCTTGTGCCCCACTTCTGCCTTAGGTATCTTTCTCACTACACTGTTATAGTACTATGATTCCATACCTTCCAATTGTCCCAGTTTGGCAAGGACAGTCCAGATTAATCTTCTGTTGTCTCACTTTTCTGCTGCTTTTTAGGATATCCCAGTTTCTCTTCCCACTTTTTCCCTTTATCCTCTGCTTAATTCCATAGCTGTCAACTGATTTCAAAGTGCAAAAGTATTTTGCATGCAATTAACTCAACAGGGGAGAGGAGGAGTGGAATCTCACGCTTCCCAGTTGGCTCAGACAAAAGCAAACTGCTGCAAACTCTCCTAACTTGCCTGCTCTTCCTCACTCACTTTTTCTATCTTGATCACATTCTAATGTTGCTTGACCACACAGGGTCTGGTTTTCATCTGTAAAATGTTGTAGGGTATGCATTCTTAAGCCCCTAGCCAAAGCTTCGCAAAATTAACATATATATTTTTTGGACTGTAACTTCCATAATACCACAGGGAGGGATTCTGTAGTCCAGAGAAGGGATCTGGGGAACTGTAGTCCAAAAATTAACTCTTCCAAATGTTCTTCCTACTTTTTCACCCCTTCTTTCCCCAAGACCATCTTTCTGTCCTGCCCAATATCTGAACAGCTCACCCAGTAGAGGCAGAAGAGGGGTGCTTGTGGGAGCATGGAAGATATTTTTGTGTGTTTTCATATGTTTAAGGAACTTTCTGCATGATTTTTTTTGGGGGGGATAACCTGAAAATCATGGAGGTGGGTTTCCAAAGGTCCAAGGCCCACAAGCTGCCCTCCCCTGGTTTATATTTTGATTTAGATGCCTGCTTTCTAACCATAAAATTATGATGGCAGGCAAAGGTAAGGGAAGAGAAGCCATCACCCTTTGGAACTGGTACAGCATGTAAAGCATTTGCTTTTTACCTCTCAAGATAAGAGTGGAGAGTGACTGGATTGAGAGAGAGAGGAAGGGAAGGGAAGTCGACACTCTGCGTGGGCAAAGTGCCACCCACTTCTTGAGTTACAGCCTGCACTAGCAGCCTGCTGTGTTGATCCACCACTTTGCTTTTGCCAGAGGGTGTATCAGTGCACTTGGAGACTAGAGGAAAGGAGCGGCTGCCTTGGAATGTACAGTGGAGCAGGGATGGGAACCCTGCAAAGCAACAGCATCTTGGGATGGTGCCTGCTTGCCTTTGGAGCATGCCTGAAACCCATGCATGGAACTCTTTGTCCCTGGACACAGGACAACATTTGCAGATAGTAGAGGACATCAGATACAGGGTGGGGTTGAAGAAAGTGTATCTGAGATGAATTGAGACAGAGAGAGAGAGAGAAAGCAAGGAAACGTGCCAAAAACAACAATTGTTGCATAAACTGCAACCCTCCCTCCCTTCCACAACAGTGCCACAAAACAGCTTCACCCAGCTTAGAGCTACAGGGTCAGCTGCATTGCTAGACGAGTCACCAGCAAACAATCCACTCACGGAGGTGCCCGCAGGCATGTGGCGTATCAGTAGCATTGCCAGTGTTGTACCGATCCTAACCAGTAAAAGACTGTTTTGTCAAGCCATCCAGGGCTGAAATCTGGAAAAAAAATCATCCATGAGGTGTTGTGGCAAGTGACTACAACATAGTGCTAACAAAATCTGCCAGTGTCGGATTGTTCTCTGTGTGTGTATGTGTGTGGCAGTTCCCCATTCACCTGAAGCTTGGATGCATCAAAGAGTGGGCTTTTTAAAGACATATTTGTGAATAGTCCATACACACATATTCTCCTCACACTCAAATATAAAATAAAACCCTGTTTCCACGTGTCTTCCAGCCCAGTCTAAAGAAGTGTGAGTTTTCAGAGCATAGTTCTTTAGGCTTTACCAGTTGCTGCTTCTGCGTATGCATTTCATTCAACCTGAGTGATTTATTGGATTTGCACAGGGCTCTTCTGTATTGGTTGCTTTTTTTAATCAGAGTGTGGTTTGCTGAGGTGGTCCTATGGTTTAAAGGGCAATTTTTCTCCCTCTGAATTTAAAAGAAAAATTCTTAGGAGTATAGTTATAGAGCAGAGGTGCTATTCCACAGAGGCACTGGTACATTCTATCTGTTTTAAAAGAGAAAGGAGAAGAAAGTGATCCTCTCCAATGTTACAGTCTAATTCTGATTAGAAATTGTAACTTTCCCCCATTGTCTTCAGTTTACCCCAATTGATGGACAAACAATTCAAGAGCATAAGGCAGCTTTATGGTTACTAGATTTCTTAGTTTGGTAGAGCAATTTGTCTAGCAGAACTCAGGTGTGAGAGCTGACAAGTCAGAACAACTCGAGGGATTAACAGGAGAGCCCTGGAAACCTCAGCTCTTTGTCTTCTGGCTTTCTTACCCTTGTTCTTTAGGCTTGTTCCATCTTGTTTCCCATTTTCTCCCCTCCTTCCAACCCCCACCCCCACTATTCTTGTGTTTGAAGGATGCTGTATCTTTCAGCCTCCCCAAGAGCTCTGTAGTCCTATGCACAGAAGCATTCAAGTAAAGTCTAGGTGTCTTAGTGGTATGTATATCCAGAAGATGCCATCAGGCCCTCTGAAGAGCCACACATATCCCTAGATTTTTCATCTGTGAAATGTTAGAAGCTATGGAAATCCATTACCAATGCCTCCCTCTGCCTAATGGAAGGGCTGGCCCTGCTAGCAACTGTTTTCTAGTCTGTTAGGAGATTTTCAGACGCAATTTTCGGGTCTATATATTCCAAAACAGCTCTGTTGCTGCCACGCAGCACAGGAGCAGTTTTGGATGACACTGTTCCTCTGCCAAACCCCTCCGTGTCACTTCCGTGACAGAATGGAGGAAGCGGTGTCATATTTCACTCACGGGCAACAATCATGAGTGAAATATGATGCAGCTTTGTCCATTCTGTCATGGAAGTGACACGGAGGGGTTCGGCAGAGGAACGGCATCGTCCAAAACTGCTCCCCTGCCGTGCGGCAGCAACGGAGCTGTTTTGGAATATATAGACCCGAAAATCATGTCTGAAAATCTCCTTAGTCTTTCCTAGGTCTACCTTTTGAAGCAGTAACACCACAAGGTGCCTTGCCAAGAGGAATCCAAGGTCCAGTGCTGCCCTGTTGAGTCATCCCTTCCTAACTATTTGCAGTACCCTTGTCTGTTTCATTTCTCTCCAAAAAGCAGAGTGTGGCGTAGCTGGCTCCTTCGTTCCCATGTGTTCTTTTGCTGTCCAGACGCTGGCACGGGCAACCCTTCCCTTACTTCCAAGTCCCATCTGTGAAACATCACCAGCAGGCTGGATGACAGGGATGTAAATATTGGTTGAGGCCAGCAATGGGCAGAAGTTTTCAGCACAAATTAGCCTATGGAGCCAATCGCCATTGAGCGGCCAATCGCTTGAGATGGCTGCAATGGAGAAGGTATAGGGAAGAGTATCCCAAGAGTCTGCTCCCATTGGGACTACTAATTAGATCCAGGCCATCTCCAATGCTGTTTCCTTAACCATGGAAGGGGGAAGATTTTGCAGACTGTTTTTCAAACTCTTGCCACACTGTTTATTAATGAGTATCATCAGCATGACTGCCAATTGTGCAAGCAAGCCTGGAGCTTCTTGTCTGTCTCTTTCTTTCCTTCCTTTGTTTTCTTGTTATGGTGAGGAAAGAAAAAGGGCCAGGTAGGTTCTTTGAGCTCTCCCTTGCTAGTCTGCATTCCCAGCTCTTCCTCTGATTTCCTGTGTGGCTCTGGGCAAGACACTTAAGATCTAAGGACTACCTTTTTTGCCTGTGTTTTTTACTTCCGTTGACATCTCAGCAATACCTACAACAGGATTGTAAATAACCCTGCAAAATTTTGTAGCCTGCAAGATAATGGCCACAGCAGAAGTAGAATAGGCCTCCGGGAACTGGCAGAGGAGGAGTAGAATCACAGCATCATAGTGTCACCTGCACTCTCCACACAGATGGCAGCCTTGGACCCAAACAGAGATAGGCAAATGACAAGCAGTGTTTCTTGAATCAGGAGTTTATAGCAGACAGAACAGAGAGGCCAGAGCCTGAGAAAAATCGGATAAGACTTGAGCACAAGGGATGACTTTGGAGGAAGAGACCCAGAGCTAAGCCATACAAAGTTTTTATACCTTTTGCATTACTACTAGCTCCTGTCCTTGAGCAAGCAGGAATCACCAGCATTGAAACCATGATATTGAGACCACAGCAGTGCTGGGCAGGGCACATTTCTAGGATGGAGGACCATCACCTCCCCAAAATAGTATTCTCCGGTAACTCGTCACGGGTCAGTGTGAGGGGCACTCCAAAAAAGCAATACAAGGACTCCCTGAAACAACATCTCAGGCTCAGCCAAATTGATCCCCAACAATGGTCCGCCCTGGCCTCACATCGGGAGGCATGGAGACACACTATCCACAATGTTGCAGCCTTATTTGAGAACTCATGCCAAACAAGTCTTGAAGAGAAATGGCAATGCAGAAAGAATCACAACCCGGAAACATCACCCAAGGAGACCCTCTGCTGTGCTTTCTGCAAACGGACTTGTTTATCTCGGATTGGCCTTTTCAGTCATCAGCGCACTTGCAGAAAGCGTGGGATGAGTCCTTCCTGAATCTTCCTTTGCAAAGAAAAGCCAGAGAGAGAGAGAGAGAGAGAGAGAGAGAGAGAAAGAGAGAGCTCCTTTTGATGTCGTATTAGTCTTGGTCACTTTCCACTCAAGCCAAATTCTAATTAAATCTGTCTTAAGACTTTCCTGGCAACAAGTGGTTTACCTGACAGTGAAAGCAAAGCATATAGATAAGACAAGAGAAGGTTTCTAAGAACAGGTCAACCTGGCCCTGAAGTACCTTTTCTCTGCTTCCCAGATCCTTGACCCTTTCGCTAATTTTTAGGGAAAAGGGGAAGAATCTCAGATCAAGAGCACTGCCTTGAAAATTGTCTCTGTTTTATTTTTTTCTTCGTTTGTTAGACTTCCACTTAAACAGTTTTTTTTTTAAATTGCATGGTATATTCTGTGCAACTGTGGCTTATGCTTCAGACATCATGCTTAATGACATCAGCAGGTGGCTGCCTCTTGTAACATCACCCTTGTAACATTACCAGGGCCTGTTTCCTGTGACATCACAAGGAGTCATCCTTAGATCTTAGGTTTTGGCCCTAAACTCTCACGGCTCAGGATAATCCTATCCTAACCACCCTAGTCGCCCCTACAAACAAAAAGTAACTGAACCCAAAAGAAAAAGTGCCAGCAATTCTATTGCTTTTGACCATAGAAGAACTTTTGGCGGGGTCAATGTAATGTCCCAGGCCATTTTTTCAGCAAAGAGCAAACCATCATGCAACAAAGCAGAAGTGTCATAATCTGATTGTTGGTTGGGTGGCCCCAATGGAAAATATATTCCTTTTGGGTGACACTGGAATTGGTGGTGTCAGGTCTGGAAATATCTCACCATAAAAGACGTATATGTGTTGTTTTAGTTCATTTCACTGTCTTTCTAATTTTTGTTTTCTGGCTCATGGCATTTGGATGGAATACACTTGATTTTCCACATAGGAATACCGCTTTGAATACAGGGCATTTTTTCTATACCACAATACACTGCAGTTTGTATTGGGGGGTCAAGAAATATCCCGCATCTCACACAATCTAGTATTTATTTTTGTCCTAATACATGAGGGATAAGGGGACTGCTCAAAAGCCCTCAAAATCATTTCCATTTTAACCTGCCCTCTTTACTGCAGGAAGAAATTTAATATATATCCTTAAAAGGAGTTAAAGCATGCTAATGTTTTTTCTTTAACTGAAAATAACTTGTTGTTTGACTATGATTCATTCCCACATATGCATGTTGATACAGGCACACATGGAAGGGTAGACGTGCCATGGACCCTTTTTTAAAACTATAAATAGGAACAGTCTGGGTGGAAAGAGGAGAGCTTTGAAAGGTTACTTTTGGGGACTACAACTCCCAGAATTCCCCAGCCAACACAGTGACATTTCTGAGCTCCAAGGAAGATGTGTATCTACCCATCAGCTCTTGCTTTTATTGACAGTGTTGTCATGAAATTGTACACTGATTTTCAGCACAGAGCTGGATGAAAGAACAGCTTTGGGCACTGGACCAGGCAGGCTTTGAAATGATATAATTGATAGGAGCAATAAAGAAGATATAATTAGAGGACATGCTCGGTGGACAGTGTTCACATATCCCAAAGAGAATTCACAGGTCTCTCTTGAAAGCTCCCAAGCGAAGTTCAGATCAACAGAGTGAAGTGAAAATATTATTTTCCCCTTCCAATGGAGAGGCATGTACCTAAACAACATCATGTCCTTTGGCATGCAGCTTATTGGTAGAGAATGGCTTGCTCAGCAGATGGTTTCAAGAGAATAATCCTGCAGCAGCCAGACATAGGGCTGGTCCAGACAATGAAAATACTCCTCATAGAATTTGCAGAGGATACAATAATAATAAATAATAATAAAATTTATTTATACCCCGCCCCTCTGTCAAAACAATCGGGGCGGCTTACAAAAATTAAAATACAATACAGATAAAATCCCCAAACAACCCCCACCCTCCCCCATAAAAAAAAAATTAAACAATTATAAATTAAAACCAACTGATCTAAAATCACATTTAAAAACAATAAATACAATAAAATACAATAAATGGCCAGCGGACTAAAAGAGGCCAGGATCCCCTGAGGCCGGGATCTAATTAGGAAAGGCCTGCCAAAAGAGATCTGTCTTTAGTGCTTTTTTAAAGCTACTCAAGCTTGTTATCTGATGGATCTCATTCGTCTGAACATGATCTGAATGAGATTCACAGTATTCGGGAAGGAGGGAGACTAAAAATGCCACAAACTGCACAGGAAAAGGATTCACGGTTTCCCCCAAAGTTTCCCGAAAAATGAACGTAGATGAGCATTTTTGCACGTGTGGCCATCCAAATTCGCAACACTGTGCATTTTCACTTTATTGCCTTTTATCGGAGTGTGTGGCTGCTCCATTCAAACAGGCTACAATTAATTACCAATCAATGCAATTTAAAAACAACTTCATAAAATAAGTTTAAAATTTAATAGAAAACACTGAAATTTAAAAAGTATCATATGTATACATTTCTATTAAAAACATGCAGCCTTCTTGCCAGTATACAATTTTGGTAACCATACTATTCCTGAAGAGAAACAACAACGCAGAAAGAATCACAACCCGGAAACATCACCCAAGGAGACCTTCTGCTGTGCTTTCTGCAACTGGACTTGTTTATCTCGGATTGGCCTTTTTAGTCATCAGCGCGCTTGCAGAAAGCGCAGGATGAGTCCTTCCTGAATCTTCGTTTGTGAAGAAAAGCCAGAGAGAGAGAGACTATTCCTGAAGCCATGTCACCCAGGTGACACCTCAGATGTTTAAACCAGGGGGATCCTTAAATTATCAACATTTGTGTACTAAAACCTTTAACAGCACAGGAAAAAAAAACCACACCTTTGCAACCTCCTCTTTATTCTTTTTTCAGTATCCCCTAGAACTACAAATCCTAGAATTCATTAGGAAGGAGCCATAGCAAATATTCCAGTTTCCAACTGGATTATTTGCATAGTGTGGATTAGGCTGAAGTTTCAGCAAGTGTGGCTTGTCACACAACTAGGCTACAAGCAACTTTTGGTGAAATTTGCTAATTATTATTATTATTATTAATTTATTTTTACTCTTCCCCTCTGTTAAAAACAATTGGGGCGGCTTACAACAGTTCAAATACAACAATACTGACTAAAAACCCAGAGGCCCACCCACCCCCGCCCACCCCCATAAAAAGATATTATACTAGTATCAAATTAAAATCCACCTAAACTAAAATCACATAAATAAACAAATACAAAAATCAACAGCCAGCGAGACTAAAAGAGGCCAGGAGACGCAGCTCCTGAGGCCGGGATCTAATCAGGAAAGGATCTCATCTACATAGCCATAAAATGTACTGGAGCTGTCTCCAGTTTTCAGTCTGGCAACCTTACATACTGGCTGAGGGGAATCTGGCTGTTCTAGTTTTTAAAAGTACAGTTGTCCCTCCATATCCACGGATTTGGTATCCATGGATTTAAGTATTCACGGCTTGAAAATATGCTTTAAAAAACAATAATCCCAAAAGCAAACCTTGATTTTGCCATCTGATATAAGGGACACCATTTTGCTCTGCCATTGCATATCATGGGACTTGAGTATTCACGGATTTGGGTATCCACGGGGGGGGTTCTGGAACCAAACCCCAGTGAATATGAAGGGACAACTGTAGTTAAAAAAACAACTCGTTAAAAAATGTCTCCAAGCTTAGCATTAGAAGGCAGGTATGTATCTATACCTCCTCATGGATATACTCAGATGCAAAGGGTTGGGACTTCCTTCATGGTCATGGTTTCATGGTATGACATCAAATTCTTGAGGCAACTGCGCCTCCTCTTCTGTTGGGGGATAAATCTTGGTCATATCCCTTCCTCGTACAAGGCCTGTATTTGGAGGCCGCGAGGGGAGGAATGCATTGTTCATTATTGTTCTTTCAAGGATGGCGTTACACCCTGTAGGCGAGGAACACCCTCCCCAAACCTGTTTATTCACTCACTGCTTTCATAGGCGCACCTGTCCCGTCATTGATGAGTAGGAACAGGACGCCAAAAAACCGACTGCCTGGGCCTAGTAGGGATGTTGCCTAGCAACCAAATGGGCCTTCCATGCTTTAGGGACCACCTGAGCCATGGCTCTTAACCTTTTCATTACCAGGGAGCCCCTTTAAATATCTTTTGTCATCGCAGACCCCCAAGATTTAACTCAACATTTAAAACCCTAATAACAACAACAATACCCAATAATAACAAAAACAATGATGCTGCTGATGATGATACAATTACAAACCCAAAATTTAAAGAAGGGAGTAAAATATACTACTCAATTGTATTTGCTATTTACAGTTGCCCCTCCATATCCACGCATTTGGTATCCACGGATTTAAGTATTCAAGGCTTGAAAATATTCTTAAAAAAATAATAATCCAAAAAGCAAACCTTGATTTTGCCATCTTATATAAGGGGCACCATTTTGCTATGCCGTTGCATATAATGGGACTTGGGTATGCATGGATTTGGGTACCCACAGGGGGTCCTGGAACCAAACCCCAGCAAATATGAAAGGACAACTGTATTCACGGCTTGAAAATATTCTTTAAAAAATAATAATCCCAAAAGCAAACCTTGATTTTGCCATCTGATATAAGGGACATAATTTTGCTCTGCCATTGCGTATAATGGGACTTGAGTATATTCACAGATTTTGGTATCCATAGGGGGTCCTGGAACCAAACTCCAGCGAATATAAGGGGGCAACTGTATATAAAGTTTTATATTGTATTTAACTTAAGCTGAAACAATGTATTTTTTTGTACTGTATATATTAAAATTAAATTTTATATTGTTGTTTTATTACCAATAAAGTTCACTGTAATGTTCAACACAATTTCTATGTGGTTCTGTTACTTCATAGAATTTATATATCCTCAATATTTACTGATACAAAACAATTATTTCATAAATCAGATACTGTGTAACTATGTCTTCTTGATATATTATAACACTATTTTTCAAACACTACCTTATACATTTTTTAACCATTTTTATCAACAATCTTCATGAAGTCACAGCACTTTTTTCTAAACCATAGTCACTTTAGACATACATTTTTACACACAATTGTTGTTTTAAATCCTGAGATAAGTCTTGGGGGCCCACGGCAACAAAAAAAATGTATTTAAATCATTTTTATTGTAATAAAAAGAATATTAAAAAATAATCTCATATCTTGTAATCATACATATAATCAGCAGAAATTATTCACTTAATGTGACATTGAAGGCTTTCATGGCTGGCATCCATAGGTTTTCTGTGGTTTTTTTCCAGGCTGTGAGGCCATGTTCTGGAAGAGTTTATTCCTGATGTTTCACCTGCATCTGTAGCTGGCTGGCATCTTCAGAGAAATGAATATGCCAGCCACAGATGCAGGTGAAACATCAGGAATGAACTCTTCCAGAACATGGCCTCACAGCCTTGAAAAAAAAACCACGGAAAACCAAATTATTCACTTAATTATCGAATACAGTTGTCCCTTCACATTCTCTGGGGTTTGGTTCCAGGAGCCCCCGTGAATACCCAAATCCATGAATACTCAAGTCCTATTATATGCAATGGCATAAGCAAAATGGTGTCCCTTACATAAGATGGCAAAATCAAGGTTTGCTTTTTGGATTAGTGTTTTTTAAAGAATATTTTCAAGCTGTGAATACTTAAAACTGTGAATGCCAAATCCGTGAATGTGGAGGGACAACTGTCTGTATAAACTTCATCATTATTCCATTCTGTTCATTTAAATGTATGTATTCATTCACCCTCTTATATTTAAAGGGGGTCCCTAGTAAAGAAAATGTTAAGAACCACTGCCATAGAGTGAGTGCCCCACAGAAAAGCTGCCACTTTCTTTGCTTTTGGCTGCTCTTGCAACAACCTGCAATGATGAATGACTTTATGGTGGGGACTTTACCTCCCCACCACCAGCTCCCATCACCTGGAAAGCTTCACCTGATGAATTTCTGCCTGCTGGGCTGCTGTTAAAACCTCGCAGGAGCACAGGCTGAGAAAAGAAACGGTGACAATTTCAATCCCACTAGTGGCAGAAAGATGTACTGTACTGTACTGTACTGATTTTCAGACACATTCCCTTAGCAACCTCTGCTCCCAGTAAAAGAAAAGGCAGAGGAGGAGGAAATTATGGGGTGGAATAGCTCCGCCTGCTAGCCATGACATGTGTGGTAGGTAGTCTAAGCACCACCTCTCTATGCATGCAAACTTGGCCTGGGAGGCTCACACACCACAAGAGCCACAAGGTAGCTGCTGCAAGTTGCTGGTTTCCCCTCCTCTCCATTTAGCCACTTTTCCAAACCTGTCCTGGCAGCAAAGGAAGGGAAAAAAACACACAGAGAGAAACAGAAGCACCATCCTTTTGCCAAGGGAGAGAGGAGTTTGCAATAACAACAACAACAACCACCCTTGGCAGTTGATTCCTATTGAAACCAGATTTTTTTTTCCCCAACCAGAGCTGCTGTGTCCTCCTGGGGTGATCAGGATGCATTCGCTGTTCAAGAAAAGAAACAAAGGGAAATACAGCCCGACTGTCCAGAAGAAGAGGTGAGTTGTGGTTCTTTGGGTAAAGTGGCAGAGTAAAAATATATATATATCCAGACCCAGATTAGGTTGTTTGTGGGTAGTGACAGGTAGAATGAAGCCATACTTGCCTGGCTGTGGAGTTTTGGATCTCCCTGGATCTTGGCACAGGTGCACGGCAGGCTATCTGAACTCCCATTTCTACAGAGTTTGGGGAAATTGTGTTTTTTGAAGTACACATATTCCCTGCGACTGTTTTATTCCAGTTGGAAAGTCATATGTGTTTGGGTTTAAGCCTGCTAGGGTGTTACATTGTATCCCTGAAATTGCTCCTTTTCCCATTCATTCCATTCAGAAATGCTGAGAGGACAAATATTCTGCGAATGCTCTCTGTTGTACTGCTTTTCTGTTATTAGGTTTTTATGGTCCGGGACTGAACCCTGTTATTGAAACAAGGGCTGATGGTTGTTGTTGCTCCCTTTGGTTTATTTGCTACTTTTCTTCCAATGAGCAAAAGGCAGTACGGGTTGGCCCCCGTATCCAAAGATTTGGTATCCACAGTTTCACTTATCCACATCTGAAAAAAATATGTTTTCTCTAGGCATTTCTAGGTCCTCCAATGTAATTCTATGGACAACATCCGGCATTCGTCTAACTGAAAATAATAGCATTCCCTATGATCCATAGTTTCAGGTATCTGGGAGGGGGCTTGGAACGTACCCCCGATGGATACAATCTGTATACAGGGCTCTCTTATCCCCCCCACTGCTTTATCCTCAGAACAACCCTGTGAGGTAGGCTAGACTAAGAAAGACTATGAGTGGGTGACTGGCCCAGGTTCACCCTGTGAGTTTTGTTGCTGACTGAGGATTTGAATTTGGGTCTTTGCAAGTCCCAGGCAAACACTATCCTGAAACCATTTCAGCACAATGACAATATCTCTGTTTTAGGGGCAGCCTGAGAAATTGAAAGCTACATTTGCCTGGAATGGTGGAACAAAGCTTTACTTGGTTAATTTTTATGTACTGGATTTAAAGCCTTAGAAATAGGACCAACTTTCCCCCCCAATAATGACCTTACTGTCCACAAAATTCTTGCCACTTTAAACTTGGTGGTTTCGGGTTAGCGACAGGTGTGTGAAAGGCATTTTCTATATACTTAACAGTACTGCCTCACACATTCTATCCAGAGCTTGGAAAAGTTCCCCTTGGGGATGACAACTCCCAGAATCCCCTAGCCACGACTAGTGGTCATGTAGGGGTGTTGTGGGAGGTATGGTTTTAAAAAGGCATTTTTTCAAGCACTGTCTGTCTCTCATGTTTGAGGTCTGAACCCTGACACTGAAACAGGTTATTGGATTCACATGTTATGGAGTTAGCTGTGGATTTCTCTTGTTTTGCATTCTGATCGCAGGGCTGTTTGCCTAGAAGTAAACTCCACTGTGTGGAATAGGACTACAGCCAGGGAAATATGTACAAGATAACACCCTTTTAATTTTCCTCTTCAATATGGTTTGTTTGAGGTTGTTGTTGGCACATTCCAGAATTTAATCTTTCAGGGTGTGGCTCCGTCACCCTCTCTCTCTCTCTTTTTTTTTACTCCTCCTCTCTCTAATATTGGCGTGCACACCTGATTTACTACTACTTCTTCCAAAGGGTCCCTGCCCCAGCCAAAGAACATGTCTCGATGCGTCTTAATTAAAACACAAACAACCCACATTGATTTGATAAATACGAGTTGAAGACGCAAAACTGCTTTCTAAATGGAGAGGGGAGGGGCTCCTTTGCCTGTTTTAACTGCCTGTGGTTTAAGACTATTTTTAAAAAAGAAGTTTTCCCTGTTTCTAAATGTTTTCAGTTGTGCGTTTAATATTTTCAAAGTTTGTATCTCTTGTACATCACTGCAGGGCTCCTGGTAGGCTGGGATGTAGATTTATGCTTCAGATAAATAAACAATAACATGGCAAGTCTTTTGACTGTCTAGCCCAGTAGTCTCCACTCTTGATTGACAGTAGCTCTCCAAATTGAACATACAGTATTAAAAACCAGAGCGCTAGGTAGCTACTTTTTTGGATCATAACTCCCAGAATCCCACAATTGGCATAGCCAGTGACCAAAAAAGTAACCATTTCAGGCTTTGCTTTATACTCTGTAGGCCAGGGGTGTCCAACCTTTGGCCTTCCAGGTGTTTTGGACTCCCAACTCCCAGAAGCCTGAGCCAGCTGGTCCAATGGTCAGGAATTCTGGGAGCTGTAGTCCAAAACACCTGGAGGGCCAAAGGTTGGACACCACTGCTGTAGACTCTACAAAGTTAATTTTCCAAGTTCAGTTTTATATTGTTTTAGACTCTGGTATAAATGAGAATGTGGGAAAATGGATTTTTGGCCTATTGCTTCCATCAGTCTTAGCCAGCGCAGCCAATGGTGAAGGATTACTATCCTGGAGGATATGCTGGGAGTACCTGGATCAACTTCTGCTACTCTGCTGCAGTTTTTTGCCACCTGGATCTCTGAGCATGTACAGAGTTCCAGTGGAGCTATATACCGCATCAGTCTATTTAGACTGGCAGTGGATTTTGTCTATCATGTGCCTGCTACCTGTTCCTTTCAAATGGAGATGTCAAAGACTGAACCTGGAAACACCACAAAACATTATTATTATTATTATTATTATTATTATTATTTCTAGTACAGCCACCTAGGGCAGCCTCCCAGGCCTTAAACTCTGGGAGCCATAATAGAATATACCTCTGAGCATGTACAAAATGCCTTTAATAACCATGATTAGGTCAGGGTGGCTATGGAAAGCCCCTGAACCTCTCAACAGCCAAAGAGTAGCCAGAAATTCAAAAGGCAAAGCTTTGGGCACTAGTGCCTTTATACTAGCATAACTTTCCCACCTGTATTTTGGGCTTGCTTACTATTCTGACCCACAGTTGGGAGGAGCTGGATGCAGCTGTGGATGAGGTCCCTGCCCCTTTAACAGTTGTGCAAAAGAGGGAAGTTCAACAGGTGTAGCCAAACTATTTCCTGAAATTCCCTTGTCAGGGTGTAGGAGACTCGTCCATGTTTCTTTGCATCTGATCATTTGACCTCCCTCCCCATCTGGCACTGTGGAGAAATAGTCTTTTAGGTCACTGGGTAAAACCTCCAAGAAGTGTTGCCCAGTGCTTTAGAAGAACTTGAGCCATGTTTACACAATCTAATCTTTCCACTCTGGAGGCAAGTTCCAAATTTCCATATAAGCAAGGGAGGAGAGTTCTTCATTGGCTCTAACAAGCCTCCAGAGAAGCTGCCTGTAAGCCACTTTGGCCCCATTCCTTTGAATGGCCATGTGGAAACTTTGTGCATCGGCCTTTGGAACTGACCATGCAGATTTTCTGGAAACTTTCAGGCTTCTTCCTCCCCTTCCTTCCCCAACTTTCATTGTCTAGGGGATGCCTGTAAGGCTGAGCCAAGATTGCACGTTCCGAGTGGGCGCAACTTACTCCCATGTTTAAGAAGGTTTGTTATGAAAAAGCAGCCAGCCAGAGAGGCTGGGGAGAGACCTGAACTCTGCCTGATGCATTTTTGTTACCAATGGGCTTCTGTTGTTAATTGCACTAAGTGTACTACTTTGGAATGCACAATCTGGAATTTGAGCTAGGGTTGGTTTGGTGAGACATTCCTCACCCTCCCAGGATGCCAAGGGCTTTCCGTAGACCAGCCGTCAAGTGCAGGTGTAAGGTGCACACATCCAAAGGAGGGTGCACACATAGAAAGCATGTGGGTAGGTCAGTGCTCAGGGCAGTAATCTTATTTAGGGACATAGAAAATTTCCTTACCCTGAGTCAGACCACTAGCCTACATGGCCTAATAATTTCAGCTTTGACTTGCAGTGTTTCAGGCAGGTTTCTTTACTAACCCTATCCTACCTGGGCTCCTTTCATACTACAAAATTAGAGCACTATTTTCCCACTTTAAGGGATCCTGTGGACTTTTGGGATTTGCAGTTTAGGGAGGGTCATTTAGAGAGAGAATGCAATTGCTTCACCAAACTATAGGATTCCATAGGATGCAGTAATGGCAATTAAAGTGGAATCATAGTACTGGAACTGTGTCATGTGAATGGGCCCCTGGAGATTCTGGGTATTCTCTCGGGATCTCCCATTCAAGTACTAACCAGGTCTGACCGTGCTTAGCTTCCAAGCAAGACTGATGGTGTTTATGAGGAGATGATGGTGTAAATCTGGAGGCCATGGGTTCTTAGGAGGTGGGGAAGCATTGCATCATGGGATCAAATTGATGCTAGAAAAATCCCAGTATTCCTATTGTCAGAGAGCGGCTGTGTAGAGGGTTGGACACTGCCTGAATGGATAAGCTGAAAAGATTTGGAGAGTATCAGGACTAATTTTATATAGCAGCAGGTCTTTTTGTGTTGATCAAACTGAACTGTTTTGTTTCATATTGGAATGATCACTGTATTTTGTATTTGGAGGTTGTATTGAAATGATGGTGTATTTAGCACAATCCCCCCTTCAGATATATAGTTTTCTTTATCTTGCCACTAAGAATACAGAACACCTACCAAAGGCTGCTACCTGTTCTTTTCTTCCACAATACAACTGTACAACATCCAACCCTGTCCTACAATGTTGTGTTTCCATTCTGGTGAAAGTTCTACCTGCTGAATGTTTGGTCTTCCCATGCAATTATTAAAGGGGTGTGTGAAATGGCTTCATCCTGCCAGTGTGTTTGTGATGATGCCTTTCTTAAAATATGTATGCAGTTTAAATAATTTGGGGTTTCAGGTGAAAGCATCCTCTTGGAACAGCTCTTAGTAACCTAAAATCATATAAGTATTATATCAAGGCATTTAATATAGATAGGCAGTGTCCCTTTTTAAAGAAGTCCTTACAAAGATCTAGCATTTAGTGAAACAAGCCTCCTTGGGATCATGAATGGGAAAGGAAATGAAAATTTGAAGTGAACACGAGAATGAATTGGTGGAATTTTCATCTCTTGGTGAGATTTAGCTGCCCAGATTGGAGCTGGGATAAGTTACTTGTTTGGACTACAAAGCCAATAGCCTTGATGGCTTGGGAATTCTGAGAGTTGCAGTGCAAACAATTCTCTTTTGGACTTGCCCAAGCTCTGCTGTGTATACATATTCTGTTATCTCTTTCATTCCTCCTTTTGGAGGGGGCGGGTTCCTCTAGCAAATGAGAAAACCTATAGAATTGTAGAGTTGGAAGCAATGCAGTCCAACTTCTGGCTAATGCAGAAATAACATTTGTGGATTTATTGCCCCTACCCAATCCAAACCCACTTTGAACAGGCTGTTAAGGTTGCCACATTCTTTCTGGCCCTTCTCCTATGGAATTAGCAGCATCTGGATGCACTGAAATGAAGCAGGTAACACTTTTTCTGCCATGGAGAGGAAACATTACCTGCTCAATTTCTGTCTGTCTTGGATCGCTGTTAAAGGGTACATTTAAACTGATTGAAAAGGCCCAGATTTTGTTTCTGTCATTTCTGATTTTATCTTGTTTGTTGTTGTGTGCTTTCAAGTCACTTCTGACTTATGGCAGCCCTAAGGTGAACGTCTTGTGGCAGTATTTGTTCAGAGGAGGGTTGCCATTGCCCTCCTCTGAGGCTGAGAGTGTGTGACTTGCCCAAGGTCACCCAGTGGGTTTCCATGGCCGAGCAAGGATTCGAACCCTGGTCTACAGAGTCATAGCCCAACACTCAAACCACTATATACTAAGTTAAAAATAAACTGACCTGGGGAACTGGTATAAAAAGTATCTGATTGTATTCTGGTGTAAACAAGATGTGCATGAATTTCTGAAATAAAATGAGAAAGAAAAAAAAACAAAATCTTGGATTTTTGGACTTTTTAATCAGTCTGAATACACTCAGAGGCACCCTTATCATTTTGAGTTAAAAGGACAACCCTGTTTTATCCATTTTGTGGCATGTTTATTCCACTGTTTTTGCATTAATAAATATGCCAGAATTGGAAAAGAGTATTGTGTGACTCTGTGTGTGTGTGTGTGTGTGTGTGATACACACACATGCACATGCATCCAAAACACTGCTGGGGATGGAAAAGATGCTTCAGCTCTACAGGCAAATTGGCATTCATTTTGTTGAATGACTCATTGTAGCAAGAAGAGGAAATTGAAACAGATCCATGCAATCAGCACTAGCAAATTAAGTCCAGGAAAAGAATGATCTTCCTAAGGCTCTGAATGGGGTAGATGTTGCAGGAAGGCATCATTTTAGGAAATGCGATAACTGCCCTGGATTGCTAGGAGCAAGATGGTAGAACAGCCCAGTGAACCTAGCAGGGCTCCAAGTGGAGCTGGAGTTGTAATCTGTCATGTGTTTAGCATAGCAGTTAATCCAGCCTTGGTTACTTTAGAAAGCAAGAAGTCATAGAATCATAGAATCATAGAATTGTTGAGTTGGAAGAGACCACGAGGGTCATCTAGTCCAACCCCCTGCCATGCAGGAATACACAATCAAAGCATCCCTGACAGATGGCCATCCAGCCTCTGTTTAAAGACCTCCAAGGAAGGAGACCCCACCATGCTCCGAGGGAGTGTGTTCCACTGCCGAACAGCAATTACTGTCAAAACGTTCCTCCTCATGTTGAGGTGGAATCTCTGTTCCTGGAGCTTGCATCCATTGCTCCATGTTCCAGTCTCTGGAGCAGCAGAAAACAAGCCTGCTCCATCCTCAACCTGACACCCCTTCAAATACTTAAACAGGGCTATCATATCGCCTCTTAACCGTCTTTTTTCCAGGCTAAACATACCCAGCTACCTAAGTCTTTCCTCATAAGGCATGGTTTCCAGAACTTTCACTATTTTAGTCGTCCTCCTCTGGACACGCTCCAATTTGTCAATATCCTTTTTTAATTGTGGTGCCCAGAACTGGACACAGTATTCTAGGTGAGGCCTGATCAAGGCAGACTAGAGTGGCAATATGACTTCCCTTGATCTAGACACTATACTTGACAGTCGTCAAGTATATATATAGTCAAGTGACTGTGGTCTCATAGGTTTAGGTTGCTGGTGTATGTTCTATGCTGGCTATCACACAAAAAATTATTCTTTGAACCTGCTTGAAAGCTCACAATATGTTTTATTTTTTTTCCTGGCTGATGAAACTGATCCTGCTATTTCCTCAGTAAAAATGGGGTTTGCAAATACATTTGATCAGAAGTGCTAGAGACATTTTAAAGGCATACATACAGCAGGAAATGGTATCTTTCTTATACCACCACAACATTATTTTAAAACAAGTGATTATCTCTTTCTCTCAACCCTCCCCATCAAAAAGAAAACTGGCATTGGGTCCCACAGGCAAGGTGTAAGACCATATTCCTTCTGGGTTTGCAATTTGAATGGCAAATACAGAAAGCAGCATATTGAATACTGGCTCAAACCCTTTTTCATATGGCTTTTTTAAAAAAAGAAGAAAAGAAACACTGAACGTACGTGTTTATATTTATATATTACATTCAAATGTGTATTTTATCCCCATTTTTTAAGGTACAAAACTTCTCCAGGTGGCAGAGGGGTCTCGGTGGTGTCAAAGGCACCAGCCTCAGGAGAGTCATCATTTTTCTTAATTTTGAATATAAAAGTAAAAGATGGCAAATGTATTAATGAGGAAAAACACAGGAAAATATGGAATTTATGCACTGAGATTGGGAAAAGCAAAATTCCATCCTTTCTTTCCCTCCTGCTGAGTTAATCCCTGATTGGATTACCAAAGGGCGGTATAGAAATGATATTATTTATTTTTAATTGAGTGCAAGCTACTTTTGTACTCTGAACTGAATTTGCAGCAATTGAAATGAGGGGAGGACAATGTGGGGAGTGGAAGGAGAAAGAATCCGGGACATTTTAAAGGAAGCTGAAAAAGTGTGGTGGCAGGGGATTAATTGAAGTGTCCCTGCCATATTGGGACAGTTGGAAGTTATGGTGTCACCTAGTATGGTAACTGATGCTGTCACTCCCATGGACACCCTCCCGTACCAGACCATACAGAATCCTTAGTAATCCCAGCAATCTATGCAATCTGCATGCAACTTTGAGGGTCACCAAAAACCTACATGCAGAAGAAGAACAAGAAGGAAGGCGTGCCTGGCTGGACACACAAGGACAGGGATATTTTTTTCTATTAAAAAAAGAATACATTTCTGCTGAAACACTGCACAAAAATGTTATAGTCATTTTGGTGTCACCCCCACTCTCATGGTGTCATCAGGTGCGGTTCGCACCCCCTAGTGATGCCACTGTGCAGGTGAAAAGACTTTTGGCACCTATTCTGTCTTTACCTGACTGATGCACTTTCTATGGCAAGAAAACTTTTTAATTGAAGATTCCAGGAATGGCTTGAACTTACAACCTTCTGCATGCATAGGTGCTGCCACTGAGCTGTGGAGTGTTTCTAAACTACAGTCCATAGAGTGGTTGCATACTGTTTTAACTGCCCTGGCTCTGTCCTATGGAATCATGGGTTTTATAGTTTGGCAGGTTACTTAGAAATCTCTACTAGAGAGTTCTAGTCCACTCCCCCTAAACTACAGCACTAGAGGTCTCTAACAGAGAATGGCAAGATCCTTCCCAAACTGCAAATCCCAGGATTCCATAGGATGGAGCCATGGCAGGTGAAGTGCTACTACACTGTAATAACTGTGTAGTACAGATGCCGTCATAGTCTGTCCGCCCATGTAATGTCATGATGTCGAAACGCCTGCGTTTTCATGCGACAGGAGTAGTTGGTGGTAGGCGGTTGCTGTTTGCCTTCTGGCAACTTGCACTTGTTAAAAAGTTGTTGCAAGATCATCGCTGAAGGATGTTTTGGGGAGTAATTGCCCATTGTTGATCCAGTTTTGCTCTCCTTGAACAGGGGGTGGTTGGCCGGAAGTGCTTGAATGCACCCTGTATTTTCAAACTTCAAAATAATCTTGTTGCAAAGGAAGCTGTAATTTAATGGGGCTAAGTACATTGTGTTTTCTGAACACATAAGCACCAGAAATAATCATTCCAAACAGGGTTGCTCATCGCATTAAAAAATGAAGGGAAACCTGCCCAGGACTGTTGTGTAGGATGCCAACTGTGAATTCCTGGGCTGCATCTGCACTGCAGAAATAACGCAGTTATTTAACTGCCATGGCTCTGTCCTATGGAATCCTGGGATTTGTAGTTCATTGTGGCACCAGAACGCTCTGACATTGAAGGCTAAACGTCTCACAAAACTACAAATCCCAGAAGTCCATAGCATTGAGCCATGGCAGTTAAAGTGTTGTCAAACTGCATTATTTCTGCGGTGTGGCATCAGTCTGAGTGAATTAATGGGACCTTTTTCCTGTCAGATGTTGCTCCAAAGAAGAACATGGTGGTGGCGGCAACTTAGTGGCTAAGTTAGCAATCTGTTGTATATTTATTTACCTGTAAGTAAAATCTTTTTTTACAGTACACAATTGTAACATTTTGATACTGTCATGGCTCCATCTTATGGACTGGGATTTGTAGTTTCATGAGGTATTTAGAATTCTCTGCCAGAAAGCTCTACCACGTCATCGAATCACAAATCCTAGCATTCCCATAGGATGGAGCCATGGCAGTTAAAGTGGTATCACAGTGCTGTAACTGTGTACTGTGAAAGAGGCCTAATCCCTCAGTGTACATATATATATTCACTGGGGTATATTTCTAAGGGATATATTTCTAAGAAACTGCATGGGACTATGATAAAATAGAATTACACAGAAACTCTCAGACTCTTAGATCCAACAGAGGTAGCTTTGGGCCCATTCCTTTCTCCTAACCCATTATACATAACAGGGATTTTTAAAGGGTTTTTCAGAGTCATGGAGGTTATGTTTAGAGGGGGGTGGGTTTATGTCCACTTATAGGCTTCCTGGAGCTTGGAAATGTTTTGGATTAAAGCTCCTAGAATTTCCCAGTCAGCCTGGTCATGGGATTTGGTCCATTTGAGCTATGTGGTTGTGGAAGTTGTCATCCAAAAAAGGAACATTTCCAAGTTTGGTTTTGAATGCCAGGCTTGGAAGAGTGACTGCATTTGGTGGTTATTATCACATCTTTTCAAGGCTTCCTGGAGATACCTTGCTGGCCACTGACATAGCCATGATGTTGGGCCCTTGGTTGAATCCAGAAGGACTGCTGTAGTGTCCTTACTGTTTCGGTGTGCCTAGCATTGGCAGAACCTTCTGCCCAGGATTTTGGCACTATGGATGATGCTGGCTTTGCACAATACTATAGCCCCGAGTGATGGATGCTACCGATTCTAGTCTCCCCTACAGAAGGATTCAGAGTACAGTAGGACCCCTGTATCCACAGGGGATTGGTTCTGGGGGGGGGGCGTGGATACCAAAAACCGTGGATAATAGCGAACACCCTTAAAAATAATGGGACTTCTGGTTTAAAATACCACAGAGTTGCCTTGGAGGACCTAGAAAATGGCTAAGGAGGCTGCATTTTCTAGGAAGACTCCATGGTAGGTGTGCTGTTTTGTGTCCTGCAGATAACTGAATCAGTGGATAATGAATCAGCGGATACGGAGGTCCTACTGTAGTTTCAGTTCAGGAATCTATTGTTTGTTGAAGGTCTGCTTGGTCTCATAGGGTAGGAAAAGCCATAATGGGGCAGCATATCATAGAATACAGATAGTGGGTAGAATGCTATTTTCTTTTTATTTCTTCCAAAGCTTGGAAGATGCTTTTCTTCACTTGAGATTTCATTGTCATTTTCATTTGGCGGGAGGAATCTGTTGTTTATTTTTTTAGTAAAGAAAAGCTTCTATGTAACCACCATTGTATAGTCTGTCTTAAAGATTGTCTCGTAATTAAAGCAAAAACTCAGCTTTAATCACATGCAGGGAGTAAGTCTCACTGTATATGCAAAGGCATTGGGTAGGATCAATGGAGACAGACAGTTGTACATCTCTCTCTTGAGAAGCAGCCCAGATAGACACAGAGAGGCTGGTCACCAGATGATGTACTAGCCCTAGCAGCCATATATAGAATATTTGCAAGCATGGATAAAATCACAGATCTTCAAGCTATGCAAAGCATAAGTTCCATTACAATAGGTGGGAGTTTGTTGTTATGTCCCTTCAAGCCAGCTCCAGGTTATAGAGACCGTACCGTGGGGTTTTCTTGGCATGGTTTCTTCAGAGGAGATTTGGCATTGCCCTTCTCTTAAGCCTGAGGGAGTGTGACTTGCCCAAGGTCATCCAGTGGCTTTCCAGGGCTGAGTGGGGATTTGAACCCTGATCTCCCCAAGTTTTAATCTAACACTCAAACCACTACACCACACTGGCTTTCTTAAGTGGGAACTACCTCTGAGGGAACATGCTTGCAATTTTACTATAAGGCAGCAAACATAGCTCAGTAATGCCAGCCACTTTGTCCTTTGGGGTGGTGGTGGTTTGTGGAACGTTAGCAAGGATATAATTAAGTATTAAACATACTGTAAAAAACAAACAAACACACAGCTATAATTCTGCTTTCTGCTGATTGCAGAAGAGCAATGCTGAAGTGGCCCGGTGCAGAAAGCTGGTACTACTATGTCAATTGAAAATCTGAAAAATTCTCAACAGGTCTTTAAAAAGATATGAGAATAAACCAGGAATACAATAGTGTGGCAACAGCCATCCAGACTGGAGGAATGAAGGACTAAACAGCTAGAAGGGTAGCTTAGCCGAATGGGCTGTTTTAAACAGTTTTTTTTTATGTAATGTTGCTTTGTGTTTTATTATATGCCACCTTAAATATGGCAATTCTGTAGGCCATCTAGAAGATATATGTTAATAAGTGTCCATGCAAATAGAGTAAATATTTAAACAAACAACCAGGAACTGTGGTGTATACTTATTCTAAATAAAGAAGATATCATCTTGAGAGAAGCATGTAAGAGGAAGCATAGCATAGCATGAAGTGCTTGCACATTTTGCCATGGCCCTGTTCCTGGCTCCTCGTTTAAAAGATAAGCACATGTGCCACTATCAAGAACCGAGTTTGACTTTTGATAGCTTGCATGGATATGAGCCACAGAAGTAAGTAGCAACTAAGGAAGGACACCTACCAATTGACAAGCAAGGTCACTGAGATGTATTAACATTGTAATAGTATATTGCAGTTGTCCCTCCATATTCACGGATTTGGTATCCATGGATTTAAGTATTCATGGCTTGAAAATATTCTTTAAAAAATAATAATCCAAAAAGTGAACCTTGATTTTGCCATCTTATATAAGGGACACCATTTTGCTATGCCATTGCATAGAATGGGACTTGAGTATTCGTGGATTTTGGTATCCACAGGGGTCCTGGAACCAAACCCCAATGACTATGAAGGGACAACTGTAGTTATATTTACTATATAATGGATGAAAACCGGGACACATCTGGCCAGGCAACATCAAAATAGGATCAAGATGGCAAATGTTATTAATGAGGAAAACAGACAAGCTAAGAGAGGTTGCAGCATGGCACCCATGATCTCTGGCAAGGGGGTGCAACCTGAGATCAGATTGATAAGAGTGTTCAATATCATAGAATCATAAGAGTTGGAAGAGACCACAAGGGCCATCTAGTCCAACCCCCTGACATGCAGTTTGCTTTTGCCTGAACATACTGGGAAGGACAGGACCCCACCCCTTCCTCTCTCTCAGTTGAGTTAATTCAGTGCCAACTACTTTTGTGCTTTGAACTCAGTTTGCAGCAACTGAAGCAAGCAAGGACAAAGGGGGGAAGTGGGAGGAATAAAACCGGGACATTTTAAAAACAGCTGAAACAGTAGGATGCAGAGGACTTATCGGACCTGCCCTGTCAAATCAGGAAAGTTGAAGGGTACATACACTGACTTTCCAGTGAGCTCAAGGCAATGTTACATGGGTCACCTTCACTTTACCCTCACAGCAAACCTATGAGAGAAGGCAGGCTGTGAAAGGTGGCCGGACTGAGGTCACCCAGTGCTGAAAGCTGGGGCACAAATTTGTCAGTTTCATTCCGCCCCCCCCCCACATGCTATTATTTTTAAACTCAAGTTCTTTCTGTCAAATTTATCACCAAATCTTCTCCCCTCCCTACCACAGACAGGTTAATTATGTGCTGTGTGTGTGACAAGATGATACAAGCCCTTAACGTTCATTTTTCAACCTGCTTTGTGTTAATACAAAAAACCCCAGTGGAATTATGGGTGAATGGTAAACAGCCACCTGTCGCTTCCTTTTTTAAGGAAAAAAAAAACCAACCACCCATGTATTATATTAACATGGAACAGCTGGGTTTGTATTATCCATACCTCTCCTATGGCTTGCTCATCATATTTAGACTTCAGAGAATTAACTCTTATGCAGCTGAATGTTTAAAAATATCTTAGGGGAAATATGAGATAATATTGACCCCAATAAGAATGTCAGTGTGTTCAGGGTGCAGAAGGGTCGGGGTTTAATGTAGGGGCTTACCTATATGAGGCAAAAAAAAAAAAATGCAGATTGTTCTGCAGTAGGCAATTCACAGCAGCTGCTATTTGTCTTGATGAGTTTGGGGTGGGTTTTTTTTGACAGATTGCAGGCATGCAAAGCTATCCACGTTTGCAGTGCAAACAGGCATGATTGCAAATCAAGATGATGGCTGCAAGTGAATTACTTGCATTTTTACTTACTTCAATTTGCCACCACCAGGCAGTATTTTAAAAAAAAAAAACATATTCAAGGTGCCAAAGAGAGATAGTTCACTTTAACAGAAAGCCAACCCCCAAAAGCCATTTTATTGCCTTTCACTATGGCAAAAATCCGACATGGTGGCTCCAGGCGCGTGCCTTGCTAGCAAGCTGCACCCCTGTGCACGTATGAACAATCAGCTTTCAACTTCCGCTTGTATAGGAAAAGCGAATCAAATCAAATTGCTTGTTCCAAAGAGTAGGGAAAGTTCTTCGTTATTAAAAAATGACGGAAGATACTGGCAGAGAAATGGAAGCAGCACCGAGTGAGGACGACGTCAGATTGGGAGAAGGAAGGGGGTGTGCGAAACGGAGCTCTGCTCCCGGAAGAGCCCCATTTCTCTCCCGAGCTCTCAGGGGAATAATTTCCCCGTGTGAAAATCTCCTAGGAATGAGCATCCCCCTGACATTTTTTTTTTTAACTTTGGGAAAAGCTGCAAAGGATTGGCCCCCTCCTTCCAAATACGTTGAAATGATGCAAAATCCTATTGAGACAGATCATATTCTCCTCGCATTCTGTGAGGAGTATTTTTACCATGTAGACAACCCCCAGGTTTCTTTTATTTCTTGAACCCCAGTGAGAATTCTAATATTTTTTCCCGGTAGGACCAACATACTGGCAAAAAAAGCATGTCACTTCTACTTTGCAGCATCATAGTCCCCCAGCCAGCTAAAAAACAAACAAACACGATGCAAGGACAAAAAGAACCCCAATGGCAAGCAGCAATAGAATTTGGGGGGCATTTTTAAAAAACGCTTTTTTTAAATTTCAAGTGGTTAAATTTTGGGAAATTGTTTAAAACTGTTCAGGTGACAATGCTAGAGGACACTTGAATTACACATCTCGGTCTTCCTAGAATCTACAACAAACCGTGGCTCCTGAAAACGAAAACGTCTGTACTGGTAACATGAGGATGAATGGTAACAATGATGTTTTGTTGTTTACTGCTATCATGGTGTTCTAGTGGGTGGCATACACACCTTAGATGTGGCAAAGAAACCCAAGTTCAGATTTCCACATAGCTGTGCATTGCATTAGATTGCCTTGAGCAAGATCTTCTGTCTCATCTTACAACAATCCTGCAAAGTAGGTGAAAAATGCTTCTTCTGAGCTGGAACTCAAATGCAACTTTTTGCCCCCAGCCTTTCAACAAAGTCTGTTAGAAATTGCTTTCTTTGTTTTCCAAGCAAATGAATGTTGTGACACCTTAAAGACTAACAACTAAATTGTGGCACAAGCCACAATTGATCTTGTGTGGCCCCTCCACATTACACAATAATACACCATGATTCCACTTAATGGTCATGGATGCATCCTGTGTAGTCTTGGGATCTATAGTTTCATGAGGCACTAGAGTTCTCCAGCGGAGAAGTCTAAATAAACTCCCTAAATGGCAAACCCCAAAATTCCATAGGATGGAACCATGGGATTGAAAGTGGAGTTGTAATGCTGTAAATGTGCAGTGTGAAAAGCCCGAAAGTCTTTAAACTGCCATCAGTCTCCAGATGTTTATATCTTGTTTATAAGTAGTCACTGTGAGGATAATGTCCACAACCAAAAGAGGCAAGATTTCATTTCTTTTAATGAGATCTAGGCTTTCAGAGAAAACTCTGCAGGACAATTTATGTGACTGTTCAGCTGACCACAGAAATACTGTTAATCTCAATGAGTTGCTCACTTGATATATAGGAGTATAAGAGTCTAGAGTTTAGAGATACTCAATATATTGTAGTTTATACTCAATAGGAGTATAGTGTCTAGACCAAGGGAAGTAATAGTACCACTCTACCCTGCTTTGGTCAGAGCTCACCTGGAATACTGCGTCCAGTTCTGGGCACCACAATTCAAGAAGGATATGGACAAGATGGAACATGTCAAGAGGAGGGCAACCAAAATGGTGGGAGGTCTGGAAGCCATGCACTCTGAGGAGCAGGTTAGGGAGCTGGGTATGTTTAGCCTGGGGAAGAGAAGGTTCAGAGGGGACATGATAGCCATGTTTAAATATTTGAAGGGATGTCATACTTAGGATGGAGCAAGCTTGTTTTCTGTTGCTTCAGAGATTAGGACACAGAGGGATGGACTTAAACTACCGGAAAAGAAATTCCACCTAAACATTAGGAAGAACTTAGAATAAACATTAGAATAAACTGCCTGGGAGTGTGGTGGAGTCTCCTTCTTTGGAGGTTTTCAAACGGAGGCTGGATGGCCATCTGCCGGGAGTGCTTTGATTGTGTATTCCTGCAAGGCAGAGGGTTGGACTAGATGGCCCTTGGGGTCTCTTCCAACTCAGTGATTCTATGATATGGAACACTCTTAGCCTGGACAGTCTGGTCTCAGGCTAGATCCCCTTGCCAGACAGAGATCATGGGTGCAATGCTCCCGAGTTTGTGATATCTGTTACTCAATAATAATAATAATAATAATAATAATAATAATTTATACCCCACAATCAGGGCGGCTTACAAAACTTAAAATACAATACAGATAAAAATCCCTAAACACCACCCACCCCCTCCCTCCCCCATAAAAAGATATTAAACAAATATAAATTAAAAAGCAACTACTCTAAAATCACATTTAAAAAACAATAAATACAATAAATGGCCTATGATAGCCCTGCATAAGTATTTGAAGGGGTGTCACGTTGAGGATGGAGCAGGCTTGTTTTCTGCTGCTCCAGAGACTAGAACACGGAGCAATGGATGCAAGCTCCAGGAACAGAGATTCCACCTCAACATTAGGAGGAACTTTCTGACAGTAAGAGCTGTTTGGCAGTGGAACACACTCCCTTGGAGCGTGGTGGGGTCTCCTTCCTTGGAGGTCTTTAAACAGAGGCTGGATGGGCATCTGTCGGGGATGCGTTGATCAAGATTTCCTGTGTGGCAGATGGGGTTGGACTTGATGGCCCTTGTGGTCTCTTCCAGCTCTACAATTGTATGATTCTATGATTCTATGACTAAAAGAGGCCAGGAGCTCCTGAGGCCGGGATCTAATTAGGAAAGGCCTGCCAAAAGAGATCCGTCTTTAGTGCTTTAGTGCTTCTTTGGGCAGACGTAGTATGCTGCTGAAATGAGGAATTGTTATTGCTTCAGAAACAAGGAACATATTTCAGTTTGGCACGATTGAGTGGTTGGTGGAAAGAGAAAGGAGTTGCAGAGAAAGTCTGGAGAGAACTGAACACCTAGGGCTCAGGTTCAATATGTAATCTGACGGTTGTAAATGTCAGGTGGGGACCTTACCCTCATTCCCTCCTGTCTCTCTACTCTCAGAAAAGCCTTTTTTAAAATAGGAGGTAACAAATGGTGTCTCTGTATATGTGTGTGCATGCATGCATGTGTAAATATACATATGATTTTGTGTGTGTATATATATCTATGACTCTCTGCTGAGAATACACATTGTGGCAAACCTTGATTAAGTTAGATATGGTTGCATAATGTGCAAAACAATCCAGAGAAGCTCATCGCAAGGATTCTGGATTACATTTCCAGTTCTAGCAAAGATTTTCTTGGGAACCTTGTACAGATCCCTGCTGGTTTGTCTCAAAACCGATGTCCTCTTCAGAGCAAGCCAGTGGAAGGGCAACCCTGGAAAATGGAAAGAGCAAAAGGAAGAATAATACTGTTGACTGTATACCTAGTGTAAGCTCCCATTATGCCAGTGGATGTAAGGCTTTTAAGATGGTTGCAGAAAGAGGTATCCAGTATCTCCTTGTGCAACACCCCCTCATCTGTGCCGTCTTATGTGATTCCCCACAGGCAATCAGTGGGTAGGGGCATTGCAGGCAGGATTTGGCTGCAGTTTTGCAGCTGGGAAAAGAGAAGAGCCATTCCCCTCCTTGACCTAACACCTCTTCCAGTTTTGCAGCTAGATCAAACCTGGGATGTCCCTTGTGGCTCTACCTATCTCCATTTGGCTCTGAGATGCTCCCTAGTGATGCCAACTGTGGTTGCACATGTGGGTGGAAGGGACATCCAACAGAAGAACATTCCTGGAGATCTACACTTCCCTAGTGATCATCATACAGGAGCTTGGCCTATGTGAGTTTCGTGGTTGCACAAAGATTGCAACCTGGGTTTCCTGATCCTAGTCCAGTATTGCGGCCATTACACCATCCTGGTTTTTTACGATGTTCTTTATGATGTCATCACATTAACATTTTTGCATCCCCCACAGATGGCAGCCCAATGAATCAGAGCGAGATGCTGAGAAGCATGAACAAGTTGTACATTCCCCCCACCACTGGGAAGGCAAGGGCTCATATGTGACTGAGTGGTGCATGCATGTTCCCCTGTAACATAGAATGGGGAGTGGTGGTCTGAAGGGGCCGGGTACTAATTTTGCAGCCTCTCCCATCCACAGTTATTCATTCTTTGATTCAAGGTATGCATGGCCTACCATCACAAAAGCAGTCTCAAAGGGAGTCACACAAAAATCCACAAGAAAGGATGCAAGAATTACAAAAGGAAGGATTTTTAAAAGTCAAAAAGGAGTACAATACTTCTTCTCCCACAATATAGAGATTTTTTTTAAAAAGTTTCCTTCCTTCCATCCCCAACCCCTAGAATAAATACCGCTGCGGGTACCATTGTGGCACTAATGAGAGGGTTTGTTCCTTCCTAATTACAGTGTGTGAGGAATTTTTGTGGGGAACATCTGGGGAGAAAAATGTTAACCCCCAGTTGGGCCTTGGCTTCAAATTCAAAACAAGACCCCAAACCGAGAAGTCGTAGGTTGTACTTGTTAAGGTTTCATTATTAAGCTCAGTCAGTAGACTCTAGCAGCTAGAGAGCAATTCTTGTTCAATGCAGTGCAGCATATATCCAAGTAAATATGCTCAGGATCATGCTGCATAGCTAACTAAAGGAAGATGCCAAGTCAGCCCATGGACACAGAGCCAGGTACTTGGGGTACCTAGAGATACTTTCTAGGACTTGCTGGGGCTTTGTGGCATTTGCTGCTGCTGTTGCTGTTGGGCCTTCAAGTCATTTCTGACTTACGGCGAACCTATCATGAGGTTTCCTTGGCAGAATTTGTTCAGAGGGAGTTTGCCTTTGCAAACTCTGAGGCTCAGAGCATGTCTTTCCTAAGACCACCCAGTGGGTTTCCATGGCTGAAAAGGAATTTGAACCCTGGTCTCCAGAGTTGTAGTCCAATGCTCAAACCAGTATACCATGCTGGCTCTTGCTGGGGCTTCATGGCACGTGCTAAAGCCAGGTACTTGCTGATCAGCAGTGTGAGAAAAGATGTAGCTAGCCTACCTAGATTGTATTTATATTTTTATTTTCTCTCCTTTTTCCTGGTAATGAATGATGGGTTTGTTTTTAATTTTGCATATATTTGGATAACTTTTGTATATGCAAAAGAAGGCTTTGTTACTAACTTCCTGATCCTTTGCATCCTATGTTAATTATTGAGGAGTGAGGAGGCTTTGGTACCCATTTCTCTTGCAGGATGTGTCCTGGGGTTACACATCTGATTCTGTTGTGTGTAAGGAAGAATGGAGACCAGAGAGGGCCAGGAAAGGAGACTTTTCAGATAAGTGAGACAATGAAAGAGGTACCCTTTGCCTGTTGATCTGGTCCCAGGAACAAAGCACTGCGTGAAAGAATGAGCTCAGACTGGGCTTAATAGAGGAACTGCAGGACTTGTTGGACAATGGCCTACAAAGATGATTTAGAATAGCAAAATAGGGTCTGTGGCTGGAGCAAGGTTGGTTGAACACACTCTGGATTTCATTGTTTCCTTTTGGACTTCTGTACAGGTTTTTGTCTTGTCCAAACAAATGAATTAATTGCTGAGAGCTAGCAGCTTCAGCCTCCATGGTTGAGAGCCTGGATTCCGACAGAGTTTGGAGATTTATTTATTTCTATTGAATGTATTTTTTAATTTAATTTATATCCCTCCTGTCTCCTGAGATGGGATTAAAAGTGGTTTACAATAATTTAAAAAAAAGATTTAACCTAAATTGTTTCAAAAGTTTAAAGAAGAATTAAATAGCATTGTTTTAAAAAGCACTTTTTAAAAGGTGCTTTGAAAGATGCACAGGCCAGAACGTGACAAGCTGTTAGCTTGTGGTACAAAACACATATAGTGTGGCCATGCATCCAGTAATTATATACTGTAGGTATATTAAACATGGTTACACCACAAAAGAAGTGATGTTATCTCTCCTTATGTATAAAATCAGTGAAGCCTTGATTATTGCAAAACACAATTGATTTGAAGTAGCCCTTAACTATTAATTGGAAGCAATTAATTAGAATTATCCCTTATCTGTGCTGATCGGGAGTTTCAGTCCAAGCTCTGTCAAGGTTGTTGGGTTCTGATGTTTGCTCTGATTTATGTACAGTGTTTATACTGTACACCCATTTTCCATCCCAATAGTTCTCTGAGTTGCTCGTTATAATAAAAGCTCAAGGATTTCCAAAAATTATCTCAGCTAAAACAACCAACAACCACAAATACTATGTTAGGAAAACCAGCGATAACAGCATGGCATAGTCTCTCCAGTGTTAAGTGTGTCACCATAACCACTATGCTACACTTCTCTTAGGTAGCTTGACTAAGGAAGGTGTGTGGTGGACAAATGCCTACAGTCTAAAGATTTACTATGTTTGGAATGTGCCTGAGTTGACAACGCCGGATTCCAGCTTGCTCTTCACGTGCCATTCATACCTGGTTGCAGGTGCTAAGACATACCTGTGTTTTTCTTGCCTTCTTTCCTCTTGTTAACAGGAATGAGTGGGTGGGGAAATCTCCCATCTCTGCAGTACAGGTCTAGGAGGTTCTTCATGACTTACATTTCTGGGAACTGGCCAATGCAAAGACCTCCTTCTCTTTTTCCTTCTCCCTTCTTTTTCCTTCCCTGATCAGTTAAATACACAGTGGGAGATCATTCTGCTCTTCTCCCTCTTTGGGGGATAATCTTTCTTGATAGGTGCTGGCAGAACTGTGAAGACACTAATAAACTTCCCATAAAAGTCCTTCCATTGTTATATTTATATACTAGCTGTACCCAGCGTAACATACACCGTTAAAAAAACTCCCCACAAAATGCCCAGTAGACCTCACAACAACCCTGTAAGGTAGGCCAGTGGATTTTTAAATTCTTCCTCCCCTTCTCAGCATTCCAGTCACCACCAGTTGACTGTCTGGGTCCCATCACAAGGGGGGCCACAACCACCGCCACCACCACTTGACTGTCTGGGTCCCAATCTGGCCCACAGATTGAGTGGCAGGAGTGGATTGTGAGGTGGAGAGGGAATTTGCATGTGGGTGGTGATTGGTTGGGTGTGTTTCCTGAGTAGCCAATCAGCACACTGGGAAAGGCAACATACCCAAGAGTTTTATATAAAGAGATTTCTCTGTGTGTGTGTTGTTAAATAGGATTGAGATATTGGGAAAGCTGTCAGTTATTAACCAGACTAATGCATATTCTATCCAAATACATATGCACTTGGAGCAGGTATGCAGTGTGGAAAGTATAGGACAGACATCCTTTTATACAAGACCTGATGTTTGATCTGAAGTCTTGGTGGATCTTTTTCTGTGTTCTGCGCCGTGTGGGAAGATAACGAAGGGCATTAAGTTTACAAGGCTAACATCTCACCCAGATTGTGAGGGAGTTAGAAGTTCTAGCCTTCCCCAAGCCAGCACCTTCCAGATGTGTTGACTACAACTCCCATCCTCCTCGGCCAACATGGGCATTGTAGCCAAATATGCCAGAGTTCTAGATAATAGCAAGAAACTTCTATTCCAAATTCCAGTCTCTTATCAAAAATTTGAGTCAGGATAAAAGTTTCCTGTGGCTGTAATTGTTTATGGGAGCCCTGGTGGCGCAGTGGTTAAATGCCAGTACTGCAAGCCACCACGTTGCAAGTTCGATTGCAGCGGGCTCCAAGGTTCACTCAGCCTTCCATCCTTTCGTAGGTCGGTAAAATGAGGACCCAGCTTGTGGGGGCAATTAGTTAACACACATTGAAGCTGCTTAATGCAGTGTAGATCTGTAAGTTGCTATTGCTTAAAAAAACAGTTTATAAGCCACTTTGATAGCCTTGTGGCTGAAGAGCGGGGTATAAATAAATAAATAAATAGCACAGCATAATAATTCTGCATGCAGACCTATGTTAGGCTGAGCTGTATATCCCCACCCACCCTGAATTTATGGTACAGCCTTTGAAGCCCCCTTTATGATAGTCCTTGCCTCATGGGGAGTGAGCAGGGTTGGAGAAGTGCCTGGCTCTGTCCCTGAAGCCAGGCATGAAATGATTGCATCAATGCAGAGATCTACCAGGGTCCCCGGAATTCTCACCACGGCTGTAATAATTTTGTGTCTGGATACGGGGACAAAATGCTTGTCCAACCCTCCCTACTCCTGATGAGGCACAGAATGGGCACAGGGTGGGGCTTCAGAGGTGATAGGATAAATCTGGGGTGGGGTTTTGGGGTGCTGCTGAAGGAAGCAAGGAATACCAGTCACCACAACACCCCAAAAAGGAAAGGCATAGCGGAAACATATGTGTGCATATACCACTAACAGGATGCTAGTCAGTGTCAATTGGATTTCCTAATCCCAGACTGTGTGTTATCACTAACAGCTACTTTCTGCATGCTGTCTGCAGTCCTCCAAAACCCTAGAATCATGTGTACTGTATCCTACTTCCAACCACGTGCACTGCACGTATACCTGAAATCCTAGATAATATTCCACGCAGCCGATAAAGTGAGCTACAGTTTGTGGCAGCTTGTGCTATAATTAGTTAGTATTTAGCAAATTCCTTGCCATTTGTTTTTTTTTCCTGTACAGTTAATGGATCCGTACAGCGTTAATCATAATCGGATAAGTAGAATTGATGATGGATCTGGATTCAAGTCTTGCTTGTGTGGCTTTGCTCAAGTCATAGTACTCTGTTTTCTGTCGGTAAAGGGGTTTCTATTCTCTCCTTACCAACATCACTCAGGTTTTTCTGAGTGGCAGGGAGTGGGTGGAGAGAAAGCAAAATGCCATGGCAAAGATTGCAAATGTACTTACATATGATTAGTACTGGTAAGTAGTTTCTAGTGGGATAGAATGAGTAATGGCTTTGAATAGCCTCCAGCATTCTTTGAGATGAGATCCAACTGCTGCTCCACCCTCACCCTGGCATAAACAATGAAGGTCTATGGTGTCCTTCCAAGAAAATAAACAGGTCCCTTGACCCCCCTCAAACAATAGCCCAACCTGCAGTTTTAACAAGAAGCAAACCAGCCAAATGGATGCTGGCACCATCTTAGATTTTTATGGTCTTATGCTACATCTGCCTCTGATTAGCATCTCAATATCGTTTTCACTAAAGAGTGTAGTTCACACTGTAATTCACCACTGACACTCCACATAGGTGTCAGTTGAGAGAACAAAACTTTCAAATGTTTTTTTTTTTCTTCCAGAACATCCTAACCAGTATGGCCACTGAGTGCTGAATATGGAATTAGGATGCAGCCAAATCATGATAGTTACCATTAATCTAGCTCTTTTCTCTGTGAATTTCTAGATCAGTGGCTCTTAACCTTTTCTTTACCAGGGACCCCCTTTAAATATCTTTTGTTGCTGCAGACCCCCAAGACTTAACTCAGGATTTAAACCCAAAATAATAATAATAATACAATTATACCATCCATTAATCCTTCCCTCAGAGGCACTGGAGAGGGAAGGAAGACTTTTTTCCTCCTTCTTCCTGCAAATTTGTGGCTGGAGCAGATTGAACAGCAATGTGCAAGCCAAACCAGCCAGCCAGCCTTTGCCTTGGTTCCTGTCATATGAGCTGTGCAGCCTTCAATCCTTGGCGGACCCCCTGTGAGGATGTTGCAGCCCCCTGGGGGTCCATGGATCACAGGTTAAGAACCACTGTTCTAGATTATCACCAGGCACATGGCCAGAGTTTAGGAACATTACCTTTTTGGACTACAACATGGGCCCCTATGTTGCAGGTTTCAGTGAAAAGCAAGCTGGGAGCAGAGCTTGACAAAATTGTTTTTTGGATTATAACTTCCAGAACCCCAGATAGCAGGTTCTCTAGCTTGGAATGTCCTTGCTGGGTAGAAGATTCTGGGAGCTGCATTCCAAAAGGTAATTTTTCTAAGCTATGGAGGGGCTGAGGCAGTGGGTATAGCAGAAGTCATGGCAGGTGCCACCGATCTGTTCTCAGCCCCCTGAGCTGGGGTGGCAAGCGCTGTCTGTCTTGCGTAGTCACCCGCTGCTGGTACATCACAGGCAGTCCTGTTGGGAATGGCCCCGACTGAGCAAAACGACAGTGTGGCCAGTTCATGCTATGGATTCCCCACATATGTTGCCACATATGTGCTGCTCTCTTCGTGTAAAGGTCGAGCAGTGTGGTACAGAGCTGGGTCTATGCCATACATCCCAAACTGCACCCTCTGAATCAGTGCTACTCAAAGTCTGTGGAGTGGTGCTGGTCTGCAAACCACTGGCTGCTGGTTTGTGGAGATTTTCCAGGAAAGTAAGAAACATTCGTAGCCAAAAACAAAAATCGCTCTTCCCCCAGGTCAGAGAAGCAAAGCTTTAAGCTATTGCTTCAAGTGTGCAGTGCAGTAGAAGAGGAGATCCAATGATTTTGTGTGTGCTTTCTGTATGTGGAATGGGTGCCATCTTGTTCTTTGCCCTGAGCAGCAAAATGTCTTGGGTTTTTCCTAGGTGCAGCTATTCTATGCCAGAGTGGGGGGTGGGCTCCATTAGTCCCATAGGAGACCCCCCCACACACACACTGGTAGTGTTGGGGGCTCAGTTAAATTGCTTAGCAAGTCTCTTAAAAGCACAGGGGAATTTTGAATGTTAAAGTGTTTAAAATATTGGGGAATGGGCCACCTTTGAGGACACCAGCAGCACTTTGCCCACCCTGTCTTACCAGCCTGATAGAGACGATCAGATGATTGGCTCTCTCTGTGTAAAATCTTCTACCTTGTAACATCCAAAGGCAACTCAAAGTGGCTAATAATGCCAAGTATTTTAAAAAATAACCCACACAACTAATAAAAATGAAAGAATGCAACAAAGTAGCTAAAAGCAAAGAAAGAAAATGTTATAGCAAACATTCAAAATATTGCCTTCCGGATCCCCAACAAAGAATCAGTTACACAAACCAACACAGTTTGCAGTAGCCAGAGTATAGAAAACCCCAACCAGGATTTAAACTGCAAAACAACTGGGAAAAGCATGGTTTTTAGCTGCTGGTCTGCCTTGTTTTTGCTTTGCTCAGCCCTCCAGTCTTGAGAGAAAGCTTCTTCCAGCTTTAGGGGAAAGGGCAGCTGCCATAACTGTAGTTGGCCAATTCAGGTATGATCCCACATCATTGTTAGCATAGACATTGTTTTGCACACCTGCTCAAAACCATGGTTTTGGTTGGCCACTGTTGCATATTGTGGTCTATCAGTTAAGACATTACATGAAACCATAGTTCAGCTCCCTTAACCATGGTCTGTCATCATAATGTTTTGGAGCCTGACACTTTGCTCTAGCTTTTACTTGTGGCTTTTGTCCTTAAGGCTAGAAGCACTCCAAGGGGCTTATTGCATAAAAGAAGGGAAGTGGAAAGGAAGCCCGAAAATAGCACGTCCCACCTTCCCTTATCGCACGACATCAGCCTGTTTCAGCTGTTCTCCTGTTCTGGTCCTGTGGGAGATGGTGGTAAAGATGGCTCTTTACGCCAACATATTTTTCCAGTTAGCAAAAAGACTTGCATTTACCACCAATCTGCCATGGGATAGGAACAGGAAAACAGCTGAAACACAGCAACATTGTGCGATAAGGCAAGGCAGGCGGCGCAAGGCAGGTGGCACTATGATTATGCACTGCTGCTTCTTTCCCTCGTGCAATAAGCCCCCAAATCTTTTCTGCCTTACAGAGCTGGAAAAGTTACTTTACTGGATTACAGCCCCCCTAAGCCCCCACCCAGCGGGGCCAGTGAAGCTACTGGCTAGGGATTCTCAAAGCTGTAGTCCAAAAAAGTACTGCAACTTTCCCAAGTTCTCTTTCTAACCAACCACTTGCCTGCTTCTCTGGTTTTAAAAACTACCTCTTTGGTCTTTGTCTTCTAATGCTGTGACTCAGGAGTAAATCCATTAATACCAATAGAGTTTACATTCAAGTTAATGGGTTTAAAAGTGCAGTGAAAATCAATCATCTGCTAAATGTTAGCCTGAATGCCGTTCTCTTTGTTCCAGAGACTGTTCCAGTAATACCAGCTGCATATTTTGAATGAGTGTAAACAATGATACATTTGGGATTATGAGTTAGGTTTATGAAATGGAAATACCAGAAATCAGAATGCCCTGTTTTCTGGGAGTAAGAGCTCCTTTTTTAAAACAAACAAGCAAGCAAGCAAGCAAACAAACAATGCACCCATCATTTCAAGGGACATTTAGATTCTGGCCTAGACCCTGGGCGTCTCCTCACTGCACCTGTAAACCAGCAAAATCGATCCAATTTAACTTTCACGGCTCACAACAACCAAGTTATTGTGGTGTACAATAATCTTGCAAAGAGGTCTAAGGAGCTCCTGAAAGGAAAATGCAAGAAACTCTTATACCCACAATTTTAACTTTAGGCTGGGCTTCTGTTGCTGCAGCTCTGCTTCATCAACAAAAGTCCGCTATTCCTGCCATGCCTCGTACATCAGCAGCAAATGAACAGTATTGTAGAAGGGACAATAGCTACTCAGTTTGCTTTTCAGACCTTGCCAAACAGGCAAAATGATACCGCTGGCTTCTAATCTGCAGACGGCTGAAAAACAAAAGCTTCCATAGTGGCTTTGCTGAAAGACTACATGTGCCAAATTGATTTATACAAGTGGGCCCTGCAACAAAATGTTGCAGTGTTGAGTGCTCCAGCCAGCCAGGTAAATAGGTCTTCTTCTGGGATTTAGCTTTAAGAGCCATGCAGAAATTCTCAAATGGAGTGGAGAAGTCAGCAATCATGCTGGCTAGGGGGTTCTGGAAGCTGAAGTCAAAAAAAGTAACATTTCTAAGCTCTGATAAGGGACCAGTATAGTGGGCCTTGGTTGGCAGGGAAGGATGAACTATTTTCACCACGCTATATTGTCAATTAAAGTTATTCCTCCACCCCAACTGCTACTTGCCCTGTGGCACAAAACGTACAATTCTGTTTTTTCCTACAGGGCAAAAAGCAGCTAATGAGGATTTTGCCGAGGTGGGGAAAGGTTTATTTCTCATTTGGCCAAGGCCAGGCCACTGATCTGACAATATCACCTGTGCTATTTTTATTTTTTTTAAAGAAGAACAGGGGAAATCTTGTTCATATACAAGTCTGTCTCGTGCTATTTATCCCATGTGTGAATGGTATCAGAAAGGAAGTGAATGTGAAAAAAGATATTTAAAAATGGCAAACAAAATAACATTTGCATTGCAGATGTAAAAAAAAATAACCCATGATTTTTTAAAAATTGGAATGGTTCTTGCACCTGTATCTGTCAACATTTCATCTCTTTTATATAGTTCTTCTGTCTATTGTTTCCATTGTGTTTTTATTTCTACTTGGTCATACAATGTGTCCCCTTGTTGGTTGTAGAACATCCCCACTCATGGTTTAAATTTCCCTTTGATTTCTTGGATCTTGTGGAAGAGCTCATTTGTTCTTCCTTTTTTGTTGTCACCTTCTATGTCTCTGTATTGATTATTTAGTTGTTTTCTTTTTCTCTGTGCATAAGTCTCTGAACAGTTGCCTTCAGGGTTCTGACTATTTCTGTCCCCTTTTACTTTTGCCTCTCATCTGACCTTAACTGCTTGAAAAGTTTAACCTATCATCCACTGAGGCTTCCCTTTCTTTTTTGGCTGCAGCTAGAGTCTTTCTGCATTCCTCCTTGGCATCAGTCCAGAGTTCAGTCCAGAGACTGATAAGAATTTTTGCAGATCAGGACTTACTCTGCACAAAATTTACGTTTGGCTGTTTTGTGCAGAAAACAACATTTTCTGTGCAGGAACCAGCATTTTTGGGGCAGAAAAGGACAGGTTGCTTACCTGTAACCATAGATCTTCGAGTGGTCTTCTGTGAATTCACACAGTTGGGTTATTCCTGCACCTGCGCAGTGCTTACAGAACCTTCTAGCATCGCTAGGCAGAATGTGCATTGATACATTTTTGGCGGTAACTCCGCCTACCATAACGGTCCCTTAAAAGGCTCTCCCGCCTAAATCCCCTCAGTTCCTTGAATGACGCCGCAATTAGCAGCATCAGGAACATTAAGCAATCGTGCATTAGTAGGACATAGAGGGGAGGAAGGGCGGGTCTGTGTGAATTCACAGAAGACCACTCGAAGATCTATGGTTACAGGTAAGCAACCTGTCCATCTTCTTCGTGGTCTCTGTGAATCACACAGTTGGGTAGATTAGCAAGCTTCCCCAATGGAGGAGGGTATGTCCTGTATATAAGTAGACGAGGACCCCTTACATTAGCCGTGAAAGGGATTCCCCACAAGTTTTTTTTTTTTTTTTGCACATTCCACAACACTGACTCATTCTCACCCAAATTCTAACAGCAATGGATATGGGAAACATGACTACAATTATTACACTCACTTATTGAATGGAAGACAAAAGCACAGCCCTCCCAAAGGCAGCTTCGTTCCTAGAACGAGAGTCCAGTCTGTAGTGTGAAATAAATGTCAACGGTGAAGACCAGGTTGCAGCACGGCAGACGTCCTCTAGGGGCACCCCCGAGAGGAACGCAGTTGAAGCAGAAACAGCTCTCGTAGAGTGCCCACGAATCCGTGGAGGTAGCGGCTTCTTGGCCAGTTCGTAGCAGAGCGCGATGGTCGAAGTAATCCACTTCGAGAGACGCTGCGGCGAGATCGGAGCACCCCGCTTAGAGTCAGAGTAAGAGACAAAGAGTTGGGGTGATTGTCGAAACGGAGCAGTCCGCTGTATGTAGAAAGCAAGCGCCCTCCGCACATCCATCGAGTGGAGGGTACGCTCGAATTCGTCCTTCGGATCCTGCATCAAAGCAGGCAGAACGATTGGCTGGTTAAGATGAAAACTGGAGACTACTTTAGGAAGAAAGGAGATGTCAGGTCTCAGAACCACCTTATGCTTATGGAAGCAGAGATATGGATGATCCGATCGGAGGGTGCAAAGTTCCCCAGCCCGACGAGCGGAGGTGATGGCTACCAGGAAGGCCGTCTTCCAGGTTAGCAGGCGAAGGTCGGTCGAAGCCATAGGCTCGAAGGGGTGTCTTACCAGCTGAGAGAGGACGAGTTCAAGGCTCCACGATGGCACGGGATCGAGTACGGGAGGATGGAGGTTCATGTACCCCTTCAGGAACCTTTTCACTGTCGGATCCTGGAAAGGAGATGGTCGGTTCCTAGCCTGAAACTCAACGGAGATAGCTGCCAAATAGACACGAAGAGACGAAATCGAAAGCCCGGCTTTCGAAAGTTCTAAGAGGAATTGGAGGACCGTCGGCACCGAGCAGGACTCAATGGTTAGACCTTTGTCCGCAAGGAACCGCTGGAATCGATTCAACTTGTAGAAGTAGGCCTTCCGAGTGGAAGGTTTTCTCGCTGCATCAATAATTGCCTGCACCTCAGGAGGGAGTAGAGACGGAGGAACAGACTGAGGAAGGACGGCGGTCACGGACGGATTCTCCATGCCGTCAGGTGAAGAGAGTCGAGGTCTGGATGTCTCACCCTGCCTTGGTGGGTGGTCAACAGATCCGGCCGTTTTGGGAGGTGGAGGTAGTGCCTGCCGGAGAGTAGAAGCAGTGGAGCAAACCACGGTTGTCGAGGCCACCAAGGCGTGATTAGAATCGCGTCCGCTCGGTCTCGGCGAAGCTTGGCGATGACCCATGTCAGAAGCGGGATCGGGGGGAAGAGATACAGGAGCGGGCCGTTCCATCGGTACAGGAACGCATCTCCCCTCGAATCCCTGTGTTGCACTCTGGAGCAGAACTGGTTGCACTGTTTGTTCTGTGCAGTTGCGAACACATCTATCAGAGGGGTCCCCCAACGAAGGAAAAGGTCGGACACTACGTGTCGATGAAGCATCCACTCGTGGACGTTGGAACTGGAACGGCTCAGTCCGTCTGCAAGAGTGTTCTCGTCCCCTGGAAGATGGATGCACTGCAGAAAGACGTTCCTTTCCACACACCAATCCCAAATTTGTAGTGTGAGTTGAAGGAGCTGAGGGGACCTGGTGCCCCCTTGCTTGTTCAAATAATACATCACGGACGTGTTGTCTGTGAGAAGAAGGACCGTCCTGTTCCTCACCATGACCTCGAAGGAGCGAAGAGCTTTCTGGACCGCCAGAAATTCGAGAACATTGATGTGTAGCAGTTTCTCGTTGTCGGACCAAACATCCTGAATCATGTGGGATCCGAGGTGGGCACCCCATCCCTGTAGCGAGGCATCCGTCGTGATGGAGACGCTCGGCTGAGGGGGCTCGAATGGGAGGCCTGAGAGGACATTGTTCGGGTCCAACCACCAGTTCAGGGACCGTTGGACGTAGCGAGGCATGGTGAGAAACATGTTCGGTGGGTCGTTGAGGTGATCGAATGCATTGAGAAACCACTGCTGAAGAGGACGAAACCGAAGCCTGGCCAGAGTGATGACAGATGTAGTGGCTGCCATGTGGCCTAAGAGGACTTGGATGTCGCGTGCTCGGACCCGACGAGATCGACGACAAACATGAATCAGGGATCGTAGGGTGTTGAAGCGGTCCTCTGGCAGATAGGCCGCCGTGGAAATTGAATCCAAGCGGGCACCTATGAATTGGAGCGTTTGTGATGGGGTTAACTGAGATTTTTCCATGTTGACAACAAGTCCGAGGGTGTGCAATACATTCAGGGTAAAGTCTATGTGTCTGACCAGTTGGGGCCTCGAGTTCGCCACTAAAAGCCAATCGTCGATGTACGGGAAGACAACGACTCCGTGCTGACGAAGAAAGGCCGCCACTGGTGCCATGCATTTGGTGAAGACCCTCGGTGCCGTGGAGAGACCGAAGGGCAGGACACGGAATTGGTAGGTATCGGTCCCAATCTGGAACGCCAAGAACCTCCTGTGTGCAGGGTGAATACCTATGTGAAATTAGGCATCCTTGAGATCGATGGACGCAAACCAATCCCCGTGCTGGAGGAGAGGAAGGATGAGGGCAAGAGTGGTCATCCGAAATTTCTTCGGGGTGATGTACGAGTTCACTCCCCTGAGATCGAGGATAGGACGGAGGCCTCCGTCCTTTTTCGGTACCAGGAAGTACCTGGAGAAGAAGCAGCGGTGAAGATGCTCGGGAGGCACAGGTTCGATGGCTCCTTTCTGGAGAAGGGTTTGTATCTCCTCGATCAGGGGAGGGGAGGGGGGCGTGGAGTATGTCCGGCCTGTCGGAGGCAGTTCGTCGAACTCGATCCAGTAGCCCTGTCGTACTATTTGCAGTACCCAGCGGTCCGATGTTATGGAGGACCAGGCCTCCTGGAACAGTGACAGGCGGCTCCCGAACAGGGGGTTCTGAAAGAAAATGTAAACATCAAAATAAGGCTTTGCAATTAAAACCGTTTTCTGCCCTGGTCCTTGGGCCTGTGTTTGGACGGCACTCGGTACCGGGATGTGGAACCCTGACTCCTCACCGAGGAAGCAGAGGAGGTCGGTTGATGAAACTGAGAGCGCCTGGAGGTCTGCGGGGTACTATCTCTCCGGTATGGTTGGCTAAAGGAGTAGGTGCTCCAACCCGAGCGGTGTCTAGGGCGATACGCAGAAGACGAGGCTGATGGCATACCATATTTTCTGGCAGTCGTCCTCATCTTCTGCGTAAATTCAAGTTTTTCGTCTGTCGACGCATTGAAAAGGCCTGTGGTATCAAATGGCATATCTTCAATGGTGGCAGCCGCCTGGGGTGAGAGTCCCGACGATCGGAGCCACGCGTGACGCCTCAAAGCAATGGAGCCCGCCACCGTCTTAGCTGCGCAGTCAGCGACGTGCCTCGCAGAATTCATCTGCTGGCCAGCCAGAAGCTGGGCTTCAGATTGGATAGCCTCTGCTAGTCGCTTTCTTTCGTCAGGCAGGTCCTGGATGAGGGGCAACATCCTCTCCCACAACACCTGTTGATAAGCCCCCATACAGGCCGCATAGTTGGCAATACGAAAGCTCAGTCCAGCGGCAGAGTACAACTTTTTCCCGATGATGTCCAGCTTTCTGCCCTCGGTGTCAGGAGGGGTGGACTGGGGACGACGTTGCCTCCGCGGCTGGGCTGCCTCTACGACGACCGAGTTGGGCTTAGGGTGTTCCCTGAGCCAATCAATACCGTCTCCGGAGACACGATAGAGCCTGTCAATCCGCTTCGAGGTTGAAGGGATAGAGGACGGGTTCTTCCAGGAGTTCTGCATCAGTTTTGAGAGGGACGGCAGGACCGGGATGCTGGCAGTTGGAATTTTTTTTTTTTTTTTTTTTTTTTTTTTTTTAGGGAATTTTTTTATTGGAGTAAGACCATTCTACTAAAAAATACACCCGACCGCAAAAGGCCACAACAATAATACAAAAATAATACTAATTATTTTCCTCTTTTCTTACTAATACAAAAGTAAATCTATCCTAACACTAATGTATTTTTCCCTTTAATCTAAACACACTATAATCACATTATATTTACACATTATAATTATACCTACTTAGAAATGAAAAAAACCAATAAAATATTAATTAAAAATAATAATACAAAATAATACAAAATTAATAAAATATTTATTTAAAATATCATTTTATGTTATTGCTGGGGTCGTCTCACTAAACCACGGCCAAAACTTTTTCCAACGATAGCTTGGCAATTTCTCTTTTTCACTCAGAGCTAAATTTTCAATTACATTCTTCACATAATAGGCAGTGCCTTTTACATCCTGCAGATTTTGACTTTTCACCTCCTTTTTTCTCTGGAAAACTAACCCTAACATCACATAAAGGTTTACCAGGCGCACCGTGGACCAGGGTACTTTCCAAAAACTCTCAGCCACAGAACCAGACTCCTTCCTCTTCCTCTTTTGGCCCACTGACTTTCTGGGTCCCCTGACACCCTCTGGAGGCTCAGTCCCTGAAAGCACTGTCTCCCAAGCCTGCTGTGCCAAATCGGGCCAATCCAGGACCCGGGCCACCTCCTCCCATGTTTCCCGGGCACTCGGGCAGTCCTGGACAAAATGTCTGATCGTCTCCTTTTGTGCCACGCCACTCAAAATCTCAGCCTTTTTACATTTCAGACGCGGACAGGTCTGCTCATCCTCTGCGGTCCATGGTCTCTTTCCCCTCAGATTAAGAACCTGATGGTAGAGCCTCCACCTCAAGTCCCACAACTTTTTGGGGACCCTTTTGTCCATGAAATACTCAATTGGGTTAGTCTGGTGATTTAGGTATTCTGATAAATCTAGTTTGGCCTGACGCTTTTGCAAAAACGGGTTAACATAAATCTCCTCCACTATTTTCCTGTACAAAGTCCTCTTGATGCTCTGACCTGGTCTGTCTTCCCCCTTCAACTCCTCAGCATGAATTTTATATTTCTTTATGTAAAAAACAAAGTCTTTCAAATAATCTGGTGCTTTCAATTTTTCAGGCAAAGAAAACCTAAAACTTAATGAGCCTTCCTCCCACCAAGTCTTTCCCCATCTAGTCCCTATCCAGCACTCACAAAACAAAACTAGCCAAGCCTGAGGTTGAATCTGACCCTTTTGTAACAGAGAAACTTTCCCAAAGTTTTGAGCAGAAAAGATGGCGATGAACTTAGGTCCCAGGGCTGGGAAGTCCAGGCCCCCTTGTTCTACCTGCCCATAAGCCACTGCCCTTGCCAGGGGGAACGTGGCCATTCCCCAAAGGAACTTGAAGAGAACCCGATCAGCTTCTTTAATCACTGAATCTGGAGGTGGGAAAACAGCCGCCAAGTTGGCTGCCACGGGAAGCAGGTAGGTATTTACAAAAGCGGCTCTCTGGTAAATGGTCAGCTTCCATCTCTGCCAGAGGGCCACCCTCTCTTTCACTTTTTCCAACCAGCGATACCAATTTTCTTTCCATCCCTCTGGAGCCAACGCAAAATTCAGCCCCAGGATCTTCACCCTATCCATCTTTGCCTCTTGCTCTGCTTGCCACCTTTCCTTTTCTCCAACTACGTCCTTTAGAGGAATAGCTGCCATCTTGTCCTCTGCAGCAAAAATCCTGATCAAAAAACTCTTTTCCATGTTAAGTCGAGCACCAGAAACTCGACCGTAGGCCTCAAAAGCATCTTTAATCTTTCTAACTTCCATCCTGTCCTTAACCAAGAAGGACACATCATCAGCATGGGCAACAAATTTAACAGATTCATATCGAACCAACCATGAACTGTCCAACGGACGCGGAATTTGGATCCCCGAGATGCTCTTGTCCAAACTAATCTTACACAGAATAGCATCCAACGCAATAACATACAAAAGAGGGCTTAGGGGACAACCTTGCCTCACCCCAGAATTTAACTTAATCCTCTTTCCTCTATGACCATTGACTTGCAAAACTACCTCTGCATCCCTATAAAACAATTTAACTAAAGCAATAAATCTCTCTGGCACCCCTTTCCACTTGAGAGTTTCCCATAGGAACGTATGATCTACATTGTCAAAAGCTTTCATCTGGTCGACCTGTAGGATTTGACCAGTCCAATCTCCCTCCTTGCTGAGTCGGAACACTTCCCGAAACAAACAAAGAGAGTCCACCATAGTCCTACCTGGCACAGCACTGGTCTGTGCTTCCATCACAATCTTATCAGCCACCTTAGCCAGCCGATTGTTCAGTATTTTTGCCAACATACGGTAGTCTACGTTGGTCAGAGCTATGGGGCGCCAGTTTTTTGGGAGGGTAGGATCACCCTCCTTTGGGAAAAAAATCAGGACCCCTTGATAAAATGTCTCAGGGAGCTCATTATTATCCCACAAAAAATTAAACAAAGTTGTTAAAGGGGGAACAATCCACTTCCTGTAAACTTTATAAAAATTCCAACTGAGGCCATCTGGGCCAGGGGCAGACTTACCCTTCCCTTGAACTATGACCTCATGAACTTCTTGTTCTTCTATAGGAGAGACCAACCTCTTCCTATCCTCTGGACTCAGACCCTTATAGAGGGTGCCCATCTGGTCCTCTGAAAAAGCTTGAAAAAAACCCTTAATCTCTTCTATATCTATATTTTTCCTAGCATATAACTGCTTGTAATATCCTTCCATGATATCCAGCATCTCACTTGGTCTAAATACAATAGGGTCTGACTCGGAGGCTCTCAAGCCGTTTAATTCAATCGGAGCCCTTGGACTCCGGGCACCTGCCCACTCATCCATGTCAACCACACCACCTCGAGTCCTGAAATTTTTACTCCTCTTTCTGTTTTGTCTTTGCTTTTGGCAAAATCTTGCTATCACTCCCTTCGCCCAGTTAAGCTCTTGTTCTGAAAAAGGAACACCTTGGTTCAATCGATAATGACACTTCAAAAAATGATAAATGGCCAAATGATACTCCTGAATCTGTTTCCCATTAATGTTGGTCTCGTAGGCCCGGCTAGTGGCCCGAACTGCGCGTTTCACACGTTCCCACCACCTGCACAAATCATCCTTGTACATGTCCGCAAGAGTTAGGCTGTGGGCTAGTGCTGAGGCGATGCGCTCTTTATATGCCACATCTTCCAAAAATTTAGGGCGCAACCTCCAGAGAGGTCTTCCTTTGGGGTAAACCTGACCTATACTGAACTCTACAGCCAAGAGCCCATGATCCGACCAAGGAGTGATCATAACAGTGCACTTTTCCACCTTCATTTCTTTCACTGTTCTCACACGGTCTATTCTGCTGGCTGAGGTTTTGTGATAATGAGTAAATCGAACTCCTTCCATTGGGGGAAAATCTGAACCAAAAGCCTTTCTGCAAAAAACAGGAAAAAATTCTAACTCATTCTCCACATCAAGAGCTGCATCCTTAAGACCTTGCCTCTCTAGAAAAGACTCCAACTCTCTTTCTTCTGCTGTCAGGGGTTTGGGCAGGGACAACTTTGTCCGCTCTTTCTGGTCTGCGTAAGCACTCCTGTCCATCATCCTTGCCCTGTTATTGAAATCTCCTACGATAATAAGATGCTGTCGAGTGTTACACTGATTTTTTAAATACCCCCAAAACTTTTTCCGTTCGGCATATTTTACAGGAGCATAAAGCCCACACAGCCTGAAAGCTTTCTTTTCTACTCTTCCATCTTTCTGCTTTTCCTCCATACTAAAATCCACCACCACCAACCTCCCCAAAACTACTTCTAACATGAAATCAATGGTCAGATTGTTCCTGGACCTAAACAGTACCCCTATTCCCCAACCGCCACACTCCCCATATGACCATACAGAAGGTCCTTGTGTCCACAATCTCTGACACCGGCTCCGCTGTTGTTCGTTACAGATATGAGTTTCCTGCAACACAATGATGTCATAACGCAGGCCGCCAAGGCAGGGCAAAATCTCATTGCACCTATCCTCAGTTCGCAAGCCACGAACATTCCATGTGGCGATTTTTAATGAACCCATTGTTTTATGTACCTAAAAATGTATTGAGGCCTCCGTTATAAATAACCAAAAACTAACAGAAGTATATTGGCCATGAAGATTGAAATAATTGTTTTTCTACTAAAAATCTAACTTAAAGTCTAACTTAACTGAAATCTAATTTTCAGTCCAACTTATTAAAACTCTCATTTTTAACACATTCTTTTTCAACACAGCTCTGGTGACTGTATCTCTTGTTCCTCTGAATGCATCACCTCTACCTCCTCAGGATTTTCCTGAGGTGTAGCCTTACAAGTGTTGGAGATGGAGGGAGGTGAGGATGGGGTGAAAGGGGGCTGGGATGAAAAGGAAGGGTCAGGAGCCAAGGGGCATGGGTCTGGAGGTTTAGGGAGTTCAGGGGACAAAGGGTATGATACCAAAAGCTGCTCTGGGATCAAGGAGTCTTGAGAGCTAACCTTTGGAATCAGAGAACAACCTTGTTCACTTGTATCCATCTCTTCCACTCCATCTCTCATTTCCTCCCCTGATTCTTTTTCAAACGCCTCCCCTTCTTTTTCCTTTTTCTCCAAGCTCTTCTGATGGTCCATTTCCATGACTGTAGACTCCTGAAGCAATTCCTGATCAGTTATTTCTCTTTCTGTACTTTCTCGTACACCCACAGCAGCCTGCTTCTCTTCCTTCTTCTCTGGAACTTGATCACCATCCCCAATAGCCTCTTTCTCTTCCCCTTTTATCAACAATTCAAACCTGTTTTTCTGAGCCACCTCACCTCCCTTCTGATACAACTCCCCCTTCTGTGGTGATTTCCTCCCCACTTTCCCTTTTTTCTTTTTGTCCACTGTACTCCATTCATCCTTCTCTGTCTGCTCCTTTCCTTCGGGCTTCCCTCCAATCTCTGTTGATCTTTGAGTTCCTTTTGGTTTGTTACCTTCTTCCTCCCTCTTTTCCCTTTCTCGATCAACTTTTTGAAACTGACCTCCTCTCTCCCGGGACTGAGTTCTCACTTCTTTCTCTCGAGCCTTCTCTCTGCCTGACTTAGCCACCTGGTTTGCTTTTTCCAGACGCTGTGCATCTTGACAATTATAAAAGGCCTTGGGACACCAAAAATAGGTATGCCCAAATTCTTCACAAAAATTGCACCGAATGCTTGCCTGACAGGCGACAGAGGGGTGACCTCTTGCTCCACAGCGGGAACATAAGGGTGTGTGACAAGTACGCCTCTGGTGCTCATAAGAGCCGCATTGAAAACAGGCGGCTGGCTGCCCGCTGTATCTGGTGATTCCTCGGTCAGCCCCTAGGAAAAAATACTTGGGGATTTTGCCTCTCCTGAACTGAGGGTCATCATTCTTGAAAGATACAATACAACGGTACTCTCCATTCCAGAAACCAGCGGTATCTCTTACCTTTTCAGGTCCTGAAAGGATGGTGGCATATTTTGAGACCCACTGAGCCACATCCTCTTTGGGTATTGTGGTTGTTCTAAAACTAATGGTAAGGACTTTGGTATCACTTCGGAACAAAGGGACTACCTCATAGGCTTTCAACAAATTAGGGTCCTGCTGTTTTGCTCGCTTGCAGTTGGCCCAAAAATTGCGATACGCTAGTTCTGAAGCTAAACAGACATCTGTCTCTTTTGACCCCAGTAACTGTATAACGGCCACCACATCTTCTGCCTCCTCCCCTCTGTAGCCTAACGCATCCCTGAGCACCTTTTCTGAGATGTATTGACTAGCCTCCCTTTCAGGATCCTCTCCTTTATACCTGAATCGGGCCACGTACCGCTGTCTGGGATCTCTTTCACTGGACAGGTTTTCAAAAATCCTATCGAGGTAAGCTTCCTCCTCCTCTTCTTCCCTCCTGGCCCTCCAATCCCTCTCTTCTCCCAAAAGCCATCGCCTTCCTGAGTTTCCCGACTTTCCCTCCCTCGTCACCCCTGCGTAAGTCTGATTTTTATTTTGTCCTTCCTTTTCCAACGGATGTTTCAAAGGATGTCCATAGGAGGAGGTCACATCTTCATTCATCACCAGTCTCATTCGCTGATCCTCCTTCAAGTCCCTTATAAGTTTCTCCTGTCTGTCTTTCTGGTTGGTGGAGATCACTCCCATCCTCGGTGCGAATGCTCGCTGTTGCCTTAACAGATAAGAAGAACCAGAAAAAGCAGTATCTACTTCTGGAGGCAAATAATCCCCTCCTCCTGCCCCTCCCAATTCCTTGTCCCACAATTGCCTCTCCACCCTTTCATCAGCATCTATCCCCATGAAGTCACTCCACCTTGTTCTTTTCTTTACAGCATTTGGAGCCTCTTTTTCTAGATCAGAACCACTTATATCACTTAAGGTTTCTGGTCTTTCTTTCCCAACCACTCCATTTTCCATTCCCTCCTCCCCTTTTTTAGTTTGTTCTCCCCTTCTTTGGGCCTCACCAGTTGACGGGGGTGGCACCGTAGCGCTCACCCCCGACACAGCAGACAGAGCCGAACATCCTTCCAGATGGTCAGGGACATCTCTCCCGATCTTCTCTCTCCTTGCCCTGGGTGTGGTCTTCTTTGGACGCACCACTGGATCGGCCTCCTCTTCCACTGCCAAAGCCTTCCCAGGCAGTCGAGACTCCTCCTTCTGCTTCATAATCTTGAGCCTGTGCCGCAGGTCTGAGATAATAATAGAAAACCATTCCAAAACAGTTTCCTTGGATACTTTCTTTTTTGTATTCTCTATCTTCTCCACGATCATGGATTGCTGTCCATCTGGTAAGACTTCCCATGCTCTGCGGATCTTCTGGAACTTTTTAATCAACTGGAGTTCTCTTAACCAATCAGGAAACCCTCTGGTCGACGTTCTCGGTTTTTTCCTCAGGAGCAACCTGTGTATAGCTCTTAAGGCCAAAGCCTTTGCAAAAGCTTGTTGCTCTTCAGAGTCGGGTACCTTTAGACCAGACAGGATTTTCTCCAGCAGTCTCGAAGCTTTCTCTAGGCAGGCCCATATCTTGTCCTGACTAAATTTCCGCAAATCTGGGAGTCTCTTTTTAGGCAATGGTAAATTTATATGGTCTACAACAAAACCCCAAAGCCTTAACATATCATGTTGTTCAAACTGTTTTGGTAAAATAATATTAGCCACTTTCATAAAAGGAGTATGTAAAGTTTCAGTCCATATCCTATTAATTGTCCTCTCACGCGTCTCTCGCTGTTGTCTTCCGTATGTGGAGTCCGAACACATGGAGTCTTCGTCACTCCTCTCGCCATCATCTATGCTCTGGAAATCACCGTCATTTTCTTCATTTGAGGAATCGGATGAGGAGCCTTCACTTTCTTCCACTTCTGCCTCTTCCTCGATCCCACAGTTCTCCTCTCCTCCATCTTCCTTCCTCCTTTTTGACGGTGCTTGGTCAGGATCGTTTCGTTCCTCCTTTCCGGAATGTTCATCCGGGCCCATAGTAGCGGCCTGCTCCTCTTTTCTTTTTCCATCTCTTTTCCTCATTGCTCTCTGTTCATGAGTTCTTTGCCATAAAAATTCTTGTTGTTCTTCCACGATTTTTGCTAGCTTATGCACAGCTTCGGCACTTTCTACTGTAAGTTTTACCTTTCTGACTAATTCATCATAATCAGCCTCACTTCTCTCTTGAGGGGGTGTGTTGAAGAACACCTTGCCTTGTTCCTCTAATTCTTGGAACAATTCAGAAAAGTATTCTATACTAATTAATAACCTGTTTTTTTCCACACATAAATTTGAATCTTGGCTCTCTTCATCAGATACATTTAGATCCAACTGTAAAAAGGGATATGCTTTTTCCAGCACTTCATCTGAAAAATTAAAGAATTCTTGTGCTTCCTCTTTTTTCATAATAAAGGATCCAGTATTTTTATCCAAAACAAAAACCCTAAGCAGAAATTCTTGTACATCTATTATTGGAGAATTGTCTTCAGGTGTTTCCTGTTCTTGGCTTTCCTGCACACTTCGTGAGGGGTTTATCTCTTCTTGACCAGTCTGGGCATTCTCCTTCATACCTCCTAACAGCCCTTGCCAACAGCCCAAATTCGCATTGTGACTTCTCTCTTGTCTGTGCTTGAAGCCAATATTTTCTATTTTTTTTGAAAAACATTTCTGTGCCAAACCTGCTTTTCCCATTAATTTTGTCTTCTCAGGGGCAAAAAATTCTTCTTCTAACCTGGCTGTATTCTTTAGGCCAAGTGATCTGATATCTTTAGTGCTTGGTGTGCCAGTCACAGGTGTCCCTTCTGTTTTTTTATTTTGTTTCTCAGGTTCTAAAAAAGCACTCTCAGCTGAATCTTTTTCCTGACTTTCCCCCACAACAATAGCTTCTGTAGGTGAAACCTCCTCAGCCTCTCCTAGTTGACTTGCAAAGTGGGAAGGAAACTCTGAAGGAAACTCTGAAGGAAAACAGTCTTTCTTTTTGCTTTCATCATTGTTAAAATTCTCTACATAAATGGCCTTTCCTTTTTGTGAGATTAATGTGGTATTTGCCCCTTTTTCTATTTGTATTTTAAACTGCTCAGGTTGGGAAAAAACATTCCTCAAGTCCCCATTTGTTTTACTTTCCTCAGGTTCTGTTCTGGGGTGAAAAAGCCTTTCTGCAAAAATGCCCATGCTTGCAGCCTTCTCTGTTTGCAAATCAAGTGGAGCAGCCAAGCCTTTTTTCCTTTCTGAAACCTTCATCTTAAAGACACACATTTCTTCCAATAAATTGCTTTTAATCTGACTTTTCTCTGATTCCTCAGTCACAACAGCAGTACCCACTGCAGTCTTATCCACACAGGGGAAAACAGCCCCTGGGGCTGTTTTTCCTCCAAGCTCTCTAAACTTTCCATTAAACTTTCCATATTGCCTTTGTCTCCTCAACCTCCCAAGTCTTATTTTTTCCTTTTGCTGTTTACAAGTGGTACTCACAGTTAGCCAGGCCTCTCTTTCACTTTCTTTTTCACTCTGTTGGCTCGCAGCCATTTTCCATCCTTCAGCAGGTAATGCATGCTGATCAGGAAGCTGTTTTTCCTTCCTCAGTTCTCCCTCAAGAGTTGAATTTAGAGGGTCCCCCTTTCTTCCCCCCCAAGCCTGGGGGCTTCCCCTGCCTACCCCTAACATTGGGGTTGCAGCATACTCACATTTAAGTGATTTATTCAACGTTTTTGCAGGAGCTGTTTCCACATAGGTCTTTCCTCTTCAGCTGAGAGGTGGGAGGTGGGAGGTGGGAGGTGGGAGGAGGTGGGAGGTGGGAGGTGGGAGGTGGGAGGTGGGAGGTGGGAGGTGGGAGGTGGGAGGTGGGAGGTGGGAGGTGGGAGGTGGGAGGTGGGAGGTCGGAGGTGTGAGAGCAAGGGACCTTCTCCGTGACCTTCAGCTCAAGGGCGTGGGACATCCTGATGACTTGTTCCGCAAAGGAACGGACGTCGTCGGTAGGAGACGAGGAGTCCTCATCCAGGAGATCGGGTTGGGGGGACGGTACATATGGCTGGTATTCCTCCGAAGACTCAGAAGAAACCGAGGAGTCGGACGTCGGATGCGGAGAGCGGCGTGGGTCCTGGAGCGATGTCGTGCGTGGTGGTGGAGATGGAGGTAGCAGGGGCAAGGGCCGGAAGGGGGACACTTGGCAGCTAGTGTCTTTGAGCAAAGGTCTAGTCGGTTCTTTTGCAAAGACAGTACCTTTATCACCCCCATGGAAGGATAGGCGAGGTGGGGATGAAGCCACAGAATGCAAGACAGCAGCCTCCGAAGTGAGATGAAACACTCGGTCCCCTGCAGAGAGCGAGGTGTGAGGCAAGGGAAACGGAGTAGCAAAGGCTGACTTCGCCATTTCATAGGCGCTGTAGGCATGCTCGTCTCCCCGAGCCCTGGAGGTTGAAGGCCTGGGTTCATCCAGAAGATGCGGCTCGTCAGAATCCCCTCGACTGGTGGAGGAGTCTCGGAGCAGCTCCGACCTGGAGACGCAGAGAGTGGGGGAAAGCCCATGGGCATGCTCGACTCCGGTAGATTCATCAGCCGAGCCCACCTCTACTTCAACGACCTCGATCCCGGGAAGGCGTCTGACGTTGCGGGGAAGGTTGGGCCTCCGAAGCAGGTGCAGGTGCGGCCGCAGACGGCACAGCTTCTCGGGCCCGAGAGCGCCCCTTCTCATGTTCCTCACGCAGAGGACGCTTGGCCTTCTTTTTCTTATGGACCTTAGGCTTAGAGCGGTCCGAAGGCTCTCGGGTGCGGTCTCCATCCCGAGATTCCGCACGGTCCCGAGGACGGTCTGTAGCGCTCTCAGCGACTGAACCCGAGGCGGCTCGAGTGCCAGAGGTCGAATGCAAGGCATGTTTATGGGAGTGGAGAACCGCCTCCGGGTCCGAAGCAACAGATTGTCTCCGAGATGGGCTTCGGGAGCGTCGGCGCTTGGAAGGTGGTGACTGGGGGGACTTTGGGGCGGGTGATCTTCCCCGTTGCGGAACCCCAGTAAATACCGCCGGCGTCGAAGAAGTCGACGGGATGAGGGCCTTCTCATACAAGAAAGACTTTAGCCTCGAGGAGCGATGTTTCCTGGCCTGAGGCGTGAAGGCCTTACAATGCACGCACGCATCCACGTTGTGCGTTTCTCCCAGGCAGATGAGGCACCGAGAGTGGCCGTCGGAGCTGGGGAGCTTAGCTTGGCACACAACGCAGCGCTTAAAGCCAGTTTTCGCAGCCATATTAGGGGCAAGAAATAGGCGTCGTCAAGAGAAAGCGGTCAAACCTGAAATCAGAGTCCGTAGCCAAATCCGGGGGAGAGTTAAAGCCGTAGTCAGGGAATCCAAGTCAAGCCAGAAATCACCAATAGCACAAACCACAAAGCGAAGAGAAAAATCCAAAAACCAGTCCGAGTCAGTATGAGAAAAACGAAAGCGAGCAATGCGAAGGTTCCTTTCAAGCTGCTAGCGCGGCGGAAAAAAAGGAACTGAGGGGATTTAGGCGGGAGAGCCTTTTAAGGGACCGTTATGGTAGGCGGAGTTACCGCCAAAAATGTATCAATGCACATTCTGCCTAGCGATGCTAGAAGGTTCCGTAAGCACTGCGCAGGCGCAGGAATAACCCAACTGTGTGATTCACAGAGACCACGAAGAAGATTAATATTTTTTGTGCAGAAGCTTTGTTGTTGTTGTTTTGATGTGGAAAGTGCTGTTTTCTATGCAACCCCCCCCACACACACAGGTGTGAATTTTCCTCATAATAAATAAATCCCAAACTGGGAATAGTCTTCAAAAACTGCAGTTTCTAAAGACAGGGAGGTTATAAAACTATTTTGTAAATTAAAGACAGACTTGTTGTGAAGGCTTTAAAATATGCTCACTGCAAGGAAAATCCCACCACACTCTGCTGAGGCTGAGAGAGAAAAAAAAAACCTTTGCATATGTTCAGGAGAGCAACTTGTAAACTTTCATATGTTCAGGAGAGCAATTTATTTCTGACGTTCCTGGCTCTGAGATTAAACTTGAATCAGTCTTGAGTCTGATTGAACTCTGCTGTTTTCCCCCCACTTTGAGCGCTTTGTCTTCTCTGCCTTTACAGCATTTCCAGCAAGGAACTGTCAGAACTGATTGAGAAGTTGCAGAAAAATGCTGACCAGGTGGAGAGGAACATTGTGGAGGCAGACACAAAGATGCAGAGTGTGAGTAGTTGGGGTGCCCCATACTGTGTGGTGATTTTTAAAAAAGGAAATATGTCAGGGCATGTGCACATCTAAAAGCCAGAAAGCCTGCCCTTGCTGCCTACAACCAAGCATATACTGGCCAATTGCAGCTCCCGACTTAAGTACAAGTTGCCCCCCCTCCATATCCACGGAACTAATACCTGTGTTATCTATAGCTGAAAAAATAGGGACACGTGCCATAGACTCATGCTGGAAAATACCTAGAGAGCTGTCCTCACTAGGAATTGCTTAGTCCTTCAACGTAATGTGATGGTATGTTTGTACTAGAAATCTTTTATTTTGATAGGGTTTGCTATTAATCTGCAGTTCTACTTATAAATGGTAAATCCAGGAACACATTTCCTGCGGATACATGGGGTGAACCAACTATTCCCAACTATTCAGTGGCAAGTCAGCACTTGTGTAAAACCTATTGATTCAGTGGGACAACTCTACCTGGTATGAGCGACTAGATTTAGGTCATAGTTTTTCTACTACAGCTCAGAAACCACTAGTGTGGTTACTGGAAACTTGTACAGAATTATTATTTTTTTTAAAAAATTAAATGTATAAACAAGCTTTTATCTATAAGGAATCCCAGGTACATAAAATTATAGAAGGGCAAATAGAGATAAGTACAAATGTGAGTAAATCCCTTGTGGCCGCCATCTTGCATGTGAAACCTATGGGGACAAAAACACCATTAAGACAAGTCGCAGCTGCTGTTAAATGCCATTACTGTGAGGCATTCCTGGGTTTTTTGCCTCGTATAGACAAGGCTTCAGAATGTCACTCTGCTAGATATTTCTGTACTCTTTGATTCTTCCCTGTTGTAAATCTGCTCCTTCTTTCCTAACACCAAACCAGGACCTACACAAGATCAAGGCCGGTCAGCCTCCTCAATACAAAGATCACACTGCGGACAAGCTGATAGAGTCTGATAAGCTCCTCTATGTCCTGGATGGAGATGCGGCCGTCGCTCGCCACATGAAACACCCCCAGGGGGACATGATCACAGAAGAGTGAGTCGGGGGAAATTGACTGCAGGTTGCACTTGTCTTGATTTTGAACTCAAATCTCAGCATGGATTCATTAGACAATGTCCACTTTCAACCACGTTTCATCCTTCTTCTGTGATGCCTTTATCTTTCATTTTTTAAACTAAATCCCCACAAAAATTTGCCATGAAATGTATATGCACACTTCTATACTTATTTTCCCTCAATATCCACATTTCTATTTTGATATATTTTTGTCCAGAGGGATGCATTTGGAACTTTTGGGAAGAATAAAAAAGAACAAGTAACTGGATTTTCAACCTGCCCATCAGCTGTGCCAAATAAAATAAAGGATCCCATGGCACTTGAAAAGACTAGCAGATTTATAATGGCCTCATCCTGGGTGAGCAACTTGTGGCCCCTTCAGATGTTGTTCGATTGCAACTTCCATCATCCCTCATCATTGGCTGTGGTGTGTAGTTTGATGGCAATTGCAGTCGCTGAACTCTGAAGGATACGCGAACTATTATCAGAATCATAAGCCCATGAAAGCAGCTTTTCTGGATGAGACAATAGGCCTGTCTAGCTCATCATTCTGGTCCCAAAATGGCCAACCAGAAGATTGTGGGAAGCCATATTCTAAACTTGGGGGGAAAGTGAGATAAAAATAAATCATAGAATCATAGAGTTGGAAGAGACCTCAAGGGCCATCCAGTCCAACCCCCTGCCAATATATGCAATGTGTGCTGCTTATAATTTGGGGCAGAAGTCTGCACTTTTCAGTTCTGGGAGAAAGAATGGTGTAGTGGTGGGAAACTCCCTTGTCTCTTGTTCAGATAAACCAACAATAGCTGTGGTTCTCCTGCCTTTCCTCAGTATCCGGCAGCTCAAGGAGAGAGTAGGCAACCTGCGTGTGAAGCATGACCAGATCTACAACTTCACTCCACAGGAAATTGAACCTCAAGTCAACTGGTCCACAGTCATTGATGAGAAACAGGTACTATGGCGGTACACATCCCTTTAAAAAGTAAAACAGTAGTTCAGCCCACCGTATCACTCTGGAATGTTTAACACCTTGTTCTAGTGTATACAGGTTGACCCCGTCTCTGCGGGGGTTATATTCCAAGACCCCCGTGGGTACCTGAAACCATGGATAATAGGGAACCTGATTATTTTCAATGAGACGAACACCGGAGGTTGACCATAGAATTGCACTAGAGGACCTAGAATTGCCTAGAGAGAACATATTTTTTTCAGAGGTGGCTAAGTGAAACCATGGATATGGGGAGGGTTGATCTGTATTTGTATCTCCCGACTCACATCCTTAGTGCAGCAGTTTCAAAGAGAGATGGGCTCATGCTGTTCTCAGCCGCTGGGTTCCCTCCATAATCTTTCACAAAATCGTCAGGTTGGAAAGTACTGCAAGGGCTATCTAGCCCAGTCACCTACCAGCACAGGAATGCACAGATGTGTGGAGAGCCTAGGTGTATTGTTAATTATATGTAAAAAAAATTATGTGCCCATTTTAAGTACCAATATAGCTGCAGATTCTGGCAGGGGTGTGTGTGTGTAAGGACACACACACACAGACTCTGACTTCATCCTGCATGGAGGACCCAGCCAAAAGTGCTCCGTCAGAATCTGTTGGGTGGAAGCGTCCATTGCCTTGCTTGTTGTCACTGCCAGTTTGGCCCTGGAAGTGCTGAAAAAGTCAGGTCGGCTCCTTGTTTAGGAATAAAAATGTGGCGGCCCTCTCATCAAGTCCTTGCAGCGTGTTAATACAATGAGCCCAGAAAATTCAGAGGAGGTGAGAGAAAGAAAGAAAGAAAGAAAGAAAGAAAGAAAGAAAGAAAGAAAGAAAAGAGTAAGCAATGGGCCTCTGGGTCTCTCTCTCTGCTGTTGATTTTGCTACTCACATAGTTGCTTTGTCAGCCTCTGCTTGCCAATCCCCCAAATCCACCCTGACTGCTGGCTGGGGGAGCTTAGCTTAATGAGCAACTTTGGAGGGGCTGCTAGCTTTGCAGTTCTCTTTTGGGCTGCCTGGCGGAAGCTGCTCTCCTGTTAGCAGGGGCAGGGCAAGGATATCATCACACCCACGTGCCATTTCATCTTGGCTGCGTGTACCATCCAGGGCCAAATACATAGGATGGGCATGCCCATGCGTTTAAAGCCCTGGATTTGGGAGAGGAGAAATTGCAAGAGTCGACTACTGCAGGTGGAGGGGAGGGAACCATCATAGAACCATAGGATCATAGAATCATAGAGTTGGAAGACACTACAAGGTCCATCTAATCCAACCCCATTCTGCCATGCAGGAATACACAATCAAATCACTCCCAACAGATGGCCATCCAGCCTCTGTTTAAAAACCTCCAAAGAAGGAGACTCCACCACACTACAAGGCAGTGTATTCCACTTTTGAACCAGCATTTGGAAAGTTACTGTTAAAAGTAGTTAATTAAAGCAGGTATTGGAATGTTGTGGCCCTCCAGATGTTGCTGGATGCAACTCCCAGCATTCATGTGAAGGCAAGGATTTGTAGTCCAGCATTATCTGGAGAGCTACATGCTTGAATTAAACCTATGGTTCCAAGGCAACCCTATCCCCCTAGCAGTTAGTTACCCTTACAGGCCTAAATCCACATGCTAGTCCTGTCTGGAGTAGGCCTATATACAATCAGAATTTTCATAAGTGTCGACTTATTATTTAGTAGTTGATTCAGCAACTTTACTTTAACTGGGATAAGCAGTTGGATTTAGGCAGCAGTTAAAAAGTTCGAAAAGTAGTGCTTTACTTTCCTGGTACCCCCTGTTTCTCTAAAGACAGGTAAAATAGTAACTTTAGTAACCGAGAAAAAATGTGGAATGCTGCAAGCCATAAGACACACTCTCCTCCCATCCACTTCATTGTCACCTCAAGACAAAACCTGAACACAATGTGAACCCGCACTTGCCCCATGTGATGTTCTTCCTTTATCACTTCATGAGGATAAACCCCTGTTACTGTATTTTTTAAAAAGTAAACTTTATAAGTTACTCTTATACTGAAAAAGGAGAAACAGTATCCCTTCACAAGTCAGAATTGTACTGTATGCCAAACTACAAATCACAGGATTTTGTAGAAGGGAGCTGTGGCATTTGAAATGGTATCAAACTGCTATAATTGTGCAGTGTGGCTACCCCAGGCTGGATCTGTGATTTAAGGGCATGTCTACACTGCAGAAATACAGCAGTTTGACACCACTTTATCCCCCATAGTGCTGTCCTATGGAATCTTAGTATTTGTAGTTTGGTGAGGCACCAGAGTTCTCTGATAGAAAAGGCTATATACCTCACCAAACGACAAATACCTGGATTCCGTAGGAAAGAATTATAGTAGATAAAGCGGTGTCAAACTGCTGTATTTCTGCAGTGCAGACAGGCCCATAGAATTATACAATCTTTGAGTTGGAAGAGGCCACAAGAGCCATCTAGTCCAACTCCTACATACTGAGAACAAGAGATTTTAAATTAAACTTTGTTGCTGATATACTGCAGAAGTAATCCAGTTTCACACTGCTTTAACTGCCACGGCGCAATGCTGTGTGAATCCTGAGATTTGTAATTTTGTGAGAAATTTTCACCTTCTCTGTCAGAGAGCTCTGGTGCCACAACAAACTACAGATCCCAGGATTCCATAGGCTAGAACTATGGGGGATAATGTGGTGTCAAAGTGCTGTATTTCTGCAGTGTAGACAGGCCCTTGGTGCAAGGCAGCATCCTATGTTCTTGTCTTCTTACTTTGCCTTGGGAAACCTGGCACTCATCCACCTTTCCTTTTGCCACCAGGAACTCTTGAACAGCAAAGGCTTTGGAACTGACTTGCCATCCGTCAACAGTCAGGTGGAGGAACACAACATCTTCCACAATGAAGTGATGGCTATTGGCCCACACATCAGTAAAGAAGGTGACAAGGCAACACCAATGTCTGAGGTATGTCTGTTTCAGTGTACTCTGGGGAGAGGGAGCAGTAATTAATCCCTGGATAATATAGATTGGGACCAGATGGTAGATCTCTGAGTGATTTGTAGCAGATCACCCAGGGTTTCTTTTTATTATTATTATTGATTGTATTTAAGTACAGGGGGGGGAAATAAAAAAAAAACATAATTAGAACTATAGTTATGTTTCATTATTGTAACAAAGAAAAAAAACCAAGATCAAGTCAATACAATTCCATACATTTAAATCATTGCCATATCATATACTCTTCCCATCTGCTCACATTTCCCTCTGCTACCTTATCTGTGTATCCATTCCTTCTGAACGTCTACCTGACTTTTGCTGGCTTTTATATTTTAAAGACATTTCACATTGACTTTGAATTTATGTAAATGAAATTCATTCTTATCTCTTATTTATCTCCTCTAAATTTTCTCTTTAAACCACGCTTCTACAAAATCTATCCTATAGATTTTAAATGCTTAACTTATTGGCCAAGTCCCCGTGCTTCTATTGTATTATATATCTATTTTTATTGAAGTAATTTATTCTCGCAATATAGAGTAATGCCTAGAGATCACCCGGGGTTTCTGACTCCCAATTGTCCAAAAACAGCAACAGGTAAAAAGAATTCTCCTCCTTCTCTCAAATTTAGGCTGTTGAAATGGTAGGAAGCGTTCTGTTCAGGGGTGAACCAGGAGTGTGAGTTCAGTTCTGGTGTTGAAAACTAATTCCCTAGGCTCAGCGTGTGTTCAGAGGTGACCTTATTCCTATGTAAGAGTATCTCCTCACCACCCATGTTGCTGTGTTGTTCCTTGATGCAGCAGGAGGACTTCTAAGGGGTTGTCTAAATGGTGAAAATACTCCTCATAGAATGCGAGGAGAATCCTATCTGTCTTAATGAGATCCTGCATCATATCACCGTATTCGGAAAGGGGCAGGGAGTCAAAAACTCCAAGGGAAAGGCCTTTCCGGCTTCCTTAAAAACAGCGAGGGGAATGTACACCCTTGCTCATTGCGACAAGTGATTCGCTTTGAACCTCTTTCCCATAGGAGAGGAAGCGCAAAGCTGATTGGCCGGACAAGCACAGGGCAAGCGCCATGTTGATTTGTCCCCTTAGTGAGTGAGCGTTAAAGCGAGAAAATGGGGTGTTGTTTCTTTCCCTTTTTGTTGCAAATGCAAAATATCGCTCCAGTGCACAGTGCAAATATTTAAAAAACGTTTGGCAGTGGTAGAAATGTGAGTAATTCACTCACGGTCACTGCGGGCATGCAAAGCTTTGGGCGGGGGCAAAAAACAGTTAGGACAAGTCACAGCTGCTGTGAAATGCCATTACTGTGGGGCACTCTGTTTTTTTGTTTGGTTTTTTTGGGGGGGGGGTTGGACTCCGGTGAATCTCGCCTCATTCTTTTAACACAGTCCTTGTGCCAGTGATAAAAAGTACCGGCACTCTTTAGCAGAGGAGGCTAAATACCTTATAAAACTACAAATCCTAGGGTTGCATAGGATGGAGCTACAGCAGTTAAAGTGGTGTCGAACAGCATTATTTCTACAGTGTAGATGCAACCTCTGTTTCCTTCATGCCACCCTGTTTCATGCCTTTGCAATAGTTGTAAGACTAATCTGCTTCTTCATCTGTTTCCAGGAATATACGAGTGGGCTCCAGGTGAAATATCAGAAATTGCTGGTAAGTGTTTTTTTAAGCCTATAAAGATAAGGTTCTAAATTTGGTGCACCTGAGGAAGTCAGATGGGGATGTGAGAAGATCCTTAGCTTGCATGAGAATAGCTTGCATAGTGCGTTTTGAGGAGGAAGAATAAGGAGCATCCATTCCTGAGTTTGCTTCTTGGTTTCCAAGCCATGGCTTGCAGTGAACCAGTCTTACAATTGCCCTAGATCTGTCTAAGGCAAGGGTAATCAAAGTGTGGCCCACAGGCTGCGTGCAACTCTGGACCCCACTTTTCCAACCCCTGAAGCCCGCTGACAGTGCCTCCAAGCCCACAATGTTTTCTTTAAAGTATCACGATTCCCTGGTGTTTTCTCCTGAAAACAATGCTGAGAGCATTCAAAACATACAAGAACACCCCAGCCACACATAGAAAGACCCCACAAATCCCCCAGCACCCCCCAAAACTTATATTTTCATCAGAGTCCTTCTCAAAATGGTGACACATACCACTTTTGTCCACCATTTTGAGAAGGACTTGGATGAAGATATAGATGTTTGGGCGTACTGCTGGGGTATGTGTGAAACCCACAGGGGATCTGGAGATGGAGAATTGACTCCTGACCCCTGTGCAGTTGCCCATTCCTGGACTAAGGCCATTTCTGCTCCTGGATAATGGAGACTTTAAGGTTGAGTATAAGATGTCAGCCTTGACACTCTTGGGTTTTGTCTTGGATCTTTTCAAAGGCAACAACAGTTGTTAAACAAGAGTGTGGGAGGGTGAAAGCACCAACACAAAGCCAAGGAGAAAGGCCTTCTCAAGGGACCACTGAATATAATTTATTTGTGCACATTTGAAAGCAGTTCACAGCCAACAAGGAGTAAGGCTCAACAGTGAAATATGACCTGGAAGCTTTGGGGAATCTTTAGCCCTCCAGGTGTTTTTGATCTCAACTCCCTGATATCCTGATGGTAAGGGATTACGGGTGCTGTTTTCCAAAACATCTGAAAGACCTGAAGACTCTTCATCCTTCACTTTTTGGTGGGTAAACATCTGACCAAGAAGCCAGTGTAGTGTAGTCGTTTGAGTGTTGGACTACGACTCTGGAGACCAGGGTTCGACTCTCCGCTTGACCATGGAAACCCACTGGGTTGACCTTGGCCAAGTCATATTCTCTCAACCTCAGAAAACCCTGTGATAGGCTCATCTTAGGGTCACCGTAAGTTGGAAACAACTTGAAGGCACGCAACAACAACAACAAACATGTGACCACCCTGGCTTGTGAGAGCAAGGGACCTTCTTTGCTGGTTGGGGTGTTCTCCCAAACAGTTCCTTATTTAGAACAGGATTTGGAAGAGGTGCACAAGATCATTCCTCTGCTGCCATTCTTCCTTCCTTCCTTCCCCACTTCTCCCCGCATCTCATGATCAGTTTAAGACTCACTGTGGTCTTAAGACTTGCCACCTGGAGACCAGAATGGACACAAGACTCACTTTCTGGTAGGCTTGGACACAAGACTCACTTTCTGGTAGGCTTTGGAATTGCCTTTTGCAGCTTGAAGGATCTGATGCTTGTAGAAAAAAAAAAACCCACCCTTCTTTCTGCTTATAGTCAGGATCCCAACAGAGGCAACAGGATCTCAACTCGCTCCAAGACTACATGCAACGCTGCACCAACAAGCTCTACTGGCTCGATCAGCAAGCAAAGGACAGGATGCAGTACGACTGGAGTGATCGTAACCTGGACTACCCCAGCCGACGCCGCCAATACGAGGTATGCCTCTCTCTCCAAAGTTGGTCTCCCTCAGCACAGTACAGGTAGCAGCTGGACTTTGGGGAAGATTTTGTGGCGCCTGTGTTTGTTTATTGGAGACTAGCAACAGGGATAGGTTGCCCAGCCTGCCCCACTGTAAGCATCAGTGTGCTGCTTCCTTCTTCCCCGTATCCTCTGTTGCTCTCCCTGAAACCAGGTTGAAATGGATCTAGATAATCTGTTTCGTTCAGAATCCCCTGGAGCTAAGAGGCCACCACATGCTCCAGAATCTTGCATAAAAATGGAATGTTAAGAGACTGGCCGATAATGACCCAGAATGGTGAGATCTAGAGAGGGATTTTTTAGTAAGCATTTTATAACAGCCTGGGATTGAGGCAAACTGGAATTCTGCCTTGTTTTTAGCAAGGCATTAATCACTCCCTCTACCCACTCAGCCAGTTCCCCTCTAGCTTTTTAAAGTATACATGTCACTACCCATTTACATGGGTTTCACTTACCTGTGGTCAGAGGGGGAAGGTCTCTCTAGCCATTGGGAGGTCCTTCAGCACAACTCTATGGTCAACTTCTGCCAGAAGTTGACCATAGAATAGTGCTAGATACCTAGGGAGGCATCCTTTCTAGGCATTTTCTAGGTCTTCCAGTGCAATTCTGTGGTGGTTCACTATTATACCCTTTTTTTGCATATCTTCAGTAAGTCCAGGAACGAGGAGCGACTTATCTCTCTCTTCTATTTGAGACATTCTGTGGAATTCCTTGAAACTAAGGTGTCTTTGTCTTAACAGTTCTGTGGCTTGAATGGCTGTGAGCTGATAACAGCTCTGTGTTCCTTTCTTGTTTCCTAGAATTTCATAAACCGGAAGCTAGAAGAGAAGGAGGCAGCCATCAATAAATTGCATGAAGATGGCAACCAGCTGTTGTCTGAACATCATCCTGGGAAGATCCCCATTGAGGTGAGTTTGTCTGGAGAGGGGTCCATCTGAAAAGATCTGGGTTGCGCATGAGATAATCCTCCCTGTCCCTTTGCCGATAATCCTGTCATGGGCTCTTCTGGTGTTTAAACCTCCCCCGGACTTTTATTCTCTTTTTCACAGGCTCACATTGAGGCAGTCCATGCTGACTGGAAAGAGTATCTCAACTTGCTCATCTGCGAGGAAAGCCATCTCAAATTCATGGAAGACTATCATCAGGTACCTTGAAACCAAGGACTGACCAGTGGAACTGCCTTGATAAATGTTCCCTTGTAACCAGTGTTTGGAAAAGTAACTTTTCAGGACAGCACCTCCTTAAATTCCTCAGACAATGTGGCCACTGGGAGTTGCCATTCAAAAAAGTAACTTTTCTAAATTCTGAGTGTATCCTTACCCTCTAGCAGGACTGGTCCTACACAAACTGTTAGGTGTCAAGGAAGGCAATTCTATGACCACCACCACCCCCATTTTTTCTTTTTCTTTTCCCACACAAGTCTCTCTCAAATTGGCCCAAAAATCTGTGAATTCTCATGATCCAGTTCTTTGAGGATTTGCTGGGTATTGCCAGTCATTGTCACCTCTGTGTTCAGTTGCTCTATTCTTTTGTTGGATGGCCACTAGAGTTTTTTGCAAAGGTTTTTTTTAAAACAAAACACTTGTACATGGTTTGCAAACGTGGTCCTACCCATAGGATTTATGGTTTGGAGCGTGGATTTTCTTGTTTGATTTTTTTAAAAAAATTAGAATCATAGTTTTACAGGGGAAAAGTGTTATCTCACTGGTGCACTCTAAAAACTCTTTTAAAAACTCTAAAAAAGAAAAGAAGAAAGGAGGAGAAAAGGACACTTTTTTCCTAATATGTCTCAGAATCAAGGGGGAAAAAACAGTTGAGGGTAGGGGATAAAATGTTGCAGCTGGTGCTGGGAATTGCCAGAAAATATTAATCATGATAGCCCATCTTGTTATGCAGCAACATGGCAGGAAGGTGGCCTTTCTTGTAGTCAAAGTACCAACCAACCTGCCAGACAGTTGGTCTAAGTAACTTAGGGACATGAGTCAGATGCCACATTGGATGTTTGTGTGGGAAAATTGGCATCCTTTTGACTAGGCAGGAGGTTTGTGATTAGTTTAGACTTTGTTAAGCTGGTGGTTTCAACAGGTGCTGGAGGGTGGGCTGGGCTTCATGGAGCTTGTCAGACATTGCCTCGTATGCATGCGCTGGGCTGTAATGATTCTATCATAACATGAATTACTTGAGTTTTTAAAATTCTTTTTCACAGTTCCAAAAGGACGCTAAGGATGCTCAAGACCTCCTCCGAAAAGTAGACACAGACTTGGACCAGAAATATAGCCCAGATTTCAAGGACCGCTACCAAATTGAATCTTTGTTGCAGGAGCTCGAGGCAAGTATTCAGTGCGAGAGGTGCCAGCAGCAATGCTACACAGGAAAGCTAGGAGAAAGTCTCTATCGACCGTGCAAAAATGAAGGTTGTGCTCCCAAACCCACTATTTAAGCTGTTGCAGCTCCCCAATGAGACCATTTACTGGCTGGCAAAGAATGGAGGAGGGAGGTGGAATAGCAGCATCCAGTATGTTGTTATAGCTGGATGCACAGCAATGAGATCACTTTTTGGGACACCCAGGAGGTCCTGAAGGATACCTGTCTCTGTGCCTCCAGCTACAGGAGCATAGGTGGATGCTTCCCTGCTGCCACTTGCTTTCCACGGACCAGTAAATGGCCATGGGGTGATGGAGCTGCAGCAGCTGAAAAATGGGCTATGGGAGATGAGGGAGAGCAACTTTTTAGTGCAAAAAGCAATTTTTTCCTGTGCAAATGAAATTTTCCCTATAAAGTTCCAAAATCTCGAAAATCATTGGAAAATGCACAAACACTTTCATTGTCTCACCTAGCAAAGTGGAAACTGTTGCAATTGTTTATTCTCATGTGCAAGTAAGCAAAGATTTATATCCCTACCTTGCCCTTCCCTTTTCAGGATGCAAGAGTGGATGGGGAGGTACAGTGGAGGTGGAATGGGTGCAAGATATTATAAGTGGCTCTGTTCCCAGTCAGATCAATGTTCCATCTAGCAGGTGGACGCTTGTTTTGATGGGCAGCTACGCTAAGATTTCAGCAGTTTTGAATTCCATTCGGTTCTGGAACTCAGAATAAATTCCTTGGCTTGGAATGCTTTAATTTTCTCTTTTGAATCAGACTCCAGTTGGTGAATCTAGGGGTTCAAATAAAACACAACTGGGCCAGTGTGGCCCATAAGCTGACAATTAGTCTCCAGGGCTGTTTTGGTAGCCCTCAGGGCCCAAAAATGCTTTGCCCTGAAATGTCCCCATATGCTCTCTAGGAGTCATGGGGGACATTTTGCCATGTTTTGGAGTTTTCTGGGACATTTTAGGTCTCAAAAAGGCCCTTTTAAAAAAAAACTGAAAGTAAATTGGAAGTGCCTTCCTGGTTTGCAAAAAGGCCTCTCTTGGGCCTAAAATGACTCAGACTCACCATTGGCAAAAATGCCCCCAACGCTCCTAGAGAGTGTTGGGGGTTATTTAGGGGCCAATTTAGGGGGGTTATTTGGGGTTTTGGGGGTGTAGGAGAGGTATAGTCCCTCAAGGTCTACTAGAGGGCTAATGAGGTCCCCTACCCTCCCACAATTGTCCACCCATGTAGTACAACAACAACAACAACGCAAGTAGATCTTGCAATGCTAATGTTCACCCATCTCTGTTCTGTGGCACTGGACAGGGAATTGTCCTTCTTTGCCATCTTTGCCTGGTTGTCCATCCTGATCATTCCTTCCTTGGTGCACTAACAACTTTGCTTTCTCTATGACCAGGACCAGGAGAAGGCCTTGGACAAGTATGACGATGTGGTGAAGTCCCTGCAGAAGCGCAGCCAGCAAGTCCTCCCTCTGAGGTACCGCCGGGAGACCCCCCTCAAGCCCATCCCAGTGGAAGCACTCTGTGACTATGAAAGTGATCAAGTAAGAAGTCCAGGTTTTACCCCTCTCCTGGTTGGAGGATCATGCAATGGGGAAATGCCAGGCAAATACATGTCATTGTGGGGAAGAAAGCCATGCCCTGATGGGGGAGCTGGAAGTGAGGCAGGAATGGTGATGGACCTATGGGAGGCTGGTATCTGCAGAGATTGGGTGATATTGATCATAGAAGCATAGATCTGGAAGTAATCCAATCCCCTGCCCTGCAGAAATCCATAACTAAAACAGTCTCGAAGAACCTTAGAAGAAGAGGAGTCCACCACCAAGCCAATGTGTTCTATTGCTGAACAGCTCTTACCATCAAGAAAGGTCTTCCTAATATTTATGTGCGACATCTTTTCTTCTAATTTGAATCCATGGTGATTTTATTTATTGATATCCTGCCTTTTTAACAGCCCTGGAACTCAAGACAGCATGCAGAAATTAAAACAGATATTTCTAAAATTAAACTTACATCAATAAAAACATATATAAGTTAAAATATAATTACCTCTCAATAGAATTAAAAGCCATTTTAAAAGCATAACGATTAAAAAGCGGCAAACATGGGCAACAAAGCACATTGTTAAAAGCTTGTTTTTCATAAGCAGTTGATTCCTCAAGAGGTCTTTGCCTGACTGCTGGAAGAACGTCAGTGGTCACTTTCTCACTGGTCCCTCTCAGGCCATAGAATTTCCCCCAAAAGAGGTTAGGATGGACCACTCCCTGTTGTTCTTCCCCCAACAGGTAAACACCTTTTTAATTAGGCAGACCTTTGACAGTTAACTGGCTGCTGAGGAGAAGGTTTGTACCATTTGGGTCATAGCATCATAGAATTGGAAGAGACCATGAGGGTCATCTAGACCAACCCCTTGCTATGCAGGAATACCCAATCAAAGCACTCCCGACAGATGGCCATCCAACCTCTGTTTAAAAACCTCCAAGGAAGGAGACTCCACCAAACTACCAGGCAGCCTCACATTCCTCTGCCAAACAGCTCTTACTGTCAGGAAGTTCTTCCTAATGTTTAAGTGGAATCTCTTTTCCTGCAGCTGTAGTTTCCTGTGGTTGTAATCCTCACAGGGACGTTCTTAAAATGTTTTTAATTGCGTTTTAAATTGGGCTTTTACTTTGATTCTGGGTCAATAATCAATTTAATTGTTTTCTTATTTTCCTTAATAAGTGAGGCTCATCTTTGGGAGAAAGACAGGCTATGTATCCAATAAATACATAAATGTCTGCTCTTACTCTTCCTCGCTCAGTGCCAGCTCTCCCGCGGTGCTAGATACACACTGCACAAGAATAGCGGCGACCTCTGGGAGGTAACGGACAGTGCTGGAAATGTGATCAATGCTCCTGGCGTCTGCTTCATGATTCCTCCTACGGATCCTGAGTCATTGACCCTTGCTGACAAGTAAGTGCTTCGTAGTCTAGGCTACATTCACAGTTCGACCCCCATATCTGCAGAAGGATACACTCCAAGACCGCACACACACGTGGATACCTGAAAACATGGATAATAGGAATCCTGTTATTTTCAATGAGATGAATGGCAGAAGTTAAACGCCAGTATGGCAGCCACAACATTGCAAGTTCGATCCCAAGGGCTCCAAGGTTCACTTAGCCTTCCATCCTTTAATAGGTCGGTAAAATGAGTACCCAACTTGTGCGGGCAATTAGCTAACTAACACACATTGCAAACTGCTTAATGCGGTATAGAGATGTGTAAATTGCTATTGCTTAACAATTTGTAAGATACTCTGAGAGCCTTTGTGGCTAAAAAGCGGGGTATAAATACAGTAGGACCCCTGTATCCACTGATTCATTATCCACTGATTCAATTATCCACACGACACAAAACAGCACACCTACTATAGAGTCTTCCTATAAAATGTGTCCTCTCTAGCCATTTTCTAGGTCTTCCAATGCAATTCAATGATGTTCACTATTATCCATGGTTTTCGGTATCCACAGCCCCCCCCCGAACCAATTCCCAGTGGATATGGAGGCCCTACTGTACATAAATAAATAAAAATAAATAAATAGATAGATAAATCAATAAATAAGTTGACCACAGAATGACTTTGGAGGACCTAGAATTGCCTAGAGAGAACATATTTTTTCAGACATGGATAAGTGAAACTGTGGATACAGAATCCGTGGTTATGGGGGTTGACATGTCCCCCACATCCTGAAGTGGCCCCCCAGGTCAGGATCTTTGGTGGGACCCCTACCTACTGCTAAGCTTAAGGGCTCTACAAGATTTAGGATAAAAATTAAAATAAGTCAGTTTAAATGATGACACCAAAGTAATATTTATATTCATTTTTAAAAACCTAAATGGATTGCATAATAAAAACTTACAATAGTATCATGCCATGGCCCCTCCTAATTCTGGGCTCCCACGCCTCCAGGCTAGAGCTCTGTCAGCCCCCTCTCCTTTTGGGGGCCATGGGGGTCAACCTCTATTAAACCCAATTGCTAGTTTCAGCTAAAGAAAACCCAGTGAATGGTGAGCCAACACGTAAGGTAGTTCCACTGATTCAATGGGTCTACTCTTGTTTAGTCTAGCAGCTAGATTAAGCCTTGCTACCCTCTATGGTGGTTCAAACAAAGCACTGCCTTCCTTTTGGTATATGGGAATACACCAGATTTATTCTTCTCTGTTTGCCCATCTGGCCCCATCTTTTCCTTCCATAGCATTGCTGGCCAGTATCAGAGTGTGAAGCAGAAGACAGCTGGCACGAAGAACCTTCTGCAGCAGAGATACAATACGTTGGTGGCTGATGGTGTTGGAGGTGGGTGTCCCTTGAGGAGGTGTGAGACCCACTTCAAACTGAGCCCTTGTCTCAAATTCTCTTTATTATGTGTGGGGGAAGAGTCCAGGCCTAGTCACAAATTTAACTGGAAGACATATTAAGTAGGGTCCCATGAGTGGCAAATAAGTTTTAATTCAGTGGCTGTTTCTATTCCGCCCTGAATTTTTTTTTAATTTTGAGACTCCCAAAACAGAATTCTGCAGCCTGTAGAATTAATAGAATTATGTGACATGTAGAAATAGAATTCTGTGACCTATAGAATTCTTTGACTTGTAGGAAATTTATTTATATGTTCCTGTGTTTATCTGTTTGAAGAAAAATTGTTTATTCCCATGTGTGTGGAGATGGGCATCTCTCTGGCTTTTCTTCGCAAACGAAGATTCAGGAAGGACTCGTCCCACGCTTTCTGCAAGCGCGCTGATGACTAAAAAGGCCAATCTGAGATAAACAAGTCCAGTTGCAGAAAGCACAGCAGAAAGTCTCCTTGGGTGATGTTTTTGGGTTGTGATTTTTTCTGCATTGTCGTTTCTCTTCAAGACTTGTTCGGCATGAGTTCTCAAATAAGACTGATGTTAAACTATGTGCAGATAACTTCTTATCTGAGTCAGAATACAGCAACAATGATTATTCATGGGAACCAGCTATCTTTTTTTGGAGAACTCTCCTGGATCATATAGCCCAGATTTTGCATTGCAGAAAGTCCTAGGTTCTGTCACTGGTCTCTCCAGTTGAAAGGATCTTAGGTGGGAACGAATTATGCACCATCAGACAGAATAAACAGTGTTGGACTGGATCCTGGTCAGAGTCACTGGGAAGTAGATTCATAGTTTCACAAATGTAATTAATTCTACATTTTGCTTGAGGAGAAGGCAAAAAAGAAAACATAGAAGAGCTGGATGGATTTTTCAGGAAAGGTCTTTGAGTAGCAATAAGCAAAAAGCCTGTCTACCACTTGTAAATATTCCAGTGCAGTTCCTGTGGACTTTGTGGTCAGACCTGGAATTTTTTTCATAGGTATTCTTCCCATTGAAGCAGAAGATCACATCAGAGTTGCTCATGATGATGAAAATATGAGAGCATCATAATTAAACACCCAGAAGTTGGAGATTTGATTCCTAGTCAAGCTTCAACTGTGTCTCTCTTTTACTTGAACTAAATGTTTGTGTGTGGATGGGTGAGAATTTGACTCTACTGGTGCCACATCTGACTTGTTCCTTTTGCTGGTTGGTAACCAAAGCAAAAAAGAGGCATGTTTTTGTGTCAAAGCTCAGCAAAAGTTAATTTTTTGGACTGTAGTTTCAATAACCCCTCAGCCAACATGACCACCATTCATGTTGCCTAAAGGATTTATAGTCCAAAAAGTAACTTCTCCGAGCTCTGATTGCCAATGGCAATATGACCTTTTGTGACAGGTGTGTACTGGGAAGTGGCCTTGCTTAGTTTTTGACCAGAAATTGCAATAAAACTTCCCTTCACCTGCTCTTTTTGTTCCAGACGCAGCCTCCGTACAAGGGCGACAACTGCTGGCAGGATTGGAGAAAGTGAATACTGAGTTAGACAAACAGGAGAAGGCCATCACAGCCAATCTGCGTCCTCCACTAGAGCAAAGTCGGGCGGTACAAGACAGCGCAGAGCGGTCAAAAGACCTGAAGGTAAAGGAAGTCTGGGGAAGGAAAGAAGAGTCATGCACAAGTACCCCGCTGAGGCTGAGTTTCCATACACAGTGGAAAGAGTTGGCTAGAATGATGAGTTGGTGGAATGGGCCTCTGCCCTACATGGTGGTACCACCCCTTGTCTCTGCCCTACATGGTAGTACCACCATGTAGATGAAGAGGATATTGTCTCAAGACTCCAGCTAATCCCACCCCAGATGGACAGCAGGGGGTGTGTGCTTTGCTCATTGATTATCTAGTGGGTCTTTCCCCATTCCCACTGACCTTCTTCCTTTGCAGAACATCACCAACGAGGTCCGTCGCATAGAACCGGAGAAAGCACGCAAGATTCAGGAGTGCGAAGCCTTCATAGAATCAATGCCGGACATGGGCAGTGCCGCGTTGGTGAAGAGCAAAGCAGAAGAAACAAACAACAAATACAACCACATTGTCCAGCTGCTCAACGCTGCTCAGGAAAAGTAGGTGCCTGTTTCGGGCTTCTCCTAGTCAATCTGGAAACAGGCCTTAACATTTGGTCTAATTGTAAACACTCTGATTGTTTGGATATTTTTTTCACAGCAGAACCTGTCAGATGTCTTAACTTATCTGCTTTGAATTTTTAAACAGAGCTCCTCCTTATGGTGTGCCTGTTTGAGGCAGAAGGGTTGTAGCTCAGTAACAGAGAACCTGCTGTGTAGGCAGCAGGGTCTGGGTTTGATCCCAGGGTTCCTCCAGGTAGAGCTGAGAAAGGCCCCCATCTGAGACCTTGGTGGGTGCTGTTCTTCATTGTCTTTCAAGGCTGGGGAACTTCTTTCAGTCTGATAGCTGAGTTCAATTCCCAAAGTTTTTTTAGAGGCTGTGTGCCAGTGGTGGGCAGGGTTAAAGGCCAAAAGACTAGGATCAAAAATACCAGCATATTTTAGCTTAAAGTTCTTTCTAAAGATGAAGCCTTAGGAGAGGCATTTCAACCTTTTAAAATGGGAAAAAAATCTAAAATAGCTTTTAATGATTTTATAAAGCTTTCCTCCTAAGCCCATTTGGTTCTCAACCTGTGGTCCTCCAGATGTTTTGAATTCAGCTTCCAGAAACCCCAGGCAACATAAAATAATACAGTCTTAGAGCTGGCCTTTTTAGTTATCAGCGCACTTGCAGAAGGCACAGGATGAGTCCTTCCTGAATCTTCGTTTGCGAAGAAAAACCAGAGAGAGAGAGAGAGAGAGAGAGAGAGAGAGAGAGCTGGAAGGGTCTGTAAGGGCTACCTAGACCAACCCCCTGCCATGCAGGAATACATAACTAAAACACCCCTGAGAGATGTCCATCCAGCCTTAAAGAAAAGTCCACCCCCTGCCCAAGGCAGCCTGTTCCACTCTTCAACAGTTCTTACAGTAATTAAATTTCTTCCTAATGTTTAGGTGGAATTTCTGTTCTTGTCATTTGAATCCATGGGATCATGTTCCAGTTTCTGGAACTGCAGAAAACAAGATAGCCCTAGGTTTTGGGAGTCATGAACTCTGCAAGGCACAAGCTCACTGAAAATCTTGGTCAGTCTCACCTCTGGTTGCCAAGGGACTCCCACACGCATTAGGGCCACATGTATTTTCAAGTATCTCTTTCCAACGGTGAGGTCTTTTCATTAAAAGGCAAGGTTTTTAGGAAGCTGAATTCTGCATCAAATAGCAAAAGTAGCTGGGGGTTTCTGTAATTTTTGTGTGCAATGACAGCTCATCCACAACATGCAAGGTACTAGGTGCAGCTGTTGCTATTTCTGATTTAGGGATATCATTGACAAGTGTGGCTTCTGCCTATCTTTCATAGAGTCGATGTTGCCAATCGCCTTGAGAAGAGCCTGCAGCAAGGCAGAGACCTGCTTTCTGGCTATGAAAACAAACTGGCCATTGAGGACACCATTCCAGAGGACGTCCGAGCCCTGGAGCGCAAGAGAGAAGAGCTGCTGGTGAGTGGTTGCTTTGTGAGGGTCACTCTCAAAAAAACAACCTGCAAAGGCGGTGCAAAAGGCATTGGGGCAATCAAGAAAATATTCCCCATCAAGGCTTGGTTTTTAAAGAACATCATCAATAAGGATACTGAAAGGCACAGAGATACAAAGCTATTCTGCTTTAAAAGATGGAAGCAGGGTTAGTTCTCAATGGCAGAGTCACCAAGGCTGATAATGGGCTCTACTTCCATTTCTGGGATTGTGTTTTCATTGGTTCTGTGGTGCATATAATTTTGTAAGCTCCTTTGAGTCCTCAAAAAGGGGGCCTAAACACTACGGTAAAGTATGATGGGACTTTGGCAAAGAGCTGTTCTCTCCCCTTTTTGCCCAGGCTTTGGGTTCTGAGCTGCAGACCCACCGGCCCTTGCTCAGCGAAGCGGAGCAGGACCTCCAGCAGGCCAAGAAGTGCTCCAGTACCCTTGCCAGCCAGTTCCAAGAGCATTGTCCGGACATCGAGCGCCAGGAAGCTGAACTCCACAAACTCAACCAGCGGTTCAGCAACCTCAACAAGCAACTTGATCACAGGTGGGGCTGTACAGGGAACAGTGTTTGGCCAGTGGGAAATGAAAGGACAAACAAAGGCACAAGGGGGGGAAGGCAGGCATGACTGAATCCCTTTTTCCTCTTAGGAGAATTTGGGGTCAAAGTGCTGCATAAAATACGCCACTCTCCTTTGACTTGTTTGCACACTTTTTCACTCTGTGAAAGCCCTCAAAGCAGGTGACACTAGTTGGAATCCTGTTGGGAACTTCTGTCTTCTTAAGTGGCAGAGTTACATCTTTGGAAATGAGAACTGGGCAACTGGATAACATTTATATCCAGTAAAGGGCTGCTGTTATGTTACTACGTAGGAGGGCCAGCAATGGGACGGATACATGTTGGTTCCATTGTGCCTTAGGATACTGATTAGGGAGTGCTGATGTGTATTGGGACACTCTTGGTGGGCTTCCATTACCCATCTTCACAATTCACTGACTGGGTTTCGTAGCACCTCTGCTACATAGCTTAGTACACATAAAGTTATGTAATGTATGCCGTGATAGAGGATTCCAGCCAATTACAGCAAAGACAGGAGGCCCCTGCCTTTTGATGCTTGCAAATTAAAGACAGGTTCCATTCATTTGATGAAGAATCCCCCTTTTTGAGAGTCCTTGCCTATGGAGGCTTGCTTGGGACTGACTGTGCATACCCACACTGCTTTAAAAGTGAGTGGAGGTGGGGGGAGTCACCAAGCCGACTGTAAAGCTTTGCAAGCAGCATGTGGGTGGACAGGTGCAGGCAGTCCTGAGCGAGCCACCTTAATTCCTTCCTGTTCCCTACATGGGTTCTGGTTTTTGACCAATTCCAGTTTCTGAGACTGCTGCAGTCCCTAACTTGTCGGATAAGCAGGGGCTTCCTGTAGTGGGGAACTATCACCAACTAGTATGTTTCCCAGCTTAATTACACAGCTCAGAATGCAACTTCCTGACATAAAACGTCTCCCATTAAGAATCTGCCTACATCCTGAGATCAACACCCAAGTACTTTCTACTTCCAGAGAAACACAAAGGATGTTGACAACGGAGAGGGATTTTTGTTGTTGTTGTTGTTGCCTCTTTCCCCTACCACTTAGGCAATGCTCTACCTAGCAAAGCCTGCCTGGCTTTGCACTAGCAATCCTTTCAGGGCTGGCTGAGACTTCCTCTGTTCCCAGGTATTCTGTGGAATAGGGTTTGCTGGTTTTTTGTTTTTTTTTTAAGAAAATTCGACATTATGGCTGATTATACTTATGATACATTGTTATTCAGGGAAGTGTCTGTCTAGATTACAGATACATTGTTTTCATTGTTCTTTGACTTAACATTTAATTGCCATGTTTCTCCAATCCGAACCTTTTTCAGAAGCCAGCCGCCACCAAACTCTTAATGAAATTCCTGTGCCAGGAATCACATTAAAGGAAGTAATTATATCTGGCTTTTCTTACTATAAAAATGTGGTTTCATGGAGATTTTCCACCAGTGTATAACACATATATACAGAGGAACACACATAGTTAATGGGATTTTATGATGTCTGTGGCAGTTGCCATTACAAGGTGATCTTCTTCCATCTCCTTTCCTAGATCTCAGATGCTCCAGAAAGCAAAATCATCCTATTCCAACTACCGCAGTGGCTATGACAACCTGAGCCAGTTCCTTTATAATGTGCCCAACTATGAGCCTCAAGAAACTGACAACATCAGTCAAGTGGAAACCAAGCTGAAGAACCAAAGGGTAATTATGGAACAGAATTATCCAGTTGGAAGCAACCTCAAAGATCCAGTCTAGGGTTGGGCAAAGTTTGGTCCTCCAGGTGTTGGAAGACTACCACTCCATCATCCTGAGCCAACATGGTGAAGGACCACACATTTTTCAGCCCCAGTGTAATGTATACCCTTTGTTTATGCTGAAAATGAACCTATCAGCATCCCTGATGGATGGCTTTCCAGCTTCTGTGTAGATCCTCCCCACCAAGGAGAGCCCATTAAATTCTCAAACAGTCTGTGCCACTGTCTTACTGATCAGATGGTGGGGGGAGAAACAACCACTGTGGAACCTTAAAGGCTAATGAGTTTATTGTGCCATAAGCCATCATAAACAAGAGTCCATTTCATCAGGCCTTAAGTGGCATCCTCAGCTCTACTCCATGTGGCTAAACCTGGAGCTTTCCACTTCAGCCATTTCCAGAGGAGAAGCTGAATTAATGTGTGGCCGCAAAAAGGAAGAGGGGGAAAAAAAAGAGAGATTTCAGGCAGCACAGAGCACCATGCAGTCCTGCTAACTGCACCCACTTTAGCGTTTGGCTCCAATTCACATTTCCTACAGGCCACTCAGTGGCTCTACATCGGAAAAGAGGTCCCTCCAATCTTTCTTGTCCAGTTCTTGCCTTTTGACCTGTCTCTGCTTGGCCTGTTTTTCAGTCCCTTCTGGGAGAAATTGCAAGCAAGGAAAAAGATGTCCAGAAAGTCTCTGCTGAGGCCCAGCAGTATCAGCAGGCAGTAAAGGTAAGGATGGTGAGAAGGGTAGCAGCAGCCTGTCTGTCTGTCTGGGTTAAAAAAACATCAACCCACAAACCATTGTGGAAACATACTCTGTGCAGCTAGGGCTGATTCTCTGCTGCTTTTCTGACATCTTTGCCCTCTTACAGGACTATGAACTAGAGGCAGAGAAACTGAGGTCCATTCTTGACCTGGAAAATGGACGCAATGGTTTCATGAGCAAGAGACCCCGACTCCAGTCTCCGGCTGCCAAAGTGAAAGAAGAGGTATACGAATGGCGGTAGTTGGAGTCAGAGAACTATAGCCACAGTGGCTATTTCAACATCACATAACCACACTTTGAAGGGACTGTCTGTCATTTGTTAAGCCAGCCTTTGTTGATGATGTACAACATTGTTACCATACTAAGGTGTCACGTTTAAATCCTGCCCTTCCCTGAGCTTGGAAAAGTAACATTTCTGGACTACATCTCCCACAATCCCTCATGGCCAGCAGCAGGGGGATCATCTAGGGTCACTGCAGTTGATGCATTAGCTAGGAGTGAAGCCCCCAAACCATAACGCTTCCTAGGGATGGTTGACAAATCTGGAGCCAGGTACAAACTGACTTGATTCAATTGCTGATGACTAACTGCACCCACTTTAGGCAATGTTTAAAATACTTATCAAATGCAAATTTTTATGTTCATTAAAAAAAACATGCAGATTAGTTTTAAAATATGGATAGGTGCATGCAAAAGTGACATGGATTAGAAATAGCCTGGCTTGTCTATCCCTAGCTATTTTCATGTGAGTGGATGAGAAACACATGGAAGATCAGTGGATGGCAACCTCTGTCTCCCAAGATATTTGGGTTTCAATTCTCAGAAACTTTTTTAAAAAATAAATATTTAAAAACAACAACATTAAAGTTAAGAAAAGGAAATAAAGATTTTTGAAAAACTATAAACTACAATAAAATACAAAACAGTGACTGGGTCTAAGGCTCCTTTTCATCTTGCCTGTAGATTAGCCCCCCTTTTATGACCTTTTCTGAATATATGCTTGTTCTCATAGGAAGCTATCCTGGCTGCTAAGTTCACAGAGGTGAATGCTGTCAATAGGCAGAGGCTGCAGAACTTGGAGTTTGCCCAGAATCTCCTCAAACAAGTGAGTTTTGGAAACTATGCTTTGCAGCAAATTCTAAAAGTTGGGGTGGGGGGAATCATCTTAGTCTGTTTGAACAAAACAACAAAAGATGTGTGGCTTCTTTTAAGACTGAACTGATACTGACCACAATCCTGTTGGTGACACTGTTGTGTCATTGCTCTGTGCCTTCAAGCTGTTTCTGACCTACTGGGACCCTAAGGTGAATCTATCACAGGGTTTTCTTGGCAAGATTTCTTTGCCATTGCCTTCCTCTAAGGCTAAGAGTGGGACTTGCCCAAGGTCACCCAGGTGGGTTTCTATGACTGAGCAGGGATCTGAACCCTCGTTTCCGAGAGTCCAACACTCAAACCACTACACCATGCTGGCAATATATACACAGATATAATTTGTGCTGTGCATGCAGAGTGACTTTTTTGGACAATACAGCCAGCTGATGGAGGTGGGAGTGGAATTTCCCATGCAGAGCCTTTTCAGATGTGCAGTAAGGCTCCTATAGTAGTGTCTCAATGCACATTGTGTATTGCATGCTGCCTCTGTACAACAGGGGACAAAAATGGGCAAAATGTTTTCAGGGGTGGGGCCTTCTAAAGTTCCCTGGGGTGGCAAAATGCGGCCCACTAACCCCAACCATTGTCCACCCTTTCTCTAAAATGACACTGATGCAGGTCAGTTCTCTCACTGACTCTCCACTTCCTCCTTGTTGACAGCAGCCCGAAATCCAGGTGATAACAGAGTCTGTTCTGACCAGCAAGTCTGAAAGGCCACTAGAAGAAATCTGGAAGCTAAAGAAGGAGCTGGATGATGAAAGTCAGCGCCGACAACAACTGGAAGATGAGATCAAGGTCATCCAGGACAACATCCTCCTCCTTCAGAACCAGAGGCCGCAGGAGACATTGGTCACAAAGGAGGTGGTGAAGAAAGTGCCTGACCCCCAGCTGGATGAAAGCTTCCACAAGGTGCAGCAGAACTTGGCAGAGGAGCAGCGGAAGAATCAGGAGCTGCAGAGTGAACTCGAGGCCCTGAAGCTCAAGCTGCGTGCTCTGGAGCATGAAAGGAGAGAAGGTGCGCAGGAGTATGTGGTCAAGGAGGTCCTGCGGATTGAACCAGATAAAGCTCAGGCAGAAGACATCCTGAAGCTGAAGGAACAACTTGAGGACCTCAAGAGGCAGGAAGGAGCCCGCCAGAACGAGATGGTCCTCTTGCGTCGCCAAATTGCTGCTCTTTCCGATGAGAAAAGTAAGGAAACAGAGAAGGTGACCGAAAAGGAAGTGGTGAAGCTGCAGAATGACCCACAGCTGGAGAGTGAATATCGGCAGCTGCAGGAGAACAAGCAGAGGGAGAGTGCCCTGAGGCAGCAGCAAGAGGAAGAGCTCAATTTCTTGCAAGCCAAACTCAAGCGGCTGGAGAAAGAGCGAGCGATGGCTGAGGGCAAGATCACAGTGAAGGAGGTGCTGAAGGTGGAGAAGGACCTGGCCATGGAAAGGGAGGTGAGCGACCTGCGGCGTCAGTACGAAGAAGAGAAAGCCAAAGGCCGCTCTCAGGAGAGAGAGAAAGCTGAGCTGCTCAGGAAGATCCAGGCGCTGGAGGAAGAGAATGCTAAAGTGATTATCCAGGAGAAGGTCCGGGAGATTGTTCGTCCAGATCCTCAGGCTGAAAACGAAGTGGCCAACCTTCGCCTGGATCTAGTGGAACAGGAGCGAAGGTACCGGGATGGAGAAGAGCAGTTGAAGAGTTGCCAGAATGAGCTGGCTGCTCTGAGGAACAGAGGGCCCCAGGTGGAAGTGCAAGAGGTCATCAAAGAAGTCATTAAGTACAAAACCGACCCAGAGACAGAGTTGGAGCTGCAGAGTCTCAGGGATGAGATTGTGGATAGAACCAGAGCCATTGAAAGAGCAGATCTGGAGATCTATCAGCTAAAGCAAGAAATCCAGATGCTGAAGGAGGCCAAACCGCAGGTCCAGATGAAGGAAGTCGTTCAGGAGGTCTTGCAGTACCGGGAGGACCCCCAGACCAGAGAAGAGGTGGAATCCCTGAGGGCTCAGCTGGCCGAAGAACACAAGAAGCACATGGACCTGGAGCGGGAGAGGAAGGTCCAGGAAGAGAGGATCAGGGAGAAAGAAGAAGAACTCTCGCAAGTCAGGGAGAAGGTGGTCCAGCAGGAAGTGGTGAAATTAGAACAAGACCCTGCCTTGAAAGCTGACATCAGCAACTTCTCACAGAGCATAGAGAATGAGCTGCAGCAGATAGACTCGCTTCGGAATGAGATGCGCAAGCTTCAGCGGAGGAGGTCAGAGCTGGAGCGTCAGCTGGACGAGCTGGAGAAAGAGAGGCAGGCCCGCCGGGAGGCAGAGCTGGAGGTGCAGCGGCTGAAGATCAGACTGAGTGAGCTGGAGCAGCAGGAGAAGGAGACCACGGAAAGAGTAACGGTGAAGCAGAAGGTAATCCTCCAGCAAGACCCACAGCAGGAGAAAGAACATGCTCTGCTTAAGCTGGAGCTGGAGGAGGAAAAACATCGGAGGCAAGTCCTGCAGGCCGAGTTGGAAGCCCTGAGAAAGAAACTGCAAGCGCTAGAGAAGATGGAAGTCAAGGAGAAAGTGGTCTTTTCAGAGAGCGTCCAAGTGGACAAAGGAGACACTGAGTACGAGATTCAGAAACTGAAGAACAACCTTGAGGAGGAAAGCCGGAGAAAGATGGAACTGGATGCAGATATCAATAGGCTGGAGGCCAAGTTATCTGAAGTGGAGTTCAACAATTCCAAGTCTTCCAAGGAGCTGGACTTCTTGAGGGAGGAAAACCACAAGCTTCATCTAGAAAAACAGAACCTGCTGCTGGAGATGAGGCGGCTGCAGTCAGAGATTGAGCTCACTGTGGCAGAAGCCCGGGATTTAAAGAACATGTCACAGGTGGAAAGTGGCGTGAGTCTGGACTCCCGTTTCCAGGCTCTGGAGAAAGAGCTGGAAGACCTGAAGAGGTTATCTCGAGAGAAAGATAACGAGATTGAACAGCTTCAAAACCGTCTCCAAACAGTGGCCATCAAGAGAGAGCAGAGAGAGAATCACTTGAGGCGTTCCATCGTGGTCATTGATCCCGACACTGGGAAAGAGATGTCTCCCGAAGAAGCGCACAGGTTTGGCCTTATTGAATGGAGCTTGTATGTTAAGTTGAAGAACCAAGAATGTGATTGGGAAGAGATCACAGTGAAAGGGCCCAGCGGTGAATCTTCTGTCATACATGACAGAAAGTCAGGGAGGAAGTTCTTCATTGAAGATGCCTTGAAGAGTGGAAGACTAACTGCAGCTCAATATGACAGTTACCTCAACAAGGAAATGTCAATCCAGGAGCTGGCTGTCTTGGTGTCTGGACAAAAATAAGTTGCTTCATTTGCAGAGGGGATTATGCGAAAGAGCACTATTCTTAAGCAGCTGCTTTAGAGAGCAACACTTGTTACAAACTCAGACTTCTACTTATTTCTTCCCAGGTGGACTACATGCTAAAAACCAAGTGCTTGATTTCAACATTGGGGTGCAAGGAACCTGCACTCATTTGATTTTACCTACAATCCAGGAAAACTTGCCAACCTTAAGGTTGATGCTACATTTTGTAAAGATTGCAAGTTAGCTTTGGTTCCCACCAGTGATAGATTCTCCTATGCATTCAAGCGGGGGGCGGGAGGAAGCAGGCAAAAATCCAATTCCCTGATGTGATTTCTGAATGAACTCTCACTTGGCATCGCAACTCTTGTCTCTTGTAGCCTCTACCACAACACCCTTGTATGAAGTGGCTCAGAGTGCAAATTAGGAAAGGCCCCTTCAAATCTCACCTGAATAGTGAACTCAGTAGGCAGCCTCAGCCAAGTCCCTGTATTGCTCCTCGCAGTGGTAGGGTGGGAGTAAAATTAGCCTACCATACAGGGCTATTTTAAGGAAACACTTCTGAGCGATCCAAAGCACTACATAATTATTACTGTGCAAAGAGATCTAGTCCCCTGGATGGTATTAAAAGACTGTGAAAAGACAGCCACAGAAAGATCAAACTGCCCATTTAGATCACCAACGGAGGCCCAGTAACTGACTGCCAATACAGGTAGCTAAAAAAAGCATTTTCCTGTAGACTGCTATGACCACTGAATGACATCGTAGGAGGTCTAGCAGCTGCTGGCATTAAAGCAAGTTACAAATCTTTTCAATGTAACAGTCTACTGTCAGACATTAGCAAGTATCCAAGGGACAATGCTTGTTCAACTTTCAGGTCATACCTACATAGGGATCGCCTCCGTGCTTTAAAAGGGCAGTAATAGATAACGCTAAAGTACCAAAGCCAAAAAGTGCCTTATTGCCCATGCCGCAATTATAAAATGTGTGTGCTGGTGTTGTGCTTAATTATATTTGACTGTTATGTATTCAAATACTTATTGTAGAAGGGAATGGGAAACTTTATTTATACCCCTAAATAAAAAGAAGATATAGTGATATAAACTGAAGAAATTCTCCCTTTTATTAATGTTCGTTTATTCATATAAAGGTTAATAATCCTAAAATGGCATTACTGTATTCAGTATATATAATCATTGTGTACAAACCAGTATTTTATTTGGGTGACGAAGAAGGCTTTAAAATTTTCTGAGAAAGAGTACACAATGGCTGTTCTAATCAAGGGTGGGAAAATGGTAGACTTCCAACATCTTGGGAATGCCACCTTTTGTTGGTCAGCTTAGCTTGTCCCACCACATGTCAGCAGAAGTTAAATAAATGCATACAGCATATATACAATTTTGCACAAGGCACAATTTTAGTCAGCCCTGTTCATGTCTTTTTGGGAAGGGCGTGTCTACCAACTTTCCACCCTTCTGGAAATTTCCAAAACATTCCTGACACACCTCCTGGGAAGCCACCTTATTTCTTTTTAGATAATTTGATTATCAAATCCATTATGTCTTCTATGACTGACAGCAGATCTCTCAGGCAGAAAAGTCTTACCCCATCAACTTCTACCTGATCCATTTTCATCGGAGATGTTGGGGAATGAACTCCGACTGCAAAACAAGTCCCTGGCTGCCTTGAGTAACAGCCCCCCTCTGCTCTTCTTTTGAAATAGAGAAAATGAAAGCCACATTTTTGGAAACTGAAAAAACAATTTTATTCTGTTGCTGTATACAAGATTATCCTTTTTTAAATGTCACCTCCACCCTCCTTGTTACCTAGAAAGGCCCCCTCCCTCCCGCACAACACACACAAAAATAAATCGCAGCTCTTCCCGCACACAAAGAAACTGCTTTTCTAAGTTTTAAGTGCCATTTGGTGGTACGCATGCCCACCGTAAACAAAATCTAGCAAAATGGTCTTCAGCCAAGGCAGGCCCCAGCTGTTAGATCTTGCCCTGCCATGGCTCTCTGTTTATCTCTGTTTAAAAAGCAAAAGGAAAAGGGGGTGGGGGTTGAAAAAAGACGGGGAAGAAATCACACAGAATTTCCACCATAGAACATTTCCCTGAGGCAAGAGGCTTTGTGGAGTTGCTTTCTAAAAGAAGGGGTTCCCGCTCCCGCTTCGGCAAGTGCAGATATGGTGGCAAAAGAAGCACAGGAATGAGAGCAAGAAGAAAGGACCTGTGAATAACGGCTCAAGCCTGGCCTGAATCCTGCCCAGTGCTGAGCAATAGTTCCTATGAAGATGAAGCAGCTCTTCAAACGTTAACCAAGACACAGTAGGATTGAGCCTTGACCAAAATGGAAACAGTAAAAAACAAAGAACACTCATGTATTAACATTTCTGTGCTTCAAAACCGGCAACCTTCAGATTTGGTCTTTGGCTCTTCTTCTATCACCTAAGGGGTGTGTGTGTTTTAATTTATTGGTTTGAAAAATGAATTTGATTGCAGTAAGTCTCAAATTCATTTTGTGGGAAAGAAATGAATTTAAGATAATTATTTTTTGCCTATATTTACCTGGAATCCAAAACTAGTATGTCAAAAGAATGAATTGTTTTCCTAACTGTTTGGAGGTCACAATCCAAATGGAACACACCGTATTTTTTAAAAAAATTAAGAGCTGGAGAGCAAGTATTTTCTTTTTCAGAGGAACAATGAGCAAGTTGGGGGCTTAAGAAAGAAGTGCTATTGATTATGATCAGAAGCAGCCCTCAATTTAGGCTTCTTCTTTTTTTTTTTGAGGGGAGAGTGCCAGTGGGCTATACCAAGGTTTCAGAAAGAAGTGCCAGTCAATTGACAACCAGAGGGCCTAACACAATTTTGCCATTCTATTAAGAGAGGAAACCTTTTGCAGGAGGCTTCCGCATGGAGGTAAGTTTGCCATGCATGTCCTCTACAGCCCCCCAGATATCCCCTGCCTTTTTCTTCCCCAGAACATGCCAGAGCAACAAATCAGTGAAGGATCTGGTCCCCTTTTTTTTGGCCAGTTAGCCTACAGAGCCGTCTAGATGTCAACCATTGTCTTGAAGCCAGCAGGACTGGCTAGGAGAGGAAGGTCTTTTGGTCAGTTCTGAAAACCTCCGAGTCAAACTTTCTAAGCCAAGGACAACACTGAGGATTATGAGGGAGTCTGGTGACCCCCCCTTCCTAATGCCTCCAAAAGAGCTGGGCTGCTGAGTAGCTTGAGAAACAGTTGGCAGAAGCCACCAGGAAAGCCTCTTGAGGTAAAGAAGTTCCAGCCCACTTCGCATTCCTCGGACTGGAACGGTTTTCACAGGATAGCCCCCTGCTGTCCTAACCCAGTGGTACCACATGCATGCAGGCACCCTGCTGCAAACCCATCACCTCCTGGTGGCTTAAGAGTTTCCCTCCTGCAGTCCCACAAAGGGCCAGCTCACTCCCACTACGTGCATGGCTATGTATGCAGACAACGAAGATAGATTGTTCCTGCAAGAGAGCAAAGAGAAAAACCTTGATCTTCAGCTCTTTATGGAATGCTGGTGGAACTTTGGTTCCAGGTCAGTTTAGAAGGGAAACTCAGGCCACTGCTTCACACCACTTGGTGCTGGCCATCTTTACATGGCTGAGTCTGCCATGCCACCCCAGAAAAAACTCTTATCTCTAGAAAGCCCAGTGCACCTTAAACACAGCTCTCTAAAAACAATGAGAAAAAAGGGTGAGGGAGCTCACACACCACATGAGCTTGAAACGTTTCGCACTCTTGCTCCACCATAAAAGGCACTGAAATTACAGCTTCGTTATACACAATGACATGCAGGGGGGTGGGGAGGGTTCTTGTCTGAGCCAAGACATTTCAGGGGTAATGACAGAGTGGGGACACGGAGCAGGGAATGGAACCTAGATCAGGCAGGGAAGCAAAAAATGAAAGCCACAAATTCAGTTCCATGTTCATGAGTGCATCTTGAGTCCTCTCAAGTCTCTACTTTCCTTCTGAGAGGGACCAGTGAGCTGATTGACTTTACAAAGCTGCCACAGAGGAAGGTCAAATCTTCCAGTCAACATTAGCACAGCTTTATTCTAAGTACTATCAGAAAGTGTATGGGGTAGATGGGTGGGGGGATATGGCATATGACCGAGTCAATTTCTTTGCTGGGCTTACGTCAGCCAGGTAAACCCAAAAAGGGAACAAGCACCTTCCTTTGCTCCACTTCAACATCGATGAGGAGAAAACTGGATCCAGAGGTACTTGGAAGCATGACTGCTAGTGCTTGGCTTGTACAAACCTGCCTGCATCACTCCCCTCCCAGCCTGGACGCCTGGAATACGTGAAGTAAGAGCAGCTGCCACAACTGTGCCAGATAAGTGCTTCCTTTCTCTGGGCGAGACACAGATCCCCATAGAAAACTCTGGACCAAAGTCAGAAAGAGCCTCCAGCTCAACTCCGTTTAAATCAGAATAGCAAGAAAGAGCAAAGGGAGAGCCCCCTTGTGTCCACAGTTCAGGTTCATGGAGGGCCCCCTTCAGTGCTCATTGCACCCTCTCTTTCAGAGCTGTCACAATTTCCGTGGTTGCACGTTGGACCCTTTAGCGTGTAGCTGAGACGTAGCTGAAAGAAATGCAAAAAGATGGGCTTTTAAATTCAAGCTACCAGGCAACTTCAGAGCAAGTTGCTATGAGCTACCAAACAGTGTGATAAAGCATCACAGTGAGAAGAAAAAATCCACTGTGAGCAAAAAGTCCTGTATCAGAAAGAGGTTCTGAGAGTAGAATTAGATATTCGAAGCACTTACACATCATTCTAGGTATTCCCTGCATCCCATCATGTGTGGGCAAGGCATCTTCCAAGCATGTAGTAGGAACCAAAAAAGAGGTCAGAAATAGGAGGCAAAGTAGGAATTCCCTTTTTCTGTTCAACTACGGGCCCCAAGTCCATGGCCGAAATTAAGCAGAGGGTGCCACATCTGGGAGCCTCTGGTAAAGGGTATCTCCTTCTACAATGGCCTTAAATGTACTTATGCTAAGTAGAAACAAAATCATGAGCAGATGTAAACAATGGTCAAGATCCTACATCAAGCAAGTGGAGTGTAACACTGCTTGCACACTTCTGTGTCCACCCCCAGGGTACCAGCGGGGTGCAAGGGGCTATATGTACTGTAGCCTTTTGTGTCCCTCCTTCCAACTATCAGACCCCAGGAGAGGAGGAAACAATACAATGAATGGGGGAGAGGGAGAGGGAGTGCAACTAGCTACCAAAATAACTGATGACAAATTAACACATTACTTCCTAGCTCTGGAAGTAGGCAGCACCAAACTTTGCTCTCTTGTAGCACATTTGCAAGTTGCCTTATTATAAACTCAAATGTGTGCACTGGCCTACAGGTATCAGGTACAACAGTAAAATCCACTTTCTAGAGTTTAGCTGAAGGCTGGCTTAAAAAAGCTCAGCCACAGAACTGCAATCTTGAGGTAGTAGACAAGCATCTAAGAGTCCTCAACAGCTCAGGCTTGGCCACTGGAAAGTAGCAAGGTGGATGTCAGTTGGGAAAATGTCCCTGAACAAGAGGGAACATCAGTATCCCACTCATGCTGAACTTTGCCTGAGTAAACCCCAAAGCAGGATCTCTCCTACCAACCTAGGGAGCAAGAACTCCCCAAGGCCAGCAGCTCATTAGCTGGAATTACGCCAACACGTGAGAGCTTATGCTTATGATCAGTTTCAATCAGGTGCAAACAATAACTACCTTTTTAAAAGTGCTGAAATACTAGATAACCCTCCATGCAGCTGACAAAGTGGTCTACAGTCTCTAACAGAGACAGGGATTTGACAGAGAGGAGTTCAGCTTCAGGCAAAGAAATAAATGCTGCTGCTGGTTCAGGTCTGCAGCATTAAGGTTTTACGGGAAGCAGGCCTCCATCTCAGAAGCTTCAGAGACCCCTGAGTCAAATGGGAAGACCAGCAGCTCTCTTGCTGCATGTGGAAGGCACCTGCTGGGTGAAACATGAGTGGACAAGTCAAACAAGACCAGTGGAGGAGTTACCAGCCACAGTGTGTAATAAATGGGCAGGCAATACAGTGTGGGAGGAGCACGGCATGGCCCGGTGCAGTCTGGAAGACAAGCCAGCCAAAAAACTTGGGGAGGAAATAAAGGAGAGGGGAAGGAGAAACACACATGGAAGAGAAATGAGCAGAGAAGAGGAAGACGCCAGGTGGATCTGGATGGACTTTCCATTCATCTCTTTCCTCCCCTGCCTGCCGTGAAGTTGTCCTAAAGAGGATGGCCTTTTTCATCTGGAGGGTCTTTTTAGAATAGTGCTACTTACAATGGTGGTCTGTGGACCGGCAACCAAAGGACACAAATATGGCACTGGTCCCTGGCACGTTAGGGGAAAACACTGCCCATCCCTCACATCAGAGAGCCTGAGAAGCACTGTTTCAGAGTGGTCCAGATACTCTCCATTTTTTAAACAGAGCTGGTATGGTGTAGTGGTTAGAATGTGGGTCTGGGACTTGTGAGATCTGGGCCCTACTTTCACTGAGCCATGAAGTTTTTGACCAAGCAGTGTCTTTGAACCTACCTCAGATGGTTGCTGAGAGGGAAGAGGGATGGAATGACTGTAGAGCAATCTGCTCAATGGAGGAAAAGCAGGATATCAACATACCCAGTGCATGTATGTTGGTGCCCTAGGCAGTTAGCTGACAGACATGAATTCCAGAAGGAGAACAACTTCAAAGAACACAACACACCATTGGAGGCAGAGGATAAAGAGATGAGAGGGAGAAGCCATCTGAGTGCACCCCAAACCTATCCCAATTGAGATCACTTTTTGCACAGGCAGAATGGCCACCTTCAAACCCCTTGCAGGAGCCCGAGGCGGCCACCCGCAACATTGCCAACAGGCTGATCTCGGGAGCATGCCTCTGCCATTCCCTGCATACATCACTTACTGTGGCCGAGACTGTGGTGGAAAGTCCCTGGGGCAGATCCGGTCACGATGGCATCCTTTGACACCCCTGCTTTGGGTGGAGACTCAGAGCTGAAGGAAATCACATGAAGAGGGAAGGAGTGGAGGGGCGAGATAATCCCCAGTGGGGTAGAGCTGAGGGCAGTAGGCAGCTTCGGGTTGCTGGGCTTGTAGGAGGGCGAGAGGACATTCAAGGAAGACGAACTGGTTAGCAGCACTGCTCCACTGGCTCCCTTCTGGAAAGGGGAGAGAAAGCATCAATCAGACCAGCAAGGAGCAAGGGCCTTTGTCCTCAATGTGCGAAGTGCCACATGGAGAGCAATATATAGCCTTGGAAAATATATCAGTGGGCTCTGACCTTCCCAGGAAGGAAAGTTCAGCCTCTTTTGTCACCAGAAATTACTGAGCAGCTGACAACTGATGTTAGTCAGAACAAGCATTGACAATTGTAACAAGATGTCTCATGGCAAATGTTTTTGCTTCATGGTTGGTTCAGAGCTGCTTAGGGCTACAAACTAAGGGATAGTTTGGTAGGCAGCGTGTTGTGCACACACAGCACACCATTTTGGAGGGTTTGGGGTTTTTTAGGGTAAAGAAAATCTGTTCACTGCAACCCATTTAAATGAGTAATTTGCCTTGTGTTTCTTGTTTCGCTCCTTGACCCGATATGCAAAGTCCTGCAGCTTGCGAACAGGTGAAACTCATTCACTTTGTCCTGTTTCTACAAGCCAAGAGCTTATAGCTTTGGGTCATAGTTAAATAGAGAGGGAAGCAGCACCAAGAGTGACAGAGAGAAGCCAGTAGCTACAAACAGGAGGAAGAAACAGCTGACTCTGAGATGCCCATTTCTGAACGTCCAGCTTTGTGAATCTTTGGAGCAGAGCCACTATGGGAGGAGTAGCTTGGAAAATCGCCTGCACTGGCAGTTTCCCAAACTATTCCTCTCATAGTGTATGGGATCCCTGGATCCCTGAAGCTAAATGTTGATAAAAGAGGCAACTGAGACTTGGTCATCTTTGCCTCCTATCACAGCTGCTCTCCAGCTTGCATGAAGATAGAAACTGTCGAACCACTTCCAGAAATCAATTCAAGAGCAGCAGCTCATGAGGAGAGCACACATTTTGCATGCAGAAGGCCCCAGGCTCAAGCCCTGACATTTCTAATTAAAAGACAGCCAGGTTTGTTTACACAGACCACCTGACTTCAAGGATCCTTAAAAGACCTTTCAAATTAAGAGTCTCAAGTAGCAGAGGACAGGAAAGACCTCTGCCAGGGACCACGGAGAGTCATCTGCAGAGGAAACAGCTGGACAGGCTAGAGGGACAAAATCTGACCTCAGTTCCCTAGGATTCTATACGGCACTTTACAGTACAGCTTGACCCCCATATCCACAGATCCAGTATCCATGGTTTCACTTATCCACATCCCAAAAATATGTTCTCTCTAGGCACTAGGTCCTCCAGTGTGATTCTATGGTCAGCTTCTGGTGTTTGACTCACTGAAGGATTCCCTATTATCCACGGTTCCAGGTATCCACAGATGTGTGTGTGTGTGTGCATGCGATGGAATGTATTACCCACAGAAATGGGGGTCAACTTGCATAAGCGAAAGAGGGCAAGTCCCTGATGTAAGAAAACCTGTGAGATCATGCTCTTGTTCAATGACTGACTTTCCTGAGGGACCACTTACTGGCACAGAGGTAGAGGACGCAGTGCTGCTAACCACAGCAGGCTTCAAGGAAGAGGTCAGCAACTTGGCCACCCCTTGTGTCCCTCCACTTGAACTGACATTTGGACCCCCAGGTGGAGCTACCAACGTCAGCTTTTGGGAAACCAGAGTCTTCTTCACCATGGAACTGGGTGATGAGCGACTGGGAGCCTGCCCAGGGGAAGGAAGACATGCGCCTGGCAGCAAATTGCCCGAGGTTGAGCTCTGGTTTGTAGAAATGCTGGACGTAGAACCACTGGTAGAAGCCATGTGCCTAGACAGGGCCACAAAAGGTGATTTGAAAGACTGTCCTGAGCAGCCAGAGCTGCTTGGGTGCTTCCCTGTGTAGCTTAGGGACACAGAGGCAGAACTGGGAGTCTTGTGGGAGCCGCCAGACCCCGGGGAGACGGTTGAAGAGGATGATGAGGAGGAGGAGGAGGTAGAGGAAGAGTGGAAGCTTGGTGTTTTGGAGGGAGTCTTCACCTGGTGCTGCTGGAGGAGGGGGCGCTGGGGGAGCGGTGAGATAGACTTAGGACTCTGCAGCTTCACAAAGGGAGGCGATGGGGGAAAGGTCTTCGGCTGCTGAGCCCCCAAGGGAAAGACTTTCACCTGGGGTATTTGTACAGGGGTTGATGTCTGGGGCCCATGAACTGCGCGTGGCAGGCTGTGATGCTTCGGCTTAGACTGGTGGCTATCCAGGAGCTTGGCTGCAGGAATCTGGCAGGACAGGTCTTTGTAACTGGAGCCCTCGGCCTTTTTGTCCTGAGGGGACTGGCCTAATGCTAAGGCCTGTTCGGCCAGGAAGTTGAGGGGAGACTGCAGAGAACTGCCAGAAGATGATGGTACAGGTGAGGAGCTTGTTTTGGAGAAAGGCCTCTTCTCTTCCAGCATTGCTTGGACTGGGGGCTTCTCCGAAGGTGTCTTTGGGGCTGTAGGAAGGGTGAAGTCTGAACTTCCTCCTGTTTGGCTGTTCAACACAGCCAGTTCCTTGGAGACAGCTTCCAGGGATGAGGCGGCATTATGGATTAAGTCCTCGTCCAAAGAATCATCTATATTGAAGGCAGCTGGAGGGACTGAGCTGCTGGGAACTGGAGCTGCACTCATGGCCAGGAGCTCCCTGGTCTGAGGGCTGAGGCCAACAGTAACTCCTTGCGACTCTGGAGAAACAGAAACTGCGCCACTCGAGTGGATCAATGGGACAGGAAGCAGCATCTTCTTATCTGGCTTGCCAGAAGTCTCCTGAAAAAAAAAATATGAAGGCAGATGAGTTATTTAAGGCAGATGAATTTAAAATGATAATCTAGTGACTTATTTCATGTGTGTTTTAATTAAAAGATGATGAATCCCTTTATTTATGTTCTGTCTTTTTCTCTCAGGATTGGGATTCAAGGTGGTTGAGAAATTAAACATCCAAAGCACTCTGAATTGAATAAGTTAAAGTAGGACTGGGTAAACTCTGTGGGAGTTTTCACCTGCTTTATTTGGTACTGGGAAGGGAATTCTGCTTTTATTTGAAACAAAAATCAACACCAAGTTTCTAGCACTTGCAATAGCCTTGAAAGTATTGTCTGAAATCTCAGAAGGAAACGTGTGAGTGGGTAGGCTGCCACACAGGGGCTTATTTAAATAATAATAATAATAATAATAATAAACTGCCTTTTGGGTGCACTGCCAAACCATGAGTCTTTTAAGGGCAAACACCAGCATCCTGAATTAGTCCTGGAAACAGGCAGCCAATGTTAGCATTCTAAACCAATATGTTGAAATATGAAATGAGCCTCATAAGACTTCATTTGTCTTCTATGTCTCCTTGTTCCTTTCAAGACCAGTGGATGCAGGGAAAAAATATGTAAATACAGTTGTCCCTTGACATTCGCGGGGGTTAGGTTCCACGGACCCCCGCGAATGTCAAAAAACCGCGAATATTGATTGCCCTCCCCCCACCCTCCCCAGGCCTTCACGGAGCCTTCCAAGGCTCTGTGAAGGCCTCTGCAACCCTCCCCCCTCCCTCCCCGGGGCCTTCACGGAGCCTTCCAAGGCTCCGTGAAGGCCTCCGCGGCCTCCCCCCACCCTCCCCAGGCCTTCACGGAGCCTTCCAAGGCTCCGTGAAGGCCTCCCCCCAACCTCCCCCCTCCCTCCCTGGGGCCTTCAAGGAGCCTTTCAAGGCTCCGTGAAGGCCTCCGCGGCCTCCCCCCACCCGCTCCAGGCCTTCACGGAGCCTTCCAAGGCTCCGTGAAGGCCTCCCCCCCTCCTCCCCCCTCCCCCCCGGGGCCTCCCCCCTCCCTCCCTGGGGCCTTCCCGGAGCCTTTCAAGGCTCCGTGAAGGCCTCCGCGGCCTCCCCAGGCCTTCACGGAGCCTTCCAACGCTCCGTGAAGGCCTCCGCGGCCTCCCCCCACCCGCCCCAGGCCTTCACGGGGCCTCTGGAGGGTCTCCAAAGGCCCCGTGAACGCCTCCCCGGCCCTCCCCGCTCCTTCCCAGGGCTCTCAAGGGGCCTCCGGAGGCCCCTTTTCGCGGTTTTGGGGGGGCCCGGGGGGAGCCCTCCCAAAACCGCGAATAATTAAAACCACGAATGCTGAGTTCACGAATGTGGAGGGGCAACTGTATACACAACCATTCCTGCTTTTGAAATGTACATTACCTTTCACTGGACAGACACTTAGAAGATTAAACAGGAAAGCTACCCACTTAAATGTGTCAATTGGTGGTACTGTACAGTTTTACAATTTGGAGATGTGTAATATTATTATTTTTTAAAAATAAGAACAATGTAAGAATGAAATTTGAGTCTGTGTTCAGCTGAACATGCACTTTCCCAGAACATTCTAATTCTAGCAGCTGCAATGGCATATGCTTCATAGACCTTATATCTATAAGAAGGCTACCTGAAGTTAATCCAGGAAGAACGCCAATTTAATTTTTCCTCAAAACACATCTTTTCCATGAAACATTTGGCGCAATTCCTGCATCAGCTATAGAGCCAAAAAAGTATCACATGCTCTCCTTCCCTTCTCTTTCTTTGTTGTCTCCTGCACAGACACCATCTCAAGTGAGAGTGCAAGGCTGCTGCATAAATTCGGTTTATGTAAGCCTAGGATAGAACCAGCATGGTATAGTGGTTTGAGCACTGGACTAAAACTCTGGAGATCAGGGTTCCAATCCTTGACCAGTCACAGAAACTCACTGGGTGACCTTGAGCAAGTCACACTCTCTCAGCCTCAGAGGAAAGCAATGACAAACCCCCTCTGAACAAATCTTGCCAAGAAAGCCACGTGACAGGTTTGCTTTAGGGTCACCATAAGTCAGAAATTACTTGAAGGCACACAACAACAAAGTCTACAGCTGTGCTTATATAACTAGGAAACCACAGATAATAGTGGGGTACTATACAGATAATAGGGGTGGCTGAAGAGAGCTACTTCGATACAAACAAAAAGCAACTGTGTCTTTCCACATATCCTCACTTCCCCAACCAAGATGTTATCAGGAATGAGTGCTCACCTTCCCCTTCACCTTTGGAGGTGCCAGGACTTTCTTCTTTGTTCTGTAGAACACAAGCAAGAGAGGGGCTCTTTTTATTTCCAGGAGATACTGAACTGCCAGTGTGATGAAACCTGTCAAAGATGGCTAGAGCAGACCATCCTGTATTCATTACAAGGGTTGGGATCCTCTTTCACAGCTTGAGAGGTAAACTCCATTCAGTGAAGAGGTGGAATTCTACTAGTGAGTGGGGCCAAAGACAAAAGGGGTGGAGAAAACCAGCTGGGTAACTTAGCTTCCAGTAATTCAGAAAGGCATGCCAGTGTTTTAGAGTGGGAAAACATGTCACAAAAACACTGGGAGGTTATCAAGGAGTGTGGATGTCCAGGGAAGCCCTGAGGGCCAATTAGGGATCCCAGGAGGCTGGATTTGTCCCCAGGGGCTGAGATGTCCCTGATTCCCTCACACCAGTTACTGATGGGATACAAACCTATGTCACATATAAGCTTGGGGAGTATTGTGTATGAGGAGCAGGTATCTAAAATGGGTGACAGCGAAGTGGCTGAGCACCTGCTTTGCATGAAGATGCTTCCAGATGAAGTGGTAATTTCATTTAAAAGCATCTCAAGTAGCAGGGCACAGGAAGACCTGTGCCCAAGGCTTTGTGGGAGAGCTGTGGCTTGGAGGCATGCCTGATTCAACTCTGTACAAGACAGGGCCACATCTCAGAGGGGATGAAGAAACCAGGAAACCTCTGCCACAGTCTGTCTGAAGTTACAGCTAAACCAATATCCACCCTCCAGCATTTCCTAACAAAACAAAATTATAAAACAGAATGTATTTTGGTCTGGCCCTAACAGGAATATGGATGTCAGAAAGGTTGAGCTTGTGCATCCCTCAGCTAGAGGTTGTGTTTGAGCACATGTGCATTCTGAGTGACATTCTAGACACCTGACAGTTAAACTTGACCAGTGGACTGAAAAGCACAAGGACAGAATCAATTTGCTCTTTGCAAGCAGATTTGCTGTACTGTCACAGTAAAGATACTTACGGGAGTGACATTAGGTGACTGTTCCCCCGCCGGCTCTCCTTGAACAACGTTCTGGAAAAGAAAGTAGGGAGGGAGAAGCTAAACCAGACCTGTTGGCCAAAGCAGGGATGAGCTATCCAAGCAGCCGAAATGAACCCTTCAAATGTAAGATTCTGGTGCCTCTAGAAGAATCCTGAGAATTATTGTGTTCTTTTTAAAAAGAAGCCCAAGGTTCTAGACCTTATGGTTGTAAACTAAAATACAGTACTACAATGATAAGCAGACAACACTTGCTACAGCGTAGATGGAATCCTGTAGAGACGTCTCTCTACCACCTTGTTCAATGTAAGTAAATCAGGTAACACACATCTGGCCCCAAGGCTGTTTTTGAGGGTGGAAAGGTCCCCTGATTTAGTGCAGAGTGCAATTTTACAATCCCCACCCCCACCAAGCTGTTTTAGGTTGGGCAGGGGCTTAACTTCTGGTTTACTTTCTGGTTTTATAAAGTTCTCTTCCTGGCACTAGAACAGCTGGGTGTGTGTATCACTTAGCAAACCTGTCCTCTATTACCTATTAAAGGACGCAGGTGGGTACTCAGAGTATATTTTTTTTAAAAATTAAATATATATATACAAAAAGGTTTTTTTGGATATAGCCTGTAATTTTTATTTTTCTGAATAAAAAATTCCATTTTTTTCTGGAAAAAAATGGCTTTCCCCCATGGCTTCAAAATGTCTGGAAATTTTACATCTCTAGGAAGTATGTAGTTAATTTCCTTCTACATTCCCTCTCACCTGGACTGCATCCAGCCCTTTGGCCAAAGAGATTTGACTTCTGCATCCAGGAAGGTCTTCACATGATCCTCCATCGACTGTGCTTTGTTCTTTTCGAGGTCATATGCATCCAGTTTGATCTTCACCACCTGGCAGAGCAAATCCCTGAAGGGGGGAGAGGGTTTCTACCAAGGTTACCCAAACCCATCTCCCCCTGCCACACCACCCTTCATCCATAGGGGATCCCAGGACAGTGCAGATAACATTATAACAGGACAAGTGGGGTGTTGGGGGGCACTTTGCAAACAGTCAGATAGGTTACAGAAGTGTGTATTTCTGCTGTTGTTACATCTACCCCAACAATGCCTTCTGCAAAGAAAAGTGCCTCAAAAAGTTGCTAAAAACCCAAAACAATATCAAACAGTGTGGTCCCCAAGAACTTAGTCACCTTGAAAAAGGTGCTCTGATCATTAAGGCTGCTTAGGGATCTCATGAAAATGTTGGATCGTGAAATATCTGTCCCTACAGTGCTCACCCACCTGATTCTTTGGGAGTGTAAATCTACCCAGAACTGACTGAATCCCAACTTCATGCATTAGGAACTATCTGGCCAGAGATACCTCCATCTTGCCAGCACTTATCTTCAGTTTGTTAGCCCTCATTCAGCCTGCCCCCCGAATTCAGACAGCAGTTTAGCACCTCTCACAGCCTCACTCAATTCAGAGTCTGAGAGATAGATCTGTGTACCTGAAGTTACCTTGCTTTATATCACCACTCAGCAAATTAATATAGATTAAAGGTGGTTAAACATTTTAAGGTCAAGGGCCACATTCCCTTGGGAGTAATTCACCAGGGGCCACACCGCAGTGATAGGTTGGACCAAAGCCAGTGGGGAAAGGGACCAGAAAAGATGATCCCAGCCCTTTTCTCTCTTTTCCCCTATCCTCTTTCTGCTTCCTCCCCATCTAGCAGCTGTTGCAAAAGGGGCACAGTGCTCTTGCAAAGGTCTGAACTGATCACTTGGAGATGATGTTGTTGTGTGCCTTCAAGTCATTTCTGGTTTACAGCAAACCTAAGGTGAACCTATCATGGGGCAAGATTTGTTCAGAGGGGGTTTGCCTTTGTCTTTCTCTGAGGCTGAAAGAGTGTGACTTGCCCAAAGTCATCTAGTAGGTTTTCATGGTTGAGTGGGGATTCAAACCCTGGTCTCCAGAGTTGTAGTCCAATGCTCAAACCACTACACCACGCTGGCTCCCAATCACTTGCAGAGGAGATTTAAAATTACACCAAGGGCCACAGTCCCCCACCTGCTGATATGTATGTTTAAAAGTATGGTGCACCAGGTGGAATTTTTTAGTACTCTACAGTTAAAAAGGCCTTGGGATTGACCTACCCTCTGAAACTCACCCTGCTGGTTTGAGGAGAACCACCATCTTAGCATGGTTCCCAATGCATGGAAACAGCTGAATAAGATACCAGTCTATGGTATCAGAAGAGATCAAGGAGAATCAACAAGACTACATTCTGTTTATTCTGCTTGATGGTTTTATTATCTGTTGTTTTGACAGGATGCAGGTGCTATTATTATGTTTTGGAATCTGAGGGGCTGCTTGTATATATGGTATTGCTTTTATTAAAGCTAACTACATTAGCTTTCTTTTTAAATGGGATTAAACAATCTATTAATAATACAGAAAGAAATGATATTTTTCACATGTTTCACCTTCAGTACCAGCTTCAAACCACAGTGCACTGAAGACCGGTGCACCAAATGAGCTGACCAAAGGCTGGATGGCCATCTGTTGGGCGTGCTTTGATCAGGTATTCCTGCATGGCAGGGGGTTGGACTGGATGGCCCTTGTGGCCTCTTCCAAATCTATGATTCTAAGTCATTCCAAGGCAGCAAAAAAGCTGTACTACCTAAAAAGTAAAATGCAAATATACTTCTAGATGGCTTGTGCTCCCTTGAAATCTAGGAAGAGGACGCTTTAAAAAAAAAAAACAGTCATTTTCTCTCTCTCTCTCTCTCGCTCTCTCTCTACAAACCTGATTTCATCGTTCCACTGAAACTTCTTCCGGGGTCCCATGATCCGCTTCCCTCCTTTCTCATCATCTTCTTCATCATCTGAACAAATCCGGTCTTTCTGCTCCTTGTCCTTTTCCTCTTCCAGCATCCTGAGAGAAAGAAAGAAGCAACACTGAACTACAAGGCAGCTATAGGACTGGCTTCCAAAACATACTGCTGCCTGAAATTTTTTTCAGTTAAACCAGCAAGACCACGATACGAGAGGCAGCAGGGGGAACAGATACGTTGGTAACACATCAAAAGTTATACCTCAGTGGTTAAGGTCTTGCATAAACTTGGGAGTATGTAGGGAAAACTACTGTGAGAAGGAATTGCACGGGCACCACACATACTTGGCAAACTTGGCTTGGGTGTGTGCTTGGCATTCTTCCTGGTATTTGGCCATCTGTTCTGGCATTGCCCTGCCAATGGCTTCCTTTAATTTCTGAAGGGGCTCCTTTAGCCGACCTCCCTAAAGAAAGAAAAAAGGATTTACCTTTCATTTGGCATGCTTAACAACATCTATATAGTCAGTTCCATGGTCTATGTCAGGGACAGGGATGGAAGCAAGCATCTTTTTTGCATCATTTAAAGCCTGCCCTTTGCCAACAAGCCCGCTTGCTAAATGAGTTACAGCCACTTGGCACTGCGGGCCATCAATCTTTTCAGTGAGCTACAGCAGCAATAGATAGGAAACAAACATTCTGCTCTGGCAAGGGGCAAGCTGTGAATTACTTTCACTTATGTGGAAAAGTCAGATTTAAATGCTCTGAATGATCAAAACTTCTTTTCTCTACCAAGAATGCATTCTCCCAAGGGTAAAGGAAAGGGTGAAGGAGATGAGCATCCACTGTAGGAATTTCTTTAGATAACTGTTTCCCATTGTCCCTAAGAATGGCAAAGTCACTGCAATTCAGAGGAACACATTCCCATAACCATAAGTAGACATTAAGTCTAGAAGATGTTCATGATTCCATCCCTTTTATGGTCTGAGATATCTGTACAATGAAGTATACTAATCAAACATATACATGCTTTAAAATCTGGAATTACTGCCCCTCAGAGTGACCAGCGGTACTGCACTTCTGTGATTACACACCTGTTCACAGAGATAAAGTCTGCGGGCACGCTTGAGCAGGGTGTCTTTGTTGCAAGGCAAGAAGGAGGCCAGATGAGCGTACACCCCAGATCGGATTTGGCTGTTCAGCTCCCGAGTTTGTAGCTCTATACTACAGACAGCAAAAAAGGCAGAACAGTTTAGCTCTCTGCTTCTCCAAATGCCATCCGGGTCACTCTCTCCACTACCAGAATGAGGTGACCCAGGCAAAACACTTTAAAGCCCTTTGCAAATTAAGAAGTTAAAATTGGTGAATAACTGTCAAGAAAAGGCAACATAAGCAATTTAAAAAACAGTATCAGCAAAACTCTACCTGACATCAAAAACTAGTCCAAATAGCAAGGTTTTTGAGGTCCAATTGAAAGGCCAAGCTGACCGCCCTAGCAGATTTCTAGAAGCAGTGCAGTTCCACAACTGTGGAGCTCCAACAGAAAAAGCCCTTTTGCTGCTGTACTAATTTTACACAGCAGCAGCTCCACTGCATTCCTTAGTCTTTGCCGCAAGACTCCTTGTAATTTTTAGCATTAACAGCAGGAGTAATACACTTCTATGATTGGTCATATGAAGACACAAGACATTCTCAGGTATCTTATCAATCTGTTACATAACATTTGATGGCCTTCTGAAACACTGAGCAGGATTCTTCCCAGCTGTTAAAAGGGAATAAAACACTTCACTCTTATACACAAAATAACATACATTTTCCTCCACTGTGCTCCTACTCAATAATAGACAGGTTTCCTTGGGGGGCAGGAGTCATCTCTCTGTCTGCTGTTTTCCAACTTCCAATTCTTCTAATGGAAGAACTGGAAACTTTGGGAAATCTAGAAATAAACTTCAATGGAAGATCTTCTCTTTTAGAAGGAGTGAAATGCTTTTACTTGTTCAGAATGACAGGAATTGCAAAGGATGAAAATTTATTTCCAAGACACTCTACATAATTAAGAGAATGGTAACTCATGGGCATACTACAGATATATTCAACATTCAAATCCGAGATGCTTATCTGATTCAAACGAAATGGATGCTGCCATCTTCAACAGGAGCACCATTGCTTGTGATGATAGTACACTACTCAAAAGTTCAGTGTTTTCATTATTTGGATATAAACTTTGTATCTAAACATGCTACCAGCCTAGTCCTTAAGACTGTGAGTACATGTGACTGTTTCTGTGCAAACAATAAATGTTGTTTTACTATAATGTTAGTAATATTAGTTTACATTTTCTCCTACTTCTCAGATGGCAAAACCTGAGACCTGTGTACACAGGTAACACAAGATGCAGCAATCTCCAGCTCTCTTTAATACAGCAAAGATTTATAATTTTGCTTGTACAAATATATATATATATATAAGGCTTTGCTATGTTTTAATGCCCTAAACAGGGCAAATAATACAATTTATATGGTAAGTTGTGAATGAAATATTTTATGCTAAAATAGTAAAGCAAGTTTAGATTTGACTTGAAAATAAGAATTGTACAGTCAGGTGTAGTGGTGAGAGTGTTAGAATGCGACTCAGGAACTCCTAATTTCACAGGGTTGTTGGGCAGATAAAACAGAAGGTAATGTAGGCTGTCTTGGGTTCCTTGGAGATAAAAAAAAAAGGAGAGATATAAATAAAAGAATACACTCTACAAAGAATAGACTCCCCCGACTCTACAATGGTGTCTATCTCCTCTTGTAGGAGAGTGACCCCAGCAGCTGCTTGCTGAATATCTGCCAGCTCCAAAGGAATAGCAGTAATCAGGGAAGGATCATTGGTCAACAAGGGGGGCTTGTCCCCCTTCTTCAACATGGGATCCTGGGGCAATGTGGGGGCCTTGTCCCCCTTCTTAGATACCTTTGCCCTCTTCTTAGTTTCCTTAGAACTCTCCATAATGGCCGCTCAGCCTTTGTTCCAAACACGTGGCCAAATTAGGAGCTCAGAAACAAAGCGACCTCCAGGAGTGGTAGGCAGAAAACAACTGGCCAGAGGTGCATCGCTCCCCTTGGATGACCTCAGAGGAAGGGGCCTACACAAAGTTTTTTTGTTACTTGCCTACCAGGAGTGAGTGGGTGGAGCTAACCCAGAGATCTTGAGGATACTCTGAGGTCTCTCCACTGGGAAAAATGGCTAACTATGGTTGGGCTGAGCTGCTGTTACAATCAGAACTGCATACATTTCCATTTCCCCCCACCATCCAAAGTCCTTTATTTTTTTCTCCTAAAAAAGCCAGAAGACAGCCACTCACGTTATACACTGCAGTTTTAAGTTTTCAAGGCAACTTCCACTCTTCTAGTGGCAAATGGGTATTCTCTTGCACATAGTGTATAGAATGGCACTGGTCCAAAAAAACTGGTGAGTGAAGTGATTCCACAAATCTGCCACAAGTACTCAGTTCCTTCCTCTCTGGAAGTGTGTGTGAGTGTGTGTGTGTTGGGGTGGGGTGGGGTAGACTGGGGCCTCAGATCCTTTCCTCTAAATGCCAGAAAGAGGACCTCTTAGGATGGGGGATTACCAACTTTGTGCTAGGCTGCAATATATGGCTGCTGTGTGCTCACATATGGTGCAGAATATTATGGAGCTCCCATTCTCTTGTTTTTCCTCCTAGAGCTTATAGGATTCAAATGGTACATTCAGGACTTACTCCAGTAAAATGCTATTCATGTCCTGGTTGAAGAACTTGTGTCTGCCTTCTCCTTCTGCAACTTTGGCAGCCTGATTCATAAAAAAAGGGAGGGGGAAGAATAGTTACCAACCAAGTGAGGCATAGATAATGAGTAAAAGAAAAAAAAGAAGGAAGGGAATGGAGGGTGGACGTGATGGAAGATGGCAGTCAGGCGATTCAAAGAAGCCACACTATCAGCCACAGTATGGGCATCTTTAACCAAAGAGCTTTGCTGGGTCAGATTAAAGTTCCGTATAATCCAAATCCTAACAGCAAACAGTGAGAGGCCCACCCCAGCAAACTGGGCATGAAAAAAATAACTCTTCTGTGCTGTTGTGACGCCTGTCCTAACACATTACTTCTTTTGCTGCTTTGGCACCACAATGCCGCTGCCTCAGCCCATGGTTGCTTTCACTGGACCTCCACCACCTCTGCCAGTCTCCAAGCCTCCCACACACACAGCTTCCCACCACCCAGATGGCAGAGAGGCGGGTGCTATGGCTGCAGCAAAAATCTCCTTCAGCATCATCGTCCTTCTCTTCCTTCACTTGGAGAAGGATGATGTCACTGAAGTAGATTTTTGCAGCAGCAGCTGGGAACTGTAGTCTGTACTTTGAGCAACCAGAAGGACAGACTTCACTGAGCCCTGCTAAGCTGTTCATTCCCTAGTCTTGCTACACTTTGCCTGCCTGCCCTATGCCATGCCATGCCAAGACTGCAGAGCTTTTCTGATACTCAATAAAGCTGATACTCACTCCACTCCTACATCAAACAAAATCACTGCCCCAACACGACGTGCATGCCCACCCAAATGTACCCAGTGGAGAAAGAGTATTCCCACCCAATAAGTCCTTCATCTATACCAACTAGGCACCCCTATGTCTTAAGGAGAGCCAGGCAAACTGCTCACGATGCTCACTGCCTCATCTGAAATAATGTCTTATCACAATTGCTTACTTGTGTGAAACGTGATTACAGACTGGCTTTCCAAAAAAAAAAACCCCCCCAAAAAAAAACAAACAAAAAAAACACCCTCTTCAAAACATGAAGTCAAGCAACAATAATCCTGTGGATGCACTACCAGTGGCTGGGGGACACCTGTAACTCAGTGGTCAACTATACCCCGTGAGTGTAAAAGGCCCCCAACATCTACCTCCAAGGAAGGCTAGGAAAACTTGTATGAAACCCTGGAATGCTATCAGTAGATAATACCAAGCTAGAGGGACCAAGGACTTGGTTCAGTATAGGCCTGCTTGTAGCCAGGATGACTCTTGGGCTTCCTATTGTACCTGCCACCTCCTGAGGTGAGTGGTTGGACTTGCCACATTCAATAGGAATTGCAGTACCTGAGTCAGTTCCTCAATCCGTTTCTCTAGGGGTGCTGGGAGTCCATCAGGAAGGGCAAGAGGCTGCTTGGCATCCTGTTCCAGACCCATCCCGAGGGAGTCACTCCCATCCTCCACATCATGGAATCGGCTCTCTTCTGGATATTCAAAGAGAAGCCGTTCAAGGTCAAGGTCCGTCAGGGAGTCCATGGCTGTGGCTGCCTGAAGCAGTTCATTGTCACTGGTGTGGCCAAAGAGAGAGAGAAGAGGGTCTGGCATGCTCTCCACTTCCCGTGGGGCTGGGGTTTCAGGCAGAGAGGAGACAGTAAGCTTTGGTTCATCATCCCTTGTCTTCTGAGCATCCTTTTCCTTTTGAAATTTCTTCAACATTTCCTTGACACTCAGGGAGCCCGAGTATTTCTTCTTTTTCTTCTCCTTGCTTGCATTCAAAGCTGTGAAACTATAAGAGAGGCTCAGTATTAGACCCACCACAGAAGAATAGGCACATAAAAGAGAAGCAGCACACCCATTCATGTAACCACCTATAATCTTACTAGTTTTGGCAACTGAACTTCTATATCATGCTTAGTGTTTCAGTATTCCATAAATAATGTTTAGCTCACCCTAGCCTGGTCTAGATGAATCTTACAGTCATTCTAATCCTCTCAAGGGATTAAACATAAAAGAAACACGGAAATGAATGACATTAAGAATTGTAACACTGCTTTGTTTTAACACAATCTGAAGACCGGATTTGTGAAACCATGTTTTGACAATGTCCAGGTTCTGAATTTGGTTCTGATGAAGGCAGTGGTATTTATGTGTCAGATCCATGCACAGACCATGTAACCTTTCAAAACCACTGTTTCAACTCCATTTGTGTTTAAATAACACCTGCTGACCAAGAACTTCTGGCATGGCCATACAAGTGTTCCTGCATACCACCTAAGGACAGGAACACCATGTTCGAACAATATCACCACTTTCAGAATTATTTTCCAGAAACATCTCACTATGTTTATAACACAATCCAATCCTTACTTACTCAGAAGTAAGTCACACTATGTTCAAAGAAGCTTATCAAAAGTCAGTTTCCCAGGGTTCAAAACTCTCTGAGGAGATTCCTTTTGTTATATGTGCAATAACAAGGACTCTTCTATTAATATATGCAGTGTGCCATGAAGCCATTGTCCTTGTGCATACCTTTCCTAATGGATTGGAATTTGAGAATATAATTGAATTCAGCAGTTTCTCTCCCTAGTCTTTTGTAATTTCCGTGTTCAAGGAGTGAAACCTTTAAATCCCTTCCTGTGAGTTCAGGAAGGTTGAAATGTTCTGCAACTGGTTTTGGGGTATTTACAATCATTTCTAATGTCAGACTTTTGTCCATTAATCCTCTTTGGCAAGCATATTTATTGCTTTCATACATCAACACTTACTGACCACTGTAAAGATCTGAAACACCTGTATCATCTTACACAGCCCTTTGAAAATGTAGGCAAGGGTCATGATTTGCATCTTTCTGGATCCTATTTTATTCTATCCCACTTCCACAACTGTATAAATATGCTTTATGCATGAGGCCTTAATACCACTCAGTACTGCATCCAAAGAAGTGGGTTTATAGCAACAAAAGCTCATGCAAAAATAAAAGCCAGTTAGTCTTTAAAGGTGCTGCCACATTTCTTTTTTTCTCCCCTTTCCTTCCTTTTTAATATGATTTTAAAAGTAACTTATTGCTTTGTATTAAAGAAATTCAATAAATAAACATGCATACACAAAAAGTATCCTATTGCTGTTACTCATTTCAATGATGGAAACAAGTAACTTGTTACATTTCTGTTGCACTATTTTAACATTACTTTTGTTACTTGTTTGAAAAAACGCCAGGCTTGATAAGAATAACACAATGCTTAAAAATACTGTATTAAATTAAAATGTCAGTTGAATGTAACCTTTGAAAATCACTAGAAAAATTTATCATCACACTTTGTTACACAAAGTTATTAAATTAACTCTTACTTTTTACATTACTTTCTGAAATGTGGCTTTGTAAGACTTTTGTCCCCTTCTAAAACTAGGTAACTGCATTAACTTTAAGTCATTATTTTCAAGCTCTAAACCTAATCCAAAGAGAGCACTATGGAGGATAAACGTGAGAGAAAATGCAACGTGTTTGCAGCAAAGCTCTACAGGTGCACGACTCATTAACTAACCTATCATTCTTTAACCAAACTCAGTTAAACAGAACTACATTTCATTTATTTGTGCAATAGAATAAATGGATTGTAGTCCAAGAAAGCTTATGCCTTACAACTGTTAGTTTTTAGGCAGGTATGGCCAGACTTTTGGCCCATAGAATCAGCTTGGCTTTTTACTAGAACTCTGAGATCCACCAACGGAAGGCTGGAGCAAAAAGCATACACCCAAAGCTTTCTGAATCCAGGAATTGGCTTTGAGTACCAGAACTGAATGGAACTCAAAAGTCATCCTTCCAAAAATCCACCCATGGTTACTCCAGACTTTCTTCACTTCAACAGTGTAACTTGGGACAGGGAGAGGGAAGGGGATGGGGGGGGGGATTCTCCTATCAAACATCAGAAGAGACCTATGGAGATTTTTTTTTTTCTCCACAGTGATAAAAATGCCAACTCTTCCATCCTGTTTTTAAACAGAAAGGGCTGGGAAGGAAAATAATGTGTTCTGTCTTGGCTAGTGCAGAACTTAGAAAATTATGGTTCATCTGCCACAGATCCTCTGCCTCCCAATGTGTTTGCTCCCTAAGTTTTCAGCTTCCCGTCTCATAAAAATGTACTTCTGGCTGGAAGAGGAACATTCTTAGTGAACCTTTTGTTGTTGTGTGCCTTCAAGTCGTTTCCAACTTATGGTGGGGTTTCCTTGGCACGATTCGTTCAGAGGGAGTTTGCCTTTGCCTTCTTCTGAAGCTGAGAGTGCATAACTTCCCCAAGGTCATCCAATGGATTTCCATGGATGAGTGGGGATTTGAACTCTATTCTCCAGAGACTAATCTAACGTTCAAACCACTACACTATGCTGGTGCTTTACTGATGAGTAGCCAGCGTGTATATTCTGCTTAGAGGAAATTTGTTTAATGAAGTTAAATAAGATTTGCAACCATTTATACAACTGTCATTACAAAAAATGCAGCTGACATTTGAGTTTCTCTGTCTGAATGTATATGCTGCAGTTTTTATACAGTGAGCGGTAACTGAATAACTAGTCCCCTCCAGGTTGTGGAATAGCAAGATGAACCTGGACTGTTCTTCTGCTCATTGTACAGATTTTTGGAAGCCACTGTGCTGACAATCACTTCTTTATCCGGTAACCTGAAATATACTGGGAGTAGGCCTAGCTTCAGTCTCAGTATCACAGATGGTGTACCTAACACTTTCACTTAGGATGCCAGACAAATCAGAGCAAATACAGAAATGCTTGGAAAGATTTATGGGGTGAAGTTCCTTCCTACAGGGTCCCATGCCTTCTTCTAAACAAACATAAATCCATGCCAAACCCAACTGACTCTTCATCCTGAACCCTCAGTGCAGAAAATGCATTTCAAGGTATTTTCCACTTTCATTTGCTTGCTTTTTGTTTTGTTTAAAATAATATTTGAAACTGAGGATCTCAGAAAAGTGCACTGTATACTTCGACAAATAGAACAAAAATAAAATCTGTGTTTTTCTAATTAAAAAAATGTTGTTGAAATATTAGCAGGAAATTGACAGAACAAGGATTTGAACTTGATCACCCCAGTTTTCCAAACTGATCTGCTCCTTTTTTCATTTTAGAAGTCTTCCACTGAAATCTAACTGCTGTTGCTGAGCAAAGGATGAAGCATTCATCGTTTTAACAATCACATTATATCAATGGTACACTCTTACCCAGTTTTAGGAAACTTAGATTTTTTAGATTTCTTTTCTTTGTCGTAAGAATCATCCTTTTTCTTCTTCTTCATCTTCTCACCCCCTTCTTTCAATTTCCGTTTCTAGAAGTTAAAACACATTTCTTATTCCACAGCACCAAGAATACACTAAACACTTCCATAAACAGTTGTTGAATGCAAGCTCACAGTGTAAAAAAGAAACAAGATTTACTGCCTAGCTTAAGCATACAAGATGATCTAGATACCACCTTGCTTAAAAAGAAATTAGATGAAGTGTCTCTTGGAACACACTAAACATGGAGTTTTTTAAAGGTTCAACCAGTCCCTCCAAGAGGCTGTGACAGCAGTTTCCCTCAAGTCTCCTTATCCCTCCAAAACAGGTTGAAGTCATGATGGATGATGCTGGAACTTAGATAAGATTCTCCATCTCTTTCCAAATCCAATAAAGTCAGTCAAAGAATGCAACTCTAGACGTCACACGCAGATAACACTTTTTCTTTATGGGAAGAGGGGGAATCTGCTGCCAAACTAAGAACTGACCTGACCTCAGCCTCTTTAGCAGAGCAAAGTGATTGTTACAATATGAGCAGCAGTAAGCAAAGGATGTTATAAATCATCTACTTGCTCATTTGATCTCAGTGTTTTGACAGTCTTTATGCCTTGTATACTGAAGTTCCTATTCTGTCTCATTTCTGTTCTGTTCGTAGGAGTTGCCACCTGTGTTACAGAACCAGCTTTTGAGTACGGTATGTTTATTTGATGGGAGTTGAATCATAGTTTTCTCCCAGACAAGCCAAACTCAAGGTGCAATTCTGTGCATATGTACTTGGGAGGAATCCTTACTAAACACAACAGGTGACAATTCCAAAGAATTGTACTGGACAAAGAAATTTTGAGACCTATGTTTTGTTTTTAACTTAGACAATGGACTTTAGAGAAAGTTGATCAGAAAGCTGATCAGTTTGCCAGGTGAACAGCTCAGAGGAGACAAATCATTTGCAGCAAGGAAACTGTTACCCCATATTGTTCCAGTGCTATACTTATGATACACAAGAGTTATAACAGAGTTAGCATGAAATGCCTATCCTGTCAATGGAGTAACATGAAAACTCGGCCATGGGAAAAACATAAGCTGAGGATGTTAGTAAATGGATGATTTCCAAATGCACTGGAAACACTTGCAATTTCTCTCTGATGAAAGATTATAACATGGGACATTCCATCCAAACTTTCTCTGGTGAAGTCCTTGATTTCACATTTAATCTAGGAAAACAGGACCCCTAACTTTATGATGTATGAAAAGCCATTAATACAGACTCATGCTGGCTATCCTGACTTGATGATTCTGGGAAGTGTAGTCCAAAAATAACTTTTCAATGCTCTGCTTACTCTAAATAAGTTTACATAAAATTGTAGCCTTTCAGCTTCTCTCCAGTAAGGCAAGATAAGGAAAAAAGTGAGATACTGTTTTCTCCTATCAATCAGAAACACAAGCACACTTTATGGAAGACTATCCTTAAACACACACACACACACACACACACAGAGAGAGAGAGAGAGAGAGAGAGAGAGTCAAAGAGAGACTGCATCCAGACCATCTTAATGCCAGACCTTAGGAGATTTTTTCTTTTTCTCTTTGATAAAGTCATCTTCTGATTCTGAAGCCTGTCGGAACTGTAGAGTTCCAGAGTTGATGTAAAAGCCTCCATACTTGGTTGTTAGTGATGCTGGGACAAGCTCATCATACTGGGAACAGAACAGAGAGATTAATCAGCATTCTTATAATGCTTTCTTTGTGCAAAATGGGGATAATCTTACTGGTTGTCATCTTCCATGCAGTAATAAACTATACAAACAGTGGTATTTTCCCTTCATCAGCTCTACTAAACTTCACCTTGACAATGAAAACTTGGTCTGCATGCAGACTCCACCCCACTCACCTTTTAAAATTTATTATTTTGGCTGCTACAGTTCCCACCACCAAGCTACTTCAGAGATTTATATTAATGTTCAACTTCAGTTCCAGAATGATAACAAAGGCAAAAGCTCCAAGTGTGCAAATGAATGCCTTCACACCAGCCCAAGGGACCTCAGGGTCAGGTAGAAGACAGACCTATTGTCAGATGTCTGGGTGACTGCCATGAATCGGGAAGGGTTCCTTTGAACAGTAGGTTTAGCTCATGGGAGCCCTCCATTCATTACTCACTGCTTCAGAATTATCAATGAAGGAATCAGATTCATCGTATCCATAGCCCATATCAATCAAATCCTGAACACGGTCTTTCCGGCGCTTCTTCCCACCCTGGAATTAGAAGGACCAGTGTTTACCCACAACTGCTGAAGAGCATGTATGCCAGAAAATGTTTCATTGTTAAATCACCACTCACAAAACCTCCCGCTGGTGCCAAGGACTGATAGGCATATCTTAAATTGTCACAGTCAATGCAAATTTTCCATTTTTGAATTGAAAGGGAAAACAGTTTGAGTACTTTTCAAGGTGGAGGACACTGAAACCAAAGCAATCAACTATGGCTTCATCTATGAAACAAGCTAGATCTTCTTTTTATAGCCAAGGCAAGCCACTCATAAAATCCATGGCAAGGCCAGAAACATACAGGGTGGCCCCTGTATGCACAGGACCAGTACCTGCAGTTTCAACTATCCGTTGTCTAAAAGTCCCCTTTTAGACAAACCCCTCACCCTCAGAATGCCCTGTCCCATGATGACACTTAGGGAAGTCTGGGAACTGTAGCATAACAACCCCCCCCCCCCACACACACACAACTTTTCCAAACTTTGCCTCCTTGACAGGATAATTGTACAGATTGTAAGATAGTACATGAAAATACTGAGTCCTGGAAAGTTCCATACCCTTATAACCAGAAGGTTGCCACAGAGGTTAAAATCTCATAATGTAAAGTAAAACTTTAGAAGTACAGGGAACTTACCATCATCAACCAAAACAAAACCCTTTAGAGTCAAATAGCTATCACTGGAGGGAAGGAGCAGCACTGGGAACGATGTGTGGGTTTCCTATTCAGCCAAGGAGGTCACCGGGTGACCTCAAGAAGCTCATTATTTCTCAGCAAAACCAACCATGTTGAGAGAACCATGTATACAACGCTGAACAAGGCTCAGATACAATATAAACAACAAAGTTCACTAAGCATTGGTGGCAAATACAGTTGCCCCGCCACATTCGCGGCTTTCATTATTCGCGGTTTAGCCCCGAGTCCCTTAGGGAAGGCTGGCGACAGGCGGGGCAACCTCCTGCCTGCGCCTTCCCCGGCCTTCCAGAGGCAGCTCCGGGGCTTCAAAGCCCCGGAGTCTGCTCAGAAAGGCCGGGGGGAGGGGCAGGCAGCCTCCCTCCCTCCGCCTTCCCTGGCCTTCGTGAGGAGATTCCGAGGCTTCTAAGACCCGGAGTCCCCTCAGGAAGGCCGGGGAGAGGCTGGGCAGCTTCCCTCCCGCCCACCCGCTGCCTTCCCCGGCCTTCCTCAGCAGGCTCCGGGGCTCCAAAACCCCGGAGTCCGCTCAGAAAGGCCAGGGAGAGGCAGCGCAGCTTCCTCCCCGCCCACCCGCTGCCTTCCCCAGCCTTCCTAAGCAGTCTCCGGGGATTCTAAGGCCCAGAATCCCCTCAGGAAGGCTTGCAGAGAGGCCGGCCAGGCTGGCCAGACTCCCTCCTGCCACCCCCCCTCCCTCGGGGGGGGGGGTCGCGGGAGCAGCATTTGTTATTCGCGGTTTTTCCACATTCGCGGGGGTCTCAAGAACCTAACTCCCGCGAATGTTGAGGGATGACTGTACATCATTACAATAAACCAAACTCATTACAACTACTAAGTACTTCAATATACACTCCTAAGAGAAGAACATCCCTAGTGTTAAATGCAGCAGGATTTTTATATCATTTGTATAAGGAAAAAAGACTTTGGTACACAGCTGTGATACAGAAGCTTACGTATTTCTCTTCAAACTTCCTGGCAAGTGCCTCCACTTTGTGCTTCTCTTTTTCATCATCATTGAAGGGATCAGCAAAGTCTCTTTTCTGCAGGGAAAGAAAATGGTGCAAAATATATGAATGGAGTCTGTCAGACTGTTTCATGGAGAAGCGACTTTTACCCAAGAGCCACAAAAGAGGCCTTGAGATGCTCCATTGAAAGATCTTGCTTCGTGCTTAGGGATTTAAGAGCTCACTACTGTTAAAGGTTAAAATGAAACTTGGCCCCTTATATTGGACTACAAGATTTCCTTGCAGCCACGTGTTGGTTTACTCATGTTTGACCTTATAGCTGATACTACTATACTTGCCCATTAACTTTATTGAACCTACGGAAGCTTGATGTCTTGCTTACTGGTGCTCTTTTCTGTGGCACCTCACAGAGACATTTCTATAAAAAAACTAATGCACATTAGAAAAGAAGTCTGTCCCCAGTCACCAGCTATACGGCCATGGGCTTATGTGTGGTGATATGCCCTTCATGCCACCAAGACCACCAACAAGGTGAAGTTGTCAGTTGAGGTAATCTTGATCCCTTCCCTTCATAGGAAGAACTCTTCAGCAAGTGCCCTATGGTTAGAAAGACAAGTCACAGGCCTCAGCCACAACCTAATGGATCACCTCAACCGCAAGCTAAGGGACTATGGACTTCTGTGGAAGGTTCTATACCCTCCTTCCTAGGAAGATCCTCAGCAAGGAGGTAACAGTCCAGCTTCCAACTGGAGTTAAATGCCTGTTAAAAACTCTCCTTTCTGTCGTAGCATAGATGATCTTCTGTTTCCCTCATTAATATATTTAATCTTTTAGCCAGCAAGCTCAAAGGCAGGGCTGGTGTCATGCTGATATATGTACAAGGTCTGGTGTATTGTTTTCTAAAAATAATAGCAACATAAGGAAGCCAGATCCAGCTTTATTCTGGATACTTTGAGAATTTTAGCAGGAAAAAAATGCACATGGAAAACAAAAAGAAAAGACACCCATATATACCTTTTCTCCGGTGGAACTGTTCTTCCCTTTCCCACGTGTATTCTTCAACAGTTCAGGATAAAAGAACTCTGGACAGCGCTTGTGATCTGGCTCAAAAAGGGTCAGGGCAATGCGAACTGCTGCAGCTGTAGAGTCAGTTTCCTGCGTGTGCTCTGCTGCTGAAGCATCCTCCCGGCGAGCCTTTTTCAGTAAAGTGGTATTCAGCGGGCCTGACAGAGGAGTGAGCTGGACCCTGTGAGGTTCCGTCATGGCTACATTTACACTGTAGCTGCTCTCATGGCATAGTTTCCATTAGCCTATGCCAAAGGCTGCACAGGTATGTAGGTAGAGGCATCACCAATCATACACATACATAAAAACTGCTATCAAATGCAGAAAACTGATGAGGGTGCTGGATTCCACCTTAAAACACAAAAGAAATCCAACAATCTCTTGTTTCACAGGGGTGAAGAATCATCCCATAGCAGCACCTTTACCACTCAAATTTGTGGTAAAGTTATGGCCTTTACACAGTCCAACTCCACTTCAAGCAGAAAATGAGGAAGGGAAGGAAGAAAGAACTTCTGAATGGAGCAGTTACTACAGAATCAGTTCCAGTGCAGTATTCACCAGTAAGGTCAGTCTGGGCTGTCTCCTCTTGCATTAGGACTTTTCCCACGCTGATGGTTGGCATGATGCACAGAACACTGAACCCATTTGCTCTTGCTTTTCACTGTATTTCTGCCAAATAAAGGTCTACTAACATTTAGGTCCAAATTAATCCAGATCCCTGGCATGCAGGCCATCCTCCTGAAACTTTCTTCCAAAGACATTTCTTCATATCTCTACCTAAATAGGAAAACAAAAATATTCCAGCCACAAATACCAACACAAGCAGTGTTCTAATACACAGGTTTTGTTATTTCTGCTGCAAAAATTATTGAACATATCTGCATGTATATGCAAATATAAATAAGCCCTGGTTGGCAAGTGTGAGTCTATACTGAAGCAGTGACTGTACACTGTGATTGGAAAGATGAGTCTCAAACCATCCTCACAAATGACTCAATGCCCCCCCCCACCAATTTTCTGGGGAAAGTGCAGTCCATGGGTGACTTGTGGCCCTCAACCCCTTTTTTTGGCCAAGCCCTGTAAGATTTCTTCCCTGAATCAACAAATCTACCATGGGAACACAATCCAAGCAGAGCAGCTTGTTGAGCAAATAAATACACAGGGTAGGAATGGAAACCCTACTGTTAGACAATCATACCTTCACTCACTATATTATGGACCCTAGCAACAATGGATTTTACTGTCACTATCTTGCCCTTCTTGAATGCCAACCAGAAGCACAGTTGAAAACAGAGTGCTGAGCTTTGTCTTAGAACTGCCAAGGGAATTTTTACCTTTAGCAGCCATTTCTGATAGATGCTTCACAAATAAGCTTTACTTTTAGCACTTGACTACCACCTCAGGCCAGCAGAACAACAAAAAGCACAATGATCAGGTTTTCCATTCTCTAAAGAGAACACTGACAAATTGAAAATCCTTCAAAAATGCTTGACAAAAAGGATTAAGAACAACAGCTCAGATGAGAACCTGTGCCCAGATAAAATATTTGCTAATAAAGACAGCCCCAGAACAACTGTGCTCATTACACATCAGTCACTTGGCATTCTGTTCTCCCAAGGCACACAAACTGAGAGGCACACAAACAACATGCTTCAGAGAACACACTGATACAAGTTATTTCCTTAGGGACAGCTGCTTCAAAACAATAAATCTCTGAGGAAAAAGACTTTTACAAAACTTGTTAAGAAAGCACATGTGGTGGATTCTGCTTGTTGAGCCCTGCTATATCTGTCTCTCAGTGGCTGAGCCTATGATACAGAGCTTGTTGGCCAATGGTCTGACTTGGTACTATAAGGCATCTTGGAGTCATAAAATCACACAGAATTGGAAGGGACCTTGGAAATAATCTAGTCAAGCAAATGAGAGCTCATCACTTTCAGAGAAAGTCTGTTCCACCGCTGAACAGCTCTTACTGCTAGGAAGTTTCTTCTAATGTTTTAGTCTTGGATGGCTTCCCCGAAATTTCCACCCATTGGTCCTAGACCTGTCATCTGCATAACAGCCTTTCAGATATCTGAAGGCCACTATCATGCTGCTCCTAGATTTTCTCTTCTCCAAGCTGTACTTACCCTGATCTTTCAACAGGTCCTACATCCCTCTCTCATCACCAAGTGATACCCTGTACTCCTCAAAAGCCACGGCCTTCAATGCGATCTATATATTGGCGGCACCCAACTCTTACTACCCTATTCCAGAATGTTCTTCCTCCATCCAGTCCAACACTTCTAAATGCATTTCTGATATAAGCACCTGAATGTTTCACTACTGTCTCACACTCAGCCTTTTTGAGATCAGATTTCTCATTTGTTCTCCCAAACTTTCCGTTCCTTATTCGTTCACCATAACATCATGCCTTTTTCTTTTCTTCCTTTTTTTTCCTTTGCCCACCATGTACATTCTGTTGACAAATCACATCGTGCTTCCTTTTACAACACTGCAATATAAATTCCTCCTGTGGAATCCTGGGATTTACAGATGAGGGACTCTCAGCCAGAGAACTCTTAGGCCTCACTAAACTACAAACCCCAGCATCCCACAGGAGGCAGCCAGAGCAGTTAAAGCCCATACTATACATCCCACCTACTTTTGTTTCCTAGGAGAGGATGGAGTGAGGAATGAGTGAGGCCTAAGAGCTCCCTGGCTGAGAATGCTAAATGCCCCTCCCTAAACTGCAAACCCCAGGAGTCCACAGGAGGCAGTCATGGCAGTTAAAGTAGAATAATAGCACCATAAGAACATAATGCAGTGGTTCTTAACTCATGGTCTGGGGACCCTCAGGGGGCTGCAATGTTCTCACAGGGGGGTCCATGAAGGCTTCAAGGCTGCTTGGCCTACCTCCTCCCTGCAGTGGAGTGGCCATGTGAAAGGAACCAAGGTAAAGGTAGGCTGGCTGGCTGGCTTGGCCTGCGTATTGCCATTCAATCCAGTCCAGCCACAAACTTGCAGGAAGAAGCAGGAGAAAAGTCTTCCCTCCCCCTCCAGTGCCTCTTAGGAAAGGTTTAATGGATGGTGCAACTGTATCATCATCATCATCATCATCATCATGTATTATTATTATTAGGGTTTTAAATCTTGAATTAAGTCTTGGGGGTAATTTGCACATTGTAAATGAAAACTGCAATATAATAAATCAATGGTTCTTAACCTGGGGCCCAGGGACCCTCCCAGGGGGCCACAATGTCCTCACAGGGAGTCCCACAAAGGCTTGAAGGACACTCAGCCCACCTCTTCCCTGCAGTGGAGCAGCCAAGGCAAAGGCTGGCTGGCTTGGCCTGCACATTGCCATTCAATCCACTCCAGCCACGAACTTGCAGGAAGCAGCAGCAGAAAAGTCTTCCCTCCTTCTCCAGTGGCCTCTGAGGGAAGGTTTAATGAACGGTGTGCCTGTATTATTGTTGTTGTTATTATTATTAATAGAGTTTTAAATCGTGAGTTCAGTCTTGGGGGTCCATGGCAACCAAAGATACTTAAAGGGGGTCCCTGGGAAAGGAAAGGTGAGGAGCCACTGTGATAAAAGGCTGTGAGCTCCCGAGACCCACGCAGTGTCACTCCTCCCCACCCGCCAGAGGCGCACAGCCTCTCCTCAGGGGGCCCCCAAAAGACGGGCCAGGCCCAGCTGAAGGCTCTCCGTTACTCCCAGCCGGCTCGGGGGAGAAATAAAGGCCCCGTTGCCCCTGGTTACGAGGGTGGCGCTTCCGAGAGCCTGGGGAGGTTGGTCCCTTCTCTCTCCCTCAGCCAAGCGAGCGTATTACCACTGTCTCCGTCCGGTCTTCGGCGGCGGTTTTATTTATTTTTACCTCAGGCGGTTCTCAAAAGAGAGGCTTCTATCCCTCGACGCCCCGGTTGGTGGTGTTACCGCCGTCAGCGCCGCCATCACAGCGCGACCCCGGATGTAATTCCTCCAGCCGGGGGTTACGCGCAAAAGGGGCGGGGCGAGGGAGAAATGGGTGGGTCTCGCCGGGGTCACGTGACGCCAACGGAAACTTCACGCGCCTCCCTCCCTCCCTGAGACCACGGCGTCCCTGGTCACGTGCACAAGCCCCACCTATCAGCGGGCGCTGAAGGGGGGAAGGTTGACGCAACCCTCGCAGCCACTACGGCGTCGCTGGTCACGTGCACCAAGCCCACCTATCAGCGGGCGCTGCCTCGCTCCCTCCCTCCCTCCCTCCCTCCCTCCCTCCTGAGAATGAAAGAAGGAAGTGGGGTGGGGGTTGCCGCGAGCCACCACAGCGTCCTTGGTCACGTGCACGAATCCCACCTATCAGCGGGCGCTGCCTCGAGAGAAGGAAGGAAGGAAGGTAAGTGACGCGAGCCTCGCGGCCGCCACAACATCCCTAATCACGTGTAGGAAGCCCACCTATCAGCAGGCTACCTCCCTCATGAGGAGAAAAAAAAGGAGTGAGGGAGGGAGGGTTGACGCGAGCCACCACAACGTCATTGATCACGTGCGCCAAGCCCACCTATCAGCGGGCTACCTCCCTCCCGAGACGGAAAGTAATGAGTGAGGGGAGCGTTTAGGCGAGCCGACGTAGCGTCCCTAGTCACGTGCGCCAAGCCCACCTATCAGCGTGCGGTGCCTCCCTCCTTCCCTCTTGAGAAGGAAAAAAGGAGTGAGGGGAGAGTTGAGGCGAGCCGCCATAGCGTCCCTAGTCACGTGCGCCAAGGCCACCTATCAGCGTGCGCGCTGGCGTGCGTGCGTGCGTCACGGCTCCTTCGCTAATTTCCCCCCCCTACCTCTGGACCCCGGCCGTCTGCTTTTCCCCCCTCATCTCTCCTCTGAGGGAAGAAGGAAGGAAGGCAGGGAAGGAAGGAGGGAGGGAGCGAGTGGGCCGGAGGAGGAGAGACCGCCGCGTCTCTCGGTCGCCGCAGCAGCTGAGGAGGAGGAAAGCCGAGGCCGAGAAGAGTGGGTGAAGGGAGGAGGGGTGTGGCGGCGGCGGCGGTTGTGGCCCCAACAACACCAACACCACAGCGGTGGCGACGGGGTCAGGAAGATGGCGGCGGCTGCAGCTGCTGTTCCTGTGAACCTCCGGCTCGGAGACCTGGTGTGGTGAGTTTTCTGAGGGAGAGACTCGGGAGTTGGGGGGAGGGAGGCCTGAGGGAAGGGATGAGGCGGAGGAGGCGAGACCTGTGTATACACACACACACACACACAACAACAACAGCAACACATACACAAGGGTGGACGGGTGGGGAAGGAGCGGGCCTGGGCCTGAGGTAACTCCCACCCCCGGGAACAGCAGCCAGTCTCTGGACGGAACGGGTGAAGGGAGACTTTTAAATTGGACTTGATCACACGACACTGTTAGAGCGCGATGATTCCGCTTTAACTGTCATGGCTGCCTTCTGTGGGATTCTGGGGTTTGTAGTTTAGTGAAGCCTAAGAGCTGTCTAGCTGAGAGTCCTAAATGTCCCTCCCTTAACTACAAATCCCAGGATTCCACAGGAGGCAGCCAGAGCAGTTAAAGTGGGATTATAGCGCTATATCAGTCTAGTGTGATAATCTCCTTATCATGCTACACTTTTATAGCCCTAAGATTCCGCTTAACTGCTCTAGCTGCCTCCTATGGAATCCTGGGATTTGCAGTTTACTGAGGCCTAAGAGCTCTCAGGCTGAGAGTCCTAAATGCCCCTCCCTGAACTGCAAATCCCAGGATTCCATAGGAGGCAGCCAGACCAGTTAAAGTGAAATAATAGCGGTATAACACTCTAGTGTGATAATCTCCTTATCACACTACATTGTTATAGTGCTACGATTCCGCTTTAACTGTTCTGGCTGCCTCCTGGGGAATCCTGGGATTTGTAGTTTACTGAGGCCTAAGAGCTCTCTGGCTGAGAATCCTAAATGCCCCTTTGAACTGCAAATCCCAGGACTCCACAGGAGGCAGCCAGATCAGTTAAAGTGGAATAATAGCGCTGTAACAGTCTAGTGTGATAATCTGATTAGTTAGGTTTGTATCCTGCCTTTCCTCCAAGGACCTCAAAGTGGAGTACTTGGCTTCCCTCCCCGTTTTTATCCTCACAACAAGCCTGTGGGGTGGGGAGATGCCACATAATTAAGCTCTGAACATGATATCAAAATTGATGAACTTGTGCTTTTCCATTAGTTTTCATTTGTGTATGAACAGTCAACATATGAAGGAGTATTCTAGGAGCTTCATGAAATGATGGTTTGATGTCATCTAAGAAAAGGCTAAGTAGCCTTTTGACTTCATCACACTACACTGTTATAGTGCTATTATTCCACTTTAAATGCTATGGCTTCCTCCTGGGGAATTCTGGGGTTTGTAGGGAGGCCTTAGAGCTCTGGCTGAGAATGCTAAATGCCCCTCTCTAAATTGCAAATCCCAGGATCCTACAGGAGGCAGCCATAGCAGTTAAAGTGGAATGATAGCGCTATAAAAGTGTAGTGTAATAGATTTTCCTTGTTTTTTTTCCAGGCTGAGGCCGTGTTCTGCAAGAGTTTATTTCTGACGTTTTGTAGAAATAAACACAATCCTCACAGCCCAGAAAAAAACCAAGGAAGATCTATGGATGCCAGGCATGAAAGCCTTCGACTTCACATTGTAGTGTGATAATCTCCCTCGTCTTCTTCTTCCTCTTCTTCTTCTTCCCCACTCGCACTTTTGAGGAGAGGGACGAGGAAGTCGGGCGAGGACTTGATTCGGTCCAGGTGGGCAAACTGGGGTGGGGGGAGGTGGGGGTGCAGTGGGCGTCTTTGTTTGTACCAGTTGTCCCTTCATATTCACTGGGGTTTGGTTCCAGGACCCTCCGTGGATACCAAAATCCATGAATACTCAAGTCCCATTAGATGTAATGGCATAGCAAAATGGTGTCCCTTCTATAAGATGGCAAAATCAAGGTTTGCTTTTTGGATTATTATTTTTATAAAGCATATTTTTAAGCCATGAATACATAAATCCGTGGATACCAAATCCGTGGATATGGCGGGACAATGGTATATCGTACTGGTTAAGCACAGCTGGGCTCACCTACCTAAGATCTTGCTGAGTGTGTTTGTGATGCAGTTGTGGTCTTGTCTGAATACTGTCAAACATTTCACAGATGAGAACTGGAACGTGTGTGGCCTGAGTCTGGCGAGGACTTGATTTGGTTCAGGTGGGCAAACTGGAGTGGCGGAGAGGTGGAGATGGGGGTAAAGTGGGCGTCTGCCCTACTGGGCCTGTTGCAGGACCGGTTTAAGGAATTTGGGGGGCCCCTGAAATGCTTTATTTTGGGGGGCCCATATGTTTATCTCAGAACCTAACCTAACCTATTCACAGTACAGGATATTCAGATTACTACTAATAATGTTTTTGCAGGACGAGGGTTACTACGCCCCCCCCCAACAATGGGCCTCCCTGTGACTGCAGGTGCTGCAGAGCCCTTAAACCGGCCCTGCCTGTGTGGTTCGTGGAGGTGCTTGGCGTGCGGAAGTTTTTACTTGTCAAATGCTTCTATGAAGAACTCTAGCAAATACAGTATGAGCCCCATATCTGCTGGGGATTGGTTCTTGGGGGATGTGGATATAAAAACATGTGGATAATAGAGAACACCATTGAAAACAATGGGACTTCCAGTTTAAAATACCATAGAGTTGCCTTGGAGGACTTAGAAAATGACTAGAGAGGACACATTTTCTAGGAAGCCCCTATGATAGGTGAGCTGTTTTGTGTCATGTGGATAGTTGAATCAGTGGATAATGAATCAGTGAATATGGGTGTCCTACTGTAGAAAAATTCTGCTGTTATAATTCTTTGTAGTAAGTAGATTATTTCTTATTTGATTTTTTTTTTAAGGGAGAGACAAGGAAAATATAGTGGACAAATAAATGAAATGACCTGGTGGGATAGGTGGGACTTCTGGACTGAGAAAGTTAAAGGTGAAAAGGGGTATGAAGAAGTGAAACTATTAATAAGATATTAATAACTGTTATTAAGATATTCCACATTATAGGTAATGAATATTAAAATATCTCTTATAGACAATTTGGGTAAGGACATGCTAGGGATGAACCTTGTGTGACAACTTAATGGGAAGTAAAGAACGAGTGCGAATATAGTATGGAAGATGAGATTATCGATTGTGCATGATATTTGTTTTTTAGGCTTAACATATAAATGTGGGACGAACAGTTATTGAATGAAAAATCATGTTTTTTTAAAAAAAATTGTTGTGAATATCAAAACTCCTGCCATAAAAAATGTAAAAAAAAAAGGTTTTGTTCTTACCTAAGCTGGCTGTATTCTGTGAAATAGGATTCTTTGCAGTAAGTAGGTTACTTCTTGGTCCGTTTTTTTAGGGGAGAGAAAAGGACAATATAATGGACAAATAGAGGAAATGACCTGGTGGGATTGGTGGGGCTCCTGGACTGAGAAAGTCAAAGGTGAAAAGTGGTACGAAGAAGTGAGAGGAAGTAAGAACTACTGGTGTATATTATCTGTGGAAGAGTATGGGGAAGGGAGTAGGAAAGGATCAATACTAATCAAGTTCTCCAAACGTGGGCATTATTGAAGTCTGCCAGCCCATCCCCGCCCTGTTCCTAATTATAACCCATACTTAAACTGTGTGTGGGGGGGGGGGGTTAGTTAAGTGTACAAGCTCTATCTCCTGACTCACTATCATTCTAAACATTAAAATGCTCTGAGAGGACATTCTTGAAATCAGGAAGTGACACCTAAGCTTCCCCTTAATTTGGACGTGCAACCCTCCCTTCTTTTAAAGAGGTGGATAAGAGTGTTGACACAGAAGTTAAGGGGAGACTCTCCTTTTCCCTGGTTCGCTGAAATTTGAATGGGAAGAAGCCAAGAGAAAGATGTAAGTGGGTGTAGTTTCCTTAGCAAAGAGGCAACTTTGGGAAGGAGGGATATTTTCCATTGATGGTAGGCCAGCTGGGTTGAGCCTTTAATTATGGAAACTGAGCTCAAGCAGCACACAGATCTTACAGGCTGCGTTATGTGCTTGAATGCCATTTTTGTGGTGTATCTACTTAGAAATATGTTCTCCTGCGTTCATTTGGGCTCATCTAAAGTAGCAGTGCACATGACTGATGCTTAAATGTAGCTGGTATGGTTAAGAATAAGGCACAAGATGCAAGGTCCATGGATCAAATCTTATGGTGCCTTAGGCAAGCCGTTTCCCCCTTAATTTTAACTCTCTACTTCTGTTGGGAAAATGATATGGACTTGCTGTGTGTGGTGGGGGTTGCTGTAAGAACTGTTTGACTAATAGAACCAAAGCAGTTTGAACAGTCAAAGTGCTGTACAAAGGTTATTGTTGTTAAAGGAAGTGAAAAGGGGGGGGGGGATATTCTTCAATGGGAGAGCACATTTTCCCTGTGGAATGTTAGACTCCCTGGGAAGGAAGAGGTTCCCATACAAAACCTTGGCGAGTTCAAAACCTTGCCACTTAGAGTAGACAGTGTGGGTATAAAATGACCCAACAATAAGAAAGGTTCTTACATTCCTAATTTTGGATAGCCGCCTTGGCCCCACTGGGGGAGAGAAATGAAATAAAAAATAAAAATAAACAAATCATTAGCCATTTTGGACATTTTATTGGCTTTATGTGGAGTTTATGGAGTTTTAAGAAATTATACAAGATAATTCAGAATAGAATTGTGGTACACAGAAGTATAAATAATCATTGTTATATGAAGAATTGTTTGAAGTATTCTATTTTCACAGCAGCCCAAGAACTCAGGTTGCCATTGTTCCTGTCTTGTGGATCTGAATTTGTGAGGTAGCACTTGGACAAGCCATCTAGGACTCCACAGCTGAGGTGTGGTTTAACCTTGGGTATAATCCTGCAGCTGGATATTACACTTGTTTACTCTGAAGTAAATCCCACTGAGCTTTATTTCAGATAAGGCTTGCTGATAGGAATAGGATTGCTGCCTCAGTCCAGTAACTTCCACTAACTTCCACAGGCTCTTGTTCCCCTTTGCCAACAGCCTTGAGAGGTATGTGACTAATGCAGTCGTTTTTTAGATAGGAATTCTGTGCTTTTATGCCACAAGAAGAGGCTTGCTACTCAGTCAGGTCAGGGCTCAAGTTCTACCGTACTTGAAATCTAATAATATTCCCTTAATTAGTCTTTGCCAACAGTTGCAACTACATTTCCTACCTCACAGAGACGCTGAATCCCATAGTAAGAACTCTGGAAATGTTTGAACAATTAATGGAATCATGCAAGTTTATTTGCTTGATTGTGTTAGGACGGAGAGCTGAGGTTACCAGTGTAATGATCAATATGAAGATAAGAAACTAGTTATTATCTAGTATTCTGTTGTTTCCTGTCCAAGTACTAAGCAGGTCTGACTTTTCTTTGTGCTGTGTGATTTTCCCTGATGTGAAGCTTGTTCTCATTTAGGATTTCCAATGAGAATTCTTATTCTATATAGTTCACTATTCTTGAAATAGCTTCCAAGTATGCAGTTTTATTGTACAGATAATTGATTGTACGGTCCTGGCTGTGATCACCTGAGATTTTTCCAGATCTAACTTGCTCGTAGGAAATGTGTAATTGTTCTACTTTCATAGCAAAGTAAGTAGAAGGTTTGTGCTTTTCCAGTTTGTGCTTTTTTTACTTGTACCCCTTCTAGTAATGGGCTTCTAAATATGAATTCAAGTGGAAATTCACATGTAGCCATGTGAATGGACTTTGACAATTCGAACTTGGATTGTTTCCTTGGTTAATAAATTAGCAAGATACTGCCCAAATGTGGGAATGATACTGTAAATAAAGGCATTGTCCAAATGAGTGACTGTTCGCCACTCATTGCTGGTCTACCTTTCTTTCCCTGATTACCCACCCCTCTCTCTCTCTCCGTCTCCCTCTCCCTCCCTCCCTCCCTCCCTCCCTCTCTCTCTCTGTGTCTTGAGAAAATAAGAACAGAGGGGAGGATCTCATGCCCTGCAATATCATTAAGTTTTTGTCTGCACAAATAACCACATGCTCATGTGTTGTTCATGTATATATGTTCATGTTGGTTCTCAGCTCTTTCCTTCTAAGCCAGTTTATTATGACAGTCTTTGCCCCTTTGCTCCAAGTAATGTTTGTTAGGCGTATAAACAGGTTTGAGATTAGAGGGTAGTGTGCTGTACTGGCTACTCATGTCACTAAAGTAGAGGAAAACAATCTAATAGGTCAAGAGGAGAAGTTGAACAAATTAATTTGCAGAGGAACAGTGCTAAGCTTCCATAAGTACACTTGATAGGTTATACTTTGTGACTGTGAATTGTCCAGTCTCCGCACTTGAAAGCTCTTCTTTATATTACAGGTCTCCCCTGTCCTCCCTGAATCCATGGGGGAAATGTTCCCAGACTTACTTCAGATATACCAAATGACATATAATAGTGAACCACCATAGAATTGTGCTGCAGGACCTAGAAAATGTCTAGAGGAGATGTCTCTAGGCATCTGGCACAACTCGGTGGTCAATTTATGGCAGACGTTGATCATAAGAGTTGTGCTAGAGGACTCTAGACAGACCTTTCTCTGAAACTGCGGGTACTGATCCCAGGTAAACGGGGCGACCTGTATAGTATTCCAGATATGTGTTTGGTGGGTCCCATTTCATGCTAAGCAGGAGAAATAGATCCTGATTTTCTTTTAAGACTTCTGGCGTATGCACATAGGACTGGGGGAAGGAAAGCAACATATTTTTGTGCTGGTTTTGAGATGTTTTGAAGCATCAGCAAATCTTTATCCTGAAGTTTGAAGATGTTGCACAGTACTGAGAAATGAGAACTTAATTCTCAACCTTTGGCCTTGCAGCTTTTTTGGACTTCAACTCCCAGAAGTCACAGCCAGCAAAGCAAATACAGTTGTCAGGTCTTCTGGGAGCTGAAGTTCAAAATGTCTGGAGGGTCAAGCGGTTGAGAATAACTGTTGAAGAATGCTCTAGATATTATGGACCGAAATTCAAGTGTGTCCGCACCATACAAGTCTAACCCTGGGTCTTGCTTCACTTTTCTTTGTGAAACAAGCTTGACCATTGTGTGATAGCTATTTTGCTGAATGTTTACGGTTATGTTCTTAACTCGGTATTCTTGGGTTCCATGTGGATTGGACAGATTTAATAAAAAGTGAAAGTACAGTAAGGCTTGGAATATTTTCATCAGAGTTCCATATGTTTATTGGTCAACTAAGTGTACAAATGACTGTATTTGTCCCACTTTTGAAAGCTGCACACTGAGTGAAGTTCGGTCAGCAATCCAATACATTTTGGTTCTAAGATATATATTGCTGAAGTGTTATTTTTGGATCCAGTTAGGCTAATCTAGGGCATTTAGGCTGTCAGGTTCAGTTGTTAACTCTGTTTTTTTTATTCTCTCAGCCAAGACTGGTATTTTTAGGTCTAGGGCCCTTTGGTCTATCATGAGTTTCAGGATATACTATGTAATAGTCAGGTGTGCAAACTGCCAGGATAGTACAGTGGTGTGCTAATTTCAAATACAACTTTTAAAGACTTCTTGGAGGTAGCCTGGGGGTAGGAGTGCAGGGGTATACAAGAATTATCTTTGCAGGCACACCGCTTTCTTCAGCTTGAACTTCAGTTGGATCTCAGTTTCTTCCACAAATGGAGGAAGACTTTCTGTCAGCAGAAAGGACACTCTGGGTCCAACTGTATGTAATGTTTTCTGCAGCTTCTAATATCATGTGGTCTAAGTCCAAATTAAACTATTGTGTCTTTCTTGTAAACACAACCCAGCAGTGTCATGGTGACAGACAATCTTGACTGATCTTGGTAGAATGACTTACTAAGGCAGAGTTAATCTAAATTGAGTTAGAAATATGTTTGTGTGTTCTTTTGCGTTTAACTGTCTTGATTTAAAGCATGGTAAATCTTTTCTGGCTACAGTATTTGTAAATCTGGAAAGATAGTAAGTAATGGTTTTATAGTAGGCATTGAGTGTTGTCATTTTGTTGCCACTTCACTGAGGCACCATGTTGATGGGGGTAGAAAAGAAAAGGAGTGGATGATGGATGATCTTACTGCAGTAGGAATAATACCTCAGTAATGTTTTCTTTGTGGTGTTTCTGATAGTAGGCTAAATGTAGAATGTTTTGGAACATAGGTAATTCTCAAGTGACAGATCCAGTGTCAGTGTTTTAGGAGCTATATCTTAAGTTAAATGTGAAAAATAAGATTTGTTCCAACATTATACACATTTTGCACTGTTAATTCTGAATCTTCCCATGTTAACTAGGGCTCGGATTGTATTTATAATCTTCAAACCATTTCTCTTATGAGCTCTAGGAAGCTAATACATGAAGGAAATTCTTACATAAAACCATAGTCATATTCTCTCCTCTCACCTTTTGGTGAGGAAACAATTTGACAGTTTAGCAATTAAAATTTGGTGTGGCATGAATTGATCAACTCTTTACTTCTAAAATAGAGATAGGTAGGGAACTGTCATAAGTGAATCATTTCTAAGATCCAGGACTGTACAGCTGTAGTTTCTGTGGAGTATTAGGTTTACCCCAGTAGGTGCTATTTTAGTCTGAAAAGTAGTGCATTTAAGGCATTGCTGCTCCTGGCCCTGGAATACAGTTACTAGACTCATGCTTCTGGTGAACAGGCTGTATTAATTCCAGGTTAAACAATTGTAGAGAAATGAAAAGGAGGTCCTTGAAATGTTTCAAATCATGAGTTATTAGTTCTTCAGGTTGCTGTCTATTTATTTGTTTTTACCCACACCTGTTGCTTGTCACCAGAACTGTAAATAGCTACACACATGGTTGCCTGTGGCATATAAGAATTCCCTCTGAATGATCAGGCTACTAAGCTTTACAAAGACCGGTGTGTTTTATTCTGAAATAATTGCTCTGAGGCCACAAATAAATTATACAGGAGCAAATGCTTTGGTACAGTGCAAATGTGTCTCAGTGAGTACTTTGTTGGTCATGTTTCCAAGTCTGCTTGTCATTCCGGGCACTAGTTGCATTGAAGAAGTTAATAGTAAAGCCCTGCCTGGGCTCCACAACTTTACAGTATTCTGGGAGGAATATCGTCATGGATCCTTCACTGAATAGCTCTTGTTTTTCATTTTTAGTACCAGCTTTGTATAGGGGAAGGATTTTGAAGAATTGCTGCTGTTTTTTGATAGTCTCTAGCTGACTTCTATTTTTTTCATAGGGGAAAGCTGGGCCGATATCCTCCTTGGCCAGGGAAGGTGAGTCTTTAAGTATATTGTAGTGTGCTGTTAAATTGCTTTATTTATTCATTTTAAAAATTTATGTCCCACCTTTCTCCAAGAACAGAAGGCAGACTATCTTGTGACATTCTTCTTAGGGGAAGAAACTTATCTTAACAGTGAAAAGGCAGGCAGCTTTAGGTGGGTTTTGCGATGAATGGTATCTATCCCTGGGTGCAGCTACTTAATCATTGCCTTACTTTCTGCAAAACTGGTTTTCCCCCTTCCCTAAGTAAGTTCAAGTGTTGTATGCGTAGTTTGGTTCTCTGTCCACCATTAAGATCAGTAGGGCTTACTCCCAAATCATTAGGCATAGGATTGCAGCCAAAGGAAAATAATTTCCTCAAATGAATGCACAGGATTACGTGCACTTTAAACCCCCCCCCCCATGCAAAATCATTTTATTTTAATGGTGCTTTGTTTCTGCACATCTCAAATATTAGACCTGAGTGCTATCCAGCAGAAATGCCAAAATGTTGTCTTTTGATTATCCCCCCCCCCAAAGACTCATATGCTGGGACAGGGGTGCAGAAAAGTATGGCCTGTGGTTCCATGTGGCCCCTAGTGAAGTTTTTGCAGCCTCATCCCATCATTAATTGTTTTATGCAGAACACTCCCCATACCACCTTTATTTAACAAAGAATAAAATGCTTAGGTCTACTTCCTTGTTAAGGGTCTCTCTTAAACCTAAAGTACCTAGTAAAGTAAAGGAACCTCCAAAGGTAAATCCCTCCCCCCCACTGCCTGGGGGAATTTGTTGATTTGAGTAAACAAATTTTTAAAAATCAAAGGAATGTGTTTTTTAAAAATTTTAAAAATCAAAGGAAGTACTGCCCCTGCCTCCAACTTCTAGCAATTGTCTGCCCCTGTGCTAGGAGATGATATGCTGGCACAAACCTATGTAGATGGCCTGGCATCTCTAAAAGGATATAGTGGGGGAGCGAGGAACTGTTGAGGACCCTGTGGTGATTAATGTGTTCAATCAAATATATCAGAAAGGTAGTTTAAAACTTCTTGGAATGTAATCTTTCTGTCAGTTGTGTCTCCTGATTAAGAAGTGATCCAGCCTTGTTGTTTTATTGTGTTCCAGAAATACATGCTTCTGTGCCGTCAGTCATTGAAAGTTGGTTCTCCTACTGTCAACCCATTCCAGCCTGTTCACAGCAGCCCTGTGTTTAAAATAATAAAGTAATTTCAGTAACCATGGCATTGATTTTAGCACATAGACATTGACTGGGAACTCATAAATGGAACTCCTTCTCCTTAATCTTTCAGTAATGTCTTTCATTCTTTAATATGCTGCTAAAGTACAGTCTCTGCACAGGCATGGTATTCCCTTTTGTCTTGAAGAAATCTGAGAAAAGGCTGACAGCTGTGACAAATAGTCTGAGTTTACTTCTTAATAGGCTGGGGAATCCATTATGGTTTTGCCACTTTTTTCTTGACATAAATGTGTTATCCTAGGGATAATTGCAATCTGTCCTGCCAGTGTGTTGCGTGAAGGATACGCACGCTGCCTATTTACTTGGAGGAATACCAATGAAGCTTAGTCAATGTCAGCGTGATTGGCATAATTACTGATTATTGTACCAGGAACAGTGCAATATGAAAAAACTGATATGTATGCAGAAATGCTAGAGCTTCACTTTCTTTGCTGACAGGATATTTCCCAAAATCTGGCAGACAAGTAGTCAAAGATCTTCTAAGAGCTAGAATATAAAAATGTTTTGTTTTTACCTGTCTGTACAAATATGACTTATAGCATAGAGCAAGAAAAGCCTGTGTGTGGGAAGGATTGTTAGGCTGTGCAAGTTCTTCTGCCTCATAATTTTGGTAGTATGGGGGCTAAAGGGAGCGCTGCAGCCAGGAATCTACCTCTGCTGAATGTATAGGCATATCTTTAGTTGGAAGCTATTTCCTATGAACTTCAGTCTCACCATTATTTTTATCAAAACATATGAGAAGATCTTGGAGAGACTACAGTGAGAATGTTTAGTGTAACATTTGGCCTTCATCTTTTAAGTGTTCTGTATTCTTATATATATATATATATTTTGCTGACAGATTGTTAATCCGCCTAAGGACCTAAAGAAGCCTCGTGGGAAGAAGTGCTTCTTTGTGAAGTTTTTTGGGACTGAAGACCAGTATGTATCCACTTATTTTCTGCCTGCAAGGAAAAATCTATTTTTAAACTTTAGAACCCTTTAGATACTGCATTTTCATGACCTTTGCAAAATTAATATTAATTTATCAGCTAGTAACAGAAGACGTTTAAATCCTACTTGATCAGGGCTCTAGAAGCTGATTAGATGCCAGCTAATCCACACTTGGGGGTGGGGAGATTGGGTCTCTTACCTAATGTATCACACTGCATGTTTTTCTGTATTAGGGTTAATTTGACAGTTGACTGGGTTCAGTCATAATAGTAAACACTAAACTCTTTTAACTCTGCTTTCTTGGGAGTGGTAAAAAATGCTGGTTAATGCTGTTCATTTGCTGCTGCTTGGTTCTTCTTGCCCTTTGGACCAGCAGAAGAGATCACTATATGTGGTTTGTTTAGTCCACTTTGTGCCCTCCAGATGCATTGGGCAACACCTTCCATTATCTTTGACCAGCATGACCAGTCCTCTAGAATTGTGAGAATCGTCATTGAAAACATTTGGCGAGCACTGGGTTGGGGCATGCTGTGATTTAGTATGTATCAGAATCAGATACCTGACCTGTTATTTGTATGATAACCAAAATCATACACGGTTTTCACTCATGGCTTGGGAATCCTGCTTGTTAGGAGAACAGTATGTTGGGGATCTTGGCTCGAATGTCACACTAAATAAGGGTGGGAATCACATGGCCCTCCAGATGTTAGACTTCAACTTCTGACCACTCTAGCAAGCAGTGATTCCACACCCTTGCACTGAACCATAGTAGCTGAATAAACTACCATATAGATAATGGTTTCCGAGTGTGTTTAGCTGTTCTTTCATAATTTATTCAAGAGAATTAAGCATACTTACATACATTCAATTTCCTTTCTTATTTCTCTTAACATCCATGTGTACATGTTACACATGTTTAGCAGTTGTTATTGGCAGGAGGAGGCAAGCAAGTGCGATTGAGCAGTGTTGTAGCATGCTTGCTCATTCCTAATGAGCCAAAACTCTAAAGAATTTTGGCGAATTGTAACATCCAGATCAGGCTAGTATATTATTGGTTTTGAGAGTTAAACCATGCATCTATATAGCTTCTACCTTCAGGATGTGTTGGCTTAAAAACTAAATTTTCATACTGAGCATTTCTGCCATGAGTATTCATGAATTGTAGCTAAATGGGGAAAAAGCTGGCAGAGTTGAAAAGAACCTGAAAGTGTCTAGTTCTGTCATTCCAAACTACAAAGCCACTTTGTCCTCCTCTCCCCACACTCTCATCTGTCCCAAAGACAGGACTTCCTGATCATGTTTTATCATCCTAGCTAACCTATAAAACCCATTCTTGTGCAGTAGCATAGATATGCTGAAACAGCTGTCAGGAGTGATGTTTCCTGAGTACTACTACATGAGGAGAGATTTCTAAAGCTGTTTGTGATGTGCGGAAAGGGATTCACAATATGTGTGTGTGTGTTGGTGTATATACATACACATATATATATACACACATACACATATATATGAACCAAATTACTTGCTAGATCCTGGTCCACACATCTGTACAAAATTAGTAAACAAGCTGTGGAACATCCGTTCCTGGTATCTCCAAGTAAAGGATTTTGTTGGGGTACTAGAGATGCCCCCCCCTCCGCTTCCCTGAGACTGACATCTGCTACCAATTAGGGTAGCAAATAGCTGGTACAGTTTAGAAGCTGCGAAGCAGAGCTGTGCTTTAGGAAGAGTTCAGTTCAAATTTGCAAAACTTCCTAGGTAATGCTTAGACAAACCAATCTCTTGGTGTTCCGGTTTTGCTGCTCACTTCCTTTCCTTACAAGGTTAGTATTATACATATAGTGTTATTGAGCCACTGGTCTCATGCTTTAAGAAAAGTTCATAAGTTTTATCATACATATTCTTTAAAACTTGAGTAGCACGTCACAATCTTGTTCATCACAAAACACTTTTTAAAATGCCTTCATAGAGTCTTTATTATACAGTTGTCCCTCCGTATCCATGTATTTGGTATCCATGGATTTAAGTATTTACAGCTTGAAAATATTCTTAAAAAATACTAATCCAAAAAGCAAACCTTGATTTTGCTATCTTATTTAAGGGACACCATTTTGCTATGCCATTGCATATAATAGGACTTGAGTATTCACAGATTTTGGTATCCACGGAGGGTCCTGGAACCAAAGCCCAGCAAATATGAAGGGACAACTGTATACCCATTTTTGCTTTCTTGATGTTTAAAAACTAAGTAGGAGAATAACAGGTGACAGATTGCTTATTTTGAAGATGCCTATGATAAGTGCATTCTGGGAGAAATGAGGCATATCTATCAGCCTTTCACAGCTGTTGCTGCTCCTGGCTTCTAAGTGGCTGCCTCTCTCTCTCTCTCTCTGGCTTTTCTTCGCAAACAAAGATTCAGGAAGGACTCATCCCGCGTTTTCTGTAAGCGTGCTGATGACTAAAAAGGCCAATCCGAGATTAACAAGTCCGGTTGCAGAAAGCACAGCATGTTTTCGCTTTGTTTTTGGGTGATGTTTTTGGGTTGTGATTCTTTCTGCGTTGTCGTTTCTAAGTGGCTGCAGTAAACTAACATAAAGAGATAGGGAGACCAAAAAATATGAATGGGGAAATTGCATTGTGCTTCTGTTTGCAAGAGTGGATCAAATGTCTGGAACACTGTTTGGTTCCAACATAGATTAGTGAACAGATTGCAGATGAAAAGGGTATCATTACCAGATAAATGGAGTTTAGTGTGTACTTAGATTTGGACTTGGCAAAATCCTATTATTTGGTAAAGGAGGCCAACCAAATAATGTAATCCTGGGGAATTAATGAATCATGTTTTGCTGAATAATTTTTGTCCATTGGGTAGTGGATAATATGGTGGAGGAAGAAGTATTTATTTGGGGGAGTGTGTTTAAAACAAGATGTTGGAGGGTTTTGCCTATTCACCAGATTAAGAAGGACACCAGTTATATCTGAGAACAACATTGATGTGCTTTTGATTGGAAAATTCTATTTTGATTTCTTGCTTAGCGCTTGGATTAAAGTGGAGCAATTGAAGCCTTATCATGCCCACAAAGAGGAAATGATCAAAATCAACAAAGGCAAGAGGTTCCAGCAAGCTGTCGATGCTGTGGAAGAATTTCTCAAGAAAGGCAAAGGCAAGGACCAGGTGAGTAATGGATGACAGAGATTTTGCACTACCTCCCCACACCCCACATTGCCAGGCAGGGGCAGCAAGCTGTGTCTTTAGAACTGTGCTGTGGAACTGTAACTAGGATTATATTTGCACTTGTAAACCAGTGAGTTTTCACAGTTACCTGTCGTGCCTCTGATTTACTTACAGTGAACAGAAACAAAAAGTTCAGTTGGGCTACTTACAGCGTTGGATTATGGAGTTTTTTTATGCTCTACAGTGTGAATATTTGTTTTCTTCTCAAGTGGGCTTTTGCATGTGCACCTGTGCTTTTCCACTCCTTATTTGTTTTCCTAGCTAGTGACTGGAACCTATTAAAACCTGAGTTTAGAGTACTGGTGTGCCATCGGATGTTTAATATGACCTGTCACCCTTGAGTTTTGTCAGTAAGGGGAAAATAAAGTCGCTGCCAGTTCATGCCCCTTCTTTTCCTCATGCTTTTGTTCTGTAATCTCTCAGGCATCTTCTCATAACTCGACTGAAGAGAAGAACCGGCGGAATTCCAGTGAAGAGAGGGGCAAGCAGTCAGTGGGAGAGGAGAAACACAAAGCTGGGTTGTCTGAAGGGAAGGTGAAAAAGAGAGTGTCCTCAGTTTCCTCTGAGCGAGGAGTAAAAACCCCACTGAAGAGAACATATGAGCAGAGCCCCCGGAAGCGAGGGCGCCCCCCAAAAGATGAGAAGGTTTGTGTTTTGCTGCGCGTCTCCTCTCCTGTCTGTGAGCTTGCCCAGATGGAATGTATCCTTAACAGCCAACAAGATGACTTCATTTTTATGGCCATTTGGGAAGCTTCATCTATTAACTGTTTGAGAGTCTACCAACCAATCCATTATTTCCCAAAATGAATAAGTTGGCTCTTGCAGAATGCAAAGCTTAAAGTTTCCTTTAAGTTAGAGTCTCCTCTTCATTTCTGCCTGGAAAATCAATGAGTTTGTCATTACCATTTTGGTTACTTTTGTGAAGGCCTGTCTGCACAGTTTCACCCTTGGAAGCCATAGCGCCCATGTTTTAACCTCTTCATCCCATCTCTGTTTAACCAGATGAAAGTCCATTCCATTTCTCTCTTTTCCTACTATACTTAGGTTGAATATGGCCAATAATATGACTTACAGTAGGGATAAGGGAAGAAGAAATGCTTCTAGAATCGGATGACCCAGCTAGAAGACTTCCATTTTTGTGTGTGTGTGTTCTGTTGGTTTGCCAGTATTTTGATTTTTCTCTTCTTTTGTCCCATTTCCTGCACTGTGGTCTGTCTTGCCTCTTGGGCACTTATCGATTTTTGCTTGCGCAGTCTTTGTGGCTCTGTGCTTTTGAAGATAGTTGGAACTTCCAGAATCTGACACTGCAGAATGGATTACTGTTCATGAGATGCTGAACCTGAAGACTATGAGGAAGCATAAGACAACTTAAGATATATTACAGTTACAAAGCATTCATCCCCCCAGACAAGTTGTGTTGTTGTGCTTGCTTCTCTCTTCCCTTTTAAAAGCTGTGGCTCTGATAGTTACCTGCTTTGTGTTTAGACCTTGGCAGTTCAGGGAGAGTCACACGGTACTTTATTGATGATCAGTTCCCTGTGTTTAGACATTAACAAACTGCTCACAGTAGAGTTCTGGGTTCCGTAATTCTTCCTCAAGAGCTACACTTGGGTGATGCATTTCCAGAGCCCCTGTTTTCTGGGCATGCATATTTATTCCTTTATTTTTTTGGAGAATGGCTAGACGGTTGCTTTGGTACAGTAAACCAAGCCCTTCAACCTTGATCTTGAAGAACAGAATCCTGGCTTAGCAAGATGGTGGGAGGGAGGATGGCTTTTTTGCATGCTCAGCTGGATAATTACGTAACCTTCCTTTGAGCATGAATTTCCTGGGAGGAGGAAGGCTAGCAGGGAAGTTACAACTAAGTCAGGGTTTGAATGCTCTTAACACCCCAGGAACTATCGTATTAAAATCTTCACATGCAGCCTTTTCTCATCTGTCTCTACTATTGATACCTTTTATGAGAGAGATTCATTTATGCATGCCCCATGTACTGATGGCCTGTCCCCTGATGCTTTTGGTAACATTTTCATTCCACACTTCTTGATGATGCTATCCCTATTCAGCTGTCATTCCAGTGTAATGCCTGCCTTGACTCTTTTAGACAGATTTCCTCCATCTTCAGCATTCAGGTGTCAAGAGGATCTTGTTAGGAACTCACTTTCAATAAAGCAGAAACCCCTGCTCTTAATAAGCAAAGGTGTTGGCCAGGTTTTTTTTATTCATAATTCTGGGTGTGACACTTGAGTTGTCTTGGCAACTGGAATTGCACTTTGGAGTTCCAAATGAGTGTGAAAAATAGTAGGAAACTGTCTAATTGAAATGCCTGTAAAATCTGTATGCTAAATGATGGCGATCCTTCCAGTTTTGAATCTTTTATCTTCCTACTCAAAATGTGGTGAATTTGGGAGTTGCACATAAGACGACGATTTAGAAAAGTTTTAAACTGAGTCCAAGCAGTGATGTGTGGCAGGATGCTCTGTAGCTATGATAGTACTAAGGTTAAAGGTAAAACACTGCTACTCAAAGTAGTGGTCCTTGGACTGGTGCCAGCCTTTGAGCCATTGGGTGCCCCTCAGCAGAGAGTTTCCAGGAAAGAAAGGAACATTTTAGCCAGTGGGCATGAGTATGGTACAGGGCCCTAGTGTATCTCCAGTCCCTCAGATCAGATGGGACTGGCAGGTCTGAGACGTGCAGATCTGGAGAATAAGGGGCAGCTTCCTATGTGTGTTGGCTTACTTTATTTCATTTTTAAAAAATCACCACCTTTCAGTTCTTAAAAGGTCTCTGAAGGTAGCATGTGATCATAAACACCCGACACAAATACAGGCATAAAAGCAGAATAATTTTAACAGAACCATGAAATACAATCACATGAAGTGCCATATACACAGATGGTGATGATAATAACAACAGCAACTTGGTTGCCACAACTGAGAAAGTCCAGTGCCATGTTCTAGCCAACTGAGTGTGGAGCAAGGCTTCCAGTGATGAAGGCAGGTCTGTCTTAGAGGAGGTGGCCCTTCAGATATCTTGGTTCCATCCAGGTCTCCTTCAAGATCCCTGTGTGGGCTGAAGGTGGCTTTTCCCGAGGAAGGATGTCATACTTAAACTGGCTTAATGAGTCCTGTAGGCCCTTGCTTTGTTTGGGAGAGCCAGTCAGGTGTGAGCAGTGTGGAATGTAAGCATCTGCCTTTTTAATATCAAATCCTTTGTTGAGTCTGTTGTTTATTTTATACCACAGTTTTCTACAGAGGCTCTTGGAGAAGTTTATTTCTAGCTCCCATCCAATTCTCTCACAGGGTGTGACCCGCTGATCCTCAGCAGTAGAACTGCTGTGTGTCTTCAGACCATATACTGGGCATTGTGTGTGTGGCTTTTCAGTTTGAATTATGGAATTGGAGTGGTTTGCTTTATGGAACACACTAAATGTATCATCTCCTTTGTGTGATTCACAAATAATAATAATTATTATTATTTATTGCTGGCCTCTCCCCAAGGCTTGATGATTTCATGGTTTAAGAAGTGGTTGGGTTGTGGGGAGGAGTAGATTTATTCTTTGAATACAGATTTGAAACAAGGCAAAAGACTACTTGGTCTACCCCTCTGCTATAATGCAAGATCATTGCCCTGTGCCAAGCAGCTCACCCTGTGCGGGCCAAGACACATACGGGCAAAGTGGACACACTCTAAACTGTTTGCTGGTAATGGAACCAGATAATACAGACAGATGGGGCAACCTTTATGCTACATGGGAAAGTGGGAAGGATACACATCAGTGCTAATCCTACACATTCCTGCTCAGAAGTCAATTCTGCTAAGTTCTATAGGTCTCGGGTAAGTTATGCCTAGGATTGCATTCTACAGTCTCTTAACATCTGCCTAGCAAATTATAATGCTGTTATTGTGTGGCTGTCTGTTCTTCTCTTTGTGTAGCTTTCTTACAGCTTTTAAACTAAGATGCTTTAAGGCTACTAATGCCTGGACTTTGCCCAGTTCTGGGTGGAACTGTAAGAACCACCACTTGGAAAAAAGAGGCTCAGAGCAGCCAGTTGTTAATTCAATCAGCCTTCTGTTGGGCTAAAACTTCCACCATTCCAAATCAACTGTCTGCAATGATTGGACATGCTGCTTGAGTGAATGGGAGTTGTATTCCAGCACATCTGGAGAGCACCAGGATTGGGAGGGTTGTTCTAAATCATGGTTTCTTGTCCAGGAGGGAAATAAAATACGTTTAGCTTCTGCTTTAAAAATAGTCTCTTAATTATGATGTGGTTAGAAGACATGTAGTGGGAATCAGCTGAAGACGGTAGAAGGAGAAAGGAATCTTATGCTAAGTTTCTGTGTATCCTTATCTTTTCCCTTCAGCAGTTGAAAGATGGGGATACAATGTGTCATTGGCATCATTCTAATTCCAGAAGTGGGAACACTTGAAGAACAAGCTAGGGAGAGGGAGGCAGTTGTTGGGTTCTGGAGGGAGGGAGGGAAATGTCAGTGTCTATATTAAAATGGGAAGACCTTTATTTTTAACAACAATAAAAGGACAAGCTAAGATACCTTGAGTACTTACTGTGCACACATTGTGTTCTTGGTATTTTTCTCCATGACAATAATCGAAGGGAAGAAATTACAAAATAAATTCACATTGTGAGGTTTTTGCCCACCATTTTGCCAGTTTGTTTCTCCGCTCTTTGTTTTAGAAGATGTGCTCCTGTGTTCCTCTTTGAGAGCAGTCTGCTCAGGGGAATGTGGGAGAAAAGAGATACAGGTATACCTCAATTAACAAGTAGATGTGTTCGTAGGATTTACTTCTTTAACAGAAAATTTGGCACTGGAGGCAGAAATAACATAGAAAGAATAAGGATATGTTCCTATGCCATAAGAAGAGCAGCAGTTCAATGTGTTTTAGCAAAGTTTTTATCAAAAACTAACAGATGTGCACATGTGAAATGGAAGAAACAGGTGTGGTTAGCCTTGCATAAATCTTATTTCTTCTTTTTTTACATGCTGGGGGTATCTGGTGAGGCAGGCTTATCTGTTTTCCCATTTGCTCTCTGTTTTGCTGTTCATGGGTGCTCAGTAAGGGATTCTTGAGGCAGCTGCCATTTACCTTGCCTGTGCTAGGCAGGCACATATGTTTACAGTAGAACTGCTAAATCAGAATTACATTTTCTCCCAGCTTAAGCTTTATTGTTTTGTTTACTGCAGACATGCTGCTGCAAAACTATATCAAAAGTCTGTTTTTCTAGCCTTTCTTCACCATCCTTCCAATGCAACTGATGCTGCTAAAAAAAAATTCCAGCCAGTCAAGAGAATAAAGAGAGAAAAGGGAGTGGGGCTGAATGGGCATAAAAAGACTTGGTAGAAAGGAGCATTTTTGTCAGAGGTTTTGGGAACTGAGGTATGCCTGTACTTCATAAGGTTTCTAGCATATTTTTATGGCTGCTATTCAAGCATCCTGAAGGCCCCCCCTCATGCACACAAGTGCTTTTGAGACCTTGTCACTAAACAGGTTTCTTGATCAATCATTTTCTTTCTCCACAGGACCTGACAATCCCTGAATCGAGCACAGTGAAGAGGATGATGACTGGCACTGTAGCTGGCTTTAAATGGCCACCAGGTGTAAGCGAGGTGATTTAATTCTTCACATTTTTCACAGTCGGAGTGTGAGCGGTAGACTGCTGTAGTAGCAAGTACTAGGGCAGGCGTAGGAGGGAAACAGTATGTCTACATGTGGCCCCTAAACTTCATTTTTAAAGCCACTACAGCCTCCTGCCAGTCCCTTAAAATACCCCAATACATACATACATATATATTTAAATTCCAAATAGGTTTTTCGGTCGGAGGATCTTGTTCCCAAATGATGCAAAAGTGAAAAAAACCACTTGCGACCATAGCTGTTTAATTGGCCCACAGTGACAACTGGAAGTGATGTGCTGTCACTTCTAGTGCACCAGGGAAGTGCTGATGTGGGTTGTGGGTGTGTACATTGCCTCGCCTTCAGTTTCCCAACCCTGTACTAGTAGATCACAGTACCCTTCGTCCTATACAGAGTAGAGTGCCTTAACAGAATGTTTTATGCCTACATGATTAGGGATCTGTGAAGGGAACCTTCTCCTACTTCATTGCTGTTCCATTGTGAGTCTTCTCCTTGATTGTCTTGCCTCGTGTCAGGCGTTTTCTTTCAAACTGTGATTCTTGCCCACCTCCTTCTATTGTCACCTCTGCATTCCCCTTCTGTTTGTCTGTCTCACCTGGCTAAAGAAAAGTGAAAAGAGGAACCACTGAAATCCATTAAGAAGTTCTGCTTTTCTCTACCATGGCCAGTGATTTCTGAAAACACTGATTCATCCCCTTCATTACTGAATAACCAAGCCAGGTGTTCCTCCACCTTAGTTTGAGAATGTATAAACCTAACAAAGCACAAAGTAGCTTTCTTGTACTACTGCTTTGAATAGATAGAGTAATCCACACTTAGTTTTCTTTACTTACTTACCATATACACTCGTGTATAAGTCAACCTCATGTATAAGTCGAGGACATGTTTTGGGGCCAATATTAAGGAATTTGGTATGACCTGTGGATAAGTTGAGGGTAAAACTGAAACTTCCGCCCCATCAGCCAGGAAGTGCCCTAGAACCTTAAGAGAGCCTTTGGACTTTGTAGGTCCATGGAGAAGACCATCTGAATTGGTCCAGTAGTGCTGCTGGGGGAGATCAAATACTGTCAGGGTAAACTGCACAAGGAAATGATCTGCACATGACATACCCTCCAGTATTTCACAGATGAAAACCAGGACACTTGCAGCCAAGCATCATCAGAGTGTGAGCAAGATGGCAAAGAACAAGCTAGGAAAGACTTCATCCGTTTGCTTTTGCCTGAGCCTACTGGGAAGGGCCCCCTCTCCTCTTCCCCCAAATTGAGTGCAAACTACAATTGTATTTTGAACTCAGTTTGCAGCAGTTGGTGTAATCTGAGGACGAATGGAGAAAGCATGAGAAGGAGAGGGAAACTGGGACATTTCAAAAGCAGCTGAAAATGGGGTGGCGGGACTAATCAGGACTGTCCCTGACCAATTGGGGCATTTAAAAGGTATGACCTGATAATGGGCTTAAAGGGACATAGACAGTCCTAACGCTGATCATATTCTATTTGCCCAACAACAAAACCCAGATCCAAGGGATTGTTTGCTTGGCACTTTTCTCCCCTCTCAGTCAGTTGTTTGTTGTGTTTCTCAGATAGGTGGCAGATACCTGAGATACCTTGCCATACACACACACCCCAGCAGCCCAGTCTGGGCCAATCGTTCTGAATGGTTTTTCAGGGACTTCGGGGGAGAAGGAAGGAGAAAGCTGAGGCTGCTGAAAAGACCCTAGAACCCACTGCTGCACACCTCAAGCCAGGATACGCTCTCTGGTTTACTTTTCAGTGATCCACTCCCTTGACCCACCCCCTCCAGCAACATGAGCTCCCTAGAGGTCCCTGAAAAACCATCCAGAGCGATTGCCCCAACTCAGGCTTCTGCGGGGAGGGAGTTGTGAGCGGATCGCCAAAAAGCAACCTAGGAAACTTGCTCTAGGACTTTTTTGGCAAGCTGGGTGGGTTGGCTTCAACTAGCATTGATTTGCGGATAAGTCAATCCAGTTTTTTAAGGTTAATTTTTTGACAAAGATTTCTCAACTTAACAGTCAAGTATATACGGTATGCCAATTAAAGGTTGGAAAGATTGGTTATGTGTATGTACCTGTGATTAAAGCTACGGTTATACAATTGGACAAACACATGGAGAGAGAGAAACATTATCAGTAGATGATAATCATAGTTTTCATATTTGAGTGATTAGAGAAGAGAGGTTGAAATATGGTGGGTGGGGGGAAAGGCTCCTGGGAAAGTGAAGCAGTATAAAGCACGACATTAACCGTCTCCTTAAAAATATGATACCATTCCTCTATAATTTCTTTCTGCCCTCCAAGCCTTATAAAAAAACTTTTTGTAATTATTCTTTAGAGTTGAATGCTCACATTTCCAGGTAAATCTCCAGAACAGAGAAGACATCCAGGAAGACTGTGCCTGAAATTATGCACAAGGCATGCGGTACCCATGCTGGTTATAGTTCACAGTGTCCCTTTTGCCTAGCTGAGCATTTACATCCATGCCTTCTTGCCTTTTTGAATATATCGCCAAAACACAGGGAAGGACGTGCTGACAGGGTAACAGTTTAGGACACTAGGGCTTCAGAGAGGCCTCTTTACAGCCCTTGGCAGCAGTGTCAAAGAGGCAAAACGTCCTGTAAGAAACAAGGCAGTTGGGCCACCAGCTTTCAAAAACAGAATTCATGGAATTGTGTTGCTGCTTAATACGACAACTTCTTGTTCCCCATTGTAGCCCAAATGCTTTTTTCTGGAGTTACCCTTAATCTGTAGTAGATAGGTATATTCCCTGGTAGCACTAATAGTGAATTCCCCTCACGCCCGATCAAATAGTGGCTTCAAAAACAGGTTGTGTTTAAGACTGCAGTAAGAGAGGATAAGATTAAACTTTTCCTCTAGACCTGTTCTTTTCCAGTAATTATAGCACCCATACCCCATGTTGACTATGAAGGCGCATTTAACATCACATATACTTTGTACCTGGAAGAAGAACAATGTGGACAAAATGATGTGATCAGTAGAATGATCACCTGTTCTCTCTTTAAGAGTTTGAGGAACCTGTTAACACATATTATTCAATATGCTAATAGTGGTTGGTGCCAAGTGGTAGGTGATAAGAATATTAAAAACTTTGTTTTGAGAGATTACTCCAGATGAGGGATGGAGAAATTTCTGCTTTGTTTTTCTTCTTTTTACTTAAGCGTGACATCTAACAACTGGAGACAAGATTGGCCCTCTAGAAATGTTAATTTGAAAAGGAAATCGGTCATTTAGTCTATACCAGAAACATTTAGTTTAGACTTATAATTTCCTTTTTTCAGACTTGAGAGTGCTTTTCAGATGGAAAAAGCCTAATTTGAAGGAACAGGAACATCACAATCTGAACTGTAGTTACTCATAGACAAATCACATTTTGTTCATCATGTTTGCTGCTTAATAAATGTGATAGGAATTGCGATTCAGAGACTACCAAATCAAGATGAGCTCTGTTTTTAAACTGGATAGTGCTTTCATAGGAGATACTTTATGTGGAATCTATCCGGAGACGTTATCTTCCATATGTAGCTGTGGGTGGTTTTGGCAAGTTACATGTGGTATGTGCAGAAAATTAATTTCGGGTTGCATATTTTTTTTTTTTTTTTGCTAGATAAGCTCCACAGCCTGTGTCTACTATAGTGTTAGTTCTCACCTCTAATTCATAATATTTCTTTACACTTATCCTATAGTAAGTAGGGAAATAAGCAAAACTGTTCTCAGAAGAATGTCAAAGAACTTCATCTGAATCTAGAAGAGCTCTGACCTAAGTCAAAAATGTGTATGGGGGCTCTTCAGATGTGAAGTTTGGTTGTCTTGGTTTCTCAGTTTGCCTCTTTGCTATTACAGCCTGTGAAAGATGGTGACCCGCATTTTCATCACTTCCTGCTTAGCCAGACAGAGAAGGTGAGCCATAGGTATAGGTGGTGAATTTCTCTAGTGTTGTCTTCAGGAGTTGAAGTCTCTGAAACAACTCTGATTAGTTTTGCTTTGCCTTTCCTAAGTGCCAATTCTTCCACAGTGGAGGCTCTGTCTCATCTCAGGTTTCCGTAAGAAAACAGCCATTTGTAAAATATACATAAAAAGTGGGGTGTGGAACATTTGGCCTTCCAGAGGTTTTGACCTGCAGCTCTCATAATCTCTTGCCATTACCCATGCTGACTGGGATGGAGGCGAACTGTAGGCCAAACTAGTAGGACCCCAAGTTCTCCACCCATAATATAAAGCAAAGAAGGAAATCTGCCTGCAGGCCTAGCTCAGCCTTCCAGAGGCTCCCCGTCAGTCCCTCCTCAAAGTCCCACCCCCCCCTTAAGGAAGGAGGTCCTTGCTATGTGTCCTTGCACTTGCAAGAGAATCTCTGCTGTCACCTCAGATCTCTGGAGATAGGAGAGATGTGTTCTACTCTTAGTTGGTGCCTGCAGGAGCCAACTGAGACCCAGCATGATAGTCAGCTAATTTCTGGAAACACTAATAGAAAATGAGTGGTTTCCCCTATATGGGGAGAAAAGAGGAGAAGCAATCCTGCTGCCTCTCAGTCAAATATGCCAAGCTCTGGCCAATTGATTACTTCTCCTCCTTCCTCATAGTGAGAAAAAGGGAGTACCTTTAATAGAGCCCTAGTAAGCATCAGCTGAGAGTGTTCGGGTTCCTCATCTGCCTTCCCAGATGAAAACAAAATGTGGGAGCAAATCCAAGAGTTTTCAGTTGGAACTCCCTGAACACCATCTGATTTTGTTTCATTCCCTCTTCCTGTGCATGGAGGACTGCAGCAGAGTAGGACCTGGTTCCTGAAATAAACACCAGGTAGTAAAACTATCAAGCATTTCTCATGGGAATCCTGTGAAATCAGAGGGCTTGGCCATTCTAAGTTGACCGAGGTAGGGCTTGTGGTGGGGGAATCAAGGTCCATTCTCCACTCCTAAGACAAAATATTATTGGCTGAGGATAGAAGTATGGTCATAATGACTTGAGATGTTCAGGGTGGAGACCACCTGAAGGCTTCTTTAAGGAGTGGCCCATAAACCATCTGCAGAAGGAAGTAACAGCCATTTGTTACATCTGACATGTCTCTAATTGAAATCATTCTAGGAAACAGACTTGGGAAGTAGCAATTCAGTTACTGCTTGTATTACTGAAGGGCAACAGTAGCTCCTGTTCTGTATCGATGCATTCTTAATCTTGTATGGGAATGCACTGGGTTGAAGGGGTTGAGTGTGGAAGGATTTTTGGCCCTTGCAATAGAGGGAAAACGTATTTTCTGTCACAGAAAGTCAGTTGGGGTCGAGGTCCTTGGCTTGTTCAGAGTGTCCTGCAGAGTATGTGGGTCTGTTCACCCTGCAAGAAAGCAGAAAGACTTGTACTTACTCAAAATGTGTTTTGTTTTCATTCCCCATGCAGCCAGCTGTTTGCTATCAGGCCATCACAAAGAAGCTGAAGGTGTGTGAAGAGGTACAGCAAACTTTGCTTTTGACTGGCCTTTGTTGGTATCTCAAGATTACTGCTTCTCTAATGTAAAATCATCTCTTGTGGGTGTGTTTTACTCTCCTAGGAAACTGGGTCCACATCTATTCAGGCAGCAGACAGCACAGCTATAAATGGCAGCATCACTCCTACAGACAAGAAGTAAGAGTCTGGGTTTTTTTTTACTGCTTTTCTTTATTGACTTTTTCTACGGCTGCCTTCTGACTGAGACTGACAAGCTTCGAAAAGTTGCTTTTTGGACTAAGGTTGCCAGAATATCTTTACTAACTTGTTGATTGCAATGGAGGGGATTCTTGGAGCTGTAGTGAAAAGAAAAAGTAACTTCTCCAAGCTCTGAATGGCACCCAGTGGCACAATCATGATTAATGCCAATAAGTCATTTTGTCCACCCATCTTTCACTTGAGTTTGTTGGTGATTCTAAGGGGGCATCCACACTAAAGAAATAATTCAGGTTGAAACTGGATTATTTGCATGCCTACTTCCAATGGAATCCTGGGATTTGTAGTTTGGTGAGGCACTGTCAGAGAAAGCTGAAGACCTGGTAAAACTACAAATCCCAGGATTCCATAGGAAGGAGCCATGCAAATAGTCCAGTTTGAAACTGGATTATTTTTGTGTCGTGTGGATTCACCCTCAGAGATGCCATTTGTACAACTCAAGATGTACATATAGATAATGCTCCGGTAACCTGGCTGTGAGGTATCTAATATCTTCCTGACTTAATTTTTGAACCAGAAAGAGTAAAGTTTGAACTAAAAAGCTTGCTCTCTGACTTTTGTCTAATCGCTTTCTTCCAGCTAAACCCACCTCACAGGATGGTTGTGAGGATACAGTGGGAATCCCCCCCCCCCAGTATTCTTCCTTTGAGTGCGTTAGAGGAAGGTCAGATTACAACTGTGATCAGTTAAAACCAGCATGAGGCTTCCTGGGCATTTAAGGGAGTTTCCCTTCTGGGTTGTTGGTGGTTTTTGAAAAGTGAAAGTTTTTGTCATAGCACAGTGTTATCTAAAGAATCTGTTGGGCGTTGCCTTTGCTATCTGTTTGTCCAACCCAAATTTCAGTGCCCTTCATGTGACAAGGTCTGTTTAACCACCAGCTCTACACCACCAGAAGGAGGGGAGGGAGAAGGAGTGCTTATACCTTCCAGAAACAGCATTCTGACATTTTATGCCTTTTGGCACTTCCTGTGCTTCCCCTCTCCTTTCTAGAGTGACAGGAGCCACAGTTGCATTTCCTGTCTTGCCCTCAGAAGCGATTTCCCTCCTAGTCTGATGCAGAGAAGGCGACAGCCTCTTTGTCACTCTAGCCATCTGAGAATGTCAGTTTTTCAGGTTTGCTGAAGGGAAATTAAAATAACCATGAAGGCATTCAGGTAAACTCTTCCCTAGGGCAGCTCATAAGCTGACAAGTGCAGCTGGGGTGAATCCTGGGGGTGACGCCATTCTTAGGGTGGCCTGCTACAATCCTTTCATGTTGGTTTACTTAAGCTTTGCAAGTGCAGCCGGCTGTGTGAGCTGAAGTGCTGACATACAGGAAGCTAAAATGGCTTAAGAATGTGCTTTGTTAGGATGAGCTTTAAGAAGCCTCTGGTAGCTTGGTCTTTGTTTCAGTCCAGTCTCCATGAGCCTTGTAGTTGTTGTTACATTTTACTACAAAGTGGGTGCAGGCTCTTCTTAACCACAGCTGTGTGTGTGCCACCCCCCTTTGGTACTAGTTTAGATATGGAGTTTTGCCCATTTGCTGTGGCTTTCCTTGTGTCTAAACCCAGAATGGCTACCAGTGAATAAATGGAAACTTAGAAGTGTCTCATTCCCTTACATAGGATGAGAAGACACCATTTCCAGATTTTTTTTTTTAATCTATGTGTTGTGCACCAGGATACCAAATGTTCTATTGAGAGAAGTTGTATTTCCCCAATCAGACTTGAACGCTCATAGTTAATTGGTTTGATGTGCATGTTGCTGGCTGTAGAAGCTGCCCAGCCTTGTGGAATTTGAGATGAAAATTGTAGTAAGTGGTCTTGGAAGAAACATTAGAGGCCTGTAAAATATTTGCAGGAATAGGATTCAGCAATAACTTCGGGATTTGGGGATGTATTATTTTCATACACAGGCATGTCATGTAAGGCTATAGCCATAGCCAACACACACTGGCTGGCACTTTTGTTAGTGGCATATGCACATGTAAGTTGCATGATGCATGTGGGGTGAATTGTTCACCACAGCACAACAGACATATTCTGCTGACAGTGGCAGAATCAGTTGCTCATGCAGCAATATTTCACTTTGTGCCTGTGCATTGCACGAGGGCACTCAGTCATTGACATGTGTTGTGCAAGGCTGTTGTTCTGCATGGGGGTTGCATAGTGCTGGTGTAGAATATCTCCACTTGCAGGTATTTGTGCTGTGCTGAGAGGATGTTGGATTGCAGCCGCTGTGTGTTCTTAAAGTGTAGGAGCAGAATTTCTATATAGTACCTTCATATCATTTCTTGTCTTTTGTAAGAGATTTTTAAAAGAAAACCAGAGCCTGTGTGGCATAAGCCTGTTAACTTTCCTTATTGCACTGCTAGATCCTCAAAACATTTTCTTTCCAGTTACCTCATTTTATCCTCACAGCAGGCTGGTGAGGCAAATAGTCTGACAGAGAGTTACCCAGAAGGTTGGACTGGCTTCATGTTGTGATCTTTCACATGCAAACCCAATACATTTTCTACTGCACTATGCTGCTCATGACAACTTGTCTGCAATATGGGCCTCTTTATAACTGTTTTTCAAGGAGAAGGATTACTTATTCTTGCCTCTTACTGTCAGTGTTTGCTTATATGTGTTGACTGAGTAAATTGTTATAATCCATTTGGAACTATTGTTTGCATTATTCCCTTGAGAAAATTGGATCTCTCATATTAAAACCCTCAGTTTCTACAAACAGTGCACCCCATTGCTCCCCTGTATCATTCCATGCAGCTGGATCCTTGGGAAGCACGGAAGAGTTCCTGTCCTGAAGGAAAGCCAGCCACCCCCTGTCTCCTATGTATTCCCTACACAGATTTCCAATAACAACCGTCTCCTCTCCCACCTAGGATAGGGTTCCTCGGCCTGGGCCTAATGGGAAGTGGCATTGTGTCCAACTTACTAAAAATGGGTCATACTGTTACTGTCTGGAACCGGACTGCAGAAAAGGTGAGTTTTTCCTCTAGAAAAGATGAGTTGATGTCAAACGATGTAACCGGAGCCACCTGGAACTGGGGCAGGCAGACTTCACATTCTTGGTTCTTTTGTAAATAATAAAATAATAGCAGTAGCAGCAGCCACCTAGGTAGAGGCAGATGCAAAATGGTGGCTCAAGATGTCACCAAAGTCAGTTACCTATTCCATCCCAAGAGCCAAACACTAGGCTGATTCAGATCTACTAGTACATCTCTTGTACCTGCTCCTGACATAGGCAGAGCTTTGAACTGCAGAGACTTGATCATGACATTTTGATAACTTTTGCGTTGCTGACCTCAGATCAAGAGAAAATCGCAGACTCTGGACAGTAGGTTTCCCATTCAGGGAAGTGTGAGATAAGAGGATCCGGTTAGCCAAAACAATAAGCTGTTCTACCAGTCACATTCAACATAACTGTGCATCAAAATAACATGCATTTTTGAGCTCTCTTACTGCTTTGGCAATACCAGCCTCATTTATCGTACTAGACCATAGTAGCTATAGTAACATTTTTCCTCCCCTCTGCTTCATCCTTTTCTTCCAAGTTTGTGCTATTTTTGTGGCTAGTAACAGAAGCTATGCCTTCTGATCATTGGAACAGCTGTGATCTCATCAATTCACTGCCAACTTTTCGGCAAAAAATGAATAGCCCACAAGAGAGGTGGGAGAGGATATTCATCTCCTGTTCTTAAAGTGGGGCTTGGAAATAGGTTCATTTTGCTGAGTTCCGGGGAGATGTGAAGAAGACAGTTGCGCAAGGCATGGGTTGGAATAGACTGCATTTTGCTAAGATATCTGTGCTTCTCAGCTTGGTATCAGTGCCACCACCTGCCAGTCAATACTGACAAGGCACCGGTGGTGGTGATGATGGTGGGAATTAGTCTCATTGTTCACAAAGCAATGACAGAAGCTAGTCAAGAACAGTGCCCTATAGCCACCCTACCAAAAAGAAGCAGGTTGTTTTCTTCCAACATTAGAGAGGTGAGAATCTACCTCTAATGTGCTGCATCTTAGCTCTGACCTAGAGCTGCTGCTGGCCTTTTCCACTCTCAGATGGTCATAAAATTCCCAGTTTGACTTTGGTAATTGCCAGTTTTTTTCCTGAGGTGGTCAAGATTAGAGAACCATTAATTTCTGTATTAGGGGGAAATGCCTGAAATAAGCTTTGCTTGTATGAATTGACCCATTATTCCTGGTGCTCTTGATATATTATATATGTTGTGAATTTGATTTTGCTGGGTCTCTGGACCGTAATGAAGAATTGATTGATTGAAGATACTGTCAGATGGTCACTGGGTCCAGGGGCTTGATAAATTCCTGTGGAACCACAGTGAAAGGAACACAGTGGCATGAAAGCCATTAGTCAAAAGAGGAAGATGGCAATCTCTACAAAAAAGAGGCAGCCTTTAGGTTATCCTGACATACCTTCATCCAGAAAAAATGCTCTGTTCCCAAACAGCTCCTCTGGTAGAGCAAAGACCTGATTGGGTCTGCCTTGTTCAGTAGTTTCCATTTCTTACATTTGGATCTGTGACTTTTGCAGTGTGATTTGTTCATCCAGGAGGGGGCAAGATTAGGAAGAACCCCCGCTGAAGTGGTCTCGACCTGTGACATCACTTTCGCCTGCGTATCTGACCCAAAGGCAGCCAAGGATGTAAGGATTATCTCTTTTCTCACACCCACAACCCCTGTGTACATTTTCTTTGTCACAGCTGACTTGTCCAGCACTGCCCAAAACTGTTCCAACAAACATTGGTTCCAGATGGATGACTCTTCTCCTTCCTCCCTTCCCTGTGTACCTCCCCTCCATCACTGGAAGCCCTGTGGAGAAGGGAGAAAGGAGGCAACCTCTCCTCCTCCTTCCCTTCCCCATCTAATCCCCTGCTACTTCAAGCTGTGCTCCTTCCCTCCCTCCTCCATCCCCCTCCCCCCCCCGCCATCCACGGATAACTGAATCATCAGATGGCAAATCAGCGGATACGGGGGTGCTACTGTATAATCAATTCTGCAAGATAAATGCATAATGCAAAAACAAGTTTCTGGGTTAGTTTAAGTAGTTTGACTATAACTGTGGAGTTGCTTTGAACCAGAGTAGTGCAGATGTTGTTTTCTCTCATAAGATAGAGAGAAATTAGAAAGCTTTCTTTATTTGTTCATCTGGCCTACTGTTGTCTGTTGTGACTGGCAGCTTGTCTCTGGTAGGAAGCCCTTGCCCTCATCTCCTGTCTGATCCCATTTATTTGCTTGTTTGTTTTTAGAAGTCATTCTCCTTCCACAGTAACCACCCCATTTAACACAGACTGGTGGCATGAGCAGTTGCCAGTCAGAGGCCTCTGGCGTTAACACAATGAGCAAATTCTTTCTCTGCTTTTCCTTTAAAACAGAAAGGCTGTGTGAGTTAATCACTGGAGGCTTTTTGTTTGGCTACGTAAAGGTTTGTATGGCCCATAAAGCAGTAATGCCATCATGTTTCTAGGATGTGTAAAACACCCTTAAATTTACCCACTAATTCAGGGATGGCAACACAGTACCTATATGCAAACCCCATATCTATTTGTGTAGCCCTCCAGCATAGTGGAGGCAAAATGCAGCAATTTGACTTAAAAACAACATACGTGTTAAGTGGGCACCTTGTTTCAAAGTTAGTTGGGACTCACAGGAGCAAAGCTATCAACTTGAAAGCAAGGTGCACACTGCTGTACATTTTGTGTTAAAGTCAAACTGTACCTTTTGTGCCAGATCTTCCACCAGCAAGGACTGCAGTCCTTGGTGAGATTGGAGCAGACCAGTGTGGTCTCTAGTCATGGAAGTGGGTCACCCCTGCACACCAAATACTGAACACCTCTGTTCTCTGAATAGTTAATTTTGAAGCCTTGTAACTGAGATATTTTAGTGAGAGGAGGACAGTAGAAGCTGCGTTGGCATCAGGAAGGTTAATGTTCCTTTGCAGACACCCTATTGCTTTACCGCTCTTCTGTTCCCACAGCTGGTGCTTGGTCCTAGTGGAGTGCTCCAAGGTATACGTCCAGGAAAGTGCTACGTGGACATGTCAACTGTTGATGCAGACACTGTTACGGAACTGGCCCAGGTAACCACTGTGGAGTGGATATTCAGATCCCTTTTTTTCATTTTAACTGGGTTACCTTTTGTTCACTGTAGTGCTTGTTTTCATCTTACTTATTGAGGGATTGTGTACACCCACCCACAACTGTCTACTAGAGCCCGGGTGGTGCAGTGGTTTAATGCCAGTACTGCAGCCACAATGTTGTGAGTGTGATCCTACAGGGCTCCAAGATTGACTCAGCCTTCCATCCTTCCGTAGGTCAGTAAAATGAGTACCCAGCTTGTTGGGGGCAATTAGCTAACACATTGTAAACTGCTTAGGGAGTGCTTTGCAGTGATAAGTGGTATAGAAATATAAATGCTAAAATAAATGTTATTACAGTCAGTCATTAGACAATAGCTTTTATTGAATCTAGGGTGAACTTTCAGTTCCCTCAAAGAAACTGCACTGTCAGCATTCTGTTACTTACGTACTCTTTAGCACAGGAATGGGGGATATCCAGCTAAGTCCCTCTTCTAGGACCCACTGCTGGAAGAGTAGCAGGGAGATGAATCCTTGCTGTTATCCCCAATCTATGATCAGGGATAACAGTAGTGATTCCTTTCATTCACTCTCCCAGTGGATTCCATTCAGCTTGTTCCTCTTCTGTCTTCACTACATGGGCATGACAGAAGAGAAGTCAGAACCCACATCAACATGCTGGAGTAGGCCATCCAGTGCTTGTCAGTGGTGCTGGGCATGGCCATGCTCCTCAGTTATGTTCTCCCTGAGGAGAGGGGTTCGAGAAGGGGAAAATGTTCCCCCACCCTAAAAACTTTTCCCATCCATGCATTAGCAGTTACGGCTGAAATCAAGTTGAATCAGCTCCATTAAAGGAAGGACCTTGCAAATTCCCATTCATTTAGTTTGGACTAATGATTCGCTTGGTGTAGCGGTTTTCGTATTGGACTAGGACTGTGGAGACCAGGGATTCAGTCCCTACTCGGCCATGAAAACCCACTGGGTGACCTTGGGCAAGTCACACACTCTCAGCCTCAGAGGACGGGAAAGGCAAATCCCCTCTGAACAGATCTTGCCAAGAAAACCCCATGATAGGTTCACCTTAGGGTTGGCATAAGTTGGAAATGACATGAAGGCACACAGCAACAATAACTGGATCTAGGCCATAGAGTATTTTCAAATTTGAGGTAGTTCATAGGTGTTCCTGTACAGGCATACCTCTGTTAACAAAGTCTTTGACAAAGAAGCTCCTTTTTACAAAATCTTTTAATGTCTATCCAGCCTCCATGTTTTCCTCCTTATCCTCTGTCTAGCTAAAATGTTTTTAAGTAGCATTGGTGAAGGAGGACTGGAGGAAACATACACTTGGTGCTGGGCTCCAGCAGCCTGTCTGCAGCAAGCAAGTCAATAAATGTTGAGCAGGGAAAGATGGGGATTGTACTCCAGCTGATCCATGCGTGCCTGCCTGCAGCAGGCAAGGTAAACAGAAACTGCCTTGAGAATCCCTTACTGTGTATGAACAACAAAACAGTAAGGGGAAAAGCAGATAAGCCTGCCTCAGCATCTGATCAGCATGTTTAAAAAAAAAAAAAAGAATTTTCTGTCTTGTACTTCTCTTTTCAGTGGTGTAGGAACCTATCCCTATTCTCTCGATGTTATTTCTGCTTTTGGTACCAAATTTTCTGTTACAGAAGTCATGCCTAGGAATACATTTACTTTGTTAACCGAGGCATACCTGTAATTAATTTTTTCCTCAAGGTGACCATATAATGCAGCTTTTAAAACATATCTTTGTTGATAACGTCTGTGTGTGCATGAATAGGACATTTCCCCTTTTATTTCTTTTAGGTGATTGTATCCAGAGGTGGTCGCTTTCTGGAAGCACCAGTTTCAGGGAACCAACAGCTGTCTAATGATGGGATGCTGGTGATATTAGCAGCTGGAGACAGGGGTTTATATGAAGACTGCAGTAGTTGTTTTCAGGCAATGGGGAAGACCTCTTTTTTTCTAGGTAAAACTCCCACTTCCATACTGAAAAGAATTTTAACATAGGTGGAACTAGTCTACATCCACTGATGCCTAACCCTGAACAGGCTTCAGTAATAAATATTCTTACCTCGAGTGAACCTACACTCTGCATGTTTTGTTTGGAACACAGGCCTGTTCTGGGCTGTCCAACTGTGTGTGCTTTTCTCATAGGGGAAGTGGGCAATGCTGCCAAGATGATGCTGATCGTGAACATGGTCCAAGGAAGCTTCATGGCCACAATAGCAGAAGGACTGACTCTGGCTCAAGTGACTGGTCAGTCTCAGCAGACCCTTCTGGATATCCTCAATCAGGGACAGCTTGCCAGCATCTTCCTGGACCAGAAGTGCCAAAGTAAAGTTATTTTTCCCCCTAATTCTCCCTTGATACAGAGAGGCGGCATGTCTTTGTCAGTGAGCAGGTGCAGAACAAATGTTGAAAGAGATTTCACAAGAGGTGTAATCGGTATTGCCTCTGAGGTTTCATGAATCCACACTTTTTCCTTTCTAGTGTAGGGTGAATATGTTGCAGTGAGACATAGCCAGCTCTCCCATATCCACCCCAAACATATTATGTGCTGGCTGTACATACTTGTTGATTGGGTGGTCTTCAGAGCCAGGCCTTTAAATCGAAAGGTGCTAGGACTCAATGAGGAGGCAGGGTAGCATCACAGCTCAGTGGTAAAACGCAGAAGTTCCCCAAATTTGATCTTAGCAGATCTAGAAAAGATCTCTCCCTGAGGAGTCTAGAAAATCACTGCCAGTAGAGATACAAGTCAAGTGTATATGAGGCTGTGGTCTTCATATGGTCAAGTGGGTGTAGTGGTGTTTAACTTTGAATGGGAGAATGTAGGTGTCAACAGCTCAGAAAGTACAATGTGAAAAAGTACCTTGGATTTTCCCCTTCTTTTCTAGACATCTTGCAAGGAAATTTTAAACCAGACTTCTATCTGAAATACATCCAGAAAGATCTCAGATTAGCCATTGCATTAGGTGATTCTGTTAATCACCCAACTCCCATGGCAGCTGCAGCCAATGAGGTATGTCCTGTCTAAGCTCATTTCTGGTTTTGAGCAAACTGTTCCAAGCATTCTCTGTCTGCCTGCATGAGTCCTTATAAAATAAAATGCAAAGCTGTCTTTTGATCAACTTCAAGGCAGGTAATAGATGCTGAATCACTTTAGTTAGCTTGCAACAAAATCAGGTTGGCTGACCGGATAGTTTAAGTGGAAGTTAACGTGTTGCTTATACCTCTAGGCGGGGGAAGTATTATAGTCAAACACTGTGGCAGATACAGTGTTTTTGATGACAGATTTTTACTGGACTTGTCAAATTGATGAAGTTCAGTCATTCTCAGCTGGTGGAGAAGGAGCCATCCATGAACGGTTTAACGCCTGTCGCTGCCATTGAAATCTACTCTCCTGTAACTTAAAACCATTACACCAATTTCTGCTCTCTAAGCCAACAAAAAACAAGCCAAGAAGAAGAACTGAAGCAGGAGGAGATGAAGTCCAATGGAGGTTCAGTTTAAAATAACACAATATCTTGCATAGCCTAGGCAACTACAGGAGTTAACCCATTCATGGATGTCTCTTTTTTCTCCTTGGCAAGAATGAACCTTTATGTAAGTATTCCGATGTGCCCTAAAGCATTGTAAAAAAATCCTTCTGTTTGTATTATCTTTATACATTTAGAATTAATCCTGTAGAATTAGCTGTTTTGATATTGCTTATAGTTATCAATATTAATATTTCAATGGAATATTTTAGTTGTTTTACGTAACACAGCCATAGTGTAATAAACAGGGGCTGATTAGTGCTTGCAGGCTTAGTTTGCATAGTTAGCTATATACAAGTCCTGGCTCAGGCACCCATTACGTCACACAGCCCTGCCTGAAGGAAGGATTGGTAGATGTTACTGAGCGTGTCCTATATCTAGAGGTAAACTGCTAAATATTAGAATAATACTGTTAATTTTTGCTGTGACTCGTTTTTTACTGCCTTGTCTCTCCCTCAGGTCTACAAACGGGCAAAGGCATTGGACCAATCTGACAATGATATGTCTGCTGTGTACAGGGCCTACATCCATTAGGCATCCCATTCTTATTGTTAATACTATGATTATTGATGCTGATGAATACTGGGTTTTAACTTTGGACCAGTCCATCTCTGTCTGTCTGTCTTTCTTTTCCACCCCCTACTCCTTTTCTTTTTTTAATACAAAAACTCTGAGATCTGCCACGTGGGCAGTTGCTACAGCCAAGAGGGCAGTCACTGCATCAAGCCTTCCTGTGCCAGCAGTAGGAAGAGTAGCAGACGGGGTTGGATCCTTAACCATCATGAGAACAAGTCTATGCCACCTGATGAGAGTCACGGGAAAAAATGGTGGCAGGTGACTCTTGCCAGAAAAACTGCTGCTAGGCCTTATTCTGGTTCTCGTTCCTATGAGTGTCCCCAAGGTTTTCTTTTAATTGTTTCTAACTGCTGTTTCACTTCTTTGCTGTGGGTAATGTATACGTTGGCCTCTCTTGTGCATTAGGGATGATTGAAAGATAGAGGATGTCCCACCTACCAGTGAATCTTTATGGCTCTAGACTTTGATTAGGATGGTAACCTGGCTCCTGTGTGCTTTCCTGAGAGGAAATGGCGACGGCATTAAAATCAGTACAGTGTTGGTGGGCGCATTCTTCACTTCATCAGCTCATTGCTATTATTTCTGAGGATAAAAGCTGGTTCCATCCATCCATGCCATTGCCTGTCGAAAGAATGAACTAGCATGTATATTTTTAAGATGAATGAGAATGACATCCATGGTGTCTTCCTTGGATTATTCACCAGACAGCATGCCAAGCAGATACACACTTGTTGGTCTATGCCTGTCAGTGTGTTTGACGACTTGGATTCTTCTAGTGTTGCTTAGATTAGCTATAGGGCAAGAAAACAGAATCAGAAAGAGCTTGGCTTTTGGAAGCCTCAAACTCTAAAACCCCACAATCTTTTGGTCAGGTTTTCCTTTATGTAAAAGCGGTGGAGAAAAGCCTATTTCACAGCAAAGAGGGTAGCACTAACTGCTGAACTCTCTGCGTGAGTGATTGAATGGCAGTGCCAGCAGGCTGCATAATTTGTTTATGAAATTGTGGGTTTTCCCAAGAGCTGATTAACCAGGTAGCTGTGTTGCATAAATACTGTGTAAAGTATGGGGAGTGGCTTCTGTTGATGAGGTCTGTTATTACAGTCCCATAAGAAGTCAAGCAGAATCCTAGAGAGTTCAGAAAAATCCTCTTGAATAATTTGGCCATTGCTCAATAAAGGCAAGCTTTTTGAACCCAATAGATCTTGACAACATACTTCACTAACAAGAAAGCTGGTGGCACAACTGAACAAGGTTGACTTCTTTCTGGTGACCCTTTAATTTTTAAAATGGATTGTAGAGATATAAAGAGATAATGTTGTACAAAGAGCAAAGAAAATGCATACCTGCAACATTACAAAGATTTTTGAGATTCAGATGCTTCTGTTTTAAAGCTCGTATCAGTATTAATCCTTGAAGATACTCCTTTATACACTGTAAGAAAGTCTGTGTGGTGAGAGATTGGGAACACAGCAGGTTCAGCATCCAGTTTTGTGCAATGGATTTCACACATTAGGATGTGGCTATATATATATATATATATATATAAAACTAACCTGTACATCTTGATTTTCTGGCACACGTATTGCATGGATCAGACCTACATACATTGGGCTCTGTGTATATTGGCTCCAGTGCAAACGTGAAGTCCAACCCTTTAACCTCAGATGAGATGAGGAACAATGAGGATGTGCTGGGCATGTTCAAAATACAAGCAGAAGGCTTGGGGTTTATTTTGTGTTTGAAACTCGAAGAATGGAACCAATCCATTTTGGGTTCTAGTCCTGTAGGAACACATGCTTCTCAAGTCTCTTTGTCTTCTGTAGTATAGGCAGTCGTCATGGAAAAGGAAGCAAACCATTTAGCATAAGGTCCCCAATGACAGCTTTCCCTAACCAGATAACACCTAGATTCTTAGGACCATAAACTTTTATCATCCTCACCCAGTGGTGGGAGTTCTAGTCCTACCCATCTGGAGGGCAGCAAGTTGTGGAAAGTTGCTCTTATAGCCTCAGCCATCAGAGTTGCTTTCCTCTACACCCAGATTTATCTTATTACTGGAAACTAACACATAGTTGTAATTTTATGGATCTCTAATTCCAGATGGGTCTTGCAAGAACTGCTAGGATGTCTCAGTTAGAACAGGCATATCTGGGGGCTTCAGAGATTTGCTTTTCAGCCCTTTCTGCAGGCTGAATTGACAGCCCCAATGGATCTTTGCTAAGGACCCTCAGTTGCTCTCCCAAGGTATGCCTGAAGTTTGCTAAAGGAAAAATTTCTTAACCTGTGGAAACTGTGCACAGAAATAAATAGCAGATCCCTGAATGCTTGCTTTTGCCTTCAAACAAAAAACCCAAACTGAGCTTGGAATGGAGGTAGTAGAGAACTATGATGTCTTCCGATTAAGGCCTATCTTGTGGATTGTTTAGCAAAGGGAAGAAAGATCTACTAAAGGGTGGGCCCTTCCTGTAGGACTGTACAGTTACCGATACACCAAGGCTCAAGATGCCATTTCAGAAGGATAGCCTTGTTTTTCTTGTTGTTAGAGAAACAGTGAAGTATGTGGTGCCTTAAAATTTTATTATGGCATAAGCTCTCATAGGTCAGAATAGCACTCTGCCCTCATACGTTTTATACCACAATATATTTCTTAGTTTTTAAGGTGCCCAAGACTCCTCATTCAACACTAGAAATCTCTTGCCAGCTCCAGGAGCCACTTCATTCAAAATCTTTGTATGGGTCTCTTTAAATCCCAGTTGGTGATAGTGCAAGAGGTAAAGCATGGATTACAAGAGAATATAATGGAACTGGCTTAGTCTTTGTTGTCTTAATATTGTTAAGAAGACTGTAAAGTTCCTTTTTAATGGGGATTTCTGTTTTAGCAATTGCTTTATTTTTTGTTCCCTCCTTTTTAAAGAGAAAAAAAATGTGACACTTGTGGAAAGCTTGTAAGAAAAAGCAGTTTTCTTTTAAATCCTTCTCCTTTGATGACCGATCTATAGATAATTAAGGTTGTGAATTTTTTTTTATTTTGCCTTGTTTTTAATTAACGTTTGTCATTCAGAATAGGATGTGTGGTGATGATTAAATGGCAAAAACAGAAGATATGATTTTTTTTCTTGTGCAATTAACAAAGCTATTGGCAAAAGGAAATAAAACCTTTCTTGGTAACACAATGTTACTTGTCTGTTCCTAAAATCTCCCGCATTATTTTCTGTACTTTTGATACCAGGGGCACAAATTTTCAGTCTGCTGTTTCCTCCATGAGGAAGAAAGCATGCTTTATTGATACTCTTCTGTTACTTTCTCCTGCTATAAAATTCCTTTCTGTTTCACTCCTACTGGCCCTTCCTCCAAACATACATCACAGCTCAAAATTCGATACTCTTATTTAACAGAATATGTACAATTATTAGTAGGATATCCGTTTATATTGGGGGTTCACATCACTCTTCACAAAATAACGTGCAGCCTGTCTCCTTGCGTATTTTAACTTGGCTCATAGAATTGCCTCAATTGTCCAGTTCCCCTCTCTTCAGTCTGTTTGTTCAATTACGTAACTGTTTGAGCAATGATCATTAGAGCAATGCATGTTGCAGTGGGCAGTTGCAGTACACCCATTTTCAAGATAATGCACCTGGCCGTATATTAGTTTTCGGAGGGGAAATCAAGACTGCTTAAATGGGCATAAACCCCTAGCTTGCTTAGGGCTGCCAGAGTGGGTGGAGAGGCTCAGCAGCTCCCTGTATTTTTATGTTGAACATGATGGTAGGGCCTGTTCTCCCTTCTGTCAAAATGCTCCACCACCCCTCAATTGTCAGCCCGCTCATTCATCTGCATGGAATTCCTTACTGCTTTATGGCTACGTGGCTAGGCTAAATCAGAGGGAAAAGTCAAAATAGCATCCTAGCAAAAGTACAGAATTGTATTAAGTCTCACCTCAGGTGCTTCCCGCAATCCCATTCTGTTTATAGAGATGGGTGGCCACAACTGTGGGAGTTCAGGGCTACGGACCACACCTTGCTGCGATTTGTGTGAACTGCAGCAGCTAAACATAAATTAAAATGGTAGCAGTGAGCCTGCCTTGTTCTCTGAAAGGAGGCAGCTAGAAATAGTATAGAAGGATTTAGCAGAACAGAGTCCAGCTGCATTGCTGACCTGTTCCTGCCACAGAGGTAGATGGTAGAAAGTGTTATACTGTAATTGTTTCTAGCAATTCTTACAAAGGGATTCTCCTGCCTAAAGAATTATTCTTGCTTCTGTGTATTGGTCCTGTGTATTGGTGTATATGTGACAAATGTTGCTGTCCTTGAGCAAGCAGGGATCACCAGCATTGAGAACACAGCTGCGCTGGGCAGAGCACTTTTTAGGATGGAGGACCATCGCCTCCCAAAAATAGTACTCTACGGTGAACTCGCCACGGGTCAGTGTAAGAGGGGTGCTCCAAAAAAGCAACACAAGGCTCCCTGAAACAAGATCTCAGGCTCGGCCAAATTGATCACCAACCATGGTCCGCCCTGGCCTCACATCAGGAGGCATGGAGACGCACTATCCACAATGCTGCAGCCTTATTTGAGAACTCACACCAAGTCTTGAAGAGAAACGACAACGCAGAAAGAATCACAACCCAGAAACATCACCCAAGGAGACCACCTGCTGTGCTTTCTGCAACCGGACTTGTTTATCTCGGATTGGCCTTTTCAGTCATCAGCGCGCTTGCAGAAAGCGCGGGATGAGTCCTTTCTGAATCTTAGTTTGCAAAGAAAAGCCAGAGAGAGGTATTGGTCCTATTATAAAAGCACCATACTGTACAGTTGGGGTGTGTGGATGGCTACCAGTTTGTTCTTGTGCATTTTAATAAAAATTTCGCTGGTTAGAGTTAACTGCATGTTCTCTTCAAGGCAAGCCTCCCCAACCCCTGGCTAGGTTGGTTGTAAATTAGATAAGAGACCAAACTTTGGAGGGGTTTTTTCATTATTATTTTTTACAATTTTTCCTATTTATTCAGGTTATGGGAGGTTTTCTTTTCAATGCTGCAGTTCCAGGCTGATTGTCCCTTTTCCTGAAAAATAATTTGTATCATATACAGATTTCAGGGGCTTGCTTCTGAAATGCAATACCGTAACGAGAAGGTTGCAGTTTCAGCTGATTCTTAGTACTGCAATTGCCTAAAGTATTTTAAAAGCTGTTTTTGTAAGCTATTTATTAATGCAATATGAATCTATCAATAAATACAATTTTGTAGGTGAGAGAAATGGATTTTGCAATGCAAGTACAGTACATTAAAAGTTTAAAGCGCACGATACACAGTTTTAAGAGCCAATCATGCCTGAGATGTTATATTTTGGCAATATCATGAGAAGGCAGACCTTGCCTAGAAAAGACAATTACCAATAATGCTTGGTAAGATAGAAATCCATAGGAAAAGAGGAAGAGGCTGGCTGGCTTGGCCTGCGCATTGCCATTCATTCAGCTCCAGCCCAAATTTGCAAGAAGAAGCAGGAGAAAAGTCTTTTCCCCCCCAGTGCCCCTGAGGCATTAATGGATGGTATATTGTTGTTATTATTACTTTAAATCTTGAGTTAAGTCTTGGGGTCCCAGGCACGAAAATGTATTTAAAGGGAGTCCTTGGTCAAGAAAGGGTTAAGAGCCACCGCTGTATGAGAAAATCTTGCTCTTATGACGTCATTTGCCTCAGGAATTATGTGACGTTACAACTCTCCCTGAAACAGAAAAACTAGACTAGGGCCCAAGCTTGACGCCCTCGACCAATCAGCTGCCGCCTACTTCCCCAGTTGCTAGGCAGGAATTCAAAAGGGGGCGGAGCCAATTGAAGACAAGGCCACCTGCGCCATCTGGAAAGCCCGGCTTGCTCCTTGAGATCCACGCCTCTCTGGCCTTCGGCATCTCTATGGTAGAAAGCCTTACCTTTTTTTTTTTTTTTACACCGGAAGGTAGTGGAGCGAGCTCGAGCTCCAGACCGGAAGTGCTGATACAGATGACTGTCGCTCCAACGGCGTCTGTCCTCTCTGGCTATTTAAAAAGGAGGACGAAGTGGGCGGGACATAAAAAAGAGGCTCAACCAATCAGAGGGTCGGTGCCGGGAGGATCTGTCCAATGAGGAGCGAGGGGCGTCGAGCCCGCGTTTCGGGTCCGTTTGCTGTCTCCGTGAGGCGATTCTTCTTCTTCGTGGTGAGGGGAAAGGAAGGGAAGCGGCCATGAGGATGGCGGCCCTGGCGAGCGCGGCCGAGCGAGCTGTGCTGGTAAGAAGGCTCCTCCTCAGGGACCGGCTCGGAGTGGGTTTCCTTCTGGGGGGGGGGAGGTAATATTTGACGTCACGGCTGAGGGCCGTTTGTGACGTCATCAGCGCCTAGCATTGGCCGTGAGCATCGTGTTGGCATCCTTCGGTATTTATTTCCCTCGATATCCGTTGTAATAATACTCACAGTAAAGCAATTATAGGCTGTTTATTTTTAAAATATATTTTAAATATAATGTTTGACGTCACTGCTGAGGGCGACGGTGTTTTGTGACGTCATTTTGTGACGTCATCCCCGCATCGTGTTGGCATCCCTCGGTATTGAGTGTTTGTTTTTTAACCCTTCCTTTTCTACTGAAGGATTATCTTTTCTTAATAGCCATGGTAATAATACTTATTAGAAAAGCATTAAGAGTATGTTTTAATTTTTATATTTTTATATGTGATGTTTGACGTCACGGCTGAGGGCAACGGTCGTTTTGTGACGTCATCAGCGCCTAGCATTGACCGTGAGCATCGTGTTGGCATCCTTTGGTATTCGGTATTTATTTTCCCCGATATCCGTTGTAATAATACCCACAGTAAAGCAATTATAGGGTGTTTATTTTTTTAATACATTTTAATATAATGTTTGACGTCACTAATGAGGGCGATGGTCGTTTGTGACATCATTTTGTGACGTCATTCCCCGCATCGTGTTGGCATCCCTCAGTGTTGATGCTTTTTTTGTTTTTACCCTTCCTCTTCTACTAAAGGATTATCTTTTCTTAATAGCCATGGTAATAATACACTCAGAAAAGCAATAATAGGATGTTTTAATTTTTTATATTTTTAAATATGATGCTTGACGTCACGGCTGAGGGCGACGGACGTGTTGTGATGTCATCAGCGCCAAGGGTTGGTCCTGAACATGTTGGCATCTTTGCTTTGGGGTGTTTTTTTCTCCCATATTTTTTTATATTTTTAAATGGGATGTTTGACGTCACTGTTGAGTGCAGCGGGCGTTTGTGATGTCATCAGCACCAAGTGTTGACCCTGAGCATGTTGGCATCCTCAGTTTTGGGTGTTTTTTCTCCCTATTCTACTGAGGGATTGTTGTTTCCAATACCCATGGTAATACAGATGTCCATCTGTATCCACGAATTTGGTATCCAGATTTAAGTATTCACAGCTTGAAAATATTCTTTAAAAAATAATACTCCCCAAAGCAAACCTTGATTTTGCCATCTTATATAAGGGACACCATTTTGCTATGCCATTGCACATAATGAGACTTGAGTATTCACGGATTTTGGTATCCAGAAAGGGGATCCTGGAATCAAACTCTAGCGAATGTGAAGGGACAACTGTAATACTCATAGTAAAACAATGATACGGTGTTAGTTTTTTATATTTTTAAATATGATGTTTGACATCACTGCTGATGTCGATGGTCGTTTGTGACATCATTGGCACATAGCCGTGCGCATTGTGTTGGCGTGTTTGGGGTGTTTTTTCCACCCTCCCTCTTCTACTGAAGGATTATTTTTTTCCAATATCCTTTCTAATAAATACTCATAATAAAGCGATAATAGGGTGTTTATTTTTATATTTTTTACTATTATGTTTGACATCACTATTGTGGTCAACAGTCATTTGTGACGCCATCCCCGCAGGCATTGGCCCTGAGCATGTTGGCATCCTAGGTACTGGGTAGTTTTTTTCTTCCTTTCCTACTGAAGGATTGTTGTTTTCAATACCCATTATAATAATGCCCACAGTAAAGCAATTTTTAAAAATATATTTCTCGTGACATAGAGAGTGGGTCAAGGACCCCAGAAGACTTCTTCCCCCACTTCTTTTATCCTCGCAACTAGTGGCTCTTATCTTTACCAGGGACCCCTTTTAAATATCTTTTGTTGCCAGGGACCCCCAAGACTTTACTCAAGATTTAAAACAACAACAACACCTAATAATAATAATAATAATAATAATAATAATAATAATACAATTATACCATCCATTAAACCTTCCCTCAGAAGCATTGGACGGGGAGAGAAGACTTTTCTCCTGCTTCTTCCTATAAGTTTGTGGCTGGAGCATATTGAATGGCAATGTGCAGGCCAAGCCAGCCAGCCTTGCCTGGCTTATGGCCTATACCATGTCAGATTTGGTATACCTCTGAATAAAAGGTAGTTGGAGACAGGGCAGGGGGAAGCTGTTGCTTCATGCCCTGCTATGGGCTTCCTAGAAGCGTCTGGCTAGTCAGTGCTGGAAAGAGGATGCTGGGCTAGATGGACCAGATTGAAACTAATTGAGGTGGTCAGGCTTCACGGTGCTTGTGTAGGAAGCCATCAGTTATTGAATGCTTCATAACAATTTTGTAAAAAGCTTGGTAACATTTTAATTTTTAAAAAAGTAAATTACTTTATCACTTCTAGCTCAGTCTAATCCTTGCTCTTCTAGTTTTCTGCTTACAGGGTGTTTTGTGTGTGTGTTTTACACAAGGAGCATTCAAAAATATTCTTGACACAGCTGCAGTCTGAAGTGTTATAGCCCTTTCTCCCATCTTTGGATCTTTTGCAAAATAATTCAGCTGCATGTTCAGATCCCAACTCAGGCTTCCCTTCCCCCAAAGGAGTGGCAGTCGCTTCAGTATCAGATTTCTTACTGATCTATACAAAAGGTCCCTTTTGTTCAGCATTCTTGTCTCTAGCAGTAACCTTCCAGATATCTCGACCAAACGCACAAACAAATGGTTTGTGATGATGCACAATCTCTGTAGCTTATATTCACAGATGTCCTGCTTCTGATTGTGGATGATCAGTTTTAATTTTTACATTCCTTTGATAGAATTTTGACCTTTAAGTTAACCTTTGATAGTTTGACCTACAAATATGACAGCCTCTTTGTTCATGCTTATGTTTTGGAAACACATCCCGTTTTAAGCCTTTCTCCATAAATCACGCCCATGTTCTTCTAGCACAGAGGTAGAACTGTTGCTAGAACTCAGGATGATTTGCATTAGATTGCCAGGGATTTCTGACTCTCAGTTATTTAACAGCAGCAACAAAGAGGACTCCTTTCCCCACTAAATTACACTGCTGAAATGAAGCATTTTTAGGATAATCAGTTGTGGATTATAGAAAAACTGAGATTTATTCAGTTTTGGTACTGAAACCAGGATTCTTTAATCTTGTCTCTTGTTTCTGGTTCCATTTGGTAAATCCTGGGTTCTAGTAAAAAAATACACTCAAATCCATTCCTTAAGCCCAAAGTCTCCTTATCACTGTTCTAGCAAACTCAGATACCCTTGCTTCTATAAAGCAAATGTCTGCCACAACACTTTTCATTTCCCAGTGACTTCTTAAATACCTTTCAGAACTTTTCCTGAAAGACTTGAATTGAATTGGAGATTGTGCTCGGGCCATTTGTATCACTGCTGTTGAAGTAAAAAAAAAATGTGGGCCTCTGCGCAGTACCATACGGTTCCAAGCCCCATGCTTGCTGCTTTGAGGCAACAGATCAGATCAGGAGATTAGTTGACCTACTAATACTAAACATCTCAGACAGAGAGTTCTCAGCTGAATGGCTGAAATATTTGTAAAAAAACAAAACAAAGAGGAAAAGCCTCCTTTGGGATCAACTGATGCTTTCAAAAGGCCCATTGCAAAGGGGAGGACTCATTTTTCAGGATGTCTCAGCATTGGGTATGAACTACCAGTAGCTCTTTTCTACCTAGTAATGCCCCCTAAATTAGTATTCCTCCTGTATTGCAATTAGGCCTTAATAAGCCTCTACTAGAAAACATACTTTTTCAAGTCTCAATCCAGCTTCAGAGAGAGGAGGAGGTTAAGGTCCCTTATCTCTGATTACTGATAAGGGATAAGTGCAGCAGGGAAACTGCAAGGCCAAATGACCACCTCTCATTGGAAAATATCTAGCCCGCAAGCTGGCTCACCATATCTGACCGAAAGCTTAAGCTATTGTAAGTCTGTTAAGGTTCTAGAAAACCGCTTGCCTTGTCTTCAGCTGGTTTTTATAGTATATTACATCTATATTACTCTAATCTGGTGCTCTTCTTATCGCTAGGTTATCATCGGGCCTCATCGGTCACTGATTCCATTGCATGCATAATTGAATTGCTTGAGCCTTATTCATACAATTACTTGAAACAACAGCTCCACGCTGTGTAAAATTCTTAACAATCCCTTTTGAAAGAGCTATGGGGGAGGATTACAAGATTCTTCTCACGAGTGCTCTTGTTCTCTTTTAGCAAGCATTTTGATAACCGAGACTCATCTGTACCCAGTGAGGATGATTCACGGTACCTTCCAACCAAAGCAGTTTTCACCTGTATAAAATATGACAGGCCACTATATATAAATGAAGACTATATCAAGTACTTTGTGTGCAAACTATCCAGTATTGGTAAACCTGTTTCAAACACAAGTCCCAGTATAGTATTGGAATGGCATTGTAAAGAATTTCATTCAGTGCTGCCAAGGCTCTGTTGAACAGGGAACATTTGCAGCAAGTAATCATCTGTCTTCAAGTAGGAAGGTCTAAGTGAACAGTAACCTTCCCATTCAGAACTAAAAAGTGTGTTTTGAAGTAAAGAAAAAGAGCAGTGTGGGGGCAGAATTTAAGGGTTAGTTCCTGCTTTGTGCCATTCCCTTTAAAAGACAATGAGGGCAGGCTCATGGCACTGGTTGCAAGTTAATTATTAGAGCAGTATTGGAAACGGCAGGCATATTATGCTTCTAAGCAAATTTGTTTGTGGCTTGGTTGCCCTTCAGGAGGCTAACAATGTCATGATTTCAGTCCTGTGTAAACAAACAGATCCCCCCTCCCCAGCATTCCTAGTATTGATGTTCTTCTTTGAACCTGTGCATCTTCCGTTTTTAAACAAAATTTCACAAGTTTCACCAAAGAGGAATGGTGCAACTGAAAACTTGCTGCAGAATTTGGAACTGTGTGTATTGTACACACTTTATTTCATCAAAGCTTGGAACAGGGTTTCTGTAAGGAGGGGTGATAAAGCATTAGTTATAGGAAAGGTGTAGGAGGTGTGCCGAGTTTAAGTCAAGCCTTACTGATCACTGGAAGTACCCTGTAAAATTCTACCTCTGCCACAAATGAATGAATTTTCCTTTTGGCCAATGACCACATCAAACAAAAAATTCGGTATTAAGTATAAAATACATGCAATGCAACAGTATGAAACAGTATAAAACAGTAATTCTTTAAATACCGTGTCATCATCTTACACTGACATGTGATTGCTGCTGCCCAGAAACTGGTTACTTTTGCTGTAATTTAAAGGAATTGATCAGCCAGAGGATAATCAATATAATTTTAATATCAGTTGTAAGTATTTTATATTTATACTGTATTGTATTTATACTTAATTTTATCTGGTCATTGACCAAAACAAAAATTTATTCATTCATCTCTGTAACCATGGCAGTCATTGCTTGTATTGATGAGTTTCCCAAGATTTCTATCAGAATGTCCAATTTTTTGCAGTTGTAGATACAGGTTGTAGCCAGCAGACTGTAGTGGTTTGAGTGTTGGACTAGCCCTCTGGGAGACAAGGGTTTAAATTCCCATTCAGACATGGAAACCCACTGGGTGACCTTGGGCAAGTCACACTCTCTCAGCCTCAGAGGAAGGCAATAGCAAACCTCTGAATAAATCTTGCCAAGAAAACCCAGTGATAGAAATGACTTAAAGGCACACACTAACAGATGTAAGGTATGAATTGTAGTGCTTAGTTCTCTTTTATACCTTTGTGATCAAAGAGGGGCTTTGGCAGCGATCAAAACATCAGGGGTATTGTCAGCAAAGGGACAACATTCTGTGCTGTGCTGAATCATTATGGACTTATGAGAACCCTTTCCATGTTTAGGAGGAGGAGATACATTTTATCCTTGCTCAGCAATTGCAGTATGTGTTCTTTACATACTTTTGTGTTGGGCAGGATCTGAAAGAAGTATATTTTTTAGCCCTTCTTAAAATGTCCTTGCCAAATGAAGCGTGATGGGTAACTGTTCTAGAGAGGGTCAAAACTCTGTCCCACTAAATTTGAGATGCGGACAAGATAAAAGCCTCACCTCCACCCTGGTGGTGTTCATCAAGATCACTCTACCTTTCCTGCCCAGCAGTCCTACGGTAATTATTGCCTCTGCTCACCATATTGGCCCATGCACTGCTGCTCCACTTAGTGTTAAGCCTTGGCAACTTGTGTTGATCCCAACAGATCCAACACAGGTCACCATGAAAAAAGGGTGTCCACTCCAGTATAATGAGTAAATATTAAATAGCATCATATGAAACCTCTGGCTGCATAATACCCTAGGTACTGTTTTTTAATATTTTAAATAAAAGTGGGTTATACATACTGGATTTTTGAAAATAAATATTTTCTTTCCACACAGCAAGAAGAATTCAAGTGGCTCTTACGGGAGGAGGTTCATACTGTCCTTCGGCAGCTGCAGGATATTCTGAAGGTATTTCACAAAAAGTCCTACTTGCTTTCAGCTATGCTTTTCTCTGTCAGCACTCTTCAAATTACTAGCCATGCTAGCAGCTACTCTGATCTCAATTTCCATTACAAAACAGTTCTGAACTTGCTATGGGCTCTGCTCTCTTATCCCCTTATCAGAGCTTAAGCAGCTGTAGGCCAAGTAGAGGTTTCACCAGTGAGGAGCCAAGTATCTGCCTGCCCAGGCTGGCTTCATAGAATAGTCTGGAAAGGACCCAGTTGAGGGCTACTAGTTATGAACTGGAGATTTGGCTTCTCACCATCCATTCCAGGTAGAGCTGGAAAGCACTTGAGTTAGTGGGATGAACTAAAATTCCAGAAGCAAATTAGATCAGGGGTGGGCAACTGTGGAAGACCAGGAAGCTGCATTAGCCTTCCCGGAGACCTTGGGAAGCCACACACCCACACCCACACCTGCTCCCACAATAAAAAATCAAATGTCTTTGCCCCCAAATATTCCTACACACTCTCTAGGGGACATGAGGGCATGGTTTTGGACCTTCCTGGTCACCTCGAGGGCATTTTGGAGAAAATATTATCATCATCATCATCTCCAATATGTGGGCCCCTGGGGGCTACAGAAACAGTCCTGGGTCCACATGCATCCCACAGGCCATGCCCCCCCCCATTTAAATGCAAGGCAGTAGTGATGCAGGTTGGGTAAGTTAGATCTGTAAATTTATTTTTGCAGGAAACAAAGTTGTGTGTCCCTCGGTCTATATCAAACGAACCCATTAGAACAGCTCATGCCTTTGGCACTCATTTTTCTCTTTTTCTTTCTTGCCTAGGAGGCTTCTCATCGCTTTACTTTGCCTGTGGGTGGCTCAGAGGGACCCATGAAACAGGAGAACTTTATTCTGGGTAGTTCAAAGTACGTACTGGTATCTTGGGGTGTAATATGCTTTGCAGTTCTTGGTTCCTCATAGCCAAGGTGAACCAGCCTTAGCAAAGACCACCTCATGGGAGAAAATTTAAATTTGAAGTCTTTGATCTCAGCTGAACCCTTTTGCCCACTGCACCATGCTGCTTATACATAAATGGGTTCTCAGATGGCATCCCAGGGAGCCTCTGTACAGGAGCATTTAAAAACCATTTAGCTTCTGCTAGTGCAATTAAGTTTAAACAGAAGCATATGCTTGAGCTAATAAGATCTCTCTCATTGTTGTCCTCCACCGTGGAATTTAAAACAAGCCCATTCTCCTTTCCTTTGAATTCCTCCTCAATAGCTACCTTTTTTGGCTCTAACCTTAAGTTCTTACTCTGAACTGCAGTAACAGCATTTGCTCACATTCTTGCATTTCTGCTTTCTCTGTGCTTCCCACCTTTATGTTGTTCTTTCCCACTCATAAAGAGTAAGGTGCCACATGAATAATAAAGGGAGATCAAAGAAAAAGACCATAAGGACATGATGTGTTTTGCACTACCCTTTAAATAAAAGGGATGGCTACATGTCCTGTACCTTTTAGTGGTTGTAGTGCAAGAAATCATGTCTCATACTTAGGACTTTGGATACAGTGGTGTGTACAAAATATCTTCCTTTCCCAATTTTCATAGCCCCATTTGGGGAAAGCAAAGTGGCCATTTCTCTCTTGGGGCGCTCAATGGCAAAACTCACCACGCCCTTACCTTTAACAGTGGTGATAGATGTAACTTCTTCTGTTGTTTAATTTTATTTTTCTGAGTCTGCTGGTGCCACAGCCTATAAGAAGATAGCTCTACTTTGGGCAGCTTTAACCCGCCAATGACTTTAGTGTAGTGTCTTTTGGGGAGGGGTGTATTGATTTGAGCATTGGATTAAGACTCTGGAGGCCAGGGTTCGAATCCCCACTTGGCCAAGGAAACACACTGTGTGACCCTGGGCAAGTCACACTCTCTCAGCCTCAGAAGAAGGCACTGGCAAACCCTCTCTGAACAAAGCTTGCCAAGCAAACCTTGTGATAGGTTTGGTATCACCATAAGTTGGCAATCATTTGAAGGCATGCAACAGCAACAGGTAGAAGCAGTATCCCCCATCCCAGGACTCTAGTGGGCAGAATGACACTGTGTCTAAATCATTTGAGAATATGGTAGCCAGGCCACCAAACATGAGGTTGTGCTTTGTTGTTGTCTCTACCATGGCTGCATTGGCAAAATAATATTTAAAAACAGAACAGAGAAGCTGCCTTTCCTGTAACTGTTCAAAACATACCCCACCACCCTGTTCTTACCATTAGAGTTCAGTACATGCCTTCCCCCTTCTCAATTGGGAATTCATCTGCACTTTGGCAGAGCCTGCATTCTGTCCCCCTCTGTCCAAGATTTAGTTTGAGATAGAATGAGAGGCCTAGAAGAAAGGTTCTACAGTATTTGGCATTTCTTTGAGACTAACATGCATATCATAATCCAGTTCCCAACTACGCCCATTGTATGTTCCTTTTCCTGTTATGGAAACAAAAATGGTTTCTGTCTAGATAACAAACTGAGCTTAGATTGGTTAATCAGATTTCTTCAGTTATATAAGGGTACTGTTTGTGATGTTCTGGCAACCCATAGGCTAAGAATTAGTACAAGGCCTATCTTTATGCTGGTTATTGCTGACGTCTATTGAGAAAGTCCACTGTAAATATCCAAACTCTGAAAAGTTTTGATCTGCTCTTTTTGCCTGTGCATACATCCTCAGAGCTGTTTGGACACTGGATGTTTTTAGCCTTGTTAACAATACTGCCTTTTATTTTAGTGCTGATCAAGTGAAAGGAGTCCTGACACTTCAGGGAGATGCCCTGTGCCAGGCAGTAAGTATGGTTCCTTCAAGTTTTATGTACTGGGGAATTTGTACTTCCCTGATGTACTGGGCAAGAGAAATTCACCTGCTGTTAACCTTATTTACATTTCATTAAATATTTTCATGTATTGTTCCCTAACAGTAATTAGATAACGAATTGCTTGGTTTTACTTGCTCGCATGAGCCTTTTTCACTTATCTTGCCTAACAACCTTTCAGTGACTTCAAGGACAAAGAGCCTTTCTTGTAGCTGTTCCTCTTTAAAAATAGACACCTCTCCAACTTCCATGGACTAGTTTCTAGCCAATTGCTGTTGTAGGACAGAACTAGGATCGAGCATTATTAATTTGATCAGACATGGTTATTGCTTTTGGCTTTGGTGTCACTTTCCCCTCAGCAATGCCAACCAGCATAACATCTGAGAGGACAGCATATTGTGCAGATGTCTGGGGATGGTTTATGAGGCTTTGGAGTAGATTCTGCAGATAGTTAGGCAAACTTCTCTTCCTCAGTTCACTGTTGGTGTAATGCAGATAAAGACCATCCCAAAGGATCAGAATGGAACATCTTTTGTCACTTTTGAACTACAGGACTGGAGCAGAAATAGTATATCACAGATCCTGCAGATTGTCACGTTTCCGCCTGCTAAATTGCAGCTTCTCACCAGTGATGCAAGAGGAAATTGCATCTTCCCCTCCACCCAGTCATGTTTGCTAACTCTACAGCCAGACAGCCTTTCAATATTTATGTGCCCTGCAAAATCAGGCTTCATGACCTCTGCCCTCTCTAGTGGTTTTACTGTGGTGGTTAAAGAGGTGCAGTTCTTTGCACAACAGGCTGTTTCCTTGGCATCAAGATTTTTCTGTTTCTGATGAAGGGATGGAGTCTGTTGACCTTGCATTAGCTGAAGTGTGTTGAGAACTAACAAGTGTGTTGTGTGTGTGTGTGTGTGTGTGTGTGTCCCCTTCTTCAGGATATTAACTTGAAAATGCCCAGGAATAATCAGCTCCTGCACTTTGCATTCCGGGATGACAAGCAGTGGAAACTGCAGCAGGTATAGTGACTGTGCTCCATCTCTTGGCATGCTTTGTGTAAAATTCTCCCTTTCAAGCATGGATGGGCAGTTGTGGTCCTCCAAACATTTTTGCATTGCAGCTCCCATGATCCCTTGCCATTGGCTGTGCTGGATAGGGCTGTTGGCAATTAAATATTCCTGCTAATAATGGCCATAGTTGCCCATTCACCCCTGCTTTAAATTGTGATAGAAGGCAGTTGCTTCTTGAGAATGATAAACCAGGGAGACTTCTGTGGTGGAACAGAAAATGGGGAGGCTGCCCCAGCAAGGTTTTCACTGTCCCATCAGTGAGAGAAGAGTCAAACCCACATTTCATGTATAGTTTTACTCTGGTGTAAGGTGCCTTGAGATCACAAGGTGGAGATTAATATTTTCATTATTTTTAATAAATTAATAAATGTAAGCCAGTTAGAATTTAGAACAGGAGGATGTGGTCACAGCTTAACAAGTAGTGTTTTAGATGTAAACGGACTGCAGTGTCTTCAGCCTGAACAGGGAATGTTATTGTAACCCTCCCTAGTTTGTTAACCCATAAACAGTAAAACAGGTTTCCAAATAAGCCTAAAAGCTGTGATAGTCAGGCCCAGTCACCTATGAGAACGTATGAGCAATGTTTTCTAAAATTTAGGATCCAGATAAGGGAGGCATGAGCATTAGGTTCAATATCACTCAGTATTCTTCCTCCATTTCTAACATATTTATTGACGCAAATCTGCTTATTTAACTGATAGGTTAATTTGCTAAAATTCATATGACTACTCAACTTTAGATTTCTTTAGTTTGGGCATATCCCTCTTGTATCAGTTGTAGAATTTAGGTATCCGGAAACTAAAATTCAGTGTTCTGGTTTAATATTCTGAATGTGCTTTCAGGTTCATCTGATGATCACATAAGAAAATGTGTGTAGCTTTCTTTCTAATTTGGGGTTTAAGAGGTGGAGGAAAGGGAAGTCTTGACCCTGGGGGCATTTAACACCTCCCCCCATGCATTCCCAATGAAAATCACTCCCGTAAAAGTGCTATTCACATGGGGAGAAAATGACAGTAATGGCCACTTCCTTCCCAGGGTGACTAGAAGCAAATATTGCATGTGCACATTCAGTATATTATCTGTTTTGATCCTGACTTCCAGCATATTAATGGACTGCCCTCTGTTTGTTTTTTCTAGATTCAGGATGCAAGGAATCATGTCAACCAAGCTATCTACCTACTCACCAACAGAAGTGCCAATTACCAGTTCAAGACAGGGTGTGAGGTCATCAAGGTGAGCCAGTGGCCTTGTTTCCCAGTGAATGCCACAACATTGGGCTTGCCTTCATTTCCTTGGCAGTAACTACTTTTCTAGCTGAGGAAGCTTTTGCCTTCACTTGGATGGGGCTGAGTTACAGCTCTGTGGCAGTGATAGTACAGATGCTGCGCTTGTATTAAAAAGTCTCAGACTTGGCCTTTTGCAGCTCTTGTTAAAGATACTCTGGTGACAGGGCTGGGATGAATCTCTCTGCCTGAGGGTCTGGACTGATGCTGTCAGACTAGACAGTACTGGGCTGGATGGGACAGCTGGGCTGTTACAGTATACATCAAAGTGCAGAACTTGGAAACATTATTTTTTTTGGACAACAATTCCCAGCATCCCATAGCAAGCATGGCACTTGTTTCCTAAAATACAGTTGGATGTTATCAGGACGGCCTGACTTCCAAGGGTTTGAAGGGCTGTATTTGGCTCCTCCAGTCCCCTGGTGGGCTGCAGCAGCCACTTAGCACTACCCAGAAGTGGCTTTTTTAAAAAACTGTTTGCGGGGAGGGACACAAGAGAATCAGTTCAAGTCAAATTTCAGACCAAAAGGTATGTTTCAACTGAAAAGGGTGGTAAATGGTAAACAAAGCAATAGGGCAAGGGAAGGAAAAGCCTGGCTCATGTTGAATCCATACGGTTTCTGTTTACTTACAGCAGGGCTGGGTAAAGTGTGGGCCATATGAGGCCCATAGGGCCTCAATTTGCAACTCCTGATGCCCTCTGAAGCTCTTCAGTCCCTTATTTCTAAAAGAAATTGGTCAGTTTTGCCCCCCCCCCCGAAATGTCTTTAAACCACTCCAAAATGCAGTGGTTTGGCTCCCACAGCCCCCCCCCATGTCCCCCACATAACTGAGCCAACTTCCCCCAGATTGGTAAAAAAAAAAAAAAAAAACTGAAAATGATGTGACATCACTTACCATCACTTTGAGTGTGCTGATGCAGTGCCTGGCAGAGGCACAGGGGCAAAAAAATGGGCCCTGACCCCTCTGCAGTTGCCCCCCCCCGACTTACAGTCTGAAGATGACAGTTGGTAAGAGAGAGTGAACTGTCACTGAGGCTGTCTAAACACATCTGGGAATGAATCTCAATAACATTTTGTGTCCCTGTGTGTTATGTGAATGTTTTCTTTCCATGACAGCTGATGGATGCAGTGATGTTACAGCTGACAAGAGCTCGGAATCGGCTCACCACGCCGGCTACTTTGACACTGCCAGAACTTGCATCTAGTGGCCTCACGGTAACTGAAGGCTTAAGTCAAAGGCAGTCTACGTTTTCTTTGTACCGTAACCCTGCTTGTATGTATATACTTGCATTAATCTTGCTGTATGGGTGATTTGCAGAGCTCAGTCCTTGGACTCTCCTAATTAGATCAATTTAATTCTGTCCAACTTATTTATTACTGTTAGCCATAGCCCATTGCAAACGAAAAAATATAACAGGGTTCATATAGTGAAATGTCCACATATATAGGTGCAGATATAAAAGATGTAAAGAAATTATAAACCGTTTAAAAACACATGATTTAGCATCGGAGCACTTCATAAAATTTCCCTGGTGGAGCTTTTTCAAGCCCTCAAGCTTCCTTGTGATCTACTGCCAGCTGATTCAGGGTTTGCATTCTCATTTTCTTTACTGCTATCACAAACAGTGCAATAAGATAAAATATCTGCTCCTGCTCATCAGATTACAGATAGCCATGCAGTACATTGTGTCAAAACAGTGACAACATATGCTCTGAAGGGCAAGCCTACAATGGGCAGCATAATAAATAGTGCCCTAAATCTTCTACTCAGCCATTCCATCTGTTTGTCACATTGATATGAAGATTCCTACTCTAAGATGGGAGCTAGCATTGGTTGAAGTCTGAGTTCTGTAAAAGCCTTCTTCAAAAAGAAGGCGGTCACTCTTCCTGTTCTCACTATAACCTATAAATAATGGTATACTGGATTTTCTCTTTCTCTGTGCAGAAGATGTTCACTCCTGGTCTGCCTCCAGATATCCTGGTGAATTTCTACATCAACCTGAACAAGCTCTGCTTGACAGTCTATCAATTACATGCACTGCAGCCCAGTTCCACAAAGGTATCAGCAGCATCACTGACAGGCAGTCTTTTATGAAATTAAATAAATAAAAGGCACCAGGCCAGGTTCTTCCTACAGGGACCATCCCTTGCCACTAGAAGAGGGATTGGCATTCATTCCAACTCCACATTAAGTTGAAACCTTGTTATTGTTGTACCCGGGGGTTGTTGACAATGCTGGCAAGGGATTATGTGTGTTTTAGTGCGACATATCAGGAGAGCACCAAGCTGGGGGATGCTAGAGTGGGAATCATGTGGCCCTCCTGATATTCTGGACTTTAAATCCCGTCATTCCTGGCCAGGATGGTCAGTGGTGTGGAATGCTGGGAGTTGCAGACCAACAGCATCTGGAGGGCCACATGATTCCCACCCTTTGGCTAGACCAGGCACAAATCCCACAGAACTTGTTGCATTTGAAATGCGGTTGTGCTTTTTTCACTGTGGGACATACGGTTGGATTTCACAGCTGGTAGCTGTGGTACATCTACATCTATACTACATCTTTTCATTTTTTACATTTAGCATCAGTAGTTTGAAGAGGCATACGCTTTTGTGGAGGATGATTGCACAAGCCCTGATGAGCTGGTTAGCTTTCATGGTCTCTGGACTTTGAGAATCAGAAGATGTTAGCCCACACAAGTGACTCTAAAGAAAAGTCTAGCTTTAACAGAAAATTACAGAGCATTGACCTATATATAAAACAAACATCTTTTAAGAGATGTTGAGTATGCGCTGGGCATCCTCATAGCTCAGTGGCGGTGCACATGCTTTGCATGCAGAAGGTCCCAAGTTGGGCTGGGAAAGAGCGCTCCAGGAAACCCTGGAGACTGGACTGTTGCCAGTCAGTATAGACAGCACTGAGCTAGGTGGGCCATTGGCCTGACCTTCCTGCTTTGTCAATTTAAAATATGAATCATAACGGCTTCTCATCGACCAAGAGCACACACACACTAATCATAACCTGTTTATTTCCCGTTGCTTTTAATGCTGTCGCATATCCCTCTAGTAATAACCTTCATAGCACATTCTATGAAGCCTTGCTACTAGTTTAACTTTGTATGGGAATTGAGTTATACAACCATGTTCTTTATCGTATTAGTTGAAATTTCGCAAACCATAACCTTTCACCATTTTTCAGAACTTTAGACCTGCTGGAGGGTCCATTCTACACAACCCAGGGGCCATGTTGTGAGTATCAAATTAGCATTTTGGGGAAGGGCCTATACTGAGGGTAGAGGGTGATGATTTGTCTGCACAACCACCACTGCCAAAATACCCATAGCATTTCTTTCTACAGTGAATACAACAACCAAAGATTTGAAGTCAGCCATGTTCATAAGGTGGAGTGTGTTGTACCTTGGTTGAATGATGCCCTCGTTTTCTTCACAGTATCCCTGCAGCTCTGCCAACAGCTAAAGGATAAGGTGAGGTGGTGGAAAGGGGACGTTTTTGGCCAGGGACAATCCTTGCTCTGAGTGCAGGGGGCGGAGGGGCGGGCTGTAGCTAACGAAAGTATAATTGGCTTGCCAAGGTGATCAGTTTGGGGATGTACATATGTTTGGATTTTTAGATCTGTTGCTAAAAGAGGACTGTAAGGTAAATAAACATGAAGTGTATGAAACTAGGAGCATATATACTGCTGAGGTATAGATAGCAATTTATGGGAGTTATACAGCACACTGGAATGTTCAGACAGTCTTTGTTGAAGCAGTCTGTCTTTCATGTGAAACAGATGCAAAGAATTAGCAACAGCCCTGTGAAGTGATATCAGTATGATTCAGACTCAGCAATGCTGAGTCCAAGGGCACCTTTGAATTCATGATGGACAAAAAGATCTGAATCAAGGATTCCAGTTCTCAGCTCTGTTTTGGATGCTAGACAAAGTAGCTTTCTAGATGATTTAGGATCTAGAGATTACAGTGATACAGAGTTGGCATGCTTTTCTCCATAGCACTTAGAAGAAGATTATTGTTCCTCCTCAATATAATATCTCACTCCTGGACATAATTGACTAGATGGCTTCCAAACAATATGAGTTAAAATTAGTAACTATAGCAAAGCAGTATCCAGATAAAATGCATCTTTGTATTCAATGCATTAAAAGTAATTGGGCTTTTTTTCCCCTTACTCTCTTGTATTTGGAATTATTCTGGATAAGAAGTGCTCCTACTACGGTGCTTGTTTTGTTTAAAAGCTTTCAAGTGGCAAGATGAACCTGTGGTCTCACTTGGTATAAGGCTCTTTCCTCTAAAGTATATCTGAGCAGCCCTTGAAACATGTTCAGGGGTAGCTGTGCTGGCCATGCAGCAAAACCCAAAATACACTAAACAGTGATATCTTTATTGGGCCAACTAAAAAGCACAAAATACATCATGCGAGCTTTCAAAGCTTCCCCAGCTTCCTCATCAGGCAAAGATATTAAAAACTCTACAGGAGAAGAAAAGTGATAATGTTACAGGCTTACAGCTATCTCTGTCCCGTACAAGGCTGGCTGCCCCTTTCTTAGGCAGAGAACATTGGATTTCTCAAGAAGTCTCTGTACTGTTACATCTTTTTTAAAAAATTTAAGTGGTGTATAGGTAAAACTTGCCAGTTGTCCAAATGAAAGCGTTTTACCTTTGTTGGAAGCAGAAACCTCAAAGATTTAACTCCCAGTCCATTAGCTCCCTCTTTTTAAAGTTTCCCCTGTTGTGGCTAAATTCAGATTGCAAGGTACTTTAGTCTTACCTCTTTTCATCTAGAAAATGAACTTCAGAACATAGGAATAGCCATGCTGGATGAGAATAAAATCCTATTTAGTCCAACATTCTGTTCCCACAGTAGCCAACCAATTGCCTGTGAAAAGCCCACAAGCACCCTCCTAGTCATATTCCTCAATCATTAAGTTAAAGTTGCACAAGTGCACAACCAGGATGGGATTAGACCAACTTTGTTGTCCCTGTAAAGAAACTTAGGTAGATGATCCCAAACGAATAACCTTTGCTTACCATAAAGAGCAGCTTGTCCCTGCTTGTGATCTAATAGCTTTTCTTGTTCTTCTTTTCCAGATCTCTGTATTTTCTGGCTACTGGAATTACAAACTGTACTAATTCTTCTCTCAGCAGTGGTCCATGTGTAGTTTTCACTCACTCTCTTCAGGGAGGGGGAGTTTATTGTATAAGCTGTGTATGTGAGAAGTTGTTGGATCATTCCACTCATGGTAGCCACAGGGTAGAGCACCGTGCCCAGTGTTGGCATCCTTGTGTGTAGTATGTCATTATTTATTAGCACTTTACAGGAACAGACATGTCTTTCCATGTGCATTGAGGCTGGGAGCTGGGCTAAGCCTTTAAAACATTCCCACTGGTGTGTGAAGTGGGAAGGAGCCCAGGGCTTGGACCTCTCCGGTTTCTGCCTGTTGCCTGTCCCTGAAGGATAGGAGGGACCAGCTAGAGGTGTGGCACTCATGAATGACCCTCCCATACCAATTCCTTGCCATGTTTTGCATTTGGGATCACATCTATCTGCACCCTCCCTTTTGCACAAACGTGACTGTTCCCTTCCATGATTTAACCCCACCGGCATAGGGAACAACTTCCTTTTGGTGGTGGATTAAACCTGCTTTTTATTAAGCAGAGGCACCACCTCTTTACCAGGTCTTCCAGTGGTCCATTTCCTGCCTGTCTGCCACAAGGCAAAGCAAACTACAAGTGCTGTCCTGGTGGCAGAAGTGGTTGATTGCTGCTAAATTTGTGAAAATAATTTCCCAAATGAATGTGTTGTGAAATAAAAGTTCTCTGAATATTGTGATAGGTAGCTGTCATTCTGGTATCCTTTGAAAGCGATTCTCTAGACAGGGTTGTGTAAGAATGTGTGTGAGAGAGAGTGTGGAATTTCAAGATGACACAGGATGGTTTAAACCAAGGTGTGTAGGTGACTTAAGTAGCTGAGACCCTGATTCAAATTCTATACCAAGATGACATTGAAGATTACTTCCTACACTATACAAATGAGCAAGTCTGTGTTTGCCTGCTTTATTGCGTCTCTCAAAATTTAGAAATCAAGTTCTTTCCTCTCACCTCATTGTGTCTACTGAACATTTAAAGGCAACTTTAGGATGTTGTATCTTGCTGTTTCCCCATCACAGCACTTTGACTTTATTCAACATAAATTGCAAGTAATTACCTTAAGAAACAAAGATTTACAACAAATATCCAGGCTACATTTTTATAGCAAATGAATTTGCCATGGCACCTTAAAATAAAATACATGAATATTGTGGTGCTATAAGCTTACATGGCCAAGATTACACTTTTTCAACTGTGTAAAAGTTGGCAGAAAAATTCATGGTTACATAAGGGGAAGACCAATAATGGAGCCAAAAAGACAGAACAGATCTATTCCACTTCTAGGCAGAACCAAGGTAAGATGGGTGATCCATTCCCAACAGTGTTTGTTAGGATGTATAATTTTCCTGTTGTAGTCCCACAGCAGCAAACAGGAATACCAGAGCAGCCAATGTTGGGCTCTCTATTTGCAGGGAAACCCAAATACAATGTCAAGTGGTAGAGGGAAGAAAGGAAATGAATGGAATCAGGTGTCGGCCAACTGTTTAGCCTGCACAGTTATTGCAATGCGAGCGCTCAGAAGCATCTGATAATTAGCTCATAGGTGAACGTTGTCCCTGTGTTTATAATTAGCAAGGGACAGGTTAAGAATGATCACAGTCTGAATATCTAAGCCAATGCAGGCTCATCTGTCCAATGTTCCTTTTTGTGATATACAATTTACAATTAATCTAAATGCAGTAGAAAATATATAAAAAAAACTCAATGCAATAGAGAAAAAAATCAGTAAAGCACAGACACTTGATCATGTTTCCATAGGTGACCTGTTGCAGCAAGACTAAGGCTCCAGGCCCTTGTTATCGATGCCAACCTTTCTTCTGGGAACCTGTATACATAAAAGCAATTCTTTAGAGCTTCTAGGGAGAGTACTTGCCTATTAAGCAAACTGCTTATACAGGGATGGTCTACCTGTGGCCCACCAGATGGTGATGGGCAACAACTTCTTTTAGTTCTGGACACTGGCTCTGCTGGCTGGGACAGACAGCAACTGGAGTCCAACAACATCTGGAGCATGACAGGCTCTTACCTTTGTGTTGGGGAAGTGTTCTTTCTGTCCATTCACAGGTTGAGCCTAGTCAAACCTAGTTTTAGTGTCCAGCATGAGCACCATGAGCTGCAGAGGTCCTTTTGATCTGCTCTTAACTGGAGCCCTGGTAGCACAGTGGTTCAATGCCGGTACTGCAGCCACAATGTTGTGAGTTTGATCCTACAGGGCTCCAAGGTTGACTCAGCCTTCCATCCTTCTGTAGGTCGGTAAAATAAGTACCCGGCTTGTTGGGAGCAATTAGCTAACACATTGTAAACCGCTTTAGAGAGTGCTTGGCACTGATAATCGGTATAGAAATAGAAGAGCTATTGCTAGTAACTAAAGAATTCTACCTTAAGATACTGGCTTGCCTAGAGCTGTGTGTTCAACATGTCAGATTTTCATGACAGTTTCTTATCAAAAAGAAGTACCTTTCCGCATGCTGCTGGACAAGACGCATCTTCCGGATAACTCTCAAGAATCTATAATACAGTTTACCCATGTTTGTGTGAAATGTTGTTTCCAATACTAAGCTGGGGGTGGTGGTGTCTGAACTCAGATCCTCAACCTACCGAGTGATCAGTTATGGCACATCAGCTTTCTCTACAACACTACACACCAGAAGGTTTTTACCTTGTTATAAGATCTGGGAGAGTCGCAATCACAGCAGCAGCAAAAACAGCGGATAAGAACAAGAAGGGCCATCAAGAGAACCACACCTGGCAGACAGAATCAAACAGGTACATCAGTTTTCGAGGTCATTCCCTGCTGGAACTCAGGCAGGCTCTACTAGAAAGTAACTAGCTTGTCTCTGGCTTTGGTTTTTGGAGTGCTATTAAGAAAAATATTTAGATTTCTTCAGTGGTGTGCAAAGAAGGCATACATGGGCTTCCCAAGTATCGATCCATCTAACCATAGACTAAATTCAGAACCTGCTTATTTTCATCAAGGTTGCTTCAGTACAATTATTTAGTTCCTTTTTTTATTGCTTAGTTTAATTTAGTTTCTTATTTTTTTTCCCCCATTTCAAATCATTATGGGATGGGGTCATTTGGATTTTCTATCCCAAAGTACTTTGAGTCCATGCTGATCTATTGAAATGGGCATGTAAAGCATTTCAGGGTGAAAAGGTCAGCATCCTCCACAACTGACCAGTGCATCAGTATCTGCAGGTTAACCTAGTAACCCTCCTCCTGCAAAAACATTAGTAATAATCTGAATGTCCTATACTGTGAATAGCTTAGGTTGAGTTAGGTTACATTGACCTGAGATCAACATATGGGCCCCCCAAAATAAAGCATTGCAGGGGGGGCCAAAATTCCTTAAACCGGTCCTGATAGCATAGAAGCAAGAGCTCAAATTGCCAACCCTATTCCTTCCACCCTAACTTACCAATGAAGGTAAAGAAAATGGCAAATGCCACAATGTCCCAGGTAGACTGAAACATGTCCTTGCTTGTCAGTCGGCTCAAAACATCACTGCCCAGTTCGCTTAGTTCTTGGCCAAAATTTTTGCTTGAAGTACTCATTTTCCTTCCTTCACACTCCCCAATGAACTGCTCTGTCTACAAACACAGGAAAGGGAAGATAGGCACAGCTTGAAACAAGGTAACGGAGGGCCCATTCACACATGGATTCTATACCATACAATTTCATCAACCCTCAAAATGTACAGATATATCCCTGGAAAAGGCTAAAGTAAAAAATGGGGTGAGGAAGATAAAATGTTATTGCACCTTTAAGACTCATCCATTTAATCATTAACTTTTATGGATTAAGCTCCACTTTCTCAAGACTCAAGTGAGGAAGTACAACATTCAGGATGTAGGAATAATAAATGCAGTAACATTGAAGTGGGTGGGATGGGATCAGAGTGAAACGTACAGAAAGGACTGGTTGTCACACTGTTCAGAAACCATCAAAGCATAGCCATCCGAGCATCTGTCAACTAATGCCAATGTCTCTTAGCCTTCTAAACTGTAAATTGCTCCCAGGTGTGAATGCAATATATATCCTACTTTCAGGAGAGGAGAGTTTGGGTTTTTTGGAGAGAATCTTTTCCTAATGGATATTATTTTGTGACACACTGAAAACCAACATGTTAGTATTATATTAAAAGGCTGGTGCTTGAATTGATGGTTACAGTTCAAAGGCTCTTGTCCCAGAATGCCTCTTGGCCAGAACTTGGAATATTTTAAGCTTTAACAAAACAAATTAACCTTTTTAAATTAGCTCAAAGAGCCATCCTTATAACATTTAAATGGAAAATTACACACACTAAAGATGCAAGTCTTCATTTTTTGGCTGATTTCTTTTTCTGGTGATGGCGGAGGCATGCAATTTCCACTTGCGAGAGTACTGTAACTTTTATCAGGGAGATACTGGCTTCAGAGCCTCATTCATTAGTAGATTTGGGCTAGTTTTTCCTTCTCAGTTTCACCCACCACACAAGACTGTTGTGGGAATAAAATGGAGATTGAGGATACTATATATGATGCCCCCCTGAGCTTGGAAGAAGAGAAGGAGGAGGAAAGCGTCATAAACTGAATGAATAAAAATCCACATTTATAGCCTGTAGGATTGTTAAAAAATTGCTTGTTAATAAGAAATGTTCAGCTGGATACCTGGAGGTGTCTTGAGTGATTTGAAGGTGAGTATTGTGTGCCTTTAAGCTGTTTCTGACTCTCTTTCCTAAACTAAGGGTTGTGAGCAGGTAGAAAATAGGAAGCAGCAGTTGTCATTTTTAAGAGAGACAGAGAGGTTGCTGCAATTTGAAAGTAGAGTCCTCTCGCTTTCTCTCTCGAGATGTGATGTGTAGTAGAGGGCAGGGATTTTCAAAAGCCGGTTTTCCAGCTTCACAATTGCCCCACCGGACACCCCACATTTAAAGGGAAGGTGTGCAAACACAAAGAATGGCTTGCTCCTAGCTTATTCCTTATAGCTGGGGCAGCTTCTCCATAGCAGTCTTTTCTATACAGTGATGGCAGAAGTTTGCCTCTTGGTTCACTAGCAAAGCTTATGGGCCCATTTCAGCTGTCTCATCAGACTTGTGCTGCTAAAATGGCTGCTTCCTAAACTTTTCCCATTAAAGTGCTGCAAATGCTTTTAAATCTTCCATATGCTTGTGCTGTTACAAATTCCACTGCCACCTGTTAATACCTAAGGTGTCTAATTCCATCCCCCAGTTTTTCCAACTGTGCATCGATCAGATTTCTGACTCTCCGTTTGGTGTCCAATTGCAGACTAAAAAATAAAAATTGCCAGATTTGACTTCCAATTGTACCAGTTTACTCTAGAATCCCTTTTTTCCTTTCCCACACTAAGTTTGCAGTCATTGAGGGTAGAGAGCCTTTTGGAACAAGCAGGGCAGGGCTAGGGTAATATCCGGTCCCTTTAGTGTGAAGCCAAGCAGACCCTGGATTCCAGTGTGTCCCCTATACAGCTCTCAAGGGTAGTGGAGCATGCAGTCCCACTGTATTGCAAGATATTCAACTCTCAGCCTTCATACATGGAATACAAGGAGAAGGGTCCTTGCTTCAGGCAGCAAAATGTCTTGAGACACCCCATACTGGGCCCAGATATACATTTGCAAACTCTCCAGGTGGAGGAAAGAGTGGTGCTTACCTTTCTGTAGAGAAAAGAAGGAAGCAGGCAGTTACTTCTGCAGAGGAACAGAGGCAGACCTAAAAGGGCAGCTGCTTCATGGATATGTCAGAGAAATGCTGATTAAAAACAAATTAACAAGTCCCTCTCCTCCCCCTGGGTGCATTTCTTGGTGGGAATTGTTACCTGGCCACACTGCTTTCCTTCTGGCTAGATCAGGTGCAAGCTCTTCTGAATGCAATAAGACTCACTCTCCTGCACTTCCTTGTTCCTCTTCCTCTCAATTGCCCAAGGCAAGCTGCTGACTTATAAACGACCTGGGTTCAAGCAAAGAGCAGGCACGCCCTCCCCACCTAGGCATGGAAAGGAAGGCAAAAAAAAGAATAAAGCCACCTGGGATGTCTGCACCTGTATAAAAGAGGTGGGGATTTCAGGGTAAAGATGCTTTTGAAAATATGGTCATAACTTTACTCTGTCCTATAAGATTTAATTATATTCACTGCAGAATATGCTGATATAGTAACTTTGCCTGTCTACATGTTCCTTTTGATTTCACTACACCCTTTTCATAGAATCATAGACTTGGAAGAGACCACAACGGCCATCCAGTCCAACCCCATTCTGCCATGCAGGAATAAACAATCAAAGCATTCCCAACTAATAGCCATCCAGCCTCTGCTTAAAAACCTCCAAAGAAGGAGACTCCACCACATTTTGAGGCAGTACATTCCAGTGTCAAACAGCTCTTACTGTCGGAAAATTCTTCCTAATGTTTAGGTGGAATCTCTTTTCTTGTAGTTTGAACCCATTGCTCCATGTCCTAGTTTCTGGAGCAGCAGAAAACAAGCTTGCTCCATCCTCACTATGACATCCCTTCAAATATTTAAACATGGCTATCATGTTCACTCTCAACCTTCTCTTCTCCAGGCTAAACTTGCCCAGCTCCCTAAGCCGCACCTCATAGGGCATCATGGCTTCCAGACCTCTCACCAAGGAGAAGCAATTTGAAGGGAAGCGTAACGCTGATTGGCCAGGCGAGAGCGGGGCTTGCTAATGGGCAAGCGCCTGCTGCCGCCATGTTGGATTTTCGCCTTAGTGAGCGATTGCTAAGGCAATAAAATGGGATGGTTATTTTTTGTTTTGTTTTCCTGTTAAATTGGAAAATCACAATATCACTCCAGCACACCTTGGGCAACTTTAAAATGATGAGCAATAATTTTTAAAATTCTGGGTTGTCCAGCAGATGGCAACATTGCCCAATTTATTTACTATGCACAGACTAGTGATGAGGAAAAATCTGTCTCCCATTTGAAATTTCAAAACCCTAGTGCAGTGGTTCTTAACCTGTGGTCCAGGGACCCCAGGGATCCACAATGTCCTCACAGGGGGTCCATGAAGGCTTGAAGGCTGTTTGGCCTACCTCCTTCCTGTAGTGAATCACAGAATCAGAATTGTAGAAGTGGCCACATGACAGGAGCCAAGGCAAAGGCTGGCTGGCTTGGCCTGCACATTGCCATTCAATCTACTCCAGCCACAAACTTGCAGCAAGAAGAATAAAATTCTTCCCTCCCCCTCCAGTGGCTCTGAGGGAAGGCTTAATGGATAGTGTAATTGTATTATTTTATTTTATTATTATTATTATTATTATTATTATTATTATTACTAGGGTTTTAAATCTTGAGTTAAGTCTTGTGGGTCCACAGCAACAAAAGATATTTAAAGGGAGTCCCTGGTAAAGAAAAGCTTGAGAGCCATTGCTTTAGTGCTTTCTGTCAACTGCAAACACCAGCTGGAACTGAATTGTCTCCCCATCTACACTAGCCAAATTTGATAGGTATGGCTGTTCCCAGCATGGAAATGACCATGTGATACAGTACCTGCCTGTCATCCATTGGCCACACCAATTCAACATCACAAACATAGAATCATAGAGTTGGAAGAGTCCACAAGGGCCATCTAGTCCAACCCCCTCCCATGCAGGAATACACAATCAAAGCATGCCCGACAGATTGCCACCCAGCCTCAGTTTAACAACCGCTAAAGAATAATACTCCACCACACTCCCAGGCAGTGTATTCCACCGCCGAACAGCAATTACTGTCAGGAAGGTCCTCCTAATATTTAGATGGAAGCACTTTTCCTGTAGTTTGACTCCATTGCTCCATGACTTAATACATACAGATTTAAACACTTCTTTAGGTCAGGGTGGATAGATCTTTCGGGGGATTTTTTTGCACTTTCATTTCAATTGACTGGTGTGGTCAATTGGGGTGCTTCACGATGACATACCCAGCCTCCTTCTGCCCCCCAAGCCATCAAAGGGGGCACTTCAGGAGTATGTGGCCAGCCACACCCCACAAATCCATAAGTGCAGTGCATGATGCTAGTCAATAAAAAAATAACTTAAATAGACTAACAACATAATAAACATGCTAAGCTGGAATGTGTCCAGAGGAGGGCGACCAAAATGGTGCAAGGTCAGGAAGCCACGCCCCATGAGAAACTGGGTACATTTAGCCTGGAGAAGAGAAGGTTGAGAGGTGACATGATAGCTGTGTTTAAATATTTGAAGTGATGGAGCAAGCTTGTTTTGTGCAGCTTCAGAGACTAGGACAAGGCACAGTGGATTCAAACGACAGGAAAAGAGATTCCACCTAAACATTAGGAAAAACCGCCGGCAAGCTCCGCCCCCTGCGTACATCCGACCAATCAGATTTCCACTTCTGCTCTTATCAGGAAAGCGCAGCAAAGCGAATTGGTTATCCCAACAAGCAGGAATGTGCATTTCCTTCGCAGTGTGTAAAAAAAAGCTGGGAAAAGCCACAAAGGATTTTCCTGCGGAATATTTGGAGTTATTGCCCCCCCCTTTCCAAATATGGCGAAATGATGCAGGATCCCATTGAGACAAATGGTATTCTCCTCAAATTCTATGAGGAATATTTTCACCATCTAGACAAGCCTACTGGCTGTCACCAGATGAGACTTTCCTCATGCAACAGCCCTGCCTCACTCCATGATTATTACAATTTTCGTCCTTCTCACCCCCTTATTTTCTCCCCAGAATCAAAGCTTTATCCTTCAACTTTCCAAACCATTGTACCAACAGTGCTGTGCAGGTATTAACAACATTTAAAGTCACCTACTGGGTGTGGTATGTATTACAGAGGTCTTGTTTCCAGGTGGACTGATTTTTATTTTTATTTTGAACCATGGCTTCTGCCTCATCCACTTCATGCTGGGTTTTTCTTATTACAAAGTGTTAAAAAAAAATCCAAAAGTTCAAGCCACAGGCCACCCACCCACCTATCTTACACGTCTTTTTATTTTTAGAGGAACATTCTGCAGTTCCCAATGAGAATATCTCTATGTGAACCTGGGATGAAATGGTAATCTTGGACTCAGGGCTAGAAGTCCTTCCTTCCTTCCTTTATTGGATTTATATTCTGCATTTCTCCCAAGATGAGATTCAAGGCAGCTTACAATAATTTTAAAAAGACAACTAGAACATTACAAAACATTTTTAAAAATAATTAAATAATTATCATTATTAAAAGATATGAGTTAAAAACTGATTTAATAAATATTACAAACATTACAAGACATACCAGAATCCCTGACCATGGGCCAAGCTGACTGGTCCAAAACATCTGGAGGGCCAAAGTTTGGGGAGCACAGCTATAAGGTAGTGTGAGATTTGCGTCACACCCACAAATGCTGTTAACAGACTAAGGACTTTATCAGACTAACATCCAAAAACACTGTAATCCGGTGACTGAGGAAAGCAGAAACATAGTGGCATTATTACACTCTTTATTGCACATCGCTGTTATTGCACAATACAACCACCATGGAATTATTGCACAAACACTACTAGTGATTTAAGAATGGGATTCTACTTCCACGATTTAGGCTGGGTGAGATTTTGGCAGTTTTCGCGAGAAGACATGAGTGCAGTTAAAAATTCCAAAAAATCCTGATTTTAAAAAGTAAACAAACACACACACTTAAACACACCTAAAAATGTGCAAACAAAAGGGGACAGTTCATAAAAAGACTGTCCTGTGAATAGTTTTCACATTCTGACCTAGATGTTTTCTCACTGGGAATGGGGAGGGGAGGGGGGAAGAGGACCGCCCATTCATACTGTAATCTCATTATTACAGCAAGCTGTTTTCCATGCTCTTCAATACCACAAAAAAGTGATAGTGGGAGCTATTGATGGCTTGTCCCATCAATAAAAAGCAACACCTGGAGCACAGATTGCCCATGCAAAGATGACAATGTTGTGCAATAGTGGGACCCATCCGTGCTATCGTGACGTCGTAATTGTGCCATTTTTGCATCTGATCAAGTCCTAATTCTAACATGGCTTCCCATTCCTGAACATGTACTGTACATGCACCACAAATCTCTAAACAAAAGTCCCCAGAGACAACCCCTCTGTGTATGCATGCGTGAGGGGAGATTTATGGTAGTAAATGAATAATAACCGCTTCACTGAGAGAGACATTGGCACTGCTTCTCAGAAAACAAAGCTTTTCTGCTCCATCCAGCACTGCGTTGGATCTCACCAATGACTTTCCCTTCAATAGCTCTCAGTGCTTTTGATCTTGTCAGACATTTTACTTTACCTGCACACAGCCGAAGGCCTTGTGGCCAGGCTTATATGATGTGACAGTGGACAAAACGATGCGACAAGTTGTTTATGCTTTGTCATCTTTCACTTTGCACACCGGCGGACTCTGACATATGAAAACTGGACACATGTGGCCAAGCAACATTGGAGTGTGGTCGATGTGGCAAAAAGTTATTAATGCTGGGATTTGTACTTTTCTGAGGCACCAGCACTCTTTGGCAGAGGAAGCTAAAGACCTTGTAAAACTACAAATCCCAGGATTCCATAGGGTGGAGTTACAGCACTTAAAGTGGTGTCAAACTGCATTATTTCTGCAGTGTAGATGCACCCCAGTTTGCAGTAATGGGAGTAAACTGAGGACAAAGCAGAATCCACACTGCACAAATAATTCCATTCGAAACTGGATTATTTGCCCTGGCTATCCTGGGATTTGTAGTTTTACAAGGTCTTTAGCCTTTCCTACCAAAGAGGGCTGGTGCCTTACCAAGCTACAAATCCCAGGGTTCTATAGGAAGGAGCCATGGCAACTAATCCAATTTCAGACCAGATTATTTGTGTCGTGTGGATTTAGCCTTTGGGCGGAAAGAGAAACTGGCACTGTGGAACCCTCTGAATGCAATGTAGGTTCTCTACTATGGGTTGACTGCACACCCCCTAAACATTCAGGTTCTAGTTCTCAAGTTTCTGAACAAAATGTTAATCTCAATAGGATGCTGCTTTACACCAAATCATCTTGTGATTGGCTCAAGCAGAGGTCAATGAAGCCGTGCCCTATGAAAAGTGGTTCAGGGAGCTGGATATGTTTAGCCTGGGGAAGAGAAGGTTAAGAAGTGACATGATAGCTATGTTTACATACTTGAAAGGATGCCATATTGAAGAGGGAGCAAGCTTAGTTTCTGCTGCTCCAGAGACTAGGACACAGAGCAATAGACTCAAACTAAAGGGATTCCCCCTAAATGTTAGAAAGAATTTCCTGATGGTAAGAGCTGTTCAGCAGCTGAAGCCACTGCCTGGAAGTGATGTGGAGTCTCCTCTCTTTTAAACAGAAGCTAGATGACCATCTGAAAACATTGGGAGGGCTTTGATTGTGTATTGCTGCATGGCAGGGGGTTGGACTGGATAGCCCTTGTAGTCTCTTACAACAATTCTATGATTCTCTACATTGATTTGCAGCAGCTCCTGAAAGTAAGAGCTGTTTGGCAGTAGAATAGACTGCCTCAGAGGATAGTGGGTTCTCCTTCTTTGGAGGACTTTAAACAGAGGTTGGGTGGCCATCTCTCAAGATGATGCATTAGTTGTGTATTCTTGCATGGCAGGGGGCTGGACTAGACAGCCTTCTTGGCCCCTTCCAACTTTGTGATACTGTGATTTGATGAGTTGGGTTTCAGAGGAGTATCTTTGTAAGCAAAATATATTCTCTGCCACTAAGTTACACTAGTATGTCTGGACTTTTCAATGTTTTTCTCAGGCAGGATGTTGTGCGAATGTCTGGCTTTGGGGGAAGGGGAAAAATCTCATTCTGTCTTTCTGAAATTTCACCCACTTCATTTCTGAAGCAGTGAATCAGCTTTCATTTCAATGCAAAGGCCTTGATCCATGTACCATTTTCACATTTTTAGACAAAGGCAGTGTCATCTTCTTGCGAACTTGAATAGAGCATGATTGTCTGGCTGGCAGAAGGACACTATGCTTGAATGGGATGGAAAACAATAGACAGACACATAAAAGAGACCACAGAATGGCATAGTGAATGCTGCACCATAAATGGATATGAGATGCTGCCCTTCAAACTGAGGCTAGCCAAAGATATTTTGCAGCAAGGGCAAAGAGAAGGATGTCCGACCTGTATTAGAATCATAGAATCATAGAGTTGGAAGAGACCACAAGGGCCATCTAGTCCAACCCCATTCTTCCATGCCCCCGTTCACTTCCTCGTTCAGAATCTCGCGTGATTTCATCACAAGGGAAATTCAAACTTAAAAACCAAAATAAAGCATTTTAAGTTACACCAAGCACCCAAACACACTGTTAAAGTCACAAGTAACCCAAGGAGGGTCATAAAAAGAGTGAAACTTACCGGGATGTTCCAATCTCACCCGGAAGTGTGCACATTGGAGCGGCCATTGTTGGGGTAAGTCCAATTTAAATGGCCTGAGGTATCGTCATGCTGGCAATGCAAATTCTTTTCTAGCACCACTTTTCAAAGCAGTTGATTTTCTTCCTATCAGCTTTCTTCACAGTCTAGCTTTTACAACCATACATAGAAATGGGAAATACGATGGCATGGACCATCCTAACTTTAACATTCAATGATATATATTTACTCTTCAGGATCTTATCTAGTTCCTTGATAGCTGCCCCTCCAAGTCTTCATCTTCTTCTGATTTCTTGACTGCAACTTCCATTCTGATCAATAACTGAACCATGGTATGGAAAATCTTAAACTATTTCAATGCTTACTACTAACTACTTCAATATTAAATAAGGTTTATAATCGTATCTTGGTTAACAAAGGCTTTAAGAAACTTCTTTTTACAAAGCCTTTTTACATCTATCAAACCACCCTTTCCTCTTCATCCTCTGTCTAGCTGTAGGGTTTTTTTAAAAAAAGCAGGGTCAGTATTGGGAGCATGGTTGGAAGAAGGAATGGGTTATATGTGGCAAATAGTCCCCATCAAACTCTCTCTATAAAAAATGGAGATATTGTAAGGATTTCTGAGAACCCAGCAAACATTTGGAAAACTAATCAGGTTGTGTTTTCCTCCCTGCAGTGTGGAGGTCAAGAATGCCTTGACCTTCAGTCTCCTGACTGTATCAGCTGGTCTCTCTTCTGGCTTTATTATGCTTTTGCCTCAAGGTGTTCTGCTCTTTAACAAGTGTGCTTACTGCATTTGGCTCAACCCAAGGCTTTATTGGGCCAAACACCGCAGACGCAGGGGCTCAGAAATTGAGAATTATGTTGCCAACTGTCCCCTGGATTAGGAATCCTGCTGTGTTAACAGAGGAAGAAATTTACGGGAGCCTGAGGTATAGATGGATGTAGCTGTTTGAGGTGAGGCCAAGTTCCAGGAATAAACACAAGTTGTAAAAAGCTAATGAGTTGCTACTAGTTCCCTGCTGAATTGTGGCTAATGAACTTGGGAGACGGAGCCTAAAATGAAGAAAACAACTTAGCATTGTTGGGAGCTGTAAGAGCCTCATTAGATGGCTGTGGGCAGTCACAGTCTCTCAGCCTATCGTAGAACCACAGAGGGCTGCTGTTGTGAGGACGTATGGAAGCTTGCCGGTGACATACATGGGAGTAACTTAAGGTACTTGCTTCAGTACTTCCTCCTGCAAGACCTCTCACCCCTATGCAACCCAGCAGGGTTGTCTAAACGGCGAAAATACGCCTCACGGAACGCAAGGAGAATGCTCTCTGTCTTAATGGGATTCCACATTGTTTCACCATATTCGGAAGGAGGGGAGGCCAAAAATGCAAATATACTCTGCAAGAAAAGCCTCTGGGGTTTCCCCTGGAGTTTTTAAAAAACAGCAAGAAATTATCAGGACTGAAAAACACTAACAATAAAAACTCAACACATACAAATGAACTCCACCCAAGGACAGGCGGATTTCCAGCAGACAATGGGCCATTAGCTAAACAGACTATTATACTCCTTGCATATCTAACCCCAGGAACTAGCCATTCAAATGCACACATTTACAAATCCTCTCCAACATGGGTTCACAATATAACACACACACACACACACACACACACACACACACCTACCCAACCATTCTCTGAAGATGCCAGCCACAGGAATAAACTCTTCCAGAACACTGCCTCACAGCCCACAGAAAACCTACTACAGCTGTGTTATTCTTCATCACTAATGTGAATGTAAGATTGAGCATTCTTCTTTAGAAAGATAGGTGCTAATATGTTCCTTTTGTATAAAATCCTGATGTTTGGAAAGATATTGAAAAGAACTCTTTCCTAATGAGCTTCCAAATGACCATAATTAGGGCAACAGTTGTTTGCTGAAGCTGGTGCTTTGTCTGGGCTGAAGGGAGTTTCTTTCTTGGACAGGCAGACAAGAACAAAAATAGGCAGCCATTGGCAAGGTTTTTGTCATCCATCACGCAGCAAACTAAACACCTGAGAGCTTCAGACCATCCAGCTAGCGGGGGAAAAAAAAATACTTTTGGCCATACAGGATCCATTTCCCCCACCACCAACGCCTCCATCTGAGACATGGCAGTAAGCTGGGCTGAATCCACACTACACAAATAATCCAGTTTGAAACTGGATTACTTGCCATGGTGCCTTCCTATGGAATCCTGGGGTTTGTAGTTTGGTGAAGCACCAGCACTCTTTGGTAGAGAAGGCTAAAGACCTTGTAAAACTACGAATCCCAGGATTGAATAGGAAGGAGCCATGGGCAAATAATCTACTTTCAAACTGGATTGTTTGTGTTGTGTGAATTCAGCCCTAGAAATACAGGGCCAAGAACAAAGCAAAAGAGAAGAGCACCTTTGGGGGCAGTAAAAGATGAGAATGCACTCTTAAGGTGGCACATTTCTTCACAACTGCTTCTCTGTGTGGGTGACAGGTACTTACCCATTTGAAATACCTTACCCGTACATCTTGCAACACCTCTTATATTTTAACCTTAATTGTCAGCACAATAGAATTGCTGGCAATATTTTATTATTTCTCTAGGGATAGTAGTATGTGTGTGTATGGTGCTTTATCGTGTGCCAAGGGGTAAGTCACTGAGTGCCTTGGGCAAGTCACACTCTCTCAACTTCAGAGGAAGGCAAGGGCAACCCTCCCTCTGAACAAATCTTGTGAAGAAAATCCCATGATAGGTTTGCCTTATGGTCATCATAAGTTGGAAACACCTCCACTGCTGGCCTATGCCATTTTTAATAGGGGCTGTAAGACTTGTGAGATGGAGAGAGATTAATATATGTAGCTAATATATGTAGGCCATCCAACCATATTTAACACACAAAAAAGGTATGATCTGCAGATGCCTTTGAGATAGTGGGGTTCCTTTACAAGGCAGAAGAGGGTGGCTGGTGAGAACTGCCAGCACTTCTGCTGCTGCCCATTTTTAATAGGGACTTAAACAAGCCTTGCCACATGTTCAGTCTCTCTCCGTCTTGCAAGGATTGCAATTCCTGTTAAAAATGGCAAAGGGCAGCAGGGGAGGCAGCAGCAAATAATCCAGGAATAATCAAATTTGCAAAACATGTGAAGGGCCAGCTGCACATCATTAGTTGTTGTACCACACTTGTTGTTGTGTGCTTCAAGTCATTTCTAAATTACAATATCCCTAAGGCAAACCTATCACAGGGTTTTCTTGGTAAGATTTGTTCAGAGGCGGGTTGCCCTTCTCTGAGGTTGAGAGAGTGTGACTTGCCCAAGGTAACCCAGTGGGTTCCCATGGCTGAGCAGGGATTTGAACCCTGTTCTCCACAGTTGTAGTCCAACACTCAAACCACTACACCACACTGGTTACCCCACACTACCCCACTCTGATATCACTTTAGCAGCCATGGCTCCACTTTAACATCCCATAGCTCCTGGGATTTGTAGTTTCATGAAAAACAAAATTTTCTTCCAAAGAGCTCTAGTGCCTCACTACACTGAAAATCCCAGAATTCCATAGGATGCAGCCACAACAATTAATATCAAAGTGTTATTACTGTGTAAAGTAAAAGAAACCAAGGAAATTTTCCAAAGTCTTCTGGGGAATAAACAAACAAACAAAAAACCTGTATAAAGTACTTTATTGTGTAAAGTAAAAGAAATCTAAGAAATTATCCAAAGTCTTCTGGGGGGGAAAAAAACCTGGAGGACCTCTGTTCCTACCACTGTATGACACAAAGACACAGAGGTCTGAGCACAGTGTGTTTTAAAACCATACGACAATGAACTTTTCCAAGCTTTGCTGAGGACTCATCTGAACTCTGCAAAGAACAGCAGCATCAAGAAAAAAAGAGGAGATGCCGTGTGAAGCAAATCCCAGGGTAGCTGTATCTATTTGCTGTCACCCAGACATATTGGAAGGGTAATAATTCCATGCTCTAACAAGGCATCCTTCTTTTAAAATGCCCTTAAATCTATGCCCTGGCAAAGTTAGAAATCAGTTTTTGCAACGCTAATAAAATGCAAGACAAAAACCAAGTCAACAAGGAGAGGGAGATGGGGAGAAAGAGAGAAAGCAACCTTTCCATGGATCACAGCAGCCTGCCCTCAATAACACTCCACTTCCCAGGTGAATGGCCCACAACTGAGACCTAGGGATGATGGAATGATTATGATCAAAGACAGATCTGGTTGGGTATGCTCTGATTTAAGAGCCTGCTGTGGCAGCTCTCCAGAAGAATCTCACGAAAAAGAATCAAGGTACAGTAGGACCCCCTTATCCACTGATTCATTGTCCACTGATTCACTTATCCACAGGACACAAAACAGCACACCTACCATAGAATCTTCCTAGAAAGCGTGTCCTCTCTAGCCATTTTCTAGGTCCTCCAAGGCAACTCTATGGTATTTTAAACCACAAGTCCCATTATTTTCAATGGTGTTCGCTATTATCCACCATTTTTGGTATCCATGCCTCCGAACCAATCCCTAGTGGATATAGGGGTCCTACTATATTCCATGCCCCCATTCTCCCTCATCCCCTGTAAGTCTGCTTTGTGCTGTGACCTGCCAGAAAGCAATATGGAATTGTAGAGTTGGAAGAGAGCACAAGGGTTATTATTATTATTTAGGTATTTATACTATCAGAGCGGCTTACAAATTGTTTTCAGCAATAGCTATTTACACATCTACACTGCATTAAGCAGTTTCCCATGTGTGTTAGCTAATTGCCCCCATGAGCTGGGTACTCATTTTACTGACCTAGGAAAGGATGGAAGGCTGAGTGAACTTTGGAGTCCTCTGAAGGCCATCTAGTCCAACCCCCTACCCTGCAGGAATACACAATCAAAGCATTCTTGATCAACAGCTATCCAGCCTCTGTTTAAAAACCTCCAAAGAAGGAGATACCACCACACTCCAAGGCAGTGCCTTCATAGCATGAGGCTCTGCCTTGCTTCCACTTCAGCTTAGCAAAAGGCAGCTCGGTGAGCACAATCACTTTGGTCAGGGGCCTTGAAGCTGTCAGAGAAGAGCTGCTGGTGGTTGCTAAAGGTCAGGGGAAATGACATTTGAGAATCCTGCTTTATTTCCACTGGCCACCCTCCCACGCTGGTTCACCACCACGCATGTTCCCTTTCCCTTGCAGTCCCTTGAGACCAGTGGGGGAGTGATAAATCATGAAGCGCAAGCTCTCAGCATGACAGTTCCCATAGCAAGGAGAGGCCATAGCAACAAACCAATTGCACCAGTTTTCATGTCTTTTGCAAAGCTAATGGGTTCTAATTGTCAGGGGACCGCAGTGTCCTCACAAGAGGTCTGCGAAGGCTTGAAGGCTGCTCAGCCCACCTCCTGCCTGCAGTGGAGTGGCCATGTGACAGGAGCCAAGGCAAAGGCTGGCTGGCTTGGCCTGTGCATTGCCATTCAATCCGCTCCAGCCACAGACTTGTAGGAAGAAGCAGGAGAAAAATCTTTCCTCCCCCTCCAGGGCCTCTGAGGGAAGGTTTCATGGATGGTGTAATTGTATTATTACTGTTGTTGTGTTATAGTTTTAAATCTTGAGCTATGGTAAGTCTTGGGGATCCACAGCAACAAAAGACATTTAAAGGGGATCCCTGGTGGAAAAAAGGTTAAGAGCTGCTGCAATATCCCATGCTTTCTCTGTAGAAAGAGGTGGACAACCATAGTGGGTCTGGAAGCATTTTTCTCCTGGACCCCCATAGCCCACAATAGCCACTTCCAGATTCTCAAAAGTTGGTTTAGGGGCCGAAACATGCTGCAGGTATTAATTCTCCTTGTGTTAGTTGTAGATTGTGCCTCACAAAGGCTTTCAGAGGGAGCAGCTTTCCATTGGGGGAGAAGAATTTTGGGTTTCCTTTAGTGACACGGGTCTCTGGGGCCCAGGGGTCACAAAGAAGGTCTTGCTAGACTACACAAAACCAATGGAGCTGCATAGTTTTCCTCCTAAGTTAAAGTCGCATGGTTGTCTGTAATGAGTTACTCTTTCAAAGGGCAGCAGGGCGTAATGGTTGCTTTTCAGTACAACACAAAGAAGCTACGGTACTCCATACTCAGACAAGTAATTAATCCCGTCCAAGGGTGGACAAGTATGGACCATGGGCCATTTTTGAGGCTTTCAGGGCCTACAAGGATTTTTTTTTAAATGCCACCAAATCCCTCAAACACCATTTGTGGCTGGGAGGGGCAATTTTGCCACATTTTTGTCCCTCCTTTTGGGCCATTTTAAGCCCAGGAGAGGGATTCTTTTAAACTCAGGAGAGGAAGTGAAGTAGAAGTGACTTTTTCTTGATTTTTTTTCATGGGGGTGCAGGCATCCATTATTATTATTATTATTATTATTACAATAATATTATAATAATAATAACAATAATAACAATAATAATTCTATCCTGCCCCTCTGCAACGCAACCAGGGTGGCTTATAGCATAAAAACTCTGTAATTACAACAGTACCCTAACCCACCCACCCCTTAAAAAAGTATTAAATTAGAAAGGAATTAAAAACATACAATAATTAAAAGAAGAGGGGGAAAATGGAATGATTCAAGGCAGGTTAAAGGGAAAAGAAAGCCAAATCTTGGGGATGGGATAGCTATTCAGGAAAGGCCTGCTGGAAAAAAATCCATTTGACAGCTTTTTTGAAGCTGTCTAGGGTGGTAATAAGACAGATCTTGTCCGGCAGGCCATCCCATAATCTGGGAGCCATAGCAGAGAAGGCCCTCTGGGAGGTCACCGACAGCCTTGTATTCATAGGCTGTAACAGATTCCTCCCAGAGAACCAAAGTGCGCGGGGAGGATCTTACGAGAGGAGGCGGTCCCTGAGGTAAGTTGGACCCCAATATTGTCAATTCTGAATGGAGCTTGTACTCAGCAGAGGGGGAGAAGAGAGGAGGGGGCAGAATCCTGCCCCTCCCAGTAGACTCAGGCAAAAAGAAACTGCTACAGCCTCTCCTAGCTTGCGTGTTCATCCTTGTTAATAACCCTTGCCATCTTGATCAAACTCTTATGCTGCTTGGCCATGCATGCCCTGGTTTTCCTCCGTGAAACGGTGGAAGGTATGGCTTTGAGAGTGGTGTGGGAAACATAATATGGAATTCACAGATCCAGCTACCAAGTACAGGCTGATGGGGGATGAGAGCTAGGTGGTCACATGAGACCCCACTGTTAGATCTCTTCTCCATAGGTTTTTACATGCCTGTAGTTCACGCTTTTCTCTGTGAGCTCTTCTAAGCACATGTGTCCCACGGCTCAAAGAGAAGGAGCGGAAAACCATAGGCTTTCTGCCACAGCGATTTCTCCCCTCTAGCACACTCCAACTCTTTAACCTTTTGTACCAGAGAACAAGCTTCCTGTGGTACACAGGTTGGAAACGAAAGACATGAATCTGTTGGAGAAGTTATTTGCAATTTTTTTGTTGGCCTGGGAAAATATGTATGCAAGCTGTGTGAGTTAAAACTGGGGAGAAGGGCAGCTCTTGCCAACACGCTGTTAGTATCATTATCAGACTAATTCCAATTAGAGAGTTCAAATTTTGGCACTGGTGCCACATTTTGAGTGTAGACATTAACTGTTGTTGGCTAGTGGGACCACGCAGCTCCTTTGTTTCAACAGCTTCACTGTCTGCTAATCTGTCTCTGGGCACAATGAAGGCTCCATCCACACCACACAGTTATAGTTCTATATTCCACTTTAACTGTTATGGCAACAACCTATGGAATACTGGGATTTGCACAGTGATGTCAATAAAGTTGGTGTCACCTCCATGGACCTCCTCCTGTACCAGACCATACAGAATCCTTAGTAATCCCAGCAACCTGTGTGCAACTTTGAGGGTAACCAAAAACCTTACATAGAATCATAGAGTTGGAAGAGACCATATGGGCCATCTAGTCCAACCCCCTGCCATGCAGGAATACACAATCAAAGCTCGGGGCCTGCAGCTAGTGGAGGCATTCCACATGTTTCCATTCCCAGAGTGCTGTTTGGCAAGCCAACAGAGAGATTTGCTTTGTTGGGAAGTTTCCTAAGCAACATATCTAAGAGATATACAGTTGTCCCTCTGTATCCACAGATTTCGTACCCACGGATTTAAGTATTCACAGCTTGAAAATATTCTTTAAAAAATAATAATCCAAAAAGCAAACCTTGATTTTGCAATCTTATTATATAAGGAACACCATTTTGCTATGCCATTGCATATAATGGGACTTGAGTATTCACGGATTTTGGTATCCACAGATTTATGTATTCATGGCATTAAAATATTCTTTAAAAAATGATAATCCAAAAAGCAAACCTTGATTTTACCATCTCATTATATAAGGGACATCATTTTGCTATGCCATTGCATATAATTGGACTTGAGTATTCACAGATTTTGGTATCCATGGGGGGTCCTGGAACCAAACCCCAGCAAATATGAAGGGGCAACTCTGTGTGTGTGTGTATATATAGTCATGCTTTTAACTGCTTTTAATTCTATTGTTAACTTAATTATATTCTAAACATTTGTATGCTAGAGCCAGGAAGTAATAAGTTGCATGAAACATACTTAGCTATTATGAGATACTTTTGGGAAATGTAGACGTAACAAAGTTGCACTTTGAAAGCAATGTAATGAGTCAGGGTGAAGTTTCTAATACTTTTACTTTTTAACCCTGTAACACATAACAGTAACATGTGAGTTCTTCAGAAACTGCAACAAGTAATGAAAACAGGTTCCTTTTAAGAGGTAACTTTCCATTCATGTTTGGTGTTGCATTTTGTATTCCCTGACAGAAGAGCTGCTGTTATTTTTACAAAGGTAACTTGGCCAGCCTTAGGTACTATGCAATTTGCCTGGGAGTTTGGGGTGGAGTGCAGCATCACTAATGGCTTCATGTCAGGGGGGTAGAATCATAGAATCATTGAATTGTAGAGTTGGAGAGACCACAAGGGCCACCAGTCCAACCCCCTGCCATGCAGGAAATCACGCTCAAAGCATCTCCGACAGATGGTAATCCAGCCTCTGTTTCAAGACCTCCAAGGAAGGAGACCCCACCACACTCCGAGGGAGTGGTGAATCTATTCTGGGTTTTAGTCCAAACATTCAAGGAGCATTCCAAGATGCTGAACTCTTCAGCCCCCAAATAGAGGCAACACCTTGGACGGCTTCTTTGAAGTTCAGGCTAAAACCCTGAATGGATTAAAACCCCACTGACATGGAAACCACCATCTGTCACTGATGGGAATCCATCTGCAATCCCTCCTTAGCCAGCAAAATGTCTTGGCCAGCCCTAACCACCAGAATGTCTCAGCAAAGCCCCTTTCACACTACCCAATTATAGCACTATGATTCTGCTTTAATTACCACGGCAACATCCTGTGGAATCCTTGGGTTTGTAGTTTGAGGAGGCACTAGAGTTCTATAGCTAAGAATTCAAAGTATACCCTCTCTCCAATTCCTTGCCTAAGAAAACCCTATGAAATTTCATGGGGTCACCATAAGTCAACAGGTGACCTAAAGAGACATACCATACATCCATTCAAACTACCTGTCCTAGGATTCCATAGGACAGGGCCCTGGCAGTTAAAGTGGAATCATAGTGCTATAATTGTGTCATGTGAAAGGGTCCCAAGGCTCATTATTTTTCATGAGACTGGCTCCCTGTTCCTAGCTCTGTCCTCAAAAGGCATTGATTCTTCCCCCCGCCCTGCATATAGTACATCATCTTCTGACAAAGCTATGAAGCGTTGTCTTAACAGGTTTATTGCTTTTGTGGAGATGAATGAGCATCTCATTGAGATCCCTGGGAAATTATAAAGCCCAAATCAGAGGAATGGTTTGTTGCCACATCTCCAGCATTTCCAAGCATTTCAGAAATAAAGACAAAATCACTTTCAATCGCTTAGGAATTGTTTTCTCTATGTCTTCGAGATGATTTTGACAGACACCTCTACTTGGCTGAAACTTGCTCACTTCTTCAATGTAAGAAAAAATTCTGTACTTGCTGGCTGCCATTTCCAGTCACAAAAAACAGCACCAGAATGAGTTTCAGGGGTCAGCACAACATATTATTGCTACATCACACTGTCATGTGTCTAGTGCGTATGTCTTACGGTACTATCTATGGACAAGGTACTTTCAGAGGCAGCACTAGGGGAGTGTGGGGAAGCCAAACTGCACCAGGTGACACCGTCATAGGGAGGTGAACTGGCCTTAGTAATGCCACAGGGTACTTTTAACATTTCTATCACTTTAGAGTCAAAACGAGGAATCTAACTGGGTTGGAAACAGCATGTACAAGGCATTGGTGATTTATCCATAGGGACAACCTTAATCATGTGTTCTATTCTTTGTATTATTTCTGGCCACATGGCCATGGCTGCCCTACTACCACCCCCCACCCCATCCTCTCATGCATGTGAATATACGTTGGTTTTTCATGTGTTTTTTCCCCCAGGCTGTGAGGCCGTATTCTGGAAGAATTTATTCCTAACGTTTCGCCTGCATCTGTGGCTGGCATCTTCAGAGAATGGTGGGTGTGTGGGGTTTATATACTGTGAGTCCCTGTTGGGAGAGGATATGTAAATTTGTGTATTTGAATGGCTAGTTCCTAGGGTGGGAGGGTATGCAAGGGGGATTAGTGTCTGTTTGGCTAATCGTCCATTGTCTGCTGGAAATGCAGGCGAAACATCAGGAATAAACTCTTCCAGAACACAGCCTCACAGCCCAGAAAAAAACCCACAAAAAAACCTATGGATGCAGGCTGTGAAAGTCTTCAACTTCATATTGAATATATATTGTTCTGGAGTACTGTATTACTGGATAGGCAGAGATACACTAATACTGAACTCCACACAAAAGCATATTCAAAAAATAATAGCTTCTGCACATGGACAGAACATAAATACAACATAGTATTGCCCACTGGAAACCCCACCCCCGTCTCCACAATGAAGCCAAATTGCAGGTGGTCCGGTATCAGCACTGATATGATCATCCGGATTTTCGAGGTGAATGTGGGGTAAAAGGCAGTTCTTTTTAAAATTGGATTTTCTGTGAAAAGCTCCTCATTTCCTGCAAATCATCATGAACATCATGTGCCCGGATCACAGTGGCTATGATGTTAGTATGGGGTGTTTTTTGGCCACTGTAGAGAAGCCCCAAGAATCCTTTGGTATTTTAAAAATGAACAGATTTTATTTGGCATAAGCTTTTATTTATATTTATTTATTTATTTACACTCCACTCTTCAGCCACAAGGCTATCAGAGCGGCTTACAAATTGTTTTAAGCAATAGCTATTTACACATCTAACTGCATTAAACAGTTTCCAATGTGTGTTAGCTAATTGCCCCCACAAGCTGGGTACTCATTTTACCGAAGCTCTCATGAACTTCACCCCACTTCACCATCTGAATCTGCTGTCCATGGAAGCTTGTACCAATTAAAACTTAGTACAGTCAGACCCCCATATCCGCAGGGATTTGGTTGCCAGACTTACTGTGGATACCAGAAATTAAAACAAAGGGCTTCTGGTAAAAACATACCATAGAGTTGCATTGGAGGACATAGAAGATGCCTAGAGAGGAGTCCTCTCTAGGCAATTTCCAGCATGACTCTGTAGTATGTGCCCCCTATTTTGTGTCCCGTGGATAACTGAAATTGTAGATATTGGCTCCATGGATATGGGTGTCCGACTGTAGTCTTTACAATGCCACAAAACTCTTTGTTATTCTTGAAGGACAAGCAGACATAAAATGTAGGCAGGGTTTCATAATCGCCTCAGAGTTAGGCAGCTCAGGCGGCTGCTGTTGCCAAAGAGGGCACAGCATGTACCCACACAACCCCCTGCTAATTAGTGCTCAAGCTGCATAATGAGAAAGCTAGTATTAACACCACAGGGGAGGGGGTGCAATTATTTTTGTGTAGTCAGAACAACCATTCATAACTGCAACTCAGGCCAGGAGAGCTTGCTAATGGCTGTTAAGTAATGGACAGTGGCAGCACTGGGGGGTGGGTGCAGAGAGGCCAAACCTCACCAGGTGACACCATCTTCCTGCTGCCTTCCTGCATGATGTCGTTGTTTTTTCATTCCGGTCCTGTAAGGGATGGAGGTAGACTGTGCCTTTTTGCTAACCAGAAAAGCCTGTTTGCAAAATGGCATGGTTTTAGCATGGTTCCCTATGGGACCAGAATGAAAGAACCCCGGAAGGATGTGACACCATGCAGAAAAGGCAGCAGGAAAAACGGAACATTCCTGCTGCTTTGCCACTTTTCCTCGGAGTGCAGTAAGGCTCCAAGTAACACCACAGGTTACTGGACAGGAATGTCTGTACAGATAGATTACCAGTGGAATTCTTATTGGAAGATCGTAATCCGCATATTACCAGACTAATGGCTAACTTTTTGGTTGAGGCAGCAAACATATGGCTCAACCTGCCTAAAAATGATCCTTGAAGTCCTATTGTTCTATTGTTATATGTATATGTTGTATTATGCCTAATAAAGGTTGTGGATGTGTGATGTGTGTGTAACACCACAGGTAATGGATGCAAACTGGGCAAGGCATCCAGCTTTCCTCCGAATACCATCTTTTATTTCCTTACATTTAGAGTAAGTGACTCAGAGGGAGAAATTAAACAAGATGCAGTTGGCCATCTCTCCTGCTCACAGTGAACTTAACAACAGAAATGGAGCCAAAGTGGTCCAGTGAGAAACAAAGTGAACCCTGAGATTTGCAGATATTAACCGAATGTTTTTTAAAACTATTTTTAAAAGGAGGAGGAATAACAACAAACATGAAATACAGACTGAACATGCTTAGCAGCTATGGAATATCAGTTGAAGTATGGAGTGTCAACTGAAGAGAAACCGGGGGAGCGGGGAGAGGAGAAGTTGGAGTCCTTTCACATTACACTATTATAGCACTATGGTTCTGCTTTAACTTCCATGGCTGCATCCTATGGGATTCTGGAGTTTGTAGTTTGGTGAGGCAGTAGAAATACCTGGCAGAGAATCTAAGTACTCTTCCCTGATCTGACAGACTATATCTTTACATATGAACCTGGCTGTGTTTTAAGATCTTCTGGGGAGACCTCTGTCTCTGTCCCACCACTCTCACAGGTACATCTGGTGGGAACAGAGAAGAGGGCCTTCTTGGTGGTTGCTCCCTTGCATTGGGAACTCCCTTCTTAGAGAGGCTAGATGGACACCTTCCTTGCTGTATCCATGGGTATATGTTCCAAGACTTCCCATGGATAGGTGAAACCACAGGTAATAGCGAAGTTTCTATTTTTGTGCTTGGAGCAAAAATAGATCATTCACTATCATATTTCTCACTTGCTGCCCCATAGTAGGGAGAGTAGCTAAAATTTCTCTGCTTCATCACCTGGGAAAAAGGGAACAGCTTGTCCCCTCTCTCCTTTGTGATGGAACTGTGCTTGCTGTGTTTCGTTGCCAGGAGAAGTCAGGGCGGCTTCTCCCGGGCAATGAAGCAATGGTGGTGGGAGTGATTCTTTTTGCTTCTGCGCCCAAAGCCTGAGTCTGTTGCATGAACAGTGGATAAGTGAAACCGCAGATATGGGATCCACAGATACAGGGGATCTTTCTGTATCAGCACGGATATTTTTGGCTGTTCCTCATATACACTCCTCTGGCATGCTAGAGGTCTCTGTTGTCCCAATTTGCTGTCAAGTCGACCATCAATGGATGGTGACCCTGTGAATGGGAGACCTCCCAGAGCCCTGGTCATTGCCTGCCCCTCCTTGGGTCTTGGAGACTCAGAGCTGTGGCTTCCTTGATTGGATCAATCCTTTGCAGCGTGGTCTTTCCCCCCACTGCCTTGCACTTTACCAAGCATTTATAGCTGTGGTTCTACATCTGTGGTCCGTGGACCCCCAGGGGGCCACAATGTCACACAGGGGATCCGTGAAGGCTTGAAGGCTGCTCAGCCCAGCTCCTGCCTGCAGAAGAGCAGCCACATGTCAGATGCCAAGGCAAAGGTTGGCTGGCTGGCTTGGCCTGCACATTGCCATTTAATCTGCTCCAGCCACAAACTTTCAGGAAGAAGCAGTCAAAAAGTCTTTTCTCCCCCTTCAATGCCTCTGAGGGAAGGTTTACTGGATGGGATAAATGTATTATTGTTGTTGTTATTGTAAGGTCTTTAAATTATGAGTTAAGTCTTGGGGGTCCATTTCAACAAAAGATATTTAAAGGGGCTCCCTGGTAAAGAAAAGGTTAAGAGCCACTGGTTTATAGTCTTTTCTGGTATTGTCTCAGCCTCAATTTAGCCTAGAGGCTACAGGTCTAGAGACAGCATATTGTGGCTTTCCTTGAGTTAGATAGAAAAATGGAAAAGAGATCACCTGTCCAATCCCCAAAGCATCTGATCAGTCATGTAATTCAGACCTATCTCTCCCTAGTATCCAGGTCTATTAATATTCATTAAGTATCTATCAGCCTTCAGACTGAGGTGATGCATGCTGTTTACAAGTCTGCCATTGTCTTCCTTCTGCCAGTCATTGCCAGTACAGAAGGGAGTCATTTGCAAGTGGCCCAGACTCAAATGTCTAAAGCAACTCCGTTACTGAAAGGCAAAATGCACTAACAGCTTCTAATTACAAGATCAGTGTCTGGTCTGCTTTGACCCTGAAATCTGCTTCCCTGCTCCATCTTCAGTGTGACAGTCATCCAGATACAGTATATCTATACAAAACCCCTTGGGCACGTGTGTTTAGGACTGCAGCCTTAATCAATAACATTAAAATGTAGCCCCAGTCATAATTAATATGTAGGCATACAGTGCTATCTGTACTGTGTAATGTGTGTGAGTGTGTGTGTGTGAGAGAGAGAGATGAGGGCATAACAGCACAGAGTTAAAATTGGACAGAACTTGAATGAAAGTATGTTTGCAGAGCAGCTCAAGCTGAAACTAGGCGAAGGTCTGTATGTGACCATCAGGAAGCAAGTCCCCCAATTCCTTGGAGGTCTTTAAACAGAGGCTGGATGGCCATCTGTCGTGGATGCTTTGATCGTGATTTCCTGCGCAGCAGGGGGTTGGACTGGATGGCCCTTGTGGTCTCTTCCAACTCTACAATTCTATGATTCTATGATTCTATGATGTACATAAACCTTTGAAAAGGCAGGCCAATCTTGACCACATCTCAAGTGCTGGAGCACACACAGGTTTGCATACCCTCCAACTGTTCTGAATTTCCATATTAATCCTCTGCCATCCCACTTTTCAGTTGCATTTAAAATGTCCCACTTTCTCTTTCTTCCTCCAACCTTCCTCCTTTGTCCTCAGCTTGCTTGAATGGCTGCAAACTGAGGTTCAAGTGTAAACATAGATCCTGTATAAATGGTCAAAATAATCCTCATGGAATTCGCTGGGAATACGATCTGTCTTAATGGGAACCCCCATCAATGTGTTATATTTAGAAGGGTGGTGCAGCAAAAAACTCCAAAAGCTACACCCAGAGAGCCTTCACAGCTTTTCCTGGAGTTTTTAAAAAGCTCCATACAGAATGCGCATTACTGCTCATTCAGACAATTGTGTTTTTATCACTGCACTTTCCCACACGAGAGGAAGTGCAAGCTGATTGGCCAGAGAAGCGTGGGGTGTGGGGCTTGCTAACAGGGCAAGCACCTGCTGCCTCCATGTTGGATTTTCACTTTAGCGAGCGATTGCTAATGCAATAAAACAGCGATTTGTATTAGGTTTTTGCAATGGTCTTTGGACTAAGCAATAGACATTTCATTTGTAAACACTTTGTTGGTATTAGCTTTCTCTCTCTTTTTTTGTAACTATGAAATATCGCTTGTGCGCACCATGGGAAAAGTTTTTTTAAAAAGCATTTGGTGGTAGCAGATTTAAAAACGCAAGTAATTCACTCATGGCCACATCTTGGCTAGGGGGCATGCAAATTTGGGGGGAGGCTGTAAAACCATTAAGACAAGTCACAGCTGCTGCAAATCACTATTACAGTAGGACCCCCATATCCACTGATTCATTATCCACTAATTCAATTATCCACAGACACAAAACAGCATACCTACCACAGAGTTTTCCTAGAAAATGTGTCCCCTCTAGCCATTTTCTAGGTCCTCCAAGGCAACTCTATGGTATTTTAAACTGGAAGTCCCATTATTTTCAATGGCATTTGCTATTATCCATGGTTTTCGGTATCCATGGGGTCCCTCAGAACCAACCCCCAGCGGATACGGGGGTCCTTCTGTATAGTGGAACAGTAATTTCCCCCCTCATATAGATGACCCCATAGTTGACACTTAATTAACTGAGTCGGGGGGGATAGAAGAGAAGGGGTGGTAATGATGCCCTTCCCAGTAGACTCAGGCAAAAACAAACTACTGCAGCCTCTCCAAGCTTGTCTGTTCTTCCTCATTAATAACTTTTGCCACCTTGACCACACTCTGATGTTCCTGGATCATACGTACCCCCATTTTTGTCTGTGAAATATTGGAGGGTATGGAAGAGGAGAGCAGGAGATGGAAGTTGGAGCCTCTCTCCTATCCTGTAGAAGGGTTCTTTGCATGCACACAAAAAATAAGGATGTTGAGATTCTGAGGCAAAGGCTACAATCTGGTAATCTGGCAGTCCTGCTGGTAATCACAACAGCAATTTTCTATTTGCTAGGATGCCAGAGAGGCAGCCTAGGGTGTATGATGCTTCTTTCCCATTACTTCCCTGGGGGATCCATTAGCACTTGCTGCTGGCTGCTCACACCACACTCTCTTTTTTAATTGCCAGCCATTTGGCAGTGAACTCCTGCCAGCTTGCAGAAGAAGACTTATCCTAACAAATAGCTTGACTGGGAAGTGAGAAAGCTGAACCGGGTATGCTTTTTGCTTGCTTTTGTCTCTGGTAAAGAGAGAACCATCACGGTATACTGATTTGAGCGTTGGACTGCGACACTGGAGACCAGGGTTCAAATCTCCGCACGAACATGAAAATCCACTGGGTGGCCTTGGGCAAGTCAAACTCTCTCAGCTTCAGAGGAAGGCAATGGCAGACCTCCTCTGAAGAAATCTTGCCATGAAAACCCTGTGATAGGGTCGCCGTTAAGTCAGAAATGACTTGAAGGCACAAAACAACAACAAGAACAAAGAGACATTGCTTATTACTGGCCAAGTTGCAAGGTTGACTTGATGATAAAATGTCATTGCAAACATGAGCATGGACACAGAGACTTGTGAATTTTGTTCACATTTTGTGTTTTGTAAGACTTGTATTGTGAGCACCTACTGGACAGTACCTGTGATGTCACTAACTAACACCAAGCCTGTGATATCTGGTATCTCTCTTTCCAAGAGTCTTTTCTTTTCTTTCATGCTTATGCTTAACATCTTAGGGTTTGTTCATTCCCTTGACAGAATCCTCAAGCACAGAAAATATCTTGCAACCTTTTCATTTAAACATCAGCTGATCTGAGTGATTCAGGATTGGAAATCTCAACAGATGATGTCATCGGTTTGCACCTGGTTATGGGAACATAGCCAGACACCAGTGTGTATGTGTGTCTATGTGCCTTCAAGTCCCCTTGCTGACTTATGGCGACTGCATGAATTTCACAAGGTTTTCTTAGGCAAGGAATGCTCAGAGGTGGTTTTGCAAGTTCCTTCCTCTGAAATACAGCCTACAACACCTGGTATTCATTGGTGGTCCCCCATCCAAGCATTAACCAGGGCCGACCCTGCTTAGCTTCTAAGATCAGACAGGATTTGGTGCCCTTAGAGATTATTTAGGCCCTCTAGCCAGACATCAGACACCTCTTCAATCCCCTCCCCTTTCGACTGGCAACAGAAAGTCCTTTGGGGATGGCTGTTGCAGCTTTGATTGTGTATTCCTACATGGCAGGGAGGTGGACTAGATGGCCCTTGTAGTTTCTTCCAACTTTACGATTATAACAATAGCTTTGGTTGTTGCAGAAGAAGGAAGGGGATGCCAACCTCTGAGATGACAAAAACAACAACACATACACAAGAGTAAGGTGGAATTTTGCTTGTGTGTGTTACTAACAGGATATTGGCCAAGATGTGTGAAAACATCACACTGAAATGTTACTCTTTAAAGATGGAAATCCACAATTTGCTATAGACTCAAAATGCACCAGTTCTGGAACTATAGGTGTGGAAATGTGGTTGACAATTAAACAGTTGGAACATGAGGCAAGATGTATTGGCAATTTTCAGCAGAGCAATGTCATTACTTATATTTATGGCCATCTTTCCTTCAGTGAGCAAAAGGTAGCATACATGGTTCTCTTCCTCTCATGTTATCCTCACACACACTCCTATGAGGTAGATCTGGCACACAGAATGAGAGCAAGAGAGAGACTGGGCAAGGGTCAATGTGTTCCCTGGCTCATGTGGGATTTGAATCCAGGGCCTCCTAAGTCCCAGTCCAACACTCTAATTGCTACCTCATATTGATTTCCATTAGAGAGCCTTCTCCAAATGTGCTGCCATGGGTGAGAGTCTGGCAAAGGTCACATAGAATCACGAAGTACCCATTAAATCTGGGATGAGAAGGAAAATACTGTATTCCAGTCATGCTCAGAAAATATTTAAAAGCCATCTTCCAATTTAAAACACAACAGAGAGAGAGAGAGAGAGAGAGAGAATGCATATGCATTTCTATGGACAGGTTATCGAATAATTAAGAAAAAGCACAGGAATTCTCTCTGGATAAATGGGACCGTTGGCACTTATTCCCACAAACTACACATCTCAGAAAAGTAGCAGAAAGGTGTGTGTGTGTGTGGGGGGGGTTAATCCCTACAGGTGGTGATGGAAGAAGAAAGTAGGACAGGGTGTAAATCATGCAACCTAGAGATTTATTGTTGTTGTTTGCCGTTAAGTCATCTTTAGAGCGACCCTATGAATTGCAAACTCCAACAGCCCTGGCCATCTTCTGTCCTGCTCAGGTTTTTCAAATGCAGGGCAGCCATGGCTTCCTTGATGAAGTCAATCTACCTGTGGTGTAGCCATCCTCTTTTCTCATTGCTTCCCACTTTACCAAGCATGATCGTTTTTTACAGCGAGTCATGGCATTTCATGATGTGTCCAAGGTATGCTAGCCTCAGCATAGTGTGTTGGCTTCCAAGGAGAGTTTGGGCTTAATTTGTTCTACGACTCATTCATTTATCTTTTTGGCAATCCACAGTATCTGTAGAACTCCCCTCCAGCACCATGTTGCACATACGTTGATTCCCCCCACCCCCCAGTAGCTTTCCTCAATGTCCAATTTTCACAAGCATACACATAAATGGAGAATACTATGGCATTAGTGATTCTGACTTTGGGATTCAATGATGTATCTTGCCACTTGAGGATCTTATCTAGTTCCTTCATAGATGCCTTTCTAAGTCCTAGTCATAGAATCATAGAGTTGGAAGAGACCACAAGGGCCATCTAGTCCAACCCCCTGCCCTGCAGAAATACCCAATCAAAGTATTCCCAACAGATGGCCATCCAGCCTCTGTTTAAACACCTTCAAAGAAGGGGACTCCACCACACTCCAAGGCAGCAGTGTATTCCACTGCCAAACAGCTCTTACCATCAGGAAGTTCTTCCTAATGTTTAGGTGGAATCTCTTTTCCTGTCGTTTGAGTCCATTGCTCCGTGTTCTAGTCTCCGGAGCAACAGAGTCCTCTTCTGATTTTTTAATGGCACTCTTCATTTTGATTTATGACTGAGGCAAGTAGTTGCTGGACTGCAACTCACAGCATTCCTCCCCATTGGTTATGCTGGCTAGGGCTGCTAGAAGTTGCAATCCAGAAGCATCTAGCAGGTCAAATGATTTCCACCTCTGCAATAAGGTATACTTTAATATTTCATCTCCCCTCCACTTTTCCCCTGCAGCTGTTTTTCAGCCAACCCACCACTATTTCCCTCTGAGACATATGTGTGATTGTCCCTTTATGACATTTGCGTTCCAATTTTCTTCCACTCAATGAGCTCTGTCAGGGAAAAGCCAGCTGAAAGGAAGGGTTTGCAGGTGAAAAAGTGTCAGGCATGAAGGTTAAGCATCTTCTCCTCTGTCCACCGCTCACTCACCACTAAGCTATTTGCCACTGGCCCAGCTCAGCACTTAGACACATGATTTGGGCCAGAGAGGAAAGATGACACAATGGGGAAGAGAAATACAGCCTTTGCTTGAAAGGAAAGTGCATACCCTGACTCTTGAACTGTTTATGGACAGAAATGTTAGTAAATTAGATGCTTTCCAGGGTCCCCTGTTTGTTTTAATGAGAATTTCTGCTTTCCCTTCCAAGAGACAATGAAGGGTTGCCAGATTTCAGGGCGTGTCCCTGAGTCTCAAGGCCTGTCCCCTCTTCTCTGGTTTTTAGTGTGAGAGGGAGGTATCTCAGTGTGAGCACATTGTCTTGGAGATTACCGTACATACATCTGCACACTCTTATAGTCCCCAGTTGCTGCAGAATGCTGTCCAGAGATTACTGTAAACTGCTCTTCATTGCAGAGCTTGGAAAACTTTCTTTGATTGGACTCCAGTATCCATGTGTTCTTAAAAGCAATGCTTGCAAAGGTATTATAAACAGAGCTGATGAATGTGTGCTTTCCCCTCTCTTCAATGCAGTTCTTGTAGAACTTAATTTCCAACTATATATATATTTGTTAGACTTGATGCTTATTATTTGAATTACATGCTCTGAGCAAATGTGCTTGATGCTTCATGTGTTTCACTTAAAGACATCAACAGGACCCATCCCTAGATCTCAGGCATCTTTGGGGAAGGAGTAGAAAAGGTATTCCTGATATCTGGAGTCTCTTTTTGTACATAGGGAGGAAACACCCTTTAAAACAGCCTCGATAGAAGGCTGTTCCCTATCCACTCAGCCTAAGAAATATGAAGAGGCCTGGTGGATCCTGATGGGACCATGAGGGATCTTGGATCCAGTTCACATCCACTCAACTGCCCATTGTCATCGTTCATCTGAGACACTTCTGTTGAGCCGGCCTCAAAGCCCGGCATGGTATGAGCTGCATGGATGACATGAACCCTATTCCGGGCCTTCTTTCGCAAGAGGCAGCTGAAGACCTTCTTGAACCCTTTGCGGAAGTGCTTGGAGACCAGGGCGTAGACAATAGGGTTGAGGCAAGAGTTGGCGTAGGCCATACAGTGGGAGAGCAGCCGGAAGGCATAGGTGGTTTGGTTGAAAGGGAAGTCTCCATAGAGGTAGCGAAGTATGACCACATGGTAGGGCAGCCAACAGAGGCAGAAGAGGACAGTCACAATGATAATCATTTTGGTCACCTTGCGCTTGGCCTTCTTGGACTCTGACATATTCTCCAGGGGGTCAACAGCTGTCCACAGGAATTTAATTGTCCTGGTGTAGGAGAGGCTGACAATGAGCACAGGAAGCACATAGCCAAAGGTGAAGGTGCTGGTGTCCATGATCTTGCGCTTCCATTCCTCCCATCCTGGCACACAGATGTAGCTGGACTCCCATTCGATCAGGTCGTAGTAGCTCAGGTAGGGCCCAGAAAAGATTGCAGAGAGGCTCCAAATGACAGCCATCACTGCCACCGCATTGCAGGGTGTCCGTAACTCACGGGATCTCAGCGGGTAGCGAATAGCCAAATACCTGCCCCCAAAAGAAGGCAATACATTAGGAGCGGCTAAGGATTATCAACAGTACAGTTTCTATTCAGGTGTCAGGCCCTGCTTCCAGAACTTGGAAATGGACTCTGACTCAGAGACTGAAACAGTGGACATGCCAGGATCTGCTAAACCAGATCGGGAGAATGTTCCGGAGCCACAGGCCTCAGACACAGGGAATAGTGCAGCACGTTCTGACAGAGGGTCCTGCCTCTTCAGATAAAGAGGACAACTTACCTATACCCACTTTCACAGCACGGAGACAACAAAAGGAGGGCTTGAGGCAATTCAGCTTATTTATAGGAAGCAGCATTTAGTTAAGCAGCAGCTGGGTTAGTTGCTGATCAATTAACACGCAGCACTGCCCTCCAGGGGTTTTTGGGGATTATCTGACCTACCTGATTACCCATCATGTTCCCGCTTGTTGTCTTTGATGACCCCTGACTCTGTTTGCCTAACCTGGATTCTGCTGGATTACCCTGAACTCTGTTTGCCAGACCTGGACCTTGTATATTGGGCTTTGCTTGTGGACTTGTGTTTTGCTTGCTAGTGAAGTAAGCATCTGATTTCACGCTGCCTTGATTCCTTTGCCTGTAATTAGTATGACTGTGCTGTACCTCTGCTATCAGCTGTGTAGTAATCAGTCTTTGGCTGGTTGCCCAGACATTGTCTGGACACCAGTGTTGACAGAGGGAAATGGGGCACACTAGTGAACTAGTATGCTCCTACAGGCTCTATTTAAATCCTAGATTTCCTTAGCCATGGCTTGGCTGGAAACCTAAATAAAAAACATAGTTTAATGGATCATGGCTTGTTCTACCCATAGGTTAGTATAATGTCTGGTGGATAAACTATTTCTTTGGACTTTACCAGACACAGCAAATACGGTGTCATATAACAATGCCTAATTAATATGAAACGGTATGCATATCAGATGATCTCCTTGCGCAATTTTGTATTGTGAAAAAGCTGTTATTTTTTTATTGATGGGCCAAGCCATCAATAGAACTCCCATGTCACTTTGTTGCTGGCATTGACAGCATTTGAAACTGCGCACCATTGTGCTCATGTGAATACAGCATCAATGGCAGAATACTTCTGGGTGAGATTGCAAAAACCAGGTAGGGGACACTCTTTTTATGAACCTCCCTGGTTCACTTTTAAGTTTAAAAGTTTGTGTCTGTGCTTATGTGTATGTTTTGTGTCTTTCTTTTGATGTATTTTTCAAATTTAGTGTGCTTACACCTTCTCTCAAGAATCGGCAAGATCTCAAACCAGGAAGTAAACAGAGCTCCATTCATGCTCCATCAATGCTGGGGGTGCCTTTGAACAGTGTTCAAGTTAAGGTCTGATAGGAAGGGTTCTTTTGCCAGCAGAAAAATGGTTTAAAATATGCTGGCAAAATAATGTTTGAGGAGGCTTGTCTGATAAAGTCCTTTGATTCCAGAGGCTATTGAATAAAGAAGGTGGAAGTGATGTGAACCTCTGAATTTCTAATACTGAGTGGGGAAAAATAAGAGTAGTCAAGCACCTAGAGAGTGATTGTTTATGGTGTGTGTGTGTATGTGTGTGTGTGTGTGTGAAACTGGAATACTGTATTGTCTGAACTAGCTTAAGTCCTAGCCTTTAAAGGAGTGATTTGGTTCCAAATCATTTTTATTAAGTCTTCTTACATATAAAATTAAACATCATAGATATCATAGACACATTTATCCTCCTTATACCAGCAATTCAAAACACCTCAGAACAAAACAACAACAAACAAAACTTAAACTTAAACACTTAAACATCTAATATATAATTAGACAAAAACCCCATCCACCCCTTAAAACAAAAAGACATCCCACATGTTCCCAAATTGCTTCTATATTTAAATGATCTAAGTTTCCGCCTCCTCTTTATCTAGCATTTCACGTAGTCCATCTATTTATCAACCTATTAATAATTCACCTTCCTACTTAAGTTACAGAATAAAAAGAGTAATAATATCCCTAATAATAACAATATTCCGTAACTGTTAAATCCCAATATACATGTATCCCTAGAGGAGTGATTTGAACATGCATCTCTGTCCCCGTATGCCCCCCCCCCTGATGTGTGCAGGGAATGGAGACGTTGAGACGCTTCTTGATGTCTCTGTTCCTGGGGAAAGAACGCTTGGTGGCAAGAAATGATTTTAATTTTGACAGCTTTTTGAGGAGAGTAAGTTAACACGACAGCAAGGAAAGGAGATTGCCCATGTCTGTGTCACTATGGGAGAAGGGAGCTGTCACTGGGCAGATGGAAGAGTTGGGGAAGGATTGTCACTTCAGCGACTCAGTGGGGAGAGAGCCAAAATTTTGTTGGCTGGAACCCAAGAGAGTTATTAGAAAGCCCATGGAAATGTGCAGTGGCCAAATGGAATCCAGGTCAAAATAACCCTCATAGAATTTACTGGGAATCCTACCTGTCTAAATGGGTTCCTGCACCAATCCACACTCTTCAGAAGGAGGGGGCCCCAAATAACAAAAACAACGCAGTAAAAGCCTCTGCAGCTTTCCCCGTAGTTTTTTAAAAACAGCGAGGTGTGTGTGCATTCCTGCTCATTAGGATAGGACGAGCAATTCGAAGGGAAGCGTAAAGCTGATTGGCCAGGTGAGAGCGGTGGCGGGGCTTGCTAACAGGGCTAGTGCCCACTGCCAACATGTTGGATTGTCACCTTAGTGAGCGATCGCTAAGGTGATAAAATGGTGTGTGTTTTTGTTTTGTTTTCCTGTTAAATGGGAAAATCGTTATATCGTTTTAGCATACCTTAGATGACTTTAAAAAAAATTAATGCAGTGGGGGTGAAGAACTAACACGAGTAAATCACTTGCAGCTGCCATCTGGCATGCAAAGCTTATGGGGGCTTCTGAGGCCAAAAACACCGTTAAGACAGGTTGCTGCCCCTACGAAATGCCATTACTACAAGGTACTCCATTCCCGCCTCCCCTTGTAGATGGCTTCCAAATTTTCCTTCCTGCCTCCTCCCATACAATCCTCCCCACGCACTCCAGTCCTCTGGGAGGAATTTGCTTCAGCCACAAAAATCCGTCAGATGACGAGCCTGAGTAGCTTTAAAAAAGCACTAAAGACGGATCTCTTTCGGCAGGCCTTTCCTGATTAGATCTGGCCTCAGGAGCTCCTGGCCTCTTTTCGTCTGCTGGCTATTTATTATTTATTATTTTAATGTGATTTTAGATTAGTTGTTTTTAATTTATATTGGTTTAATATCTTTTTATGGGGGAGGGTGGGTGTGGGTGGTGTTTAGGGATTTTAATATGTATTGGTATTTTAATTTTTGTAAGCCACCCTGATTGTTTTTAACAGAGGGGCGGGGTATACATAAATGTATTATTATTATTATTATTATTATTAATTGGGCATATGATACAGACACACTTCAGGTCACAAAAGGCTCATCTACACAAGTCGGGATACACTGGCTGCATGCCAGCATATCCTGACCACAGATCAGGGTTTTTCCTCCCCTGTTACCTCCACGGGCATGCCGGTCCATCCCTGACGCCTATGTCCCACTCTCTGGATCCAGGCAGGTGGTCCACAGCACATGGGCAAAGCCTGCTGGATGTGACCAGCCTTGGTCACATGCTGTGGGCCCACTTCCTAGATGTGGAAGAGCGAGGCAGCAGGCAGCTATAGCGACAGGCCAGTGTGCAGGAACGGGCTTCAGTGGTCATGCCAGACCCGATCTGTTTTATTTTGGCTGGAATGCATTTTAATGCATTCACTTTTAAATTTTAAAGTGTGTTTCTGTGCCTGTGTGTATATTTTGTGTCTTTATTTTTGTGCATTTTAAAATTTTACCACACTCGCGTCTTATCATGAGAGTCGCCGAGATCTCAAACTGGGAAGTAAACGGAGCTCCGTTTGTGCTCCGTTTATGCTGGGGCTGCTTCTTCACACTGCTCAAGGTAGGTTTGGTAGAAAGGGTATTTTTGCCAGCAGAAAAACTGCCGCAAAATATGCTGGCAAAGGAATGTTTATGGAAGTTAGTTTGATAAAGTTAGATGAACGCACAAACAACCAAACCTCCCAGGGTTACACTAGCATAAAATCACCAAGAGGAGGCCAGCCCAAGATCATGTTGCATGGAGTAGAATCTTTCATTTTTGGCAAGAGTCAGAGGGGTTCCGGCTTACCTGTCTACAGAGACAGCGGCCAAGGTGAAACTGCTGGCATACATGGTGAGGTAGATTAAGAAGTGGACCGCCTTGCACATGAAGGAGCCAAAAACCCAGCCTTCCAAGGAGTAAATGGTGGCCTGGAAGGGGACACAGAAGACGATGAAGAAGAAGTCGGCCAGGCTGAGATTGAGGATGAAGAGGTTGGTGCTGTTGTGGCCCATCTGCCCGTTCCTCAGCAGCACAGCCAGCACCAGGCTGTTGCCAATGGTGCCCAGCAGAAAGATGAGGGAGAAGACCACCGGGACAATGATGCTGGCCGGGCTAAGCAGGGCGGCGTCTGAGGCATTCCAATGCCCCACAAAGCTGGCAAACTCTTCGTGTTCGGTCATCTCTTTTTCCCCCTGTGAAGAAATGGAATATTGGGAGGAGAAGAGAGAAGGGCGGTGAGAATATTATAATGGAAAGTATGAATGAGGGATGTTTCAGACAGGGCAAAGGTTGCTGGAGGTTGTGGTATTTGTTGCTGAAGTGTGTGTGTGTGTGTTTTAAATATTCAAACAAGGTTCTGTTGTCCCATATTACCATGGCTCTTAACCTTTTCTTTAGCAGGGACTCCCTTTAAATATATTTTGTTGCTGTGGACACCCAAGATGAGGATGACGGTTACTGCTACTAAAAATAATAATAGAGTTACACCATCCATTAAACCTTCCCTCAGAGGCACTGGAGGGGGAGGGAAGACTTTTCTTCTGCTTTGTGCTGCAACTTTGTGGCTGGAGTGGATTGAATGGCAATGTGCAGGCCAAGCCAGCCAGCCTTTGCCTTGGATTCTGTCACATGGCTGCTTCTCTGCAGGGAGGAGGTGGGCCAAGCAGTCTTTAAGCCTTTGTGGACCCCCTGTGAGGACATTGGAGCCCCCTGGATCACAGGTTAAGAACCTATTTTTTGGCACTTCCTAGCACCAGCTCCAGCATTTTATTCCTGCACCTTTGAAGTCATTTCAAAACAAAAAGGTATCCCATTTTTCTCCATTTTCTGTGTGAAGAATTGTGACAGGACCCAGGCAACTGGGTGTGAGGTCTACTGGGTGTTCTTTGGGGAGATTTTTTTAAATGACATATGGTATCCTGGGTCCAGCTAGTTTAGTAAAACTCTCTTGGGTATCTGGAACTAGAAGCACATTTCTTTGGACTCTAGTCAAAGAGATGCTGAGTTAACAACAGGGACTGAGCTTTTAAAAACAAGAAAGCAACTTATAAATATTGTTTAGCAAAAGAGCAGTCCGAAGCATCACAAATTGGAAACAGCCTCTTTAGCTAACATCAGTCAAAGTGTTCTGGACTTCTCCCAGAAGCACAGATTCTAATCTAAATATTTGGCCACAGACAGGAAACACTCAGTGTCGATTCATGTTGACTTATGCATGGGAGAGGCAGGGAAGCAAGCCTGACATTTGCTCCTTCATCTCTAGTGGCTGTACCTTTAAGACTGCTCTCCGCCCTGACAAAGTGATGGATTATTACAGGTAAACAGAGCAGGTCCTGCTCTGGCAATAAGATCCGAAAGGTAAATCAACTGGCTTGGCAAGAAAATCTGTTTTTATTGCACTAGAAAAACAGATATCCCCATAATAGCCATCTATCTCTTCAACTGCCTCTGGTTTCTATTCTACTAGATGAACATCCATGTTGCTCTTGTTTTATGGAAGAAGGGGGAGAGATACAATCATTGATTTATCTTGGTGCCCAAATCTAAAATGCTGGTTTTAGGAAGAGCTAGCCTTTCCCAGTCTAAGAGACTAGGGTTCAAGCCTCGAATTACCTAACCATGAAACTCACTGGTTGAACTTGGCCCACCATAGCAGGGACTGGCCCCATTGCTGTAGTTTGGTGCCATCTCAATTGTCTCTATTTTTCAGAATCCTGGTATTTGTAGTTTGGGAAGGGACTTCCAATTTTCTGAACTCTTAAGATCTACAACAGTTAGAGCTCTCCAGCTGAGGTCTGACCAAAGTAGAATAGAGTGGCACTATTATTTCCCTTGATCTAGACACTAGACTCCTATTGATGCAACCTAGAATTGCATTGGCTTTTTTAGCTGCTGCATCACACTGCTCCCTTAATACATTCATTTCTGCCTGAATGGACATAAGCTGTTTAGAGCTTTATGGGTTATGATAACTGAAGATGTTATCTGGTTAAAGCAATCTCTTTCTTACTTGCATTTAGATATTACAAGTGAACAGGTCCAAAAAAAATCCAGCAGCAAGAACATTAGCACCAAGAGTATAAGATGATAAATGAACTACAGAATGTGTTAATTAGTTGATCTAAACAATCCTTTTTTTGCAATCTTCATTCTGGCAGGTAGCACATCTGACTCCCCCTGGGTGAGCAATGGATGCAATGTATGCAAGCTCCAGGAACAGAGATTCCACCTCAACATTAGGAGGAACTTTTTGACAGTAAGAGCTGTTCGGCAGTGGAACACACTCCCTCGGAGCGTGGTGGGGTCTCCTTCCTTGGAGGTCTTTAAACAGAGGCTGGATGGCCATCTGTCAGGGATGCTTTGATCGTGATTTCCTGCATGGCAGGGGGTTGGACTGGATGGCCCTCGTGGTCTCTTCCAACTCTGCAATTCTATGATTCTGTGAGGTTAAGGACCCAGTGCACACGTCTTTGTATCCGTATGATGTTCTCCTGGTGGATCATCCCCATTAAGAGGTGGGCTGCCATTATTTCTACTGGTTCAAACTTCCAGATAGATTTCAAGGGCAGCCCCATACTTAGCATACTGTAGCAGTCTAACCCTGATGGCAAATCACAGCTAAGAGATAGCCCCAACTGTTCACTCTAAGCTTCAATCTAAATGTTAATCACAACCACTGTTTGAAATTCATTGAACATCCCCATTCTGCAGGCATGGATATTTTTATTTTAGAGAAGAGCAGTGTAGCTATTGTCATTTTAAATTTGCAGTTAGTGGCCAAATGAGAAAAAAGCTGAAGTACAGCTCAATTGCATTTAGAATTGTTTTTGGACTATAATCTGCGTGTCCCACATACATATAGATTTCAAAAGCAAGAAGAGGTGAAGAAAAATACATGTGGGAGAGCTGGCTGTTTTCCAACTGATTAAAAGCTAATTAGTTAAATTAAAATCAAGGCTCTATAACAAAGGAGTCTAGATTCATTAAAAATTGTGGGTTTTATCTAATACAAATCTATGTATGTCATACCACAGTTCATGATATACTCATCAGCACCCTTAGGAGCATCTGTGCATGAATGCATGCTGGCAGACCTTGGGTCAATCATATTCACACAGCCCAGCCTACCTGAAAGGGCTGTTGTGAGGTTAAAATAGGAGGCAAAGTTCTGTGCCCTTCATCTCCCTTTTTAGGGCAGGATAAAAGATGTACAGTTGTCCCTCCGTATGCATGGATTCGGTATCCATGGGTTTAAGTCTTCACGGCTTGAAAATAGACTTTAAAAAACAATAATCCCAAAAGCAAAACTTGATTTTGCCATCTGATATAAGGGACACCATTTTGTTATGCCATTGCATATACTGGGACTTGAGTATTCACGGATTTTGGTATCCACGGGGGTCTTCGAACAAAACCCCAGCGAATATGAAGGGACAACTGTAGTCATAATCATTGGAATTTTCATGGTCTCTTTGGCATATCCCATGTTTTCAAAAATAACCTACACCTTCTCTACAGAAACTAGGCCTGGCTCCTTGGAGAACATACATTGACCGGTGTTCTTGGTACAAGGTCTGGATCCCAAATTCTCTGGTACTTTGCTCCAGAGCTTCTTTTTAGCTCCTGTATTCATCCGTGCAGCCTGTAAATTCCTTCCAAAGAAGTTGGACACTTTTATGCATGTGTGAAGAAAACTCATGGCTGAGTTTTCACATTAGGTTTTTTTTTTAAATTAAGGCCTAATCAGCACTACACAAATAATCCAGTTTGAAACTGGATTATTTGCCATGGCTCCTTCTTATGGAATCCCGGGATTTGTAGTTTTACAAGGTCTTTCGCCTTGTCTGCCAAAGAGTGCTGGTGCCTCACCAAACTACACATCCCAGGATTCCATAGGAAGGAGCTATGGCAAATAATCCAGTTTCAAACTGGATTGTTTGTGTAATATAGATGCACCCTAAGTTACATCACATTCTTATACACAAAACATTCTGTTGCTTATCAATTCTATATGCAACATATGTAAAAGAATTTATAAATAATAAAAATATGCAACTCTATAAGATCATTTTCTGTCTGTAATTTTATTTCCAGTAACCTATATTCATTACCACCTCCTTGTTTCTATTGCTTATTTCCCTTACTTCCTACCCAGTTTGTTGGAAGTTTCTTCCTTCTGACTTTTTATTGGTTTTCTGTTAATGTTAAAAGTCATTGTTCCTTCTACTCTCTACAAGTCATTTTAATTCACATATTTTCAGACAATATGATACAATACATCTGTCTTCCACTTTGCTTCCGTTTAGGTGTTGACGTCTTTGATTGTGTATTCCTTCATGGCAGGGGGTTGGACTAGATGGCCCTTGTGGTCTCTTCCAACTCTATGATTTTATATTGCACAAATTTTCCTAATTCTTTTTCCAACATCTTATTGGTCTCCAGTCTTCTTCCACTTGGTTTATTGATTTATCATTTACCAGTGCCATTAGTTTATCTAAGTTCATCATATCTTTCAGTTTTACGGCCATACCCCCCTGAGCATGCCTGATCTCATCTGAGTTTTCAGATTAGTGAGATGAAGCAATTTTCAGGGGGGGGAACTACCTTTCTTCTCTTGCCCCTCATTTTTAGAAATTAACCACTGCCTGTAGAATTGAGCCTTGGGTGTTATGAGATCCCTGGCCACTCTTGCTCTCACCCCGAGTTGCCACCTTTTGTTTCTAAAATATAATTTTTATCCAACATTTAAACACATAAACATAGACACACAATAATAAAGACAAACAAATATCCACACACCACAAATATCACAATATCCCCTTGCCCCCTTAAAAAAATAAATCTCCCCACTTCTCTCTGTTTCTTAATTAATAATACTAGTTCCTTCTCATTTATCTGCTGTCTTCCTTATTCAACCTATTTTCACAAACCATAATCAACATTCCTTTCATTAAGAAACACACACACACAGAGGAGAAAATTCTACTTTCTAAATCTCAAACCCAGCAACACTGGTATCTCTTCCTATTTGTTGTACATATTCTATAAATTGTTTCCATGTTTTCCTAAAAACCACTGTGGGATTCCTTTTTCATTAAATTCATTCGTCAATTTGTCTAGATTGTGCTAACCCCATCACCTTTTTTTATCCAATTCACACATGCTGGTATCTTATTGGTTTTCCACTTTCTCAGGAAGAAAGTACGTTTGTCAGACCTCACTGGAATACTGGGTCCAGTTCTGAACACCACAGTTCAAGAAGGATGTTGAAAAGCTGGAACCAGTCCAGAGGAGGGCGACCAAAATGGTGGGAGGTCTGGAAGCCATGATGCCCTATGAGGAGCGGTTTGGGGAGTTGGGTAGGTTTAGCCTGGAGAAGAGAAGGTTAAGAGGGGACGGGATAGCCATGTTTAAATATTTGAAGGGATGTCATACTGAGGATGGGGCAAGCTTGTTTTCTGCTGCTCCACAGTCTAGGACATGGAGCAATGGGTTCAAACTACAGGAAAAGAGATTCCACCTAAACATTAGAAGGAACCTCCTGACAGTAAGAGCTGTTTGGCAGTGGAATGTGCTGCCTTGTAGTGTGGTGGAGTCTCCTTCTTTGGAGGTTTTAAACAGAGGCTGGAGGGCCAACTGTTGGGTGCGCTTTGATTGTGTATTCCTACATGGCAGGGGGTTGGACTAGATGACCCTTGTGGTCTCTTCCAACTCTATGATTCTAAGTTGCCAGGCAGAGTTGCCACCTTTTTCCATGCACCCTGTTCCTAGGTTTCTCCCAATCCTGTTTGCAGACTCAGACCCATAACACACCTGAACATCACCTCCTCTGAGTGGTAAGCTTCTGCTAACCATGGTAGGAGCATTCCTAACTGCTAAAATAATATTTATTCAACACAAATATTTGAACAAATAAAATAGACAAAGATAAAAGAAGAGACATGACATAACGGTATAACAGTGTAAAAAAAGAAGCCCCTCTCCCAACAAAAACCAGTAACACCAAAAACATCCCAGCATCATCCCGTCCCTCCCTCCCATCCCCATTAAAATTGCCCCCAACTGTTTTTCTTGATAAATTAAATTAATACCTCCTCTTCTTATCAAACATCTTACTAATTCACTCACTCTTCACACACTATCAAAAATCAAAGACATTTCTCTCATATCCTATTATACAATATACTATCAATAATTACACAATAAATCCAACAATACTAATATCCCCCCTTTTTGGTCTAATATATTCTAGAAATGGTTCCCAATTATTTATATAAATCTTGTTTGACTTGTTACCCAGTATGTTCAAAAGTTTAACTAATGATGTTAGTTCCATTGCTTTTTCTATCCATTCTTGATATGTTGGTAATTCACACTTTGCTCCGTAGACCAACCTTGCAGCCGGGACGAAATAGCTAAGGCAGGAGCATTCTTTAAAGAGGTGGCAGCCCTACTCTAACCCTTCCCCATTACTATCCCTTAAGCAAACCAAAGGAGCATTAGGCAGTGTTCGGCAGTGGAATACCCTCCCTCAGAGTGTGGTGGGGTCTCCTTCCTTGGAGGTCTTTACACAGAGGTTGGATGGCCATCTGTCAGGGATGCTTTGATCGTGATTTCCTGTGTGGCAAGGGGTTGGACTGGATGGCCCTTGGGGTCTCTTCCAATTTTACAATTCTATGATTCTATGATTCTTTAAAGAGGTCACAGCCCTACTCTAACCCTTCCCCATTACTATCCCTTAAGCAAACCAAAGGAGCATTCAGCAGTGTTCGGCAGTGGAATACCCTCCTTCAGAGTGTGGTGGGGTCTCCTTCCTTGGAGATCTTTAAACAGAGGCTGGATGGTCATCTGTCAGGGATGCTTTGATCGTGATTCCTGCGTGGCAGGGGGTTGGACTGGATGGCCCTCGTGGTCACTTCCAACTCTACAATTCTATGATTCTATGATTCTTTAAAGAGGTCGCAGCCCTACTCTAACTTTTCCCCATTACTAGCCCTTAAGCAAACCAAAGGGGTAGAAAATGCCTCCTTTGATTTTGCATCTCAGGATAAAGATGCTGTTGCCGGCAGTGACTTACCTGCTTCTAGGGCTCCAAGCTGTTCTCTCACTCTCATGGATCTCTTTCCCCCTTGCCTGGTGCCTCAGCTGCAGGTGGCTGCCCTGTGGCTGTAGACATCTGCTGGCACATTGCAGCTTGGTCCATTCCTGGGTGATGCCAGATCTTTTCCTGCCTCCCGCTCTCTCCTTCTGCTGCTGATCTCTGTGCTGTGTCTTGCTACAGGTTCCTAGCCCAGCCGACTCCTCCTTTTTCTGCCTCTCTGATTCCACTCAGGCACCCCCTTCCCTCCCTCCCTTTCAGCAGTGGCTGTGATCACACCAGTGCTGCTCACACAATCCTTTGCCAAAGTGGACTTCAGTGGGAGAGTGAGACATTCTGAAGCAGAGGGGCGGCTCATTCCAACAATCTCTATAGTTACACACACAACCCTGCAAGGAGAGTCCAAACATACAGTGGTGGTCTTGGGACTTTCTCAAATGCAGCAAAAACAACATCACAATAGCACAAACAGGCCCCGCTATCACATGACGTTCTCGCATATGCATCCTGTATTCCAGCCATGAATAAGGCATCACTTTCTATTGATGGGAGAAGCCATCAATAGCTCACAATATCCCTTTTTCTGCGGCTTTGAAAAGCGTGCGAAAACGTGTCTCGTTGTACTTGTGAGATGGGCAGTTCTCTTTTGCACCGCCTTATTGCCGACAACCTTATTTTTAAAAAAATGACGTCAAAGGTGTGATTGAGCAATTTTTCACTTGAACACAAAAGCAAAAAAATCCCAACACCTCATTTTCTCACCTTAGCGCTTCTCCGCTAAGGGAAAAATCAAACATGGCAGCGGTGGGTGCATGCCTTCCTAGCAAGCCCCAACCCCTATGTGCATCTGGCCATTCAGATTTGCGCTTCCTCTCATTTGGGCAAGCAAATCAGATCGACTCATTTGTCCTAATGAGCATAACTGCGCACCCCCTCATTGTTTTTGTAAAATAGATGGGAAAAGCCATGAAGGCTTTTCTGACGAGGTTTTTGGCCTTTCCCCTCTGCTCCTTCACAATGCAGCAAAATCACACAGACTGCCGTTAGGACAAGTAGGTGTCTCCTCACATTTCGTGAGGGTTTCCCCCCACAGTTTGGACAACCTCACAGACTGTTATCAGGACTCGATCTGATGTGTGGCATTTTTGGTTTGGTATGTGTCTTCAAGTTAAGTCTGACATATTTAGGGAGACACTATCCTAGGGTTTTCTTGGCAGGGTTGATTCAGAAGAGGTTTGCCATTCCTGTTCTTTAAGCCCGAGAGAGTGTGACTCACCCAGAGCTGAGCAGAGATTTGAACCCTCATCCCCTAAATTCGTAGTCCAGCACTAAAGCCACTCCTACACCAGCCTGGCTCTTAGGGCAACCTCTGCAATTTTTATTCATTTATTTTTTTGCTCAGGAGATATCTGAACTGAGCTGCTGAAGAGAAGAATCCTAAACTTTGTCACTGTACACTGGAACTTCATGTTCTGAGGGCATGTATCTTCCAGCACAAGGTAAAGCTGATGTTGTTGTTGTTCAACCTTTTCCATAGTTTGGGACTCAAGGCAGCTTACAACAGTGCAAGCCCTGCAGTGTATCTACACTGTAGAAATGATGCAGTTTGAGAACACTTTAACTGCCATGGCTCCATCTTACAGAATCCTGGGATTTGTAGTTTGGTGAGACACCAGCACTCTTTGGCAGGAATGGTGAAAAACCTAGTAGATTACAAATCCCAGGATCCCATAGGAAGGAGCTACAGTATTTAAAGTGGTGTTGAACTGCATTATTTCTGAAACAACATCTCAGGCTTGGCCAAATTGATCACCAACAGTGGTCCGCCCTGGCCTCACATCGGGAGGCATGGAGACGCAATATCCACAATGCTGCAGCCTTATTTGAGAACTCACGACGAACAAGTCTTGAAGAGAAACGACAACGCAGAAAGAATCACAACCCAAAAACATCACCCAAGGAGTCCTTCTGCTGCGCTTTTTGCAACCGGACTTGTTTATCTCGGATTGGCCTTTTTAGTCATCAGCGCGCTTGCAGAAGGCGCGGGATGAGTCCTTCCTGAATCTTCGTTTGCGAAGAAAAGCCAGAGAGAGAGAGAGAGATGCACCTCTGATCTCGCAGTCCTACCCCAACATTTAAACCATTACACAACCCTCTCTCTCCTGGTGCTATCAATAATTTAACATTCAAAATTTTAATTTACCTTGAGACCTCTGCTTGTCTCTTCTTTCTTTGTTCTTTTTAAAAAGTCTCAGATGACTTGGGGACTGTCTAGATGTGATGGTTTACCGTGAGTGGGTGGGTGCGCATTGTTCATTCGCAGCACAGGTTTTGTTTTTTGTCTTCACAGTTGTGTGTATATTCACATCCATCCACATTGAATGGCTAAATATGCTCATTAAGGACAATGGAGTGGAAATGCATGGTGATGTGAATTTTGATGTCCACATGTCTGAAAATGCACATCCACGAGCATTTTCTGGAAAACTTTGGGGAAATCTGTAATTCCTTTTACTGCATGGTTTGCTGAGTTTTTGGCTTCCCTCCTTCCGAATACTGCGAATCTTGTTGGGGCAGATCGTATTCTCTGCAAAATTCTATAAGGAGTATTTTCAACATCTAGACAACCCCTTGGACTGGATGCTCCTTCAAACAGCCGACCCTTTAAAATAGAGAACTGCCTCACATAACCCCATTCAAAGAAAAGTTGTCCTCTATAAAATAGGTGGATGCAGAGCTGTCTTCATGTACAGAGAATGAAAAGACAGCTACTAAAGTTAGTCCTATCTCAAAATGAGATTGGGAGCTGGGATATAAATCCTAGGCCTTTGCTGATCCACCAGCAATCATTCCTTTGCCACCGACAGGCAATCTTCAGTGGATTCTGATACCGACGTCAATATTTTATGATAACTATGCAGCAAGTTGCCCCCATTGTGTACAAATCAAATCCAGGTTTCCACAAATCTCTCTCTGTTTCTCATCTCTCTGCAGCAGACTTCCCCCCCCCCCCGAATAGTAAATGATGATTATTTTGTGTTATGTACATTTTATTATTAAAAGTTGAGGAATAATTCTTGAAAACCTATGATCCAATGGAACATCTAGACTCTTTCATTAAGGAAGGAGAAGAGGAAATTACCACTTCATTCATTAGATTTTTAACCAATTCATGAGAAAGAGACACTGCCCATGATTTTATCTGTGGAGGTGTGGGGCCATTTGGAAGAGTGCTCCAGATGGGATCACAATGGCTGTCTACATACATATATAGTATGTGTTTGTGTGCACGCATGAAAACATGCTGGGAAACTGAACAGTGAAAAGGCTGATGTGGGTGTTTTTGCTTATGATATGAACGAAACAAAAATCTGAGTGGCAGCATCTAAATTCCTTTTTTAAATTTTCACTCTAAGTTCCATGTAAAATAGACCAAATGCAGCCATTTTCTTTCTTTCTTTTTTTTTTAAAGAAAACCTAAAATGTACAGTATATTGATCAGTCCCACGCTTGCACAAAAATGTTTAGGAGGTCAACCTAAGCCATTTAATGTAACTATTCTTTTTGGTGTAGCAAGTACTTTTGGAAGTTACTTCCAAAACACAGCCAGACCCCCATATCCGTGGAACCAATATCCACGGTTTCAGTTATCTGTGGGACACAAAATAGTGACAGATACTATAGAGTCATGCTGGGAAATGCCTAGAGAGGCATCTTCTCTAGGCAAGCCTTGTTGCGTAGAAATGGGCAGAGAACGTGCTTCAGGGTTGCACAGCGTAGACCCCTGCCTGGGGAGATACACATTGATTGTGCCATGCAACCCTTGTGTGGAAGAGCAACCATGAGCAACTGAATGCATAGTAGAATATGTGTCTCATGCACATGCACATTGCATACATACCTCATACATATCACATGCATAGTGGCACCACATGCGAAACCCTCCTCCTCCTGAACTTGAACTGAATGCAGCCATTCTGCATCAGACAAAAATGTACAATTGTTTCCATCAGGGAATCTACACATGCATAAGACAGCAACAAGATTCTGGCTACAGTTTCCAGCAACAGCTAATCAGGGAGGCTGTTTCTGGGAAGTTTTGCATGCCTTCCAACTGTCCTGATCTGCCTGTGACAGTCCCAAGTATTCTTCTGCCATCCCACCTTTTTCAGTGCCTTTTTAAATGTCCCAGTTTCTCTCTTCCCCTTTCACTTTCCCCCTTCATTCTCAGCATACTTCAATTGCTGCAAACTGAGTTCAAAGCGCAAAAGTAGTTTGCACTCAGTTAACTCGGGAGGAGAGGAGAGATATCTTGCCCTTCCCTGTAGACTTGGGCAAAAGCCAACTGTTGCAGCATCTCCTCTCTGGTGTGTTTTTCCTCATTCATAACATTTGCCATTTTGACCACCCTCTGATGTTGCTGGGCCTCATGTTTCTTTAGTTTTCATCTGTGAAATGCCAGAGGGTATGGCTTTGCAGAACAAGCCATCCAGTCTTACACTCCCCAGGCCTCTTTTAATCTCAAATACTTTCTATTGGACTTCGGAAGGAATTAGCAAATTTTGGAAAGCACGTCTCCGAAAGACCACGAACCATATTAAATTCTCACTGATCTTCTCATCTCCTCTAGACTGTCTGATACCCTCCTCTAAAATCTGTTCCTACACCACAGGCTCTGCACTACGGCATATCCAGATAAATCTCAAAGCGAAAACTTTCATTTCAAATCAGGGTGCCTGTGAAATTGCTTTCACAGCAGCTGAACGGCACCAGAAGAGCTCATCTTGTCCAGCGATTGCTCTGCAATTGTGGCCCACTTTCTGCATCTCTTCCATTCACAACAACACAATACAGCAGCCGCCACCTTTTAAAACTAATGAAGGCCCTGCAAGCGGCCTGTCTTTGCTTCCTCCAGAAGCCAATACAGTCACAATTTGCAAAAAGAGGGAACAAATGCACTAAGAAAAACCAAGGATTGCTAGTGCTGCCCTATCATAGAATCATAGAATCATAGAGTTGGAAGAGACCACAAGGGTCATCTAGTCCAACCCCCTGTCATGCAGGAACACACGATCAAAGCATCCCCGACAGATGGCCATCCAGCCTCTGTTTAAACACCTCCAAAGAAGGAGACTCCACCACACTCCGAGGCAGCACATTCCACTGCCGAACAGCTCCTACCATCAGGAAGTTCTTCCTAATGTTTAGGTGGAGTCTCTTTTCCTGGAGTTTGAGTCCATTGATCCATGTCCTAGTCTCTGGAGCAGCAGAAAACAAGCTTGCTCCATCCTCAGTATGACACCCCTTCAAATGTTTAAATATGGCTATCATGTCGTCTCTTAACCTTCTCTTCTCCAGGCTAAACATACCCACCTCCCTAAACTACTCCTCATAGGGCATGGTTTACAGACCTTTCACCGTTTTGGTCACCCTCCTCTGGACACGCTCCAGTTTATCAGCATCCCAGGGGCTGCGTTCTAGCAGCTGATGGGGTCAAAGGCAAAAACATAAGACTAAAAATCCCAGGGCATTTTAGTTTAATGCTGTTATTTCTTGTTGTGTACCTTCAAGTTCTTTCCAACTCATGGTGACCCTAAGGTGAGCCTATCATGGGGTTTCCATGTTTGAAACAATATTCAGTCAGCCCTCTGTATCCACGGATTTGGCATCCACAGATTCTACCAGCGACAGCTTAAAATATTTTTTTTAAAAAAGAATTCCAAGAAGCAAACCTTGGTTTTGCTGTTTTGTACAAGGGACATCATTTTACTATGCCATTGTATATAATGGGAGTTGAGCATCTACAGATTTTGGTATCCACAGGTGTGAGTGTGTCCTGGAGCCAAACTCCAGTGGATACCTAGGGCCCATTGTAAAACCATTTTAAAAACAACAGCAAAAACAACATAACAATTAGTATAAAAGCTAGTTGTTCCCATGTCACTAGACTGGTGACTCTATTGTGAAATTATGGCTCCCTTTGCACTGTAGAAATAATCCAGTTTGACACCGCTTTAACTGCCATGGCTCAATAAGCTATGAAATTCTGGGGTTTGTAATTTTGTGAGATATTTAGCCTTCTCTGTCAGAGAGCTTTGGTACCACAACAAACTACAAATCCTAGGATGCCATAGCATGGCGCCATGGCAGTTAAAGTGGTGTCAAACTGGATTATTTCTACAGTGGAGATGCAACCTTAGTCTAACTTTAAAGGAGCCATGCAAACTGTTGAACCTGTTTTGAAGTAGGGTCCAGCATCTTGGATAACTCCCTTAAAGTTCTGACTAAAACCCAGAGTAGATTCAGCATTTAGGCCTGATATAGACTGCCAGCATAGCTCATTCCAAATTCTGTGTTCACCATTCCCTACCCTTTCAGGACAATTTATTCTCCTGTGTACACTTTTAATTCTCTCCACACCTCTCTTTCTTTTCATCTGGATAGCGTGAGGTCTTATCCTTCCCATTTATCAGCTATGGCTCCTTCTTCATTTCTATTGGACACATAAAACGGAGGGGAATTTTTTTCTCTCTTCTGCCCCTTTACCATCAGGAAAGATAGGAGCTGAGCCCTTCCCCACAGTGAATAAAACTCATTTTCTTTTTTTGCTTTTAATTTAGTTGCCTTCTATACCTGTGACTTTCCGCTCATAGTAATTTGGCTGATATGAGAAATCATCTCTTTCGAAATGGGTTCCACGCATGAAGCAATTTGGTGGGAAATGAATGGTGATTACTTCAGACATGCTCTGGTGGTTTGCATGAGGTACGTAACTGTCCGCCCCAACAAGGTGTTTCACAGCCTAGGCACTATCTTCAGTCTCGGACCTCAAAGCTATAAGGCTTAATGTGTTTGTTGGGAAGAATGTCCATTCCTCCTGTAAATTAGGGTTGCCAGGTTGGAAACTAGAGATGGCTCCTGTCCCTTTCATGGTTGTGTAGAAGATGGAGTTCTTGCTTATGCAACCAGGTAACAAACAGTATCAGTTGAAATTCCTTCCCTCTTCTACTCAACTCTTAAACGTAGAGGAGCCCTCTCCAGTTTTCATTCTGGCAACCTTACATCCTTTTAATGCTGAAATCTGATGGTTCATTTTAACCAGGAGTCTAACTCACACAGGGTCGCTGAGAACCCAAGAGCAAAGATTTGCAACATCTAAGGTTGCTTAGACTCTACAGGTTGATCCCTGTACCCACTGATTCGGTATCCACGGTTTCACTTATCCCCATCCTAGACAGAAATATATTCTCTCTAGGCATTTCTAGGTCCTCCAATGCGATTCTATGGTCAATTCCAGGCATTCATCTCATTGAAAACAATAGGTTCCCTATTATCCACAATTTCAGGTATCCAAGGTGTGTGTGTGTGTGGGGGGGAGGTCTTGGAACATTCCCCTGTGGATAGGGGGTCACCCTGTAGGGCTTAGTAAGGTAGAAGAAGACCACATTGGGGTGGATAGACTCGACTAAGAAAGCCATGGCTAGTCTGAGTTTGCAAGATTTGAGCACGGCTGTTGATAACAGGTTGACTTGAAGATCTCTCATTCATAGGGTCACCATAAGTCAACATTGACTTGAAGGCAATTCACAACAACAAGCTTAGAAGGAAAGCAAGTAAGAGGAGACACGACAGAGGTGTATGAGATTATGCATGGTGCAGAGAATGTGCATAAGAGGTTTTTCCTCCCACCCTCATACACTTGAAGTAAAGGGGGTAATCTGCTGAATGGAAATTCAGGACAGAAGTACGTCTATGCATAGCATTTAGTTTAGACTGTGGAACTCACTGCTACAAGGCATGGTGATGACTGCCAAGCTGAGAGGCTTTAAAAGGGGGTTAGGCAAATCATGGAGGATGGGCTATCAGTGTGATACTACTCCTCATGGATATATGTTTCCTCCAGTACCAGAGGCAAGATGCTGCTGTATATCAGTTCAGGGCAGATAAAGAGAGAAGTAAGAGAGTATTCATATTTTTCTCACATCCTGTTAGCTACCATGTGAACAATGTAGTGGACTCAAAAGACCATTGGGCTGACCACAACAGCTCTTATGTTGTTCTTAAGACCATCCCATCTTCTCAGCATTCTTCTAGAAAGCCCATGGTACAATAATAATAATAATAGTGCTATAACAATGTAGAATGGGTTGAAGTTTATTGGAGGAGGGCTGGCTGGCACCCTGATCAGGAGCACTCCTATTAAAGGGAGATTTTGCTATGGTTTTTAGCCATAGGAAGTATTTCAGATGCAATCCTACATTAGCACTGCTCAGAATTCTGCCATTTTATTCTGCAAGTTGCCCAGATGAGTCCTTGTTTCCCTTAAAACCTTCGATCTGAAAAGGCCTGCCGAGCTCTCCTGTCGGGCCAAAGTCATATCCTGCAAAAAAGAAGATGGGGGGGGGGGTAATGAGAAAGCCCTATATTCATTCAATAATAGTGATGTTTTTAATCTTTGCATCCCACTGTGGCTGTAATTATGCTAAAGTAGGCCAATGTGTTTCTGGAAAAGTGTGTCACTAGTAACTTTAATTAAAAGGTGAGATCTGCCAAACAGAGCCAGGAAATGGTGTGCATTCCCTGTTCCCACCCCGCAGCCACCCTGGTCCCCCTTACTGCAGAGTTTGGAAAACTAATTTCCAACCAAATAAATATTTCCCCATCATTCACTACACTTTGTGTTTATTAACTGGTGACATGCTTTGAGAAAGTGTAGGTGGAGATTAATATATCATGCTTAATGACATCAACAGAGGATGTCTCTATAATAAGGTCAAGTCCACACTATACAAATAATCCAGTTTGAAATCGGATTATTTGCCATAGCTCCTTCCTATGGAATCCTGGAATGTGTAGTTTTACAAGGTCTTTCACTTTCTCCGCCCAAGAGTGCTGGTGCCTCACCAAACTACCAATCCCAGGATTCCACAGGAAGGAACTGGATGGCAAAGAATCCAGTTTCAAACTGGGTTATTTGTGTAGTGTGGATTAGTTTCAGTTTTTGGCACTCAAAACTCAGGGCCTGGAATGTTCCTGACCTGGTAACCCAAGAGAGGTTGCTGGGTATGTTTAGCCTGGAAAAAAGATGGTTAAGAGGCGATATGATAGCCCTGTTTAAGTATTGAAGGGGTATCACGTTGAGGATGGAACAGGCTTGTTTTAGTTTGAGGATGGAGCAGGCTTGTTTTCAGCTGCTCCAGAGACTGGAACACAGAGCAATGGATGCAAGCTCCAGGAACAGAGATTCCACCTCAACAGTAGGAGGAATTTTTTGACAGTAAGAGCTGTTCGGCAGTGGAACGCACTCCCTTGGAGAGTCGTGGGGTCTCCTTCCTGGGAGGTCTTTAAACAGAGGCTGGATGGCCATCTATTGGGAGTGCTTTGATTGTGTATTCTTGCATGGCAGGCGGTTGGACTAGATGGCTCCGTGGTCTCTTCCAACTCTATGGTTCTATGATTCTATGACCGCAGGGACCCATTCTGGCATGCCAGCCTGTTGCTGCAGCTGCTGTCACAGTCTCTGGATCCAGGAAGTAGGCTGGTCACATGCGGGGGCCTTGCTCATGGGCTGTGGGCTGCCTCCTGGATCCAGAGAGTGGGATGCAGGTGGTGGCATCCCTCAGAGTGTGGTGGGGTCTCCTTCCTTGGAGGTCTTCAAACAGAGGCTGGATGGCCATCTGTCGGGGATGCTTTGATTGTGATTTCCTGCATGGCAGGGGGTTGGACTGGATGGCCCTCATGGTCTCTTCCAACTCTACAATTCTATGATTCTATGTTTTCCCTCAGTTTATTTTGCTGGAGGATTTCGACAGCCATGCTGAGACTGCCCTTTGGTGAGGGTCCCGATTTGGCAGGGACGGGCCTGATCAACCCTCTCTTGTTCCACCTTTCCAGTGGCTTTTCATAGGATCCTAGAATCATAGTGTTGGAAGAGACTCCAAGGGCCATCTATTCCAACCTTCTGCCCTGCAGGAATACCTACTCAAAGCACTTCCAACAGATGGCCATCCAGCCTCTGTTTAAAAAACCCCAAAGAAGGAGACTCCATCATACTCCGAGGCAGTGCATTCAATTGCCAAACAGTTCTTACTGTCAGTTTACTTCCACGATTTAAAATGGGCAAGATTTGGGCAGTTCTCACGAGAAGACACAAGCACTCTTAAAAGCACCCAAACCTCCTTAATTTACAAAGTAAATGAACACACAAGCACTGAAAGAAACATAAAAACATGCAAACTAAAGGGGACAGTTCATAAAAAGGGCATCTTGTGCTTTGTTTTTGCGTTCACATCTGGATGTTTTGTCGCTAAAGGTCTCCCATTCATGCTGTATTCTCACAATTACAATGGGACATGGTTTTGCACGTTCTCAATGCCGTGAAAAAAGAGTTATTGACAATCTATTGATGGCTTGTCCCATCAATTAAAAGCAACACCTTTTTCACAGCTGGAGCATGGGGTAACTACACAATGGTGACGATGTTGTGTGATGGCCTGGCCCATTCGCACTACCGTGACATCATAATCCCATGATTTTTACCATGTCTGATAATGTCCTTAGAATGCAACAGAGATATTGCTTGTCCAGCATCCCACCTATTCATGCACATCCACACACTGCCATCTCCTGACTTGTTTCAGGAAATACAGGGTAAAATTATTCCAAACTTGGAAAATAATTCTCTCTCTTCCCCCCCCCCCCATGCCCCATGCTACAATTCCCAGATTCCCATAGAATTCCTTTTGATTCTGGAAATCAAATGGCAACGTACCTACCACAGTCTCATTCACATGAGCAGAAATAGTACAAGATGCAGAAGGGGAAGGATTTTTATAGAAACCGGAGCACTTAATTCATTGCTGTTTTCAGTACAGTCTGTTGATGCTTCCAGCACCCTTGTCTTTCATAGGCAGCTGCTCTCTTGGTTTAAAAATAAAAATAAAAATATGATCCCTCCTTTAATGTTCTCTCTTGTTTTACTGCTGTTTTGAAAACTGCTTCTACAGTTGTAAATCAAAAAGCAGGGAAGACATTTTAATATACCCATAAAAGAAATATTTGATTCTTCTTTTTTTAAAAAAATTACCTTATTTAATGTTGTGCTCTCTTATTTTACTGTTATTTTGAAAGCTAGTTCTGTAGTTGTAAATTGCAAAGCGAGGCAGGCCTTTTAATAAATAAATAAAGGGAAAGATTTGAATACTCTGTTTGAAAAAATGTGTTATCTTCCTTCCTAAAAAAAAAAATTGGCTTATTTTATGGTTAATTGAAAAGCTAGCTCTATTGTTGTAAATTGAAAAAGCAGGGCAGACATTTTAATAAATAAATGAAAGAAAGTTCTGAATGCTGTCCAGTGCAACTGAAATTCTAGCATGTCAGGATAAGGATTTACAGTGTTCTTTTTGTCTTATACAGTGGAGTGTTCACACATGGAATCATTTATCTAGGGTTGCCAGTGTGAAAACTATAGAGAGGGCTCCTCTCCCTTTAAATGTTGTGTAGAAGAGGGAATTTCAGCAGGTAATGTGTGTCACACAACCAGTTAACAAGCAGCACCCACTGAAATTCCCTCTTCTGCACAACCTTTCAAGGGAGAGGAGCCCTCTCCAGTTTTCACACTGGCAACCCTAAGTTGTGGTCTAAGACAGTACTTCTGCAAAAGCAGGGTTAACCCTACTATTAAACAGGGAAAGTGAGGACCTCAGGCAGCAGAGATTGAGTGTCATCAATGAGCAGCATAGCCTTCCTTATTTAGTTTAGGAGAAGAGCCAGCATAGCATAGTGGTTTGAGAGCTAGACTATGAGTCTAGAGACCAGGGTTCGAATCATGCTCAACCATGGAAACCCACTGGATGACCTTTGGGCAAGTCGCACACTCTCTGCCTTAGAAAACCCTGTGATAGGTTTGCCTTAGGGCTGCCATATGTCAGACTTGAAGGCACACAACAAAAACAATACCAGGACATGTTTTCTGCCTCAAGTTGTTGCAGAATGTCTTGTTGTTCAACTTTTAAACTTAAGCATTTTTCAGGCACACAACAGACAACGCAGCTGCTTTCAATGATGACTGACAATTAGCTGAAGGGCCAAGAGTGTTCGTATTTGTCATGAAGGTTCAGACATGTTCAAGGTCACCACTCAAGCATTCACAATCAGTTCTCCTTCATTTGTCTAAAACACAATCTTGTTATTTAATAGACAGACTTGTAGTAAGGTGATGCATGGAGCTGCAAGTTCTGCATGTGAAAATAAGATGTGTTGGACAATTGTATTTTTGTCATAGGGAACAGGTCCTGTGGATGCAAGCCAAAGGTGTGTGTGTGTGTGTGTGTGTGTGTGTGTGAGAGAGAGAGAGAGAGAGAGAGAGAGAGAGAGAGAGACTGCCTGCCTGCCTGCATGCATGCATGCAAACACCGAGCCTGAATAACAGTAAGCCAAATTTTGGTTTGTTGCATTCTGGCTTGTGTCCAAACCTACCTCTCCAAATAAACTATCGTTAATTAGCAAGCCACAAAATCCAGTTGGAAACCAGGTATGTGGGTGAGATCTTACATCAAAGAGACAGAGCATGATTTTAAATTCACACACTTGCAGCAGCAGTTGTACAAGCCACCTCATGAATGAACTGTGACGTTGCACAACTAAATGATTTTTGTGCCATTACATGCACATGTGCAACAGGCATCCGTGTGCAATGTGCATTTGCACTTCAACGATGGAACCATGTGCAAGGCACACTAATGCACAGTGCACAACTATGCAAAGTGGCACTGCGTGTGGAACTCTGCTTCCATACGTGAAACATAAATGTCTCCATTCCACAACAGCCAAAAGTTTGATCCGCAGGCATCAGACCATTTATGCCTGTGTACATCACCAACAGGATGCCATGTATTATTTGTTGTTGGCTTGTGTCCTCTGTCTTGTTTAAACCATAGCTTGTGACATCTGACTGCAATCATGGCTTGTTCCTGGCTTGTTTCTCTAGTTGCCACCCTGAGAGAGAAGCTGTCACAATGGGCAGTTGTCAAGAAAACTCCATGATAGGATTTCAAGTAGACGTGAAGACACAGAGCAGCAATGACAATAAGCCATATTGACTATAAAGCAACATTCATATTGTGGGGATAACTTTGTGAGGCCAAGGAAAAGGTGCAAAATACATTAGACAGTATTAGCTTTCAAAACTCACAGCAAGGCTTCTTCATAATTAGTCCAAGGTATTCGTGCTATGCCAACAGCCATACCACCCTGACCATGCCTCGTCTTGTCTGGTTTCAGAAGCTAAGCAGGGTTGGGCCTGGTTACTACTTTATTTGAGAGTCAGCATAGTGTAGCAGTTTGAGCATTGGACTACAGCGCTGGAGACCAGGGTTCAAATCCCCGCTCAGCCATGGAAACACACCAGCTGACTTTGGGCAAGTCACACTCTCTCCGCCTCGGAGGAAGACAAAGGTAAACCTCCTCTGAACAAATCTTGCCAAGAAAACCACCTTAGGGTTGCCAGAAGTTGGAAACAGAAGTTGGACCATTTTAATGGATGCTTCTCCCTGTTTTTATGCTTATGTTTTTATGTTTTGATATTATAGTTTAAAGTTCTAGGGTAATATTTTTATATTATTGGTGAATCTGCCAATTATTTTTAAATATATGTATTATTATATGTAATTTTAAGGGGGGTAAACTGTTTTAAGCTGTTACTGTTGTTATGGATTTGTTTGTTTTATAGCCAATTGTTGTGAGCTGCCTTGATTGCCTAATAGACAAAAGGCAGGGTACAAAAATAAAGTTATTATTATTATTATTATTATTAGGCACACAACAACAACATGCTTGTTACTTATACTAGAGCAGCATTTTTCCCTGTAAACACTAGATGGCAATATAAACCTAAGGAAACTGTTTCCAGCAAACCCCCAGTGGTAGTTGGGTTGACTATACAGCCAAATACAACAGCATCCAAAATCCACAAAACATTGGTACCTGTATTGGATCAACCCAAAATGCACATCATGCAGGCTTACAAAACTCCACTGGCTTCTTCTTCAGACAAGGGTGTTAAAAATCATACAGGAGAAGAAGAAGAAGAAACACAACCATTAAAAGTATAGGGGCCTTTTCCATTTCTCATTCTGGCAACCCTACTTTTGGAGCCTGGTAATTTCTCACGGTCTTTTACTGAGAGCTAGAAAATAGATACTTTTATACTTTGCAGATCTGATTTCGTTGCCCAGCAGCCTCCCATTTAGATGATGAATATTGTCTCTCTTTGTTTGCAGACACCACTATAAGAGGGGAAGCAGAACCAGAGGTGTAATTAGGTAAAATATAGAGCTTGAATGAGTTTGGACCATCATTTCATTCTTGGGAGGGGGGGTTTCTTTTGCCACATCGGCAGCATCACACCTTTTTCTTCTTTAGCCATCACCAAAAACCTCAGAGAATAGTTTAAAAACAAAATTAAAAGGTGTTGTCTTTAAAAAATAATAATAATACAGTAATCTGTCTCAGATGTGGCAGCTGATGGCTTGTATGTCAGTGAGGTGGCGAATCTGCTCCAGGCTTTAGTCAGAACTTTAAAGGTGTTACCCAATCTGCTCAACCTATTTGGGGGGGGACAGTTCAGCACTTTGGATAGCTCCTTAAAATTCAAACTAGAACCAAAAGCAGATTTACTGCTCCATTTACATGAACACCATCGGCTTGTCATGCCCCATATTATTAAACAGTGGCAGCATGAATACAGACCCGGTGAAGGGTGTGTGTTCATGTTGGCGGCATTTCATAATATGGAGTGTGATCATCCACAGGTTTTGGTATCCACATGAAATCTGGGGACCAAACCCCTGCGGATCCGAAGGGCCCACTGTATTCCCAAGCTACACACCAGCTTCTTCAGGATGAGGTGTGTTTACCCAACTTCCAAACCCAAGACTATGGAATCCTGGGATTTGCAGTTTGGTTGTAGTACTACTCTAATCCTATGGTTCTCAAATTTGGGTCTTCCGGGGGTTCTGGACTTCAAGAAGCCCGAGCCAGCTCAGGGACTGGTGGGTGGGGACTGAAATCCAAAACCTCTAGATCAGTGATGTCCAACCTGTGGCCTTCAGGTGTTTTGGACTACAGCTCCCAGAATTCCTGACCATTGGACCAGCTGGCTCAGGCTTCTGGGAGTTAGAGTCCAAAACACCTGGAGGGCTGCAGGTTGCTCTAGATTCTCAAGCTTTGGTCCTCCAGACATTCTGCACTTCAACTTCTTGTAGCCTCAGCTAGCATGGCCAATGGTCAAGGATGATGGGAACAGAAGTCAAAACATCTTGAGGACCAAAGATTGAGAATCACTGCTCTTGGAAACCCAGTTTAACTACCATGACCCCAATCTATAGAATCCTGGGATGTGTAAGTTAGTGAGGGATTTAGTATTCTCTGCTAGAGAGCTCTTTTTAAAAAAAGAAAATGAAAGAAAAATAAAAATTTTATTATGGAGCAAGTTCCTATTCCATCTCCTGCTAGAGAGCTCTAGTCCACTCTCCTGAGCTGCACCAGTAGAGCTGTCTGAGAATTGGTATGACCTTGCCAAACTACAAATCCCAAGATTCCATAGGATGGAACCATAGCAGTTAATATGGTCTCATAGGGCTACAAATGTGTAGTGCAGATAAAGTAGCCAGAAAATTGTCACATTCTTTGTTTTAGCTGAAGTGCATGTCATTGAAAGAAAAAAGGAACATTCAATATTTTTTTAAAAAAAATTAAAAATCAAGGGAATGAAAAACAGAAGTAGCACATGTTTGTGATTTTTGGCTTGTTTCTGATTTCTCCATGCCTTGAAAAAGACAGATAAGGGTGGCTGGATGGGAAAATAAATCAGAACAATTCCTTTTCTTGCAGGAGAGGGAAAACAGACTTAACTCTCCACTAGCTTGGCTTGGCACCCATTTGCCAAGGAGGAGTTGAGGAAGAAAAGGTGTTTTTAAAACATCCTTTCTCAAACAAACCCTTTCCCAAATTGACTCCCTCCCTTGATACCTTTAACCTGTCGGATAAGCTGAAGGTAAACAGCAAAGAAGAGAGCTTCATAATGCACATTCTTGGGCTCCTTCCAGCAAGGATGTGACACAAGAAGGCGGCCCCAACCAACCCCCCCCCCCAGCAGAAAGGTCCAGTTTGGTTGAACTGGTTCATTCTCTCTCTTTCTCTATTTTTAACCATTGCATCCTGAACACTATGCTGGGTTCCCACCCCACACCACCACGGCCCCCACAAGGGCTGACAGGGCTCTAGTCTGGGGGCCCAGGCTAGAGCCCTGTCTAGCCTGTTTGTGCACTAACTGGGCCTTGGTTAGTAAGCCTCATTCAGAGACACAGGCTGCATCTGCACTGCAGAAATAATCCAGTTTGACACCGCTTTAACTGCCGTGGCTCAATGCTATGGACTTCTCGGATTCGTAGTTTTGTGAGATATTTAGCCTTCTCTTTCATAGAATCATAGAGTTGGAAGAGACCACAAGGAGCATCTAGTCCAACCCCCTGCCATGCAGGAATACACAATCAAAGCATTCCCAACAAATGGCCCTCCAGCCTCTGTTTAAAAACCTCCAAAGAAGGAGACTCCACCACACTCCCAGGCAGTGCATTCCACTGCCAAACAGCTCTTACTGTCAGGAAATTCTTCCTCATGTTTAGATGGAATCTCTTTTCCTGTAGTTTGAACCCATTGCTCCATGTCCTAGCCTCTGGAGCAGCAGAAAACAAGCTTGCTCCATCCTCAGTATGACATCCCTTCAAATATTTAAACATGGCTGTCACGTCCCCTCTTAACCTTCTCTTCCCCCAGGCTAAACATACCCAGCTCCCTAAGCCGTTCCTCATAGGGCGTAATGGCTTCCAGACCTCCCAACATTTTGCTCACCCTCCTCTGGATACCTTCCAGCTTCTCAATATCCTCCCTGAATTTTGGTGCCCAGAACTGGACACAGGATTCCCAGGTGAGATCTGACCAAAGGAGAATAGAGTGACAGCATTACTTCCCTTGATCTAGACACTATACTCCTGTCGATGCAGCCTAGAATCGCATTGGCTTTTTTAGAGCTCTGGTACAACCAGAAACTACAGATCCCCAGGATCCATAGCACTGAGCCATGGCAGTTAAAGCGGCATCAAACTGGGTTGTTTCTGCAATACTGATGCAGCCACCATTGGCCCTCCATGTTCGATGGGCTTAGGGGTGCAGGATCCCCATGAAAATGGGGGGGAAACATGAATATCTCTAGGGCCTCTCCCCCAAATCATGTCACACACACAAGATGTATGATCTGCAGATTCAACCCACAGCAATGCCTTCAAAGTGGCAGGGCTCCTTCTAAAGGATGAAGCAGGTAGCTGGTGGGGCTTGCTGCTTCCCTACATCATTTTTTATTAAGGACTTAGAAGCCTCACTGCACATTTGGGGGAAATCCTTGTAGAATTTGAGGAGAACACATGTTGTCTTAAGAGCAACCCGCAGCTATTTGTCATAGTCAGAAGGAGGGGAACCAAAATTGCTTACGGTTTTCTGCAAAGTTTTTAAAATACTGCATGGGGAATGCACATAGCAGAGGAAGCGCAAAGCTGATTGGCTGGACAAGGGTGGAGTGGGGCTTGCTAACAGGGCAAGCGCCTGGTGCCACCATGTTAGATTTTCGCCTTAGCGAACAAACACTAAGATGAGAAAATGGGGTGTTCTTTTTTCTGTTCTCTGTTTCATCAGGCAAAATATTGCTGAAGCATACAATGGAAAATAGTTGTTTTTTTAAAAAAATTGGCAGTGGCAAATTAAAAATGTGACTAAATCACTCGCGGCCACCATCTTGACCAGAGGGCATGCAAAGCTTTGGGGGCCCAAAACACCATTAAGACAAATCAGAGCTGTGATTTCCCCCTTGTATAGACAAGCCCTCACTCCAGGATGCTGCCACACTACAGAAATAATCCAGTTTGACACCGTTTTAACTATCATGGCTCCGTCCTATGGAATCCTGGGATTTACAGTTTATTGTGGCCCCCGAGGGGTTTCCACGGCTGAGCAGGGATTTAAAAACCCTGGCCTCCTAGTCCAACACTCACAACCACTGCAGCATAGATACTGTCCAACGTTTCACACAAAAACCCGGCCACACATGACCAAGCAACATCCGTGTGTTCAAAGTGGCAAAAGTTATTAATGAGGAAAGATCATACATATTAGAAAAGACAGTTTTTGCTGGAACTTAGATTCCACCTCCTCCTCTTCTCTCCTCCAGGATGCATCTGCACTGTAGAAATAAGGCAGTTTGACACCACTTTAATTGCCATGGCTCCAGCCTACAGAATCCTGGGTTTTGTAATTTTGCAGGGAAGAGAAGGCTAAAGCCTTTGTAAAACTATAGACCCCAGGATTCCATAGGATGGAGCTATAGCACTTAAAGTGGTGTCAAACGGTGTTATTTCTACAGTGTAGATGCACCGATCTGTGGAGTTAATTGAATGCAAACTCCTTTTACACTTTTAACTCAGTTTGGAGTAAGTGCATTCATTTAACTCTGTTAATTGCATTCAGTTAACTCCATTAATTGCATTCAATTAACTCAGCAGGGAGGAGGAGAATGGGAAGAATCTTGCCCTTCCCAGTAGGTTCAGGCAAAAGCAAACTGCAGCAGCCTCTCCTAGTTAGTCTGGTCTTCCTTGTCTATAACTTTTGCCATCTTGATCGCCCTGCGATATCGCTTGGCCACATACATCCCTGTTTCCATCTGTGAAATGTTGGGGGGTATATAAATAGAGCCAGTGTGGCATGGCCGTGTGAGCATTGGATACAACTCTGGAGACCAGGGTTCGAATTCCTCCTTGGCCATGGAAACCCACTGGGTGACCTTGGGCAAATCACACTCTCTCAGCCTCAGAGGGAGGCAATGGCAAACCCCCTCTGAACAAAGCTTGCCAAGGAAACCGCAAGATAGGTTCGTCTTAAGGGTTCTCATAAGTCGGAAACGACTTGGAGGCACAGGACAACAACATGATTTTAAAAATATCTTTGATGAAGAAGCCAGTGATGCTTTGAAAGCTTACACGATATATTTTCTGCCCTTTTAGTTGCCCAATCAAGGGATCACTCTTTTTTGCAGATCTTGTTGTATTCTGCTGCTGGGCCAACGCGGCTAGCCCTGAATTATTGTTATGGCCTTTTGCGGTTGGGTGTATTTTTTAGTAGAATGGTCTTACTCCAATAAAAAATTCCCTCTGAAAAATTCCCTCTGAATTATGGGGTCTGGAAGCTGGCTAAATCGCTCCCACATCTTTCAGGAAAAGAAAAAAGTTTTTTTTTATGGCTGCAGCTTAAAAGGCACAGAAGCAGGGCCGATTTGCAAAAATGGACAACCCTTGTTGCTGGCATCTCACCAGACACGTGTCCTTGCAGCTGGGCTGGAGCTGGTGACCAGAGAGGGTGAACCCTATTTTTTTTTTAAAGTGGCAAGAAAAGAAGCCAACTGGCCTGTTGGGGTTTTGCCAGACCCACAGCTTGCCTGTTGCTGCTGCTCTCTCTCTCTCCATGGGTTAGGCCCACCTCTTCCCTCTTCCTAACTTGCAAAGCTCAGCTCTGACTTAAAGTTGTGCCTCTCCTCCTCCCCACTCCAAGAACCCCTCCCCTCCTTCCCTTCTCCCCTTTCTCTCCTCCTCTCCCACCCCTCTCAGCTCCTCTTTCCCCCACAAGGAAAGGACAGGCAAGCTTGCTCAGCCAATGTGCTCCCCGGAAAGGTTGGGCTGGGCTGGGGGGCTTTCTTGCTCAGGGTGTGGGTGGTGAGAATGGAAAGGGAAGAGAAGTCAGGCTTCCCCCCCTTCCATTCTCTTTCTGAGTCAGGAGCAGAAAAGCCTGGAGGTTGGTACTGGTGTCCCAAAACTACACACACACACTTTGCAAGCTCTTTCACACACACTCGCTGGTTGTCCCAGTTCCCAAACCCCTCTGTTTTTTTCCCCCTTCTTCTTCTTCTTCTTCTCTGCAGAGTCTTCAGAAGTGTGGATCCGGGCTACAGCCGGAGATCTGGCAACCCCATAGGACCCAAGCCTCCCCTACCGCCTCTCCAAGCCAAGCTGCCTGAAGAGCAAGATGTCCCAGCTGTCTGTCAAAGAACATTTGGATGGGATCCTCTCCGACTTCGAAGGTAGGCTCAAACTGGGTGCCCCAGTTAGGCACGGCACCCCACAAGGGCTGAGAGGGCTCTAGCCTGGGGGCCCAGGATTAGTAGGGCCCGCTGGTGTGATACTATTCTAAATTTTTATTATGTAACTCCATTTAGGTTTATATGTATATTACTTTGGTGTCATCATTTAAACTGATTTTAATTTTTATCCTAAATCCTGTAGAGCATCCCGCTGCCCCTAACCTTAGCAGTAGGGAGGGGGCCCGCCAAAGACCCTGGCCTGGGGGTCCGCTTCAGGATGTGGGGACCATGCAGTTATGAGTCTAATCTTTGGGCATGGGACAGGGGAAGTTATGTGAGTTTTCCTGCCAAAAGAAATTCGGGACTTTCCTAACAACCCCCCAAACCATGCCTAGGGGAGGTTTTCAAAAAGAGCTTGGGATAAGTTACATTTATGGGACTCCGGTTCTCAGAATTCGCCAGCCACCATGGCCGATGAGTATGGTGGTTGGGGGATTGTGGGAGTTGGAGTCCACAAAAGTAACTTGTCCCAAGTTCTGCTTCCAGATACCTATGGTGTGTCTGCAACCTTGGGCACAGCAGAGGCATAGCTATGGTTGCAGGGAGGTCAAATGAATGCATTATACCCCTGAAAAAAATTTTACACTGAAAAATCACTAAACAAACACATTAAAAAAAAACTCTTCTATTTGCTGTGTTCATATTCCCTTGGTAATTATGCCTGCCCCTTTTCTGTGGATGCTGAGCCAGTATTTCTAAGTGCTCAACTGGCATTTTAAGTTACTGTAATAGGTGGAAATTTGGGGAGTGAAGAAAAAAAATATTGGGGGCAGAATTCTTATTTAGAAAGAGAATATCCTCATTTTGCCAACCCATCCCCATAGCTACATCCCTGATGTCATGCAGTAATTTTTCCTCAAGCCAAATTCACACCACACTAATAATTCAGTTTGAAATGCCTTCCTATTGAATCCTGGAATTTGTAGTTTTACAAGGACTTTAGCCTTCTCTGCCAAAGAGTGCTGCCGCCTCCCCAAACTACAAATCCCAGGATTCCATACTGGATTCAAACTGGGCGAATTCTGTAGTGTGGATTTGGCCTTAAACTCTCCCGGATTACCATTGGCAGCCAGAGGGATAGGCATCAAACATGAGAGGGCAGAAGGCTGTACAAAATCTGGACCCTCAGATCTGTGAAATCTGGAAAACTATTAAAGTTTATGTAGCTCCCTGCAATGCCTGAGCATCTGGTTTTTTTCTTGGAAGAAAGGTGCTGAGTCAAGTTTTGGTACTTAGTGTCTAGGAAGTGCCTGGGGGTTCAGATGGTTCATAATGCCACACACAGATCTATATGTGCACCATTGTTGAAACCATGAGGGCTAGAAGCATTTGGTGGTGGGCAGCATACATGGTGCATGCTATAACCTTCTTTTCCATGGGATAAATGCTTTAAATTGAAAAGTGCATGTCTGGTGTGGGATTGCACTGTTTTTAGATTGTAAGGCTACAGTCTTGAACAGACACTATGAAATGTTGTTGTTGTTGTATGACTTCAAGTCATTTCTGATTTCTGGCGACTCTTAAGGCAAACCTGTCATAGGGTTTTCTGAGGGCTGAGTGTGTGTGACTTGCCCAAGGTCACCAAGTGGTTTTTTATGGCTGAGCAGGGATTTGAACCCTGGTCTCCATAGTCATGGTCCAGTACTCCGACCACTATGCCACACTGGCTCCTACTATGAAACACAGTAAATAAATAATCACTATGAAAATATAGAGAGCCAGTGTGGTATAGTAGAGTTTGACTACACTGGCAGGAAACCCCCTACCTACCTTGTAGCTGCAACAGATTTCTTTTATCCACAGTGGACCCATAAAGGCTACACTCACTGGGCTTCTTCAAGTGTGGATCAGAATATCTCGCCACAGTGTTAGTTGCAGCGGAATAAAAGGCCGATTCTATGCTGATCACGTGTACTATACATCATACTATTTCTGGCCATGTGGCCAGGACTGCTCCCATGTTATTGTTTTTCTGTTTGCTTGTGCATGCGAATAAATGAATATATGTGGTCCCAGAGTACTGTATTACTGGATAAGCAGAGATATCCAGATTTGAAGTATTTAATTTAAATATTTGATTTAAATATTTGAAGGGATGTCATACTGAAGATGGAGCAAGCTTGTTTTTTGCTGCTCGAGACTAGGACATGGTGCAATGGACTCAAACTGCAGGAAAAGAGATTCCACCTAAATGTTAGGAAAAACTTCCTGACAGTAAGAACTGGTCGACAGTGGAATACACTGCCTCAGAGTTTGGTGGAGTCTCCTTCTTTGGAAGTTTTTAAAAAAGGCTGGGTGGCCATCTGTCAGAAATGCTTTGATTGTGTATTCCTGCATGGCAGAATGGGGTCGGACTAGATGGCCCTTATGGTCTCTTCCAACTCTATGATTCTATGATCTGCACAATCCAGATATTGTGCTTATCCAGATATGTATACAATAAAAAAAATTAAAAACATTTTTTAAAAGTGCCAGAATGGAGTCCCGTCCACTTAAGTCCTTCCCAGGCTTTGCTCTGAAGCCACTCCCTGGCTGCCACATGGTCCAAAATCCAGGTTTTCCCCTCAAATCTGGAGCAAACTGTGAACCTTAAGATCCGGGATTTCCTGCAGAAACCCCAGTGAAAATGCGCATCATCGAAAATGTTGTGTGTCAGCTGCAAATACAGGGTGAGTACAGGTTTTATTGCCCATGTAGACAAGCCCGTAGTTTCAGTGCTGAACTGTGGCTCTGGAGACCAAGGTTCAAATCCCTGCTTGGCCACAGAAACCTGTTGGGTGACCTTGGGCAAGTCACACTCTCTCAGCCTCAGAGGAGGACAAATGGCAAGCCTCCTCTGAACAAATCTTGCCAAGAAAACCCTGTGATAGGTTTGCCTTTGGGTGGCTGTAAGTCACAAATGACTTGAAGGCACACAACAACAACAATGAAGATTGTTCAGGCTAATTTCAGATGTTCAACTGGTGGCTGAAAGTTATTCCCCGTGGATGGGGGGGCGGGGTGTAAGTTTCCTATCTCGCTCCTTACCCCTCCCTGTGGCTAGAAGAATCAGACTTTGTTTTACAGTCTCACTAAACAATCCCTCAACTAAATTTGCGTAATTTATACTATTGCAATAATTGAAGCTCTGTCGATGCAGAATGATGATTGCTTGGGAGCAGACTCTGACTTGGGTTAAACTCACATTAAACTTTGGAAAAGTGGCTGGAAGATTCTAGGAAGATACTGGTCCATGCTAGAACAGTCCAAAAAGGAATGTTTCCAACCTTTGCTCTCATTTATGCAGTGTTGCTCACATTCAAACCTGCTTTGTTAGAAGGCAAAATGTTGGCTCATCTAACTTGGCCTGTCCACATTAACATGCCATTACTTTGCAGGATCCCAAACAGAACTGCTTCATTTTTACTGATGGGAGATGGTGGAGGTTGAACCTGGGATCTTTTACATGCCAAATACATCACCTAAGACTGAGCTTTGCCTTTTTTCCAGATATAATGTATGTGCTGGGTATATACAAAGCTGCCTTGACCAGAACTTCTTTTTATTGTGTGCCTCAAGTTGTTTCCAACTTGTGGCAACCTGAAGCTGAACCTGTCATTGGCAAACTGCAGAAATAATGCAGCTTGATTCTGCTTAAACTTGCCATGGCTCAGGGCTATGAAATTCTGGGATTTGTAGTTTTGTGAGATATTTAGCCTTTTCTGTTGGAGAGCTCTGGTGCCACAATAAAATACAAATCCCAGAATTCTGTAGAACAGAGCCATGAGAGTTAAAGCTGTGTCAAACTGCATTATTTCTGCAGTGTGGCAGCAACCTAGGTTTCCAGATGACTTTGGTTCAGATAAACACATTTATATGCATTTGTACATATACACATAACATATAGTATGTGTAAGGGAGAAATCTCTGGAGAAACATTGGCTTTGGGTCTGACCGGATTAGCAAAGTTAGGTTAAAAATGGCCCACCTTTTCTTTATATGAGTGTGTGTGTGTAGGGAGTGGCATGTGCATGAGGTATGTGTGTATTAATGTTCATAAGAATAAAAATGTATCAGGTGAGTGTGTAAAAAGCAGGGGGGGGCAGCAACCAATGGCTCTGTGTGTACTTTAATGTATTTGTATAAGGGCCTTGGATATGCCAAGTGCCCTTTTGAATGTGTACTTTTAAAAATGGAATGTGAGGTGGTGACTGGGGTGTGAAACTACCACACGAAGATCCCCACAGTTTCCCTCTGACTTTCATTGTTCCTAGAGAGAATATAGTTGCCTCACCCCTGTTCAAGCCGGGGGAAACCGGCGCTACCAAATTCTGCCCCTCTGCCCCAAAGACGTTTTGCTGCTTGTGTGGAATGGCCATTAGGTTCCCTCACACCCCACAAGTCACGGTGTGTCTTGTCCAAAGCCACCCAACAAAGTAAATAACTAGCCATTTGTGGCCTTTTTATGACCTTCAAAACCTGCTGCCTGAGGCAGTGGCCTCACTCTTCTTCTTCGTGGAAGGGCTGGTTTGGCTTGGCTTCTTCTCACCCACCCCCTCAGGACTGGCCCAGTACATTTGGGCACCTGAATTGTAGGGCAGCCCATGGTCTGATGTTGGAGGGGACCTCCTTCCATTGTGGTGAAGTGAGGACTCCATCCATGGCTGGGGCCACCAGCCACTAGTACCTGAGTTAGACTTAACTGGTGTGTTCTCTCCTGAATGAACATCCAACATGGTCTGTGGGGGAGTCTTTCCTGAAAATGTCTGTTCCTTTCAAAGGAATGTGTGCTGTGTTTCCATAGATTGTGTTACAACAAGTGTGGGCAACTACATGGGGGCCAAGGATGAGTATCCCCCCAATCTCTCACAGGCTGCATCCCCACAGAAATTCATGTTTTATGTGCTGAAAATGTCATATATATATATTTGGTGCAAAACCTTCACTTGCATTTTTCACAAAGAGGAAGTACCAAATTAGGAAGATTCTCATCCTTCTAATATTCTCCTCATCAGGGTTTCCTGATACTGTGAAACCTATTTTTCATCAGCCCAGGCTTCAAATCCCCCACTTGGCCATGGAAACCCACTGGCAAGCCACACTCTTTGAGCCTCAGAGGAAAGCAATGGGAAAATTCCTCTGAAGAAATCTTGGCAAGAAAACCCTAGGATACGACTGGCTTAATGTTGCCAGAAGTCAGAAATGACTTGAAGGCACACAACAATGAGATGACAACAATGACAATTTGACTTGTGGGATGGTTGTGAAAATAAAAATTGAGTGGAGGCGGGGGCGGGGGTTACCATATATGCCAATCTAAGTTCCTTGCAGAAAGGGCAGAATTAAAAAGTTTAAAATAAAGAAAGAAGGAAATGAAGGTGGTTCATTCCTGCAGCTCAGTACTGTGTAGGAAGAGCACAGTTGGCCTCATGTGGTCATTTGTCACTTGCAATGTGTCCCTTTGAGTGCCAAAGAGTCCCATCCACTTTTCCCTGCTGACCAAATGATTGGCTATCATCTGGCTGATAGACTACAGACTGTTGAGCCCAAAGGCTGAGTCCACACTACACAAATAATCCAGTTTCAAACTGGATTAATTGCCATGACTCCATCTGATGGAATCCTGGGATGTGTAGTTTGGTGAGGCACCAGCACGCTTTGGCAGAGAAGGCAAAAGTCCTTGTAAAATTACAAACCCCAGGATTCTATAGAAAGGAGACATGGCAAATCATCCAGTTTCAAACTGGATTATTTGTGTGGTGTGGATTAGGCCTCTGTGTCTGTTAGCTTTGGGGAAACAGTAATATGGATGAGTATTGTGAGGTGTGTGGTAAGGTAGGAGGTTGTAACTTCTCTGGCGATCTGAGTTTCAACTTGTTGTTGATGGTGTTTCTGGTAAAGAAAGTGTAGCAAAGTTAGATTTCAAAAGTAACACAATGAATGGGAATACAGTTACAGTATTTATTAGTGCAATGAATAACTTTTTCCAAGTTTCCTTTACATGTTTTTTAAAGGACAATTTAAAAAAAAAATATAGAGAGAGGCATTCTGATGGAAATTGCTTATTTGTTTTTGTTTTTTTTCTAAATCAATTTAAAATGTAAATGTAAAATATAGCAAAAAGTAACAGCAAAATAAGTAGAAATGCAACAAGGAACACAAGTTGTATGTTTTTTCAACATTATACTGAATAGAAACAATGAATCCCTGTCTGTTTTTTTTTTTTTTTTTAAGTATAATGAGTAACAGGAATGAATTGTATTTTTTCCAAATTCTGCTAGGAGTAAGTATTCCCATTGGGTGTTGTAGGAGCTCATGGATTTAAAAAAAAACCCATAAAACTTTGCTCTCTTATTTGTTCTGAAAAGAATTAATGAGGATGAGGTGTCAACCTGATCTTCAAGCTTTTGAATGGAAGTGTGGAAATGCTCAGTATTTCTCTCCTCTCATAAAAATACTGAGGTCCTCAGAGCTCCCACATCCAAGACACTTGGAGTGCATGGTCAGAAGGCAATTACTTACTAAGTAAATAGCTGCAAATGCTGGTCATTGATCATAACAAAAAAAAAATGAATTGATTGAAAATTTATTGTACATTCGGCACTCTGTATCCACAGATTTGGCATCCACGGATTCAACCATCCACAGCTAGAAAATATTCCAAGTAAAAGAAATCCCAAGAAGCAAACTTTGATTTTGCCAATTTATATAAGGGGCACCATTTTATTATGCCATTGGCTATGCATTTGAGCATCCATGGATTTTGGTATCCGCAGGGGTTCCTGAAACCAAACCCCAGCAGATACCAAGGACTCATTGTAAATAGTTGGAGAGACAGACAGTCAGGGTTTGTGAATTTAGTGAGATGGTTTTAAACTTTAATTTGGAGAATCCTGAGATAATTATTGGGTTGTCTTCAGTTAGAAGATTCATAATGGTGGACATAGACACTATTTTCCCTAGACACCATTTTCCCTAGACACCATTTTCAGTGCGGTTTGGGAAGAGCTATGGTTTAGGGCTCATCTACAGGATATGCTCCTCGCAAGCATATCCTGTCCATGGATCAGGCCTATTCTTCCCCCATTATTGGCATGAAATAAGAGGAATTCTCCATACTGCCACATTGATCCATTGCTGCTGCTGCCGCCTGCGTCCCACTCTCTAGATCCAGGAGCTGGCCTGCAGCCCATGAGCAAGGCCCCCACATGTGACCAGCCTACTTCCTGCATCCAAAGATTGTGACTCAGACAGCAGCTGTAGCAACAGGCTGGCATGCCAGAATGGGCCCCTACGGTCATAGAATCATAGAACCATAGAGTTGGAAGAGACCACAAAGGCCATCTAGTCCAGCCCTCTGCCCTGCAGGAATACCCAATCAAAGCACTCCCGATAGATGGTCATCCAGCCTCTGTTTAAAACCCTCCAAAGAAGGAGACTCCACCACACTATGAGGCAGTGCAATCAACTGCTGAACAGCTCTTACCATCAGGAAGTTCTTCCTAATGTTTAGGTGGAATCTCTTTTCCTAGAGTTTGAGTCCTTTGCTCTGTGTCCTAGTCTCTGGAGCAGCAAAAAACAAGCTTGCTCCATCCTCAGTATGACATCCCTTCCAATATTTAAACATGGCAATCATGTCACCTCTTCACCTTCTCTTCTCCAGGCTAAACATAGCCAGCTCCCTAAGCTGGTCATGCGGGGCCTGATCCAGTTTTTTGCTGGCTGGAGTGGTTTTTCACAGGTATTATTTTAAAATGGTATAATGGGCTTTACCTCGTCTTGGCCCCGGGGATCGTGAGGACTGCCTGGGAGATAAATGGGGCAAATGCCCTGCATTGTCTGGACTCCAGGGCTCAGAGACGGGGCCAAGACGGGATAAATAGCCTGTGTAGGCAAGCCCGTAGTGGTGAAGTAATGATTTGGGAACAGAAAATCTTAGGTTCAACCCCTGACATTTTAAGCAAGGGTTGGTGAAGATCTCTAAAACCCTGGAGTGTAATTGTCTATTGGTAGGCACCACTGAGCTCTATGAACCACTGATCTCACATAGGTCATTTCCTATGGTCTTGTGGTCAGTGTGGTTGACAGCATTGCAAAAATGATACCTTAAGTGGAACCTCCACATTAAAAGGCACTCTGCCTCCAAATACCAATTGATAGGGGCTTGTGAGAGGCGAAGACAATTGCCTTCACACCCTTCATGTAAGCACTCCATGGGATGCAGGATATGCAGGGAATTGATGGGTCTTTTTCCTGCTCTTCCTTGATCAGAACGGATAACTTCCTGCTAGTGGAGGAGGGTACATCAGAGCTTAATCCCAGCTCAAAACAGGGGATGTGTTGCTGCGGGTTAGTAGCTGGCATTGAAAACCTATAGACACTTTCAAGATTCCCACTATCAAAATTCAACCGCAGCTGTGGCAGCTTTCTATTTGAAGCAGGAAGGTTGCCAAGCAAGCTCCTGTACCATAGAGCTCTGTAAACAGGTAGGGTAGTGTCCCCTTTCTTTCTTTCTAGACTTCTAGCAGGAATGGCAGTGCCAACCAATTCCAGCAGCTGTGAGCCAATATGGGCACAAGGGGCTGCACAGAATGGCCAGGGGATGACGTGTGGATCTGTGCCATTCTCCTAGAAGCCCAAGGGTTGTCTAGATGGTCAAAATACCCCTCATAGAATTTGCTGAGAATACCTGTTGTCCCAACAAGCCACGCAGGAGATTTGCCGTATTGGGAAGGAGGGAGGCAAAAAATGCCATAAATTGTGCCCTAAGAGACTTCACCATTTTCCATGAAGTTTTTGATAAACTTTGGGGAGATGAGCATTGCTGGTTATGTGAACAACCAATTTGCAGTATTGCACGTTCTGGGCAAAGGCGGAAGTTGAAAGCTGATTGGTCAATCGTGCAAGCAGGGGTGGGCTTTCCTGTTGCAGAGCCTGGAAGCGCCATTTTGGTATTCTAAAGGAACAATGCTGAGCCAAACCCCCCACTTTTTTTTACAAGTGGAAGGTCTCCCTTCTGCCCGTTTAGAAATGTGCAGAGAGGTTATTGTTGGGGGGAATATTAGCGCCCTTTCTCATAACCACCATTTTGATTCATGGGAGGGGGGTTCGTGTTCACATCAATGCACACTGCTTTGCAGAGAACACCCCCCCCCAAAAAAAATTATGGAGACACAATTGCAGGTAATGCATGTCCCAGCACAGTGTTTCCTCCTGTCTAGCTGAGTGCCTGGTATTATTTTGCAAGCATGTCTTTGTGGAAATACTTTCCAGAGGTCAAGAAACTTGCAAACCCTTTGCTCCCAGGGCTGAGTAGAGTATATTCAATGGACCCCCGGTATGGCTCTGTTGGCAATGACAGAAACCCACCCTCACCATAGCATTAAGATACCGTAGATCCTGAAGAGTCTGTGAGATGGTGGTGGAAGGGGGTACAATAACCAGCTTGTCTCTGTTAAACAGGAAGGGGGAGAAGGGAGGGCAGGCAGGGTAGAGTGGTGTGTGTGTTTGTGTGTGTGTGTGTGAGAGAGAGAGAGAGACTGAGAGAGAGGGTATAGAAAAGCTTCCAATTACCAGCTGTCGTTGTGGCTGTGTCTCCAGTTCAGCATTTCACAGATTGTAATTAAGGAAGGTTTTGGAGGAGGACAAGAGAGACAGAGAGAGAAAGAATATGCCTTGAAGGCAGGGCCTCCACAGGGCCTAGATTGCAAGAAAAGTGCGCTACTCAGCAAGGCAGAGAACAAGAGCAGCCTCAAAGAGAGGAGACCCAAGGATACAGATGGGTGGATGGGTGGATGGGGAAGGTTCAGGGACCCCAGAACTATTTTTAAGGTGTGGAGGAGGCTCAAGACGGGAAGGCAGGTCATTATGAATTTTGTGTACTTGCATGCCTGCTTTTTACAAAACAGGATAATCTCGGGAGGAGGAGGAAAATATCAAGGACTATACTGGTTTACAGTGTGGCTACCGCTTACTGGGGAAAAGGTGGGATATAAATTAAATAAATACATAAAAATGAATAAGTTGCAAACAAAATAAGAAATGAAATACAGGTTGCGCCCCGCACCCATATCTACAGAGCCAATATCTGCTGTTTTAGTTATCCACAGCTGAAAAAATAGGGACACATACCATAGAGACATGCTGGGAAATGCCTGGAGAGGAGTCTTCTCTAGGAATTGCCAGGTCCTCCAATGCAACTCCATGGTATGTTTATACTAGAAGTCCTTCCTTTCATTATTATCCGTGGTTTCCAGTATCAGCAGTCAGTCTGATGCCCTATGAGGAGTGGCTTAGGGAACTGGGCATGTTTAGTCTGGAGAAGAGAAGGTTGAGAGGGGACATGATAGCCATGTTTAAGTATTTGAAGGGATGTCATACTGAGGATGGAGCAAGCTTGTTTTCTGCTGCTCCAAGGACTAGGGCATGGAGCAATGCGTTCAAACTCCAGGAAAAGAGATTCTACCTAAACATGAGGAAGAACTTCCTGGCAGTAAAAGCTGTTCAGCAGTGGAATATGCTGCTGCCTGGGAATGTGGTGGAGTCTCCTTCTTTGGAGGTTTTTCAACAGAGGCTGGATGCCCATCCGTCGGGGATGCTTGATTGTGTATTCCTGCATGGCAGGGGGTTGGACTGGATGGCCCTTGTGGTCTCTTCCAACTTTATGATTCTATGTTAACTGAACCCCTGTGGATACCAGAGGGGGACAGACACCTGTATTAAGAAATGGTTTAAAACATAAAACTAATATATCAAGGAAAGAGAAAAATGTATAAGATCCTATTAAGCTAATGCAAAGAGCTCTATAAATTAGGAATCTTCTTCCTCCCACCGCTATTTTTTATTATAGTTTCAAACATATTCATCCATATATACATACAAACATAAAAACAGACAATTCATACTGACCTTAATAAATTAGGACACTTTTGATTGGTGGTTCCTCAGGGGGGGCTCAACTGCACAGGAGTCTTGGTGGCCCTGATTCTTGCTGCCTGATCATTTTAGTGTGGAGGCTCTGATCTGCCCAGCCTGACATTAGAGGAGATCAGCCTGTTCTAGGGCCCATGATTAGGTTCATATTGTAATACCAAGCTGGCCTTGTTTGCATTTCCTGGATTAATATCTAAAGTGGAATGCAATGAATCTGGATTTGGTAGGGGTAAGGGTGGGGGCAGAGTTGGGCACAGCTCTGGATTTTGTTGTTAAATTGATCCATCAACCAACAACATGACAAAATGCATCTATTAAGGGAAACCCTACAAAATGGATATGGATTTTTGTGTGGACTTTTCTTTTTTACTTGCACATTTTCAAAAGCATGTTGGCAGGAAAAGGATAGAGCAAAGTTCTGATTCCAAAAAATGTGGACATTCTGGAAAGCAAACAGACAGATACAGAGCAATTATTGGTGGGGGGGGGGTTTACAGCTTCCAGAAATGCGCTGCTGGAAGTGTGGTGGAGTCTTCTTCGTTGGCAGTGTTTAAACAGAGGCTGGATGGCCAGCTGTCAGGAGTGCTTTGATTGGGTATTCCTGCATGGCAGAATGGGGTTGGACTAGATGGCCCTTAAGGTCTCTTCCAACTCTATGATTCTGTGGGCCCATCTAAATGGTGAAAATACCCCTCATGGAATTTGCTGGGAATCCTACCTGTCTAAATAGGATCCAGCACTAATCCATATTATTCAGAAGGAGCAGGACCCCAAACGGCAAAAACAAAGGGGTAAAAGCCTTCGCAGATTTCCCCGTACTTTTCCACAAACTTCGAGGCTGGTGCGCATTTTTGTTCATTTGGACTATAGAACAATGAAAAACTCAAAGGGAAGCACAGAGCTGATTGGCCGGGCGAAAGCAGGGGCAGGGTTTGCTAGGAGGGCAAGTGCCCACTGCCATATTGTTGGATTTTCACCTTAGCAATTGCTCACTAAGATGATAAAAAGGATCAATATTTTCTGTTTTGGTTTGGAGAATTGTTCTATTGCAACAGCACAGCCTGGGACAACTTTTTTTAAAAAAAAACACAACCCAGCAGCAGTGAAGAACTAACGTGAGTAAATCACTTGCAGCCGCCATCAGGAATGTGAGGCTTATGGGGGTTTCTGAGGCCAGAAAAACCGTTTGGACATGTCGCTGCTGCTGCAAGATGCCAATTCTACAAGGTATTTGGGATTTTTTCCCCCTCGTGTAGATGAGCCCTATGAAATGAGGCTCTGGGGCAACTCATAGACTTCCTGGGTTGCCACATTTCTTTTCTGCTCCTGGGCTTTTGACAACAACCTGACACACCAAAATATCCCAAGGAAAACCTTTTCCAGGCATAGAAGAAATGATGGGCAAAGCTTCCTCTATTGATTATTATTTTTAAAAAAATGTTGAATCACTGCCAAAGCCAAGGGAACAGTGCTATTGAAAGAATTTGGGCAAATCTATTCACTTTCCTTTCTCAAATATTATTTTCAGAATCATACTATAGTGTTTCTGAAACGTTCCCCTGATTCCCACCCAGCATGACGGCACTAAGTAGGCCAGGCTATGAGACTATGAGACTGCTTTGGAAATTGCCTTGGGTCCCATTTTGGGAGAAAGGTAGTGTATAAATGAAATAATAATAATATTAATAATAATAATAATATAGAGTTGCCATAAGTCAGTGTTCATTTGAATGCATAGCATTCAGCTACTAACAGAAATTGAGGGTGTTTCCCCATCACTGTCAATCAACTTGCTAAAATTTGGGCATAATTTGTCATGGGTTTGTGGTCATGTTGCATTGTTGCGCAGATTTCTTTCTCCCATATTTCCTGCCTGTGGTGGATCACAGGAAGCGGGAGGCGAGGGTGGGAAGGAAAGAGAGAGAGAACAGAAGAAGGTGGGAGTCCAACCTGGACCGAGGATGAGCCAGAATACGTGTCCGGGGGTGTTCTCTCCTCTCTTGCCAAGGAATTTGCCCACACCTATAATTAAAAGCATTCACCTTTTGGCTACCAGTCCTCTCAACCACCAGAGAAGTGCATTCTTCTTTATTGCATTCCACAGGCCAGACCAGAAGGAGTCAAAAATCAAACCTTGGTTCTTGTAGAAAAGTGAGACCAGCTTTGGGGAGAATGTATGGCCTCTTGGGTCTGGTTCCTTCTGCTGGGATTTTCATAATTTCCATAATGCCTTCGTTTACAAAGCCTCTGATAATGAAGCAACTTTTAACAAAGTTTTTTTAAATGCCCCCATTCCCCCCTTTTCCTCTGGAAAAGCTGGAGGTTTTTGAGCAGCATCAGAATTGAGAAAGATGGTGAAGGAGGGGTGGAGAAACACAGGCTTTCAAAGCGGGTTGCAGCAGCATGTCTGCAGTGAATAATGTAATAATACTTGAGCTGGGGAAAAATGGGATTTTACTTTAGCCAATGCTACTGTGTATCCACGTGTGCTTGCATACAACCTGCAAGGTAAACAGCAGCTGCCTCCAGAATCCCTTACTGAGGATGCAGGGACAGCAAGACAAAAAGAAAAGAGAGAACAGATAAGCCTGCCTCACAAGCTAGCTAGTCCCAGTATATTAAAAAGCAGAGATCTAGAAGTGTGGCCACCAAAATGGAAATCATAAAATTTCATTTATTATGGCAAAGAGCCAGCAGTTACAAATTAGAACAAGAGTAAAATACAATTAAAACAATAATAAATCCAATTAAAATGGAAATCATAAGAAAAGTGGGAGCTGATGAAAATAAAAATCATCCCTGGATGCATTTTGGAAGTGATCTTTAGAAGTTTTTGTTTATTTATGCAAGGTGTGCATTAAAGGACCCCCTTTAAAAATCTTTTTATGCCGCAGACCCCCAAGATTTAACTCAAGATTTAAAACAAGAATAACAACAATGATTCTTAATAATAATAATAATAATAATAATAATACAATTACACCATCAATTAAACCTTCCCTCAGAGGCACGGAGGGCAGGGAGACTTTTCTCCTGCTTCTTTCTGCAAGTTTGTGGCTGGAGTGGATTGAATGGCAATGTGCAGGCCAAGCCAGCCAGCCTTACCCTTGGCTCCTGTCACATGGCCACTCCACTGCAGGGAGGAGGTGGGCCAAGCAACTTTCAAGCCTTTACGGACCCTCTATGAAGACATCACATCACCTGGGGTCCACGAACCCCAGGTTAAGAACCACTGCTGTAGAATCGGGGGGTTTGTAGCTGGTGATGAACTAGAGCTCTCGGGATGAGAAATTCTAAATGCTGCACCCTAAACTACAAATCCCAGGACAGAACCATAGTAGTTATAGTGGAATTTTAGTGCTATAAATATGTAGTGTCAAAGGGCTCTGGGTCTTAAGAGGCCAACTTTCTATGTGTGCTGTGCTAGCTCCATTTCTGTGTGCATAATGGTAGGTCCTGTATGAAATGTACACTTAGTGGGGCTTGAAGTGGTGTAAAATGCTTTATTTGCTCAAATTCATGTAGCCTGTGGCATGAGGGGACCTTTTTCCTCCTGCACAGATCTTCCTGGTTTCTTGAGCTGGCCTTTTCATTCTGGGCTGACAGTGATGAAGTGTTTTAAGCCTTTCTCTCTTCCCCACCCATGCCTCCTTCAGAGATCAGCACCAGGCTTGTTGGGGGTTAGCCCTCCGAGGGCAACATGGGTCAGAGTGCAGAAAGGAAACCCTCTTTCTCCCCTGAAGGAAACAAATAAAACGTTGCCCTTTGTGGCAGCTACTTGAGCTGAGCAGAGGGCTATGATACTCAGGCCTAGTCCTTGGTTCAAAGGAAGCCTGGAGCAAGGCAGATCCTGGAAAAAGTTCCTTTTTGTTTTTGGACAACAGCTTCCAGAATTCCCCAGTCAGCCTGGCTCACTAGCCAAGCCAATAACTCTGGCAAAATTGTGTCCCACCCAGAAACAGGGGCCCTTTTTGCCCTTCACCAGATTGCTGTACCACCTACTCCATGGACTTTTTCGGACAAGTAAAATGCAACAGAAGTAGCCTCGCCACGTTGCGAGACTGCTGTGCTGCAGGGCGTCCCTTTCGGATGACGCCCGTCCCTGCCGGTAGTGTTGCGGTACCGCAGGGACATTTGAGTGTAATATTTTGGCGATTTTTACTCACGAAAGTTGATCGTGAGTAAAAATCGCCAAAATATTACAATCAAATGTCCCTGCGGTACCGCAACACTAGTGGCAGGGACGGGCATCATCCGAAAGGGATGCCCTGCAGTGCAGCAGCCTCGCAACGTGGTGAGGCTGCTTCCGTTGCATTTTACTTGTCTGAAAAAGTCCTATAACACCACAATTGGCTAGGTTCTCAGCCCTCATATAGATTTTTCCCTTCATTCCAAAAGATTGAAATGCTAATAACGCTTTCTCTCTGTCTCTCTGGCTTTTCTTCGCAAACAAAGATTCAGGAAGGACTCATCCCGCGCTTTCTGCAAGTGTGCTGATGACTAAAAAGGCCAATCTGAGATAAACAAGTCCGGTTGCAGAAAGCACAGCAGAAGGTCTTCTTGCGTGATGTTACCGGGTTGTGATTCTTTCTGCGTTGTTGTTTCTCTTCAAGACTTGTTCGTTGTGAGTTCTCAAGTAAAGCCGCAACATTGTGGATAGTGCATCTCCATGCCTCCCAATGTGAGGCCAGGGCGGACCATTGTTGGTGATCAGTTTGGCCAAGCCTGAGGTGTTGTTTCAGGGAATCCTTGTATCGCTTTTTTGGATTGCCCCTCTTATGCTGACCCATGGTGAGTTCACCGTAGACTACTATTTGGGGGAGGCGATTGTCCTCCACGCTAGAAACGTGCCATGCCCAGCGCAGCTGTGTTCTCAGTATCATGGCCTCAATGATGGTGATCCCTGCTTGCTCAAGGACAGCAACATTCATCACATAGTCAGTCCAGTGTATATTTAGGATTGTGCGTAAACAGCGCTGATTGAAGTGTTCGAGGAGTCGTAAGTGGTGGCAATAGGTGACCCATGTTTCAGACCCATAAAGGAGAATAGACAGTACAATGGCTCTATACACACTGATTTTTGTCCTTCGCCTCAGGTGTTTATTACTCCAGACTCTTTTAAGTTAAAACTAAAACATGCTGGTATTTTTGACGCCACCCTTTTGCCTTCAACACTAACCAGGGGGTTGTTTTCACAGTCAAAATAATCCTCATAGAATTTGCTTGGAAACCTACCTGTCCTAATGACATTCTCCTCAGATCGCAGTATTCAGAAGGAGTAGGGCCAAATACACCGTAACCTCTGCCGGGAAAGCCTTCATGGCTTTTCCTGTAATTTTTTAAAAAGCTCCGTAGAAAATGTGCATTTCCACTCATTTGGACAATTGGATTCACATTCATTCGCATTTGCGATAAAAGCAGAAGTAGAAGCTGATTGGTTGGATGTGTGCAGGGGGTAGAACTTGCTAAGAAGGCAGTCGCCTGGAACCGCCATTTTCGGGCCCATCTACATGAGGGGAAAAAAATCTAAAATACCTCATAGTACTGGCATTTTACAGCAGCAGTGACATGTCCAAATGTTTTTTTCTGGCCTCGGAAGCCCCCGTAAGCCTCCAATGTTATAGGAAAGCAAAACAGAAAATATTGATCCCTTTTATCATCTTAGCGTGCAATCGCTAAGGTGAAAATCCAACATGGCAGCAGAGCGGGCGCTTGCCCTCCTAGCAAGCCCTGCCCCTGTTCTCACCCAGCCAATTGGCTTTGTGCTTCCCTTCAAGGTTTTTATTGTTCTATAGTCCAAACGAGCAAAAATGCGCACCCGCCTCGCAGTTTGTGAAAAGTATGGGGAAATCTGCAAAAGCTTTTACTGCGTTGTTTTTGCTGTTTTGCCCCCCCCCTTCCGAATAGTGTGGATTAGCGCTGGATCCTATTTAGACAGGTAGGATTCCCAGCAAATTCCATGAGGGGTGTTTTCACTGTTTAAACGGACCCTTAGATTTCCACTTTAGTGAGCGAGCACTCAGGTGATGAAACAGCCTTTTTCTTTTCTTTTAAAAAATTATTTAGTGGGGAATATTGCACTTTCGCACCTTAGATATGCTTTTTTTAAAAAAAAATACTGTTCAGCAGCAGCAACTGGTGACAATGAAAATGTGAGTAATTCACTCATGGCTGCCATCTTGATTTGCAGCCATGCCCGTTGGGACAGCAAAAGCAAATAGTTTTGCATGCCTGTGATTTGGGGGGGGGAATTAAGACAAATTGAAGCTGCTTCGAATTTGCATTAGTGCGCATCAATCCACATCCGCCCCCCTTGTACAGACTTCGCTGAGGACTTCTCTGAAACTAAATTCAGCCTTTTGACTTCAGCCACCTGGCTTGGTTGGAAATCTATGGAACGAGTTAGTTGTGGCTTAACTTGCATCTGATTGATTGAAGTAAGGGCTGAGTGTAACTTATCTGAGTCCAGGATCCACCCACTGTTTGAAAGTCTGAGGCTTCAAAGCAATACAGTAAGGTAGAGATAACAGCAAGGAATTGCTGTGTATGCTTACTCTGTGAGTAAATCAAGGAATTTCAGTGCTCCCATTCAAGTCGCAAATCCTCCACCTGAATTTGGAACAAAGGAAATTTGTTTACCAAAAGAGATGGAGAAATTATCTGGAAGACAGGCTGACTTCAGGTTGCATCACCTGTTCTTATCAGTTCCTCTTGCATGTCCTCCAGTGACCTTGGATAAAACTTTATCCAGAAAGAAAGAAAGAAAAGAGAAGAAAAGAAAACCAAATGGTTGGTGTCTCTGTATGTCCATATTTTGCATTTTATGTCTGTTTTTGTAAGTCAGATGGGCCACTTCCGCAATTTGAGGGGCTACATTGGTCTCGGCAAACCATGATTCCAAAAGCAAACCTTTTTATTGTAGCATGTTGAATTGAAGCAAGTTCAAGGCAAAGCCCTTCCACACACTGCTGGCTACAGCTGGTTTTGGGAATGTGGGATTGTGGATCAGAATTATAATGATGATCTTCAGGACAGTTTGGCCATCTATATATATAAAAGGCTTGTGTATGTACAATAGGCTGGGTATGTTTCCTCTCCCAGGATGCTGATTAGCTGCTCAGGAAACACACCCAACCAACTACCACCCACAAGCAAATTCCCTCTCCACCTCACAATCCACTCCTGCCGCTCAATCTGCATCTTCACCCACAGACTCACAAGTCTCTCACCAGTCATGGGCTGCAATAGGACCTAGACAGTCAACTGGCAGCTACGGCAGCGGCAGGGCAACAAAGGAAGTCACCCTCAACAATTCTGCGGGAGAATGGCATATAGCATGCTGGGTCCAGCTAGTTTGTTATAAAAGTGCTCAAGTGGACATAAGACAGTTTTCCTCTCCTCAGCTGTCATGGAATCATGGTTGCACCTCCATAGCTGTTCTGAAAAAAAAATCCCCATTTTAAAAATGGTGTTGTTAATTTCAGGGTGTGGAAACTTATTCAGGGGCAGCTGCGCACAGTTTCAGGTATCCACAGGGGTGGTGGTCTTGGAACATATCCCCCATGGATACAGGGTCGACCTGTATGTAAAAATGCATGAAATCAGGCAGTTGGTCTCATTGAACCATTAGGATCAAAAATGGGCTCACACATGAAGACTTTTGTGCTGCTGTCGTTCTTCATACATTATTTCTTCATTTTGTTATATAATTTAGATGCTACTGAATTTCTCAAATAGGTCACAGGCCTATTGAATTCATACCCCACCTTTCTCCTGAGATGGGATCCAGGGCGGCTTACTGTAAATTATTAAAGCAAGTTTAAGTTAAAATCTTATTTTACAACAGTGTCAAAGAAGGAAATAACATGCTTGAAAAAACATGGTTGAAAACAGTTTAACCCTCCAGTATTACATATTTTAAAATTTATATGTACTACTGGGAAAGTATTTTGAGAGTCTGCTATAAGGATCTTCCAGCATTTGATTTGGGTCTCCAAACATTCCTTTCAGGGCCTGAGTGGGAATATCTTGCTGCCTTGATATGTAGCTTCATTTTCTCCAAACATCCTTTGTTTAGGGGATGTGCCCACACGCCTCCTGCCTCAAGCAGACAAACACATTCCCATCTCTGTGTTACAACAAGGGCTTCAAAAAGAGCTGGGCAATAGAGGAGCATCAAGTTTCAGAAGCTGCTGATGGTGCTGATGGATGGTTGGAATAGCCTTGGGCTCCGTATAGGTTACAGGTCTCTCTGGACACCAGCTGGTGGCTGAGACACTTCAGGTGTTGCACCGGGGAAAACCCAATGCTGTGATTTTTCTTTAGCCCTCTTCATCTCTGAGGCTCATGGTAGGTTGCAATCTAAAACAGGAGTGGACACACCAAGGCCCACATGCTCATTCCCAATGTTTTGTGGTGTTCACTGCCATCCTATGCCTAAACACAGGTCATCCACCATATCCACAAGGGATACCTTCCCAAGCGAATACTTGAAACTGCGAGTAATAGCAAACCCCATAGAATCATGCTGGAGGACCTAGGAAATGCCTAGAGGGGCTGCCTCTCTATGCATCTCCAGTATAACTCTATGGTAGCTTCAGCTGGAAATTACCATAGAATTGCAACTGAGGACTTAGGAAATGCCTAGAGAAACCATATTCTATTACCTATAGCAGCTTTGCCCAAACTTTTTACCCTGGAGGAACCCTTCAAAGAATTTTCAGGTCTTGGGGAACCCATGCATAAGAATTGTCTTATCTACAGCTCACAAAAAATATGTATTTCCCCCCGCCCCCATCACAATCTCTTGCTGAACCCCTAGCAACTTCTTGAAGAAGCCAAGAGTTCCTGAGAACCCTTGTTGAGCAATACTGGTGTAGCAGTTTAGGTCTGAAGACCTCCTGTTCTCTCTTCCCACATGGATTCCTAGCCTCTCCCCTCTCTCTGGGTTTCTCATGAACTTCAGTTTGCCCTGATGCACCGGTTCAACTGCAACCCAGGGAGGAGGGAAAGCAATTCAGGGAGCCAGATCTGATTACCCGAGGATGCCTTGGGCAGGATCTTTTACATGTGGCGGCTGGAGGTGAATAAAGCGGTTTCTGTGCTGCCCTCAGGGGGAGACATTTGATGGATACAATATCGCCAAGAGATAAAACAGGCCAAACAATTAGATTTGAGAGATTAGAGGCCTCAGGAGGAGCAAAGCCAAAACCTGACTCTGTTTCCCCCCATTTCAGGAGCAGCTCTCAAAACCCCTCCATTCTAAGATTGCCGGAGATGAGGAGCCAAGCTCTTACTGGCATGCATGAGCTTTCTCTCCCTGTATTTTTTGGTACCTGGGGGCCCACAGTAGCAGGAAAGAGCCACCAAACTTTCAGTGACTAAAAGGACAGGTTTCAAAACAGGACTTCCCATTCACAAGTCCCACAAGGGTAGAGTTGAACATGTTGTGACAAATCCTGTCTGGGTAGCTGTGAGTCTGTTGTTGTGACAAGAACCTCGTGGCATCTTGAAGACAGATTTGACAGGAAGTTTCTCATCCACAAAAACTAAGCCCAAGTACATGAAACCTGTGTGGTACTGTGGAGCCAGAACTCACAGGTTTGGGGTTCCAGGATGTATTTCTTCATTTTATTAGCAGGGACAGTGGTATCATCTGCCACCCGCAGTTTCCTCTGAACTTAAGGGCTTACCGCACTCTGAAGTCATTCTTCCAGTGTTCTGTCATTCTGGTCCCATGGGAGACTGAGGTAAAAGCACGTCTTTTTGCTAACACTTTTTCCAGTTAGCAAAAAGATGTGGTTTTACCTCAGTCACGCACAGGACCCGAATGAAAGAACAGTGATGTTGTGCAGTAAGGCAGCACAGAAGATAAAACTTTCCTGCTGCACTGCCGCTTTATTTAGGATTGTGCGCTAAGGCCCTTCGCTGCCATCCTTACAGTAAGACGGGGTAGGCAAAACACAACCTGGACCTGTCCAGACACCCAGAATTGCCCTTTTTCTGGCCAAAGAAGAGAGGGTGAATTTCTTTCTGAAACAACTGGTTCATATATGTTCATGAAACAAAGTCTGAATTTGCCTGGAGGAGTTTTATGTGCTACATTTTGGTTGTCTTTCCATCTCACAAAGTGGTTCATAGGCCATTGCTGGTCCATGAGCTCCATACAGTTGATCCATGGAAAGGTTGCAGAAGACTCAATCTGTACTTGGTCTTGCAGTTGATTTTTTTTTTTTAATCAGGGAGGGAGAATCAAGCCTTGTAAGAGCTGTTCGACAGTGGAATGCACTGTCTGGGAGTGTGGTGGAGTCTCCTTCTCTGGAGGTTTTTAAACAGAGGCTAGATGACCATCTGTTGGGAGTGCTTTGATTGTGTATTCCTGTAGGGCAGAGGGTTGGACTGGATGGCCCTTCTGGTCTCTTCCATCTCTATGATTCTATGATCAAACTGGAAAACCAGGGTATGGAGTAGAGTCTGTGATTTTTCCAAAAATTATTAAATGGCAGAGCTTGAAAAGTGATTTGGACTGTGATTGGACTGTGTTTGGACTGTGATTCCCAGAATCCCCCAGCTAGCATGGCCACTGGCTGGGATATTGTGGGAGTTGTCGTTCCAAAAAAATAGTGTTTATTTCCCATTATCTTTTAAATGACCCACTAAGATTCCCTAGCAATGTTTAATGGGGTTAGCAAAAGGCTTGAGAACTGCTGGCCTGATGTTTTTTCTTTCTCATCTTGTTCTACAGCTCTAAAGAGGTCCTTCGACGTAGAAGATGGAGAGGAACCAGCATTCTCCCCTTCCTCTCCACCCAGATCTCCCCTGAGTCCCAGCCCACCTGGCATCCTCCTAGCCCCGGGCAATGGAGAGGGAAGTAGAGTGGGAGGCCCCATTCTGCCCTCCTATCAGACCCGCATCAGCCTGAGTTCCAGCTCCAGCCCAGCCCACAGCCCCATCCTCAAGACGAGAATTGGCAGTAGCCTCTCGTTCAACCGGGGCACTGTGCACCCACCTCGAGCCCACGGGAACAACCTCACCAGGGTCTCCTCCTTCCAAACCCGGCTCAACCCCAATGGGTTCTCTTCATCCTTGGGACCCGGAAGTGACAACGAGAGCCTCCACAGCTCTTCGTCCAGCTTAGAGTGCCCAACACCCATCAAAGGCCCTCAGGATATTGCCCAACCATCTGAGTCTCCTGCATCGGCCACCTCCCAGCTCTCCAGTCATGTCCTAAAGAAGTTCTCCTCCCATGGTAATGTCTTCCATGCTGAGGTGGATCAGCCCATCCAGGAGGCCTCCAAGGCCGCTGTGAATCACAGCTCATTGCCATCACTGGACCTGCACATTGCTGAAGACCAAGGGCCCAACCTCCCTCTTTGTTCAACCCCCAGATTTGACCCCATTGCCATGCGGAGCTGCAGGGACCGGGACTGCACCTCAACTCTACCAAAGAACAACACGTTCATGAGAAAGGAGGCCTTCATTCCAGCTGCGCAGGTGGGCCAGTTGGTCAACAAGACTTCTGCTCCAGCCTCCAGGCAGACAGTGAAGTTGCAGAAATTTCCCATCAGCCTTGATGGGTTGATTGGGAAGCCTCCAGAGTGTGCCTTCCCAATGGCACCAAAGGCTGACCCTGCACCCAAGTCTTTGTCTAAGGCAGAGCTCCAGGTCAACCTTGGCTCCAGCCTGTCCCAGAAACACCCAGAAATGACCAAGGAAGATAAAACTGTCATTGGAACCAGTGTTTCCCTGCTGCCATATTCTGGAAGCCTTCCAGGAGCAGCCAGCAATGAGAGTTTGGCATCTCCTGCTCAGGTGGCTCCCTTCCAGCTTGTGCCACACCTTCAAATGCCACAAGTCACTTCCCAGCCATCTTGTGGATACCCACCAACACCACCTCCACAAGGGAAGCCAGCTCCATCCAGCCCAAGAGAAAGCAACTCAGTCCCAATGGAGAGGATCACCTCTGTTTTCTGCCAAGAGGCCTCCAAGCTTCATGGCCTGGTACCACCTTCCTGCCCAAGGGAGGAGCTCCTCAAAGGAACAAACAGGCTTCTGGAAGTTTCCTCTGAGAAGATGGAACTTCAAGGCAAGGATCTGCTGAAGGAAGGTAGGTGGAGTCACTGCTGAAATTTCATCAGAGATAGCTTTTGAAGCTCCTTTTCAGTTGGAAAGGTCCTCCAGTGTGATTAGGTCCTCCGGCACAATTCTATGTTCAACGTCCTCCAGAAGCTGACCATAGAATCACACTGGAGGACCTACGCCTAGAGAGAACACTTTTCTAGGCATTTGTAGGTCCTCCAGCACAATTCTATGGTTAATATCCACCAGAAGTTACAGAAGTTAATGTTCACAGAATCACACTGGAGGACCTATGCCTAGAGAGAACACTTTTGTGGAATTTGACCATAGAATCACACTGGAGGACCTTCAAATGCCTAGAGAAGTGTTCTCTCTGGTTAAAAAAAAAAGAACATAGGGCTAATATTCATGGTTTTCCCACTTTTGCAGGTCACCTCTTAACCCTTGCAAAATTTGACTGTATCTGCAGTTGTGTGGGGGACCAAAGAGTCACGCTGGAGCACCTACAAATGCCTAGAGAGAACATATGAATCAAATCCACAAATGTGGAGGGATGACTGTTTATATGTATTTTTTGAAATGTCAAACTGTACAGGGAGATCTTATAATGGTTTTAAAAGGTAAATTGATGTACCTGGAGGCTTGCAAGAACATAAATTCTTCCCTTCCTTTGGCCAGGGAAAGGTCAGTCTGGGGGTTCTGGAGGTATCAAAGGCCACAAAAACATTCTTGGCAGGGTGGCACACATCCTGGGGCTGAGAGCACCTCTGCTTTAAGACGTGAAGAGATAGAGAGACAGAAACACAAGGACACCCTGTTCTGTCTCAGGGCCTCCCACCTTTGCTCCAAGCCATCCCTTTTTAATTTGCCATCACATTTAAGAGCATATAAAACTCTCCACAAGCTGGAGAGCTTTTGAAAGCTGTAACTAGTATGAGCCTCACCCAAGGAAGGGGAGTTAATAAAGCCGAGTGACTTGTGCAATGCTGAGCCCCTCCACCCTGCTTTCCGGGGATGGTGTCAGTCCTAGGCAATAATTGCTGCTGGCAGGAGATCAGCAGCATGGCTTTTGAGTCGTTCTACCTATGTGTTTAAGTGGAATCTCTTTTCTTGTAATTTGAACCCACTAGTTTGTGTTCTAGTCTCTGGTACAGCAGAAGACAAGCTCGCTTAGTCTTCTACGTGACATCTAGATTTCACTCTTCTCTTCTCTAAGCTAAACACACCCAACATACCCTAAGTCATTTGTCTTAAGGCTTGATTTCCAGAACTTTAATCATCAACTTTAAGAGAGTCCACTTAAACATTAGGAAGAAATTCCTCCACCTAAACATTAGGAACAAATTTCTGATGATAAGAGCTTTTTGACAGTGGAATACATTGCTGCCTGGGAATATGGTGGAGTCTCCTTCTTTGGAGGTTTTTCAACAGAGGCTGGATGGCCATCTGTCAGGAGTGCTTTGGTTTTGTATTCCTGTATGGCAGGGAGTTGGGCTAGATGTCCCCTGTGGTCTCTTCCAACTCTATGATTATTTGATTCTCTGACCATTTTCCAGCTCATCAGTGTCCTTCTTGAACTGTGGTGCCCCAAGCTGGACACAGTATTCCAGGTGAGGTCTGACCAAAGCATAGTAGAGTGGCATTATGACTTCTCTCAGTCTGGACGCTATCCTCCTATCTGCACAGCCTAGAATTGCATTAGTTGTTTTTGCTGCCACATCATATTGTTGACTCATGTTTAGCTTGTGGTCCACTAAGACTCTTTTTCACGTGTCCTGTGTTGTTTTGTGAGAGATTTACCCTTCTCTGTTAGAGAGGTCTGGTGCCACAACAAATGACAAACCCCAGGATTCCATAACATTGAGCCATGGCAGTTAAAGCAGTGTCAAACTGGATCATTTTTGCAGTGCAGATAACAGCCACAGTGATGGGAAAATCCAGGCTTTTGAATTTTTTATTTATTTATTACATCTGTATCCTGCCTTTCCTTCAGCAAGCTCAAACCAGAACACACAGCTGTCTGCCTCCCCATTTTATCCTTAGAAAAAGTGGCTCTTCCAAGAAGCAGTGAGTTACGTGGCTGAATGTAGACTTGGATTTGGATATCCCAAGTTCTAGTTCAGCCCTCTGAACTAGAAAAGTGGCCATTTTTGGAACCATAAAAAGATTATCAGAGTCCTGAATGAGGGAGGGGGTCAAAGGCTTGCTTGTTGTCATCTTCTGTTTCCTCAAGTGGCTAGTCAACAGGAAGGGTGGTAAGCTTTTAGCCACCCTTGGTACAATGACTTTGGATATTCCCCCAAACTACTGTCCCAGTAGTTTCCTGAAGATGCCAAACTCTGGCACAAGGATCCCCTGCTTCAAGCTTTTAAAAAGTTGCAGTTTGGGACTACAACTCTCACTGTGCCCCTAGACAGTTATGGCCATGCTAGCCAGAGGATTCTAGGAGCTTACAGCCCCACTTCACCCCATAAAATTGATGGTAAGAACCCTTTGCCCCTACATGGGCTTTTCCCTTAGCAAACAAATGAACTTGGAAAGGATTGCCCTGAGGGCAAGAAGTTAGAAATCCCAGATCACCCAGCTGTTTTTCTGCAGGGGAGAACAGCCGCAGCTTGGTGAGTGGAGACCCTGAGCATCAATCTTCCCCATGGCCTCTTATTTGTCTCTAGGCTTCTCTGACTGTCTTTCTGTTTTGAGGACACTGGGTCATTTTGCAGTGTGCCAGCCTCCGGCATTCTCTGCAGAGCTTTGCCAGGTCTGGGATGTGTTATTTCTTCTTTTTCTCTTGGGGTTCCATCCACCACAGTTTCTGCTCATGGTTTTCTGATGAGATCAGTTTGTTGTCTAGAAATCTGAGGAAGTTTACTTTCCAGAGCTTCCTCATATTTGAGGCTTTGGGAGGACAAAGTCATTCTCTGTTTCAGTTTCTTCTTTCTCGTTGGAGCTTCTCCTCTCTGGGTTTGGAATGTGCTGTGTGCCACTCCTAATAGATGGTTCAAAAGGGCATAAGGAGAGATCAAACCAAGCATCTGGTGATGGCTAGAGTATGCATAGCATAAGTCCCACTATGATTGAAGATTGGTGAGGACTGTTGGGATCAAGTCCAAAGAGAGCAGAAATGAAACCCCTGGTACCAGCTGTGACCCAATTGCTAGGCACTTCCAGGAGGAAGTTGTTCATACTTGCTAAAACAACTTGATGCCACATGGAATCTGGATGCTTGTCTAGATGTGACGGTTTACTGCGAGTGGGTGCTCATTTTCACTCATTCATAGCAAAGTTTTGCCTCCCCAGTTGTGCGCATATTCACATCCATTCAAATAGAATAGATACTTTGTTGACTAAGTCTTCAGACTATTTCAAGCAGGCAGGAAATAAAAGTAAGGGAAAAAAAATCATCAACAAACAAGCACATCGATAACTACCAATATTATAAACTACAAAGTTATATATACATTAAAATAACAATTTTCCAACTTAGGAAAGTACAGCCCCTCTAAGACACCAACAAAACCAAAAGACATCTAGGCAGACCCTTTTTCTGCTTCTTGTTTCCTCTGTTTAGCTGCTTTAACTGTAAAAAGATCAACCCTGAAAGTCACAATTTCATTCAAATTGATTGTCCACACAGATAATCATAAATGGCAATGGAGCAAAATTGCACAGCGATGCGAATTTTGAAATTCACATGTCCAAAAATGTGCATTTTCCAGGAAATTTCAGAGGAAACCGCAAATCCTTTTACTGCGCAGTTTGTGGAGTTTTGGGGCCCCCTCCTTCTGAATATCATGAATCTCATTTGCATTTCATTGAGACAGATCGTATTCTCTGTGATTTCTATGAGGAGTATTTTCACCATCAAGACAACCCCTGGGAAAGAGTCCTGTGTGTGCATCATTTAATCAGTTTTCTAGGAAACAGTTTCAGTTGCTGTGGCCTGTTGATGTGGAGCAAGATACTTGAAAATATCCAACCTGCCACATGTAAGCTTGACCCCATCTTGACCAACAAGACCTAATAGAGGTGGTTCGATTGGGTGAGTCTAGTGGGCTGCCAATGCTTCACTCTGGCCAGGGCGTGAGACCGAAACAAGCGCTTCAAGTGCTTGAAGAAAACAACAGAAGCAGTTTGGTCAGGACCTGCCTCCGGAGCCTTAAAATTGGTTGGTGTGTTGGCAGCAGTGGCAGCAGGTGAAACTCCTTAGAAAACCCAAAATCCCACATACTGTGAATTGTGGTAAGATATGGAGGACCATCGCCTCCCAAAAATAGTACTCTATGGTGAACTCGCCACGGATCAGCGTAAGAGGGGCGCTTCAAAAAAGCGATACAAGGACTCCCTGAAACAACATCTCAGGCTCAGCCAAATTGATCACCAACAATGGTCCACCCTGGCTTCACATCGGGAGGCATGGAGATGCACTATCCACAATGCTGCAGCCTTATTTGAGAACTCACACCGAACAAGTCTTGAAGAGAAACGACAACGCAGAAAGAATCGCAACATGGAAACATCACCCAAGGAGACCTTCTGCTGTGCTTTCTGCAACCGGACTTGTCTATCTCGGATTGGCCTTTTTAGTCATCAGCGCACTTGCAGAAAGCGTGGGATGAGTCCTTCCTGAATCTTCGTTTGCGAAGAAAAGCCAGAGAGGGACCCTGAAATGCTGTGAACCAGGGCCCTGCCACATGTGGCCAGATAGTGCCAGATTCAGGGAAAAGGCCATGCCACATGTGGCCTGATTGCGGCAGATTTGGGGGGCATTCATATGGGGATTTGGGCTAATTGATAGTGTAGACAAGCCCTAAGATGGCCTCTGCACATGGTCTGGATCTAGGGCTTTCCAGTGAAAACTGGAAACGGCTCCTGTGCCCTTTAATGTTTGTGTAGCAGAGGGAATTTCAGCAGGTGTTGCTTGTCATGCAACCAGGGAACAAGCAACACCTGGCTGAAATTCCCTCTTCTACACAAACATTAAAGGTACAGGAGTTGTCTCCAGTTCTCACTCTGGCAACTCCATAAATGCTGAGGCTTGAGCAGGTAGGTGCTACCAGATGCTCACCAATGGCACTGTGTGAGTCTGGGCTGGTGAAAAACTGTATTTCTTACCTCCCCCAAAAGAATACCTTGAAACTCCTGCTTACCATTGCAACAGTGGAGTAAGCGTTGAACTTCATGATCTATGTTCCTTCTTTCGACCTGCCTTTTGTTGTCTAAAAATCATCTCTCTCCATCCTCAAAGATTGCTCTTGAACATAAGTGTCTTTGCTCAGGAGAAGCAGGCTGGGACAAAATACAAAATAAAATTGCTTTCTCCAGCAGATTCTGAAATGGCTGGGCTGACGTTTTTAAGTCTAACACAATAATTTTGTACCCAAGCCAGCCACAATTATTATTATTTTTTGGTTGTTTTTCTTCTCTCTTCTAACCCCCGCCCCCTGCTCCCCAGTTTCCGTGACTTCCCTTGTTCCCTTGGCTTTGGGACAACTTCTGAAGTCTTTTTGGCAGGGTTTGCTGCTTCCCACCCTCCCTGTCCTGTACTCTACCCTGCAATAAGAGGGGGTGGCAGGGGGCCAAACTGTATTTTTTAAAAAGATGTTTTAACACCTACCTAAGCAATAGATGGAAAGAACAGCTGTGTAATCGCTCAAGGTGAGGTGGGCGGTGGGAGCAGCGAGGGTGGAATTGTGTTCTCTTTTGGGAATTGGCTCTTACAGACACGTTTCCAGTGTCAATGTCGGCAGGCCCACCCACAATAAAAACCTGCTATTAAAATTACCTTTCCTTTTAGAGCTCTCTCTCTCACTTAAGGGTTGCCAGTTCAGGATTGTCCCTGAGATTCTGCGATTTTGGGTTGGGGCTTGCTAACAGAGCAAGTGCCTGCTGCCTCCATGTTGGATCTTTGCCTTAGCGAGTGATCACTAATGTGATAAAACGATGATTTGTATGATGTCCCCCCCTTTTTTTTTTGGTAAATGTGGAATATTGCTTGTGCACACCATGGTAAACGTTTTTTTAAAAAAAACTCAGAAGCAGCAGATTTAAAAACACTTCACTCACGACCACCATCTTGGCTAGGGGGCATGCAAAATTTATGGGGGCAGTAAAACCATTAAGACAAGAATCTCTCCACCTGTAGCACGGTCTTCTTCTTTTCCTACTGCCTTCCACCTTACCAGGCATAGGGTCTTTTCTAATGAGTCCAGTCTTCTCAGAATACAGGTTGACCCCTTCATCTGCAGGGGATATGTTCCAAGACACCCCCCCCCCATGGATACCTGAAACTGTGGATAATAGGGAACCCTATTATTTTCAACAAGACAATTGCTGGATGTTGACCATAGAATAACACTGGAGGACCTCGAAATGCCTAGAGAGGACATCTTTTTTTCAGATGTAGAAAAGTGAAACCTTGGATACTGAATCCGTGGATATGGGGGTCAACCTGTAGATCCAAAGTACAATAGTCTCAGTTTAGTCATCTTGGCTTCTAAGGAGACTTAAGTTTGGTTTGCTCTAAGGCCAAATCGTTTGTCGTTTTGGCAGTCCATGGGATCTGCAGGACTCTCCTCCGGCACCACATTTCAAATGAGTATCGTAGCCTATTGCGTACCCCCCAGCAATGATTGGGACTGCCTTGGGAATTTGAGTTGAGCCTCAAATTTGTAGCTGAACTGAACACCCCCCTCCCCCTGTTTATCCTTTTCTCTGTCTAACTATATATTTCGCCTAATTACACCTCTGGCTGGCAAGGTAACTGTTGTGCTTCCCTGCTATAATCGCTTCTGCAGAGATGCTTATATAATACTTAAGGGGTTGGTAATCTAAACAGAAAGCCCTTCGGCAGTTTAATTTCAGGGCCACGTAGCAGCCACGATCAAAGAGAGCTGAGCCCTTCCTCACCCTTCCCTACTGTCTCAGATCATGTAGGGTTGTGGCTTCTGGGAAGTGTGATCCCAAATAGTAACTTTTCCAAACCTTGCTTCTCTGGGCAAGTTCGGGTCCCACAAATTTCTCAGCACCTTTCGATGCTTGTTGCCCAATGAATCAAGGGGCCACCAGAAGTGAACATCCAATGGGTTGCTTCTTGAAGCAAAGAATCATATGGTGCCACTCTGCTATTCCTACAAAAGCCATCTCAACCGGCAATTGAGGCTTTTTTCCAACACTGATAATGGGACAGTATCTTCTGTTGGAGGCTGCAGGCTAACTTAGTAGGTGATGAGCAGGCTGCTAAGTAGTTTTTTCTTGCACAGGTTGAGTCTCCCTTATCCGGAATTCCGAAATCGAAAATCAAAAATCCTCCAAAATCCGTAATTGTTTCCATGGGTGGCTGAGCTAGTGACACCTTTGCTTTTTGATGGTTCAACGTGTTTCATGCACAAAATCATTAAAAATATTGTGTATAAAATTACCTTCAAGCTATGTGCATAAGGTGCATATGAAACAGACATGAATTTTGTGCTACACTTGGATGCCATCTCCAAGGTATCTCATTATTTATGTGCAAGTATTCCAAAATCTGGGGGGGGGGGGAAATCCAAAATACAGAGCACTTTCTGGTACCAGGCATTTCAGATAAGGGATATTCAACCTGTGTGTGGTGAACTGCAAAGAGAGGTTGTCTTGAGCTAACCTTGGGTATATACATATTATGCACCTATAGTCACTTGATCCACTTTATGTACCATGGCTCCATCCTATGGGATTCTGGGATCTGCAGTTTGGTTAGGTGCTTAGAATTCTCAGCTGGGTAGCTCTTGCTCTGTAGCACACGTATCTGAGTGAACTACGAATCCCAGAATTCCATAGGGTGGCACCATGGCACTTAAAGAGGGATCAAACTGCTACAGTTATGGAGTGTGACTAACTCATATTTACCTTCACTACACAATTATAGCAATTTGATACAACCTTAACTGTCCTGGTTCTTTCCTAAGAAATCCTGGGATTTGTGAGATACTTAAAATTGTCTTCTAGAGAAGTCTAGGGCTGTAATTCAAAGGACTGTACTGGGACTCTCCAGGTAACTCACCAAACTAGAAATCCCAGGTTTCCTTAGCAAAGATCTGTGACAGGTGGATCTGTGAAGTTGTGGGTTGCCAGACTGGTTGTGTAAAAGAGGGAATTTCCACTGGTGTCACTTGTTACCTTGTTGCATGCCAAGCAACGCCTGCTGAAATTCCCTTTGTTACACAACCATTTAAGGTAGAGGAGCCCTTTCCAGTTTTCACCCTGGCAACCCTAAGATGTTACAACTGGGCCTTCTGGCCTTATTCTGCCTTCTACCAAGGAGGTACACATTATTTTTCTTTTCCTTTTTAAATGAGAAATTCTGCTATTTCTCCACTTAAAAATTAAAAAGTCATATATTAATGTAAAAAATATTACAGTTTTTAAAACCTCTTTCCCAAAGTAACACAAAAATGGACAGTGGTGCAGTTAATAGATTGTTGTGTGATCCTTCCCACCTCCATTTCTCTCCCCTGAACACTAAAAAAAAACTATACCACATGAGCTGTATTGGACTGGTATATATGAGAAGACAGTAAGGCCCACAGAGAAAAGGTGTAAAACACCTGGCCACCCTAGATGAAATGATGAATTTTTGAAGCTACTGCCAAGAAAGGATTTGATTAGATATCTTTTTTTTTTCCAGAGAAAGGCAGGAGATGAAACTCAGTCCTGGGAATGTGAGGTGTAAAGCTCTCAGCTTCTGTGTGTTTCTCAGGGAATAAGATGGCACAAAAGATGTCTCTGCTGAGCATCCCCAAAAGCCTATTATAACCATCTGTGGGTAACGCTCTGATTAAACCTGCATCAGTAATTAAATCTTCATTAATTGAGCAGAGCCCTGGGATTATTCCTTGCCTTTTAGAAAATAAACCATCTCCAATTAGTCCCTGTCTGTAGGGGACCGTTAACTTGTAATGTTCTCTCTTAAAAAGGTACCTTGGAACGAAGTTGCCAACATGCCACGTGCCATTGCGGTGACAGTTTCAAAAACCAATCAGTTAATGGGGACGTCTTTTCTGCACAGGCACCAAAGCGCAGGGGATATTGGAGCAGGACCACAGGTTACTTGAGGAAACAGAAGTTTGGAAAATATATTTTAATTGATTATTTATTTGATGACTGGGGTTAATCAGATGTCCCTCCAAAGCAGTGAATGCCTGTCTTGTGACACCTAGCACATAAATATTGGTTTGCTTAAAACATTCATAGGAGTATAGTGTCTAGATCTAGGGAAGTAATAGTGCCACTTTATTCTGCTTTGGTCAGACCTCACCGGGGATACTGTGTCCAGTTTTGGGCATCACAGTTCAAGAAGGATATGGAGAAGCTGGAACGTGTCCAGATAAGGGCGAACAGGATGGTGGGAGATCTGGAAGCCATTACGCCCTATGAGGAGTGGCTTAGGGAGCTGGGCATGTTTAGTCTGGAGAAGAGAAGATTAAGAGGGGACATGATAGCCATGTTTAAATATTTGAAGGGATGTCATACTGAGGATGGGGCAAGCTTGTTTTCTGCTGCTCCAGAAACTAGGACACGGAGCAATGGGTTCAAACTACAGGAAAAGAGATTCCACCTCAACATTCGGAAGATCTTCCTGACAGTAGGATCTATTCGACAGTGTCACTGTGCACTAATCCATATTTTATTGCCTTGTATAGACAAGCCCCCGGTTTCTCTCTTCTTCTCCAACTTTCCCCCTTTTGTCCTCAGTTTACTTCACTTGCTGCAAACTTCGTTTAAAGTGCAAAAATAGCTTGTACTCAATTAACACAGCGTCGAGGGGAGGAGGTAGAAGCTTGCCCATCCCTGTAGGCTCAGGCAAAAGCAAACTCCTCCAGCCTTGTCTAGCTTGTGTGTTCTTCCTCATTGATAACTTTTGCCATCTTGAGCATGTTGTTTGGCCCCACATGTCCCAGTTTTCATGTTGGAGGCATGCGATTCACAGGCAGTGTGTTGTCCACCCCTGAGTAAACAGCACAAGTGAGCCATGACTTGAAGGTGTCATGCAGCAAGATAGGAGTTTACTAGCAAAAGGGGGTGGATTCATGTTGTAGGTCTAGGGAGCAGAAACATCCCTTTGCATGTTAATTTTCCGGTCATGCCACCAAACAGATGCGTCAGGCAGGTTTTCTCCTTTTCAACCCTAGTGATAACTCTCTGTCAATCACTGGTTTTGTTCAAACTGTAAGCTTTGATGCTATTCTTGCTGCAAGGGAAGCAATGGTGGGAGTGTTTGATAAATTGGGAAATTATGCCTGCCAACACTCGTTACCCATGTATGCAGTGGGATTTCTCAGGTTCTCCATTAATCATCATTTCTGGAGAACAAGAGACCATAAATATATCTCAGTGAGTTTTTGGAATGATAACGGAAGGGAATCTGACTTATGAATTCATACGAATATTTATGTTCTTGGCAGGCTGGTGGTTTTCACCCTAGGCTAGGGGAAGGCTTTTGGGTAGCTCTTTTCAACACTACAGTGATTTATGCTTCTACTTAAAGAGCACATATTACAACAGGTCCTGTAGAATGCAACAAATCTATTCATAAAATCATAGAATCATAGAATTGGAAGAGACCATGAGGGCTATCCAGTCCAACCCCCTGTCCTGCAGGAATACCCAATAAAAGCATTCCCAACAAATGGCCATCTAATCTCTGTTTTAAAACGTCCAAAGAAGGAGATTCCACCACACTTCCAGGCAGTGAATTCCACTGCCGAACAGCTCTTACTGTCAGGAGGTTCTTCCTAATATTTAGGTGGAATCTCTTTTCCTGTACTTTGAGTCCATTTCTCCAAGGCCATTTCTCCAAGGTAACAACATGCCAATGTTGTTACATTCTACAGGACCTGTTGTAATATATGTGCATTTCCTAGGTCCTCCAGCATCATTCTGTGGGATTTGCTATTACCTGTGGGTTTCAAATATTCACAGTAAGGAGATTATCAGACGGTCCGTTTCCATCCCACTACCCCACCCACCCTCCCCAGTCCCATTCCTGGCACGGAATAAAGGAAAAAAGTTTCACATACTTACTTTTATTCCGTGACAGGAACAGGCTCCCCCTCCCTTCCCTGTCCAGTAGTAAATGCAGCCATTGCAAGGCTGCTTTTATGACCAGGAACTCAAATCCTGTTGCAAGGCTGCTTTTATGACCTGGAACTCAAATCCTGTTGCAAGGCTGCTTTTATGACCAGGAACTCAAATCCCGTTGCAAGGCTGCTTTTATGACCAGGAACTCAAATCCTGTTGCAAGGCTGCTTTTATGACCAGGAACTCAAATCCCGTTGCAAGGCTGCTTTTACGACCAGGAACTCAAATCCTGTTGCAAGGCTGCTTTTATGACCTGGAACTCAAATCCTGTTGCAAGGCTGCTTTTATGACCAGGAACTCAAATCCCGTTGCAAGGCTGCTTTTATGACCAGGAACTCAAATCCCGTTGCAAGGCTGCTTTTATGACCAGGAACTCAAATCCCGTTGCAAGGCTGCTTTTATGACCAGGAACTCAAATCCTGTTGCAAGGCTGCTTTTATGACCAGGAACTCAAATCCCGTTGCAAGGCTGCTTTTACGACCAGGAACTCAATCCCGCTGTTCTCACGAGAGAATGACCAGGAGGGAAATTTAAAAAGACCCCCCCCCAGCTGTCAAAAAAGAAAACAACCACAAAAACACATTTAAAAAAGAAACAGCTACCCGGGGAGGGGAAAAATATTTTTTTACTTACCTTGTCGTCCCAATCGCACCTGGAAGTGTCCGGCAGGGACTTCCCAGTGATGTCACAATCCATTGTCGTCCCAAGAGCACAACGGGTCCTCTGTTCACTTGCCCATCGTTCCATTATAATAACAGGACAGGCCTCTTATTCATGGATTTTTCTGTGAATAAGAGGAAATGGGGGAGGAACAGGAGCAGAACAGGCACATCCCAGAACAGGGATGATGTCATATAAAAGGTAAGCCTTTTAGCGATCTTCTGTCATCCCTGTTCTGAGATATTTTACCTGTGTGATAACCTCCTAAGTCTGGGAACATATCCTCCACATATATGGGGGTGGGGTGGGGCGATCTGTATATATGGAGCCCTGGTGGTACAGTGGTTAAATACTGGTACTACAGCCACAACATTGTGAGTTCGATCCTACAGGGCTCTACAGTTTGTGAGTTTGATCCTACAGGAGTTGTGAGTTTGATCCTACAGGAGTTCAGTCCTACAGAAATTGTGAGATCGATCCTACAGGAGTTGTGAGTTTGATCCTACAGGAGTTGTCAGTTTGATCCTACAGCAGTTCAGTCCTACAGGAATTGTGAGATTGATCCTACAGGAGTTGTGAGTTCAATCATACAGGAGTTCAGTCCTACAGGAATTGTGAGATCGATCCTACAGGAGTTGTGAGTTCGATCCTAGAGGAGTTCAGTCCTACAGGAATTGTGAGATTCAATCCTACAGGAGTTGTGAGTTTGATCATACAGGAGTTCAGTCCTACAGGAATTGTGAGATCGATCCTATAGGAGTTGTGAGTTTGATCATACAGGAGTTCAGTCCTACAGGAATTGTGAGATCGATCCTATAGGAGTTGTGAGTTCGATCCTACAGGGCTACAGCTTGACTCAGCCTTCCATCCTTCTGTAGGTCAGTAAAATGAGTACCCAGCTTGTTGGAGGCAGTTAGCTAAAACATTGTAAAACTGGTTAGTGAGTCCTTTGCACTGATAAGCGGTATAGAAATGTAAATGCCATTGCTAAATGCTATTACTATATCTTTCCAAGGCTGCTCCAAAAGTGCAGTCTCCCTTTAAGAAAAACAACCGGTAGTAGTGACATCCAAGATTCTGAGCAACCGTTGCATCCTTGCAGTTCCAGTTCTACCTCCATAACAACTCTCTTCACAACTCTCTTTGCTGATGTTTTCCTTGTGAATTTGTTTTAAGAGCATCTCAGAGGCAAGGACTGCAGGGTCCCATTACAGCCCAGTGGGGAAGATGGCCTAAAATAAGCAAGGTAGGAGGCTGTACACATGGCCAAGAAGAGCAGGGGAAAGGAAGGTTAGGGGTTGAAGACATTAAGGTCCCACCTACAGAACAAAGCAAAAAAATTCATACGGGGGTAAAAAATTCAAAAAGGCAGTCGTATGAATGTGTACAATCTGCCTACATGATAAAAAATTTCCCCCAAAAATCCGTATGACCCCCTTACCCAGCTGGCTGGAGGGAGCAATCTCAGCAGCAGTTTTAAATCTCCCACCCTCTTTTTTTTATTATTTCAAAAGGTGCCTGGCATCTTGTCTGGTATGTGTGCCCTTTCGCAATTGTTAGGCATCCTTATGACGCCTTATTTGCTGCATCTGATAAAGCCCTCAGTATCTGTTCACCTGCTTCCACCACAAGACCAACAGGCCTTAATCTCCAGGTCCTGATCGCACCCGGACGTGTTTGCCCATTGACGCTGCATTCACGTGAATACAATGGCACACGGATTCAAATGCCAGTAATGCCGCAGAAAGCGCGGGATGAGTCCTTCCTGAATCTTCGTTTGCGAAGAAAAGCCAGAGAATGCCGTCAACAAATTGCTATGAGGGAATCTATTGATGGCTTGGGCCACCAATAAAATGGGGTGGTTTTTTTACTTTACATGATTGCAAAAGGGTGACGTTGTCTGGTACATGCGCCCTTTCACAATCGTTAGGCGTCCTTATGACACCTTATTTGCTACATCTGATAAAGTCCTCAGTATCTGTTCACCTGCTTCCGCCACAAGACCAACAAGCCTTAATCTCAGCAAGTTGGAATGTCTCCCCCCACCTCCTGGGTGTCATTCTGCTCTTGTGTTTTCCCAGCAACCTTCTTACAGCTCAGCACTCGGGAGGAAGAAGAAACCACAAGGGCAGGAAGTGCCAAGTCACTTGCGCCAAGCCCTTCGGTGGCCTCGGGACCTAACCAAGAGCACAAGAAACAAGCCTGTACTGTTTTTTCCCCTCTCTCTGGACATCTCAGGACTTGGTTTGAGGTTCTGGGACCACAGACTGCTTTTGTTGAGCTACGAGAGGTAACTGCCCAAATAGCTGTCATTGCATCTCTTGGTGCAGCCTTGGAAGGAGACGGAGATAGAATTATATTAGCTTCTCTGCCTTTGCAACCTGAATCTTTTTCTAGGGTTTTGGACCATGCCCTCCCAAGAATGCTGGGCTGTATGGGGGAGGTAAAAAAAAACCAAGAACACCATGATACTGAGGGCAAGGTAGGGGTATTCTGAGCTACCGAGAGGCAGAGCTGGTTTGTGGCAGAAAGAGGTGAAAAGACAGTGAGGTGGGTATTAGGATCATGGACTGTTATCCCTGCAGACTGCCTCTGGGAAATCCCATATATCTTAAAACCCTTGGCTGATGTGGGTGGGTAGACCACTGCTTGAAACCCAGAAAGCTGTTGCTGGTCAAAAGATAAAATGCTGGACATGGTGGAGAAATAATCTGACTTGACAGAAAGGAGCTTCCCATCAGAGCTGAGCAAACCCCCACCAAACCGGTTTTTGTTGACTCATAAACTACCGTACAAGAGCCCAGAGTTTGAAAAAATGTATGAAAATTAAAGTGTCAAAAATCTAGCAAAAACAGAAAAAAAGTCTAATGACTAGCTAGTTCCTTTCTTGTTAGGAGCAAACGGAGGTGGGTGGAACCATGGCTAACTCCACGTTTGAGGGGAACCCGAGTAAAACACCACCCACCAGGGTCCCTTTTCCTACATTGGTGGGACCCATTTGATGTCCCCACTACAGGTGAGTAACAATGTTACAATCAGTGACAGGTAGCTTGGATCCACCATTTTAATTTGTTTCCCACAATGCCCTTGAGATTCCACCCCCCCTCCACCACAATGCCCCTGATTTGGAATACTGTGGGAACTTTTAAGTGGTGCTCTCTCTCACACACACACAATGGGCTGTTGTGGGAGGAAAATTAAAATGTTGCCTCCAAGCTGTTTAGCAGAGGGGGCTTGGGGCATGCCTCAGGAGAGTGTTGGGCCCTGCCGGGGCCCTGGCAAGTGGCAAGTGTTGAGGGTCCAGGTGAAATCGTGAAGTGTTGGGAGATAAAGGTTATTTTGTGCCACGTAGTCTGTTCCTTGCCCCTGTTAACAAGCCTGCTGCTGTCCGGTGTGGCAAGGCATGCTCACCCATTGCCAGTGCTGAAGTGAGAGTGACATGCCAATCCAGGTGGCTTCTGTCCAGTGGAATTGATTTTGTGGGGTACCATGTTGTCTTTTGCATCACTCAGAAAGTGATCTAGGACCAGCTCTAGCATAGCATGAATGTTACAAGAGGATTTATACTTGGGATGGAAAGCAACTGAGGTGTTCCATCCTCCCAGCAAACATCCCAGCCACTACTTCCAAAAAACCTCATGTTGTTGATCAGGATTGCAGCTAACGAGTATGTTGTTGCGTGGGATCAAAATACTGAACGCTGTGTTTAGTTTAGTTTAAGAACACAATCAGATGCTTAGAATTCTATGAACCAATAAGATTATATTTTTATTGCAGGGCATAATCTACAATCTAGGTCTCTGAGTCATTCTGATGCTCATAGCTGCTAAATGTAGATATCTGATATTGTTTGGTTAAACTGGAGGCCCCCATTATGGCAAGATTTGTGCCAGGTACAGTTGCTTGTCGTCGTCTTGCTTTTTACAGAGAATTCATGTGACGTTATTCTCAAGTTGTTCTGGTTCAGTGATTTCTGTATTGTCCTCCGTCTTTTTTCTCAGAACTGATTTATAGTGTAGCGTAGCATAGTTTAGCATGGGAATATTTTTTAGTTTTGAATATAAAAAAACAAAAGCAGTGCCGGCTTAGTGATTGTGCACTGGCATAGTGTTGTGGAGGATTTGAAAGCCTCTTGCACCTTTAAGTAAAACTTTCCTGTCTGCAGAGTCATCCTATTGTTTTGCTTTCTGTTGAGTTTGGCTAATGGAATGGTGCTGAAAAGTAGTCCATTAGGGTGCCTCTACACTGTAGAAATAAAGCAGTTAGACACCACTTTAAGTGCTGTAGCTCCATCCTATGGAATCCTGGGATGTGCAGTTTTATAAGGTCTTTAGCTTTCTCTGTTGAAGAGTGCTGGTGCCTCACAAAACTACAAATCCCAGGAGTCTGTAGGATGGCGCCATGGCAGTGAAAGAGGTGTCAAATTGCATTATTTCTACAGTGTAGATGTACCCTTTGTTGCCTTTTGAGTCACCTCCAAACTTAAGAGCCCTGCTGGAGGTCCATGTAGTCTATTATTTTGTTCCAACAGGTTACAAACAGATGCTTATTTATTGATTGCATTGTTTCTATCACTCCTTTCTCCTACAATTCAACTCACAACAGCACTACAACAGATACATACTAAAACACAAAAAGGTGTAATTTTAAAACACTGGTAAATGAATTGTAACATTAAAGCCCAATTGGTTTAGAAACCATTTAAAAGCACAACAAATATATGTGCTGCCAAATGGGACACCCACAAACTTAAGGGAAGCCTACAAGCCAAATGTCTGTGCAAAAAAACCCCTCTGTATTTTCAGTCCCCAGCAACTGGTAGTAAGATGCAAACAGCTCCTGACCCTGGGGGTAAATCATGACCATCACCATCGTGACTAATAGCCAATAATAGCCTTATCTTTCATTAGTTTGTCTAATCCACTTTTAAAGTCCTACAGGTTGGCAGCCAAGATTACTTCCTGTGGCAGTAAATTCCATAGTTTATACAGTGTGTGGAAAAAAAGACAATGTCCTGTCCTGAATTTCCTACCATTCAATTTCAATGGATATGCCTGGGTTTGCATTTTGGAGAGAGGTGGCTTTCTCTTTTTCTTTTTTTTTCTTCCTTTTTCACAGTCCCATCCAGTTCTTTTAGGAAGTGACAACCCAACCACCAAAGTAACCATACCATTGCTTCTGGTTTTAATGCCTCTACCAGCCTAAAAAAGATTGGCCCCACCACAAAATGGGGTGAAATGGACAACCATGTCACCTAAAAGGTGCAATTGGGTCTCTGAAGGTAAAAAAATAAGTCAGGGTGTAGGGAGGTTGGAGGAACATGTGTGGCCCATCTCCTACTGCTATAGAACATTGCCAAACATTCACAGAGCTGCACTAAGATAAGTGAAAGGTCCATTTGCCTGGGAGACAATCTTCACAGAAGTTTTGAGAATCGAAGGAGCTCTGCACATGCAGAGATCCAAGGTTCAGAAAGAATGTTTCCAATCCCTGTCTGCCTCCATGTACCATCCAAAATCAAAGGTGGGATTGCTTTGGATGCGACTTTGTACAAAAATATCCTTAAGGTATACAAATCTTTTCCAAAACCACCCTGGTCATAGCTTTTGCTCCAACTTGTCAGCTGTCATTGCACATTGCAAAATCTAATTTGCTTACCCACAAATGCAACAAATGGACACAACTGCATTGGGTGATAATTTAAGCTAATCAATGTTTTGCAGGTAGTAACATATCACCAAACAAATCCTTTTGAGCAGAGTCAGGGTCCTTTTTTTTCTTTCTATTTCTTTGGATCTGGTTTTAAATGGAAAACTTTGTGGGGCATATCTTTACCCTAAAACTTTCCATTCCTTTGATTGGGATAGTAAACCACTTTAATCTACTTCCCTACATCAATTTCTGTTTAATACATATGGTAAACATGCATGCGCACACACATCCCCTCCGTGTACAAAAATGTGACATTGGTTGGGGCAAGAAAAGCACGCCAATAGCAAAAATCCTTTTATCTCCCAGCCCTCTAAAGTTTACAGACACAGTAAACAGTGCAAATCCATGCTCAGGCAATACCTTTAATGTAGGGATGAAAAGCTGCTAGAGACTGGAGGGCTGTGTTGCCCTCCACCCCTGTGGGGCTTTGGAGAGTAAGAAGTGCCCCCTCTACTGTCATTGGGGAAAAACTGGGTGGGGCTAAAATTTTATTTTTTGCCTCCAAACGGTCAACAGTATCCCACACAAACCTAAAACTTATTAGGAATAACCACAATTGCAGAAGATTCCGAACAACGTTTTGAGATCTCCAGATCTTCTGATCAGGCAACATGCACAAAAAAGGAGGGGTTGTCAAAAAGTGGAGAACAGGGGGCGGGGGGAGAAAGAGGCTTATTTGGTGTTAAACTTGGGAACCTAATCTATTCAAGTCTGCAATTCCTCCTACACTCTTAGTCCATGCAGATATGTCTTGAACATTCAATGACTTTTTCTCCCTTATTCTCTCTGCTTCTAAAGACACCAAGTATTGAAAATACCCTGTCTGTGGAAATGTACTTTCTTGGGTGACAAGTCTCAGAATCTCCCAGCCAACAAGGCCATTGGAGTTGCCATCCAAAAAGGACATTTTTATTCCAAGTTCTGTCCTGCGCATAAGGCAAGTGTCCTACCAGACAGCCTCCAAATCCCCTTCCTTCTAGACCAGGCCTAAGTCAAATGAAACCCCATATGAAAGGAAGAAGCTTAGAAAAGTAGGATTTGCCACTTAAAACAGGGATAGGGAATGTTTGGTCCTTCAGGTGTTGTTGGACTGCAACTCCCATGAACTTTCATCATGGGCTATGTTGGATCAGGTTGATGGGGCTTGCACCCCAGAAACACCTGAAGAGCTACAGTATCTTCACCTGGTCTTCAGCAATGGTGTGAGTGTGGCCGCAGCAGCAGAGATTGTGAAATCCAGAGGCCTCAGTTGTGACCCCTTTCCAACCAAGAGTTCAAGAGACAGTCAAGAGAATGATATGAGTATCTTTTAAAAAAATATTTTTATTAAACATGTAAATACATTCTACAAAACCAGTATTACAAACAAAAAACATACAAACACATATGCCACACAGCAATAGCATTTCTAATCTAAAATTACAAACATATAAACTGACTACGTACTTCCTACCCTTTTACCTGTTGGGTATAATTGTGGCTATTCCAACTTTCTCTTACGCAATAGACTACTCCTTATAGTTAGTGTGTGCACGCGCACCCTTCAAGTCGCCAGTCGACATATGGCGACCCCATGAATTTCATAAAGTTTTCTTAGGCAGGGAATACTCAAGAGGTGGTTTGCCATTGCCTTCCTCTGAAATGTAGCCTGCAGTACCTGGTGTTTGTGGTAGTCTTCCATCCAAGTATTAACCAGGGTTGACCATGCTTAGCTTCCAAGATCAGGTTGGATCTGGTGCCTTTAGGGTATTTAGCCCCTTGTAGTTATATTACATATAAGTAAATATATATGCATCTACTGAATATATGGCATGAGTATCCTACATTCACAGCCCATTGCAACCATGTTTTCAGAAACATTTTTAGAAACTGGGATGTGGCAGATGAGAGGCATTGTTTTTAATTTGTTTTTAATTGCAAAGAAAAGCATGATTCTTGCACCATTTTGCAGTGGGGGTGAGCGTAGCTAAATCCCACAGTGATGGGTCTGGGATGGACACTGCTCCCCACCTTTCTTTTCTTACTAAGAGGCCAGAGCAAGCAAAACCAAAAACTGGGGGAGATAATTCTGTCCCCCCCCCCTTCTCTCAAATGTGGATGGACAGGCCGCTTGGGGTGAACCAAGCATTCTCATGCAATGAGACCAACTTCTTGCAAGAGGCTTTCTCCCCGCTTCTTGAGGGAAGAGAGGGGGAATCACAGGAAAGGGGATAGGGGAGAGGGGGGGGCAGGGAGGATTATTACCATTCTGGTCATGTGTTCGAGGCAGCAGCCGGGCTCTGTCTGTCTGTCTCTTGTTTGATCCCAATAGGGGAGCTGACAGAGGGGAGGGGACTCCTTCCCTAGTGCTGGGAGAGATGAGGATGATGGGGAACTGAAAGGAAGAGGAGGAAGGGAGGCACGGATGCAGTGGGCGCTGCTCCCATGGAATTGGGGGCCAAGGGGCACCCTAGGCTGGAGTCCCCATAACCTTCCCTTGGGCTGAGAGAGAGACAGAGAGAAGGTAGGACCTGGGCAAAGGGGTGAAGAGGATTTTCGAGAGAGCCACAGCCAAGGAGAGGCAGGCAAAGGAGGGAGAGCTGGCAGACAAAGGAAATGAGGACAGATGCTGAATCTTGCCGCTTTGTCTCGGCATGTTTTTGGGGGGGGGTACCTTTGCTCTTGGAAAGCAGCTGGTCTTCTTATGTTCCCCACCCCGCAAGGTCAGGGGCTGACCAAGATGAAGTGGGATGCTGTCCCTGCAAGAGCATCTTGCTGTGATGGGCGAGGGGGGCAACAGGAGCACTGTAAAGGTCCTGAGGCTCCGGCCCAGCCAGAAGGAGGGTTGGGTGGTAGCAGGATTGGGTGCTGATGCCTTCACAGGGGCACCTGTCCTTGGACAACCTGGTCCCAGTGATCATTTCTTATGGACAAAACAGCCGCAGGTAACTTGGCTTCCCCAACAGGCTGAGCAGAACCTTGCCAAGACTGGGTGGGTGGGTCCTTTCTTTCAGAGATGCCGGTTTGTCTTCCTCTCCCCTTTCCCCAATCTCTGATGGCCTTCCTGGACAATAATGTCTCTCTTTTAGCACCCTCCTTCCCTTGAATCGTGCCTGTCAGGACCTTTTCTTCCTTTGTGCTATGTTTTTGGGGTGTGATTCCTGCCTGTGCAAGGGTGCCATGGCTGGTTTCCCCATTGAATGGCTATGAAAAGAGAGAGTCGCTGGCCCTCAAGCATTGTGGCAGAGGAGATGGTCCGGGCATTCAGTCTGAGATAAAAGAAACATTCCCTCTGTGTTTGCAACAACATAACAAGGTGTCTAGCTTAATGTTGCTTTTGTGATCTCTCGTGGAAACGTGCTCAATCTTCTATGGATCTGTGTTGTGTGTGTTTTTTTTAATTTTGTGGGGTATGGAACGGAACGCTCCTCCAGACAAATATATATTATTAAAATCCCTTTGTGTAGAAATAAAAGTCAGGTCAGGAAGAAGATTAGGTTGCAAGCCTTCTGTTTGACATGCTAGCATTCTCTGTGTGAGGAGTGTTGTGTGAAGTGATGTACAGCATGAACACAGGTTTATCCTCTAGGATGGTCACTTATATAGTGTCCAAAAAAGAGCAGCAGAGGAACTTGGGTTTCTGCAGTGTTGGCACCTATTAATGCAGAATTTGTAAGTTACAATTTTGTACTGCAACTCCCAGAATCCCTCAGCCACCATGGCCACTGTTGCAATATAAAAACTAATGCTATAATTTGAAAAGAAATGTGAGTGGGTGTGACTTCAAGTCACCTGTCTATGGTGACCCCATAAATTTCATAGAGTTTTCTTGGTGAGATATCTTGGAGATGGGACCTCAGTCTAAACACGAAATACTCAAATACTCAAAGGTGATTTTGCCAGTTATTACTCTGAAATATAGCCTACAGCACCTGGTATTTATTGGTGGTCCCCCATCCAAGTTAAGCTGCATTGAATATAGTGTCTAGATCAAGGGAAGTCATAGTGCCACTCTATTCTGCTTTGGTCAGGCCTCACTTGGAATACTGTGTCCAGTTCTGGGCACCACAATTCAGGAAGGATGTTGAGAAGCTGGAACGTGTCCAGAGGAGGGCAGCCAAAATGGTGGGAGGTCTGGAAGCCATGATGCCCTATGAGGAGTGGCTTAGGGAGCTGGATATGTTTAGTCTGGAGAAGAGAAGGTAAAGAGGTGACAGGATAGCCATGTTTAAATATTTGAAGGGATGTCATACTGAGGATGGAGCAAGCTTGTTTTCTGCTGCTCCAGAGACTAGGACACGGAGCAGTGGATTCAAACTACAAGAAAAGAGATTCCACCTAAACATTAGGAGGAACTTCCTGACAGAAAGAGCTGTTCAGAAGTAGAATGTGCTGCCTGGGAGTGTGGTGGAGCCTCATTTGGAGGTTTTTAAACAGAGGCTGGATGGCCAGCTGTTGGGAGTGCTTTGATTGGGTATTCCTAAATGTCAGGGTGTTGGACTAGATAGCCCTTGCAATCTCTTCCAACTCTATGATTCTATTATTCTACTAACCAGGGCTGACCCTGCTTAGCTTCCAAGATACAGTGCAAGTGAGTATTCCTTGTCTGAAATGCTTGGGACCAGAAGTGTTCCATATTTTGGATTTTTTGGGGATTTTGGAATACAGGTTGCCCTCCCCCCCATTCCATGGGAGAAATATTCCTGGCCTTACTATGGGTACCTGAAACCATGTATAATAGCAAAATGCCATGAATACCATAGAATTGCGCTGGGACACCTAGAAAATGCCTAGAGAGGACACCTCTCTAGGCTTCTGGTGTGACTGTATAGTCAACTTCTATCAGCTGATGACCATAGAGTCCCTCTGCAATGCCTAGAGAGACCACCTCTAGTACAACTTCACAGTCCTCCTGATGCCTAGAGGGACACCCCCCCCCAACAGCAGGTAAGTGGAACCATGGGTACCAATCCAACATAAACAGGGTGCAACCTGTGCTTGCATATATATGGTGAGATATCTTGGAGATGGGACCCCAGTCTAAACACGAAATTCTTGTATGTTTCATAGACACCTTATACACATGGTCTGAAGGTAATTTTATACACAGTAGTTATACACCCCGGTGACCTGGGTGGTTGCTGCTCACACAGCTGTCCAGATGACAACTGTGGCCGGGCGGGCCTTTTCTTCTCCCTTGCATTGTTCGCCTTCCTTGTCAATTCCTATTAAAAAAAAAATGTAAATCCTGTTTTCATCAGCCCTAAAATTTTCATAGGCCCTAGGCACTGTGCCCAAAGTACCTGATGGATAAGGTGGCCCTGGTTCAAGGGAATGTTGTAGAGAGTCTATATCACCAAATTACAAATACAGTTGTCCCTCCACATTCATGGATTTGATATCCACAGATTTAAGTATTCACGGCTTGAAAATATCCTTAAAAAAATAATAATCCAAAAAGCAAACCTTGATTTTGCCATCTTATAAAAGGGACACCATTTTGCTATGCCATTGCATAGAATGGGACTTGAGTATTCACGGATTTGGGTATTCACGGGGGGTCCTGGAACCAAACCCCAGTGAATGTGAAGGGACAACTGTACCAGAATTCTGTTGGACGAAGCCAGGGCCATTACACTGGTATCAAACTGCTATAATTGTGCAGTGTGCATTTACCTTTGGACTGGCCCACATTTCTGTTCCACATTCCATAGTTTCAGCTGAACATTTTTGTGGGAGCACCGGCAGATACATGGATGTTGTACCTTAGATAACATTAATCAGGAGGCCGAGTAAACAACCCAGAACCACTTGCCTTTCAAGCTAGTGCCACAGGCTAAAATGAGGAGGGCTGATTCTGCCACCTTTACTGACCAGTAGCCAAGGTTAGGCTGGCCAAAGACATTTTACTGCCTGAGGCAGAGCAGCAAGTAATAACCACCATCCTCTCAGGTCAAGTGCATAGGTTTTGTTGTTGTTGTGTGCCTTCAAGTCATTTTTTTATTTATGTTGACCCTAAGACAAACCCATCACTGGAGTTTCTGACAGCTGAGAGGGTGTGACTTGCTCAAGGTCACCCAGTGGGTTTTCATGGCCGAACAGGGAGTCAAACCCTGGTCTCCAGAGCTGTAGTCCAACACTCAAACCACTACACCACGCTGGCTTGAGTGCATAGTACCCAAAGCTATTTAAAGTTACTACATTAGGGTACCTGAAGCAGAAAATCCTACAAGCATATCTCCCCCTCTCTGGAGCAAAAAATACAATAGCAAGAGACGAAGTAATGATCCACCGCCCCGTTGTTAGCATAACGATAGTGCCCAAGGCAACTGTCTCACATATCTAATGGTAGTGCCAGCCCTGACCACTGTGAGTTTGCATCCTTGTGAGAGGGAGGCATGAGGTAGTAGAGGAGTTTCTGCCATTAGGCAAGCTAGCGGAGGTTTCTGGTGCTTGTGGTCCAAAATGTAACTTTTCCAAGCTCTGCTGCCACGTTTCTGGTATTACATGAGCTGTTCCTCTCTAGGGGGCCACATCTCTTCTTCCAGCAAGGAGCGAGTCCCCCTTTCCTGTAGCTGCTCCTTGGTAGCACAATGGTACTATATCCTTTGCCACCCTGTGCCAAAGCTGGGCTGAATCACTAGGCTCAATTGTTCTTTGAGTTGCCAGGTGCTTGCCAACTGACTTCTTTTGGCTTTGGTGTGGTAGGAACACCTGGGACTGATGCAGCGAGGCACAGGAGCAAAACAGGGACTTGTCAAGAGGATGGTGATGATGATTTCTTTATTTCTTACCCACCTCTCCCTATGGATTGAGGCAGCAAACAACACATTAACACATGGACATAACACTCGTTAAAAGCACATATCAATTAAAAACATACAGTATATCAATTTAAAAGAACAAGTAAAACCAAGACATTTTAAAACAGTCAGCACATAATTTAAAATTCACACTTTAAAACCATTGGGATAGGCCTGCCGGAAAAGGCTAGTCTTTAAAGCTGATTTGAATTCGGACAGTGTATTCAGCTGTTGTATCTCTTCCGGCAGGCCATTCCAGTCTTGGGGAAAATGAAGAAAAAGTTCTCTAAGTGACAATTGCCAACCTAGACTTGGCTGACTGGAGCAAGTGTCCCCCAGATGAGGACCTAAGTGTAGGGGGCAGATTATACAGGAGAAGACGATCCCATAGGTAACCTGGACCCAAACCATGTAGGGCTTTAAACGTAATAACCAACACTTTGTACCTTGCCCGGAAACTAATTTAAAACCGGTAAAATGAGTACCCAGCTTGTGGGGGCAATTAGCTAACACACATTGGAAACTGTTTAATGCAGTATAGATGTGTAAATAGCTATTGCTTAAAACAATTTGTAAGCCACTCTGATAGCCTTGTGGCTGAAGAGTGGGATATAAATAAATAAATAAATAAATAAATGGCAGCCAATTGTGTGCTATGATCACTCCTGGTTGTACCAGTGACTGTGATTGTACCAGTGGTTGTCTGATGACTGTCTGGCTGTCGTGTTTTGAACCAATTGAAGCTTCCAAACTTGGTACAGGGGTAGCCCAATGTACAGTGCAGTGCAAAAGTCCAACCTTGAGGTTACCAGCGTGTGCACTACTATCTTATAGGTCTTCCAACTCTAGGAAGAAGCACAGCTGGCATAACAGCCAAAGCTGGTAGTAAGCACTCCTGCCTGTCGCATCAATCTGAGCTGTCATTTAGTGAGATGTATCCAGAAGCACTCCTAGGCTGCAAACATAGCCTGTTTTAAAATGTCTTGGTTTTAAAATGTCTTGGTTTTACTTGTTCTTTTAAATTGATATATGTTTTTAATTGATATGTGCTTTTAACGAGTGCTATGTCTATGTGGGGAGTGTAACCCATCCAGGACTGGTTGGCACACCTCCATCCCCAGGTTAGGACTCTTGGCAATTGATGGTGATGTGATTCCTTCCCATACCCAGATCACCCTACCTTTGGCAGCAGACAGAGTAATGCCAATGACCCAAACTCTGTGATCCCTTCATTCATATGTTCTTGGAGCAGCATGCAAAAAGACAAATACAGAGAGCAGCTCCCACGCTGTTCTAAGGATGCGCAGATTAGTCCCAGCACCTTCTGTCTCCATCCAGAGGGAACAATGTGCTGGGGAGCAGGAGATGGGAAGAGTGATGGTTGCACATAAGCAAGAGAAGGAGGAGAGAAATCCCAGCCTTGTGTTCCTGTGTCTCTAATCATAGAATCATAGAATTGCAGAGTTGGAAGAGACCACGAGGGCCATCCAGTCCAACCCCCCTGCCACGCAGGAAATCTTGATCAAAGCATCCCCAACAGATGGCCATCCAGCCTCTGTTTAAAGACCTCCAAGGAAGGAGACCCCACCACGCTCCGAGGGAGTGTGTTCCACTGCCGAACAGCTCTTACTGTCAAAAAGTTCCTCCTCATGTTGAGGTGGAATCTCTGTTCCTGGAGCTTGCACCCATTGCTCCGTGTTCCAGTTTCTCCTTTTTTACAATGCGGAAGCAGAAGTATAAGGAGTTTTGGGAAACTAGACCTCAGTGTCCTTCAGTAGGCTAGGTTCAACGCCAGGCTTCTAGTTTCAACCCCTGTCAAAAAGACTCCTCAATGTCTACTTTCTGTGTTGCTCATAATGGTTTTTACAGGCTGGGCCCCTGCATGCTAGTTGTAAAACGTGCCATTTTCCCCCATAGCATTTGCTAGTTGTCTTAAAAATTCCAACTTGAAGGGAGACAGCAACTGCTGCGCAAAAGCATGAGAAACTATTCCAGAATCCTATGGCAACAGGTGCTCTTTTCTGGAGTACTGCTCTGTTTCACTTCCAGACTTGTGCCTGTTACTACTGGGGGGAAAACAATATTTGAATTTCCCTTGAAAAGCCAGCACTGGACCAGGTCAGTCCATGTTGACTCTGGGTTATAAAACGAGCCCCATTGGATTACACCAAAGCACGATCTAATCCAGTACGTTGTTCCTGACAGTAATCAGAAATACACCTCTGGGAAGAACAGCCCAAGATATTTTGCCGCCTGAGACAACAGACAAGATAGCGTCCCCCTCCCCATCCATTCAATGTACAAAACCGGATTACAGTGACAGTGTGGAACCGTGCTTCAACACTGGCAATGGGATAGACATCCTCAGTTTATCCTGGAAATGCCAAGTTTTAGGAGGTGCAGAATTGGAAATGTGGTGCTAGAGGAGATTTCTACGGGTACCACAGACCACCAAATTGACCAGCAAATGGGTCCTAGAGTAAATCAATTCTGAACTCTCCCTAGAAGACAAAACGACCAAACTGAGGCTGGTGTTCTTTGGACATACCATGCGATGACATGACCAACTAGAAAAGGCAATACAGGTTGGCCCCTGTATCAACGGATGCCTAGTGAGATCTCTGCACAGGTCCTCCAACATGATTCTATGGTATTCTGTGGCTATTCTGTGCTATTCTATGGTATTCGATGGCAGTGGCTCTTAACCTTTTCTTTACCAGGGACCCCCTTTAAATATATTTTGTTGCTGTGCACCCCCAAGACTTAACACAAGATTTAAAACCCTAACAACAACCACAACAACACAATTGCACCATCCATTAAACCTTCCCTCAGAGGCAGTGGAGGGGGAGGGAAGACTTTTCTCTTCCCTCCTGCAAATTGGTGGCTGGAGCAGATTGAGTGGCAATGCGCAGACCAAGCCAGCCAGCCTTTGCCTTGGCTCCTATCACACAGGCTGAGCAGCCTTCAAGCCTTCATGGACCTCCTGTGAGAACATTGTAGCCCCCTGGGGTCCATGGACCACAGGTTCATAGAACCACTGTTCTATGGCATCCTTTGCTATTATCTGTGCTTTCACTTATAAACACTAAGTCTGGGAACATATCCCCTGTGAATACAGAGGGTGGTTTGTCATGCTTGCTAAAGGAGAAGGCAAGGGGGGGGGGGTAAAGAGGAGAACCACATTACAGGTGGGTTGATTCAATGACAGTGGAAGCCATGACCCTAAGTTTGCAGGGCCTGAACAGGGCTGTTGATGATTTGGAGGTCTCTTGTTGATAGGGTAACTGTAAATCAAAGCTGACAAGATGTCAATTAACATCAACAAAATGGGGTTGGACTGGATGGCCCTTCTGGTCTCTATGATTCTAAGTCTTGGCTGTATTCTCCAAAAGAGGAGAACGGCTAAAGGACTTAAGGAAGGAGCATCCCCAGCAACTGCCACACAAGACAGTCCCCCCATGCTGCCTAGTGGTAGGGCCTGCCCCATAGATCAAAGTATTAATGCTCAGGGCACAGTTTGAATAAGTTACTCCCTGCAAAAGCCCAACCTGGCTGAGGGTGTTCTGGGAACCATAGCCCTCCAAAAATCACTTCTCCAAGCTCTCAGGGAAAGCTGTGTTGCTTTCCGCCCCTCCTCGCGCCAGAGTTTGCAGAGTAACCTTTTGGTTTTGTAGGATTTCTTTCGTTTGCCATTAAGTAACCGCAGGCGGCTTCCACACGTGCCTGGGATTAAGGCCCGAGGGCTTTTCATGGCCATGAGGCTGCTACAGCAGGCCTGAAAAAGATGGTGGTACCTCTCCAAATGTTCTCCCTTCAAGATGACAGACCTCTGGCCAGTTGCCTTTCCACCTCAGGAGCAAACTGCCAGGGGTGTAAAGGAGTCCCTCTCCCTCCCTCCGGCACTTGCATTGTTTGTGGGAAAGCAGCTGAGGGGCTGACAGTTTGAGGGCTCCTTGCCATCTCTGCTTTGCTGCAAAATTACATGGGGCTCTGGGGTGTGTGTGTGTGTGTGTTTAACATTTCTGTTGAAGAATTTTCTCCATGCTGTGCACACCAGACAGTCTGGACTTAGCCTAGGGTGTCTGCTGCTGGGGAAACGGCTTGTGAAGAGCAAAGAAATTAGGTGTGCGAGACACAGCGTATTCCTTGAGTGCTTGGCCCAGTGAAAACCAGTGAGGGCCTCCATCTTGGTCCAGAATATTTGCATTCCCTTATGAGGAAGACCAGGCAGCTTTGTCTTAATGGTTTTACAGCCCCCATAAACTTTGCATGCCCTCTAGCCAAGATGGGGGCCATGAGTGAATTACCATACTCGTGTTTGCCACCATTTTTTTTTTTTGGAAAAAGCTTTTTCCGTGGTGTGCACAAGCGATATTTCACGTTTACAAAAATAGAGAGAGAAAGATAATACAAAGCACCATTGATAGGAGCCAAGGCAAAAGCTGGCTGGCTGGCTTGGCCTGCACATTGCCATTCAATCTGCTCCAGCCACAAACTTGCAGGAAGAAGCAGGAGAAAGGTCTACCCACCCCCTCCAGTGCCTCTGAATGAAGGCTTAATGGGTGGTGTAATTGTATTATTATTATTATTATTATTATTATTATTATTAGTTTTAAATCTTGTGTTAAGTCTTGGGGATCCGTGAGAACAATATATATTTAAAGGGCATCCCTGGTAAAGAAAAGCCTGCTTAAGAGCAACTGATCTAGGGATTTCTAAAGCCGTCTGAGCTAGTGGCCATCACCCTATCTTGTGGCATGGAGTTCCACCTACAGACATAAGAATGACACTCAGCATCTATTGGGAGTCTGTATCACTGCTTGTGTGTGAGAGAGAGGGTAATAAAACAGGGAAATAAAGCCACAAAGGTTCCTCTTTCCCATTGCATACAACTTTCACTGCAGAAGTACAGCTAGGTGTGGAGAGAAAGAAATCTCTGCTAGGGAACTACAATCCCATCTGGAGTGTCTGGTTTAAGTTTCTTCTCTTTCTCTTTCTCTCTCTGTCTTCCTCTTTCAGAACAGAGCTCTCTGCAGCAGGCGTTCAGCATGGAGGAGCAGCCGCCTCGAGAGCCACTGTCCCGGGATGTCCCTTCGCTCAGCTCAGGGGACCGGGAGCTTTTTGGTTATGTGGGGATTGAGGCCGTGCTGGACCAGATGAGGATCAAGACCATGAAAACAGGCTTCGAGTTCAATATCATGGTAGTAGGTGAGCACTGAGGTCTTTAATCCCAAAACCCTAATCCTTAGAGCAGTGCTTCTTAACCTGCGGTTCAAGGATCCCCAGGGGTCTGCAGTGTCCTCACAGGGGGTCCGCAAAGGCTTGAAAGCTGCTCAGCTCACCTCCTCCCAGCAGTGGAGCGGCCACATGACAGGAGCCAAGGCAAAGGCTGGCTGGCTTGGCCTGCGCAATGCCATTCAGTCTGCTCCAGCTGCAAACTTGCAGGAAGAAGCAGGAGAAAAGTCTACCCTCCTTCTCCAGTGCCTCTGAGGGGAGGTTTAATGGATGGTGTAATTGGATGATGATGATGATAATGTATTTTTATTATTAGAGTTTTAAATCTTGTGTTAAGTCTTGGGGGTCTGTGGCAACAAAAGATATTTAAAGGGGGTCCCTGTTAAAGAAAAGGTTAAGAGCCACTGCCTCAGAGAAACAGAAAAGTTACTTTGTTTGGACAGCAGCCCCCCGAATGGCATACTCTCAAAACTGTCTTGATTTGGCAGAAATCATCCCCATTCTGCCCTCCCACTTTTTTGTGTCCCAGTTTCTCTCTCTTCCTCCAGTTTCCCCCCTTTGTCCTCAACTGGCTTCAGTTGCTGCAAACTGAGTTCAAAGTGCAAAACTCAGTTTAGGAGAACGGGGCGGGTAGATTCTTGCCCTTCCCAGTAGACCTGGGCAAAAGCAGACTGCTTTGGCTTTTCCTCATTTGTCTGTTCTTCCTCATTCGTAACTTTTGACATCTGGACCGCACTGATTTTGCTTGGCCACATGTCGCCCCATTTCCATCTGTGAAATGTCAGAGGGTACGGAATAGCATTACCAGCTGCGGGATCCTAAGAGTTAGAATCATAGAATCATAGAGTTGGAAGAGACCACAAGGGCCATCTAGTCCAACCCCCTGCCATGCAGGAAAATCCAATCAAAGCATTCCCGACAGATGGCCATCCAGCCTCTGCTTAAAAACCTCCAAAGAAGGAGACTCCACCACACTCCCAGGCAGTGTATTTCCACTTCCAAACAGTTCTTACTGTCAGGACAGCTCTTAGTTGTTGTCCAGAAGGTTATGGTGCCTCATTAATTCACCACCTATTAATTTAAAGTGTTTTAGCCTTTGGGGAGAATGGCTCTGCCCTCCTGGTGTAACATTCCTCCAAGCTGCCAGCTCTTTTGCTGTGCCAACCCAAAGGCCACAATCTGCTGCCCTCCAATGTGAGAACTGTATTTGCCCTGCAGCGTTCCAATGGGCACCCTGCTGCATCTGCCATTCTTTTTTTGGGGGGGTGTTGATGCAGGGGGGCTCTTGCTTCCTCCCCTCAATTGATGACTGCTGGGTAGACCATCAGTCCCTTTCCTAGCAACCTTGTGCCCTTTCCCACCACCGTCCTTCCTCAGACCCCTTCTTCTCTGCCTTGGATCGCAGGCAACGTCTTTGTATGGAGTTCTCCTCCAAAGCCACGCATTCAGCAATAAATATTCCCAGATCAAAAGCTGGAGGCCCTTGTGGAGATGCCAAAAAGTAATCCCAAGTAAGAAGGATGGTTTTGTTCAGGGCCTGAAACATCCTCCAGGGAGGAGAGACGAGAGGATTAGGGGATAACATGTCGAAGAGCTAAGCAAAGGCAGGAGCATGCGAGATGTCTAATCACTCCTCACCGTGGGACTCCCAATTCTGGGGGAACCAGTAGAACAGGTGCAAGAGAAGAGGGTAGAGTTCCCACCCACCCCCACCAGAAGGATTTTAGGTACAAGATATATGGCTGATGGCTTTCTAAAAGATGGTCCTGAGATGCCAGGGGCTAGAGGTCCTCGTGGAGAATAAGGGGTTAGATAGGACAATATATCAATTATACACCAAGACTAGGACTCAAATGTGCCTTGCCTTTAGGTCAAGAACTCTGCACAATGATCTATTCAACTCCCATAGAGGGGCATGGGGGAAAGGAGTGCATTTGCCACTGAAAAAAATCCCCTTGGCTGTGTATGTATGTGCCGTGATTCATTCAGAGAGCCAAAAAGGGATCCAATACAGCTTTCTAAGAACCTCAGCTTTAAGACAAGCAGCTATATTTTCAAATCCTTCTGGTAGATGAGGTAGGCCTGAAAGTGCTTAGATTATGTTTGAGAAATCTCAAGGTTGGTGCGCAGAATTTCCAGGATAGCAACTTGATCTCCATCCTGATCCCAGCTAGCACACTGAAAAGTTACTTTTACAGTTTCCAAATCCTACCAACAGCATGTGACCATGTCTAATGGCATGCTCTGAGAAACAGGGAAACTAGTACCTGCTCTAAGAGCAACCGAGTCTAGGGACCCCTTAAAAAGCAGACAGATTTACTGCCGCATAAGCTTCTGTGCCAGCATGGTGTAGTGGTTTGAGTGTTGGATGACAACTCTGGAGACGAGGGTTCAAGTCCCCACTCGGCCATGGAAATCCACTGGGTGGCTTTGGGTAAGTCACACTCTCTCAGCCTCACAGGAAGCCAAAGGCAACCCCCCTCTGATGAAATCATGCCAAGAAAATCCCATGATAGGATCACCTTAGGGTCACCATAAAATCGGAAATGACTTGAAGGCACACAACAACAATGAATAATATAATAATAAAAATGAATAATTGAATGGAAATGGTTTAAGGAGCGAAATGGAACCCAATGGAGCTGCTTTGTCCACGGAACCAATGGTCTTACTTTTCTCCATTCCCTCAGCAGCCGCCTGATGGAATGGCTACTTCCCTATAACAGTGGAGGAAGGGAAGGAAAGGGAGACCTGCCAATTGGGTTCCCAGATCTTCAGTCCTAGTCCCCCTCACTTTTCAAGACAGTGAGAACGCTGTCTTGGAAAGTGTGTGTGTGTGTGTGTGTGTGTGTGTATAAAATCTTCATTCATTAGATTTGGTCTTTTTTCATTTGAATGGCATCTTCTATTCAATTGTGGTTGATGCTTAAGGCACCATGTTTAATGACATCACCAGGGGCTGCCCCATCTAAAATCCCTTGGGCCCACCCCTGTGGGCCCTCTAGATCTGGGCATTGAACCAGAATTCCCCGAGGCCTGGGATAGTCCTGGCCTAGCAACACTGCCTGCCAGAGGTGTTCTCTGAGCAGAGTGGATAGAGCAGCCCAGCTTCTTTTCTCTCCTTTAACTGCATCTCGTAAAATGATGCCCACGGGCAAACACTTAAGCCAGGGGGAAATATGTTTGTTTGTTTTTTAAGTTGCTGCAAGGCTCTTCATTGCTTTTGTCTCAGTAACTAACTAGTACACGTGTTCCTTTCAATGTTATCCCAAGATAGGGATGGTATGGAAGAGCCATCTGCACCTACGACAAATGCATGCAAAAATTGCATGCGAGATTTGCAGGAAAGCATCGTGAGAATGAGACTCTGGCAGATACTTGGTAATCCCAGTCCTGGCTCTTTTCCTGAAAATATATCTTGTTAACATCTTCCATAGACTTTTTTCTGCAAAGGAGGGGGTGGGGCAGACTGCTGGCATTGCCTTTCAACACCCTCTGATGCTTCGTAAAAGCACTTCCCTGCACCAAAAAGAAAGATAAAGACAGAAAGAAGCAGTTTGGGATTTTGTTGGTGGACAGGTCCTGTCTCTCAGCACTAAGTGAAGCAGGGTTTGAGAAATACAATGAGTTTGGTTATATTCATACAGTTTCTCAAACTCACCCACCCCCATTCCCTTTGGGTCTCTGAAGGAATTACTTGGCCATGGAGTGGCTTGGATGAAGAAGTGTAGAGCCAAAACCACTTTTCGCTCAGACAATCAAACAAAAGGGAAGGCTGGTGAGAGATGGGAATGGGAGCAATATTTCTGATGTCCTTCCCTCTTTTGGAAACCCAAAAGCCCTTACATCCACCCCAAACCCTACCCCACAGATCACTTTGAGCTACTCCTTGAAGCGTCATTCTGGCCAAACTGGACAGTTGCCATCAGAAAAGTAAACTTTGGAAAAGTTTACTTTTTTGGACTCCAACTCCCAATGCTGGCTGGAAGTTTCTGGGAATTGTAGTCAAAAAGCTACAATGCTACAAGGCTATAATTATAACCAGAGGATGTCTGCCACCGAAGAAAAGGAAATGTCTAACCCACCGGAGTGCCAGCTTTTCCCTGTCAGCTGAGCAAGAGGGTCAGAGAGATGTCTGCCAAACCCCCTTCCTCCAGTGCCTGGAGCAATTGTCAGATTGCAAATCAGGAAGAGCAAAGCTTTTTAAAAAAGCTGTTCCAGCTGTAACTTCTCTGACCCTTTTCTGGGGGGGCGGCTTCACATCTGGTTTCAATCAATCCTGGGAATACACACGCACATGCACACACAGAGAGGGTTTTCCATGTGGTGAAGCTGAAGGTTTTGAACTTACAAGGGGTGTATGTACGTGGAGGGGTGGGGATAGGAAAGCAGAGCTGCCTGTGACAGGGAAAGGAAACCCCCCTCAAGCCAGATAAGCTAGCTCTGGGGAAAAGTTGAGGTAAACAAGCAAAAGGGGAAGGGAGACCCAGAGGGTGTTTGCTTTGGGAGATGGGGTTTCATTTTGCCTCTTTAAAAGAACAACTGTTCTGTTTCATGCATATTAAAAAAACCACTCTGAACACGAGAACAAGAAAGGTGAGAGCTTCCATGTTGCCTTCCCCTCCACACAAACATAATGGATAGCATTTTATCTTACTTGTAGGTCAAATGAATAACTCAGTTTGGTAGTGGGGCATATGCAAGCTGCTGGGTTCCACTGCACCCTTCGTCAGGCAGACTGTTAGGAGGTTCTCAACTCTTTCTGTTCAGTTTGGTAGGAGAGTCTCTTCTCATTCACAAGCTGGCTTCCTTGTACACCTTGGCCCAAGAGAGTAAGGATGTGTGGAAATGCACATTATTGCTTGCTTGGACAACTTTTATTTGCACTGCTGTGGGTGGTTAAATCTGTTGAGTTTTCAAAAGTTGGCCAGTGAGTTTTCAGAGCTTTTTCTTCTCTTCCCTCTTGTCCCATCGCTTCCCACCCCACACCAGGACAGAGCGGCCTTGGCAAGTCCACCATGGTGAACACACTCTTCAAATCCAAGGTCAGCCGGAAAGCCACAAGCCCTGGTTATGAGGAGCGAATTCCTAAGACAGTGCACTTGCTCTCTGTCACGCATGGTAAGAGCCCTAGAAGAACCACTGTTCTCACTTTATTACTAAACTCAATCCTAATTGCCTTATTCCCTACTATTTTCCACCTCCTCCTACTATGCCTTTCCCTTACTTGTTTTCTTTTCTTGATTAAATTTGTATTTCACCTTTCTTCCTATGAGCTCATAGGAAGGGCCTGGCTTTCCCACTTCTCACTTTATCCTTACAATAACCCTGTAAGGTAGGTCAGTCTAGGGAAAGAGTGAAGAGCCCAAGGAGATTTGGGGTCCTTTCACACTAGACGGAGCACTCTGATTCCACTTTAACAGCCATGGCCTATGAGGAGCAGCTTAGGGAGCTGGGTATATTTAGCTTGGGGAAGAGAAAGGTCAGAGGTGACATGATAGTAGTGTTTAAATGTTGAAGTGATGTCATACTGAAGATGGAGTAAGCTTGTTTTCTGTGGCTCCAGAGACTAGGAAACAGAGCAATGGACTCAAACTGCAGAAAAAGAGATTCTACCTAAACATTAGGAAGAACTTCCTGGCAGTAAGAACTGTTCAGAAGTGGAATATACTACCTCGTAGTGTGGTGGAGTCTCCTTCTTTGGAGGTTTTTCAACAGAAGGCTGGACAGCCATCTGTCGGGAATGCTTTGATTGTGTATTCCTGCATAGCAGGGGTTGGACTAGATGGCCCTTGTGGTCTCTTCCAACTCTATGATTCTATGAACTGTGTAGTCAGAAAGGGACTAGCGGCTGAATTTCTCAAGTCCCACTCACTAACTACAACAATACATTGGCTCTCCGCATGGAGATTCAGTCTTCTTAACTGGAGCACTTGAGAGGTGTCAAGTATCTCTGTGTGGTAGTTGGGGGCATTCCAGCTTATTTCCAAGGAGAAAGGAAGGATATTTATCTTGGTTTTTATAAATTGCCCTGGAAGCTGTCATGGAAAGCTATACAGGCCACCCCCCTGCATCCGCAGAACCAATATCTGCGGTTTCAGTTATCCATGGCTGGGAAAAAAAGACACATACCATAGAGTGGTTCTAGAAAATGTATAGTGGTGTCCTCTCTAGGATTCGCTAGGTCCTCCAACACAACTGTATAGTATAGAGAGTCCTTTCTTTAAAAAAATAGTGTTTGCTATTATCAGTGGTTTCACTTATAAATAAATGGTAGGCAACCTGTATACATCTTTTGAATCATCACAAACATAAATAAATAAGCCACACACAGGAATGTCAATGGGAAAGCCTCTTTTTTAAAAAATCACAAGTGATGTGGCTTAGTTGGTACTGCTTTGAAACCACCCACACACACAACACAGCTTTCCCATCAAGTAAGCCTGCTGTGGCTTTTTTTTCCCCACCACATAATTACAGTACTTTAATGACAATGGTTTCATCCTCTGGAATCCTGGGATTTGCAGTCTAGAGAAGGGCATTTAGAATTCTCAGCAGAGAGCTCTAGTGCCTATCCCAGGATTCCATTGGATGCAGCTGCAGGAGTTAAAAGCGGAATTATAGTGCGGTAATTGTGTAGTGGAAAAGGTTCCTCCACCCCACCCCAGTCTAAGCAAGAAGTGGACTCGGCTACTGGTGGCCGTGTCCTCCTGACTTTGCCATTGACTGCATCCCACCCACGCACCCACCCACCCTTGCTGTGTCTGACAACATGAACTCTGGCAAACAATGGCTCTCTTGTGAGGCTCTCCCACTAGGCTGCTGCAGCATCACCATGGCTACGTTCCAAGGAAGTCCAGGCCTGCCTCAGGGTGGGTGCTGCCATTATATCATGGAAGGCCGAGGCTGTCTCCTGCTCAACAAAGCCACCCTTTCCCACACACCCTCTGGGGCTCATGGCTTCCCCCTCAAGCTTGCTTCTCGCTCAGCCCAAGGGGAAGAGACGTCAACTGTTAGGCCCCGTGGGCCAAAGCAAACATTGCTTTACGCACACTTTTATGTGATCTTAAAAAAAAAAAAAACACGCACAACAATTACACTGTCCAGATTGTGGAGGGAGTGCCTTGACATTTTGCCCCCCACTGAGGTCCCAATCCAAATTCCCAATCCCTGTGCTTTCCAGACCAGTTGCCCATGTTGGCTGAGGGATTCTGGAAGCTGTATCCAAAAAAACATCATCTTTTTCCAAGCTTGGCTCTCCTGGTAATGTAAATAATGGCAAGTCCGGTAACTGAACCTCCATGGATACAGGGGTACAACTGTATATGTAAATACATAGATCCAAGTGTATATGGACATTCATACACCCACATCTAAATATAAAGCAGTATGCTATGACAATAATAATGGATTTAAAAGGAAAAAAAAGTTTAAGGGATCATTACATCAAATCTCTCTGGCTTTTCTTCGCAAACAAAGATTCAGGAAGGTCTCATCCCACGCTTTCTGCAAGCGCGCTGATGACTAAAAAGGCCAATCCGAGATAAACAAGTCTGGTTGCAGAAAGCACAGCAGAAGGTCTCCTTGGGTGATGTTTTTGGGTTGTGATTCTTTCTGCATTGTCATTGCTCTTCAAGACTTGTTCGGTGTGAGTTCTCAAATAAGGCTGCAGCATTGTGGATAGTGCATCTCCATGCCTCCTGATGTGAGGCCAGGGCGGACCATTGTTGGTGATCAATGTGGCTGAGCCTGAGATGTTGTTTCAGGGAGTCCTTGTTTCATGGACTGTTTCAGACCAGTATAAGATTAAAAGACTCCACATATATATATGGTATGTTGCCTTTCCCAGTGTACTGATTGGCTGCTCAGGAAATGCATCCAACCAATAACCAACCACCCACATGCAAATTCCCCCTCCACCTCACAATCCACTCCTGCCACTCAATCTGCATCTACACCCCCAGCCTCACAAGGACCCCATTGCCGGCCACTCACCTGAGTGCGCAGTGGCGAAGAGGAGGAGCTGCTGCCACCACCCATGAGGCAGTGGCTGTCCCCCTGATCCTAGCCCAGGGCGGCAGCAGCAAGGGCAGCCGATCCAGAAGCCATGGCAAAGACTCTGGCAGCCTAAATGGACCTCTCCTCTCCATCTCCACTATATGCCTCATTGTGGGAGCACAAGGGGAGAAACTGCCGTGCCGGAAAGGCCTGCAATTCCAGGGTGGGAGAGCCAGCCAACTAGCTAGGCAGTCTCTTCGTAGTTGTATAGATTTTGGTGGTATTAATTCCCCACAATAATAGCGTGTAGCTGAGCCACGTGAACCTTTCAAATCTGCTATAATAGCATATGGTACGCTGGATACAGCTAGTTTAACAATCCAGCTCTCCCTTAGAGAAGCACCCTTCCTTCATTCTTATTATATTCATTTTGTCAGAAAGGCTGCATCCCAGTTCCTTGTACACCAGCCATTGATTCTAGGAGAGTAGCTTTCCTTCCACTTACAACTGTCACGCAAGGTGTCGTTTTTCTATCCTCCATAGCAACTATATTCTTAATTGACATGTTTTTTTAACAGCGCCTGGTCTTAATATTGCCAAAGACAGGAGTTTGATTAACTGGGGGAGCCGGGTGCCAGAAAACTAGAGGTTCTCCTGGGCAAATTGTCAAAGCTGGAAACATATGTTTTAACTCAAAAGGCAAGGAAATATTGGGTGAGTTTCAGAGTCCCTAAACGCATGGAACCTTCTGTTCCCGACAGTGGTTGAAGAGAAGGGAGTGAAGATGAAGCTGACGGTGACAGACACACCAGGATTTGGGGATCAAATTAACAATCAAAACTGGTAAGAGCGCCTTTGTTATTGGAACCTCCAGGAGAAAGAGGAGAATTGGTTTTATTTGTCATGCTTTGTCGAATCTCGCCAGGCTTGGAAGTAACTAGTTAGAAATAGTTGCAAGTTAGATTGATAGGATTTGCATTGCTCGCCAGTCTTTCAAAGTACTTCTGGGGAGAGGTTTGCAAAATTCCTTGTGTTTGTTGCTTCTTGGAATTATGTGAGCATTCCCTTCCTTTTCCTGATTACTTGGGGTACAGTACTCAGCCAATAATAATAATAATAATAATAATAATAGATTGCACTCCTAAAACCATATCCCCAAGTGTTCCAATTAATCCACTGTTGACCCAGTTTTACAGCTGCTTTTAAAATATCCCACTTTTTCTCTTCTTCTCCCTCTGTCCTTGGCTTATTTAAATAGAGGCAAACTGAGTTCAAAGTGCAAAAGCAACTCAAATCAGTAGGAAGGAGAGGAGAGAAGAAAGTGGAATCTTGCCCTTCCCAGTAGGCTTGGGCAAAAGCAAACTCCTGCAGCCCCTCCTAGCTTGTCTGTTCTTCCTCACTATTGTTTCCCGTACAGACCACACTGACGTTGCTGGGCCATACATGCCCCAGTTTTCATTTGTGACATGTTTGAGGGTATGTAAACACGCTTACCAGGGAGTAAAACAGATTGAACACAGTGTGTGGATTTTATAGAGTTGCACCCTAAGGATGCATTCTCATGCGCACCTCCCCATTAAACATAACAGAACTGTCTTCTGAGCAAATGTGCATAACTTGTGAAAGCACTTTAAAATTGTTGACAGGAAGATGTTGTTTGGTCATGAAATTGCAGATGGAGTAGAGCTTGGAAAGAACACATTAGAAGTTACACTGTGACTCATTGAGTTTTTTTATGTCAACAAGAGTCAAATAATTGTAAGAGCAGGCAATGGGCCAAAAAAGACTAAAAGGAGAAGTAATGCTAACAAGTTGAACTTTTCCAGTAACATTTCCAATGTCTAATATCAAATGACCAAGGCAGTTTACTAAACCAGACCTTTGGTCCATTGAGGGAGGGGGATGTGCCCCCCCAGGCCATAGGCAACCCTTGGAGCCCCATTTCGTCCCCCTTGAAACACCCCCCAGCCACCCCTTGAAGCACCCAGGCCCCTCCCCATTTAAAAAAAATCTTCAGCATTAAAAACAGCACAAAACTCAAAAACCCCACCAAACCAGCACAAAATGTGGCGGTTTCTGAGGACGTTGTCACACTATACTATTATAGTGCTATTATTCCACTTTAACTACTATGGCTGCCTCCTGTGGAATTCTGGGATTTGCAGTTTATGTGAGGTCTAAGAGCTCTCTGGCTGAGAATGCTAAATGCCCCACCCTAAACTGCAAATCCCAGGATTACACAGGAGGCATCCAGAGCAGTTAAAATGGAATAATAGGGCTATCTATATAAAAGGCTTATATATATATTGGGTATGCTTCCTTTCCCAGTGTGCTGATTGGGTGCTCAGGAAACACACCCAACCAATCACCACCCATATGCAAATTCCCTCTCCACCTTACAATCCACTCCTGTCACTCAATCTGCATCTACACCCCAGCCTCACAAGGGCCCCTCCCTCTCACTCCTTCAGCCAATCACTATCCACATGCAAATTCCCTCTCCACCTCACAATCTACTCCTGCCACTCCATCTGCATCTACACCCCCAGCCTCACAAGGGCCCCTCCCTCCTCTCACTCCCTCAGCCACTCACCACCCACATGTAAAGCAATGCAAGCTGAACTGTGTGAACCTTTCAAATCTACTATAATGGTATGTTACACTGGGTACAGCTATTAGTGCTATAACAGTGTAGTGTGATAAGGCCTTTAACTCCCTTGCCCTCCCTCCAAGCTCCCCGCCAATTCCCCCATACAAAAACCAGCTAATTCCCAGAACCAAAGTTCTGACATAATGTCAGTTCTGGTTGCACCAGTCGCCACCATGCAGCCTACAGGGAAGTTGTGGCAGGAAATGGCTCCAACCCCGCTCTATGTTCACACCCTATCTCCTACCCCCTTGGCAATCTTCTCGTAGCCCGAGACTAGATTCTAGCCCAATATTGTCAACTCTGCCTACGCTCTCCAGGACTTAGGCAGGAATCTTTGCTAGTCCTGCTCAGAGCTGCCAGGGATGGATGGAGCATATGCTCTGCCACTGAATGCTCCTTCCCTCTGTGCTTTAATCCTTTTGTGCGGGCCAAGTATCTCTGCTCCAAATAATAATAATATGACTCCCCCATCTGCTTTTCTCTGTCCTCAGGAGTTCCAGACATGTTCCTCCCTTCTCAATCCCTTGTTCTGCACCACCTCAGTGGGGGCTGGGGTAAGCTTAGGGGGATTAGTTTGGAGCACCGAAGCAATGAGCAAAATAAGTGGGTGCACAGATGCTCCTTCGCTGTACAAATATCACTCCCACCCCAAGCTGCAGCTGTTGGGTTTTTAACTACAGAGCTGTTATTCCATATGGAGCATCCCGAGTCCCCAGTTAATGGTGTCACAAGAACTGGCTTATACAATGGTTCTCTCTGGCCCTACAAGCATTTGGGGTTTCAGCTCCAAACAATAACCCACCATTGGCTATGCTTGGCCCACCTCTTGCCTGCAGTGGAGTGACCATGTGATAGGAGCCAAGACAAAGGCTGGCTGGCTTGGCCTGTGCATTGCCATAGAATCTGCTCCAGCCACAAATTTGGAGGAAGAAGTAGAAGAAAAGTCTTTCCTCCCCCTCCAGTGCCTCTGAGAGAAAGTTTAAGGGATGGTGTAATTGTATTATTATTATTATTATTTGTAGTCGTAGTTGTAGTTGTTGCTGTTGCTGTTTTAAATCTTGTTAAGTTTTGGGGGTCTGCAGTAACAAAAGCTATTTAAAGGGGGTCCTTTGTAAAGAAAAGCCTAAGAACAACTACACTAGACAACTCTACTAGGAGGAGCCCAAAACTGTCATAAAACCCAGAGCTTGGAGAAGTTACTTTTTTGGAAGACATCTCTCAGAACCACAACCACCCTCAACATCATAGCCAATAGCCATGCTTCCTAGGGGAATCGGAGAGCTGTCGCCCCCAATGTAACATTGCAAGTTCTGATGCAGCCATTTGCTGCACAGCACTCTAAAATGGAGACATATGTGACAGCAGAGGGGGGGGGGGTGGAATTGTCTTTCTCCAGCAACAACCCATCAAGTGTTGTGACATCCCATAATGAAGTGTTAAGGGGCACTGGGTTGTCTGCAATTTTTTTTTTTTAAGAAAAGGAAAGAATGGCATGCTTGAAAGCAATTGTTTGTTAAGATTTGGAGTCTTGCTTCCTCGCCCTACCCTTCTCATACTCTTTCCTTTACCCATAGCTGGGAGCCCATTATTGAATATATCAGTGACCAGTATGAACGCTACTTGAGAGAGGAGATCCTCATCAACCGCAAACGGAAAATCCCCGACACCCGCGTTCATGCCTGCGTGTATTTTGTGCCACCCACCGGTCACTGGTAAGTCTTTCTCACCCCATGCCTGGCTGCTTGGGTTGCTCGTATACAGAATAGAGCTTCATCGTTGTCACCTGTCTTCTGATGGAGTCAGAGATGTGAAAGGGTCTTAGAAGTCATCTAGTCCCACCCAAATACGGGATGCAATAGCAGCATCCCAGACAGATGGCTGTTAAGCAACTGTTCAGCAAAAGAGAGACTTCCCAGGACAAACTGTTGAAATCTCAAGCAGCTCTTGCTCAGAGGCAGGAAGCAGCTCAGTTACTTCCAACCTGGAGGTAAGAGCTGTTTGAGAGTGGAATAGTTGGCAACTAGTTACTTGTTGCAGTAACAAGCTGGAGGGGAGTTACGTTTTGTCTGTCATGACTGTGGCTATAATTCACTACTTTTCAGTGGAATAGGAATGGTTATTCTGACAGTTACTTGTTACGGTGCATGTCTGAACCAAGAGGGTGAGAGAGCAAAAGTGGTATGGGTGACTGTCTTATGCCACAGCCAGGAGGGATTGCTTTGTAATGTCTTTTCCATTTTTTTCTCAGAATTTCCAAAGTGCAATATTGGAACTGGCCAGTTGGGGGAACCAGAGAGCATTTCCCTGTATTTTCCAATAATACAATACTGACAGTAATAGTAACTTGTTAGTAATTAAGTTAAGTTACCTTTCTGGACTACCATCACTGTAAAAAGTACATGACCCTTTTGGGTGATTGAATGACCTGTTGTTAAAGTAACATGCCAAGCTCTGCTTGGAATTGTTAGGATGTATTTCCTCTTTCTTTTACTGATAGCTGCTTCCCTGGAATTTCTAGCCACTCACTCCTGGCTCTTTCTTCTGGAGCAGAGGTGGGCCCAAAGCATTCAGTGCACAATGTTCCAAGATCATTTTTATCCCTGCCTACAATGTTTTTGGCCAAAACATACCCAGAATTCTGTAGGGAGTTCAGCTGGGGCCATTTTGTAAGAGACAAACTTGCTTTAGGCCTGGGAAAGGCCTTCCAAAAAGGCCTCCTTGGTTTTAAATTAGGTGCAGGGAGTTAAAAAGACCCCCAAAGACCAGTCCCAAATAAGTGCAAGCTGGTTAAAAAGACTCAGATGGGCCAAAAATTGCATTTGCTTGATTTGCAGAAGCTTTCTAGTGGAAGATGTCCCCCATGCCCCCAGATGTGTTTGAATCATAGAATCATAGAGTTGGATGAGACCCCCAAGGGCCATCTAGTCCAACCTCTGCCATGCAGGAATATCCAGTCATAGCCCTCCCGACAGATGACCATCCAGCCTCTGTTTAAAAACCTCCAAAGAAAGAGACTTCACCACAGTCCCAGGCAACGCATTCCACTGCTGAATAGCTCTTACCATCAGGAAGTTCTTCCTAATGTTCAGGTGGAATCTTTTTTCCTATAGTTTGAGTTTGAGGACAGTAACATTTTTTTAAAAAATATATTTTTGACGGGAGCAGGTGTGCTCCCTCTACCCAAGGCCTCCTAGGAAGCTAATACGCCTTTCCCTAGCCTTCCACAGTCACCCACTGCTGTTTTAAGAGCTTGAAAAACAGTGTGGACTGCCTAAGAGAATAGGAAGAATAGCAGGGCAGGGTGGGTGGGGGACAGATATTGGTCAGCACTGGAAAATAACAAAGACTCCGGGTCAACTTCTTTGGGGAAAATGTGCCAGAAGTATGAAACCCAGTAGCCATACTCGCTGGGGGAATTTGTGCATTGAAGTCCCTTTTAAAAGCGCTGCATGAGACAATTATTTGGCATAGAAGTATTGTAGAAAGACGTGCATTAAGCTGTATGCTCATTTCCTGACTCTGCTCCAAGTATACAAGGATTTTGGACACAGGTAAGCAACCTGTGGCCTTCTCGGTAGTTTGGGCCTGTAGTTTCCCAGCTGCCCTAACTAACATGGTGAATGGTGAGGTTTTACAGGCATTGCCATTCAAAAACATCTGCAGGACTGCCCCTTTTCTTTTCCTTGGCGTAAGGAAAGCTCCAGGTTGGCACACTGGGGGATTCCATTCCTGTAGGGAAAGGTTTCCCATCCATGCCTCTTTGAGCCAGCACAGCCAACAGGTATGATAGTGAGGAGCAAGCAAGAGGAAGACAGGGGGGTGGTTCGTGCCTTGCATACCTCAGTACCTGCCAGGAATCTCTGTCATTTTCAATTAAAACAAACTATTTTCCTCTGTCTTTAAAAAAAGGGAGGGGGAACGTACTACAAGACTCCTTATTCTGCCCTCCATCGCCTCCTCCCCCTTCCAAATGTGTGTTGGTGTTTTTGGCCCAGTGCTCATTTTTTGACATCTGCACTGCAGCTGCTCTCCAGCCTCACCGGAGACAGCGGAGACAGCGCACCAAAGCCAGGCGTCCCTAGGTTGAGGCTGAGCCCCTGTAGTATTCTCAGAGAGTGAGGCAAGTGTTCATAGAATCATAGAGCTGGAAGAGACCACAAGGGCCATCCAGTCCAACCCCATTCTGCCATGCAGGAATAAACAATCAAAGCATTCCCAACAGATGGCCATCCAGCCTCTGCTTAAAAACCTCCAAAGAAGGAGACTCCACCACACTCCCAGGCAGCACATTCCACTGCTGAACAGCTCTCACTGTCAGGAAGTTCTTCCTAATGTTTAGGTGGAATCTCTTTTCTTGTAGTTTGAACCCATTGCTCTGTGTCCTACTCTCTGGAGCAGCAGAAAACAAGCTTGCTCCATCCTCAGTATGACATCCCTTCAAATATTTAAATATCACTATCATGTCCCCTCTTAACCTTCTCTTCCCCCGGCTAAACATACCCAGCTCCCTAAGCCACTCCTCATACAGCATGGCTTCCAGACCTCCCACCATTTTGGTTGTCCTCCTCTGGACACGTTCCAGCTTGTCCATATCCTTCTGGAATTGTGGTGCCCAGATTTGGACACAGTATTCCAGGTGAGGTTTGACCAAAACAGAATAGAATGGCACTATTACTTCCCTATACTCCTATTGATGCAGCTAGAATTGCATTGGCCTTTTTAGCTGCTGCATCACACTTCTGACTTGTGTTCAGCTTGTGGTCCACTAAGAAACCTAGATCCCTTTTGCATGTACAGTACTGCACTCAAGGCAGGTGTCACCCATCCCATATCTGTGCAGTTCATTTTTACTGCTCAAGTGTAAATCTGTGCTTTTCATATTTAGCATCCTACATTTCTCCCTGTTGAAATTCTTTTTGTTAGTTTTGTTTGGTGTTTGAGTGGGGCAGGGGGTGGTTCTAAGAGGCTTACCCCACGCCACAGTAAAGCAGCAAGGCAGCCGGAATCTTCCACTTTTTGTGCTGCCTTACCACATGGCGGCGGCGTTCTTCCGGTGTTCTGCTGTTCCGGTCCTGTGGGAGACCATGGTAAAACCGCGTCCTTTTGTTCATATGTGCCTTCAAGTCATCTGTCAACTTATGGCAACCCCATGAATTCCATAAGGTTTTCTTAAGCAAGGAATATTCCGAGGTGGTTTTGCCAGTTCCTTCCTCTGACGTATAGCCTACAGCACCTGGTATCTGTTGGTGTTCCATCCAAGTACTAACCAGGGCTGACCCTGCTTAGTTTTCAAGATCAGATGGGTTCTGATGCCTTTTAGGTGCCCAGCTCATATATACCTAAAAATGTACCAAGAGTTTTTTAAAAGTGACACCTACTGATAGAATATGGCATTGCTACTCTGAAGAAGAAACTTGGAATATCAAGATGAGGCTTTAAAACAGCTGTTGTTTCACCTCTGGTAAGGCAGGGTCATTGTTTCTAGTTCGATGAAACCAGACCAAAATAGAATAATAACATTAGTGTATCCATGCTGTGGGATAATCTCTGGAAAAGGACAGTTTTAAAGAGGAAATCCAGGCTTGGAAAATAGGTCCCACACAAGCAGAGCTTGGGGGGGAAGCTACTTGTTAGAATTACTTTCAGAATATTTGTGCTGGCTGGGTGATTCTGAGGGATGCAGTCCAGAAAAGTAACATTTCCAGGCTCTGCAGACAAGTTACTAGTCAGTCTGCTGTGGTCTGAAAGGGGACAAAAAAGGAGAACTACAGTAGGACCCCCGTATCCACTGATTCATTATCCACTGATTCAATTATCCACGGGACAGATAACAGCGCACCTACCATAGAGTCTTCCTAGAAAATGTGTCCTCTCTAGCCATTTTCTAGGTCCTCCAAGGCAACTCTATGGTCTTTTAAACTGGAAATCTCATTATTTTCAATGGTGTTCAATATTATCCATGGTTTTCGGTATCCATGCCCCCCAGAACCAATCCCCAGTAGATCCAGGGGTCCTACTATAATTTTGCACAGTGCTTCCTCTGAAACACCACTCCATGAAGTAGCCTTAAGTCTATGACAGCTTATGCTACCAATTTCTTTTGCTAAGTTGGAGCCTTATAACACTGTTATAGCACTATTATTCCACTTTAAGTGCTCTGGCTGCCTCCTGTGGAATTCTGGGGTTTGTAGTTTATGTGAGGACTAAGAGCTTTCTGGCTGAGAATGCTAAATGCCCCTCCGTAAACTGCAAATCCCAGGATTCCCCAGGAGGCAGCCAGAGCAGTTGAAGTAGAATAATAATGCTATAACAGTGATCCGGGGGTTTGCTGCACTCCAAAGAAAAATAGCAAGGCAACAGGAATGTTCCATCTTCTATGTTGCCTTATCGCATGGTGTTGTCGTTCTTTCGTTCCGGTCCCACGAGGTAAAAACCGTTTCGTTTGGCTAACTGGAAAAACCCATTTTGCAAAAAGAGGTGGTTTTACCTTAGTCCCCCCCTGGGACCAGAATGAAAGAATGCTGGACAAATGTGATGTCATGCAGTAAGGCAGTATGGAAGATGGGATGTTCCTGCTGTGTTGCTGCTTTACTTCGAAATGCAGTAAGCCCCAATCAACAAGGTGCTACAAGATCCCTTTACATACTAATTATCTTGTGTTTTATGAAAGTCTCCTATGCCTGAAGGCTGATTCACAAACTGCCTACCATCACCACGTTGCCTGACCTTGAAGGTAGTGTTGATCCTCACCACTGTTGACAACATGAGTTGTGATCAGGAAAGTTCCTATGCTTCAAGAGGACATGCCCAAAGCTGCTGATTTGCTGTGGTGGGGAGAGAAGTTTCAGCTGGTACATATAAACCTTGGTTGGCTTCCCCCCCCCCCCCAGAACATAAAGTTGGGGAGAAGACAATGTGGATGTTTGGATGTTGGTGGCTTGAAAGGGTATGAGTCAGGTTTTAGGATCCGCTGGCACAAAAGAACAATCAGGTCAATTGACAATAGAAAAAGCAAATAGTCTGGATTGGTTGACACATCCTTGAGCAAGAAAAATACACATCCCATGGTGATAGACTTATCAGATGGCTTTGTCACAGTCCAAAAGTAGAGGCAGATGTCTTTCCTCAACTAATCTTATCAGGAGCAACTTCTAAGTTCAGCTGTTTGCCAGGAAATGCCCCTAGCTTCTCAACTTGTCACCTTGGTCACAAACATCTAGAATGACTTCTCTTTGATAGGCAGGAAGCCTGTGTAGACTTGATGCAACTTCCAACCTGATTAAGAACTTGGGGTCCTTTCATGCTACACAATTCTGTAGCATTATGAGTCACCTTTAACCACCATAGAAACATCTTGGGATTTGCATTTTTAGAAGGGGGCTATGTTCAGTCAGAGAACTCTAGAACAGTGGTTCTTAACCTGTGGACCGTGGACCCCCAGGAGGGCATGATGTCCTCACAGGGGGTCTGCAAAGGCTTGAAGGCTGCTTGACCCACCTCTGCCCTGCAGTGGAGTGGCCATGTGACAGGAGCCAAGGCAAAGGTTGGTTGGCTGGCTTGGTCTGCACATTGCCATTCAATCCACTCCAGCTACAAACTTGCAGGAAGAATCAGGAGAAAAGTCTTCCCTCCCCCTCCAAGTGCCTCTGAGGGAAGGTGTAATTGTATTGTTGTTGTTATTTAAATCTTGAGTTAAGTCTTGGGGGTCTATAGCAACAAAAGATATTTAAAGGCTGTCCCTGGGAAAGTAAAGGTTAAGAGCCACTGATCTAGTGCATTGCCAAACTACAAACCCCAGGATTTCATAGGATGCAGCCATGGCCATTAAAGTGGAATCATAGTGCTGTAATTGTGTAAAGTCACACAACAGATTTGGTTCTCCAAAAGCAGAATTTCAGCATCTTCAAGTAACAGTTGCCTGAGCACTGCACGTAACTGCCTGTCTTTCCTCCTCAGGCTGCGTCCCTTGGACCTGGAATTCATGAGACGGCTCAGCAGGATCACCAACGTGGTGCCAGTGATTGCCAAAGCTGACACCCTGACCCTAGAGGAGCGGGCAGAGTTCAAACAGAGGGTAAGAGCAGGAGGAGGAAACAATGAGTTCCCATAAGAGAAGAAGGATGTCCAGTTGGATAGCATGAAGAATTTATGTGCAGTAGCTTCCTCACCCCCTGCTTTGTCAGTTGGGTGATAATCAGGTGTTGTCTAGACAGCAAAAATACTCCTCACAAAATGTGAGGAGAATACAACCTGTCTCTATGGGATCCCACATCTATTCACCATATTGTGAAGGAGGCAGACCCAAAACACCATATACGGTACTCTGCAGAAAACACCTTTGCAGCTTTCCCGTAATTTTGGAAAAACAGTGAGGGGAATGCACGCCCATGTTGATTGGGACAAGCCATTGAATTGGTTCGCTTTCGCAAGATGAGCAGGTGATTGGTCGGACATGTTTCGGGGCGGAGCTTGCTAACAAGGCAGGTGCACAGAGCCGCCATGTTGGCTTTTCACCTCAGCGAATGAGCACTAAGGCGATAAAACACCATTGTTGTTGCTGTTGTTTTGCTTTTTTTGTTAAAGCAAAAGGTCGCTCTTTTGCACCTTGGGTATGTTTGTTTTTTAAAAAATTGTCTGGCAGCAGCAAACTGAGGTAAGCAAATGGATCCAATTTTGATTCAACATTAAAATTAACATTCAACCTTAACTCTGACATTTCCAAGCTCTGGTTGAACCTTGCTTTTAAGGTATAATGTTCATCACACACGTGGAGATAGCAAGCTGTCTAAGGTGGCACCCAAGCACACTGTGGGTGCGTCTACACTGTAGAAATAATGCAGTTTGAAACCACTTTAACTGCCCTGGCACCACCCTACAGAATCTTGGGATTGGTAGTTTTGTGAGGCACTAGCACACTTTGGTAGAGAAAGCTAAAGAGTTTGCAAAACTACAAATCCCAGGATTCTATAGGTTGGAACTATGGCACTTACAGTGGTGTCAAACTGCATTATTTCTACAGTGTAGATGCACCCACTGTGTGGCATGCACAGTTCTGTCCTCCGAGGTGGTGGTTGCAGAAGAATCGGGATACTGACGTTGATGCTTTGTTTGAAGCTTCTGTTGACTAACGCGGTTGCCTCGCTCTGCCTAATGGAAGGGCCAGTCCAGAAAGTATGACTACTGAATTAGTTATACAGTCTCCACAGGAAGATAAAATATAAATTAACTTATAACCAAGTCCTAACTAGAGTAGACCCATAGAATGAACTGTGGAATGGGAAGTCAAGACTTGCAAAACTGCCATTGATTGGAGCAGAGGTCCTCTGGATATCCCAACCTGCTGTCCTGGCATCTGCTTTGTGTGATGTTCTTTCATCCTGTCCACAAAGACCCTGCATCCCTAAGCATCCCAAGGGGGCCTCTCTCATCTCAGTCAATAATTTTATCTTGGCAGATTCAGAAAGACTTGAAGGCCCATGGAATCCATGTTTACCCACAAGTGGACTTTGATGACGACCCAGATGACAGGCTTCTGAATGACAAAATCCGGGTAGGTAGTGGCAAACCGAGCATGGGAGTAATTCTCTGTAGAAATCCGGTTGGGGTTGTAAGTAGGACTGAGCCAAAATTGGGTACTGTTGTTCCTTCCCCCCCAAAGAATTTCTAATATACTCACACCTGTGATGATATTACTATTTCATTGTCAACATCTGCCTGTTCAGGAAATACTACACTCTGCCTGAACTGACTTTGTTTTTCATTCAAGAAAATGTCAGCATGTTGCCAGATCTTGATTGGTTCTGTCATGTTCACATTTTCCTTTTGATTCAATGAGACCTCGTGGCTCCCATACCAGTGGGGTAGAGAACCTAAATGTGTTTTCAATCTGAACTTTAAAGGAGCCATTCAGAGTTCTGGTCTTATTTGTAGAATACAGTTTATCAACTGGGATAGTTATTTTAAAGTTCATAGTAAAACCTGGGGTGGATGCACTGTCCAACTGACATGGAAGCTACTAGATGCCATTACATTTTCAAGCAGGTTTGTAACGTATAAGCAACAGGGCTTGTTTTATCTTGTTTGTTTTAGATTTTATATGTTTTAATCTGGTTTTATAATACAGTAGGACCCCCATATCCACTGATTCATTATCCACTGATTCAGTTATCCACAGGACACAAAACTGGACACCTACCGTAGAGTCTTCCTAGAAAATGTGTCCTCTTTAGCCATTTTCTAGGTCCTCTAGGGCAATTCTATGGTATTTTAAACTGGAAGTCCCATTAGTTTCAGTGGGGTCCTACTGTACCAACTACGTAGCCTGCAAATCTCAAAATGGGGAGAGGGCTATTGTGCTTTTCTAAAGAATTGTGGGTAGCCTGTGCTTCTAGCTGGTTGAAGCAAAGTTAACACTCGATCCTGTGAAAGAGGGCAATGGTCCTGTTAAAAAAAAAAAAGGAAGGCAAAAATACTTGGCCATCCCTGGGATAACCTTCTCTTTTTGTCCTAATCTAGGAGAAAATCCCCTTTGCTGTGGTTGGAGCAGACAAGGAGCATCAAGTGAATGGCAAGAAAGTGCTGGGCCGCAAAACCAAGTGGGGGATTATTGAAGGTAACTCCCATTGTAGCTTTGCATCTTGCTGTGGTGTGGCCTGCCCAGGATATTTTTGCTGCCTGAGGCCAAGCAGCAAATACTGCGGCCCCACCATCACACACACACACGGCAAGTCATGGTGTATAGCACGCAAGGTATATCAGACAGGAAGTCTTGCAGGTACCATTTTCTGTCTCTGGCAGTATAAAAACAAGAGACCCTGATTCTTAGATCCAAAATACATCCAAAATCCACATCCTTAAGTTAACCTTTTCTACTATATGTTGGCATCAACACATGTGCAAGCTGGACACTGGTGTCTGGTACCTTTTATGTCAGTGGGGCAGTGAATCCATGCCAAGTTTTGGCTAGTTTTAACGAAGCTCTCCAAGGTCTTGCACTGATTTAGGAATGGGGTTCAATACCCTTTAAAGCAGGAAATGAAACCAGGAATGGTTTCAGTGCTCCACTGACAAGGGAATTGCCAGCTGCCACTGATAATGGCATACCTTGGAGTTGGTCATCAAGGGACAAAGTGGCTGCCAGCCAGGAGTCAAACAAATACATATAAAGATATTTGTATTGTTGTTTTATGACTTCAAGTCATTTCTGACTTACCCTGACCCTAATGCAGACCTGTCCTGCGGTTTTATTGGCAAGAATTGTTCAGAGGCTTTTGCCTTCCCCTGAGGCTGAGAGAGTATGACTCACCCAAGGTCACCCAGTGGGTTTCCATGGCTGAGCCGAGATTGGAACCCTGGTCTCCAGAGTCATAGACTAACGCTCAAACCACTGCACCATGCTTTTTAGTTAAGTGGAAATATTTACTAAATGTAGCAATATGGGCCAAGTACAGAGAACAAATGGAAAAGCACAGTCAATGGCAAATAGAGTTACTGGTGTTAGAATTGTTGCAATCACTTTCACCCTGATTCAGTTTGCTGTTGCTGGTTTTTTTTGTTTGTTTGTTTTTTGGTGGAATTTCACTCTTCTTTACTGGAAGGGCTGTCTGCACCATTAGGCAGGGTGAGGCAGCAACAGCCTCTGGTGGCAGATACTGAAAGAGCAGCCAAAGCATCCCCCAATAATTCTGGTCTCAGAGGAGAGTGGTGTGTGTGCATGCAACTGCCTCTCCCGTACTCCCAAAACTACAGCTCTCCCATTGTAACCGTGGAACCAATGTCCACAGTTTCAGTTATTCGCAGCTGAAAAATGTAAGGACACATACTATAGAGTCACTCTGGAAAATGCCTAGAGAGGTATCCTCTCTAGGAATCTTTAGGTCCTCCAACACATCTCTATGGGTATGTTTGTACCGGAAGTCCTTTAATTTAATATGGTTCACTGTGATCCACTGTTTCATTTATAAACGGTAAGTCCAGGAACATTATCCCCCGTGGATATAGGAGGCGACCTATAGTCTGCTGCTTCACATGTAGCAGACAACCTTATTCCTTTGGTAGTGCCAAAACAAGATTTCTGAATGCTTCTGTACATCCAAAGGGGATGGTCCATATTGTCCTTGGTCTCAGATGGTAACATGTCTTGGGATAGCTTTGTTCTCTGCCTAGGAGCTGATCTTTTTGTCCCTTTCTTTTGTGGTCTTTCATAGCTTTCTCATCTCCCATTTTCTCCCTTTTCTCCTCATCCTCTCTCTCCAATCTGGGCTTTTCTTCCAACCCAGCTCACCCAAGTCTAAATGTGACTTTTGAAAATAACATCTCTTCTTTCTCCATTCCGTGCACTTTTCCATAGCTCGCATTGCAAGGCCTTTAGGAGCGGGACAGGTATTACAATGCCCTGGATGCTGCCTTCCTCCTTTGCATGCCCCCTCCTGGCATCTTCTATAGGAATGCAGAACACTGTCATTGGTCCCTCAAGCTCAATAATGTCTCCACTGACTGGCAGGGGCTCTCGACCCTGTTTGACAGTACCAGGGATTGAACCCAGGACCTGTTCCATGTAAAACACATGCTGAACCACTGGCCACACTGCCAGTTTCTTGATTTTCTACCTGTGATTCCAAAAGAGGCACATTGTTATGTTGGGGGGCATTGCAATTACTCACATTTGGGTGATGCCATCTTGTACCAGTGTGTCATTTGGGCTGCTGAGGATCAGCATGCAAGAACTCCCCCCACCCAATCCCCTGTAGTTTCAAGGGTTATCTTGTGCACCAAATTGGCATGTTGTTTCCAGAAATGCCATTATATATCCCATTAGTCTCTTCTAGCCACCAAATATGCAACACCCGGTGGGATCAGTATTTAAGAATCTGCTGCCCCCTCGTGTTCAGCAGGTTGTGTGCAGAAATTTTATTCTCCTTAGAAAGAGTGTCCTGGAGGTTGCTACCTTCAGAGCATTCCAGAGTATCCCCAGATTAGAACCAAGGGCTGAACTAAATGTTCAGAAGCAGAAATGGGTTTGGAAACCATGAGTGCTCTTGAATAGCTGCAAAAAAGGGTGTTGGGGTCAGGGAGAATATAATTCACAATGGAGACTGCTTGGCTCTCCTCCCTCCTGCTATTTCTTTCTCTGCAATCTCAATTCCTCCCAGCTACTTTTCTTCTCCAAGGATACACCTGGAATGTCAGTTGGGGGGGGGGGGGCAGGAGGTGAAGAAGAAAAGGGAAGGGTTTGAATGCCATCCTTCCCTCCTGCTATTTTTCTCCCACAAACTGCACCCTGTTCCCCTGCTGCTTTATAAATGCACAGTGCTCCACCCTTCCTCCCTCGTTGCTTCCTGTGCTTAAAACTACCTCTCGGCACACCTGCATGATGCCACCATCCTGGCTTTCCTTCTACAGCCCCTTGATCCACACCTTTTCCACAAAATCCTTGGCACAGCCCCCTAGTTCCCACGTCCCACTGTGACTAAGCCTGAAATGAAGAATGTTTCCAGATGGAAGTTTTAATCACTTGCCTCAAATGCAGCATTGTAAAGGCGGCCCAGATATTAACAGTTGTATAACCTTCCCATGGTTTCCCAGCATGTCTGCTTCCATTTTCCCCATTTCTTTCAAAACATCTGTTAAGAGGGAAAACATGGAAGAGCTGTGCAGGGCCTTTTTCTATTTATATAGAATATTTATACCCCACTCTTCAGCCACAAAGGCTCTCAGAGCAGCTTATAAATTGGTAGCAATAGCACGTACATTTCTATACTACTTTATAGTGCAAGCACTCTCTAAGCGGTTTACAATGTGTGTTAGCTAATTGCCCCCAACAAGCCAGGTACTCATTTTACCGACCTATGGAAGGATGGAAGGCTAAGTCAACCTTGGAGCCCTGTAGGAAAGAACTCACAGCGTTGTGGCTACAGTACCGGCATTTAACCGGCAAATAACCACTGTACCACCAGGGCTCTCTTTTGACTGCTAGTGCTTGCATCCATCTGTCTGGAAGCACCCTGGGCCCAAGCATGCATCTTCCTTCCTGGTTTATTACTGACTCCCATTCCCGCCCCCTCTCAAATTTTAGATTGCATGCTATTTGGGGCAGGGATCTGCTCTCTTATACTCAGTAAAGTGCTATGTCTGCTGATGGTATCATCTTAACCCTCATGTGCTAGGACAAAATATTTTGGTTCGCTTGAGTCAAGACCTACTGAGTAGAGCATTCTGTCACCTACATGGTTATAAACAATGTTCACACATTTCAGCTGCTAGCTGGGCTTAGTTTTTAACCCATAAACTAAAAATGTAGGATTTTTAAAAATCCTAAAACATTTATTGGCATTGGGAAAATCCTCCCCACCTTGGGGACTGTGTCCAGTTCTGGGCGCCACAATTCAAGAAGGATATTGAGAAGCTGGAGTGTGTCCAGAGGAGGGCAACCAAAATGGTGGGAGGTCTGGAAGCCATGCCCTGTGAGGAGTGGCGTAGGGAGCTGAGTATGATTAGCCTGGAGAAGAGAAGGTTGAGAGGGGACATGATAGCCATGTTTAAATATTTGAAGGGATATCATACTGAGAATGGAGCAAGCTTGTTTTCTGAGGCTCCAGAGACTAGGACATGGAGCAATGGACTCAAACTGCAGGAAAAGAGATTCTACCATTAGGAAGAACTTCCTGATGGTAAGAGCTGTTCAGCAGTGGAATGCACTACCTGGAAGTGTGGTGGAGTCTCCTTCTTTGGAGGTTTTTAAGCAGAAGCTGGACAGCCATCTGTCAGGAGTGCTTTGATTGGGTATTACTGCAGGGCACAGGGTTGGACTAGATGGCCCTTTGTAGTTTACAAGGTCTTTAGCCTTCACTGCCAGAGTGCTGGTGCCTCTCCAAACTACAAATCCCAGGATTCCATAGGATGGACCTATGGCACTTAAAGTAGTGTCAGACTTCTGCAGTGTGGATACACCCAACGAAGAGCAAGCAGCTAGAGAAGACCAGGGTCGTTCATGCGTTATAATGTATCAATGGAACCTGCAAGTTTGGAAGCAGTATATCACTGAATACCAGAATCTGGTGGAAGTCAAACATCTGGAGAAGCAGGAGCAATGCTGTTGCCTTTAAGGTCTGCTTGTGCTCATTCGAGAAACATGTCACTGTGTGATGTTTGGATTATGACCAAGCAGGGACAGCAGTCAACGAAACCCAATCCAGAAATGCTATAAGCCCAAGACTGATATAATTACAACTCCCAACGTGCTGCTACATTTGTTCAGCATTCTTATACAAGTGTGTCATTGCTCAACATAATGAAGTATAACACAGGTAGTGCGAATGGCATTAATTGTATAAGAATCAAATTGCAATTATATTATAAGGTATTTCAAAGGCTGAAGGAAACACTCAGACAGCTGAAAGGTGTCATGGTGGGCATACTGGTAATTGCCTCCTTTCTTATAATGCTTTCTTCCGGTGCAAATTTCTAGCCTGTACAACTTCATCCCCATGGCTGCAGACTAAATAAGCCTGTAGAGTTTTATACAGCCATTTTTAAACCCTTCAAGAAGCCTTTTCTATATTTATGATTGCCATTTGGTTTGTAGGTGATCAATTTTATATTGCTTGCCTTGTGTTTATATTTCATTATGGCTAGAGATCACACAGTTGTATAACAACGCTAAGCAAACTTAGCAATATACCAGAGCTGTAAATGGCCACAGTCTTGGCATTGATAAACATTTGTTGCGGTTGAGGTCAGGTAGGCTGGTCTTCTCACCCAGTCCAGAAGGGCTCTTCATATGAACTAGTGGGGAATCCTCTCTTTTGTGGTTGGAGTAGAACTTGAAATGGTTTCTTTTAATATATATATATATATATATATATATATATATATATATATATATATATTTTAAATACACAATAAAAACCAATATGAAAACATCAAACATAATCAAACACATACCATACGGCCTGCAAAATGCAGTAAAACAAACACTCACGAAAACAAAAGAAAGAAAAAGAGCTCCCAAGACAAGAAAAGGGTGGGGGGAAAGAAAGAAAATATAAGTATACCAACTAACATTACTAAAAAGGTTATAAGTACATCCACCTACAAATAACATTATGAAATACAACTGGATTACAACAATCGTAGACAAGAAAATGCAATGGAAAATTCCAGACCAGCTTACTCACCGCTCTACTCTAATACCCTAAAATAACTTCTCAGTAATATTTTAGATTACAAATGGCCAAAGCCCTCCACTAGTGTGGGCACTAGGCATGATGTATAGGGGATTCTGGGAGTTGTGATTCAAAAAAGCAACTTTTTCAGGGCTGTAAAATTACTGGGCTCTTAGCCTTCTGCCACACCTTGCCTGGTGAAGGCCATCCATTTGATCACCCAAACACTTTTGTTCTTGGTGATTATAGAAGATGCTCAGCTGTCTCTTGTGTTCTTGTCTTTCAGTGGAAAATCCTGCCCACTGTGAGTTTCCGTTGCTGCGGGATCTCTTAATCAGGTGAGCTGTGGACTCATAAAAAATATTTTTGGGGGTGGTGGGTTGTCAGTGTTTTTGAAAATGGTTGTTTGAACTTGTGGCTCTCTGGGAGTGGCCAAAGCCTTTTAGGAAACTAACAACTGAGCTCCAATCCACAGAGGAGTTAGAGCCTTATCTCATTACATAGTATTATAGCACTATTATTCCACTTTAACAGCAATGGCTGCCTCCTGTGGTATTCTTATTTCCTGATGGTAAGAGCTGTTTGGCAGTGGAACGCACTGCCTGGGAGCATGGTGGAGTCTCCTTCTTTGGCGGTTTTTAAGCAGAGGCTGGATGGCTATTAGTTGGGAATGCTTTGATTGTTTATTCCTGCATGGCAGGGGGTTGGACTAGATGGCCCTTGTGGTCTCTTCCAACTCTATGTTTCTAGTGTGATAAGGCCCTTAATTGTGACTCTGTCGTGGCTGTACTCATTAGGAGGGTGATCGCACAACCAACCTTCTGCTTTAAAGGAACACATGAGAGGAGTAGCTCTCCCATGAGCAATGCCCTCTGCACACCGAAGCATGCACCAGCCAAACCTCCTGACAGCCGCACATTTGGTATAAGAGTAAAGGGATGCCATGCCCAAGAAATTCCTTCACACATGCAGGAATGTTGGGCCAGGTTTTCACTTAGTCCTAAGCACCAATTCCTGTCACCACTGCTGGATGACTCAAATGTCTGGCTTTGCCACCAGGTTGTCTTTAATAGGCCAGGGATCAAGGTGTGCCAGATAGCAAGGGAACACAGCAAATCAACTGTTGCCTCAACAGCGGCTACTCCCAAACCAAGCAGATTTTTACGTGTGTGTGCTGGCCTATCCCCATCTCAGTCTCATTGATCCAGAGCACACGAGGAGTCTGGCTTTCTCCTTTGGTCCCAGGTTTGCATTCAGACATACCACCACCTCTGCCCTGGATGTCCCGGGGATGGTCTTGAAGGATCTGGAGCCGGTCAGATAGGACCAATCAGGGAAGGTTAGCTCTGCTGAACCTTCCGTGTTCTCAAGGGGGTGTCTTTCTGGGTGATGGTCTCAGATCGAGTGGGTCATTTGAAGCATGGCTTTGCCAGGTTGCTCTAGCCTCTCCTTGCTGTTGTCTCCTCCTGCTTCTTCAGGTCTCACTTGCAGGACCTCAAAGACATCACCCACAACGTGCATTACGAGCAGTACCGCGTGCGGCGCCTCAACGAAAGCAACCTGCCAGCCAAGGGCACAGAGCGCCTGGCACTGGGCTCAGCCAACGGAGAGCCGGAGAGTCACCTTTGAGCTGCGGGGACAGTGTGGCCTCTCCTGTCCATGTGTTCCACCCCCAAACCTCACTGACCTGTTCCCCAAGAGCTTCTGCAGACTGAGTTCTCCTTCCTGCTCCCTCTTCTTCAATCAGCCAGAACAGGTTTTCTGAAAGACATCCCACCTGGGCCTCAGTTTCCTCCAATGAGAAGTTCCATCTCTAATTTTGAAATCCCAGCCTCATCAACACATCCACCTGTCATCTCACCATTTCACACCTCAGCCACCTTCTGGACTTTGCTAGCCCTGGCCTCCTCTTCTCAGCCAAGAAGACCTCCTTCCTACCTAACTGGGCTTTGCCTCCTTTCCAGACTCCAGAGCTAAGATCTCCAGGTCTTGGCCTATCCCACTCCCTGATACAATGAGTCCAAGCCTACCTTTCTTTCATCTTTTTCCCTCTGTGTAATGTTGGTGGCACCTGTACCATTCTTCGGTGCTTCTCGGCTGGGGGGACGGAGGCTGAGAGCCACCAAAGGATTGGTATTGCATGAAAAAGTTTTGGCCACAGCCTCTGAGAGCAAAGAGGGAAGCCCTGTTCCTGTTCCAGCCAACCCCAGTTTGGGATTGTAGTCGCTGTAGGAGTCCCATGTGACAGCAAAAAAATCACAGCATTCCTGTGCAGTTTGGACCAGGGACTGTCTGCTGTTTGTAAAGGTTCAGGATGGGGAGGAGTGGTTTGAAGGCTTCTGTGTGAGCGATGAGCAAGCCAGAAGAGCCAGAATTGGCCCAGACCATTAAAAGTAGCTGCCTTCTTGTCAGGAGCAAAGCTCCCTTTGGGTATTTCTTGCCCCAGACAGCAGGGAAGTCCTGGGATTTCAAAGAAGATGTTTCCCAGCTGGTCTCCTGCTGATGCCAGAGCAGTACGGGAAAACTCACCCTCTCCTGGAAGCCAATCGGTCGCCCAGCCTCATCCTTTGGCCCAATTGCATTTTATACTCCTGGGCAAAAGAGCTCTTGGGCAGGTTGTGAGTCTCCAGTTTACACATTAAAGAGCAACTCTGAAGAGTTGTGGGCCTGTGGTGTGATTTTTAAGTCTTTTAAGGGGAGAGTGAATCTCTTGCTGTCTTCTGGTGCTTGCTCTGGGGGGGCCGGGTAGAGTAATGGGGTCGGCAGGAGCCTGAGAGAAGAAAGAGGGGTTGTCTACACGAGGCAAAAAGAAGTGGATTGCTCCGCAGTAAAGGCAACTCATAGCAGCTGTGATTTGTCTTAATGGGGTTTTTGGGTTTTTAAGGTAGATCTCAGGCATACAAAGCTATCCGCATTTGCTGTGCAAACAGGCATGCCTGCGAATCAAGATGGCAGCCATGAGTGAATTATTCACGTTTTTACTTACCAATTTGCCACCACCAAACAGTATTAAAAAAAAAAAACCTATTCCCAAGGTGTGATAGAATGATATTTCACCTTAACAGAAATTTTTTTTTAAAAGCCCCAAACCTCTGTTAAAAAGCAGAAAAAACCACGTGGTTCCAGGCGCTTGCTTTGTTAGCAAGCCCCACCCCCCACGCTCATCCGGCCAATCAGCTTTCAGCTTCTGCTCCTTTGGGAAAGCAAATCAATGCGCATCGCTTCTCCCAATGAGCAGAAATACACATTCTCCCCCCCCCCTGTTTTTTTAAAAAATTCCAGGGAATGCCACAAAGGCTTTTCCTGTGGAGTATATAGTGTATTTAGCTCCCCTCCTTCTGAATATGGTGATACAATGCAGGATGCCATTAGGACAGGTCGTATTCTCCTTGCATTCTGTGAAGAGTATTTTTGCTGTTCAGACAACCCCAGAAACTCCCTGCCACCACCATTCAGAATTTTGCAACACACACGCAACAGAGATAGATGTTTTGTTACCCTAGCAAAGAAATGCCACATTTATTTTACTTCTCCCAACCCCCTCAACACTGGTCTCCTCAGGTTTAGTTCCTTATTGTGGATCCTTTTCTCCCAGCCAAGACTTTGTAACTGGAAGCACTTGTGGCCCAGAGGAAATAATTTGGGGATCAGGGCTGGCCCTACCATTAGGCAGAGTGAGGTGGTTGCCTCAGGTGGAAGAGGCTAGGAGGTGGACTATGCACCATCTATGACCTCCACTCAGCCCACCTGCCTTGAGGTGTGGTGGAGGACGCCATCCCATCACCACCATTGAGGAAGGATTTGACTGTCCTTCCAGTCAGGTTTGGTGCATGGAATGGGAGGGGGCACCATCTTGTTCCTCGCCTTAAGGAACAAAATGTCTTGGGCTGGACTTGTTAGGGAGACATAGAAGTCCTAGGCAGTTGGAGCCAGGTTTATACAGTTATTCTTCCATGTGCACGGATTTGGTGTCCACGGATTTAAGTATTCATGGCTTGAAAATATTCTTACAAAAATAATAATCCAAAAAGCAAACCTTGATTTTGCCATCTTATAGAAGGGACATTGTTTTGCTATGCCATTGCATATAAATGAGACTTGAGTATTCACGGATTTTGGTATCCATGGGGGGTCCTGGAACCAAACCCCAGTGAATATGAAGGGACAACTGTACTTCTTGCACCAGTGTGCCCCTTTTTGCTCTTAAACCTACACAACTGTTTTGCCTGTACTGACTTCGCTCATTCTGTGGGTTGGGTCCAGAGCAGCTGGTTGGAGGCAATATTCAGCACAACTCTAGAATATATAAATATCAAGCAATGTGTCTCAAGCATCTCTATCATGTACTCAACCAGGACTGTTACAACTTGGAAAAGTTACTTTTGGGATTACAACTCCCAGAACCCCCAGGCCATCCTGGCAGGGAGATGTAGTTCAGGGAGATTTAGTGTAGTCCAAAGACATAATTTTTGTGAGTTCTGCTGTCAGTATCTATCACCCAAACTTGGGATTCATTCTGCTCTGGTGACTAGGGATGATACGAATTGGAAGCCCAGCATCTGGTGGGCTACCACTCTTGATTTAAGATGGATGATGATGATCCTATGGATCGAGGTGGGGAATAACAAATTAACATATAAACATAATGTGGTTTTTTAAAAACATAGTTAAAAACATCAATTTAAAAGAACAAATAAGACCAAGACATTTTGAAACAATCAATACACAATTTAAAATTCACAATTCAAGCTCATCTGGATAAGCCTGGCGGAAGAGACTTGTCTTTAATGCTGTTTTGAATTCAGACAGTGTATTTAGCTGTTGTATATCTCCAGCAGGTTGTTCCACAGTTTAGGGGTGGCTGAAGAAATCGTCTTCTGGGTGACAGTTGCCAGCCTAGTCCTGGATGACTGGAGCAAATGTCCCGCAGAGGACCTGAGTGTATTGGGGAGAAGGAGATTTCCAAGGACTGTTCACTGTGTTTCCAGACCAACTGACACACTTCCTTAAGCAAAAATAGGTTGGGCTTGAAAATGCATGTTTTGTTCAATCTGTTTGTTTTGCTCAGGGTACAAAATTGGAGCCTTCTTTTTTTTTCCATTATACTATTAATTTTTTAAAAAAGAGACATGTATAGGGAAGGACCCAAGAATTTCCTTGGACCTACTGCAATATTATTATTATTATTAATTCTGGCTGAACAAGCCACACCACAACGTAAAATAAACTGGCTTCTTTGTTCTGGCATACCTGGGCTTGGCGGTTAGAAGTTGCTTTGTTTGCTCTGAGAACAAAGGAGGCTTTGGGCAGAGCCCGGGCTTTCCCAGATGTTTCGTCATCAGCTTACATTCTGGTTTGTGTGCCTGGCAAAGAAGCAAAGAAAGGGTTCTGTTCCAAAGTTTCAGTTGTGGGACCTTTGGAATGAACTCCATCCAGAAGCCAGTTCCAGGTGGGCTGTGTGTTTGTCCCACCTGAATTCACAGACCCTCCTAAGTTCAGTGGGTCTCTGTCACTCACTGCAAAGCTGGAAGGAAATATATGGTGCAGAAAGAACAGTGTGTGATTGTTATAGAGTGGGCATGGCACACATATAGCAGTGGTCCCTATTTATCCATCAAGTCAGCTTCAACTTTTGGTGACCCCATGGGTAACAGATCTCTGACAGCCCTGGTTATCAGCAGCCCTTTTTGGGTCTTGCAGACTCAGGGTACACATGGCTTCTTTGACTGAGTCATGTCACGTGGTCTTCTTCTCTTCCTACTGCATTCCACCATACTAGGCATTATTGTCTTCTCTAATAATACAAACTCTCAAACTCTCCAACATTTCATGGGTGAAAACCTGAGACACATGTGGCCAAGCAAATTCAGAGTGTTTCTTCTCTCCCTTTGCCCCCTGCCAAGTTAATTGAGTGCAAATTACTTCTGCACTTTCAACTCCATTTGCAGCAATTAAAGTAAGCTGAAGACAAAGAGGGAAAGTAGAAAACAGGAAAGAGAAACTGGGATATTTTAAAAACAGCTGGAAAATTGGGACAATAGAGGATTACGGGTGTCCCTCCACATTTGCAGGGGTTAGGAGCACAAGACTGCCACAAAAGTGGAAAACATGGATATCTCTAGCCTTCTCCCCCGCCGCCCCAAACCATATTCAACACACACAAAAATAGTATGATCCATAGGTTCACCCACCATGGAGTCAAATGTACAGTACACAAGACATTTGAATCAGTGATGGGGAGCACACCAGTTGTCTGCTTCTGCCTTCATGGCAGCAGGGTTGCTTTGCAAGACAGAAGCGGACAGTTGGCAGGGCTTGCTGCCACTGCCGTTACCCTACACCATTTTTAATAGGGTCTTACAAGCCTCACCGTGCTTTTCCCCCTTATGCCTGTGTATGTCTTTATTTGGTGACTGTGGAGGTTGGTATTCCCATTTTCCCTTTGCAGCAACCAAAGGCACCCCCTTAGACTTACTGCTGGGCTGTTGTAGTCCTGCCACCACTACCCCTACAGTAATTTCGTGGCTGGAAGGAGGATCTGAGAAGTGCCTGGCTATGTCCCTGTAGCCAGACGCAGAATGATTGCATCACCTGCTGAGGCTTCAGAATCTCAACCAATGATGCAATCATTCCACATCTGGCTCTGCCCTCCCGGCATTTCCACCAGCCACATAATGGCTCCTTGGGGGTGTTGAATGGCCAGATGTCGCATAGGGCTTGTCTAGATGGGCAATTTACCCTGGCTTCCCCCGTGTCAGAGCCCTGCAATCCAAATGATGCAGGGCTCTTGTCCTGATTCACTTCCGGACAGTCCAGACAATTTGTGAGGCAAAGCCAGGGGGAAGCTAAGGTAACCATTTAAAACATTAAAAAAAAAAAAACATTTGGGGTTACATCATGCAGGAAAAGCCAGATGGGTCTGGCGTGGGAACGTAGTGTCTACCTGCACGCCAGGCTGCATCACCAGATGCCAGAGTTCTCTGAAGCTGGGAAGGAGGCCTCCAGCATGCGATCAAGGCCCCGTGCACATGACCAGCCTTGATCGCATGCTGAGGGCCTCCTTCCTGGCTTCAGAGAATGCAACCCACGAGTGTCAGAGGCACCCAACAGCATGGGCCAGTACACACGTGCAGACATCTGTCTGTTCCATCACAATAATGAAGGAAATCCACACCAGCTCCAGGGCTAGAATATGCTGGCCGGAAGGTGGCGTATTCTGGCCAGTGTAGACAAGCCCATGATTTCACTTGCACAACTATTCCATGATGTTGTGCCATAAAGGATCTCAGCCAAAATGTGTCCATGTCTCTCTCCATCTGATTTTCAAGGCAGTGCCATCAGAGTTCTTCCCTTCAATCTGAGAACAGGAGAAAGCAGCCAGCTTCTAAGACCCGGAAATCCTAGTAGAGCCTTGACAGTTTGGATGGCAATCACAAATGCCCTGCCCCATATTCCTGCAACTGGTGTGCAGGTATATGCACACACATGGGGGGAAAGCACCCCGCACAGTTGAACAAAGAAACAGGTGGCAACCACACTCCCGAGAAGAACTGCAGCAACTGTCCCATGTCTCCATCCTCTGTTCAATACACGCTTAGTGTCTCATCTGCGCTGCCTTTGCTATTAGTCCCTTTCTCCCCCCCACCCTGATAGTAGGGAGCACTTTCTCCCACACACCAGGGCCAGACAAAAGCTTTATCAGCAGAGGTGGGGCACTCTCCTCTAGCCATTGCTGCTGCTGGCCAAACACTCAAGAGCTCTTTAGCCTTGCAGGGCCGCAGCCCGTATACACAGAACAAAACAAACAGCCAGTGCGCAAACAGAGTTCCGGTACCACACCCAAGAGGGAAGTGTATTCACTGCCCTGGCAGCTTTTCCCCACCCCAATGGAGAAGGAGGCCGAAGCCCTCTTTGAGCTCTTACATGGCAGGACTACCTCCTTTCTTTCCAAATATTACCAGTGCCTCTAGGATCAGGGACTGCATGTCCACCGCTGTCAGCCTGCCATCATCATCCCCCAGAAGTCCCAGTTTGGTGGGGACATTCCTGATTAATCCCCTCCCACCCCACTTTTTCTGCTACTTTTAAAATGTCCTGGTTTCTCTTTCTTCCTCCTGCTTCCACTCTTTGCCCTCAGCTTAATTCATTTGCTTCAAACCAAATTCAAACTGCAAAGAAGTAGTTTGTCCTCAATTAACTTAGCAGAGGGAAGTGAGAGGAGGGGGCCAGAATCTTGCCCTTCCCAAGAGGTTCAGGCAAAAGCAAGCTGCTGCGGCCTCTCCTATCTTCCTCATTAATAACTTTTGCCATCTTGACCACACTCTGATGTAGCTTGGCCATACACACCCCAGTTTTCATCTGTGAAATGTTGGAGGGGATGCTGCCTCAGTCTACCTAACAATAAGGCTGGCCCTATATTCTATACTGGTCAGATCCAGCTCTTCTGTCCATGGTATTCTAAGCTGACTTGCTTAGGTCAAGTTCCTGCCCATTTCATGCTTCAGTGGGAGAGCCGGTTATGAGATGGGGGAAGCCTTCCCAAGAAGAAGCTGGTGCCTTTGGGGAGGGCACCCTTGAAGGCTCGGGGGCCTGCTAAAGCAAGGGTGGGCAACTTCAGTGGGGCTAGTAGCAGTCCCTAGATCCCACAGCAGGGGGCAACAGACCCCTGCTGTCACTTTGTTGTTTTTAAATTTTGTGAGCCGCCTTGGGTCCTGCCATAGAGAGAAAGGCAGGATGATTATGATGATGATGATTTGTTGTAATGCAAAAAAAATGCATTGTTCCTGCCTGGGCTGTGGCATCAGCATGCCAAATCTTCAATCCCATCCAGCTCTGACTCCAACGCTTTCATAAAACGCAAATGTATATTCATTAGTAATACCAAATTAGTAGTAAAACGGTAGCCCAAGGCATCTCATTGCCACTACATGAATCATCAGGCTACTTAGATTGATAGAAGATAAAATATATTTATTTGATTAAATTTCTGAACAAGAAAGCTTTCTTCAGTTCCTAAAAAGTTATTTTCCAATTCCCATTAAAATAAATAGGGGCAAAATCCCAAGCATTTAACACAATACTTTTTTTATTATTATTTTGAAGTTGGAATCAGTACATTTCTACCACCTCCGACTCCACAGCCCTGGTTCCTGGCTACCATCACAATACTGAATTTTGGTGATAAACAAGCAACCATGGGCCACACATGGCCCACAGGTTGTGATTTGCCCGTATCTGTGCCAGATTGACTGCATGGCCAGTCTCACACATGTGCCTACCTATTTCAGGATCTCTTCCACCCTGGGTGGTAGTTAATAAAGATGTTGACTTTTCTGCCTGTGTTGTTTCTTTGTTGCTAAGGTGGGCAAGATAAGGACAGGGCACACTTTTCTATGTTTTCACATCGAATGGAAGGGCGGAAAGTCTCCGCTGCACTTCCACCTTCCCCACCCCATCACCCTAGATCATGCCCAAGTTCACCTGCTTTGCGACTTTGTTACCTGTAGCTATGGTGGTACCTGACCAGCCAGCCATGATAGGATGCCCAGGGGCATGGTTACTTTTTAATCCTCTCCCTTGTTAATCATCTACTCGCCTCTCACCTCCAGAACAGGTTTGTAGCTCTAAGCCAAGAGGAGCATGAAAAAACAAAGGGCTTCAACTTTCAAACACACCCACGCATTCCAACACACACACACACACACACTGCTGGCTACTTGGTGCTCAGTCTTGCTCCAGCACTGTGTACCACCCTGCATAAGCATCTTCCAGAAGTTACATTCCTTCCTTGAGAGAAGAGCTGCCAAGAAGAAGGGCTGTGCCCATGACAGCCGCAGAGCCCGTCTATGGTTTCTCAGCTTCTCTCCTTTCCTCTGGGTTTGGCAACAGCCCTTCAACAGCTCCCATGGGCCAACGTGGGCCTGGTGTCGGTGTTGGTGTCGTTCTCTCCTTGGACTCCAGGATCCCTCCCCCAGCAAGGAAGGAAGGCTAATCTCCTCCACGCCAGCTGGGCGTTTCTCTTCCTCAAGGCAGGAACTGTTCTCAGTGTCACACAGAAAGAGAGAGCAAACAGCTCCACAGCCTCCCTCCGATTCCATGCTCCATACCGCGCTCATCTCCCTCTTGCCTTGCCTTCACTTTACCACCCCTCTGTCAGCGTGTCCGTGGCTCTGGTAACTGCTCAGTGTTGGGGCCACAATGCCAACGCTGCAGCCCAACTTCCGCTCCCTGATCTCTCCACTGGGGATTGTCCGCTTATTGGAGATTATCCTCTCCTGCGCAGCCTTCAGCCTCGCGGCCGTCCACCATAACTATGGTGGCTCTTACGGGACCTGGTCCATGTTCACATGGTGCTTCTGCTTTAGCGTCTCCGTTTTGGTTGTGGTTGTGGAGCTCGCCGGCTTGACCGAGTCCTTGCCGCTCTCCTGGCAGGACTTCACCTCGGCCTTCTCCATGCTGGCTGCACTCATGATCTTCACGACCTCCATCATCTACCCGTCAGTCTTCATTCCCAAGTGCTCCAGCTGCAGATACGAGGCTGCGGCAACTGCCATGTCCTGCTTCTGCTTCATCGCCTATGCCGTGGAAGTGGGATTGACTCGTGCCAAACAAGGAGAGGTCAGCAGTTTCCTTGCCACCGTTCCTGGCCTCCTGAAGGTGTTTGAGGCCTACGTGGCTTGCCTCATCTTTTCTTTGGTGTCTGAGAATGGATACTACAAAAAATTTGCAGGCCTACAGTGGTGCCTGGCTGTCTACTGTATCTGCTTTATTGTCACGTTGCTCATCATTGTCCTCACCATCGGACGTTGCCTAGCCTCCTTGCCCATCCCCTTGGAGAAGGCCCTGGTGGGCTACAACATCTTGGCTGTCCTCTTGTATATGACGGCCGCTATTGTATGGCCCATATATAGCTTCAAAAACTTTCCAAGACCTTCTCCGTGTAACTCAAGTAATTGTGCCACCTGGAACAACCTGCTAGGAGTGACCTTCCTCACTTTCTTCAACCTCATCGCCTACATTGTGGACCTGGTGTACTCCTCCAAAATGGTTTTTGTGACCACGCCGGCTTAGTTTGCTCACCCAGGGGAAGAACTCAACCTCCTTACAATAAAGTTTGTGACTGGGATACAAATAGATAGCAACCATCCCCAATCACTTGCCTTTGGTATGGTGCTGGTATTTGAGTTACTGTCTATGCTTTTTAATCTTTTTTGTTGACTTTCTTTGGGAAGCATTTCACCCATTGTTCTTTGGTTTAGGATTGTATTTTGCTGCTGGATCTCTCCTTCCTATGAGCACGGAGCCCCTTCCTTCTTCAGGCTTCCGTGAACTATATGCAACTCATAGAAATGGCACTGTAAGTTGATGCTTCTAGTTTGCAGGCCTGCCTGGTTCATCCTCTGTCATCCTAATTTTTCAGCTGCTTTTAAAATGCCCCTGTTTCTCTTTCCTCCTCCCAATTTCACCCTTTTCTCCTACAGCTTATTTCAATTGCTGCAAGCTGAGTTCAAAATGCGAATGCAACTCTCAGCAGAGGCGGAAGATGAGGAAGTGATGGACTTGCCTTTCCCAGTAGGCTCAGGCAAAAGCAAACTGCTGCAGCCTCTCCTAGCTTGTGGGTTCTACCTCATTAACAACTTTTTGCCATTCTGATGCTGCTCAGCCACACATGTCTTGATTTTCATCTATGAAATGCTGGAGGTTGTGAGTTGGGCCCAGGAAAGTGGATGATGGGTCTGGAACACCCAGCTGCCCAGTGTTTCTGTGGCACTGGCTTTTTAAAACGAAAAAGAAAATGGCAGCTCTTCAAAGAGGAGGTAGTGAGAGGTATTGTGGAATGGGAAAAGAAGTATCAGGATGGAGAAAGGGGAAAGTACAACAGAGCAGGATTTGATTACATTTGAACTTGGGACCTCAGCAGGTAGAACATACTCTTAATAACCTTTGCTCTCAGGTGGGGATACAGATACCGCTGGGGTTTGGTTCTAGGAGCCCCCGTGGATACCCAAACCCATGGATGCTCAAGTCCCATTATATACAATGGTGTGGTTAATTGGTGTCCCTTAAATAAAATGGTGAACAGCAAGTTTTGCTTTTTGGCATTCCCCCCCCCACCTGAATATTTTTGAGCTGTGGTCGGTTTAATCCATGGATACAGAACCTGTGGATATGGAGGGCTGACTGTAACCATTTCCCAACCCCCTTCTGCCTGATATTTTTGCACCTGCTGTGGAATAGACCATGGGAAAAAACTACTTTTTTGAACTACAGTTGTCCCTCCGTATCCACAGATTTGGTATTCACGGATTTAAGTATTCACGGCTTGAAAATATTCTTTAAAAAAAACCAATAATCCAAAAACCATTTTGCTATGCCATTGCATAGAATGGGGCTTGTGTATTCACGGATTTTGGTATCCACAGGGGGTCCTGGAACCAAACCCCAACGAATATGGACAACTGTACATTTCCCGTAATCTCTGGGCAGATTAACCACCAGCCTTTCTGGCTGGGGGATTCTGAGAAAAAAAGAACAAAGTAATGAAGTTCTGGGTAGAGTTCACTTTGTGCTTTTGCAGGATTATACAGTGACACTCAACAGTTGCCCAAAGGACCCTGAAATCCTTTGCACTTCCAGGCAGTTTGGTCATTGGTTCTGTTCTGCTAAGGAATAAAAAGGGTAGTGCTTGTTTCACATGCCATACGCTGACACTGATATTATATATATATATATAATTTGTAATTATAATTTCATTTACATAAAACACACATAAAGAAAAACACATCTACATTGGATATACAAATATCTCTTTTCCTTCCACCCATTCCAATTATGTAATCATTCTATTAAATTATCACAATACATTTTAATTTGAAACCTCAAAAATGTCTTATGTTTAATCATTCTTGACCATAATTACATGTTTTACTGGTATTTTTTAAAGAAACACACAGTAGACCTGTGAGAAAGCATGGGGCTTCTTCATTAATAAATTTTTGTCATCTTGACCAAAGTCTGATATCGCTCGGCCACATCTGTCCCATTTTTCATCTGCAAACTATTGGAGGATATGGAGATCTATTTATTTTTAAATATCATTTGTGTGGATTTAGAACAAACCTCCATATACGTGCACTGGACATGTTGATAATTTAATAACTGTATGAGTTATGGCTTGCTAAATGTAATGTATACATGATTGGTTTTGCCTTGAGGGATGGCCAAAAATGTGGGTTTCATAAACATCCATGGTGCTTAAGAATAATAGCCAGTGTTCATACAACTCCTTTGAGTAAGGACTTAAAAGTTTTTCACATCTTCCTGTTCTTTGCCCCAGGAAGCAACTGATAAACTTAAAAGAGATTGGAAAGTACTATTAGAATATTTTTTTACAAAAACATGGGGACAGACAGCTACGGTCAGAATAGATTAAGAGATTTACTGCTTTCTAGATAGCTGGAACTAATTTGAATATAATGACTTTATAAGCAACAAAGTAATACAAAAAAGTCAGGTGGAAATCCGAATATAGCTTAAAAGGAACATGACATTCACATTCTATTCACTCTCAAGTACAGTAGTAGTTAGGAAACTCTTATGCGTATATGTATTTTAAAATGAAGAAGGGAAAATAGTCCTCTTTGTTTAGTTATGTTGTATTTTTCTTATGATTGTTATTTGCTTTTCAACATTTGTGCTTGGTTAGTTTTGTGTTGTTTTATTCTGTTTTGCATTGATAATTGTGTGTTGGAATAAATATAATTATAAAAAAAGACAGGTAGGATTCTCCTTGTCTTCCATGAGGAGTATTTTCGCTGTTTAGACAGCCTCCTTGAGATGACAGAAAGAGTGCTTTCAGGCATCTTCCATCGTTGCTTGATCTTAAGTCTCTGAGCTGAAATGAAAGCAAACAGGACCTTTTTTGGACAACACCTCCCAAAATCCCCTCAGCCAGCCTGGCCAGTGTTCTGGGAATTCTGTTTCCCCCCCCTCAAAATAACATTTCTAAGCTCTGCAAAGAAAGCACATCATTCCAGCTCCTTCCTGCCAGGAAATGCTTGTGCCAAATAGTTGAGGGCACATACGGTATTTTTGGCGTGGACTTTCAAGCCGGGGTTCTGAAATGTCTCACTTGACAGAGGACAATCTCCAACGAAAATGTCCTTTATTTGAAGACCTGTCCAATACAAGGCCAGTTTCAAGATAAAGAACTCTTCACAGGGAGACCCCAAGGACTGGATATTGACCAACAACACTCAGGAGCATGTGGACAACAGACGCCACATCTGGTACACAGTTTTCCCAATTATGGTGTGATAGATTGTTTCTGTATTTAACCCTCTAATAATTATTATTATTATTATTATTATTATTTATATCCCACCCCTCTACAAAATGCAATCGGGGCGGCTTACAACATTAAAATATATACCCCCAAACCCTCCACCCCACCCCACTCTTAAAATACAATTAAATAATTCAAAAAAATTAAAAAATACTTTAAAATACTAAAAATAAACAATAAATGGTGGCGATAGCAGGATTGGGATAAATTTCTGATGGCCATTATTTTGTTTCTGAATGTGCCTTTGTACATGTAAATGAGCATACAGCTAAAACAAACAACAGCTTTCATGCAAATCTCTTGTTTGGCGAAACATTTCCTCCTTTTTGGCAATGGGTAAGCGGCCCTCCAATGTGTTGGGTGTATGTTTGTCTGCGGATTAGTATTAGTTTGCCACTTAAGGATTGTCCCAGGTTTCCGGGCTAAAACCTGAGACCTAAGGGTGGTCCCTGGGGATGTCATTAAGTGTTCTGCATGAAGTACTAACCACAGTTGCTCACAACTTGTCATTCACACACAGACAGAAAACATATTTTCATACTGAGAAATTAAGAGAGAAACCTTGCCAAAAGGGGCTGTTCCTACAGCAAAGTGAAATGGGACGGGGGCTTATTCCATTTCATTTACTTTCCTGAACATTTAATGCAGCCTATTTGCTTCTAGTCAGAAGTTGATATCAGAGCAGAGTGGAGGGTAAGTCCTGGAGCAACAACAACTGGGAGACAAAGAGGAAGCTAATTTAACACCTTATCGCACGACGCTGTTGCTGCTGCCGATTTTTTTTTTAGTGTTGTCTAAGGTGCACTGGAACGATAAAGCGATTTTCCAAGTTAAAAAGGACAGTGTGGAAAAACACAAACACCCCGTTTTATCACCTAAGGCGAAAATTCAACATGGCGGCAGCAGACACTTCCTCTGTTAGCAAGCCCTACCTCCTGCACTCATCCAGCCAATCAGCTTTGTGCATTCACTTGTATGGGGAAGAAAAGCAAATTGCTTGTCCTAACAAGTAGGAATCGTATTGTCTTGCTGTTTTTAAAAAAAAAATACAGGAAAAGCCATGAAGCCAAAGTGGCTGTTTTTGCCATTTTGGTCCCCCGCTCCTTCCGAATACTGTGCCTTGATGCAGGATCCCATTTAAACAGGTAGGATTCCCAGCAAATTCCATTACGGTAGGTTTATTTTCACCATTTAGATGATTTAGTTAGTTAGATAATTAGTTATACCCTGTTCTTCGGCCACAAGGCTATCAGAGCGGCTTACAAATTGTTTTAAGCAATAGCAATTTGCACATCTACACTGCATTAAGCAGTTTCCAATATGTGTTTGCCAATTGCCCCCACAAGCCGGGTCCTCATTTTACCGACCTACGAAAGGATGGAAGGCTGAGTCAACCTTGGAGCCCTTGGGACTGGACTTGCAACGTGGTGACTTGCAGTACTGGCATTTAACCATTGCACCACCAGGGGTCCTTTCTGAGCATGTGAAACCCCAGAGTAGTACAGTATAATGGTTGGGTTGCCAATCCACCAAGTTGGCTGCGTTTCACCCTGTGTTTATGCATATCACCCAGTGCCTATTTGGACCATGGCCTACCTGGGATGCCAAGCTTCTGTACTGTAAATATACAGTTGTCCCACCGTACCCATTGATTTGGTATCCACGGATTTAAGTATTCACGGCTTGAAAATACAGTTGTCCCTCTATATTCATGAATTTGACATTCACGGATTTAAGTATTCACGGCTTGAAAATATCCTTAAAAAATACTAATCCAAAAAGCAAACCTTGATTTTGCCATGTTATATAGGGGACACCATTTTGCTATATGCCATTGCATAGAATAGGACTTGAGTATTCACAGATTTTGGTATCCATGGGGGGTCCTGGAACCAAACCCCAGTGAATATGAAGGGACAACTGTATTCATGGCTTGAAAATATTCTTTAAAAATAATAATCCAGAAAGCAAACCTTGGTTTTGCCATCTGATATAAGGGACACCATTTTGCTAAGCCATTGCATATAATGGGACTTGAGTATTCACGGATTTGGGTATCCACGGGGGTCCTGGAACCAAACCCCAGCAAATACGGAGGGACAACTGTGTGCTTTAAAAAATAATCATCCAAAAAGCAAACCTTGATTTTTCCATCTGATATAAGGGACACCATTTTGCGATGCCATTGCATCTCATGGGACTTGAGTATCCACGGTTTTTGGTATCCACAGGGGTTCTGGAACCAAACCCCAGGGAATATGAAGGGACAACTGTATGCTTTAAGAAATAATCATCCCAAAAGCAAACCTTGATTTTGCCATTTGATCTATGGGAGACCATTTTGATATGCCATTGCATCTCATGGGACTTGAGTATTCACGGTTTTTGGTATCCACGGAGGGGGGTGTCCTGGAACCAAACCCCAGTAAATTTGAAAGGGACACCCATAAACGTAATTGAGGTTTTGGCAGTGCTCGGCCACCAGGGGGCGCGCTTTCCCTTCCCTCTGCTTAATAGAAGGCTTAAGCCCAGCCAATCAGAAGCCTCCTTTTCAGAAACGGTCTTTCATTGTCCGCGGAATTCTCCGCTAGCCGCGTTCTGATCTTGCAGAAGCTCTGCTGGGGCGAAAACTTGCGCACCCCGCGGAAGGCAAAGAGGTTCTTTTGCAGAGCAGAAAAAGAGAAATGTAGGTGCTTCGGGGACAGAAGGAAAAGGAAGCCAAGGCTTCCCCTCTCTGCCTAGGCTAAGTGTTTCCCAAACTCTGGTCTTCCAGCTGTTTTGGACTTCAGCTCCCAGCATCCCTGATCACTGATCAAGGTGGCTGGGACTTCTGAGAGTTGAAGTCTGAAACCCCTGGAAGACCAAAGTTTGGAAACCACCGAATTGGTATCCGGGATGAAAATATTGTAGCCCTCCAGACATGGGGGGACTGCAAGTCCCAGCAGCCAGGATAGCCAGTGGTAAAGTATGCTGGGAGCTGCCATCCCATAACAGGGTATTGAAGAGGGGAAGGAATTTCCTGGGATGATTTGGTCCTCTAGCAAACAAGGGCCACATCCAGACTATACAAATAATCCAGGGTGAAACAGGATTATTTGCCGTGGCTTCTTCCTATGAGATTTGTAGTTTGGTGAGGCACCAGCACTCTTTGGCAAAAAAGGCTAAAGACCTGGTAAAGCTACAAATCCCAGGATTTCATAGGAAGAAGCCATGGCAAATAATCCCGTTTCAAACTGGGTTATTTGTGTAGTGTGGATTTGGCCATAGAGTTGGGAGGGTAGGAATTGGAGGTGATGGAGTGTGTGTGTGGGGGTGTCTTTTTTTATGACGGGATGCTGATATAGACCCCTTTTTTCATTTGTTCTTCTTTTCAGATTATTGGCTTTGCTTTGAGAAGGATTCACCCATTCCCTTAATAGAATTGTCTTCCATTAATCAAAGAAAACATGAAGCCAGCAGCAAAAGTGAAGACCTCGATTCATACCTTGGTAATTTGGCGGTGAGGGGGAATGCTTTTGCAAAACACTCCCTTGAATGTCCTTAAAACAAAGAAACATCAGCTGGTGTAGGATACTACCACTTGCTGAGACATGGGCTGTAAGTCATAGAATCATAGATTTGGAAGAGACCCCAAGGGCCATCTAGTCCAACCCTTTGCCATGCAGGAATATACAATGAAAGCATTCCCAACAGATGTCCATACGGCCTCTGTATAAAAAACTCCAAAGAAGGAAACTCCACCACACTCCCAGGCAGTGTATTCCACTTCCGAACAGCTCTTACTGTCAGGAATTTCTTCCTAATGTTTAGGTGGAACCTCTTTTCCTGTAGTTTGAATCCATGTTAATTCTTTTTAATGTCCAGTCACAAACTAGGTTATGCTAACTATCCCAGTGAATATCACATCTTAGATCTCCCAGCTGATGGTCTAACCACTACACCACATAGAATCATAGAGTTGGAAGAGACCACAAGGGCCATCGAGTCCAATCCAATTCTGTGATGCAGGAATACACAATCCAAGCTTTCCCGACAGATGGCCACCTAGCCTCTGTTTAAAAACCTCCAAAGGAGACTCCACCACACTTCCAGGCAGTGAATTCCACTTCCAAACAGCTCTTGCCATCAGGAAGTTTTTCCTAATGTTTAGGTAGAACCTCTTTTCCTATAGTTTGAACCCATTGCTCCGTGTCCTAGTCTCTGGAGCAGCAGAAAACAAGTTTGCTCCATCCTCAGTATGGCATCCCTTCAAATATTTGCACATGGCTATCATGTCCCCTCTTAACCTACTCTTCCCCAGGCTAAACATACCCAGCTCCCTAAACCATTCCTCATGGCGCATGGCTTCCAGATTAGAATGAAAGGACTTTGGCAACCCACTTGATTTCCAGGCTGTTTTAGGGTGCTGGATTTTTTTGAGCCATTAAAAAAAAGTCTGGTTCCCGGCTACCTGAGGGGATTCCAAGTTGTCCTGCTTCTGGAGGCTGGACCGGCTGCATGAGATGTAGGGCCTTTTCTGTTATGGCCCCTGAATGCCAAAACAATTTTTTTCTGAAATGTATTTCTCTGTCAACCTCAGAGGAAGGTAAGGGCAAACCCCCCCTGAACAAATTCAGCCAAGAAAACCCTGTGATAGGTTCGCCTTAGGGTCACCATAAGTCAGAAATGACTTGAAGGCACACAACAAGAAAAAAGTTACCTCTGCCTGAATGCTCTCTCTCTCTCTCTCTGGCTTTTCTTTGCAAACGAAGATTCAGGAAGGACTCATCCCGCACTTTCTGCAAGCGTGCTGATGACTAAAAAGGCCAATCCGAGATAAACAAGTCCGGTTGCAGAAAGCACAGCAGAAGGTCTCCTTGGGTGATGTTTCCGGGTTGCGATTCTTTCTGCGTTGTCGTTTCTCTTCAAGACTTGTTCAGTGTGAGCTCTCAAATAAGGCTGCAACATTGTGGATAGTGCATCTCCATGCCTACCAATGTGAGGCCAGGGCGGACCATACCTGAATGCTACCCTGATGGCATAGAGCAAACTCCACTAAGCTGGTACCCTTCAGATGTGTGGAACTACAACTCCCAGAAATTTGGCTGTGAGATTCAGGGAGTTCCCACTTGTCTGGAGGACAGCATGCTGGGCAAAGCTGGCACAGAGTATAAGGCACCACTTGGGTTCCTATTGCCAGTTTTTCCACTTTGAAGCCTCTGGTATTTTGCAGAGGTTCACAGTGGCTGGTGGGAAAATTCAAATACCTCTAGACTAAGCAGTGGAACCAGTCAAATGTGTCACTCTTCCTTCCTCCTCTCTTCTTCTTTCCATAACTCCCAAACAAAGCGCCAAAGAGGATCCCATAACCGGAGTGAAACCTCTGAGTTCACTGAGAAGGAACGAGAGATTATGGCAGACATTGAATTGAGGAAACTGCAGCAACAGTTCCGGATCATGGTGGAGAGCCGGAAGTCTTTGGGGTTCAAGACTCAGCAGCTTGTGTTCCAGCAGGAGTGAGTGAGGGAAAGTTATAAGAATTTCCAAAGGATTCATCCTGCTAGTCTGGTACAACAAAGAAAAATGAAAGAGTCTTGTGGCATCTTAAGATGTGCAGATATTTTTATTTTATTTTATTTCAAGTATTTCTGTATTGCCTCTCAGCCCAGAAGGGCTCCTGAGGGGATGACCAAATACAGTCAGCCCTGCATATCCACGGATTCTGCATCCATGGCTTGAAAATATTCCCAAAAACAAAATTCCAAAAAGCAAACCTTGATTTTTCCATTTTATATAAGGGACACCATTTTACTACACCATTGTATATAATGGGACTTGAGCATCCACGGATTTTGGTATTCGCAGGGGATCCTGGAACCAAACTCCAGTGGATACCAAGGGCTCCCTGTAAAAACCAAGTAAAACAATAAGAAAAGAAAAAAACATTTTAAAAATGCATTAAGATCTATATGTATATCTATGTCTGTCTGTCTATCTATCTATCTATCTATCTATCTATAGATATAGATATAGATATAAATAAAATGCTTGGGTATGTTTCCTTTCCCAGTATGCTGATTGGCCACTTAGGAAACATACCCAACCAATCCTCTCCCTCCTCTCCCTCCCCCTTGTGAGGCTGGGGTGTGTGGATTGTGAGGTGGAGAAGGAATTGGCATGTGAGTGGTGATTGGCTGAGGGAGTGAGAGGAGGGTGGCGATTGGTTGGGTAGGTTTCCTAAGCAGCCAATTGGCACACTGGGAAACGAAACATACCCAAGCGTTGTGTGTGTGTGTGTGTGTAGATAGATAGATAGATGCTGCCCTGAGATCCCATAATCTGGGGCAGGATATAAATAATAGAAAATTAGGAATAAGAACAACAAAAATAACAATAGTACATGGTTGATGACAGTGGCAAGAGGTAAATAATTAAAATCAAGTAAGATATGAATTTTCTAATAAGAAAAGAGGAAGCAATGGCAAACCTTCTCTAAACAAATTTTGCCAAGAATACCCTATGATTAGTTCACCATAGGGTACCATAAGTCAGAAACAAACTGAAGGCACACAACAAGAAGAAGAAGCCAACAGCTTCACCATATCTGGTAGCAGGGAGTTCCACATGCATGTTTTACCTTATGTGAACAAATTCTTACCTAAAAAAATTTCTATGCAAAAGAAAAAAGCATAAAACATCATGTTTTTCCAAGTTTTTGGAAGTGGGTTGTTGGTTGCTAAATGCCTTTGTACCATTCACGCACACTTTCTTTCCCTCTCTCCCTCTTGTTGCCAAAGAAAACAAATCCACGCTTTGAAGCAAGACAACAATGAGATCAGTTTACTCCAAAGTCTCATCCAATCTCCCCACAACTTACTAATGGATCAGCGGAACTACCTGGACCTCAAATTCCTTTTGCAGACCAAAGATCAATGCAATGCTTGTATCAGAGCCACCAAGGCTTTGATCGTGGAACTTGACGACAAGGTATTGCTCTTGAGACTTTTTTGGGAATGTGTAGTGTGAAAGCATCCATCGCTGCCCCCTTCCCCAAACCCCCAGATCTGCAGCTTCTGCTTTAGGTTTCTCGGTTTACAAAAGCTTACACAGAAATTTATTTAGCATTTATGTCATTCTAATGCCGGGGTTCGTTCAGGGACCAGTTCAAAGCTGGTTCACAATTGACTTATAAATCTTCCTATATGCGCTGCTCCCAGGCTTTGGAACTCCCTCCTTAAGGAGTCTATACGAGGGGAGGAAATGTGAATTGATGCAAACTTGTGCAAATTTGAAGCAGGGTTGACATGTCCTAATGGTGTTTGGCAAAATCGCAGGCATATGAGGCTATCCGTTTTTGCTACCAACGGGCATGCCTGCGATTTAAAATGGCAGCCATGACTTGTGTTTTTATTTTTACCAGTTGCCACTGCCAAACATTTTTTTAAAAAGGCATATCGAAGGTGCCAATGTGCAATAGTGCACTATTCCGCTTAACTAAACAGGCAAAATAAAAGAAAAGGGCTGTTTCATCACATTAGCGCTCCCTCGCTAAAGCAAAAATCCAAGATGGCAGTTCTGGGATGCTTGCCTTCTAAGCAATCCCCGCCTCCTGCTCCCATCTGGCCAATCAGCTTTCTACTTCTGCTTTTCTGGGGTATGCAAATAAATGCGATTGCCTGTCCTAACGATCGCTAATGTGCATACTTCACAGAGTTTTTTTAAAAAATTGGGGAAAGCCCCCCCCCCAGGACTGTTCCCTCAGGATTTATGGTGGATTTGGCCCCTCTCCTTCTGAATACGGATGAATTATGGGGGATCCCATTAGGACAGGTAGGATTCTAAGCAAAATCTAAAAGGATTATTTTCACCATGTAGACAAGCCCCCGGATGGCTTCATCTTTGCTGTCCTTCTGGCCAACGAGTGAAAACTCTTCTGTCCCAACAGGCTTTCAGAAACTGACTGGAAGGGCTTTTAAGAATACCCTTGCTTTATCTGTTGTCTTTTAATGGATTTGCTTAAATTCTATCAACTGTATTGCAAGTTTAATTGCATTTTAATTATTATTAATTTTTGCATAGTATTTTTTCTGTATGTCTTTGTACTTTTATTTGTATGTGTTTTGAGTTTTGTAAGCTGTCCTGAGTCCCAGTTTTGGGGGGGGGAGGTGAGCTACCGATGGAGCTGACAAGCTCTCTGGACCTTCAGAGCTGTTCAGACTTCATTCATTTGTTCATTCATTCAGTGTTTGGTTATACTTAAATGTTGTCTTTCCTCCTGTGGTGGCATTTATAGCTGTCATTTGCTCCTAGAATTATCTTGGTCACTTTTCCTGCCGCCTTTGGCTGTTTAAACAAGCATTTCTAAATGATGAACTGAAGTTTTAATATACTGCAATGCAAGAAATTTGGGAACAGAAGGAAAATTTCATTTTGGAGGACAGAATTCTTATATGGGGGACAATCCCCTCCCCAGGGGCTACACCCCTGACCCCCTCTCACCATAAGAATCTTAGTAACTTTTTTCTTTTTCGTATTCTTCTTTTAGATATTGCAGCTGGAAAGTAAGCTTAAAAAGCAAAAATTCCTTTTGATCAGAATGAGGCAGGAATATGAAGGAAAGCGGCTTCAGAAACGGATTTACCTGTTGGATAACCGCCTCAATCAAGTGAGCCATGTGAATAACAAACTTGTTGGAAAACAGTGTCCGCAGAGGAAAAAGGGGAGACAAGTCTCCAAGTGTTTTGTAGATGGTCTTTATTTATTCTTTGAAACAAGCCCAATGTGTTTCGACCTAGGTAATTGATGCAGTTACAGAGGAATTCATAGAATCATAGAATCATAGAATTGCAGAGTTGGAAGAGACCACGAGGGCCATCCAGTCCAACCCCCCTGCCACGCAGGAAATCACAATCAAAGCATCCCCGACAGATGGCCATCCAGCCTCTGTTTAAAGACCTCCAAGGAAGGAGACCCCACCACGCTCCGAGGGAGTGTGTTCCACTGCCGAACAGCTCTTACTGTCAAAAAGTTCCTCCTCATGTTGAGGTGGAATCTCTGTTCCTGGAGCTTGCACCCATTGCTCCGTGTTCCAGTCTCTGGAGCAGCAGAAAACAAGCCTGCTCCATCCTCAGCATGACATCCCTTCAAATACTTAAACAGGGCTATCATATCGCCTCTAAACCGTCTTTTTTCCAGGCTAAACATACCCAGCTCCCTAAGTCTCTCCTCATAAGGCATTGTTTCCAGACCTTTCACCATTTTAGTTGCCCTTCTCTGGACACGCTCCAATTTGTCAATATCCTTTCTGAATTGTGGTGCCCAGAACTGGACACAGTATTCTAAGTGAGGTCTGACCAAGGCAGAATAGAGCGGCACTATTACTTCCCTTGATCTAGACACTATACTTCTATTGATACAGCCCAAAATTGCATTGGCCTTTTTAGCTGCCGCATCACACTGTTGGCTCATGTTCAACTTGTGGTCTACTAGGACTCCTAGATCCCTTTCGCATGTAGTCTCATTCAGCCAGGTCTCTCCCATCCTATATTTATGCATTTCATTTTTCCGCCCTAAATGCAGTACTTTACATTTCTCCGTATTGAATTTCATTTTGTTAGCTTTGGCCCAGCTCTCCAGTCTATCAGAGGAAGTTGGCCATAGTCTTCTTCTGAGGCTGAGAGAGTGTGACTTGCCCAAGGTCACCCAGGGAGTTTCCATGGCTGAGCAGGGATTTGAACCCTGCAGGCCCTGAGTCCTAGTACAGCACTCCAAGCACTACACTATGCTGGTTCTTAAGATTTATTCAAAAGAGATTTCCCATCACTACCTTCTGAGGCTGAGAGAGTGTGACTCACCTGAGATGACCCAATGGGTTTCCGTGGCCAAGAGGGGATTCAAACTGTGGTCTCACTGAGTCCTAGCCCAGCACTCAAATCACTACACCACGCTGGCTCTCTTATCACCTGCTACTTGTTCCTTTTTAGCCAAACAATGACCCTGGTATCTTCCAGAGCTGGAAGAGGGGTTACTTGTTGGGACTACAATATCCAGAATCCCTCCCCATCTGTTTGTGTGATCCCCAGACACCATGGATTCCCCTCCCCCTGGAAAAGAAATATGGTTCTTGTTGGGTTTTTGTTTGTTTTTTTAAAGAAAAAGAGGTCTGGACGCTATGCCCTATGAGGAGCGGCTTAGGGAGCTGGGTATGTTTAGCCTGGAGAAGAGAAGGTGAAGAGGGGACGTGATAGCCATGTTTAAATATTTGAAGGGATGTCATAGTGAGGATGGAGCAAGCTTGTTTCCTGCTGCTCCAGAGACTAGGACACGGAGCAATGGGTTCAAACTACAGGAAAAGAGATTCCACCTAAACATTAGGAGGAACTTCCTACGGGTAAGAGCTGTTTGACTGTGGAATATGCTGCTTCGGAGAATGATGGAGTCTCCTTCTTTGGAGGTTTTTAAACAGAGGCTGGATGGCCATCTGTTGGGAGTGGTTTGCTTGTGTATTCCTGCAGGGCAGGGGGTTGGACTAGATGGCCCTTGTGGTCTCCTCCAACTCTATGATTCTATGAAGAGAATCCAACCACAATAAATCTCCAACAAAAAGTCCTTTGAGGAAACGGGAAGTCTGGTCACTTTTGGTTGCGTTTTGCCATGCCTGACATGGCCTTCCCTGACCCCAGAGTGCTTAAAACTTTGCCAGCTCCACTTGGCAAAAATGCAACCTTGGTTGATGTTTCTTCTTCTTTTTCTTCTTTTCTCTGTCTCTCCAGTTAACAATTCATTTCGACACAGTTTTGACCATAAATGCCAAGCTCCGGGAAGAGATTGCAAACTTGCAGATCCAGACTTCTGTTTTTAGCAGCATTTACTGGAGTCTATATAGGCAGCTGGAACAGCAAAGGAAAACCATAGACTCATCCATTGAGCGCTCGATGCAGGCTTACGAGCAAAGGTGAGAGAGTCAGCAGGACACTGACGCCGGGATTCAGGGTACAGATTTCTTGGTAGCACTCAGTTCTGGGCCGACCCTCGCAGGATCACCCCAAGGATCCCAGAAGGTGCAAAAGTAGATCTTTTTGAAGTAAGGGTCTCCAGGCAGACTACACGACAGGGCTCCTGTACCTTTCATAATTGTATGCAGAGGGATCTGGTAGCACCTTTGAGACAAACTGAGGGCTTGTCTATACAAGGGGGAGAAACGTGCATTGATGCGCACTAACACCAGTTCGAAGCAGCTCCTATGTGTCTTAATGGTTTTTTTGGCAACGTCTCATGCATCCGCTTTCACTATTCCAATGGGCATACCTGTGAATCAAGATGGTGGGTGCAAGTGAATTACTCCCATTTTTATTGTCACCAATTGCTGCTGCCAAACAGTATTTTGTTTAAAAGTATATCTAAGATGTGAAAGTGAGATATTCTGCCTAAATCAATAGAAAAAGAAAAGAAAAAAGTTTGTTTCGTCATCTCAGCACACAATTGCTACGGCGAAAATCCAACATAGTGATTCTGGGTGCTTGCCTTGTTAGCAAGCTTTACCCCCTGCGCACATCCAACCAATCAGCTTTCTACTTCCACTTTTATTGGAAATGTGAATCAAAGCAAGTTGGTTGTCCCAATGAGCGGGAATATGCATTCCCCATGGAGCTTTTTAAAAAATACAGGAAAAGCCACAAAGGTTTTTCCTGTGGAGTTTTTTGTGGTTTTGACCCCCCTACTTCTGAATATAGTGGACTGATGTGGGATGCCATTTAGACAAATCATATTCTCCTCAAATTCTATGAGTATTTTCTTTAGACAACCCCTGGGAGAAAGATGTTGTAGCATAAGCTTTCATAGACTACAAGAGAAGTCTTAGTCTTATCACATTACACTATTAAAGCACTTTATTCCACTTTAACTGCTATGGCTGCCTTTTGTGGGATTATGTGGTTTGTAGTTTAGTGAGGCCTAAGAGCTTTCTGGCTGACAATGCTAAATCCCCCTCCCTCAGTCTCAAAGGTGCTACAAGACCCCCTTCCATACTGAGATTCCAGGGTAAAATCCCTGCTCAGCCATGAAAACCCACTGGGTGACCTTGGGCAAGTCACACACTCTCAGCCTCAGAAAAACCCATAAGAGGCTCGCCTTAGGGCCATCATAAGTCAGAAACGACTTGAAGGCACGCAACAGCAACAACAATCCTAGGACCTGGGCTGCCCACAACAGGGTGAAGATGGGTACAGCTTTTGCATGGCAAAGTGGATAATATAACTTCAAACCCCAGGACTGTGTCTAGTTTGACACTACAGTAGGACCCATGTATCCATGGGGGATTGGTTCCGGGGGCCCGTGGATACTGAAAACCATGGATAACAGAGAATACCATTGAAAATAATGGGACTTCTGGTTTAAAATACCATAGAGTTGCCTTGCATTGCATGGTTTGTGAGGTTAGGGATATTTCCGATCCCAATGGGAATTCCCATGTTGCTTCAGGTTGTGCTTGTGGTTGGATTTGGGATATACAGGTTGTCCCCTGTATCCACAGGGGATATGTTCCTGAACTTACTGTTTAAAAGTGAAACCGTGGATAATAGCAAACCCTATTAAAATAAAGGATTTCCGGTACAAACCAACCATAGAGTAGCATTGGAGGACCTAGTGATTCCAAGAGAGAATGCCTCACTAAGCATTTATGGAATCCTGGGATTTGTAATTTAGTGAGAGGCTTTATATTTTCTGAAAACTTTAATACCATTGTTCGGGGTGGTGGGTACACTAGAGAATTCTAAATATATCCTGAAATTACTACTCCCAGGATTCAATAGGATAGAGCCATTTACGCAGCTCAGATAAACTCCTGGGTTTTATCATCCTGGTCTGTTTTCATACACTTTACACACCCACAATCCTCCATACCAAGTATTTGATTTCCTGTCCCCCACGTTTCAGGACAGAAGCCCTTGCAAGAATCTCCGCCATGAAGGAACGGCGTGCCAAGGACCTGACATCGTTCAACGTTGAGTTTCGGGACTTGGAACGGATCTACAACCATGAGACCAAGCTGAAGGCCTTTATGTTCATGAAACTGGTGGACCGCTCTGAATTTGAGGAGGAGGCCAAAAAGGAAGAAGGTACCATGATGTGAAGAAAAAGAACTTGCATGAACTATTTACACCGGGGGGGGGGCACTTTGAGATAGGGTGTGTGTTTGTTGTCATGTTCCTTCAAGTTGACTCTAGTTTGTGGCAATTCTGTTGTAGGGTTTTCTTGCTGATATTTCTTTAGAGGTTTTTGCTCTTGCCTTCCTCTTAGGTTGAAAGAATATGATCTGCCCAAGATCACCCAGTGGGTTTCCATAGCTGAGCTGGGATTTGAACCCTGGACTCCTCGAGTACTTGTTGGACACTCAGGACTTTTTCGGACAAGTAAAATGCAATGGAAGCAGCCTCGCCACGTTGCGAGGCTGCTGCGCTGCAGGGCGTCCCTTTCGGATGACGCCTGTCCCTGCCGGTACTGTTGCGGTATTACATTTGATATTACATTTGAGTGTAATATTTTGGCAATTTTTACTCACGAAAGTTGATCGTGAATAAAAATCACCAAAATATTACACTCAAATGTCTCTGCGGTACCGCAACACTACCGGCAGGGACGGGCATCATCCGAAAGAGACGCCCTGCAGCGCAGCAGTCTCGCAACGTGGCGAGGCTGCTTCCGTTGCATTTTACTTGTCCGAAAAAGTCCTCAGCCCACTACACCACACACTAGCTGCTTGTCTTCATGATGAAAATACTTCTCATAGAATTCACAATGGACTCATCTGTACAAGCCAAAAAATACAGTAATGGCATTTTGCAGTAGCTGTGACTTGTCTTAATGGGTTTTTTTGCCCCTAAAAGCTTTGCATGCCCACAGCAGCCATGAGTGAATTACTTGCATTTTTACCTACTGTAATCTGCCACTGCAAAAAAAAAATTTTTTTTTAACTATTTGCACTGTGTGCTGGAGTGATATTTTGCTTTTGCAATAAAAAAGTAAAGAAACAACACCCTGTTTTCTCACCTTAGTGCTCGCTCACTAAGGTGAAAATCTAATATGGCAGCACTGCACACTTGCCCTGTTAGCAAGCTCCGCCCCCTGCACTTATCTGGCCAATCAGCTTTGTGCTTCCTCTTGTATGGGACACCCATTCTAGCCACTGAGTGATGATGAGCTGCATCCATCTGTGTGAAGCCATTCCCCAAGCATGGAGCAATTGAGTGGCAAAAAGCCCAAGAGAATTCCATACAGGCACAGATAGTGAAAGAAAACAAGCAGTATCGCCTTCTGAAATGTAAGAAACAATTGGTTGTTATGTGTCTTCAAATCAATTTTGACTTACGGTGATCCCACCATAGGGTTTTCTTGGTATGATTGATTCAGAGGTTTTGCATTTGATGTCTTCTGAGACTGAGAGAGTGTGATTTGCCCAGGGCCACCCAGTGGATTTTCATGTCTGAATGGAAATCCAAAATCTGGACTCCTGGAACCTAGTCCAACACTCAAACCACTACACCATGCTGCCTCTGCATTGTTGTATGCCTTCACATTGACTCTGACTTATTGTGGGCTGAGCGTACAGTTTTCTTGACAAAGCTTACTTAGAGGAGGTTTGCCTGCTTTCTTCTGAAGCTGAGAGAGTGAGACTCACCTAAGGTGGCTTAATTGGTTTCCATGACTGAGCAGGGATTTGAACCCATTGCTAGTCCAACAACAAACCCATTAATGCATTGACCAAAAACCTATGTTGGAGTTGTGTAGCATGACACTCCATGTGTGATGTTACATATTCATTATGCAATGCAGCCCTTGTGTTGAATGGAAGCCTTGCACAGCCTGCAATATGCAGCACTTGCCAAATCCACACTACACAAATAATCCAGTTTGAAACTGGATTATTTGCCGTGGCTCCTTCCTAACGAATCCTGGAATTTGTAGTTTGGCAAGGCATCGGCACTCTTTGGCAGAGAAGTCTAAAGACCTGGTAAAACTACAGATCCCAGGATTCCATAGGAAGGAGCCATGGCAAACAATCCAGTTTCAAATGGAATTATTTGTATAGTATAGATTTGGCCTCTGTTTCTACACCTTTGATCTGAATGTGGACCTTCCAAATGTCCAACTGCTTCCCTAGGAGAACTTACCCATGTGGAAGACAACCGGATTCTAGCTGTAATTGTACAAAGATGGACCCAAATTCAGCGGCATGTCTTTATGATCTTACTATCACCCTTCTGATTGCTATTAGTAGCAACAGTAGCAGGAGCTACTGGGCAGAGCGAATTATTTTTCACAAGGAATATCTGGTTAGGTTAGCATCCTCCATCTGAATAGATCCCCCTGCCAATTCATTTGTTTTTAGCTCTGAAGGCAAAGAAGCGGGCCAAGACCAAAGGGGAAACTTTGGAGAGCTACGAGAAGGCATACAAGAACTTATTGGAGCTGGCAGAAAATGGTGACATTGACCAACTGGTGGATGACTTCATTGAAAAGGAGGAGAAGAATTTTGCTCTCTTCAGCTACGTCACGGAACTGAACAATGAGAATGACCGGCTGCAGAAAGACATTGAAGACATGCAGGTCAGTTCCTTCATTGTGTTGATTTGTTGTTATTTTCCATCAAGTTGACTTTGACTTATGGTGACCCTATGAATGAAAGACTTCCAAGAGGTCCAGACTACTTGAAAGACCGTATCTCCCCATACAAACCTGCAAGGGCACTAAGATCATCAGGGGAAGGCTTTCTCTTGGTCCTGCCACCATCGTAGGATCGTCTGGTGAAGACATGAGAGAGAGAGATTGAGCCTTCTCAGTGGCTGCTCCCAACCTCTGGAATGCCTTTCCATGGGAGACTTGGCTGGCCCCCTCCCTGCTTTTCTTTTGCCAGAAGGCAAAAATGTTTTTATGCAAGCAGGCTTTTAATACATAGCTGGGCTTATGTAGGTTTTTATTGGGGTATGTTTTTAGTGTGTTCTTTATATAGATATATTTTTTAACAAGCTGTACCCAGTGTAACATATGCCATTATAGTAGATTTGAAAGGTTCACATGGTTCAGCTACACATTGTTATTTTAGCCCCCAAAAACACATTTTGCAGTAGTATACCACCTACATTTGACTGTATTTCCCATTGGGGACTACTTTTATGATTTATCATCTTTCTAAATTTCTAAAATATTGCATTGTTTTACATGTGGGTGGTGAGTGTCTGAGGGAGTGAGAGGAGGGAGGGACCCTTGTGAGGCTGAGGGCCCCCTGACTGGTTTACTGGATAGCCAGGGAGCTGGTGGTGGCAGCGAGGGCCGGTGTGGTTTATTGAGCCCTATCCTGGCTTGGCCCCATATCTGCCTCAGGGGTGGAGAGGACTGCCCAGGGACAGAACAGGACAAATGCCCTGCATCATATGGACTGCAGGGCTCTGAGACAAGGGCAAGATGGGGTATTTGGCCCCTCTAGACAAGGCTCTAGTGTAGTCAAGAAACCACCAGAATGAGACTTGACCCTACTAGGGTTAAGTCCTAGTTCCAGGGAGGAAACCATTCCCCCCATAACTGCAGCTCCAAGTATAACCTGTCTTGGAGTAGTGTAGTGGCAAACCTCTGTAGCCATCCTGGTATTTCTACAGTCTAGGGTGACATTGCCTTTTCATTCTGTGGCACCGTTAGACGAACCTTTCTGTGAGCTCTTTTCACAGAGTCAAAAGCGAAGCTGAGGTTGGTGAACAAGCTATGTGCCATGGCTGAACTTAAGCTGATGGGCCTCTTATGTTTTGCAGACTGAAATGAGCCAGTTGAGAGCCAACCAGAAGAAAGATGAAGATGAAGCCCACAGCAAGCTGAAGGAACTGGAAGTATGTTGAGAAGAGGGCGCTGTGTGGATGAATGGGAACTGTTTTTCATTTACTACTTGGTTCTCCTATTCTGACCACAAACAGGAGCCCATAGGATGCAACTGACACCCAAGGGTGAGGTGACTTGGTTAAATAGACAGGAGACACAGAGTTGGAGGACTTGGGTTAGCTCTGGACAAAACACTTGCTCCAGTGGGGTATAAGGTACAGCTCTGGCCTTTTCTCATGTTCCTTGCACCTCACACTATCCCAAAGAGTGCAGGGCATTAAAATTGTAGGCCTCTGGGCTGGAACCTGGCACTTTATTGCCTCTCAATCACATCCTGCCTTGTAGAATAGAGTCATAGAGTTGGAAGAGACCACAAGGACCATCTAGTCCAACCCCCTGCCTTGCAGCAATACACAATGAAATCATTCCCAACAGATGGCCATCCACCCTCTGTTTAAAAACCTCCCAAGAAGGAGACTCCACCATACTCTGAGGCAATGATTCCACTGCCCAGAAGCTCTTATTGTCAGGAAATTCTCCCTAATGTTTAGGTGGAATCTCTTTTCCTGTAGTTTGAGTCCATTGCTCCGCGTCCTAATCTCTGGAACTGCAGAAAACAAGCTTGCCCCATCATCAATATGACATCCCTTCAAATATTTAAATATGGCTATCATGTCCCGTCTTCACCTTCTCTTCCCCAAGTTAAACCTACCGTACCCAGCTCCCTAAGCTGGTCCTCATAGGGCATCATGGCTTCCAGTCCTCCCACCATTTTGGTCGCCCTCCTCTGGACATGTTCCAGCTTCTCAATATCCTTGTTGAACTGTAGTGCCCAGAACTGGACATTGTGTTGTGTGTTGCCCATGTCAACTGTGCCATGCTGGCTAGGGGATTCTGGCACTTGTCCAGAACAGTAACTTCCTTAAGCTCTGGACTATGTCCTACTCCATGGTACCCTATCATCCAGGGGGTGCTGAGCCCATCTGCTTTGTCTGATAGGACCAGCTCCAGAAGACGACTGAAGGCGCCAATCGGGCGGAGTACAAACTGAAAGAGAGCAGGAAGATCCTGGACCAGCTGAAATCCTCCGTGGGCATCTTCTTCAGGGAGATGGACTGCGATGCCACCAAGATCAAGGAACACCTGGGCGAGAGTGGAGACATCACAGACCAAAACCTGATGGCTTATTTAAGTGCGTGAGCACCCTAGACTGAACCACTTCTCCCAGGGCATCTTTGACAGGGACTCTGGTCCTTGTGTGTGCACAGGGAGGGTTGTGGGGTTTACCCAAGAGCTTTCTATAGGGCAAAGGTTGGAAACCTCTTTCAACCTGAGAGCCCAAGTTCCCTTTCAGAGAGGTCTGTAGAAGAGCAGCAGTTTGCCGCAAGTGATTTACTTGCGTTAGTTCTTCGCCGCCGCTGTGTGTTTTTTTTTTAAGTCATTCAAGGTGCACTGGAGCAATAGAGCAATTTTTCAATTTTATAGGAAAGTAAAGCAAAAAATAGCTAAGGCGAAAATCCAACATGGCAGCAGCGGACACTCACCCTGTTAGCAAGCCCCGCTCATGCCCGGCCAATCAGCTTTGTGCTTCCCGTTGAGTTTCCTGTTGTTCAATTGTCCAAAAATGAGCAGGAATTCGCACCCCCTCGCATTTTTTTTAAAAAAGCACAGAAAAGCACAGAGGAGCTTTTACTGCGTTGTTTTTGCTGTTTTGGGGCCCCCTTCTTCCAAATAGTGTGGATTGGTGCAGGAACCCATTTAGACAGTTAGGATTCCCAGCGAATTCCATGAGGGGTATTTTCACTGTCTAGAGAAACCCCATGTCTCCCTGAGTCATACCCCAGCACTCAAACCACTGTGCTATACTGGCCCACCTATATGATTCCTACCCCTGGTATAACGCATCCTGTGTTTCTGGCCTCCCCCAAACTATACAGGCATTATTGAGAAGAAAAGCAATGACCTTCTGTTGATCGAGTCATTCTTACACTACAAGGATGTTGAGGGGGAGCTGGACTCGGTCCCCATGCTGATTCCATTTTTGGGAGGCTCTGCTGCCCTGAAAAAGGTGGAACCCATTAAGATAGCGCCACCCTCCCTCAGTGTGGATCCCTTTGCGGATCTTACAGAACCACGTGAGTTGTTATTTGTTTATTGGTTATATCAAGATGGATGGTTCCCTTCCTTTTCGCTTGGTTCTCACAACAACCCTGTGATGTGGATCAGGCTGACCGTTATTGTTAGTGATTCCAACAGATATCTGGCCTCACCTATGGCATACAGTAGGACCCCCATATCCACTGATTCATTATGCACTGAATCAATTATCCACGGGACACAAAACAGCACAATGTAATATTGTTTATTGAGGTCACAGAGCAAGAAATACAGGTTGAGTCCCCCTCATCCCGAAATCCAAAATAGTCCTAAATAGTCCACATGGGTGGCTGAGATAGTGAAACCTTTCTTTTCTGATGATTCAGTGTACACAAATTTTGTTTCATGCACAAAATTGTTAAAAAAATATTGTGTATAAAATTACCTTTAGGCTATGTGTATAAAGTACAGTATATACGAAACAGATGAATTTTGTGTTTAGATTTGGGCACCTTCTCCAAGATTATGTATAGGCAAGTACAGTATTCCAAAATCCAAAATATTCCAAAATCCAAAATACCTCTGCATTTCGGATAAGGAAGATTCAACCTGAGTATGACAAGACGTTAAAAAGGAACAGACACTAAGAGCTGTTCAACAGTGGAATAAATTACTGTGGAAGATGGTGGGTTCTTTTTCTTTGAAAGTTTTAAACAGAGGTTGGATGTCCATCTGTTAGGGATGCATTAGCTATGGATTCCTGTGCAGGAAGGAAGGTTAGACTAAATGGTCTTTGGGGTCCCTTTTAACTCTTAGAATGAAAGCTGAACTTTAAAAAGGAGAATATTGTTGTTTTTCTCTAACCAAGCCCTCCTGATTTCTCTTCTTTCTCAGCCGTGGAAGCTCCGTTGGACTACCAAAGGCTCCGGGCTTTGGTGCTGGAGAACCGGGAAAAGCTCAAATCCAGAAGTAGTTCTGGAGAAAGAGCTGACAGTCCCAGCCGGGAGAAGAGGAAATCCATATTGATGTAGACAGCAGTTGATACAAAAAAATGCTGGAGGCCGGGGTGGCAGGTGGCCTCCATGCCAGTGGGGCAGTGAATCCACTCTGGGTTTTAGTCCAAACTTTGATGGATCTACCCAACGTGCTGAATCTGATTCCCCCCCACACAATAGGTTCAGCACCTTGGTTAGTTCTTTTAAATTTTGGATTAAAAACCAAGGCACATTCATGGCTGCTGGGTACAGGGACAATTGTTTCGAACCCATTGTGTTTAGAAATATACATATAGCATGAAACCTAAAAAAGGAATATGGAAATGGTTCCCATTGCATAATATAAATAATTTATTAATAACAAAAAAACAGTTTTTTTCAATTTCTACAGCCTGCTGTTTCTCTCTCTCTCTCTCTCTCTCTATATATATATATATATATATATACATATACATACACACACACACACACACATATATATATACAGTATATATACACACACACACACACACACACATATATATATATACAGTATACACACACACACACACACACACACACACATATATATATAGATATATATATACCGTATTTTATATATATATTCTTTGCAGTGTTTGGCCTCAATCCTGCATGGCTCAATGTTGGTGTAGCAGTTCCACATATGGAATCTCATTTGCCACCCTACAGACCTACCGTAGCAGTGTGAGTAGCCACCCCCGCCCATCCATTCTGTGCCGGATGGAGAGGAGGGGGAGATTGCAGAAGTGTCTGGCTACGTTCCCGTAGCCAGATATAAAGTGAATACATTATCCAATGAAGTATGTCAGGGACCATCAGAGGTCTCAGCAGCTGATGTAATCATTTCACGTCTGACTACGTGGACATAGCCAGACACTTTTGCAATTCCTCCTCCACCAAGCATGGAATGCCTATGGGTGGGGATGGAGGAGACTGAAGTAACAGTAAGTCATAGAAGCAAACAGTTGGAAGAGGCCTCATATGGACCATCTAGTCCAACCCCCTATGAAAGGAGGAAGAGAATAGCAACCTTTGCAGCCACCAAGAACATACTTAAGGTTAACTTAAGTCTGTGCGTGCCATTAACAGGATGCCTGCGCTTGAATGCAGCCTCCTCCAACCAATTTCCTTGCAGAAGTGTTGGCCTAAAAGTCCCTTTGCCCCCAGGGAATTGTAATCCAACACATCTACAGAGACCCAGATTGTGGATCACCCCACCCCATCCAACACACGCACAACAACAGAGGATGGGGGCCAACTGTTTACCTCTTTGGGGTTGGGTGGAGATGGGACTTTTTCTTGTACAGTCGTCCCTTCATATTCGTGGGGGTTAGGTTCCACAGACCCCCGCGAATGTGAAAATTCCACGAATAATGACTGCCCTCCCCCTCCCCTGCCAAAGCGAGCACAGGGCCTCCGGAGGCCCCATAGTTGCTTCCCCCCACCTCCCCCTGCCTTACAAGGCCTTCACAGGGACTCCAGAGACCCTCCTGAGGCCCTGCGGAGGCCTCCCCAGCCCTCCCCCCTCCCTCCCAAGGTATTTGCGGGGCCTCCGGAGGCCCGTGTCACTGCTTTTGGGAGGGTGGGGGGGCCCTCCCAAAACCGCAAATATGCAAAACCGTGAATGCTAAGTTCACGAATGTGGAGGGGCAACTGTATTTTAGGTGTACCTTTAGACACAAATTATTCTCTTGAGAAAGATGCTGCGGGAGAGTTGAGAGAGCAAACCAGCCAGAGGAGAAAGGCACGCCTGAGGAGATCCAACTTGACCTTGAGGTGCCTGAAACAGTTATTGATTTTTTAAAATTGCCGTTCTCTTACATAGTCAGGACTTTTCCTGAGCTTGGCAAGTTCCATTAGCCAGGAAAAAGAAAGGAAGGGTGTTCCAGTGTCTCCAATGACAGATGCAAAGCCAGGAGAAAGATGATGCAAGAGACTTGGAGGGGTGGGGGGGGCATACTTTGCTTGCCAGTTCTCCTAGCCATGCTCCAATTTGGGGAGAAACACAGGGGGCATCATAAGAAATCTACAAGCCCCTGACTTATGGCCGGTCTGTACCAAATATTTAGCCACTCACCCTGATTGTTCTGCCTGGGGAGATGTGTTTTTCTTTCTCTTTATTCACATTTATAACAACATCAAAACCAAACAGCCTGCAGTACCAACAATTCTCTTTTCTGTTCTTCTCTCTGTGCTTATGAGAAGTGGAGTCCAGGAATTTAAAATACCTCATACATTCACATATAATACTGGGTAATAATGGTTAGGGTAATGGTCTGAGATTTGGGAGATCAAGTTACTAGTCCTTACTTAGCCATTAGACTAGTGAAGTGACGCACACAGTTATAGTTGGCTAGGCTAGAGTAGAATCCCAACTTTACTGTGTTGTTTATTGGAGACACACTGCTGCAACTGGGCAGCAAAACTCTCCTCCATTTTCACCTGCTGAAGTGTACCTGCTGAAATCCTCTCTTCTACACAACTAGGAGCTTTCTCCAGTTTTCACCCTGGCAACCATACTGGGAACTGTTAGCGTACTTCACACCCATGTTGTTGAAGGGATGTCATACTGAGGACGTAGCAAGCTTGTATGTTTAGTCTGGACAGGAAAAGGTGAAGAGGGGACATGACGGCCATGTTTAAATATTTGAAGGGATGTCATACTGAGGATGGAACAAGCTTGTTTTCTGCTGTTCCAGAGACCAGGACATGGAGCAATGGGTTCAATCTACAGGAAAAGAGATTCCATCTAAACATTAGGAAGAACTTCCTGACAGAGCTGTTTGACTGTGGAATACGCTGCTTTGGATTAAGAGCTGTTTGGCAGTGGAATGTGCTGCCTCATAGTGTGGAGGAGTTTCCTTCTTTGGAGGTTTTTAAACAGAGGCTGGATGGTCATTTGTTGGGAGCACTTTGATTAGGTATTCCTACATGGCAGGGGGTTGGACTAGATGACCCTTGTGGTCTCTTTCAACTCTATGATTCTATGTGGCATAGTGGTTAGATCACCAGCCTAATTCTGGGAGATCTAAGATGTGATATTCACTGGGACAGTTACCATAACCCAACTTATCTACCTTGTAGCGTGATTGTGAGTGAACATTAAAAAGGCAGGGGCAAGGGGAGAATATGACTGAAGTTGTCATTTTTTAAAAAAAGCATTTCCCAAATTCTATTGGTAAGTGCATTTAAACACCAGGCTAGCCCCATGGAATACTTCAAAGGCTACAGGGCTTTCTTTTACTTTTCTGTTTTTGCATGGCAGCCCTGCCTTTAAACTGACCCCAAAACCACAAGCTTTGAAGTTTGGTGCACATTAGAATCAGACCAGAACCAAAGCTGAGTCGGTAATAAATGGCTGGCCCTGTGTTTGATTGCATACCCCTTTTTTTGACACAAGTGGAAAGAGATCATTATCACACCTGGATGGTGAGTCTCAATGTTCTTGTACCTATGTGCTGAAACATCTCCATGGCAACAGGTTGTCTCCCACAAAGCTCTCCTTTTCGCCAAACCTGTGATCCCTGAGAGCGCTGGGAAGGGGGCCAGGCTCCCCGGCTTACACTGCGCACATGTATCCCTTCAGTACGAGGCCGTTTCATTCTTCTGTTTCTGGACAGACCACAAGATTTCAATGGACAGACGCAGTTGGGTGCAGTCCTTTGTGCCTCATTATTTCTCCCAGTGGGTTTGCTTGGAACATATTTGTGCCAAATTGGAACCAATTCCTTCGCTCTCTTATACCGAAGGAGTGTGGCTGTGCATGAACACAAATTACTGGCATTTTTTGGAGCCTGGAACTAAAAAGTTGCAAAAAACCACAACTAATCACTCACTTGTAATTAGTTCCTTTTTTTCAATAGGGATGGTGTAAGTACATTATGGTTGTCATTTAATGGAGGATTAACAAAAGTTACTTCACATAGACACACCTTAGCAGAGTAATTATATGGTCACTAATTACTTTTTCTTGCTACTGATGTATCTATACAAATTGATGGAGGAGGTGGATCACACAGCTCATGTGGTGTTTTAAGGCCTAATCCACACTATGCAAATAATCCAGTTTGAAACTGGATTATTTGCCATGGCTCCTTCCTATTGAATCCTGGGTTTTGTAGTTTTACAAGGTCTTTAGCTTTCTCTGACAAAGAGTGCTGGTGCCTCACCAAACTACATATCCCATGATTCCATAGGAAGGAGCCATGGCAAATAATCCAGTTTCAAACTGGATTATTTGTGTAGTGTAGATGCACCCGAAAGTCTTCTGCCTGAGGCTCTGTTAGTGAGATGAGGCAACTGAAGGGGAAGAGAGAGTGTTTTCTACCACCGGCTGGCAACTTGTAGCATTCAGATAGTTTTCTTTAAAATTACACTTGACATGTTACATTTTTAGAAAAGAAATCATTACATTTGAGAAATAGGAAAAAAATAAAGTAAATACCTTAAGTTGGAGGAAAAGAAAAATACAATGTTACTTTCAAAAAGTGAAACTGTAACTCATTAACTCCCTTCTGGGGCCTAGAAACTGATATCTGTGTAGGAACTGTAACCATTTATTCTTCCTCTGCAGTCTTGGCAAGTTGCTGCAACAAATCAATTAAACCTTGCAAACTCTAGAAAGCTGCTCTAGAGCTATAGACTGGCACACAGCCTTTTTCCCTTGCCTGGAGCTGAGGCCACCAAAACGGGAGAATTTGCAACCTCGTCTCCTGCCCAGCTGACCCATGAAAACCGGAGACTCAGGACTAGACCCTGAGCTGTGACAACCCTTGTCCTGACCCTCAGAAACCTGGATCCATTACACCATTTCTGATGAGTTGAGGATGGCCAGCTCTCTTTTTCCAGTAGTTATGGGACCAGGAGAATATAGTTACTGTACAAGAAACAAAGCTCATTTTCTATCCAGAGCTTGCCAGGTAACCTTTTTTTTTGGGGGGGGGGGGAGTCTGTTACCTTAATGAGCTTTTAAGTTGTTTGGAACTGAACCTTTCTTAGCCCTTTTTGTTTGGCCTAACATTGCAGATTGCCATCCTGGAATCCAGGCTTGGAAGAACCAGCTGATGTTATCTGATCTGTCAAGGAGCTGTGTTGATATACCAACACTGAGCAGCAACAAGAAAGAAAGAACTCTACCGGACCAGCCTGTGTTCCATTGTAGCAGAATCTATATATATACAGTTGCCCCTCCACATTCGCGAACTCAGCATTCGCGGTTTTGCATGTTTGCGGTTTTGGGAGGGCCCCCCGCCCTCCCAAAACCGTGATATGGGGCCTCCGGAGGCCCCATGAAAGCCTTGGGAGAGAGGGGGAGGGCCGGGGAGGTCTCCACGGGGCCTTCGGAGACCCTCCAGAGGCCCCGTGAAGGCCCTGGGAGGGAGGGGGAGGGCCGGGGAAGCCTCCACAGACCCTCTGGAGGCCCCGTGAAGGCCTTAGGAGGGAGGGGGGAGGTCCGGGGAGGCCTCCACGGGGCCTTGCGAGGCCCTGCGAAGGCCCTGGGAGGGAGGGGGAGGTCCGGGGGGGCCTCCACCATGCCTTGTGAGGCCCTGTGAAGGCCCTGGGAGGGAGGGGGAGGGCCGGGGAGGCATCCATGGGGCCTCAGGAGGGTCTCCGGAGGCCCCGTGAAGGCCTAGGAAGGGAGTGGGGAGGCCGGGGAAAGTGACTATGGGGCCTCCGGAGTCCCCATGGTCGCTTTGGTGGGGGAGGGGTGGGCAATCATTATTCGCAGATTTTTCACATTCATGGGGATCTGTGGAACCTAACCCCCACAAATGTGAAGGGACGACTGTATATAAAACTCTTGGGTACGTTGCCTTTCCCAGTGTGCTGATTGGCTGCTCAGGAAACCCACCCAACCAATCACCACATGCAAATTCCAACTCCACTTCACACTCCACTCCTGCCATTCAATCTATGGCCCTGATTGGGACCCAGACAGTCAACTGGGGGTGGCAGAATCTCCATTTTGAACCAGCCCCTTATGATATGCAGGGGAGTTCCTTCTCTCTGTCCCACCACCCTCAGAGGTATGTCTGGTGGAAACTCGGGAGAGGGTCTTCTCAGAGGCTGTGGAACTCCCTGCTCAGAGAGGTCAGATTGGAACCCTCCCTGTCTTCCTTCCAGAGCCAAGTAAAAACGTTCTGGTTTTGACAGGCATTTACCAGTCTCTGCTAATGGCTGTGCAGTGGGGGGGGGGTGTATGTGCATGTGTGTGTGTGTTTAAGATTTTAGCTGCTTTTAACTTTTCTGTTGTATAATAGTGTTTTAACTTTTGTATTTTCCTGATCTTAACAATGTCTTTTTATTGTACACCTCTTTGAGTCTCAAATTGGGTGGGGGGGGGGATATAAATAAATAAAGTTGTTGTCGTCATCATCTCCTCCATACAGTGGGAAAACTTTTCATGCATATTTTTTTTGCATATCACATTGCTATCCAAGACAGTAAGCAGGGCAGGGCAGGCTTTTCTCCCAAAATCTGACAACTCCCCTGGCCTCGAATGCCTTCCCTTTTCTTGTCATCAGCTCCAACCTAGGCAATGCTATGCTGAAGCGCTTGTCGCTGGCTTGGTACGTAGCTATAAAAAGCTCCTGCTCCCCTTCTGAAGTCTCTATTTTGGGCTCTATTTAGCAAGTCAAATGTTCTCTGACTACTAATACATCCCCGTCCTGTATGCACGGACTGCTGCTGAGCAACAGTCCCTCTCTCTCACACACACAGTAATCATAAAATCTGTGGTAGAACATAGCAGAGCTAGGAAAAGTTGGGTGGGTTTTTTTCTGGACTACAAATTCCAGAATCCCCACCACCAGCCTGGCTGATGTAGCATTCTGGAAGTTGTAGTCCAAAAAAGCAAATGTTCATCACTCCTGGGTTTTCAGGAGGTAAGCTCTGATGTAGAGAGCCAGTGTGCTATAGTGGTTTAAGCATTGGCCTACGACTCTGGAGACCAGGGTTCGAATTCCCATTCAGCCATGGAAATGCCACACTTGGGCAAACCACACTCTCTCAGCCTCAGAGGAAGGCAATGGCAACCCCCCTCTGAAGAGATCTTGCCAAGAAAACCCCATAGGGTTGCAACATTGCTTGCTGAACCCTTTACACACCTGGAATACTGTGTCAACTTCTGGACACCAAGAAAGATACTGACCAGCTAGGAATGTGTCCAGAGGAGGGCAACCAAGATGGTAAAAAGTATGGAAACCAGGCCCATGACTTAGCTTGGAGAAGAGGTTTAGCTTGGAGAAGAGGTGACTGGCCATCTTTAAATATTTTTAAGGGATGTCCCTCAAAAGATGGAGCCAGCTTGTTTTCTGCTGCTTCAGAGACCCATAGATTCAAATTACAAGAAAAGAGATTTCACCTTAACATTACTTTTTTACTGTAAGTGCTATTTGACAGTAGAATAAACTGCCTCGGAGGGTGGTGGACTGTCCTATTTTGGAGATCTTCAAATAAAGGTTGGAGGAGCATCTATCAAGAGTGCTTTAGCTGTGCATTCATGTATGGTAGGTGGACTAGATGGCCCTTGTGTTCCCTTCCAACTCTATGGTTACCTTTCCACCTTGACGATGTGGCCTTCCCATTGCCATTTGAGGATGACTCCTCTGCATCTTCTTCTGTCCTCCTGCTATGAAGGAACGGGGGCTACAGGAACAACCATGGGGCCTTTATGGATGACAGTAAGTCTCTAGCACAGGGAGAGTCATTGGAAAACCAAGCCCTGCCATCTTTTCAAAGGCCTCCCTTGACTGCCATCCGGTGCTGAGACAATGGACTTTATCAGACTACCCTCTTTTCTGTTCTTTTGACAGCATAATTTGTGATGTTTTTATGCCTGCAAAAGAACTTCCTTTACCACACTTACCTTCCCTTCCATCCAAAGGCAACCCTGGCAATGATGGAGGAGTGAACGGAGCTCTGTTCACTTCCTGGAATGAAATCTCCCAGATTCTTGTGAGAAGACGCAAGCATGGGAAACTCAAAAAATAAAGCACAACTAAGAAAGAAAAAGTACACACAAGCACAGAAATACACTTGAAAAGCCCCAAGTAAACAGGGAAGGTTCATTAAAAGATCGCCACCTACCTGGATAGTGCGATCTCACCCAGCCATTGATGCTATATATTCATGAGGAGGGAAAGGCATGAGATTTCAAATGCCAGCAATGCCGGCAAAAAAAAAAAAAAAAAAAAAGCACCACAGCCGATCTATTGATGGTTTGGCCTGTCAATAAAATAGAATGGCTTTTTGACAAGACATAAATGTGAAAGGCCAACGTTGTATGGTATGCGCACCTTTTCACATTTATGTGGTGTTGTTAAGATGCTGTATTTGATGTGTCTGATAAAGTCTAATGGCTGCTGCGACACTGCAGAAATAATGCAGTTTGACACCGCTTTCACTATTATGGCTCTATCCTTTGGAATCCTGGGATTTATAGGTTGCTGTGGCACCAGGGCTTTCTGACAGGGAAGGCTAAATACCTCACAAAACTACATATCCCAGAATCCCATAGCATTGAGCCATGGCAGTTCAAGCGGTGTCAAACTGCATTATTTCTGCAGTGTGGCAGTGGCCAATATCTGTTCCCTAGCTCAGCATAATAAGAGCTGTCCAGGGTCCTGATTAATTGAACCCCTACTGGCCTAGATTGCATTAACATTAACTGGATCTCATTTCCAGTAACCTGATCAGCTGGACCTGAACTATCTGAAATAGCCCACCTCTTCCCTTTTGGCTCCATTGCTCTGACAGCCAGTCTGCTTTCCAATACATTGACTTCGCTAACCACCTCTCAATTTCTCTCCTTTTTTTTTTTTTTTTTTGGCCATGCTGAGGAGAAGTCATAAAAATGAAGTGCTTTTATGATTATGATGATGGTGGTTTTATAATTAAATATGTATTGATTCTACAGAGAAATAAAAACTGTGAAATGAACCATGACAGCAACACAAAGGAGCTATTGCAGGATTGGAAATCACAGTAGTTGTCAAGGAAAGGAAGCTATAAAGCACATGGCCATGTATTTTCATAAAACATCTAAGTTGTACAATGATAGGTTTAGAAAGATTTATGCCACGGAGTGGTCACTGAGTAGAGAGAGGGAGGCATTGCCATTTAAACACTGGAAATTGGGTAAATCCATTTGGCATAAAAGGCATCAGATCTGATTAAGTGACTTGGACACATCAAGATTTCCACCAGCGCAAGACCCCAAACCTAACAGGATATCAAAAACAATGAACTTGAGCTTTTCCATTGGTTTTCACTTGTGTATGAACAGTCAAAATATGAAAGAAATATTCTAGGAGCTTCATGAAGTGATGGTTTGATGCCATCTAAGAAAAGGCTTTTGACTTCATCACACTATACTGTTATAGAAGTATTATTCCACTTTAACTGCTCTGGCTGCCTCCTGTGGAATTCTGTGGTTTGTAGTTTAGTGAGATCTAAGAGCTCTCTGGCTGAGAGTTCTAAGTGCCCCTCCCTAAACTGCAAATCCCAGGATTTCCAAAGGAAGCAGCCAGAGCAGTTAAAGTGGAATAATAGCACTATAACAGTGTAGTGTGATAAATTTGTTTCTGATCTGGATTTATGATATGAGATGCCTTGTGGTGAATTGGGACTGAACCAACTGGAGGGTGCCTTCCAGATCCTGTAAATAATTTTGGAGGAAGACCTGAAAATAATAAATCCCTCAGCATTGTGAAGCAGAGCCTGGCATCCTATTGGTGACATATGCATGCATGCATCCACCTCTGTATGTATTTTTTTGGTTGTTGTAGAGGTTGGTATTCTCTTCCTCCCTCTTCAATGTCCAAAGCCCCCCAGGACTCACCCCTGCACTAGGATAGCCCCTCATTGTGATTGAAGGGATGTCATATTGAAGATGTAGCAAGCTTGTTTTCTGCTGCTCCAGAGACTAGGACACAGAGCAATGGGTTCAAACTACAGGAAAAGAGATTCCACTGAAACATTAGGAAGAACTTCCTGACAGTAAGAGCTGTTTGGAAGTGGAATACACTGCCTCGGAGTGTGGTGGAGTCTCTTTCTTTAGAGGTTTTTAAACAGAGGCTACATGGCCATCTGTTGGGAGTGCTTTGATTGTGTGTTCCTATGTGGCAGGGGGTTGGACTGGATGGCCCTTGTGGTCTCTTTCAACTCTATGATTCTAAATTGCTCATGCAAAGAAGGCCTCAGGGAGCTTCATCATTCAGGGAGACTTGACCCTCCATGTCCCGCTCCCAAGCCAACCTAGGCTTTAGTTGAAAGTAAAGAACTGGTTCTTTTTTAAGGCTTAGATTTTAGAACCAATGTTCTCTTTTGTAAATATAGCACATTCTGAGTTGATGTCTTTGGTATTGTCCAGTTTGGTGTTTCTCTCATCTATCACAGCTGCATTGGGCAGGGCACGTTTCTAGGATGGAGGACCATCACCTCCCAAAAATAGTACTCTACAGTGAATTCGCCATGGGTCAACGTAAGAGGGGCACTCCAAAAAAGCAATACAAGGGCTCCCTGAAACAACATCTCAGGCTCGGCCAAATTGGTCACCAACAATGGTCCGCCCCGGCCTCACATCAGGAGGCATGGAGACGCACTATCCACAATGCTGCAGCCTTATTTGAGAACTCACGCCAAACAAGTCTTGAAGAGAAATGACAATGCAGAAAGGATCACAACCCAGAAACATCACCCAAGGAGATCTTCTGCTGTGCTTTTTGCAACCGGACTTGTTTATCTCGGATTGGCCTTTTCAGTCATCAGCGCACTTGCAGAAAGCACGGGATGAGTCCTTCCTGAATCTTCGTTTGGGAAGAAAAGCCAGAGAGAGAGAGAGAGAAAGAGAGAGAGAGAGTCTTCACTGATGCTTGTTTGCTAATTGTTGTTTTTCTTCTTCGTCTCCCATTCTAGTCTGGCTAGCAGGGTGGAATTCTTCTATCCAAATCTGTAGTACGGTTGGCTTAAATAAAGGTTGTATATCTTGCCAATAGCTGATGGTTTTGTCGTTGTTTTTAACATGCCTTTATTTTTAGCTTGGAAATTTACCCAGCATTGCCTGCGTTGATGCTGATGGCTTTGCTTATAATTTGAACGAGACCCAAGTCTGACTGATGGCACCTATAATCCTTCAAAGTTTCATTGCAAATGGACAAAAGGTAACAGTTTTCTGGGAATAAAAGGTGAAGTTTGATGCTGATGCTGATGATGGCAATTCATTCATTTATATCCCTCCTTTCCCCTCAGTATTGGAACCCAGGGCCACTTAACAAAAGTTAAAACAAATGCCATTAAAAAGAGAGGCAAAAACATACAGATGGTTATGATTCAAATGCAACAAAGCATCGCCTAGAATTAACACCCTTTCAGATAGATCCATTAAAGAATAAAAAAAATTAGAAAAATTGGCAGAACACACCACAAAAGAGCTCACCATTAAAAAAACCCTTGCAGTCAGTTCCTAAAAGTCTAGTTGGAACAGAAAAGATTTTACTCACCCATAGAATGACAGCAAGGAGAGGGCCATTCTAGCCTCCCTAAGGAAGAAGTTCCAATGGTTGGGAGCAGTCATTCAGGCTGCTGACACACTGCAGAAATAATCCAGTTTGACACTGCTTTAACCACCATGGCTCCATCCCTATGGAATCCTGGGATTTGTAGTTTGCTGTGGTAACAGAGCTCTCTGACAGAGAAGGCTAAGTATCTCACAAAAGGATGGAACACTGTGGGATCCCATTTGGAAACATGGGATTCCCCATGGATTCCATGAGGATTTATTTCACCATCTGGACTACACCTCAGTAGTTACTTGCAAGCATTCTGCTCACCACAAGGGGGTGCAGATCTGCTTTTGATTTTCTCTAGGAACAAAATAATACGTGCAACTTTTATTTTCTGGCCCTAATGCAGTACTGAGGTGAGACTGTGGAAAGTTTTGGCTGCTTCCAGATGGCTTTTTATTTTGCAATTGTATGGTGTTTGTAACCAGAAGTCCCATTATCTCAATGGCGTTTGCAGTCTTATGGGGCTCTACATGTCGTCCTTTTCCACTTGGAGTCTTCTGGAGTTTTCTGACAGTTTATTTGTTTCTACCCCCACCCCAAAATTGGTTAAGGAGGAAAAGATAGAACAGGGCCACAGAATGCCTTTGGATTCCCTATCCTCTGAAAGTACCCCCAAATTTGCAATCTTATCCTTTGTCACTTTTCCTCTTGTCTTAAGAGAGTGGGAAACTGTGTGTAAAATAAGGTAAACATCCCCGTATTCTGTATCTCCTTCCTGCATCTTGAACTTCCCAACCTCAAATCCAGGTTGTGAACATTAGGCTCCAGTGTGGGTCTCCCCCCACTGATTGGGCTGGCTGGGCAGATTCTGTAGACTTGGACCCTGGGAGATCAGGATTCAAATTTCCACTCAGCCATGGAAACCCACTGGGGCTACTGAGACAATGCAGAAATAATGCAGTTTGACACTGCTTTAACTGCCATGGTTTAATGCTATGGAATTCTGGGATTTGTAGTTTTGCAAGAGAGTTATCCCTATCTGTCAGTGAGCACTAGTGCCACAATGATCTACAAATCCCAGGATTCCACAGGATGGAGCCATGATAGTTAAAGTGGTGTCAAACTGCATTACAGTCAGACTCCCATATCCATGGAACCAATATCCATGGTTTCAGTTATCCACGGGACACAAAACTGCACACCTACCATAGTCTTCCTAGAAAATGACTAGAGAGGCATCCTCTCTAGACATTTTCTAGATTCTCCAAGACAACTCTATGGTATTTCTAACCAGAAGTCCCAATTGCATTTGCTGTTATCTGTGGTTTCCAGTATCTGCGTTAAAATCCAGGGACTCAACCCCCGCGGATATGGGGGTCCAACTGTATTTCTGCAGTGTGTTAGCAGCCTGGTTGACCTTGGGCCAGTACCACTCTCTCAGCCTCGGAGGAAGGAACCACAATACTCCTATGAACACATCTAGGACAGGGTCAAAGTCAGAGTCAACTTGAAGGCATGTAACAATAAATGAATCAGCACCATCATGGGTTAGATGGGAGAATTAATTGAGTAAAATAGCGCATTACCTCACTATTGCAGCAATGTTCATTTGTCCCCACAATCCATCACTGGCATGGAAATCTATCCAAGTTTGCAGTTCACGTGGAGCATGCCTGCAAGAAAAGATGGTGGCCACAAGTGAATTACCTGCCTTATTATCTCCTGAAAATCTCCCTCCATTTCCTCCTTTTTGCCATTAAATGAGAGATGCTTAAAAACTTTTTTTTTTTTTGCTCTGCTGCTTGAAAATAGCGCTTGATCATGTCCATGAAAAACAACAATGGCAGCTCCGGCCGCTTTGTCACTGGCAAACCTGCTCTCGCGCACATCCAACCAATCATGTTTGACTTCCTGGATGTGCCCCAATTCAAAATGGTTGTTCAGATGGGCAGTTATGCACATTTTTGCTTATTTTTTTGAAAAAGATAGCAAGAAACAGTGAAAGCTGTTATCGCAAACTACTTGGAGTTTTCAGTCCCCTTCTTTCTGAATATGGCTAATCCAGGCAGGCGCTCATTTGGACAAAAGGTATTCTGCCTGAATTCTTTTTGGATTGTTTTCATCATCTAAACAACTCCTGGATTGTAACTCCCAGCATTCCATACCATTAACTATGCCAGCTAGGGCTCCCAAGAGCTGGAATTCAACGGCACAACTGGAAAGCTGTACAATTCCTTCTCTGTGCATTAGGAAAAATTAGGAGAATCCTCTCGGAGACAGCCCAACCCGCTGGCTTTCCTGTTGGAGTCTTTCTTGCTGATTCCTGGGGCCTGTTCCTTTTTGCTGTTTCCCGGTTGAGTTCCAGATGCAGAAAGCCATATTGCTATTAATTAGGCCCATGCGCTTGCCAAACACACCAGAGATGTTCCACCCAACCCTCTCCTCCTCACACACACTCTCCCATGCTGCAGCCTCCCTCCATTTATCCAATGTGTCAGAATTTTGCTAAACAGCCCTGCTGTGTTTGCTAATAGATTTGAGCTGGAGATGGGGATTGTGGAGAGAGGGAAAGAACCTTTTCTTTCCAAGAAATCTGATCCAGAGAGGGTGTTCTCCACATCCTTATGAGCTGGCAACAAAAAGCCCCAACCTGCTGGATGCCTGCAGAGTTTGGGAGAGTTACTTTTTTTGGAGGTCAACCTCCAGAACTCTTCAGGCATTCGGAGGCTGTTGCCACACTGCAGAAATAATGCCGTTTGACACTGCTTGAACTGCCATGGCTCAATGCTATGGAATTCTGGGATTTGTAGTTTTATGAGGATTATTTTCACTGTTTAGACAGAACCTGAGTCAATCTGGAGCCCTGCAGGATCCAACTCACAATGCTGTGGCTACAGTACTGCCCTTTAACCACTGTACCACCAGGGCTCTATTTATATAAAAGGCAACTAGTATTTAGATTTAGATTTAGTCTGTCTATCAATTGAGCATGTTAGGAGTGGGCAAAATCGAGCCCTTGTTTAGAATTCACTGCTTTAGAATTCTGTAACTATTCCACTGTAGTTTTATATTGCTGGGAGAAGATTGGTGATGATCTTCCCTTCATGGTGGCTGTAGGGTATTTCATCGTGCACTGCTTCTAAATCAAGTGTACATTGAGCACACAATTGCAGCTGGAACATCGTACCTGGAACTGTACCTTTGGTGGTTAGAGCAAGAGTGAGCATGCTTCAGCATCTGGAGGGCTGTGCTGGCTGATTTCTGGCATCTTTTGAGCTCTGGTAATTGCACATGATGACCATAAGGAACAATAATTCCCAGTCACCTTCAGAACATGGGGGCGGTTTCCTTTCTGTTTTGTTATTAGGGATTGCCTGCATATTTCACCACTGTAAAGCAGTGTTTAATTAACTAAATGATATCCCATCTTTCTCCCAACATGGGACCCAAGGAGGCTTACAACATTTAAACCCAGCTATCCTGTTAGAAGACCATTAATTTGAAAAAGTACAAAATCATCAGAAAAACATAACAAAGAAGATTAAAAATGCAGCCCCCTTCCAGTAAAAGAAGTGGAGGTCTTTAAGCAGAGGCTGGATGGCCATCTGTCAGGGATGCTTTGATCGATCGTGATTTCCTGAATGGCAAGGGGTTGGACTGGTGGCCCTCGTGGTCTCTTCCAACTCTACAATTCTATGATTCTATGAGAGATTTAGACTTCTCTTTGCTCTGGTGCCACAACAAACCACCAATCTCAGGATTCCAGAGTCGTGACAGTGAAAGTGAAAGTGGTGTGATGGCTATAACTTGTATATGGTTGTCATGAATAAAATTGTACCTAGTCAAAGTGGTATCAAGCTGCATTATTTCTGCAGTGTGGCAGTAGCTTAAGAATTGTTCTCCAAAGAAGATCATTCTCCCAAAATTCTGTGGAAGAGACACGGTGCTCCCTCCCCTCCCCTCTCTCAAATTTATACCAGGAAATGTTGCAAATTGACCACATTGGGAGTGTAGAAATTTGTATGGGGGGGGGTCCCCCTCTTTAAGTTGAAGGCCAAATGTCTAAAGGAGGGGCACAAGCTGGCAGTGGGCGGGCTTCAGCCAGTGGTGGGCAGGGCCTAAGCTAAAAGTAGGTGGGGCCACCCATGTCCCCACCCCCTTGTCTCCAACCATCAGGCTTGTCAGAGGAGAAACACATTGCTGTCCTCAGGAGGCTGCAGGCAAGATCAGATTTATGGCCAAGCTAACTAGGCTACTGTCTCTAGGCAGTGTTTCCAAACCCTGGTCTTCCAGATGTCTTGGACTTCATCTCCCAGAATCCCTGATCACTGGCCAAGGTGGCTGAGGCTTCTGGGAATTGAAGTCCAAAACACCTGGAGAACTAGAGTTTGGGGATCACTGGTCTAGACTCTCAGGGTTTATCCACACTGCAGTTTGATACCAGCTTCATCATCATGGCTCCTTCCTTTTGAAATCCTGGGATTTGTCGTTTGGAGAGGTGCTTAAAATGCTAGAGAGCTCTAGATCAATTAACAAATATGTTAAAAGAAAATCCTATACAGATGCACCTAGATATTTGGCAAACATTGATGGAATTTATTAAGAATTAAATTGGAGACTAAATATAAAATGTTTTGTTATTTAAAGTATTTCCCTTTCTCTAAAATGAGGAAGGTTGTATAATATATATGATTAAGTGGTAGAGGTGAGATATTATACTTTTTTAGAAGCAGTCAGCAGGAAGCAGGAAGTCAGGGGGCATGATTGTATGTTGTATGTCTGTTTTTTATGTCTTTTTTAATATATGAAATCAGAAAATTAAAATAAAGATACCAAAAAAAATGGTAGAGAGCTCTAATCTAATATTGTTGCAGGAACCACCCACCGGTCCTTTTTCTGAGGAGTCCAGCTGAGCACACAGAGGGAACAGGGAAGCCGGGGTGTTTGTGGGGCAGAAGAAATCATTGTTCCTGCTTACCCAAAGTGTTGGTGCTTGCTTTGACCCTGAGCTCCTTGGCTCCGGTACCCCATAGATCCTCTTTCAATATAGAGGCACTTTAGAGATGGCTGGCGACGCCCAAGTCAATGAGGGTGGTGAATCCACTCAGAGTTTTAATCTAAAATTTAAAGGCAAAATGCTGAACCTGTTTTGAGTTCAAGAGTTCAGCAATCTGACCATCTCCTTGAAAGTTTGGGACTAGAGCCCAGAGCGGATTCACCGTCCCGCTGTCATGGAACCCACGAGCCACCATGGGGACCCCTTCCTCCCCCGAAGAATCTGTTCATCTTCACCTCTTCCCTTTTAATTTTTTTAAAAACAGCTTGCAAAAGGGAGTGCCATCACGACCAAGGCTACCATCCTGCCCGCATTGCCTCGGGGAAGCTTCGGATGACGAAGATGGGAAGCCGCCTTCCAGTGAGTCAGAGGCCCTGGATCCATCTCGCTCAGGCTGATCAATGTCTGAGTCAGGATAAGGCCGCTTCCTAGGTCTCATAAGCTCAACAGCAGAAGACATGCATCGCATACACAAGCCTCTGGCTTCAGTCCCCTGTTTGTCTGGAAACATTTTCCTGGAGAGTTCCAGGAACCTCCCGCAAAGCTGTTCTTAGAGAATTAGTAGATTTGAAAGGTTCACGCGGTTCAGCTACACGCTATTATTTCAGCCCCCCAAAACACACTTTGCATTAGTATATCACCTACATTTGACTGTACAGTTGTCCCTTCATATTTGCTGGGGTTTGGTTCCACGACCCCCCCGTGAATACTCAAGTCCCATTCTATGCAACGGCATAGCAAAATGGTGCCCCTTCTATAAGATGGCAAAATCAAGGTTTGCTTTTGGATTACTATTTTTTTAAGAATACGTTCAAGCTGTGAATACTTAAATCCGTGGATACCAAATCCGTGGATACGGAGGGAAAACTATTTCCCATTGGGGACTACTTGTATGAGTTCCCTGGAACTCCCATTGTCAGGTGTGTTGGACTAGAACTGCCATCATCCCCACCCATGGCCCCATTAAACTACAAGAGTGATGGGAGTTCTAGTACAATACCTCTGACCATGGGAGGTCTAGACCAAAGGGGCTGCAGGGCATGGGGATGATGGATGTTCTAGTCCAATGGGGCTGTGGGCAATGGGAGTTCTAGTCCAGTGGTGCTGTGTGGTGGGGGATGATGGGAGTTCTGGTCCAACACATCTGACAATGGGTGTATTGTTATTATTATTAGGTATTATTATTGTTGTTGTTGTTTTAAATCTTGAGTTAGGCCTTGGGGGTCCATGGCAACAAAAGATATTTAGAGGGGGTCCCTGGTCAAGAAAAGGTGAAGAGCCAGTGGTCTAGACCAATGGGGCTGCAGGGGATGGGGCGACAGGAATTCTAGTCCAAGCATCTGACAATGGGAGTTCTAGTTCCAGAGACTGGAACACGGAGCAGTGGATGCAAGCTCCAGGAACAGAGATTCCACCTCAACATTAGGAGGAACTTTTTGACAGTAAGAGCTGTTCGGCAGTGGAACGCACTCCCTCGGAGCGTGGTGGGGTCTCCTTCCTTGGAGGTCTTTAAACAGAGGCTGGATGGCCATCTGTCGGGGATGCTTCGATCAAGATTTCCTGAGTGGCAGGGGGTTGGACTGGATGGCCCTCGTGGTCTCTTCCAACTCTGCAATTCTATGATTCTATGATTGTAGTCCAATGGAGCTGCGGGGATGGGGGACGACGGGAGTTCTAGTCCAAGGCATCTGAAAATGGGAGTTCTAGTCCAATGGGGGGGCGACGGGAGTTCTAGTCCAACGCATCTGGCGGGGCGAAGGGAAGAGAGTTTCTCTTTCCTGCCGCCTTCCAACCGCCCCCCCCCGGCAGAAACGGGGCTCCTGGGCGAAGGTGCGCCGGCGGATTCTCGCCGCTAGGGGGCGCCCTCGCGCGCAGCAGCCGGCCTCAGCCCAAGGCGGATGGTGGCGGCGGCGGCTGCCCGGGCGATTGGCGAAGCGAAGGCAAGCGAAGGGAAGCGAAGCGGCGGCGGCGTCCCCTGGCTGGCCATTGATCGCGGCGCGCCCGCCTTCCCGCCTGCCTTGCCTCCGGCCCCGGACCAAGGGAGAGGAGCGCCAGGGGGTGAGCCGAGGGGGAGATCGGGGCTGGGGAGGGGAGGCGAGGGACCCCCGCTCCCGAAGGCTCCCGGGGGCTTGTGTCTGTGTCTGTCCAGGTACGGATCGGAGCAGGAAGGGGGTTCAGTTAGGGGTGGGGCGGTCCACTGCCAGATCCGCCGAGCCCCGAGAGAGATCCACTGAGAGATCCACCGAGAGATCCACTGGTCCACTGAGAGATCCACCGAGAGATCCACCGAGCCCCCCCCAGAGATCCACTGGTCCACTGAGAGATCCGCCGAGCCCTGGAAGATCCATTGAGAGATCCACTGGTCCACGAGAGATCCACCGAGCCCCCGAGAGATCCACTGGTCCACTGAGAGATCCACCGAGGGGCCCACCGAGCCCTGAGAGATCCACCGAGCCCCCGAGAGATCCACTGGTCCACTGAGAGATCCGCCGAGAGATCCACCGAGAGGTCCTGGCCGGCCCAGTGGATTTCTCAGCGGATCGCCCTGCCCCTTCATTGAATCCCCCTCTTGCTCCGATCCGTAGCTGGGGGGTGTTGGGGGACAGACATCTAAGGGTCCCGATCCTCGACGAGCCCCCCTCCCCCCGCCGATTCCACGCCGAGAGATCGACTGATCCACTGAGCGAGATCCTGGCTGGCCCAAGGCGCGCAGCTCAAGCAGCCGCGGAAAGCAGGGGAGGCCGGGCGGGATCCTCGCTTTGGCCCCAGGATCGTAGAAGAGACCTGGGGGGGGGGAGGAAGGGGGTGTCTTTGATTCGGGGGGGCACTTTTGGCCACCTCTTAAGGAGAATGGCGAGTTGGGAGAAAGCCTGGGGGGCGAAGAAGGGGGCCACAGGAAACCCAGAGCCGGGGGGGGGAAGGGATGGTGGAGGGGTGCGAGGAGATCGGGGGGGGGCTCCCTAGCAGGAGTCTGGGGGGGCAGGACTCGCCTCGCCTTTCCCTGGCCGTCTAGGTAGCCCGGGGCATTAGACAGCCGAGCACGTGGCCGCCCGCGTTTCCTGCCCCCCCCCGGGCTCGTTCCTTTTCATAGAATCATCGAGTTGACAGAGACCCCCAAGGGCCATCTAGTCCAACCCCCTTCTGCCCTGCAGGAAGACCCAATTGAACCACTCCTGACAGATGGCCCTCCAGCCTCTGTTTACAAACCTCCCCACCCCCGGCAAGAAATCTTGCCAAGAAAACCCTTGGGTGTGGTTGCCATCAGTTATGGAGTTCATTTAAGGGCAGATAACAACATTTTATTTTCATAGAATCATAGAATCCTAGACTTGGAAGGGATCCCCAAGGGCCATCTAGTCCAACCCCCTTCTGCCCCGCAGAAAGACCCAATCAAAGCACAGATGGCCGGCCAGCCTCTGTTGAAAAACCTCCCCCGCCTCCCCTCCCTCCGGTTCTTCCTGCCCCCCCCCCGCCTCGTTCCTTCTTATAGAATCGTAGAGTTGGGGGAGTACCCCAAGGGTCATCTAGTCCAACCCCCTTCTGCCCCGCAGGAAGACCCAATCAAACCACAGATGGCCGGCCAGCCTCTGTTGAAAAACCTCCCCCGCCTCCCCTCCCTCCGGTTCTTCCTGCCCCCCCCCGCCTCGTTCCTTCTTATAGAATCCTAGACTTGGAAGGGATCCCCAAGGGTCATCTAGTCCAACCCCCTTCTGCCCCGCAGGAATACCCAATCAAAGCACAGATGGACGGCCAGCCTCCGTTGAAAAACCTCCCCCGCCTCCCCTCCCTCCGGTTCTTCCTAACCCCCCCCCGCCTCGTTCCTTATAGAATCGTAGAGTTGGGGGAGTACCCCAAGGGTCATCTAGTCCAACCCCCTTCTGCCCTGCAGGAAGAGCCAATCAAAGCACTCCCGACAGATGGCCATCATCCAGCCTCTGTTGAAAAACTTCGCCCTCCTCCCCTCTCTCCGGGTCTTCCTCGCTTGGACGACTAGCAGCTTCTCCCCAACCCAACCCAACCCAACCCTCCCGGCCGCCTGGAAAAATTGCCTCCCGGAGGCTGGAGTCAAGCTTGGCGGGCGTGGTGTCCTCCCTCCCTCCCGCCTTCCACGCCCCAGTTGAGCCATTGTTCTACTGGCAGCCGCTGGGCAGGTGCGAACTGGTCCCAACCTGGGAGGTGGAATGAGACCAGGCATCTCTTGGTGGCTAGAGCTCCTTCCCCTACCAGCGAGAAACCTTCCCGTCCTCTGGAATACTCGATTCATAGAATCATAGAGGTGGAAGAGACCTCAAAGGCCATCTAGTCCAACCCCCTGCCCTGCAGAAATACCCAGTCAAAGCAAGCCCCCATCCAAGCCTCCAAAGGAGGAGACTCCACCACACTCCCAGGCAGTGCACTCCAGTGGTTCTTAACCTTTTCTTTACCAGGGACCCCCTTTAAATATATTTTGTTGCCGTGGGCCCTCAAGATTTAAAACAACAACAATGTGGAGTGTGGTGGAGTCTCCTTTGGAGGTGAAGTCGAAGGCTTTGGAGGTTTTTAAACAGAAGCTGGATGGCCATCTGTTGGGAGGGGTTCAATTGGATATTCCTGCAGGGCAGCAGGTTGGACTAGATGACCCTAGTGCTCTCTTCTAACTCTATGATTCTATGATTCTAATAATAATAATACCTGATATTAATAATACCTGATGATAATAGTACAGTTACACCATCCAGTAAACCTTCCCTCAGAGGCATTGGAGGGGGAGGGAAGACTTTTCCCCTGCTTCTTCCTGCAAGTGTGTGGCTGGAGTGGATTGAATGACAATGTGCAGGCCAAGCCAGCCAGCCTTTGCCTTGGCTCTTGTCATGTGGCTGCTCCACTGCAGGGAGGAGGTGGGCCAAGCAGCCTTCAAGCCTTTGCAGGCCCTGTGTGAGGACATCATGGACCCCTAGGGGTACCCAGACCCCAGGTTCAGAACCACTGCTCTATCCCCCTTTCTAATTTTGGAATGCAGGGAGGCGGGTTGGCTGGCTGGGAGATGTGAAAGAAAAGTGCATGTGGCCACTGGGTCACCCCACACATACACATCCCAGGGCTTAGGTTTCTACTCCTTGACATGGTTCAGTTGGGAACAGGACTGTTGAGCTACCTGGAACTTAATGCCAAGGGGCAGAAATTGCAACTGAAAACAGGTTTGGGGGCTGACTAAAGTTTCCATATCTTGGCTCAGCTATTAATCAGAATGGAGGCTGCAGTCAAGAAATCCGAAGAAGACCACGACTTGGAAGGGCGGCTATCATAGAGCTGGAAGAGACCACAAGGGCCATCTAGTCCAACCCCATTCTGCCCTGCAGGAATACCCAATCAAAGCACTCCCGACAGATGGCCACCCAGCCTCTGTTTAAAAACCTCTAAAGAAGGGGACTCCACCACACTCCCAGGCAATGCATTCCACTGCGAAACAGCTCTTATTGTCAGGAAGTTCTTCCTAATGTTTAGGTGGAAAGTATGAAGGAACTAGTCAAGGTCCTTAAATGTCAAGATAGATTATTGAATGCAAAAGTTAGGAATCTCCATGCTGTCCTATTTCCCATTTCTATGTATGGCTGCAAAAGTGAAGAAAGCTGCTAGGAAGAAAATCAATTCATTTGAAATGTAGTGCCGGAGAAGAGTTCTATGGATACTGTGGACTCCTAAAAAGACCAATAAATGGGTCCTAGAGTAAATCAAGCCTGAACTCTTCCTGGAAGCCAAGAGGCCTAAACAGAGACTTGTTTGTAGTTTGGCCATATCATGAGAAGACATGACTCACTAGAAAAGACAATCATGCTTAGGAAGGCAGAAGGCAGGAAGAAAAGAGGAGCACTTCCAGATGAATGGACTCAAAGACCGGAGCTGTTGATGATAGGGTGACTTGAAGGTCTCTCATTTGTGGGATTGCCATAAGTTGAGGTCCATTTGATGGCAGTTAACAACAACACCCCAGGCCACCCTTACTAACTCCTTTGGTTGGCAGCAGCACACAGGAGAGGCGTAGGGTTTGAAACTAGAAGAGAGAGAGATTTGAGAAGGGGCTGAGCAGAGCTGTGCAGTACAGCATGATTTGGCCTTGGCCTGGATGGTTTTTGTGGTCTCTTCCAATGCTATGATTGTACCAAGTCATAATTTTATTTATTTATTTATTTATTTATTGTATTTATACCCCGCTCTTCAGCCACAAAGGCTATCAGAGTGGCTTACAAAAGGTTAACATCTATGGAAGCTAACCAAACATTCTCAGCAAACATATGGAAGAGTCACTCCCCTTTCTCTATTCCAGTGCTTGGAAAAGTTACTTTTTGAACTACACTTCTCAGAATCTGCCCCGGACTAAACATTGGAGTGGATTTAGAGCCCCATGGGGATTCTCTGCCCCATGAAAACCACCATTGCCTGAGAGCGGGCTTTCCAGCCTCTGTCTGAAATACCTCCAAGGAAGGAAAGACGCCTTGAGAGACAGACTGTAGCACCATCTAGCAATTCTAGATGAACTTTTGCTTTCTTCCAGAAGGGCTCTTTGTACATCCTTAAAAACTCAGGCTAAGCATTGCTGTCGCTGTTAAAGTGGGTAGGTGAAGCATCAGTTAGGATTCCTTGAGGATATTGGAAGAGAACAGAATATAAACAGAACTTAGTCACAATTAGTTATGCATCTCATCTTTCCTCCAGTGTGCTCAAGGTGGTGTACTTGTTGTTTCGTTCCCCCCACTTTATCCTCATAACAACCCTGCGAGGTAGGTCAGGTGGAGAAAGAAGGGGTGAGTGGTCCAAGGCCACCAGCTAAGTGCCCTAGCTAAGTGGGGACTAGAACTTGGATCTCTCAAGCCCTTGTCCAATGTTTTAACCACTACACCAGTAGGTAGAGGGGTTGAGGGGGAAGATATATTTTGTTAAAACAGTGCTGCTAGTTGGTTGGCCAAATGCCAGCCTAGAAAGGCCTTCTGGAATTAGTCTTGAAAATAAATCTATAAAGTTGACTGCTCAATTCAAAGGAATTTTTTCCAGGCTAGCCTTCTCTCTCATGCATAACTATTAACCATTTGTGCTCTAAAATGTCTGAGTGAGAAAGAGAACCATTTGCATAAAGCTTCCCACATGGTCACTTGGAAGCCATTCCTATCTACCAGAAGCAATGAGGAGAAAAGGCTGTTTATAAATCAGCTTGGATGACTTGCTGGCTTTGGCTAACCTCTAGCACAGTGGTTCTCAACCTGTGGCCCACCAGATGTTTTGGATTTCAGCTCCAAGAAGCCCCAGCCAGCCTAGGCAATGGCTGATAGGTCACCCAGTGAGTTTCATGACTCAGTGGGGTCTAGAAACTGGATCACTAAACTCAAGTCCAAACCTTTAACCACTATACCACACTGTCTCTCAGTGTCAGGCACCTTTGCTGATCTGCAAATCACCGGAGATCTACTGGGAACTTCAGGTTTTTATCTTCTTCCCACTCTGATGGAGACCTTGGAAGAGTCCAGCATTGAGGGAAGCCTAAGATTGTAAAATCTACCCTGTACACATAATAATGGGGAAATCCACACTACACAAATAATCCAGGTTGAAACTGGATTATTTGCATGGCTCCTTCTTATGGAATCTTGGGATCTGTAGTTTTACAAAGTCTTTAGCCTTCTCTGCCAAAAAGTGCAGGCGCCTCACCAAACTTCACACCCCAGGATTCCATAGGAAGGAGCCATGCAAATGATCCAGTTTCAACCTGGATTATTTCTCTAGTGTGGATGCCCTAGTAGTATTCCCCTCCTCCCAAGAAATCTAGAAATGGGCCAGGAAGGCAGCAGACCTCCCTCCCTGCCTGTCTGGCCCACAATTGGCCTTCAAAGTACAGTATCTTTGAATATGGAGGCTTGATAGTATAATCATTGCTACTAGCTGTAGACAGATCCACCCTTGGCTAATTTTTCCCAGAGAGTGGGGAAATTACTTTCTGGAAATACAGCTCCTTGAACCCCCTTAGCCAGCATGGATGGATTCTGGGAATTGCAGTCAAAAAATAACTTTTGCCTGCTTGAAAGTGTCATCATCCTCTAAGACTAGCACTCTCTGTTTTATGCCTGTGGTGTTCGTATCCATTGTCCAGATTTCCACATCTTTCAAAGATTTTCTAGAACAGGGTGAGTTCTCCTTTTGGCTCTGACGTTCAACCCAATTCCTGTTTGTTTTAGCCTTAACTCAGGCAGCTGGTTGTTAAACATTAAGGATAGATGTATATTGCCCTCAGAACTGTATTGGTTGGGGATTAGCAGCTACATTCTAGATAAGTTGCCCTTTGGGCAAAGATCAAACATGGCCTATCTGTTCCTTAGCGCCTGTGTGCTTTGAAGAGGGATTGGAAGGGGTGGCAAATTCTTTCCCCACTCCTTGCACCCCCTGGTGAGTTGGGCTTTATTTATATGCTGTGTAAATATACAGGGTGGCTTTAAAAGGAGCCCCTAGTAGCCAACCCGTGCAGCTGATCCCATCTGGAAGAGGTATTGCTTGAGAAAAGAAAATGCGGAGGATCTCAAAACAGAAATACTCCCCATACACTTAACTAGAAAATGTCGTTTCCATTTTAGCATTACTCATCACCAACTTTCCCTGAGTAGACACCTTGAAGTTGTGCTTGACTACAATTGCCTGACAGAGAGCGATGGGATTTGTAGCCCTAACACATCTGGTGGATGCTAGCTGTTCAGGAGACTGTTTCTGAGGTGCTAAATGTTCAAGAGACTCACTCTGTCCCAGGGTTCCCCAACCAAGTGCCACCCATATGTTTTTGACTATACCTCCCTTGGTAATATGAACCATGGTGAGGGATCATGGGAGTGGAAGTCCAAAACATCTGGAAAATGCCAAATAGGGTAAGAGGGATCTATTAAACCTATGTCCTGTTCAGCATTGCATGATCAATGTGATGCCCTGGAGAGAGTGCTAAATTTGGAGAGCAAGCAGTTACGTTATTGCTTAGCCATGCTGGCCTACAAGATAGGCTTGGGCAGGTTGTGCTCTTGCAACTGACCCTACCTTGCAAGGCTGTTGGGGGTAATGCCAAAGGATGCACCAGAGGCAAAGACCTTGTTATTCAGGAGAGCTTTTGGCAACCAAGCGGCTGCTGAGAAAGGGACTTTGGCTGCATCAGCGCTGCAGAAACAGTCCAGTTTGACACCTCTTTAACTGCCATGGCTCAATGCTATGGAATTCTTGGATTTGTAGTTTTGTGAGATATTTAGACTTCTCTGTCAGGGAGTTCTGGTGTCACAACAAACTACAAATCCCAGGACTCCATAGCATGGAGCCATGGCAGTTAAAGCGGTATCAAACTGGATGATTTCTGCAGTGCTTATTTCTGTTGCCCTGCCGCCACCACCAATTGACTGCCTGGGTCCTGTTTCAGTGGCAGCAGTGTCATCCAGTTGCCAGTTGACTGTTTGGGTCCCAATCTGGGCCACAGACTGAGTGACAGGAGTAGATTGAGAGGTGGAGAGGGAATTTGCATCTTGGTGGTGATTGGGTGGGTGTGTTTCCTGAACAGCCAATCAGCACACTGGGAAAGGCAACATACCCAAGAGAATGATAGATAGATAGATAGATAGATAGATAGATAGATAGATAGATAGATAGATAGAACATTCTTCATCTATCTCTCAGCAAATTTCTCAGGGAGGCCTCCCTACTGGACGGAGGTTAACATTTGTCAGGGGCTGGGTGGGTGGGTGTCACTGGTTGCTTCAAAGGACCCCAATGTCCCTACCTTTGGGGGGAAACTGCCAGGGGTTAGAAGGGTTTGAGGGGGGCAATTTTGCCACATTTTGGGGGGCCTGGGCCCAAGACTGCTCACTTAAAAAAAAAAACAAAAAAACGGAGTGAACTTCTGGGCAGGATGTGAACCAGAAGTCAGTCTTTGAACAACCATTGGACGGGAAGTGAATTCAAAGTCAGTTTCTGGAGAGGAGGTGAACCAGAAGTCAACCTCTGGACAGGAAATGAACCAGAAGTCAACTTGCTTTTCTTTTTGTTATCTTAAAAAAAAAAAAAAAAGCCCTCTCCTGGACCTAAAATGGCCTTGGGGACAAATATGTGGCAGACAGATAGTCAGATACTTAGCATCATCATCTTGAATTATAGTCAACGGACTATTAAAATATATTAAAACACTCATTTGGGTATAAAAAGACTATAATACAAATGAATGCATTTAAAACAGAGTTGGTTTTTTAAAAGAAAATACAGTAAATGTAATGATGATTATATAATGATAGTCATCATGAGTAATCTGATAAAATTAGCCAGAATTTAAAAATGTAGCCACTTTGCTCAGTAACTGACTTGCTAGAGCCCTGGAACAAAATAAACAAGAGACTCAGGGTGACAGCCTGGAAGTATTGAATATATTCAGTTTTTCCTAGTGTCTTCATAATAACAGCAGTGAGATATTACAAATGAACAGCAATGAAAGAATTAAAAAAAAATCCACACACACACCCTCAATGCCGCCAACATTCCTAGTGGACATTGTGGTCAATTGTATAATAGATCTGATGTCTTTCTACACGTGATGGCTATTTTGTTGAGGTGACAGAATTCGAGTTGTCTGGAAGTTAGAGCCTTTGATTTGGAAGATGTGCTCCCAATCTTTTGGTGGGAAGAGAAGGGCACTCTGTGCATGATCAGAGATGTTCTCACTTTTTGTCCATCCCATGAACCATCTGAATTCTGGGGGGGAAAAAAACAGATTTGGGGGCATGGATCATATGCCAAACTAGCTTGCATAACCATATGCCGTTATAGTAGATTTGAAAGGTTCACATGGTTCAGCTACACACTATTATTTCAGGGGGAAAAAATATTGCATTGTTTTGCATGGGGGTGGTGAGTGGCTGAGGGAGTGAGAGGAGGGAGGGGATTGGTTGGGTTTTATATATGTGTGTGTGTCTGTGTGTGTGTGTGTGTCGGGACTGGAGCTCAGATCCAGCTTGTGTCAGGGTTGGAGCTTGGATCCATCCCCAAGCCAGAAAGGCCACTGGGGGATTCTGGGAATTGCAGTCCAAAAAAAAGGCATCCTTTCCAAGCCCCAGTCAGGTTGGGACAGAAGTTATAGCTAGTAAGATTATACAAGTGTGGCATCTTTGCCTATTTCTTTCCCTTTACTGCAAGCATTATGCTTACCTTTTGAGGTAACTTTTTAAATGAGATAAACTTCGTTGAAAAGAACAGGAGACTCTTTGGGGAGAAAGAGGCAGGTTGGTTGCTTTGAAGAAGAGAACAGCAGAATATTCCTGGCTGCCTGTCACCCTGCTGCAGAGAAGGGGCTGAGATGTACCGGCTTTGCCTCCCATGGCTGGGCTCCTCCGTCTCTGGATCGGACACGTGAGGAGACTGGTGACCTCACAACGGCTGCCATGGCAACCAATTATGAAGTCACAAGCCGAGCGGTGCCCATAGCAAAAGAGGGAGAGGAGTAGCTTTGGCTCAGAGTACAGGAGGGAACGTACAGTCTCTCCGGCTGTCTTGTCAAGCATGTTCCAAGAGTTCGCCTAATGTCTCTTTCTCTCCTGCCTCAACCTCTGGTTGGGACTTCTTGTTTCCCCCACAGGATGCGTGCTTCCATGAGGATCCCTTGGGGGCCACTCAGTTGGTGAAGAACCCACATTTCCAGTCCAGAGTCTTAATCTACAAGAGGGCTTGGCCTGGAGTAAGGGGGACCGACCATGTTGGTGAAAGAGTACCGCATCTGCATGCCCCTCACCACGGAAGAGGTAAATGCTAGTTGGCGGCAGGGTGGGGCTGGGCGACTTCGGATTGAGTATTTTCATTTCACGCCTCCAAGCCTTATCTCAGTGAGTTCGCTGCAGATTTACAACAGATGGGGATCAGTCTTTGTTTTCATTTTTTCTAAAGAGAGAACTAGTTTTAAGGGAGGGGAAGCTTAGGGCTTATCTATATGAGGCAAAAAGAAGCGAATTGCTCTGTAGTAAAGGCAACTCACAGCAGCTGCAATTTGTCTTCATGGTTTTTTGGGAGGTTTTGTGGCAGATCGTAGGCATGCAAAGCTATCCACGTTTGCTGTGCAAACGGGCATGCCTGGAAAGCAAGATGGCAGCCGCGAGTGAATTACCTGCTGCCGCCAAACAGTATTTTTTAAAAAAAACTATTCCCAAGTTGCGGTAGAGCGATATTTCGCCTTAACAGAAAAGCAAAAAACCCTACAACCCCCTGTTTTATCGCCTTAGTGCTTGTTCGCTAAGGTGAAAAACCAACGTGGCAGTTCTAGGCACTGGTTTCCTTAGCAAGCCCTACCCCTGCACTCATCCGGCCGATCAGCTTTCAGCTTCTGCTCGTATGGGAAGGCAAATCTAACTGAATCACTTGTTCCAACAAGCAGGAATGCTCATTCCCACCTCTGTTTTTTAAAAACTCCAGGAAAAGCTGCAAAGACTTTCCCTGCCGTGTATATGGAGTATTTAGCCCCTTTCCTTCCGAATACGGCGATACGATTTGAGATGGCATTAAGACAGGTTGTATTCTCCTTGCATTCTGTGAGGAGTATTTTCAGCATTTAGACAAACACACAGACTCCCAGGAAAAGGAGAGATTGGTTGTAAAAGTGTTTGGACACGAAACTGTAGCACTGGTGAGAATAGGAGCTGGAGCAGGCTGGTTGGAAAGTATTGGGGAGGGGGCTGGGCAGTGGTCCGAACTGGGAGGCAATAGGCATGCAGGAATAGACAGTTCTTGCTCACACATCAGCCCTAAACATTGCCCTTTTGACTGAGACTGATGGGAGCTGGAGGTCCAGTTAGATTTGCTGGGCCGTTAAGTGCCCTGTCACACAATGTTATAACTATGTAGTCTGAACTTAGGAACTGTCCAAGGTGCTGAATCTATTTTGGGAACAGGGTTGAATGCCTTGGATAAATCCTTAAAAGTTCATACTAAAACTCAGAGCAGATTCACTGCTGCAATGATGTGGAACCACTGCTGGCTAGCTTTCTACTTGCAGGGAGACTTGGGACAAGCTGCCTCCTAGGTGTGTGATGATGTTCCTGTGCTAGTAAAGAGGCTGGACAGTAACCTGCTGGGGATGCTCTAGCTGAAGTTCCTTCATTGAGCAGGGGGTTAGACCTGATGGCCCATGAGGCCCCTTCCAGCTCTATGGTTCTTTAGGGCAGGACAGCTGAGAAGGAATGGTTGGCCCCCAGTCACCCAATGATTTTCATGGCTCAATGGCAACTGGAAACTACATCTCTCAAGTCCCATTTCAACACTTTAACCAATACACCACACTGGCTTGTAATGCACGGCATTAATATTTTCGAAGGGGCCACATGACAGAGGAAGTATACAGTAAATACATTTAAACTAGCTGTACCCAGCACAACATACACCGTTATAGTAGATTTGAAAGGTTCACATGGTTCAACTACACGCTATTATTTTAGGAAAAAAATATTGCCTTGTTTTACCTGTGGGTGGTGAGTGGCTGAGGGAGTGAGAGGAGGAAGGGGTATGTTTCTGAAGTGGCCAATCAGCACAGTGGGAAAGGAAACATACCCAAGCCTTTTATATATATAGATAAGGTGGGCCCATTGAACTGATGGAAGTGGAGTGTTTGGGTCTCAGCCATCTCAGGAGTTGTCCATTTATTTATATGTGCCTATATATGTATGTGCCTTCAAGTCAGTTGTCGATTTATGGTGACTCCATGAAAGGATAGTAATAAGCATAGAGACACATAGTTGGTGCTCACTACACGTTATTGATAAATATTGGAATATTTACAGAAAATAAAACAACAGAAAAAAACTTCTCTAATATATATTTTGTATATTCCTGCATGGCAAGGGGTTGGACTGGATGGCCCTCATGGTCTCTTCCAACTCAACAATATGATTCTAGGATTCTATATCCCAGCTTTATTCCAATTTGGGACCCAAGGTGGCTTTTTTGCATTTTAACGTTCTTTTGCATTTTAATATTCTTACAACTCCAGAGACCAGGGTTTGAATCCCCACTCAGCCCATGGAAACCCGCTGGGTGGCCTTCGGCAAGTCACATACTCTCAGCCTCAGAGGGGGGCAAAGTCAAACCCCTTCTGAACAAATCTTGCCAAGAAAACCCTGTGATAGGGTCTCCATAAGTCTGAAACGACTTTAAGGCACACAAAACACTGTGCTCATGCCTTTCATTACAAGCAGAAGATGTGATCAGTGTGTAACGTCCACAGAACATAAATGTGTAAAAGCTTTCCTGGAGCTATATGAATTGTCCCATCCTGAGATGTCTGGCTAAAGGCCTTGAGGTCTTCATGTTGCTGAGACCCCCACCCTTAACAGCTTCTTCACAGAGCTGGTTTGCCCAATCCTGTGTTACAGGCCTGAAGCAGTAACTGTTCTCCTGCTTTGTTATACTGCATAACGTGTTTATTTTCGTCCCCTGTTTCAAACACAGTTTCATAAAGCGAGTGCTATTTTCAGTCTTATTTTAGACTCTGCAAGGGCAGTCTTGCATTTGGTATGATGCAGGAGGAGAACTGCTCCTTTTCATGATGGCTGGAGGCAGTTGAGGTGCCAGTCTGCCATGGTTACATTGTCAACCTCTTTGCACTAGCCGGGCCGGACTGTACGCTGCTGATGATGGAAGGGCTAACTCTTATCTGGATGGGTTTTTGACAAAGCCAATGTGGTCAGCTCAAATCTATTTAATTGGAAGATGTGACTTTCCAGAGTTTGGAATGTTATTTTCCTTGACTACCAACTCTTGGAATCCCCCAAGCCATCATGGCTAGTGGCTATGCTGGGAGGAAGAGTCCAGAAGTTGTCATCCTAAAAACGATGTTTTCAACCTCTGTGACCAACTCTTGGGGCTTGTGAGATTTAGCTGGGCATGAAACAATAATAAACTTGAGGTCCTTATTCTCAGGAAAAGAGAAGATGACTTTATACCAAGCCAGGCCATTGGTCTATCTAGCTCTGTATTGTCAACTGAGTGGATGTGGTTCCCCAAGGTTTCAGACTGGCATCTTTCCCAACATTACCTAAACATGCCAGAATTGAACACAGGACCTTGTGCATAGAAAGTACGAATAGTAGGCTCTTGAGCTTGAGTTTCATGGGGATTGGGGGCACAGCCCCCCTGCGAAAGTGGGAAAACTGTGAATATTTCCCCCCCAAAAGACCAAATTTAACACAGCCAAAATTACCTGTAATGGTGGTGTATTCTGGCCAGTGTAGACAAGCCCTGAGAGTTAGAATCATGTAGTCTGTATGTGGTTTTTTTAAAGAAGGGTCTTCAAATTATCAGAGTAGGTTTATCATACCATAGCACCAGTGGTCCTGAATTCTGTGAGAGCAAAGAGTGATAAGATTTTTTATTGCTACTTTAGAAAAAGAAACCCTTTGAAAATTCAGACCTGTCTCTTTTTAAAAAAGCTCAGAGGCCTCTTTGTTTGAAGAGAGCAATTGGTTCAAAAGTCTGGAATGGAAATAAATGTAAGTGCTGGATCAGGCAAAAAATGCCAATAGGAACCAAATTCGTTAGGTTCACCTTTGGTTGGAAGGAGTAAACTTTAAGAAAATTAAATTCCTATGGAATAAGTCCTTTTCATGATTTACAGTGGTCAATGAATTAAGTTTGATTTCTTTATTTATTACAGTTTTGTCTTCATCCAAAGATCTCAGATTAGTATACATGGTTTTCCCTTACTCTTTCTCCCTTACTCTTACATACAGACCAACAGACAGAGACATGCACAACCTTGCCTTACCACCACAATCCTGTGAGGTAGGATAGGCTAAGAGATCGTGACTAGTCTGAGGTCACCCTGTGAGCTCAGTGTTTGAGTAGGGATTCGAAGCCAAGTCTTTCAGGACTCGCTGACATTTGAATCATTGCACTACCCACTGAACCTCGCTGCCTTGAATAGACTTGGGTTCAAATCACATGTTTACCATGGGCTGTTTGTATACTGTTAGCCAAGGTGTACTCCTTCCTTGTTAGTTTTCCATCTCTAAAACCCCACCACACTGGGTTTACATAGAATCATAGAATCATAGAATTGTGGAGTTGGAAGAGACCACAAGGGCCATCCAGTCCAACCCCATTCTGTCATGCAGGAAATCACGATCAAAGCATCCCTGACAGATGGCCATCCAGCCTCTGTCTAAAGACCTCCAAGGAAGGCCCCCCAAACCCCTAGACTGAAACAATCCCCTGCCCCCCCATAAAGAGGAGGGGTTGAGGAATGTAGTAAGGATTCTGAAAAGAGCTATATACTTGTACAAGTCAAAGCCAGTTTCTGATAGGTCTCTTGATCATATCTGAAGGCTTGTCTATATGGACAGTTTACCTGGCTTCCCCCCATCTTGGAGCCCTGCGGTCCAAATGAAGCAGGGCTCTTTGCCAGTTTGCCTCCAGGCAGTCCTGACAATGCCTGAAACAAAGCGGGGGGAAAGCTGGAGTAAATCCATTTTAAAAGTTTTAAATTAACACCCAGGAAAACCCACACCATGAGGGAAAAGCTGGATGGGTTTGGTGCAGGAACACGGGGTCAGTACCTGCACCCTGGCCTGTATAGCCAGATACCAATGCCGACACCGCTGGTGTGGCTCTGCAGCCGGGAAGGAGACCCCCATCACATGATCAAGGCCCCCTGCATGTGGCTGGCCTTGCACAATAGCGGGGGGGGGAGGCACCCGCTGATACAGGTGGACTTCTGCCCATGTCATCTCGGTAATGTGTGGTTGTGTGTGTGTGTGTGTGTGTATACTCTGGAAGGCAGAATATTCTGGCTGGTGTAGATAAGACCTGAGTGTGACCAAGAGATAAGTGGAAGGGAATTGTATTTGTGTGCAAAGACTCTCAGGTTCCGAACTTGTAAAAGTTGCTTTTTTGAACTGAATGAGTAGTAACTGGAGCCAGCATAGTGTAGTGGTTTGAGTGTTGGAATACAACTCTGGAGACCAGGATAATAATAATAATAATAAATTTTTATTTTTAACCCGCCCCTCTGCTTGGCAACCGGGGCGGCTTACAGCAAGATTAAAACAACATCAAGTTAAAACAGTCTTTCCCCATCCTACCCTCCCACCCCTTAAAACTAAATTAAACAATATGAATCACCGCTTGGCCATGAAAACCTACTGGGTGACCTTGGGCAAGCTACGCACTCTCAGCCTCAGAAAATCCCATGATAGGTTTCCCATAGGGTTGCCACAAGTCAGAAACAACTTGAAGGCACACAACAACAACAAGTAGCAACCTTCCCAGCTACAGTATTCTGGAAGTTATCATCCAAAAAAGTATTTTTTCCCCAAGCTCTGGGAAACAAGAGGACGAAGAGTTATTTTATGACAGTCAGACCATCTAGGTACACTGCCCAGCAGTGGGTCTCCAAAGTTGCAGACTGGAGTCCTTCCCAGTCCAACCTGGAGATGCCAACTAAGAATGCTGCTGGTTGAAACTGGCAGCTTTTGCATGCAAATCTGCCCTCCCACTGGGCATTTCTGCTTAGAGGTAGCAGATGGTTAGATAATAACCCTCGCAGATGGATAGATAACAGTAACAATAGAACCTGGTTATGTTACTGGCCTGAGAATTACAATGGGGTTGTCAGTATGGTGAAAATACTCATAGAATTCGAGGAGAATATGCTTTGTCTTAATGAGATCCTGCATCAATCTGCCATATTCAGAAAGAAGGGGGCCAAAAACTGTGCAGGAAAAGCCTTTGTGTTTCCCCCCATATTTTTAAAAAAGCTCTGTGGAGACAATCGATTCACTTTTGTGCGCATTCCTGATATGAGCGGAAGTGGAAAGCTGATTGGTCAGATGTGCACAGGGGCAAAGCTTACTAACAAGGCAAGCGCCCATAAACAGGATTTTCGCCATAGTGATCATGCACTCATATGATGAAACAGCCTCCCCTCCCCCCATTTATTTAAGCAGAATATTGCACTTCTGCACCTTGGGTAGGCATTTTTTTTTTATTGTCCAGTGGCGGCAACTGGTGACAATAAAAACACAAGTAATTCACTTGCGCCCACCATCTTGATTTGCAGGCATGCCCGTTTGAACAACAAATGTGGATAGCTTCGCCTGCCTGCAATCTTGCCAAAAATCATTGAGACAAATGAAATCTGTTGCAAATCACCATTAGTGTGCATCAATCCACAGTTTATAGCCTCGTATAGACAAGCCCACAGTAGTGGCCCAGGCCTATAGACCAGATAGTCCTGGGTTCAAGCCCTCTCTCAGTCACTTAGCTTTTTGGGTGGCCTTGGCTCAGCATCCCTACTGCAGCCTCCCCCAACCTGATGCCCTGCAGATGTTTGGACCACAATTCCCATCAGCCCACGCCAGCCAGTAGTAAGGGATTGTGGGGAAGGTTGCCGTATAGCATTCATGTGGGGCCCTCTAAAGTGGATGGAATGCAGCTCCCGTCATCCCCTCCCATTAGATCTTGTGGCTAGGACTGATGGGAGCTGCAGTTGAACCCCAGCTGGAATGACATGTCCCTCAGCAACCTCATGGCTGCGTGGCTTTATTGGGGGGTGCCAGGTTCAAGGCCCATTCTACCCAGAACAACAGTGAAGGGTGTTTTAAGTCCTCAATAACATTCATGTGGTTGTGGAGGGGGGGATGATAGTTTAGGCAACTGCTGACAGGCTCTACCCTTTGAGACCTGGCCCGAAAGAGGCAGGGTTCTCCTGGGGCCACAGGCCAGAGTCCTGTCTTAGCCTCTCTGGGACAGGAGCCCCCAAGGGCCAGCCAGCTCCTCCACGAGGCCTCCCCTACGCCGCACCAGGAGTGTCAATCATGCGGTTTCCTGCCTCCTCACGTGAAAGGCCTCAGTTGCCTTGGTAGCGTGCGTCATGGAAACTTCCTCCTCATAAACAGGTCCAGGGGGGAGAAGCGTAAACTAAAGGTATGCGGTGGTGTTGCTGGGAGAGTCCAGGCTGTCCAGGCTGGTGAATTTAACATTTGAAACTCCTCTTGGAGGATCACCAACACCACCATTTCTGTCCCTTTTCCTGATAAAGGGTTTGGGCTACAGGAAGGAGACAGGCTTACTCCAACTCCGGGGATAAAAATTCAGACACAACCATTTAGGAAACCCTTCCTGGTGTTTAAGGTGCTTCCCTGCAGATGCCTGGGAATACAGTGTCCACCATCCCTGGCCATGGCATCCCCATCTGTCTCCCTCCAGGTGTGGTGAACTCCATAGAATCATAGAGTTGGAAGAGACCCCAAAGGCCATCTAGTCCAACCCCTGCCCTGCAGGAATACACAAGCAAAGCATTCCCGACAGACGGCCATCCAGCCTCTCTTTAAAAACCTCCAAAGAAGGAGAATCCACCACACTATGAGGCAGCAAAGTATTCCACTTCTGAACAGCTCTTACTATCAGGAAGTTCTTCCTAATGTTTAGGTGGAATCTCTTTTCCTGTAGTTTGAACCCATTGCTCCGTGTCCTAGTCTCTGGAGCAGCAGAAAACAAGTTTGCTCCATCCTCAGTGTGACATCCCTTCCAATATTTAAACATGGTTATCATGTCGCCTCTTCACCTTCTTTTCTTGAGGCTAAACATGCCCAGCTCCCTAAGCCACTCCTCATAGGACATGGCTTCCAGACCTCCCACCATTTTGGTTGCCCTCCTCTGTCCCATCCAGAGCCCATGGCCATGGTAGTTTGGGGATTCTGGGAGTTGCAATCCGAAATAACTTCCCCGGGTGCTGCTGCCTTCATTCCCAGCTAGCACTGCCCATGCGGGAGGTGTTAATAGCTGTACTGGCTATTACTGTGGGGGTGATGAGAGTTTCAGCCCAGCACTTTCCTATAAGGGGAAAGCTGCCTTCAAGGACATGTAGGAGGAAGGGGAGCGTTTTAGAGGAGTTATCGACAGATCGGGGCACTTCCCTTACAGTAAGTGGGGACAACTGGTGAGTCCGGAGGTCATTCTGCACTTGGGGTTGTTTTAAGACTGCACAGATAACACAAAATGAAACAAAACTGGAAAAGGCTGGTCACCTTCTTCTGGACTGAAGCCTGGTTTTTAATAAAAGGTTAGACAGTACAGTGGGGGATGAGAACTGAGATGTGTTAAAAGGGTGAATCGCCATTCCTGCAGGTTTCCTGGAGCCTGTTCAGACTACACAGGTTCGGACTACACATTCCTACATGGCAGGGGGTCGGACTGGATGGGCCCTTGTGGTCTCTTCCAACTCCATGAGTCTATAATTCTACACAGTTAAAACGCTATGATTCCACTTTAACTTCCATAGCTCCCTCCTATGGAATCCTGGGATTTTTTTATTTAGGCTGGGAGCAGTATTTAGAATTCTTAGGGCTTGTCTACACAGGCAATTTACCCTGTCTTGGAGCCCTGCAGTCCTGATGACACTGGGCTTTTGCCCCATTTTGCCCTTGGGCAGTCCTCATGACCTCCCAGGGCTAAGTCCAGGGCAGGGGAGAAACTGGGGAGGGCCCATTACAGCATTTTAAAAAAATACCTAGTAAAATCCATTCCAGACACCAAAAAGCAGATCAGGCCGTGCATGACCACAGAAGCCCATTCCGGCACGCTGTCCCATCACTGCAACTGCCCTCTGCCTTGCTCTTCCGTAGCCAGGAAGGGGCCCCACAGAATGTGACCAAGGGTGGTCACATGCAGGGGGCCTTGCTCAGGTGCTGCGGGCTGGCTTCCTGACCAGAGTGCGCGATGCGGAGGGCAGCAGCGGTGGCTGCAGAGATGAGATGGCGTGCTCATCTGGACTCTGGCCCATTTTGTGCCAGTAATGGGGGAGAAATGGGCCAGATCCATGAGTGGAATACTCCGTCAGGGAGCTGGCATATTCTGGCCCATGTAGATGAGCCCTTAGCTAGAGAGCTGTGGTACTCCAGGACAAATTTGGGAGATTTTCATCCCCAAACAGCCCACAATGCAACTGGGCTTGCAAATATGGCAAATATGTTTTCCTGGATTCCTCCAGAACCTCAACCTCACTTGCTTCCAAAGGCCCTTTTTTGAAACTAGATGAAACTGACTTGATGGGGAGAGTTTCAGTGATGATGCTTGGCCCTTACTTGCTATGCAGATACCTCCTCCCCCAGTTTACATGCATGTAAATGGAGGTAGTTAGTCAAAGGGGTGGTATTGTAGCCATCACTCCTTGCATGTGTTTTGGTTACTGGATTTTGCAGCCTAATGACCCTGAGCCTTCTTGATGACATATAAAGAGAGACAACTTGTGCTTTACAACACTATGTGGTTTGTGCCTGTGGTTTTAAAGGGGAGAGGTGCATGAATGGCAGATTTGTGAGCACTTATTTTGCTTGTGTGTGCATGCAAACACCAAGGAATACAACTTAATCCCCAAGGAATGTGCAATTAAAAGCCACACTGTTTTTATAAGGTATCCTTCTAGCTGTACTCTCATAGCTGAATGCTTCCCTTTTGCTGGAATTGCAGCCCAAAATATTTGGAGGGTAACAGATCAGGGAAGGTTCAGGGCAGACAGTATTAGACTAGAAAGACCTAACTGTTGGATATCATGTCAGCTGGGGGTAATGGGGCTTGGAGTCCAACATATGTGGAAGTTTGCCAGGTTGTGCAGAAGGTTATTTTTAGCTTTTAAGACTGATAGCAAGGGTTGTGTTTTGGTGTGGCTCCGTCAGCTACTCAGGGTACCCCTTTTGGCATTCCTCACCATTCTGTAATGCCGGGGTGGGCAACCATCTCCAGATGTTTTAGACAGCAGCTACCATCAGCCCTAGCCTGTAGTGTGGGATGTTGGGAATTGCAGTGTGAAGTGGAAGCCCAAAATTATAGGTTATTTCAACTGGAGTAGTGTTCAGATCAAGGGAAGTCATACCACCAGTCTATTCTACTTTGGTCAGACCCTCATCTGGAATATTATATCCACATCTGGACATCACTATCATGGCTCCATCCTATGGAATCCTGGGATTTGTAGTTTGTTGTGACACCATAGCTCTCTAATAGAGAAGGCTAAATGTCTTACAAAACTACAAATCCCCAAATTTCATAGCATCAAGCCATGACAATTAAAGTAGTGTCAAACTCCCATTATTTCTCAGTGGGGCAGCAGGGTGGCTTGAGAGATAAACATTTTCTAGGACTGGGGTGAAAAATACTGTTTGAGCCTTGGGAAAACACAGCTCAGGGTAATGTTTTTTGTGCTCTGCCTTTAGCCAAAGAAAGAGAATGGGTGGAGGAGGAGGTCTTGTGGCTCCTCCTGTGTTGGCTGGTGTCTCAGCCAGGCAGATTAAGGATGGCTGGTATGCATATGTTCTACTGCCCTGGAGGGATGAAGCCTTAGCAACCCTGTAGATGATTACACAGACTCCAGTGGCATTCTCAGAAGAGGCCCAATGCTGGGACTGAAAGGGAGGGGACTGTAAGATTAAGGCTTAGCATGCCCCAACAGTGGTGCCAAAAAAAAAAAAAAGGAGTCAAAATATGCAGCAGCATAAATAAAATTTGCAAGTCTGTTTGCCTATCTGATCAGCAACTCTAGTCTGGCTAGCCCTTGATAAGACAATATTGAAAAAAAAGGTCTCTGAGATTTTCCATTTAGTTTTAAAGAGTAGGTTTGTTTGACGTTTATCTTAGTCATAAGGACTAGGAACTTGCTCTTTGATTTAAAGAAAATTTGATCCCCCCCCCAATGTAATGGATGCAATCTGACTCACAGGGTTGTGATGATAATGAAAAAGGAGATAAGTGTGTATAAGCCAGCTTGTGGAAGGGGCTATAGTTCAGAGACAAGAGTACAAGCTTTGCCTGGGGCCTGTCTACACTGCAGAAATATAGCAGTTTGACATCATTTTCTCCCCCATAGTTCTATCCTATGGAATCCTGGTATTTGTAGCTTTCTGAGGCAGCAGCACTCTTTGGCAAAGAAGGCTAAAGTTTGTCTACAAAACTACAAATCCCAGAATTCCAGAGGATGGAGCTATAGTACTTAAAGCAGTGTCAAACTGCATTATTTCTACAGTGTAGATGCACGCAAGGTTGGGGCTTCTGTTGAGGAAAATCTGTTGATGATGAATACCTTGGAACAGAAGTAGGAAGCAGTGATTTGGGGGAACACTAAAGGATTCTGGGAGTTGTGATTCCTCCAAAAAGTGACTTTTCCAAACTACTTCAGATAAGTTTGATCTTTCCAAGAACAAACAAACAAACAAAAAAGATTTTCAGGGTGGTTTTGGGAGAGGAGATAGAGGAGGAGGATATTGAGCGTGCTGTGGCCTTTTGCCAAAGGAGATGCACGTGGCATGGGTCATTAAGAGAAGAATCCTAATAAAGCTATTAGGAGAATGAATGCCACACAGAAGTGTTGGACTGTTTGTTCCAGGCTGAGCGTCTTTTTTGGAAGAAATAATTTGCACATTTTGTTTGGGTAGAATTAGCACCATTTTTAGAGTATTTATATGGAGATGGTAGGGGCTGAAACAGCTCCCTTGCTGACTAAGACACTGGAGAATTGACAGTACTAAGACAGATGGACAAATGGTCTCACCTGCGGTAAACTTCCAGTATGTTCCCAGCTAGGTCCAAAGCTTGGGGGAAAAACACACTGGCTGTGGAATTCTGGGAGCAGTAGTTCAAAATAATTTTGAATAATTTTTCAAACCTCTGGCTAGGCCAGCTACATTCCACAAAGCTACTAATACCCAAAAGAGGTTTACTACCCCAGTCACATAAGACCTAGCTCCTTACTTCATTTCTGGCTTTCCAAAACAACTCTACACGGTACCTGTAGGCAGTTCTTACTCACCATGGGTAAACGGCTGTTTAAAAGCCTAGCTCCAGCTAAACATGCATAGGTCCTTAAACTTATAGCAGCCTTTCCCAAGCTGGAACCTTCCAGATGTGTTAGATTATAACTCCCATTTTCCTCAGCTTCCCGGGGATCCTGAGAAATGTAGTCCAACATATCTGTCAAGGAAGATTGTGTTGCAGAATGTTTCTCTTGCACCGGTGACATGCAAGAAAGGTATTAACCCATGCTCAATCCAGTATGATCCCGTATCTGCAGAACCCGTATCCATGGATTTACTTACCCAAAAATTTACATGTCCGAAAAAAATATGGTCTCTCTAGGCATCCCCTAGCTCCTCCAGTTTGACTGTATGGTATGCTTGGGCCAAAGGCTGTTCATTTTAATTCTCCATGGTTTCCGGTATCACAGGAAGTTTGGGAACATATCTTCCATGGATGTGGGGATCCTACCCTATCTACTTCTGCCTGATGAGAAACATCTGCTCTCTTGTGATTCTAGGCTGTATCAATAGGAGTATAGTGTCTAGATCAAGGGAAGTAATAGTGCCACTCTATTCTTCTTTGGTCAGACCTCAGCTGGAATACTGTGTCCAGTTTTGGGCACCACAATTTAAGAAGGATATTTACAAAGTGTCCAGAGGAGGTCGAACAAAATGGTGGGAGGTCTGGAAGCCATTATGCCCTATGAGGAGCAGGTTAGGGAAGTGCATATGTTTAGCCTGGTGAAGAGAAGGTGAAGAGGGGACATGACAGCCATATTTAAATATTTGAAGGGATGTCATACTGAGGATGGAGCCAACTTGTTTTCTAAGGCTCAAGAGATTAGGAAACAGAGCAATGGATTCAAACTACAAGAAAAGAGATTCCACCTCAACATTAGGAAGAACTTCCTAATAGTAAGAGCTGTTCTGCAGTGGAATGCACTGCCTCAGAGTATGGTAGAGACTCCTTTGGAGGTTTTTAAACAGAGGCTGGATGGCCACCTGTTGCGACTACTTTGATTGTGTATTCCTGCAGGGCAGGGGCTTGGACTAGATGGCCCTTGTGGTCTCTTCCAACTCTATGATTCTATAATTCTTTTTGTGCTTATTCTGTTAAATGAGAAAGGGGATGGGCTATTGGTCCATCTAGCTCAGTGTTATCTCTAGTGACTGAAAACAGCTCTCCAGAGTTTCAGAACAGCATTTTTCCTGGACTTACTTGGGAGCAGTAGAGATTGAACCAAAGACCTCTTGACCACAGAGTATGTGTTTGCATCACTGGGCTGAGTTCCCTGCACTTTTAAGAGCTGTTTTATAGTCTTCATGTTTAGGGAACAACAAATTAGGAAAGCTGGAATAGAGTCTCCCTCCATCTAACAAGATACATGTAATATAAATGTGAAGTGTAGCCTTGCCCATATTGTGGTAAAAGTTTGTGAGGGGTTGTTTGTTTTTTAAATCTACTTGGCCAGATTGGCTTCTAGGAGAAAAAACCCTATTTTCCTTCATCCTGCCTGCTTCAGATTTATGAGGGCTAGGAATTTCCTTCTGAGTTTCAAAAACCATTTTAGGGCATGCCATCTGAGCCACACTGTGAGTGGTAGAGTTGCAGTCTGAGAAGACAGCAGGGACTAGCAACATGAGATGTAGCAAGCTCGTTTTCTGCTGCTCCAGAGACTAGGACATGAAGCAATGGACTCAAACTACAGGAAAAGAGGTTCCACCTAATCATTAGGAAGAACTTCCTGACAGTAAGAGCTGTTTGACAGTGGAATATACTGCCTCAAAATGTGGTGGAGTCTCCTTCTTTGGAGGTTTTTAAACATAGGCTGGATAGCCATCTGTCAGGAATGATTTTATTATATATTCCTGCATGGCAGAATGGCGTTGGACTGGATGGCCCTTGAGGTCTCTTCCAACTCTATGATTCTATGTTGCCACTTGTGATGAAGTGACTCCTTAGTGGTAGATGAACTTGTTTGTTCCCAAGTATTTTGTTTGACCCTATGCTCATGTCAAATAGGAATTTCAGAATTTACCAAAAGTAACCTTTGCCATTTTATGAGGTGGATTCTTCTGATACACTCTAACTGCAGAGATGGCCTGACACATTTTTGGTACTGGACACAGGAAATCTAACTCCCTCTTCCCTCCAGCCCTTTGCAAGGACATGAGCAAAGGCATTTTATGCTTCTCTCTTTCCCTGGAAAAAGCAAGATTCATGGGGAGGGGGAGTGCCAGGCATTGATCAGCTCCGCATCCTTTACTTCACCACTACTTTTAATTAGATATTTAAATTAGATAGAATCATACAGTTGGTAGAGACCACAAGGACCATGTAGTCCAACCCCCTGCCATGCAGGAACACACAATCAAAGCATTCCTGACAGATGGCCATCTAACTTCTTTTTAACAACCTCCAAAGAAGGAGACTCCACCACATAATAGATATTAGATCTATATTAGATGTTTCATCAAAATCAGTGGGGTAACTCCTGCACCCCTTCCTACCTTCCTAGCTATGTTGGCAAGGGCTGATGGGTGTTGCAGTCCAGCAATACCTGAATGGCCATGCATTACCTGTCCACCGGAGCAACAGAGAACAACCTTGCATCTTTAGATGTTTTGAAGATGGCTGCCGTATCATCCCTTGGTCATCTGTAGAAGGGAATCTTGCAAACCCCCTTTATTGTGACCACATGTAAACCCCACACAACCTTGCTCTGCTCCCAGCCTGCACCAAGGGAGTGGGGGCGGCTGCTGATTAGCTATGCGCTGCCCGAGCAAAATCTTCAGGTTAACACACTGAGAACATTGGCAAGTCGATAGAAAAAGTAGAGATGACATCTCTCCGGCAATTAGCATGGTGACAAGAGGTTTCAGGAGAACAATGAAATAATGAGGGTGCTGAGCCATTGTCAAGAAATTCTCTTCCCTTACCCCACCTGCATATGATTTATTGAGAGGGAAGTCACATTTTTGTCTCCAGCATTGTCTTGTTTGAAGGAGGGGGGGAGAACAGAATAATGACAGAATGAATCTCTGCTTTTTCTAATTAGAAACAGAACTCATGCAAACACTGCTGTTGCTTTTTTTTTTTTTTTGCAGGCTGTAACTTTTGCCTCTCTAGAAAAAAAATGGTAAGGTAAAATATGTAACACGCATGTCTTGCATGCGATCTGGGCACCACGATATACTTTTTCTCCCATTTTGACTATTTTAGTGAGGTAGAAATATTTCCAAAGTAACACTTGCTCCTCATCTATATGATGGGGGAGAGGGAAACAGAGTACCTCGTAGTAATGGCATTTCGCAGTAGCAGCGACTTGTGTTAATGATACTTTTGGCCCGAGAAGCCCCCAGAAGCTTCGTATGCAGATGGTGGCTCTGAGTGATTTACTTGTATTAGTATTTTGCCACTGTCAAACTTTTTTTTTAAAAAAACCTAATGTCTAAGGCACACTAGAGCAATAGAGCGATTTTTTTGATTTAAAACCAAATAATTGATTTTTTTATTTAAAACCAAATTAAAAGCCACTCCGTTTTATCGCCTTAGCGATTGCTCGCTGAGATGAAAATCCAACATGGTGGCAGCGGGTGCTTGCCCTCTTAGCAAGCCCCTCCCCCCATGCTTACCCATTCAATCAGCTTTGTGTTTCCTTTCCTATGGCAAAGCGATTCCTATCGAATCGCTTGTTCCAACAAGCAAGAATGCGCACTCCCGTCGCTGTTTTTTAAAAAAAAAACTACGGGAAAAGCCATGAAGGCTTTTCCTGTGTTATTTTTGCCATTTTGGGACTCCCCCTCCTTCCAAATACAATGGATTGATGCGGGATCCCATTTAGACAGGTCATATTCCAAGCAAATTCCATGAGGGTTATTTCCACCATTTAGACAATCCCCTGGTATGAATAGTCATCTTCCCCCTACCCCCTTGGTGCCATTATTTTCTCAGATCAGGCTGTAAAAATTGCCAAATGGGTAATCCTAGCCAATCAGGGATCACAGGAACAGAGTGGCATCACTGCACTAGATTGCCAGTCAGATTTGACTATGCCTTGGCATTGAGGGAGGCAAGTGAAGTCAATGGAGATCAAGACCATAAACGCCACTGTAACTGAAGCAGTGCATATTTACTCAAGAATCCTCACAATCATTTGAAACGTAGTAATAATATTGAGCAGTTTCTGTTTTGTCTTCTCCAGAATTCATTATAGCACATCCGTTTGTAAGTGTGATCTATGCGTTACAGCTTCTTAGAGATTTTCCCAGTTAGGTAGCTGACACTTGATTCAAGCTGACACTTGAATCTGTAAAATATGAAAACTACAAGGAAGCTGTTCCTTAGCAAGGAAATATAGATTGCTTTTTGGAAGTTGAGGGAAAGAATGGAAAAGTTCCTTTTTTTAAACTCCAGCTTTCAGAACCTAACCAACATAGACTCATAGATCCAATGCAATGAAATTTTTCCAAAATTTTCTGGTACAGGGTGTGAAATCTTTGAAAAAAGATTCTGGATTCTTGTTTCTATTTGATTTAGGAATTCCTTTCTAAGGGCCACCTACAATGTGTGTAGCTGATGTGGTACAGTCCGTAAGTGGAGGTAATGGCATTTCACACAAAGATGTTTTTGTGTAAAAGTGCTCCTCTGGGAAAATAGTCCCCCCCCCATTAAAAAAATTGCCTAACTCAGAAGAAGATTAGATCAAACCATGTTTTTGAATAAATACATCCTGAAGTCATATCTCTCGCTCTTATCTTAGATCAGCAGTCTTTCTTATCTTGGATCAGTGGTTGAAGATGGCAAGAGGATTCCCCTATGTACCTATCACCTTCCCAGTTGGGGTGGCCAGTGACTCTTCAGTCTCTCTGTGTGTGAAAAACTTGGGAGATGTAGTGGACCTTAGGGAGCCAGCGTGGCCTAGTGGTTTGAGTGTTGGACTAGGACTCTGGAGACCAGGGGTCGAATCCCCACTTGGCCATGAAAACCACACACTCTCAGCCTTCAGAAAACCCTATGATAGGTTCACCTTAGGGTTGCTATAAGTTGGAAACGACTTGAAGGCACACAACAACAACAACAACAACAAAGTGGGGCTTGGGAAGAGACCTTCGCTGGACCTACCACAGGTTGGATGGGGGAATCTATGTGAGTTGGATTTGGCCAGGGGTACAAATCTCCTGGTTTAAAGAGATAAAGAGATGGCCAATGCAGGCATCATTGGTGGTTCCTGAGTGAATGTTGGGAAGCATGAGCATGTCACAAACTAATGTCAAACACAGAAATGTAAAATTTCTGGAAATTTTGAAGCCATGGGGGAACTTTTTTTTTCTGGGGGTTTTCAAAAAAAATTGAAATTTTCATAAAAATTGAAAAAAATGCAACATTAGCAACATTTTACAAATTGAAAGTTACTCTGCTACTTTAGGAACATAAAATACAATTTGATTTGGCATAAAATTATCACAGTTGGTATATTAAAATACAGTGTATTCAAACAATTATTACAAACGGAATTTACTTTTATTTATTTATTTTTATTTTTATTTGTAACAAATGGAGCAACAATCTCCTGAACTGTAGGGAACCTCAGACCAGAACCAAACAGACCTACCCACAAACAAAAACTAAACTGAAACCTTTTTCTTCTCTTGTGACAATACCAGTGCCCTTTAAAGGAAAAACATACATCTTGCTCTTGCACTGGAGAGTTTAGTTTGTAACGTAGGACTTGCTTCTCCTCAGTGCACAGAAATTAGAATAATCTGATACTGTACATAGTTTTTAGGAATGATTTTGAGAATATATGAACACCTTGTCTTAAAGATTTTATTCATCATGCTAACATAAAACATTCCATAATCGATTTTCTTCCTTTTTTTCATTTTTTTTTCAATTTTTCAGGGGCGGGGGAAGCTTCAGGGGAAAAAAGCAGGTGGGGATTTTTTTTTCTTAATTTTTTAAAGTTTTTTACCTCTGAGAAATCACTGGGAAGTCTGAGGCAAGCTACTCCTTCCCACCCATTTATTTTCCCTTTTGGTAATAGAATGATGTTGCTGAACTACGTGATAGCACTGTTGAGATTTATAAAACTTAAATTAGTAATATACTCATTTGTAGTGCTTTTTGCATTTGCAAATTCTGAACCCTCACCCTTTGTATGAACCCTTTGTGTCCCACTAACCAAATTCAGGGACAGCTGATGGATGCCATAGTTAATGGTGGACGGGGTGTCTGTGATGGGAGTTGTAGTCCAACTCCCTCTGGAAAACTCCCTGCAATGATGATAGATGATGATGATGATGATAGTGGTTGGGGACCCATGCAGGCTTGGAGAGCAGCGTGATGTGATTCAGCTCCTCTTTGCTATTTTTATTTTATTTTTTTGTGCCAGGCTAAAAGTAGCTCATTTCAACACAGCTGCCTCTTTTTTCTTTTTTGGTTAGGCTAAGCAAACAGCCCCAGCTAGTGCATTCAGGATTTGCTCCAACCTGATTGCTTTCAGGAAGCTGGCGATGTTTACCCTGTGGAAACAATTCTCCTTTCTATAAGTGTTCTCAGGCAGGCAGTGAAACGCAACCTCCCCTGCTTTCCACACTGGCTGAGTGAGCCTTCTATCTGAGCAGGAACAGTTGAGCACCCCTGAAACTTCCTTTATAGGATTTAGCTCACCCACAGGCTCCCCTGGAAAGAATTAGTGTCTATGTGTGTGTGTGTGTGTGTGTGTGTGTGGTTTTCTCTGGAAAGTGCTACAGACTCCAGAGCCAGGGTAGCAGAAAGGTTCAGGGGTTGGACTCAGATGGAGAAGACTTGGGTTCATATCCCAACTCAGCCATGAATTTCACCGGTTGTTCTGGGGCCAACCTCTCTTCTCTCTCTTTCTGCCTAATGTACCTTGCAAGGTTGTTCTGAGGATAAAATAGTGTTTGGGGTGTATGCCACCTTGAAATCCTTGGAGAAAGGGAGAGATATTAATGGCATGCATGCATACATACAGAATGCATGGGTATGGATTCTGTATCCATGGATTCAACCATCAATGGCTTGAAAATAACTCCCCCCCCCCCCAAAAAAAAACCATCCAAAAAGCAAACCTTGATTTTGCCATTTTATATAAGGGACACCATTTTACTATGCCATTGTATATCATGGGACTTGAACATCCACGGATTTTGGTTTCCATGGGGTGGGGGGTCCTGGAACCAAATCCCAGCTGATACCAAGGGCCCACTGTACATACATAGAAGAATGTGAATCCAGTGCATTAGATATACCGTCTTGATCACCTCTTTTCTGAACGGCATGACTACTCAGTCAGGGAAGTATTTTGAAAGTGTCTTCTGAAACAGGTTTCTAGGCCTTGTGGATTTTAAAAGTTAAATAAGGGGTAGTCTAGATGGTGAAATAAATCCTTGTGGAATCCTCATGGAATCCCATGTGTCCAAATGGTTTCCCTCAGTGTTTCATCCTTTTCAGAGGGAGGGCAAGCAAAAGTCAGGGAAAGTCCACAGCAAAAGCCTCTGAGACTTTTCCTGAATTTTTTTACATCTGAGGAGGAAATGCGCACTCCCGCATGTTAGGACAACCAAATCACATCAGAGTGCATTGCTGAAGAAGATAGCTGATTAGTCAGATGTGCGCAGGGGGTGGAGCTTGCTAAGATGGCAAATCACAGAACCATCATGTTGGATTGTCGCCGTAGCAATTGTGCACTGAGGCGATAAAACAGACTTTCTTTCTTTTCTTTTTTTGTTATTTCCATGGAAGGACGCTCCTCCCCAGCTTGGAATTAGTGTTGTTGTTTTTTTAATACTGTTTGGTGGGGGCAATTTGGGAAGAAAGAACCGGGAGTACTTCACACTCACATCCGCCATCTTCATTCGCTGGCATACCTCTGTATGAACAGCAAACACAGAGCTTCGCACACCAGCAACCTTGCCAAAAAAATTTGAGACATGACTGCTGCTGCCAATGGGCATATGTGGGCACCAATCCACATTTTATTCCCTTGTCTAGACTGACCCTAAGTTTTAATAGGAGTAGATTGCCGCTGGGGAGATCAGAAAGGGAGGGGTTTGGTTTGCTTTTGGTGGTGATGGAGGTAGTGATAGTATTTTATTGTATAAACAGGACTTTCTCTTGGTCCTGCAGCGGTACCTTCTTACTTTCCTTGTTCCATAGCTGGCCAAAATTGAGTAAATTGTGTCACACACACCAGTGTATACACAAATTGCTTAAATGTGCCTGATATTTTCTAACAGCCACATAATCATTTGACCTGCCAGACCATTATTTCAGTTTATTTGTAGTAAAAGATAAGGGGGAAAAAAAGTTTTCACATCCAAAAAGAAGAAGAGGAAAAAGGAGGGGAAATCTCTCATCAATGAGCTTTGGCTGCAATAGTGAAAGCCCTAAAGAAACAAGAAGTAGGTTAATAAAAACCATATTTTATGAAGATTGCATAAGATGCAAACTGACTTTCCAAAAGCTTTCATGTTTAGCCCATCTCCTGGAGAGCTGCATTCAGTGGGCGAGGTTTGTTTGGTTTGTCTTTCTTTCTTTCTTTCTTTCTTTCCATAGTTACCCCAGCCCACACATGCAAACATCAAGCAGCTATGGTTGGATGATTTTCCATTTGACAAGACGACACAAGACATGAATGTTCCACTCCAAATAGTAATAATAATAATAATAATAATAATAATAATTTAAAAATTACTGAGTGTAATGTGACTTTGAAAGTGGTAGCCATCATGCAGGGGCTAGAAACCAGGAGGTTTAAATGGGGCCAAAACCAAAGAAACAGGATCCCCCCTCCCTGTCTACAGAATGGCCCAGGGAAAGTTCCAAGCTGAGCTGGGAGAGACAGCTGCCAGCCTGAATAGGCTGAGTCACTAGACTTCTTTGTAAGGGAAACCATGTTCATCACACAACAGCATCCATCCTGGGGTGATATCTTTATGAGGACAGCCCAAAGGTACAAAATACATCATGCTAGCTTTTGAAGCTCTCGGGTTTCCTCCTTAGGTGAAGATGTTGTAAAAGCATGCAGGGAAATGCAATGATGGCGGTGGAGTCACCGTATCGACATTTTGCTCCCGGTGGTATAGAGAAAGGGTGTAGACAAAAAGGTTAGGACCCAGACACCATGGCTATGAGCTGGCTGGGGACAAATCAGTAGAAAGAAAGAAAGAAAGAAAGAAAGAAAGAAAGAAAGAAAGAGACAATAAACTTTTACGTCTGCTTCTGCAAGTTGCAATGCACCTCCCTCTGAGAACTGCATTGTCTTCTGTCCAGTACAAAGCCCAAGAAGGCCCCTTTGTAGGAAGAGTGTATTGATTCTCTGTACTGTCAGATCAGGAGATAAATTTGCGGTCCAATGTTCCCACCTGCAGTTCTGATAGCTTGACATAGGGGACAGTTGTGTGCTGAGCTCTGGCTATCCAGTTCCCGCTTAGGACTTTATCAGATTACGGACTTTTTCAGACATCGCAAATACACCGCAAGCAGCCTTGTCGTGTTGCGAGGCTGCTGCGCTGCAGGGCGTCGCTTTTGGATGACGCTCTCTTCTGCCGGTACTGTTGCGGTACCGCGGGGACATTTGAGCATTATATTTCGCCGGTTTTTAAGCACAAAAGTTGATCGTGATTAAAAATCAGCGAAATATAACGCTCAAATGTCCCCGCGGTACCGCAACCGTACTGGCAGGGGAGAGCGTCGTCCGAAAGCGACGCCCTGCAGCGCAGCAGCCTCGCAACGCAACGAGGCTGCTTGCGGTGTATTTGAGATGTCCGAAAAAGACCTACGTCTAAAAACTGTGTAATTCCGTGAATGAAGGTAATGGAAACATTGTGGCATTATAACACTTATTACCACACATAGCTGTAATCACGCAAAAGAAACTACATAATTATTGCACAGCTCCTAGTAGTGCTTTAAGAATGGGAGTTTACTTCCCGTATTTAGCATGGGTGCGCTTTCAGCTGTTCTTGTGAGATGAAGCGAGTGTGCTTAGGTGGGCAAAAGGCAGGTTATGGACCCCATGCTGCTCCCTGGGCTGTTTTTGTGGTCCCCATAGCCCCCAGAGCTCAAAAAAATTAAGAAAAATATTGTTGGGGAGGTTTGTGCCAAAACATCCCAAAATGACCTCTAGGGGCTGTGGAAGGCATTTCCAGCATATTTGGAGCCCCTTGTCCCCCCCAACCCGGGGTCAAAACAAATGTGTGCAAGTTTTTTTAAAAAAATAAATGTTAAAATGCCCTCTAGGGGCCCCCAAAGGTCCAAATATGGTGAGAATCCCCCCATGTCCTCTAAAAGGCACGTGGGGCCGAAACTGTTTGATTGATTGATTGATTGATTTTGCCCTCCAAGCTCTCCTGAGGGGCTAATGTTGCCCCATCACCTTCCCTAGTTGCCCACCCCTGCTCTAAATGCTGCAATGAAGTTTAAAGTGATTGCAGTTCTAGAAATTTGGTGACTGAAGACAAATGTCTTTGGGGGGCAGAATTCTTATTTGGGGGCCGTGCCCTCATCTTGCCAGTCACCCACCCCACATCGGTATACTCCTGGAGGGAGGGATGCTGAAAAATGCTATCCCAACTATAGGATCAATCCATTTCTGGAAAAGAATAGCATGAATAGTACTCCCAACTAGAATAGACCAATTGAATCCATTGTCAAATGGTGAGTAGGAAAATCCTGTTGATTTAGTGGGATTACTCCGACTGACTAGCAGTAGCATTCAGCCCAGTGTCTGCAAACAGAAAGACTATTAAAACTTACCTAACCTTAATTTCTCAATATATGGCAAATAGTTGTGGTAATTGTCATGCATTCCCTTCCCTCCCTGCAAAATTAGATTTTTTTAAAGGGGTTCAAGTTGTAGTCTTCAGTTCAAGATAATTTTTTCCCCTGTATTTCTGTATTGTGTGTGGTTTTTTTTTAAAAAAAAACTGAAACAACTTAAATAATAATTTGACTGTACATTCTATAATTGAGCAAAATGTATTTCAGATGTTTCAGATTCCTCTCTTAGAACATCCATAATTGCTGCATACATGCATCCTCCCCTTAATGCGCTCTTGTTCTGACAGATAATAAATAGCTTAAAATGCTCTACAGATTGCTGAACTGTACTTACCCTACCTAAGAGAAATTGTCGTGACTTCGCTCCTTTACCTCATTAACAAATCTCATTTTCATTTGAAAAGTTCTTTGGAAGTCAGTCAGTATGCAAAGAGGTTTTCTTATGTACAAGATGCATATATTGCAGTATATATTTCCCTATTATTTAACATGTTGTTTGCTAAAAACCAGGTTCTTGTCCTTTCACTGCCTCTAGTCATAAGAAGGTCACCTTGATGGGAACCTCAGTCTACCCCCTGATTCAAGTACGAGGAACCTGTTGCTCTCCAGAGTTTGATGGACTGCTGTTCCCAGCATCCCCATTGACAGTGCTGGGTTGATGGGACTTGCAATCTCAGCAAGAACTGGTGGGCTACAAGTTTCCATTCCTGCTGCATACTTCTAGTATTATTTTAAAAAAATATTTATTTCTAATGATATCTCTGTACTCTGTCTACTTGTCAAGATCGGTCCCGGACATGACCCTTTCCTGCCAAGTTCAGTTCTGTTGTATCACTTTGTGGCTAATTCTGTTTGTATTCTGACTGGGAATGCATTCTAACTGGGAATTCTAACTGGGAATGCATTCTAACTTTGCAGTCTAAGTGGGAAAAGGGAGGATGTGCTCTATGTTTGTAACAGTTTGATAAAATCAACACCTGGCCTCAGCTATGGGAACAGTGGGCTGAGTATGGGTCCGGTGTGAACTGAATGTGGGAATGATGGATAGCCAATGACTGTATAGCCCGCCAGATTTTGTAGATTGTGGAATGCTTTTAGTTTACTGCTTGTTCGTTAGGTTTCATTCTGAAGCAATGAACTTGTCGGGTTAGCTCTTTCGATTGCTGTGATAATAAAGTTTTCTGTTTCCAGAGGACCTTTTCTGCTATTGCTCCCAGATTATGGAACGGCCTGCTGGATGAGATCCATCACATTACCACCTTAAATAGCTTTTAAAAAGCTCTTAAGAAGGATTTCTTCCAGCAGGCCTTTCCTGAATAGATACCCAGCAATCTTAATTATTCCGATCCCATCCAGCTTTTATTGTGTTGTTTTTAGTATTTTTAGTATCTATTGTGTTTTAAATGTTTAATTATTTACTTGTATTTTAAGGGGTGGGTGGGATAGAGGGGTTGTATGTAGATTTTAATGTTGTAAGCCGCCCGATTGCATTTTGTAGATTATTATTATAATTTTGCCTTTTGCAATTATTATTATGTTTTTAACTCTTAAACTGGTGGTCACTGAATCTGAAGAAGCCAGTACATAACACTACCTGAGATACGTACCTCTCTGTCTGCATTTGTCTACCAAATCTGATGGCTCTGGTTGTCATAGAATCATAGAATCATAGAATTGTTGAGTTGGAAGAGACAACAAGGGCCATCCAGTCCAACTTCCTGCCATGCAGGAATATACAATATATATATTAAAGAAGTTTTTTTTCTGTTGTTTTATTTTCTGTAAATATTCCAATATTTATCAATAAAGTGTAGTGAGCACCAACTGTGTGTCTCTATGCTTATTACTATCCTTTCATGGAGTCACCATAAATAGACAGCTGACTTGAAGGCACATACACATATAGGCACATATAAATAAATGGACAACTCCTGAGATGGCTGAGACCCAAACACTCCACTTCCATCAGCTCAATGGGCCCACCTTATCTATATATATAAAAGGCTTGAGTATGTTTCCTTTCCCAGTGTGCTGATTGGCCACTTCAGAAACATACCCCTCCCTCCTCTCACTCCCTCAGCCACTCACCACCCACATGTAAAACAAGGCAATATTTTTTCCTAAAATAATAGCATGTAGTTGAACCATGTGAACCTTTCAAATCTACTATCATCTTCATCCTTTTTTAAAAATATATATTTTTTATTAATTTTATAATCATACATTATATTATCCAATCAATACTTAGTTAGTATAACACATAAAATTACTATAAACATCGCAGTTTTTCTATTAACTAATTTCAAAAGTTAACATAGATTCTTTACTATAATTCTATTCATGTCATCTTCATCCTATTGGCATCTTGAGCAATTCTTATCTTCTAACCTAGACTAAGTTAGGCAATTTTAACACGGCTGAGGGCCCCATTTTCATCCCCAAGAGCCACATCAGGTCTGAAACCAACAACAGTGGCAGTAAATTAGCTCATAGCCCAACATAAAGAGACGCATCTAACTTTCCACTGTACGCTTTTGGACGAAGTGAGGCTTTGCGAGTTACCAGGACTGACAGATGATAGGAGTGGGTGGTTGTTAGCTACTTACTATCATCTATTCCTGCATATTTTGTTCTTGTGGTAAAACTCCAGATTTCTACCCCCCCTCCCTCAGTTGGAGTCGGGTGCGGAATTGGAACTGCCACAGTTATGTGTAAAAATAGATCAGAACATTTGTCTAGTTTAGAACAAAGCAGTTTTAGAGGACAAATGGGTGGTGGAGCATCTTGTGAAAATACTGTTTTAGGGAGTAGATTTCCCAACATTTTCTTTTTTTTACAAAGAAGGCTGATAGCCAGCGGTTAGTTCCAATTAGAATAGACCATTGAATCAGAGAATCCTAGAGTTGGAAGAGACCACAAAGGCCATCTAGTCCAACCCCCTGCCCTGCAGGAATACACAATCAAATCATTCCCGACAGATGGTGACAGATGGCCATCCAGCCTCTGTTTAAAAGCCTCTAAAGAATAAGACTCCACCACACTCCCAGGCAGCGTATTCCACTGTTGCTAAATGGCAAGTCCTACTAATTCAATAGGTCTGCTGTACTTGGGAATTAGCAACTGGATTTTGACCAAAAGCATTACAGTAATAATCAGAATTAACCCATCATAATTGGCACAATCTTATACGTTCATGATTTAAGTGGTATTGAGTTCAACAGGACTAAATCCAGAATGTGAATGGAGCTCCAAAGCACTTGCTGTATGTCAGTTCAGTAATTTCAACAACATCCCTGTAATGTAGCTTGGTATCCACATATCAGAGATGGGGTTCAGCTCATACTTTCTCCCACTTCAGGGCCCCTGGCATTGTGTGTGATGTGAAATCTCAACCCTGGCTAGATCCTTCAAACAAAGGCAGAAGTGAGAATTTGCATGGCTGAGGGAGTGATGGGAGAGACATTACTCCTTCTCTTCTCCCACCTCTGGGTCCCTGTCTTTCAAGGCAAAATTCCTCCCTGTATTTCAAGGCAATGTTTTTGTGTTTCTTCAACAGTACCGAGTTGGGCAGCTGTACACCATCAGCAAGCACAGCCACCAAGAGAGTGACAAAGGCGAAGGCGTGGAAGTGGTGAAGAATGAGCCTCATGAAGACCCTGTTCACGGCCAGGGCCAGTTCACAGAGAAACGGGTGCACTTGTCCAGGTGAGCAACTGACAAGGATTTCTCTACACTGTTAGAAAACGTCAGTGTGCATACATGCATATGTGAAAAAGGAACACATGATCTGTTATGGTGTGGATTCAGTAAGAGTAGATCATCTATTGGCCCATTGCAAATGTGACCTGGGAACTTTTACAGGGGATAGAGAGGATCCTATGACCCACTCTGTCCAGTTGCTGTAAAGACACCCTGCTGGTATGGTCAATCTCTGCAGTTTCCTCCTTTGGCCAGTGCTGGATGATGGCCCAAAGATTGAATCCCACACCCTCCAACTGTACCGATTTGGTAGGGACAGCCTGAGTGAATCCTCTGCTGCCCTCAAAACCTGCTGGGCAAGCTCATGCGTACAATTGCAGCAAGTAAACATTCACTATACCAACGTGTTGTTGCTAATTTTGTAACAAGTCTGTTCACATGTGCACGCACTCACCAGCTGCTCTGCAACACCCCTACATCAATTAAAATGCTCTTATCTGTGATCAACTGCTGATTGGAGCTAAGAATTTTTGCCAGGGAGAAGAGGCTTGAAGAAGAAACTGGCCAGGCCAGATGGGGAAACCTTACAGGCCACATCTGGCCTATGGGCTGGAGGTCATTCCTGGCCAATATTGGATTAAGTTCACTCAGCAGGAGGGAGAAAAGAGGGGGGAAGGCAAAATCTTGCCCATCCTATACTCAGTATAATCAATTCCAAGGTTTCTCTGCTGGAAATTGTGGTCTTGTGTGTTCTTCCTCATTAATAACATTTGCCCTCTTGTTGCCTGGCCAACCCACATTTGACCATATTGTGATGTAGCTTCACCAGATGTGTCCCAGTTTCCATCTATGAAATGTTGGGAGGGTGTGGAATTCCCACCTGACCTGCATCAGGCCACCAGTTCAAGCACCGGGTTAGGCGCTACTTACTGCCTCTTTGGCTCGTCCTCCCAATTTTATTCACATATCCTTCTTTCATGTGGATGCTGCAGTTATGTTACCTATAACTCTATACTTTAGGGAAGGGGTGGACAACTGTTATAATCAGAACCAGAGTTTGGAAAATTTACTTTGTGAACTAAACAACTTCTAGTGGCCATGGTGGCTGCGGGGAGTCCAAGGAGGAGGAGGAGGAGGAGGAGGAGGAACTTTTCCAGCTCTGCTTCCAGCTGCCCAGTAATTGGACATGAGGCTTTGTGCCTACAAAGCATGTGCCTTGGATTAAGCTACAACCCCTCCTTTCCCCTATCCAATGCCATGCTGACTCAGTGTTCTGCAGTTCTCTCCCCATTTGTTCTCTGCTTTCCAATTAAGTTGTCAGAGATTCTGACAATTGCTCAATACCAGCTTTTGTTTGAAGGCCCTGGGAGACAAAGGGGTGCATCCCCCAACCTCACCCCACCCTTCACCTGTGCCACCTACAGAGCTGTCTTTGCTTGATTCTGCCTCCTCACCTTGTCAGCCCCATTGCAGTTATTTTGTAACACAGACATCCCGGTCCATGGAGGGGGGTGTTCTAATAATGATGGATGCATGCCATCTTCTACCATTTTCAAGAGCCAGTTAGGACTTCTTGCAGAGGTTTTGCCAAAACAGATATGTGTGTGTTTGTGCGTGCATCGTATGTCATGGTCTACCTTTCTGGTGCTTCTTTTGTGTGACACATCTTTTGCACACTACTTTCCAGGAACTCTCTGGACCCAATTTAAAGTGATACTATTTTCCTATAAGTATTTTGGGTCCAGTTAACTCCAAGCAGTGGTTTTTAGCCTTTGGTTTGCCAGAGATTTGGGGGTTTCAGTTCCTCGAAGGCTAAAGCCAGCATGGCCACTGGTAAAGAATTCTAGGAACTGAAGCCCAAACATTTGGAGGACCAAAGATGGAGAAACACTGATGTTGAAGGACCACTTTGACCCATACCAACCTGCCCAGATCCGGAGGCTGACATCAGAGCCCCTGCTTGTGGGCCTGTTTGTAAGAGATTTGGCTGGAGGGCAGAAGGGATGGGACCTTCTTTGTGGTGTCACCATAGCTTTTGTATCTCAAGTGGATCCAACTTTTTTTTTTTTTTTTTTTACTGTGGCTTAATTTGTGGGGTACCCTTGTGTTTATGGTGCTTATCTTGAAGATCTGTGAAGATCAGTCCCTGCACTGAAGCAGATTGCAACCCACGTATCATTTGTAGTTGGTGTGGCCGGTGGATCACCTAGTGACCAACCTTTCCAAACTGGGTTAAATCTGAGGAAAGGGAAACACAGGGGTTGTCTATAGAGGGAAGGGGAGAGGATTGCTCCACACTAATAGTGATTTGCAGCAGCTGTGACTTGTCTTAACGGTTTTACAGCCCTCATAAACTTCACATGCAGTAGCAAGTGAATTACTTGCATTTTTAAATCCGCCACCACCAGTTTTTTTTTAAAAAAAACTTTTACCACAGTGCGCACAAGCAATATCTCACATTTACAAAGAAAGAGAGAGAAAAATAATACAAATCGCTGTTTTATCGCATTAGCAATCATTCATTAAGGCGAAAATCCAATATGGCGGCAGCAGGCGCTTGCCCTGTTAGCAAGCCCCACCCCTCACGCTTGTCCAGCCAATCAGCTTGTGCTTCCTCTCATATGGGAAAGTGCAGCAATGCGAATGTGACTGTCTTAACAAACAAGAATGTGCATTCCCTACAGAGCTTTTTAAAAACTCCAGAAAAAGCCACAAAGGCTTTCCAGGCACAGTTTTTTGCTGCCTGTCTTTTGAATATCAATGCAGGTTCCCATTAAGACCTTAGCATAAGCTTTCACAGAGTTAAGTCTACTTCATCAGATGCATGGAGTGAAGTGGCTAGGAACAGACCTTTATGAAGAGGCTGTATGTGTAAATACTGCAGTAGAAATGCAAACCTTGTGGGTATGGTGATGAGGTGAAAAGTTCAGTTTTAATGATGGTCATTGAGGGACAAAGGCAGGAGGAAAGATGTTGCCTAAAGCCAAGATGAGTAGATAACCACATGAGTGGTGAAGACAGTTACTGGAATGTAATGTGATGCTGGCTGGGAACCAGAAAGGAGATGTGATCAGCTGGCCAAGAGAGCCCTCATGAGGCTGGGGTGTTAACTAGTGTTATAATATGTGTGGTGTGCCAGGAAATCATTGTCTCTGTTCAACCCACTGTTGATGGTCTGGAGTTTGTGGATATACAGTTGTCCCTCCGTATCCACGGATTTGATATCCACAGATTTAAATATTCATGGCTTGAAAATATGCTTTAAAAATAATAATCCAAAAAGCAAACCTTGATTTTGCCATCTTATATAAGGGACACCATTTTGCTATGCCATTGCATAGAATGGGACTTGAATAGTCATGGATTTTGGTATCTACGGGGAGTCCTGGAACCAAACCCCAGTGAATATGAAGGGATAACTTTATTCCAATTCTGCTGTTTCTCTTTCCAGTCTTCTGAACTGTACCACTGTGGTAGAACCAGGCCAAATTTTCATTCAGTTGGCATCATCTTTGAGAACTCAGTGTGACACCCAACCCTGTTAGATAAGAGGGAGGCAGCTGTAGCAGATGGGTGTGGGGCAGGCTGCACCAAAGCATTTTGGGCCAAAAATCACAATCAGAAGCCACTTCAAGTTGCAAGTTCCAGGTTCCTTGGCTTTGGTGGAAGGAACAGGAGGATGGGGAGGGCTTGTGGAGGTTGGGGCGGGTTTCAAAGACCGCCTACTGTTCCAAGAGGCTTGCAGGAGGAATGGTTCACATTTTGGGGCCAAAAAACTGTAATCTGGCAGCTTTTATGAGGTATGGAGAAAGCTGGGGGCTGAGAAAAAAGCCCCCAAGGGCCATATGCTGCCTTCAAGCTGCACAGTTCCCATGCCTGTATGCAGGTAGTGGTTTCTCTTTGGAAGAAACAGATCAGGACCGCAGAGGCCTAATCTCCACGCCGGCACATTGCTGCAGCTGCTGTCTATGTTGCACTCTCCAGATCTAGGAAGCAGGCCTGCATCATGTTTGACCAGGCTGGTCATATGCAGGGGGCCTTGCTCACATGCTGTGGTCTGGCTGGCTGGCAGTCTGGATTCCATCCTGTTTCATGCTGATAACAGGGGAAGAATGTGCCAGATTTATGGCCAGAATACACCAGTGGGGAGCCAGCGTATTCTGGCCCATGTAGATGAGGCCTTGGTTATCTTGTCTAGCATTCTGGTCTCACAGTGGCCAACCAGTTGTCTATAGGAAACTCACCAACAGGACAACAGTGCAACTGAACCCTTCTTGTCTCGTTTCCCAGCAATTGATTCACAGAAGCATAATGTCTCTGATACTGGACATAACTTCTTGATGGCCACATTTTCCAGGATTTTATCTAATCCCCTTTTAAAAGCCATCCAAGTTGGCAGCCATCCCTACATCTTATAATGGCAAATTCCATAGCTTAACTATGTGTCTGCTGCCTGAAGACCATCACAGAGGAATTACCAACAACCTCTTAGATAACTGGTTCCTTTATCAAACCCTTCTTACTTTTTTCTCCTAATGTTCAAAAATATCTTATCCTCTAACTGAAGTCCCTGAGATCTAGAACAAAATTTAGCTGCCTTCTACGTGATGGCCTTCCAAGGATTTGAAGAATCCTAGTTCTTTTTTCTCTCCCACCCCACATTTTTCTTCCCAGTTACATACCCTGTTCCTTCAGCTTTTTCTCATGAGAATTTTTTTTTCTATCTCTTTGTCCATCTTCATTGCTGTTCTCTGAACCCTTTCGATCACGTCCACATATGTTGCAGCACTGAGAACAGAAGATACCCAGGACATAGAAATGTTACTTTTGGAGTTATATTTTATTGTTGGTATGTGCCGTCAAATCAAGTCTGACTTATGGTGCCCCATTACAAGATTTCTTTAGGGGCAAAACTTATTGCCTCCTGCTCAGGCTAAGAGAATGTGAGATTCAAATCCTGGCTATGCTGGTTGTGGGAGGCAGCATGTGTTAGACTAGGATTCTGGAAACCAGAGGAATATCTACACTGCAGAAATGCAACAGTTTGATACCACTTTATCCACCATAGTTCTATCCTATGGAATCCGGGTATTTGTAGTTCGGTGAGGCACCAGAGTTCTCTGATTGAAAAGGCTAAATACCTCACAAAACTACAAATAGCAGGATTCCATAGGATAGAACTATGATGGACAAAATGATGTCAAACTGCTGGATTTCTGCTATGTAGATATTCCCCTGGTCTCCAGAGTCCTAGTCTAACACTTGCTGCCTCCCACAACCAACATGGCTAGTAGCCATTTTCGCTGGGGGTTTCTGAACTTTATAATTTAAAAAAGGAACTTTTCCAGGCTTAGATGGCTTCAGAGGATCTCATGCCTCCTTGCATCCCATCTTAGTTGCAAGCATCTATGACAGATTTTTTGAACATTGCTCTTCCTGCATGAGCTTTCAGTCTATTCCTAGCTTCTATAGGTTTGGACAGCTCATTGTCCTCCCAAGGGTCAGCCAGCAACACAGAATGAATTGGAGTTGACATGAAGTTCCTTGATTCACTGACAGGATGTGGTCATTCTCTTTTGTCTGACACTCTCTGAAGCTCTGTCATCGTCATCCTTTCACTGCTCAAGCCTTCCCAAGAAAGGGGGCATTTCATCTCCAGTGGCACAAAATGTTCCAACCAGGAAGGATAGGGGAAATTGGGCTCTCATCGGTGCCTTCTGCCTTTCAGCTTCTGTTCTCCTTTCTCGCAACCTTTCTGAGCACGAGCATCTAATCAATACCTGCTTTACATCCCAGTAGAAGCCACTTGAGTTAAATGATTTGGTGAATTCAACTCTTGTCAGCCGTGCCAACGTTTGCCCACTTCATGGGGCTTGAGGCTTCCTGGGGGAGAAGGGGACAAGAGTGGAATTCACTTCTGTAATAATAGCTTTCTATTATTAGAGAGTCCAACTTTACTTCCTGACATCACTCCCCATCTCTGAGGCCAACACATGGGATAATATCCTTTCACAGGAGCCCTGAATAAAGCTGCCACATGATTAGAAGCCTTTGTGTGACTGTAGCAGCTATCTCTGCCAACTGCTGTGGCCACCTGCAGAAAGTCCCCTTCCAGCCTTCTCTCTCTTTTCAGCACATAAAGGAGCCAGTGAGTTGAGATCCTCCTGTCTCGCTTAACCTCCAGCAAAGCCCAGCTTCTTCTAAAAGTAGCCAAAAGGGATGAGGAAGATAACTGTACATTGCTGCTAGGTCCTTGTTCCTCTCTGCAGCTGTTACTAGACAAAACAGGGGCCTTTGGACTGCTATGCACATGGGAAGCTGGAAAGGAAAGAGGCTCTCTGCCCAGAGGACTGTAGCAATTGTCAGAATGGATAGCTGCTACAGTCACCTAGAGGCATCTTGCCACTTGGAGGCTCTCTGTAGGGCTTCTGTGTGAAGCAGTGTCCACGCCGTGCTCAGGAGCTGGCAAAACATTATACAGTAACACCCCGTATCTGTGGGGGATTGGTTCCCAGGGGGCCTCCGCAGATACTGAAATCCATGGATAACAGCAACACTGGACTTCCCTCCCCTGTACACCCCCTGCCACCTCCGCTGTGACACCAGACCCCCCTGCAGCAAAGGGAGATGGGAAGCGAGGTCTCCTTTTCCCTCCCTCCCCTTTCTACCCTCTGCTGTGCCATCGGGAGCCCCACAGGGAAGGGAGAAGGGAGATGAGCTCTCCTCCACCCTCCCTCCCCTGTCCACCCCTGCAACCTCTGCTGCATCACCAGAACCCCCCACGGGGAAGGGAGAAGGGAGGTGAGCTCTCCCCCTCCCTCTATCCCCCATCCACCACCACCCCCAGCATCACCATCCGTGGATAACTGAACCAGCAGGTGGTGAATCAGTGGATACGGGGTGCTGCTGTAGTTTAGTTCTGTATGTTTGTGCAGCTAGCTACTCTTGTTGTTCTTCTACCCTGTTCAAAGTACAGTTGGCCCTCTGTGGGGTTGTCCAAATGGCGAAAATACTCCTCACAGAATGTGAGGACAATATGATCTGTCCCAATGGGATCCCACATCTATTTTCTATATTGAGAAGAAGGGGGGCCCATAACACCATATACTCCCTGGGAAAAACCTTCGTGACTTTTCCTATATTTTTTGAAAAATAGCAAGGGGGATGCACATTCCTGCTCATTGGGACAAGTGACTGAATGGATTCACTTTCCCAATACAAGCAAATGATTAGTCAGGCATGTTGTGGGGGGGGGCAGTTTGGAACTTGCTAACAAGGCAAGTACAGTGAGAAAACAGCCTTTTTCTTTTTTCTTTTCCTTTCTTTCTTTCTTTTTTTGCATGTGTGCTAAAGCGGAAAGTCACTCTTCTGCACCTTGTATTTTGTTTTTTAAAATGTTTGGCAGGGGCAACCTGGGGAAAATAAAATTGCAAGCAATTCACTCGTGCCCACCATTTTGACTCACAGGCATGCCCATGGGAACACTGAACATGGTTTGTTTTGCATTGCCTGTAATCTTGCAAACAAACCATTAAGACAAATCAAAGCTGCTGCAAATTGGCATTACCCTGCAGCAATCCATTTTTCCCCCTCTGTAGAGACAAGCTCTGTATCCATGGATTTGACATCCATGGATTCCACCATCCGTGGCTTGGAAATATTAAAAAAAAAATTCCAAGTAGCAAACCTTGATTTTGCCATTTTATATAAGGGACACCATTTTACTACACCATGAAACAACATCTCAGGCTTGGTCAAATTGATAACCAACAATGGTCCACCCTGGCCTCACATCGGGAGGCATGGAGACGCACTATCCACAATGCTGCAGCCTTATTTGAGAGCTCATGCCCAACAAGTCTTGAAAAGAAACAACAGCGCAGAAAGAATCACAACCCGGAAACATCACTCAAGGAGACCTTCTGCTGTGCTTTCTGCAACTGGACTTGTTTATCTCAGATTGGCCTTTTTAGTCATCAGCATGCTTGCAGAAAGTGCGGGATGAGTCCTTCCTGAATCTTCATTTGCGAAGAAAAGCCAGAGAGAGAGAGAGCATATAATGGGACTTGAGCATCCACAGATTTTGGTATCCACAGGGGGGCCCTGGAACCAAACCTCAGCAGATACCAAGGGCCCACACTTTGCAATGTCTGTAAGCTTTAGTGGAGTTAAATCCACTTATAGCTGTATAGTCTGAGCTTAATAGAACCAAAGATCAAACTGCCACCTTCTCTCTGCTCCCTCCCTTTCTTTTTTCCTCTCGCTTTATATAAATAAGCACGTGCAACTGTTCATGATCTGAAGCCATGAGCTTCTCTGCTAGGTTGCCAAAACCCATCCTTTTCCTCCCCACCTTTGTTGAGGTGCCTGATAGCCTGGGAGTGGAAAACCTCTCTTGTCTATGGTGACAGCTCAGGCTGTGTGGATCTTTCTCTACAGGAGCCATCAATGCAAGAGAGGCTGTATTTTTAGACTGCATTCTCACGATTCTCCACTCAGGGGATCCTATTTATAGAGCACGAAATTGAATCGGAGTGGTTTGGCCAGCTGGGAGAGGGAGAAATTTGTCTCTCCTACCCCACTGTTCAGGAGCAAAATAGCGGCCAGGTTGCCCAAAGGCCTCTGGGGTTCCAGCAGACAGTCTAAAGCTATGCAAGAACAAGTGTCCATTCACCCTTTAAGGGAACAGCGGGATGCTAGGCAGAGTGAAACCCACCAAGACACGGCTCTGCCATTAGGCAGAGTAACACAAGTGCCTGAGATGGCAGTTTCTGGAGGCAGCCGCTCAGCTGTACTGTGTGAGATCCCTGGTCATTCAACCCTCATGGAGGAGAGTGCTGTAGATGATGATGGTGATGATGATGATGATGATGATGATGGGGGAAGGGGAAGGGATTAAGTCTAGGATTCTCTTCTCTCCCTCTGCAGCCCAGGCAATGGCAGTTGGGATGGAGGCAGGGCCATTCAGCTTCTGGGCCCAGGCAAGATGGAGCTCTGCCTGCCTTAGCTTCTCTCCCTCCTTGGCCAGGGCAATGGCAGTTGGGATGGAGGGAGGGCTGTTTTGCTTCTGTAGATCCCATGCACCCTATACCATGCCCCAAGTTGTTGCTCTAGGTGCAGTGGAGAAGGCTGTGCTATCCACCAATACTGAAAGAAGATTCAGCTGCTAGGCCAATTTGTTTTCTGTACGTAGAGTGGGTGAAGGGGTGCCATCTTATATTTTTGGCTTGAGGCTGCACAGTGGTTTCAGGTGGCCCAGCACATACCTAGACACACTCTCCAGTTCTTTCCCCTAGGCCAAGTACAGTATGCTTATGGTAGCTTCGAGGGTGTTTGACTGTTAGTCGGCGAGAGAGGCTGTGGAACATCTGGTGGAAGGTGACCATAGAGTCACACTGGAGGACCTCCCAATGCCTAGAAATACCATCTCTAGCGTGACTCTATGGTCCTGTAGATGCCTAGAGAGACCTTTCTCCCCTGACCATGGGTAAATGAAACTGTGGTCACTGATCCCGCCTAAATAGGGGACGACCTATACTTCAAAATCCAAAGTTATCCCATGGGTGGCTAAGATAGTGACATGCTTGCTTTCTGGTTGTTCAGTGTACGCAAACTTTGTTTCATGCACAAAATTATTAAAAAATATTGTGTATGAAATTACCTTCTGGCTATATGTACAGTAAGGTCCCTGCATCCACTGGGGATTGGTTCTTGGGGGGGCATAGATACTGAAAACCATGGATAATAGTGAACACCATTGAAAATAATGGGACTTCTGGTTTAAAATACTATAGAGTTGCATTGGAGGACCTAGAAAATGGCTAGAGAGGAAGCATTTTCTAGGAAGACTCTATGGTAGGTGCGCTGTTATCTGTCCCATGGATAATTGAATCAGTGGATAATGAATCAATGGATACAGGGCTCCTACTGTATAATGTGTACATGAAACATAAATGAATTTTGTGCTTAGACTTATATCCCATCTCCAAGATATCTCATTATGTATATGCAGGTATGCCAAAATCTGACAAAACTCCAAAATGTGGGACACTTCTGGTCCCAAGCATTTTGGATAAGGGATACTCAGACTGTAATATGCAAATTAAAATCTTAAAAAAGTGTTTTCTCATACCTGAACGCCTTTGGAAGTCCAACATTATCTTCTACACACACACACACACACACACACACCTCCAAGACACGCTGCCATTAACTGCCCTGCTGAAGCCTTGCAGACTTAGGGCTGTGGTTTTCTTGAATGAATGAATCCACCTCTAATATGGCCTACCTGTTTTTCTACTACCTTCTACTTTGCTGAGCATTATCATATTTTCTAGTTAGTCACAGCATTCTCATGATCTGTCCAAAGTAGGACAGCCTCAATTTTCTCATAAATTCAATAAAATAATTCAAATCTTCACGAAATTATGTTTTTCTTTTCTTCCTTTAGCCATTCGGAGTTTGTTGGTTAATTTTTTCAGTCAGACCCAACTGCCACACCTTTTTATTGTACAGGTTGCCCCGTTTAGGAGGGTGATGCATTCTTGGGCTTACCACGGATATGCAAACTGTATACAGTAGGACCCCCTTATCCCTTGGGGATTGTTTTGGGGGGGGGCATGGATATCAAAAACCGTGGGTAATAGTGAACACCATTTAAAATAATGGGACTTCCTGTTTAAAATACCATAGAGTTGCCTTGGAGGACCTAGGCAATGACTAGAGAGGATACATTTTCTAGGAAGACTATGGTAGGTATGCTGTTTCATGTCCCATGGATAACTGAATCAGTGAATAATGAATTAGTGGATACGGGGGGGGTGTCCTACTGTAATAGTGAACCACTATAGAATCACACTGGAAGATCTAGAAAATTCCTAAAGAGGCCTCTAGGCTTCTGGAGTGACTCTATGGTCAATTTCTGGCAGAAGTTGACCATAGAGTCACACTGGAGGACCTCCTGATGCCTAGAGAGACCTTTTCCTCAAACTGCAGGTAAGTGAAAATGTGGATACCGATCCTGCATAAATGGGGAAGCAACCTGTAATTTGACTCTATTGGTTCATGTCATGTTCTTTCAAGTACCAGAAAACAAGCAAGACCTGAGGAGGCCTGTTGAGGGAAAAGGATCTTGGAGGTCTCTCATTCACAGGGCCGCCATAAGTCAAAACTGACTTAATGGGGAAATAACAACAAGAGCATTGAATAACTGTGGTTTCACAGACACGGGCAGGTTAGACTGCATTTCATACCTTTAAAATTTGGACTTTGAATTGTTTGCAAACTAAGAGTTAGATCATGGTTCCCAAACTTTGGTCCTCCAGTTGATTCAAACTTCATCTCCCAGAATTCCTGACTGTTGGCTAAGTTGGCTAGGACTTCTGGGAGATGAAGTCCAAAACATCTGGAGGACCAAAGTATGGGAATCACTGAGTTAGATGTACTAATTTTCAGTTTTATCTCTGACTTTCCCTGGGTCTTTTCTCTTGTCCTCTGCAGCAAGCTTCCCAGCTGGGCCCGTGCAGTGACGCCACGGATATTCTACATTACAGAGAAGGCCTGGAACTATTACCCCTACACCATCACAGGTAAGAGCAGCACTTCTGAACTGGTCCAAGAGTTCACCCAGTATCCTGTCTCTGGCAGATTCCTTTGGGCACCACATTAGGGTGTGTCTGAATTCCAGGTAACCCATTTATTTATCCTCCCATCTGGCACCCAGAGCAGCAGCATGGCACAGTGGTTTGAGTATTACACCAGTAGTTCTTAACCTGTGGTCTGCAGACCCCCAAGGCGCTGTAATGTTCTCACAGGGGGTCCGCGAAGGCTTGAAGGCTGCTCAGCCCATGTGACAGGAGCCAAGGCAAAGGCTGGCTGGTCCCCCCTCTTCCTCCAGTGCCTCTGGGGGAAGTTTGAATGGAGGGTGCCATTGTATTCTTATTGTTTTAAATCTTGAGTTAAATTTGGGGGGTCCACAGAAACAAAAGATATTTAAAGGGGGTCCCTGGTAAAGAAAAGGTTAATGGCCACTGGTTTAACACTAACCAATTTCACCAATATCGCATTGATGTCTTAGTCCTAATACTGACATTTCCAGGCTGACTAAAGTTCTGACTAAAGCTGTATGTATCACTGCCCTATTATGTTTGGGAACCAGGGTTGCCTGACTACCATTTGCCACTTTCCCAACAAAAATGAAGTTAGCAACTGGGAACAGTAGCCAGTTTTTCTACTTTCTGCCTGAGCTGCCGGAGGGAAATTTGGAGGATTAAGCTATCAAGGAAAATTCAGTTATACTTGTAGCAGTGACTGCAAAAACCCCGGTCTCATCACCGACTCTCTCTGTGTCTTTCCTTTGCTGTCCAATGGATTCCTGGAATTATCTGGCTGTCTCCGCAGAGTACACGGTAAGTGCCAAGATGTGTTTGCGTATTCAGTTCTCTTCTCTTTCTCCGAGAGCTGGTGGCAAGAGCATCCAGCAGCAGTGATGTTACGTGAGCAGCCGGAGGTAGGAGATGGAAAAGGGCCTGATCGGAAATGAGTCAGCAAGGATGCAGGGGAAGAGCGCTGTTGGAAAGGATGGGGTGCAATGTTGTCCCAAGATGTTGCCCAGAAACCTTGCCCAGAAAACTACTGAAGGTCTGAATGCTAAAGAAGGTGGATAGGCTAGACAAAGAGGTAGCCTCTGGCTCACGAAGTCACCCTGTGCTCTTCATGGATGAGCCAAGATTTCAGTTCAGGCCAGCCAAGTTCAAGCTGAGCATTGTATTTATTGCTGCACATTGGCTTATGTGAGAAGCTGGTTTGTTTAGAGGTTTTTGCACAATCTGGTATTGGTACTCTTGTAAGAAGCTGAGGAGGATAGTTCATTGTGCATTTTTCTCCTCTGTCATTGCTCCTCGCTCCGTGCATATGCATGTGTGTCTTGGCATTAATTTCCTTTTCATGACTTTTATGAGAGTTCCATCCAATAAAAATATGATACATGTTTCAGAACCTTGGCTTTTGTACCAGAGTGAGCATTTTATTTAAAAAGCACAACCTTTGGCCTAGTTGATCAGGACAGAAAGCTTCCAGGTGTTTGGGATTTTTTTTCCTGGAACACAGATTTGACCAATATGTAATGATCTAAGAACTGTCAAAATTGATTCTTAAAATGCCCTTAAAGGGACCTTGGAAAATCTAGAAACTTTGTGGACTAGGCCCACAGTTATGGCTATCTTGTCTTGGCTCATGCGTCACAGAGCCTGATGCAAGCAACAAAGACGTATTGGTCAACTTGCAGAAAAAAATTCCTCTAACGATACAGGTGCAGATGCTCTTCACAAGGCATTAAAGGACCAGGACAAGATGGGACATCTTTGATGGTTCCATCTCCCTCGATGTGATTGTAGCCTGGAGAACCAAAACAAAGTGTGGATGCCTGGAGGATAAAGCTCCCAAATAATGCATGCAGTTGTGCAAAATCACCAGTGTGTGTGTGTGTGTGTGGTCTGTCTATGTATCTGTGGTCCTATTTTAAAGGGCACAGTATTGACCCTAAACTAAAGTGAGTTGCAATGAAAAGTTCTGCCATTTTGAGCTTTAAATGTCTATTGCTTTGTAAAATGGCACCTGTTGCTTTAATAAAGCCAAAGTGCAGCTATTATTAAATTCATGTTCACTATATTAGCTTATTATACAGTATTAATATCCTGCCTTTCCTCCCATGAACTCAAGGCAGCCTACAGGGCAATGGAGTTTGGTGGCCCCAATGTTACTGGGGCAATTAGCTTGCTCTGGGTTATAGTTTGGGTAATTTGGAGCTGACCACGGTGCTGAATCCTATTGCTGTCTTATGCACATTGATATATGAGTAATGCCCACTAAACATGTTTGGATTTGATTCTGAATCAGAGCTTAGGAAAGTTTCAGTTAGATCAATTGCTTTTTAAAAGTAATTTGCTCCATTACTGATGGGATTGGGGTAACCGCAGGGAAGAGGAAAGGAATAGAGTATCTTAAAATGTGGCTGACTGGCTAGGACCCTGAAATTGAGCAGACCGTTGCTGCAATATTTTGTTGTAGGTGCCACTTACTACAATTGATTTATGTTATCAACAATATGCCAAAATTAATATCAGTGTTTAGTAGTGTACATGGGTAGCTGTGTTCCTGCTGTCTTTTAGCAACAGAAAACCCACAATAGATACTGTTAGGTGGAGGACTCCGCTTCCTGAAAATTGTGGCTTTTAAAATGAAAAAGGTTTCTAGTCCTTGGGGTTGCAAAGATATAAAACACATGGAAGCTAGAAAAGTGGTTTGAAACCTAACTGTGGGTAGATGCCTATACTGTATATACCCATGTGCATTTCCATAGTCTCTTTCAATCTCTTTCTTTGTAGTGCTCCTTTCTGCCAAAGTTTTCCATCTACATAGAGACCAAGTATGAGGATAACTGTGGAGACAACACAAATGTGAGTATTCCTAATACACTGTCAGAAACCAGAGCTTAGGAAAGTTCAGTTTTGGATTAGAACTACCAGAATCCCCACTGCCAAATGACATGGTGGATTCTGACCATTGTGACCACCCACCCACCCACCCCAAAAAGTAATTTTTCCCAGTTGTGAGATGGAAGTGAAACTGGCTTTGTGGGGATGCTTGTTAGAAACAGTGCCTTCTGTTGTTCACAGTCACTCACTGGACAGTCTCCAAGGGACAACATAAGACACAGTGGAAAGTAGGGAGCCTACATGTTCATGCCTTGAATTTCCAGTTTTGCAATGCTAAAACAGGCTGGTCAGTAGCCTTGGTTCGGACACACAAAGCTGGCTGCAGAGTCCTTTCTCGCCCTGTTGCTTCCTGGGTCTTGTTCATTCCCTGAGGAGAGCAGAGTTCTCTGTCATCTCCCATCCACCCTGCTGGCCTGACAGATCCATTTCTTTCCCTACTTCTTGCCTTCCCAGATCTTCCACAGTGAAGAAATCTTGGGAGACCACGAGGTGACATTCCTGGACATTGCTTTTGATGAAATTCCTGAGCGCTATTACCAGAGCATAGAGGTAACGTTTTCCTGCAACACTGGGTGGTATGTGTGTGTTTGTGTGTCCCCTTTGTCACACAGTTGTCTCTGAACTTAAACATATCAAATGATCCTGACTGGATCAGGCAAATTCCTCCAAAATCCAGCATCCTGTTTGCTAAGACTGGCCAGATAGATATTTAATGGACGCCCACAGTCTTTAGAGTCACATTCTTCCCACAAAGAGTGAAATCAATTAATACTCCCAACTAAAGCAAACGCAGTTGGGAGTTGTTAAGTTAAGCATTATATGAGTCTCATTTTTTCAGTGGATCCATAGTAATTGGGATTAACAGTTTGGATTTAATAGGTTTTTAATGGAGTGTGCACTCTGATTTTTTTTTTTATCTTTATTGCTTTTATTTTATACTGTTGTAAATTATGGGTGTTTTACATGATAGCTGATATATAGGTTGCTGAACTTACCGTGTAGAAGTGAAATGGCGGATAATAACAAACCCTATTAAAATAAAGGGCTTCCTGTACTGACATACCATAGAGTTGCATTGGAGGACCTAGCAATTCCTAGAGAGGATGCCTCTCTAGGCATTTTTCAGTGCAACTCTGTGGTGGTATATGAAGATTTTTGCCTGCCAACAGAAACTGAGCAAGAGCAATGCAACTTCCATTTTGGTTTATGTAAACTCCTTCTTCTTGCCTTTCCTCTTCTCTTTGGCGGCAGGATCTCCGGCACTTCAGCTCGGTGAAGACAGGCCGTGGCCCCTTGCGGGAGGGCTGGCGGGAACACACCAAGCCCATCATGTGTTCCTACAAGCTGGTGACAGTCAAGTTCGAAGTGTGGGGCCTCCAGACACGCGTGGAGCAATTTGTCCACAAGGTGAGATGCAGGGAAAACCCACTGTTTGTATTGGAGGACCTAGTTGTTCCTAGAGAGGACAGCTCTCTAGGCATTTTATGGCACAACTCTATGGTATGTGTCCCCTATTTTGTGTCCCTCGGATAACTGAAGCCACGGATATTGGTTCCGCGAATACAGCAGGACAACCTATATGTGTCACCAGGATGTCTTGATCACAAATGCATGGGGCAGGGTGACTTAGCACATGGTCCAAATTGGAGGATAGGGGCAGAGTCCCCCTGCCCCATTCAGGCCACAAACCATTCATGGGTAACAGGTAGTGTTGGGCTGGTCTTTCAGGACCTTCAACTGGAACACAGCTGGGGCCTTTTCATCCTCTTGGACACGTTAGCCCTTTTAGCTTCTGTCCCCTTACTAAAGAGTGGGTAGCCTTAAAATGGATAGGTCTCAGGCCTGGAAGCCAGCACTCCATTACTTCCCAGTCCACTCCTGTGCTGCCTCGTGTATGCAGGTGAGTAAGCAGCGAGGAGCATGAGACCCCCAGTATTAGGAACCTCCATTCCTCTGGCAGTCCCAATTTGTTGCAGGGACAATCTGACTCAAGCCTTAATGCCCAGGCCAGGGTATTTGGAGCAGGTGCCTCTGTAGCTTGTGCCACTGTTCAGCCTGATGCTGAGCATGGGGCTCTCTGGATCTCCAGAGAGTTTGCAAAAAAAGTTTATTTTTGGACCACAACTCCCAGAATGTACCAACTAACATGGCCAGCAGCCATGCTGAGTGTGTGCGTGGGGGGGGGGCGTTCTGGCAGTTATTGCCCTCCAAAATAACTCTTCTAAGGTTTAGGCTGAATATTTATCTGTACAGGGAACTAAAGGGAAAATGTTAGCTCACAGCCCTTGCAGCCTAACAAGGTACCATCTGTTTTACTGCCTGTTCTGCTAAGCAGGTATATGTAGGGCCCGTCTGTACAAGGGGAAAAAATGAGAATTGGCATGAACTCACACAAATTCAAAGCAGGATCGACATGTCCTAATGGTGATTGGCAAAATCATAGGCATGTGAGGCTATCCACTTTTGCTGTCCCAACGGGCATGCCTGTGATTCAAAATGGTGGCCGTGACTTGCGTTTTTATTTTCACTAGTTGCCGCCACTGAGTGGTATTTTTTTAAAGGCATATCTAAGGTGTGTATGTGTAATAGTGCACAATTCTTGCCTAAATAAAAATTTTAAAAAGCTATTTCATCACAAGTTCGCTCCCTCGCGAAAGCAAAAATCCAAGATGGCAGTTCCAGGATGCTTGTCTTCTAAGCAAGCCCCTCCCCTTGCTCCCATCCAGCCACTCAGCTTTCTACATCTGCTTTTTGGGGTATGCGAATAAATGCAATTGCATGTCTTAATGATTGCTAATGCACATTTGCCACTGAGTTTAAAAAAAAAAATCGGGAAAAGCCCTGAGGGCTGTTCCCTCAGGGTTCATGGTGGATTTAGCCCCTTTCCTTCTGAATATGGATGAACTATGCAGGATCCCATTAGGACAGGTAGGATTCTAAGCAAAACCTAAAAAGATTACAGTATTTTCACCATTTAGACAGGCCCGTAGATTAGGCTTGACTGTCAAGATTGAGACTAGGCATGGACAAGCCTGTCCATTCTGCTTCCCACCACCCACCACAGACCGTCTCCAGTGGTTTCCGTTAATTTATGAAGAAGTTTGCAATTTTGGGAAAGTTTTGTTGTTGTTTTTTAAAAATGAACTCAGTGAAATTCTCAACCATCTGCATTGTTCCAAATTCAATAACTACACCTGTTTCCACAGTGAAGTGAATCACATTGCACATGCCTTTCATGGAACCTTTAAAAACAAGGCTCTGTTTTTTAAAAATGTTGGGAGGAGGAAGAAGCTACAGGCTTATTTCAGTGTCACAAACATTGAACAGACAGGAATTCTGAGCTAGACTTGCAAGAGCTAAGTGCTCAAAGCCTTCAGCCTGGATGGATGGGTGGATCTGTCCGGTTTTTTCCCCTTTCAAATTTTGCTTAATCTCAAATTCCTTCTGTCAAATTTATGAAGAAATTGAAAGTTCTTCTTTAAAAAAATAAAATAAAGCTCAAAATAAAATCTCACCCATCCCTACTCCAGCTGCTGGGAGGTCAGTCTGTAAGCTTTGCTGCCTCACACTGGACAGGGCTGGAACTGCACTGTAAGGAAAACTAAAGAAACCTTAGTTGATTACAGTTGTCCCTTCATATTCGCTGGGATTTGGTTCCAGGACCCCGCACTGTGGATACAAAAATCTGTGAATACTCAAGTCCCATTATATGCAGTGACATAGCAAAATGGTGTCCCTTATATAAGATGGCAAAATCAAGGTTTGCTTTTTGGATTCTTATTTTTTTAAGAATATTTTCAAGCTGTGAATACTTACATCTGTGGATACCAAATCCGTGGATATGGAGGGACAACTGTATAAGTGTTCCTCCCTAGGGAGTGTGCTTGGCTCAGTTCTTCCAGAGATCCCCCTTTAACCGAGTTCTGGATTGCAGGTCATTCGGGACATCTTGCTGATAGGCCATAGACAAGCGTTCGCCTGGGTGGACGAATGGTGTGGTAAGTGAGCCTCTTCGCTTGGTCCTGATGGGCAGGAGGGAGGAAGGGAGGGATAAAATGCACTGGAAAAATTGCTGTGCAGCTTCACATACCCTTTTCCTGGGCTGCCTCAGTCCTTTTCTTCCCTCGGCCTCCCGGATCTCTCCCTACTCTTCATTTGCCTTTGGGTGCATCTACACTGTAGAAATAATTCAGTTTGACACCACTTTCACTGCCATGGGTCCATCCTATAGGATTTGTAGCTTTGTGAAGCACCAGCACTCTTTGGCAGAGAAGGCTAAAGACCTTGTAAAACTACAGATCCTAGGATTCCATAGCATGGAGCTACAGCACTCGAAGTGGTGTCAAACTGCATTATTTCTACAGTGCAGATGTACCCTTGGATTCCAGCACTGTGAATCATTTATGGCTAGACCTTGGAATTGCCATGGCTGGGGGACTCTGTGAGTTTTTCCAAGATCTTACATGCCATATAGACAAGATGATGCTGAGGATCTTTATTTATACCCATATTCCCCCCTCAATTGGGACTGAAGGCAGCTAAATTGGCTCTCGCATGTTTTTTGTTTTTTAAAATTCACCATTTTGGATAATCTGCCCCCCTCTGGTTCTCTACTCATAATTACTCACACAGAGCAGAGCTCTCATTTGTATTTCTAAGCATGCATCAAATTAATGGGGAAAGCGTCCCACTCTTTAGCCTGCTTTAAATGATCCAATTGCAAGCATGTGCTGAGATAGTTAAAAAGCAACTGATCTCACTACATACTCAACAGCTGGATAATTTAAATTGTGGTAAAGGGTGGGAAGCTTCCCCCATTAATCAGCATTCTTGATTCTGGGCCACTAGATGGAATCCTCTCAGACTAATGGAACTGTTTTAAAATTAAGTCTGCTTCTCCCAGAACTGTAACTGATGTTTTTTTAATGTTTACATACATGTTTGTAACCCTTATTTTGATTTTAAAGTTCACCAAGGGGGCTTCCAAAATATCCAACCCTCCCATAAAATGAATAATTTTATATAAAAATCAAACCAGCTTTGATAAAAGAGTGCAGCTATGATTCCAGTTGAAGGTTGTCCATTTTCATAAGATGTACAGATCCTTTCCCAAGTGTTAGATGGTAGCATGGATGGCCATCTGTCAGGGATGCTTTGATGGTGATTTCCTGCATGGCAGGAGGTTGGACTGGATGGCCCTTGTGGTCTCTTCCAACTCTGCAATTCTATGATTCTATATCACATCCAGCGCAAGATTTGCTCGTGCATGCCCTTGAGTGTTCTGTCTCAAAGCAGTGACCATATGTTCACTCAGGGTTGCAGTACAGAGATACAGAATCTTGCATCAAAGCATCTTCCACTTATGGACCACAAAACCATCACTGGCTAGGTATTGTTACAAAATGTCTCTCCCCTCTGAACTACTTGGAGACCTGTGTTGCTCTGGGACCCCAGCCGGTTATTCAGAGCCAGTGGCAGCTGGTTGCTTCCATGTTTGGCTTTAGTCTGAACTTTAAAGGAGTTCTCCAAGGTGCTGGACCCACTTCCTCAATAGCTTCAGCACCTTAGAGAGCACCTTGGAGAGTAAAGTTTGGATTTAAACCCAGATTCACCACCCCACTGGCATGGGAGGCACCCAACCACCATTGCTCAGTGTGGACAATAATCCTCCTTCAGCTCCTTAGGATTCCTGGTGTTCTTCTAAGGATGCCTTAGACTCCCAAGGGTAAGTGGATGGCAGCCAAAACAAAAAAACTACAGAGCAGCCATGTGGTCCATGGGTGGAAACAAAAATCAGAGTTGGGTAAAATCCTTATTAGTGACCAACCAAAGTGTTACAAAGTGTATGCACCTCTGTGCTGAGCTGACTTCGGATTTCTAAATGAGGCCATTGGCAGACATCATCCACCCTGTTTGTCTTCAGAGATGGTCAGGGCAACCCTTGACTGCACATCCCAGCAAACAACACAAGGTGCAAACAAGACAGATAGTCCTTGTACTCTAACTCTTCCTCACTCTGTAGTTTGCAGTTGCCTACGTGAGAATGAAGCAAGTTACAGACCAAATGACCACAATATCCAGGCAGATTTTCTTGGGACTATTTGTTGCTTCCCTTACATTTCTTTGTACCATCTAGCCTGATGAAGAGTTCTGGAGAACTCAGAAGTTTACACATTTTGTGGCATTTGACTTGGCCCTAGTAAAGGTATTACCCAGCTCTGATATTTAGATAGCTGAAAGTAACTTTTCCTCCCCCTCTTTCCCCCCACCCCTTTTGGAGTAAGATTTCCTAGCTTCCTTTTCTAACATTGCTAACTTCCCCTTCGGACCCCCATTCATTTTGCAGTTTTTCTCTCCTGCTTTTTCTGAGCCTGGTGCTTCATAGAGTTTTACTCTAATATTCAACCAACTTTCCTTCCTTATTTACTGTTACATACCACTACTGCATCCTGGATTTCAGGCAGGGACAGACAACGCTGGAAGGCCAGGGGTCAGTTTTCAGGGCCCTCCAGGGGCCATAGAAACTGCCAAAAATACCAGAACAAGAAAAATAACACAACCAAACCAGATGTGGCCAGATGTCCACTCCGTGATTATAAAAGCAGATATGTTTGTGATATTGTGGTGGAGGGTGGGGGAGAGGATGTGATGCAACCTATTTAAGAGATGAATCACTACTCCTTGAGGCTTCTAGAGGATTTTTTCCCCTAAAAAAAGAGGAGGCCAGAAGGCTGAAGGCCCACAAAACCACAAAAAACTTAGGGCTGAATTTTGCCCCTCTCCTCAGTGATCTAGGTAAGTCTTTTTGTTCACATGCCCAGAGGCCTGGCTCAAGCCTTTAAAGAGCATTCAGTCAGTCTGGCCCTACCATTAGGCAGAGTGAAGGAGTCACCTCGGGCAACAGCTGCTGGGGAAAAGCAACAAAGTGTAGGACAGTGGAGTTGTGTGTCCCCTGTGGGATGTCACGCGCACCCTACCCCGTCCTGATGTGCTCACCACCCTAGTGACAGTGTTGAATTCCAATTCAGCTGTCAGTCTGTTTTGGCTTTCGCACACAAAATGGGCCAAGGTGCTTTCTTGTCCTTCCCTTCAAGTGGCAGGTACTTAGCCTTCTGGGTCATGCCTTCTCTGGGCTCCTTCCTAGGCCAGCATCCCCTGTCCTCTGGTGGATTTAGCCTGCACCAATGGTCAGCCAGCTGCTCTCATTTTAAGTTTCCCAGAATTCCTTGGAACATCTGAGATGGTGCAACCTCAATGCATTGTAGCAAATTCTACGTGGCAGGATGTAACCGCCTGCCTTCTGGCAAAGAAGGCCTGTAGAGGTGAATATTGGGTTCTGAGGCCCCAGCAGCTCTCCATGGATGTTACTGGAGCTAGTGAATTCAAAACCAGTTTTCAATAAGGGTCTGGTGGTGGCACATGACATTCTAGCTGTCTCACTGGGATGAGTGACTCCCAACCTCCCTGGACCAGAAGTGAATGAGGGCACCAAAGTTTATGGTTATAGCAGTTTTCCTTGGAGCAAATTGTGGCTGGACAAATGGATCTTTCTCTCACAGAACCGTCTTCTCATGAAATGTGGGGCTTGCTAACACTGGTACATTGGGCATGGGGTGGAGGGAATGCCACTTAAAGCCAAGTCCTGCTCATTCTGGCCCACAACGCTGGAGCTTGTATGTTCTCAGTGGCCCTTGAAGTAGGATGGTTGTCTTGAGTCAGACCAGCACTGACCAGTCTGACCAGCAGCTTAACACCTGAGGACTGTACTTTTACCCCCTTCAAGGTGCCAACTCACAGGGCCACCAGCTGTGTGCTTGGCTTTGCTGCCCCTGGGCGGCAGCAACAGAGTGGAAAGTAATTACCCAGCAGGACAGCAAAGTGAAGAAAGGGCATTTGAGCAGCTTTGCAAGGAAAGATAAAGCCGGGAGAGCCCTAGATGGTTGTAGAACACTGTATCAGACTGTGATGTTGTATTCTACATGCCCTTCTTGGATGTTAGCCCTGAGTTCTTGCCAGATCCTAGCCAGGATACTTTGCCTGTGAATCCAGACATAATCTAGAGAGAGGTGCTGCTGAGCACTGGAATGAATGAATTAAAAACCCACGCTTAGATCTGTAGGGTTGCCTTAATGGGGATAGAATGGCAAAGTATGGAAAGGTTGACCCCTAAGGGTAGGAAACTGGAGCTGTCCATATGTTGCTAGAGTGGCACATAGCCCGTGGTGGGGCGTGGTAGGAATGGCCATCCAACCAACATCAGGAGGGCCACACAAATAACACTCTGGGTTGGGAAACTGGAGCATGAAACTGAACAGTGAGAAACTACCCAGGTGGAAAAGGTTTGGAAAGAGCATCTTTTCCCCTTGCGTATCTTCTGTTGTTAGGACACGGCAGTGGAAGAACTGGGGAGCTAATGCTCTTGATGCCAGCTCTTGAACAGAGTAAACATGAAACTCTGTATGCAGTCTGAGTGCTTTCAGGCATGGTTTTTCCTGTGCATTCCCAGGGTTTCCCAGGGTCTAACCAACACCAGCTTTGACTTGAAACCATAATTCTCCACTATGTCCTCCTCCATTTTTCTTGCCCAAGAAAACAGTTAAGGAGGTAAAGACTTAATAAATACAGTACCTGCATAGTATATTTTTGTCGTCTTCCTCTTGAAGCCACCGTTGTTCCTTTTTAAAAAGCATTGGTGTGCTTTTTTTAAAAAAGCAGTGTGCGGCAGGCATTATAATCCTATAACTTTAGAATTATCCAGGCCTAGGCTTGGAACCAGGTTCAGTCATACTTAGAGGAGACTGATTGAAATCAATGGTACGTTGGTTAGCCATGTCTAACTTGGCCCACTGATTTCCATTGGGTCTTCCTAAAGAAAAAATAGGAGCATATACTATAGAGTTGCATTGGAGGACCAATTAATTCCTAGAGAGGACACCTCTCTAGGCATTTTCCAGTGCAACTCTATGGTATGTGTTCTATTTTTTTCAGCTGTAGATAATTTTGCTAATTCAACTTACCTCATCCCTTTCAGCCATAGAGTTCAAGTCTCTTTGCCTTCTCCTGCCCAGTTTACCCTCGGAGCACCCCATGAAGCATATCCAACATTTCATAGATGAAAACCAGGACATGTGTGGCCAAGTAGAAGGTTTTTTGTTTTTTAAGTATTTTTGAAGTTAAAAAGATTTCCTCACTTTCTCTAGGAAAGAAAGCATTGGAGTAAAATTCAACTATCCGTCTGTTCAGCTTTTGTACACAGTCTTCCTAAAGGATTCCTAAATCTGAATGCAGTCCACTGGGCTTGCTTAACAGAACTGATGGAAATTATGTAGGGAAGACAACAAGGAGCTCCTGAAGGAATTTTCAGCCAATGGATGTTGTGTTTCACTACCTCTTTCTCACACACGTACAAAAAACACAACCCTGTCACATGGACTATTCTAGATTTCATCCGTCACTGCACCTTTGCAGGCTCTACTTGGAAGCCTCATGGGTTAGAAATAAGGAGTCTTCATCCATTGTTGCCCTTTAAAGGCAGCTGAAATTTTCTGGATGTTGGATTGTGCAGCCAGGAGCAAATTCTGAGCTAGAGTTGTGTGCTATTCCCAGGACTCTCAAAGAACTTGTGTTGAGGCTTCCAAAGCAATGGCTTTCCATCAGACATCTTGCTGTGTGTAGTGCATCCTAGAATAGCTATAGTTGGCAAAGGGGACAGATAGCATATAGAAAGAATAGTGCCAATCAAACCATCATGGTGAAGCTTGGAGAAGGTTGCATTCTCTCTGTAGGGGATGGGCAACCCCATGGGGGCCCAGGGACCAATGTCTTCCCCAGACTCTCTCCTCCCTACAAGCCTCATCTTTCCCAGCAAGCCCAAATGCCTCTCTTTCCCTCTACATCCCTCTCAAAATGGCAACAAGAAGTGAAGTCTTGCCACTTCCTGTCACCATTTTGAAAGGAATCGCAGAGAGAAAAATGAGGCGTTTCCATTATTACAGGGTTCTGGGATGCTTGTGAGGCTGGGGTGGTATTTTCACACATTTCTGTTTTTTGGGAGGGCTTTCAGCATGGTTTTGAGGCAAACATTGCCTGAAAATTTTGCCTTTACAGGTTGAGTCTCCCTATCCGGAATTATGAAATCTGAAATATTCCAAAATCCTCCACATGGGCAGCTGGGATAGTGACACCTTTGCTTTCTGATGGTTCAACATATGCAAACTTTGCTTCATGCACAAAATTATTAAAAATATTGTCTATAAAATTACCTTCAGGCAATGCATATAAGATTATATGACAGCTAAAATGAATTTCGTGTTTAGATTTGGGTCCTATCTCCAAGATATCTCATTATTTATATGCAAGTATTCCAGAATGTGATATATTCCAAAATCCAAAACATAGTAGGACCTCAGTATCCATTGGGGATTGGTTCTGCCCCCGCCCCCATGGATATTGAAAACCATGGATAATAACAAACACCATTGGAAATCATGGGACTTCTGGTTTTAAATACCATAGAGTTGCCATGGAGGACCTAGAAAATGGCTAGAGAGGACACATTTTCTAGGAAGACTCTATGGTGGGTGTGCTGTTTTGCATCCCGTGGATAATTGAATCAGTGGGTAATGAATCAGTGGATACTGGGGTTCTACTTTACCTCTTGTCCCAAGTATTTTGGATAAGGGAGACTCGACCTGTATTTAAAAAATAGTGGGGTCAGGGGGGCTTTGGGGAGGGTGTACAGAAGTGGTGTCCTGGGGCCATGTGGCCCATAGGCTACATACCATTGTGCTCTATGGTGAAGGGTGTTTAGCTTTTTCTTCTCCTCCTCTTTTCTTGTATAATGGTACTAACCACTCCATCTCTACCCTCTGTTACTGCTCTCAGCTCTCTCAGACTTATGTGCTTCCCTGTTGGAGACTACTCTGATATACCTGCTGTTTCCCCATCCATTTTTTTTCCAAAAGGAGACTCTTTCCACATTGGTGGAAATCCTGTAGGTAGAAATCACCCTTGCAAATGTGCACAATGCTGAGAAAGAGAGCTTGGAACATTATTTTTTTAAAGAAAAGTAGTGTGTTAGGCCTTGTTGCTTTTCTAAATTTAAGAGTCATGTATTAGTTATAGGTATATGATGTGCTATTTATCGATATTTTAATTTTTTTTTTTTTTTTGCAAGAAAAGTGCCCAAGTTGTATCCTCCCCCCACAAAAAATAAGTAACAAGCAAAGGTTACTGGCTACCCTGTGATATCCCCAAGCAGACAACTGGCACGCTCTAGGGGTACAGAGTTTTTTGAGACACTAAGGGGACTCATATCCCCCCCTACTGGCAAATGACAGCGGATTGGCCCCGTAGTCCTTCTCAGTCATTTTGTGCATCAGAACGATGGGAACCCATCCCTCACAGTTTTTATCTGGCCTGAATTCCACCCACTGGCCATTTCTGGCAACAGCGACTGGTTGGCAGCCTTCGGGCAGCCCCTCTTTCCTGCCTCTCCTTACCTGCCTTTGTGTGCTTAACCGAGCTCTGCGTGTTACAGACATGTCCCTGGAAGAAGTTCGTGCCTTCGAGACTCAGATGCACGTGGCCACAAACAAAAACTTCATCGGCCAGGAGCCCTAACACACCCCACCTGCCCAGCCCTGCCCAGGACTCCTGTTTTGTATGTATGTTCTGGTTTTAGGTTTTGCTTTTGTTTCCTCTCCTGAAATCTCAGATCTGTGGCTTCTACCCCACCTTACCCAACCCCTTGCTTTGGCCAAACCACCTCCTTCCTTTGGATTCAGTTATGTCGAGAATTTTTTGCCCCCATGCCAGAGAATGAAGGCTTGAGATCCATTGAGGGCAGCAACTGAAAGGTGCTGGCTAGGGTTATCAGCTCTCAAGATCTGGCCCTGAGTCTTGGTTTTCAGAGGTCATCTCCAGGTGGGAGACAAGAGTACAAATTCTCCAGGGTTTTTTTTGTTGGGGGTTGTCTCTGCTCTAGATAAGAGGAAAGAGCTGTCCTAGCTCAGGTACTAGAGCAGCAGCTTGCTACAATTTTGCAAGTCTTTCCAAAGAGTCTAGGTAGTTGCATAGGGGCTTACCACACTCCAAAGTAAAACGGCAGAGTCTCCAAGGTTTTCGAGAGGAGTCTTTTCCAAAACTACTTGGAAATACCAAGGTGTGAGCTTTGGATCTTCTATACCCAAACTGTGAACTATTGCCTTTCACCGAAAAATAAAGTAAGATTGTAAAACCCCCCCCCTGGTTCCAAATAAAAGGCTGAATGAAAGAGGGACACAGGAACTTCTCCAGGTTTCCTTGTTTCAGGAAAGTGATTTTCCCAGCCATACTTGGAGATGCCAGGGGTTGAACCTAGGATCTTCTGAATGCTAAGCATGTATTCAGTCATTGGAGGATAGCAGGAGATGTTTTAAGAGAGAGGAAGAGTCTGCACCTGCAGTTTGACATGATACAGTCGAGAAATCTGCCGCCTAATTTTGCATCATTGGCAGAGTTTTTCATAATGACTTCAAGAAACCTGCAGTTCCCAGGGCGCTTAGAAGAAAGCCACGACTTCTCCCCTTTCCCAGACTGTGATCTAGTTATGGACTAATTATGTGCAGCAAAATGAGAGATCAAAGCATGTGTTATTGTGCAGCATGACTATCAACCCAGAAGGCCCTCCATAAGCAAAGGAAGACTTTTTGGCTCGTTAGAAAAAATCTCAGAATCCATGGCTGGGCAATAATTTTCTAGGGAGAAACTCAGTCCTGTATATTTGTAGCAAACTCATTCTCCAAATTGACCCTGCCTGTGTGGAAAAAGGGAAGCATTAGGTGACGTGGATGAATTCCTAGTTTTGTAAAAGGGTTTTTTTTTTTTAAATGTAAACCACCAAAACAATGCTATGAGGCCTGATCATGCTCAGGGACATCAGGATCATGCCTGGTTGCTGGGGACAGGAACAAAACCCCTGGGGGAAATGAAGAAAATGGAGTTTCATGGGAAAAGGGCATGCTTGGTTGATTTGCTGGAACCCTGAACTAGAGTGCCTGATGGGGTTTTATTTGATTTAAACCCATGGCTTATATTCTACTTGGGGGAACCCTATTCACTGCAACAATTGCCAGACCATCACCACCACCCTGCCTGTGTGCCTGCCTAGAAACATAAAATACTCTCTTATATTATGTTTACATGACTGGTCCATCTAGCCCAATATTGTCACCTCTAATTGGCAGCAGCTCTTCAGCGTTTCCTAGCCCATCCTGGGGATGCAGAGAATTGAACTGTGGATCTTCTACATGCAAATCATGGCCTCTACCACTGAACTGTGCCCCCTTACCAGTATGGAACCCACTGTTCCCTGTATGGCGGTTCATAAATATATCCCTGCACAGTATAGAGAATTGTGGGCCATACATGGCCTATATAAGGCACAGCTGTGTCTAGTGAGTCTCAATGTGTGTGTGTGTGTGTGTGTTCCTTCAAGTCGCTGTCAGCTTATGGCAACCCCATGAGTCTCATAGGGTTTTCTTAGGCAAGGAATACTCAGAGGTGGTTTTGCCAGTTCCTTCCTCTGAAATGTATACTACAGTACCTGATATTTGTCTCCCATCCAAGTACTAGCCAGGACTAACCCTTCTTAGCTTCCAAGATCAGACAGGATCTGGTGGCTTTAAGATATTCAAGCCATGAGCCTCAATACCATTTCTTCGTATGTTCACATGTTGACACAGAATCCTCAGAATACTGCTAGCAATCTCCCCTGTTGCAAGGCAGGTTGGGTAGTTGTGGATGAGCTTTCTTTCAAGCAAACTGTGCCATCACAATAGTACAGTCTTGTACTATACAGTATTGTGTATCTACTCTCTCATGATAATTTATATAAAGCAGCTCAGTAAAATGTTTCTCTGGGTGGCCTACAGCATAAAATGATAAAATACAATTAAAAACACAATATCCTAAAACAACAGCTAGAAATCACTATCAAAGTTACAGGAGTGTAAGGTAGAGTTACGCTTCCATAACTGATTTGTATTCACAGCCCCTACTTATTCATGGCACAAAAGTCCACCAATCCTGATTTACCAGGATGCAGCCAGTGTGAGCAACAGAGGTCACAGAGGCAGTGCATGCAGAAGGGATCTACGAGTCCTAGTGGACCACAAGCTGAACATGAGACAGCAGTGTGATGCGGCAGCTAAAAAAGCCAATGAGATTCTAGGCTGAATCAATAGGAGTATAGTGTTTAGATCAAGGGAAGTCATAGTGCCACTCTATTCTGCTTTGGTCAGACCTCACCTGGAATCTGGTGTCCAGTTCTGGGCACTACAATTCCAGAAGGATGTTGAGAAGCTGGAGTGTGTCCAGAGGAGGGCAACCAAAATGGTGGAAGGTCTGGAAGCCATTATATCCTATGAGGAGTGGCTTAGGGAGCTGGGTATGATTAGCCTGGAAAAGAGAAGGTTAAGAGGTGAAATGATAGCCATGTTTAAATATTTGAAGGGATGTCACATTTAAGAGGCAGCAAGCTTGTTTTCTGTTGTTCCAGAGACAAGGACATGGAGCAATGGGATCAAGGTACAGGAAAAGAGATTTCTCCTAAACATTAGGAAGAACTTCCTGACAATACAAGCTGTTTGGAAATGGAATACTTTGCTGCCTCATAGTATGGTGGAATCTCCTTCTTTGGAGGTTTTTAAACAGGCTGGATGGCCATCTGTCATTAATGATTTGATTGTGTATTCCTGCATGGCAGGGGGTTGGCCTGGATAGCCCTTGTGGTCTCTTTCAACTCTGATTCTATGAAAATAAATCCTCCTTTTTGCTTGCTTCTCTCAGGGATGACGATGGACGAGGTGCGTCTGTATGAGAAGGAAACACAGGAAGCCACCAATGAGATTGTGGGTGTGGTGACGCCCACGATCGCCATCAACAACGTGAGCCTGCTCCCCAGCACCCAGAGCGCCCCCTCAAGCGCTCCCTCCACACCTCTCAGTGGCGAAGCACCAGACTTCCTCAGCGTGCCCAAGGACAGGCCACGGAAGAAGTCAGCTCCCGAAATGCTCTCCCTGCCAGTGCTGAGGGAGCGCGCCAATGCAGAGTGACAGCCAGTCCCTTTGGGGGTCTCCCTTTAAGTCCTCATTCTCTCCCCTGTGAATACCTTTTCTCCACAGATGGCCCCATGCCTGGCTTTTGTCAAAATTTGGATTTTTTTTTTAAACGCCCATTTGGACTTGCAGCGTCTCCTCAAAGGGGCACCGGCTGGACTTGAGGAAGGCCTAAAGCAAGAAACCATTTTCTCAGATTTGTGAAGCATCTTAAAGAGGGGGAAAAAAAGGTCCTTTCCAAGTTGTCCCTGATTCCTGCTGGCATCCCTCCACCAAATGTCACAAGACATTTGACTCCCTCTTGTTCTCCTTGTTGGGGGTGTTTGTGACAGCCCCCCCTGGCATCGCAGCCAACCTATCCTGTCCCTGAGCTATGCTCGCTCAGAAAAACTTTGTATAAATCCCCTGCTCCATCTTGGCTGCCTTTGCATTCTCATGGAGTGGGAACCGGCTGGAAGTCCCTTTTCATCCACTCGCCTCCACCTGCCCAGCACAACACAGGGCCCTATATCTATGGACGCTGCTGTCATCTTTGCTGTTGTTTGCTCTACTGGGGAAGGGGGTTGTAAATTCACTGGGAGCCATTTTGATTTGAAGAACTTATTTACTAAGACTGTTACACCAATTTTGGAATTTTTTTAAAAAAATTAAGTCTGTAGAAATGTTCCTTTCTGCTTGGGGGAGGGGGAAACACGTGGCCCTCCAGGAGCTACACTGCAACTCCCATGAATCCTTCACAACTGGTGATGCTAACCAGAACTGATGAGAGTTGTAGTTCAGCAAAGCTAGAGGGCCAAAGGTTGCCCACCCCAGCTATAATTTTTTCTTTGTGCTTTTTATACTGAGCTATCGGACTCAGTCATGTGCTGCTTAGCTGTTTGCAGCAGATAGATCCCAAAGTTTAGAAAAGTTACTTTTTCTGAACTACAACTCCCAGAATCCTATGGCCAGTGATCATGTTGGCTGGGGGGGGGGTTGGATTTGTAGTATCCAAAAAGTAACTTTTCTGAGCTCTGTGCAATCCTTGGACTAAGTTCCATTTGTCTCCTGGTCAGCCCTGCATCAGTATCAGCCAACAGTACCCTCAGCTAAAGGAGTAGCTCTGAAGGTATATGTCCAATGTTTTGGGGGGATCTGTGCTGGAACAACAAAGGCCAACCATTATCAGTAGACTAATGCTGCCAACATAGCCCTGAAAATATAGAGTTTGTCTTTCTGCCATAGACTAGTCCTCTCTGAACAGGGCAGGGTTCCCTGTTCTATGAATGTCCCTCTGTCTGTCCAGGGTGTATTACTAGCAAGCTAGGCTGGAGAGAGACCTTCCTATATGTATCTTAAGAGCTAGGCATACACCCACTTTTTCATGCACAAGCTCATAAATCCCAGGGCTCTGTGTATTCCTCACTTTCCACATGTAGAATTTGGTAGCAAGGCACCATATTCCGTATCTGAAGGATCTCCATTTGGGAGGTTATTTGAAAGCATCTTTCTAATTTTCATGCCTGTGGAGAACAGTTTGAAAGTGCCTGCTTTAGTACTATACATTGTTGGTTCCCTCATTTTGGTCCTCCACGTGTTGGAGACAGTTCCCAATATTCCTATCATTGGCCATGCCGGTTAGGACTTCTGGGATTTGGAAGTCCAAGACATCTGGAAAAGCAGAGTTTGAGAACCACTGCTCTAGATTGTCATGCTATGCTACAATGCCTGCTGTTATACTGTAGAACAGGTGTAGCCCTCCAGATGTTGGACTACAGCACTCACAGTTCCTCACCCCTTGTTGTACTGACTAGGGATGATGGCATTTGCAGTGCTACAACATCTGGAGGACCACATGTTACCTACCCTTTCTTTGGAAACTTCAGCAGGACATTTAGAGGACCAGGAACATTGCTTTGGACAGAGCCCCACGGTTAGCAAAAGTGGAGTGAATTAAGCAGGCATGAACTACTCTAGTCAAAGCACAAGTGACAGAGCACAATTACTTAGCACACTGTGGCTGCAATCCTTTATGGTCTAGCATAGCACAGTAGTTCTGCATGCAGAACAATACAGCTGGCCATTCACCAGCCCCCAGACCTACTGTAAAGCCCCTGCAGCCCCCCTCCATGGCCTTTTCATGCCTGGTGGGGGGAATCAGAGACATGTCTTCCCCTCTGGTGGGGGGAATCAGAGAAATGACCCTGTAGCCAAACGTGGATTGATTATTCCCTCTGCTGTTCTCCTTTGGAAGGCTCAGCAGATGATCTAATCATTTTGCATCAGGCTACAAGGACATAGCCAGATGGTCTGATCCCCTCTCCCTGCGCTGTCCACCAGGCACAGAATAGCTGTTGCGGAGGGCTTTGGTCAGTGCAGAAGGAATAAGAGAATACCAACCTCTGCACCAACCCCCAAAAAGATGCAGGCATATGGTTGGCTTACACCCGCGTATGCCACTAACAGGATGCCAAACAGAAGGTCCCTGTGCCTTTTGACTCAGCAGCTCAGATGGGTAAAGACCTCCAGCTCAAACCATGGAAAGCTGCAACCATTCCATGTAGAAAATACTGTGCTAGTCCAGGGGTTGGACTGGTGTGGCCCTCCAAATTTTTCCAAACTGCGACTCCCAGAATTTCCCCATCATTAGCTATGGTGGCTTTGATCTCTGGGAGTTGCAGTCCAACCACATCTGGAGAGTTTATACCATTCCCATCCCAGGTTAGATGGACCAATACATGTTCCCAGTCCATGAGCTTGGGTGCAAAATGCTGCCCAAATGGGCTTGCCCCCCAGCCTTGGTTGCCTAGTCAATCTTCAGTAGTAGCCCCAGTCCTAACAGTTGGTCTGTGGGTTGGGGCCAACCAGCCAGCCAGTATCTGAGAATGAGAATCCTCAAGACCTCAACACCCAACAATTGAATGTGGTCCTAGGTGTGGGGTCTGCTTAACCAGCACCCTGAAGGCCTGTCCTTTCCACCTCTGGGCTTTCTAATCCTTCAGCCTCCCTCAAGTGGTGGCTTCCACTGTGCCTTTGGAACAAGGCCATCCCATCACTGCAGCAATGGTCCAAAGAGGCATTGCCTTGTAGGAGGTGGGAGTGTTGGTGCCTTCAGGGTCCATCACCAGGGGCCAAAGTAAACCCTGCTATTTGCCTTGTGGAAAATCAGAAATATGCAACCCCCACAAGTAAAGGTGGGTGGTGTCCTAGACTCCTTAGACATCGGCCTCTTCAGTCTTAATATGGTCCCTCTGACCCAGGTTGTACAAGCACAGTTTGGATTTGCACTGTTTTGTTGTGCAGGAAGTTTTCTGCTATCCCTCACTTCACTTTGCTATCAGTGGGTTTTGTGACCTTTCGTTGCTCTCCTGCTCCCTACCAGCTGCTATACTTTGCATCTTCATGCACAGAAATGAGTTGGACTCTCCTTTGGAAGAAGCACAATGGAGTCCAAGCTGAGACGCATGTTTAGGATATTAAGACGTGGGGCTCACCAGGGCAGGCGAGGAGCAATCGGCATGGGTTAGATACTCTCCTTTGGAAATGTTCAGTATCTCTCAAGGTCGAAGCATTTTGGAGAGCTGCCTGGGTCTTGTCGTGCTATCCAAGGTCCATCGAGACTCTTGAGAAGAAGGGGAAAAAGACTGAGACAGATGGCAGAAAGAAATAGCCTCCAGCAAGAAAATGTTTTAATTCTGCATTTGCATACTACCCACACTGTTTTCACCTGCTGCTGAACCTACAAGGAACAAGGTCCCTGTCAGTCACCTCCCGACCAGATGATGAGGAAGAGCAGCCTGAGACCATCTGGAATCTGTGTATTCCTGAACTTTTTGAGTTTCAGTTACTAGAGATGAACTGGAGTCCGTTCTGACCTAGTGCATGAACCACTGGGTTACATGTACTTCATGGACAGGGCAAAGAGGGTGGAATTGGGGCTGGAGTGGGGGATCGGGTGTAAATATTTGGTGGTCTGTGTAGCAGCAATGCTATGTTTGTTTTTTAATGAATGATAAAGGCAATTTCTCATTGGAAATGTTCTTGTGGTTGTGGGGTTGGCATGCTGTGGTCACATGATATCGCCATTGGCCATGAGTTTTTTAAAATTAGACTTACCTCTTCCCTTTCTGCCATAGAGTTCAAGAGAGAGTGTTTCTCTGCCTTCTCCCACCAAGTCTGCCCTCAGAGCAACTCCATGAAGCATACCCAACATTTCATAGAGCAGTGGTTCTTAACCTGTGGTCCAGGGACCCCCCAGGGCTTCGCAGTGTCCTCACAGGGGTCAACGAAATCTGCTCAGCCCACCTCCTCCCCACAGTGGAGTAGCCACATGACAGGAGCAAAGACTGACTTGCTGGCTTGGCTTGTGCATTGCCATTCTATCCGCTCCAAACACAAACTTGCAGAAAGAAGCAGAAGAAAAGTCTTCCATCCCATTTCAGTGCCTCTGAGGGAAGGTTTCATGGATGGTGTATCATCATCATCATCAGGTATTGCTGTTGTTGTTATCATCAGGGTTTTAAACTTAAGTCTGGGGGGGGGCAACAAAAGCTATTTAAAGGGGGTCCCTGGTAAAGAAAAAGTTAAGAGCCACTGTCATAGATGAAAACCAGGACATGTGGCCAAGCAGATGTTTTTTGTTTTGTTTTTAAAGTAATTTTGAAGTAAAAAAAAAATCACTTTCTCTAAGAAAGAAAGCATTGAAGTAAAATTCAACTGTCCATCTGTTCAGCTTTCATACATGGAACTCAGGAGCTGTCATATTGTCCTCCTTCCCCATGAAAGGTGTGGGGCTAGCCCTACTTGTGCCAATGAACCTATTCAATTGACTCTCACAAAATGAGTGATAAGCAGCCTCTGTTTCCACACTGTCACTGGAGTGATATGGGCAAGACTTTCCTCAGTCAGTGAACATACAAAAAATAAAAACGTCACCTACTCCAGCTTGGACAAAAGAGGAGCCATCTCTCCTTTCCCCTACAGCCATCACAGAAACGAAATGGACGGAGGAGATGATATGTACCTCTCCGCTAGCAGGGCTCCCGCAGCTCTACAGAGTGTCTGGAGTGTATCTATGCTATACAGTAATTGGGGACCCTGGAATTGTTTTTAAGGTGCGGGGACGCAACTTTGGTAGGCAAGTTGTTAATTTTGCCTCCTTGCAGGTATTTGCTGCTGGAGGTCAAAAGACTCCTCCCATCCATTATCACTGCAACATCCTTAAATATGACGACTTCTTACAAGTGTGATTGTTCACTTTTAGGATTTTATCAGATGCGCCACCTATGGCGTCATGATGACACCTAATGAACACAAATTCCCACAGACGTAAGTCTACTTACAAAGACATAACTCCCAACAGGATTCTGGCCAGTATCTATAACAATAATCAACTTTTGGGGTCTTGGAACTGTAGCTAATTACTATTTAAAACTAACTTTCCCAGCTGTTAGCACAACACATCTGGAGGGCATCAAACTGAGGAAGGCTGCATTAACTCAAGGTCAATCTCATCCAGGAAACACATGCTGCAACCCAAAGCAGCAAAAACCTCAGAGGTGGAGTTTTTGTTTGTTTTTGGCCAATATCCTATGCTTTTTATAGATATAAAAGCTATTTGTCGTCAGATAACTAGGCTAACTTTACTACAAAATGGCTTAATTGGACATCAGCCAACAACCTGAAAGTGATTTTAAGAGCTGTTAAAGGATGATCAAATGAAAACAAACATTTATTAATATTCCTGTACTTCTTTGGAAAAGTAGGTCAATGGTGAATGAGAATCAAGCCAAACTGCTGAAGTGCAAGTGATGAAAATAAAGTTTTCTTTAAAAATCCTCCCCTTCTATAGATAAAGGGCTCAAACTGTTTCCAGATACTTTCCATGTCACTGCTCTGGATTTCTGGCAAAGGTGCATTCCAAAAAAAGCACACAGGGTCCCAAAGGAAGACAAGGTCCTGAATAAAGATCCCAATAATCACTTGATAGAACAGAGCAGAAGGAGGACAGGGGATAGATCTGGATCCACTGAGAGATCTCTGAGTGGCAGTAGATCCAATGATTTCTTACTCCCAGTTGTCAACCAACAGCAGCAACAAAATGATCCTCTCCGCCACCACCTCCCATCCTAAATTTTATAGCTGAAATTAAGAAAGTGTCTGGTATCCAGGAATGGGGTTTTGTGTAGAGAGACTGTGAGTCCTATTAGTTTCTGGTGCTCAAAACAAGTGCTTTGCCTTAAATTTCTTCAATTCAAAATGTTTTATCTTTTGCACCCGGCTCCACTTTGTAGACTGGGGGTCCCAGTATCACACTAAGGAGATCCTGCAAGCTGAAAGTCTGGCCGCTCCTAGACCAGAATGTATCCCAGATGTTGGGGATGCGCTATGGATCTCAACACCCTCCTCCCTTGGAGCTTTTAAGCAATGGGTACTTTGACCAGAATGTGAACTAGAGCTAGTGCTCAAGAACTTAGTGACAGAAGCAGTGCATGTGTGAGCAAGAGAGAGAGCATCAAATCCCACCCATTTCCTTCTGCCCCTTCCTCATGCTCCCATGCTCCATCCTCTAAACCTCCAAGGATCTGGTGATGCCAGTGTGAATCTAGGCATGGTGCTCCAATTTCCATGAATCTAGGCATGGTGATCCAATTTCCACCATCTTGGCACTGTGTTGAAAAAGCCTAAAGGCTGCAATCTGATCCATACCTCTTGGTATTAACTCCCATGTGAATGTATGCATAGGACCTGCCTGTAAGGTGATTGTCCAGTGAGCACTGGACTGGGAGAAAGGTCCATTTGGTTCTGAAATGGTGCTGCCCAGTGGCAGCTTTTACAGGATGGGAGAGTTGTGAACAAGGGGCTCGCTTGATCCTTCTGCTGCAAGGAGAGAGGCAGCTTTTAAAGAATGAGTATGCACCAATTGACACTCATGTTCCTGAGATCTCTGGCTGCTGTGTGACCACAAAGAAGACCCCACCCCAACTTGTGAGATACAGCGGGTCCCTGTGAGTTTCTAAATCTCTTCCTGTAAGCTCCTAATTCTCTTCGAGATCTTCCTCGTCTATCTCTCTTATATCTGGCTCATCCAGAGGACCAGAGAGTCCATAGAATGTAATATAGTGGGAGTTGCAGTAGACTGGAGGCTTGTTTGGGTTTGAGTAGGCTTGCTCCGGTTTGAGGGAGGCGAAGGGATTGGCCCCACAGCCTGTGATCTGGGCTTCTAGCTCCATCAGGATCTTGAGGGAATTCTTCATTTCCTGCTCACTGGGAAGAAGGAGCAAGGGATTATGTTACAGTCATGGAAAAATGTAATATAATAAGAGGCTCAGAGTCAAGGTTGCAAGTAAAACTGGGCAAAATTATCATTTTTTAATGACAGCTTCCCAAATCCTCCAGCCATGCTGGTTAGGGGATTCTGGATATTGTAGTCCAAACAGGTCCCTTTCCCAACAACTCTGCCTCTTGGGGCTCTGTGGAGTCATTATACTCCAAGACACAGTTAAAAAATATCATTTGCTGCTTTCTTTCTTTTTCTTTTTTAGAATTATAAGGAATTAGCCCATCACTTTTACACTATAGTGCTATAACTCTTTTTTTTAAATCAGAGAGGATGAAATTTTCCCTTCAAACCACGGGATCAGCTCAGCAAACTACCTCCCCCCCACTCCTCTTTAAAGTCCTTTTGAAGAAAGCTTAGCACAGTTCCAAGAAAACGCTACAAGCAGCTCCTAAAAAGAATGGAATGACTGCACTTGGATAACAACCAGCAAAACCCAAGGAGTTGTATTGCAAGAGGTCACATGTCTTCAGACCAGTCTGGAAGGATAAGATCAAACAACATCTAAGTACCATACTAGAAATACATTGCAAGTGGTGTCTTTAGCCCCTGCAAGATTGCTTTGGTTTCCTTTAACAAATGCTAGGGTTGAGGGGTTGAGAAACTAAATTTCACCCCAGCACCTATTTTTTAAAGCCCTGCTGAGTCAAATGTTGCCACTAGCTATCTCTCACAGGGACTGACCCCAGCTCAGAAGCAGAATATTCTATTTTGTATGCATAAACAGCCAGGCTGTACAAAGGGTAAATTCTCATTTTAAAAAAAAAAGGATCAGGTAGCCAAGGAAGCAAAAGACCTTTGCCCATGACCTGGAAGACCCACTGCTGTTCAAAACAGAACAGACTTCCTCAAAGTGGTGCCCTCCTGCTAAGCTGGACTACATCTCTCATCATCCCCTGCCCGCCTCCATAGCCAACCCATAGGCCAAAAGTTCCCCAAACACTTCCTCCTTTTGTGTTTCCCAGGTCAGAAAAGTGAAACGAAGAACTGAAAAGTCATTTTACCAGCTCTGGGTTATCCCTCAGTTCAGGAATTGTATGAGTTAGCCCTGGTAATCCACAAATGCAGGGCAGAGGGTGTGGAGGGGAGTGGTGTTTTACCTGTACACAGTGAAGAGCGAGGGAATCTTGTAGTCTCGGAGAAGCAATAAGGTGGGCAGCCAGCTTTCCATCAGGTCACGGCAGGCATGGAACCCTAACCATGGAAGGAAACAGAAAGACCAGACAGAAAACAATGCCCAAGTTTCAATTATGGATGTCCATATTTGAAGGATTTCTGCATTTATTTATTGCATTCATACCCTGCCTTTCCTCCAATGAGTTCAAGGTAGCACCCATGGGCTCTTCTCCCCAACCCCACTTCATCCTGACAACAACCCTTTGAGGCAGGTCAGGCTGAGAGTCCTCTGTAGTTTGTGTGGCTTCAAGTCACCTGCCATCTTATTGTAACCCCATGAATTTCATGGGGTTTTCTTAAGCAAGGAATGCTCAGAGGTGGTTTTGCCAGTTCCTTCCCCTGAAATATAGCCTACACTGCCTAGTACTCCTTGGCGGTCTCCTGTCCAAGTACTAACCAGGGCTGACCCTGCTTAGCTTCCAAGATCAGACAGGATCTGGCAGTATGGACTGCCAAAAAGACAAATCAATGGGTCCAAGAGCAAATGAAGCCTGAAGTCTTCCTAGATGCCCAAATTACTAACCTGGGGCTGTTGTCTTTTAGCCACATCATGGGATGACATGACTCACTGGAAAAGACAATAAGGCTTGACAAAGTGGAAGGCAGTAGGGAGAGGAAGACCACATAACCGGTGGATTGATTCTCTTAAGGAAGCCATCGTCCTGTGTTTGCAAGACTTGAGCAAGACAGTTGATGACTGGAGATCTTGGAGATCTCTCATTCATAGTCACCATAAGTTGACATAATAGCAGTTAACAATTCATGTCCAAACATGCAACACCCCACCAAAATCACTTGCAGCAGTAAACGTTGCATTATAGGATGGGTTGAACCACTTCCTGTTAGAGATGGGACTCCAGACAAGGACACAGGACACAGCCACACTTGGGTTTCTGTGCACATGTCTGCCCCAAAGCCAACAGCGTGGTGGGAAAAGGTTGCTCAGAACAACATACTTCATTCCAGGGATCAATGCACATGGCCAGCTTCGTGCTCCATATCGTGCAAGGCCGGGGCCTTCTCCTACTCACTTTGAAACCTAAAAGGCATTTCTTTCCATTCCACTCATTAATCACACCTCGACAATGAACAGAATGGAGCTTGGAGCTTCCCCAAAGGAATAGGGAGGTCCTGGTTGTTTGTGCAGCTGTCGGAACAAGGATGCCGAAGTTGTTTGCATGTCATAGCTGGAGAACATGGCTGGCATGGAATCGTTCTGAGGTCACCACGTTTGGGGATGGCTCCATTCAGCAAAGGGGGGGGATTGGGACCCCTTTTGCTAAGTCCTCACAGCCATTCCACAAGTTTGAACTGATGTGCCAAGATGGTCACGATTTACAAGGACATTTCATCGTCCTGGTACTAATCACTTAAGCCAAGAGAATGTTACCGAGCAGGCTGACAGAATACAACTTTGCTCCAGGAGAGGACTTGCATGGCTGCAGAATGCAATAATAAACTCACACAAACTCTGCAGGGTGATTTGCAAAAAGTTTCAAATTGCCTTTCAGGACTCAGCAGGTATTCTTGTCATTATAACGACTTGTTATTATGGATGGATGGATGCATAGATGGATGGAAAAGGGGGGTTGGACTTCAGCTCCCAGAATCCTCTAGGAGTTGCTGTTTAGGGAGCTCTAGGAGCTGTACTCCAAAAAAGGAACTTTTTCATACCCTGATATGGTGTACCCTGAACATGGAAACTCTGTAGAGCCATCATGGCTAATAGACCAAATTGTCATGCACCCTTACAAAAGCCACCTAACTGAAAGGCCATGAGAATGAGTTATTTTCATTTTTTAGAGAAAAATAGGGCTATATAATATAAATGATTTAATTCAAAATGTAAGAGTTTTTTTTTTTAAATAGCTGGCAACTTGTTGAGTAGTTACAAATGCGTAAGCTAGACTTACGCATTTGTAACTGTTTGGTATTCATGTTTACAATCACTATTGCCATGATAGCAAATGCCCTCCCAAACTTACCTTAAAAGCCAGCAGCTGCTCCAAGCAATGGAGGCCTGTTCTGCTGGCAAACAAGGTGCAGCAGGATGGTATTTCAGCCCCCCCACCACCAGTGATTTGTGGTGCAACAAGGAATTGTGACATGGGTCCTGCTTCTGATTCTCACACAACAGCCTACTGGCAGAGGGTGCTGGATGTATCATCCAGCTCTGCCCTGATTGCCAGTAGAACAGATCTCCATCATTCAGTGTGGCTGCTGGTTATTAAGGTGAGTTTGGAGAGTCAAGTCACGGGGTGAAGTGTAGTTACGCATTTGTAACTACATCTGTGATGTAGGATCTTGGCCGTTCATGTTAGTGTTTCTATCATATAGTTATGTCTAACACACTTTTATGGACCAGATTCAAACTAATCCACACTACACAAATAATCCAATTTCAAATTAATCCAGTTTCAAACTGGATTATTTCCCACAGCTCCTTCATATGGAATCCTGGAATCTGTAGTTTTACAAGGTCTTTAGCCTTCTCTGCCAAAGAGTGCTGGTGCCTTGTCAAACTACAAATCCCAGGATTCCATAGGAAGGTGCCCTGGTCCCTACTTTCTGAGATAAATCAACAGAATCTGCAACCACCATAACTCTGAGCATTAGCCATATTGGCTGGTGGGAGTTTCTAAGCAACATCTGGAGATACATGAGCCCAGCCCAAGACCATTATGTTTCTGAGGGTCCTACATAGCAACAAATTACAGTACATGCAGCTTTCCAACCAGTTTTGCATTGTGCTAAATAGCTGTCAGGAAACAGTCACACTCCATTTTGAGTCCAAGGTTTCAATGGTTCTCCACACCTGCTCCACACATAACCAGCTAGTTAGTGTGAGGTATGCTAATGAGCTGATTAATCCTGACAGTGTCTAAAAGATCTTTCATATTCAGCCTAATCCCTGCAGTAAGACACACTGACCGCAGTGAACAGCTGATTGGAAAAAGTGTGGCCTCCATCACTGAGACAGCAGAATACAAATGCAGTGTGCCTAGCAAAGTGGAGGCCATAATGTAAGCTGTCCCGCTGAGATAGCTGGAATCCAGAGTTTCTCTCTGCCAAATACCACAAGCTGTTAGCCCACTTTGATGATGTCTCTCAATCTTTTTCATGAAAGGCCCAAACTCCTTGTTGTAAGCAATTCTAGGCTTCATCAATAGGAGTCTAGTGTCTAGATCAAGGGAAGTAACCGTGCCACTCTATTCTGCTTTGGTCAGAGCTCACCTAGAATACTGTGTCCAGTTTTGGGCACCATAATTCAAGAGGATATGGACAAGCTAGAAGGAACAGGTCCAGAGGATGGCGACCAAAATAGTGGGAGGTCTGGAAGCCATGCCCTATGAAGAGCAGCTTAGAGAGCTTGGTATGTTTAGCCTGGAGAAGAGAAGGTGAAGAGGTGATATGAGAGCTGTGTTTAAATATTTGAAGGGATGTCATATTGAGGATGGAGGAAGCTTGTTTTCTGCTGCTCCAGAGACTAGGACATGGATCAATGGACTCAAACTCCAGGAAAAGAGACTCCACCTAAACATTAGGAAGAACTTCCTGATGGTAAGAGCTGTTCGGCAGTGGAATGCGCTGCCTCAGAGTGTGGTGGAGTCTCCTTCTTTGGAGGTTTTTAAACAGAGGCTGGATGACCATCTGTCCATAATGCTTTGATTGGGTATTCCTGCATGGCAGGGGGTTGGACTAGATGGCCCTTGTGGTCTCTTCCAACTCTATGATTCTGTGACTCTATGAACAACAACAACAACAACAACACATGGCAGTTAAAAGTTTTGGCTGTGATTTCCTAGGACTCTTCAGTCTCCAAACTTTTTCTTTCTTCTTTTTTGCTTTTTAAATTAAAGACAGACTGCAACCTCTGCAATCAAAGTGCTTTCAGCCCTCTCGGGCAAAACAGGAAGATCCATGTCCAACCTGACCCAAAGCCCGACAAACATTCTCCCAGTCTGAAAGGATCTGTCAGTCCTCAAGGATCCTCATACCACCTGCTCCTTGGGGATTGAGTTACATGGGTCTGGCGGGTTGTTCTTGCAAGAAAGGTCAGGTTGCTGCCGGAATGCATCTTCCTGCCTGTCAGCTTCCCTTTCCAAAGCCTGGCAAGTCTTGGCAGTTCCTCCTGTTGTCAAGCTGTAAAAGGCCAGAGACCAAAGGGACACCTCTCTCTCTTCCCCCAGAGACGCTTTTGCCACTGGGTTGACCAGGTGTGGGCAGGTGAGAAGCAGCAATGTCACTGAATGGAAGGTGGAAGGAATACTGGCAAGAGACAGGACTCAAAGGGCCATCCCTACCATTAAGCTGGTCAGGGAGCTGTCTCAGTGCTAGGAGTTGGGAGCAACAGCCTCCCAGCTCTTCCTCCTGAGGGCCTGGGCCATTCCTCTTTCTTAAAGGGCAATGTTGTATGCAGCATACAACCTGTCCTGCACCCCTTATACCTACCCCTGCTGCCTTATGCCATGGCTAGCCTAGTCACCATCTCTACATGGAACTGGGGTGAGTGCTGTCTTGGCAGGAAGCAAAAGGTGTTGCCCTGGCCTTGAGAACAGGATGTTGGAGGCTTGCCTACACTGGTGGGAGACCCCAAACCCACCTCATAACCACTGCAGATGTTTCTGATCTGCAGTGACCCCATAAATGCCACATTCACCAGGAGATTGGAATATCCCGCTACACTGTAGTCATAGGCAAATGCACGTCAGTGTAAAAGGGCAGTCCTACACTGATCGTGTGTTCTATATGTCATATTATTTCCAGCCACTCCAGGTTTTTTTCCTTCCCTCCCTCCAGTTTGCTCATACATGCAAAGATACGTTATCCCAGAGTACTGTATTACTAGATAAGCAGAGATACGTGGATAATTAAATCAGTGGGTGGTGAATCAGTGGATGCGAGGGAGCTACTATACAGATATGTACACAATCGGAATTTTTTAAAGCACCTGCAGACTGGCACAACAGAGTCCTGTCCACCGGAAGCTACACCCCCAGCTTTGCATTCTCATCTTCCACCTGGAGATGACCCACAAAAATTAGAGACTACGGCCAGGCCCTGAGATCTGGCAACCCTAATTTTGTGTAATATATGGTTTAACGTAACATATAGTTACTAAAGTTAAGATTGTCCAAGCCATTGCATTTCCCGTCATTATGTATAGATGTGAGAGCTGGATGGTGAAGAAAGCTGACAGGAAGAAAATAAACTCATTTGAGATGTGGTGTTGGAGAAGTTCTGCAGATACCATGGACTGCTAAAAAAAATGGATAAATAGGTCCTAGAATAAATCAAGCCTGAATTCTCCCTAAAAGCCAAAACAGCAAAACTGTCATAATTTCATCATGAAAAGGCATGATTCACTAGAAAAAACAATAATGGTAGGTAAGGTAAAAGGCAACAAGAAAAGAGGGAGACCACATTCCAGATGGATAGATTTGATCAATGAAGCCACAGCCCTGAGTCTGTAAGACCTAAGTAGGATATTGACAAATTGGAGCGTGTCCAGAGGAGGGCAACTAAAATGGTGAAAGGTCTGGAAACCATGCCTTATGAGGAGAGACTTAGGGAGCTGGGTATGTTTAGCCTGGAAAAAAGACGGTTAAGGGGCGATATGATAGCCCTGTTTAAGTATTTGAAGGGGTGTCACGTTGAGGATGGAGCAAGCTTGTTTTCTGCTGCTCCAGAGACTGGAACACGGAGCAATGGATGCAAGCTCCAGGAACAGAGATTCCACCTCAACATGAGGAGGAACTTTTTGACAGTCAGAGCTGTTCGGCAGTGGAACACACTCCCTCGGAGCGTGGTGGGGTCTCCTTCCTTGGAGGTCTTTAAACAGAGGCTGGATGGCCATCTGTCAGGGATGCTTTGAATGTGATTTCCTGCGTGGCAGGGGGGTTGGACTGGATGGCCCTCATGGTCTCTTCCAACTCTGCAATTCTATGATTCTATGATTCTATGATAGCATGTCTTGGAGATGTGTCATTCATGGGTCGCCAGAAGTTAAAGCTGATTTGAAGGCAGTTAACACACACATAGTTTGACTCAAAGCGACTGAGCCAAAGACAACCCAATGAGCTTCATGTCTCAGTGGAGCTTTGAATCTTGATCCCCTGTGTCCTAGTCAAACCCAAACTCTGGACTGGTCCTCCTGTACTGTTTATGTGAATCCATGTAAACCAAGCTTTGGCCTAGGTTCAGGAATGGGATGTGTGTGGCCCTCAAGATGTTGTTCAACTGCAGCTCCCATCATCCCTCACCACTGGCTATGTTGAAGGCTGCTGGGAGCTGCAATCTAACAATGTTTGGAGGCTGCACATTCCCCATTTCAGGCCTCATTCCTTTGGTAGGAGATCTCTGTGGTTTCCATTTTCCTCCTGGTACTGATCATGCCACAAATTCAGCAGTATAAATGTTAAGTTGCATCTGGATGAGGGAAGAGAAAGGAGGAATGGAACTACTACTTACCTGGATGGAAACCAACCACGATGTCAGGGCGGGCAGCCTGCTGTGTCTCCACTTGCGATTCCCAGAAATCATGATAAAGGCCCTTGTAGCTGCTGAGGTAGACTCTCCCCCGGGGTCCAAAGGCCACCAGTGGAGGTCTCATGATTGGCCCATCCACTACATCAACACCCACCATCACCACCTCAATGCCTTGATGCTTTGGAAACATGCGGGAGAGCTCATCATAATCAGTCACTCGAGCGTTGAGGGTCTCGACATGGGAAGCCCCGACCACGTGCACTGTGACTGGCTTGGCGTAGGGATCGAGGCCAAACGCATACAGCCCCAGGCCAATGGTGGCTGGCCTGGACACGAAGTCCGTTGTCACTCTCTTGACAGACTCCACCAGCTCTGCTCCATCGGGCTTTGGCTTCCCTGCATTGGCCCAGAGGATGTTCATGTAACGCCCGGTCATGATCGAATGCAGCTTTTCCTCTAGGCCCTCCTGCATGAGGAACCAGTCTTCCCAGCCTTTCACATCCTGGATACGTTTTGTCCAGGAGCTCGTGGAGAAAGGGATGTCACCTACAAGGAGACAAGAAAAGAGCTTTATGGCACCTTAAAACAGATATCATGAGCTTTCGCGGAATATAATACCCATTAACCAATTGCGCAGAGTATAAGCTGCCCCAGGGTGGGGCAGGAAGCAGCAAATTATGGCCCACAGTGCACCATACCTGAGACAACTACCTTGGCTTAGGCCTCATCTACACTACGGTCTGGCTCCAGGTTATTTGAAAGACCGTATCTCCCTTTATGAGCCCATTAGAGCTCTTAGATCATCTGGAGAGGCCCTACTCTCTGTCCCACCATCTTCTCAGGCTCATTTGGTGGGAATGAAGGAGAGGGCTTCTTGGTGGCTGCTCCCAGACTTTGGACCGCCCTCCTGAGAGAGGCCAGGATGGTCCCGTCTCTGCTCTCCTTTCAGGAACAAATAAAAACATTCTTCTGCCATCAGGCATTTTCAGTCTGATGAGGGCTGGGCTTGTACATGCTGTGCAGTTTGGTTTTAAGGTGTATATATTATTGTATTTTAATATTTTTAATGTTTTAAATGTTTTAATACTGTAAATTGTTTAATTTGTTTTTAAAATTTAACATTTATATTTATATTTTTAATGTCTGTGTATTGTTAGCCACCTTGAGTCTCTATATTGTGTCATTCGGACTGTGGGGCTCTGGAATGGGGGCAAGCCGGTGTATTTGGCTGGTGTAGACAAGCCCTTAGACTTATGGTTGGGCCAACCCTGATGCAGTATCTGTGTAAGACATTTTGCTGCCTGAGGTAAAGGACAAGATATATTCCCTCACCCAATTCCTGACACAGAAACCAACCAGATTGGCAGTTGAATCTTCCACACTGGTTACTGAAGACAACATTCTCCACTGCGCCTGAAAGCATCAGGGGCCCTTATGCACTACAGAATTATAGCACTATTATTGCTACTTTAACTGCCATATATTTTGGAATGATAGCATTATAATGCAGAAGTGTAACTGGGCTCCCAGGTTAGCAGGTGGCCCATGAACGTTGTGTGTCTTGTCCAACCCTATACTGGCACTCCTAGCTTCCAACATCTGTGGCCTAAGGAGACTTCACTCTCTGCCTGATGGAAAAAGTCAGTTCTAGCTGAACATGAGAAGCAACTGCAGCCAGTTGGATACACTTGCACAGATAAATGCACATACATTCCTGTAAATGATGCAAGTTTTCATTCATAGCATGACAGTAACACACCAGGGCACTGAATGCAAAAATACAAACCTAACAATGAATTGCAGGCAATCAAGAAATGCCACGTGATAAAGGGCATTGTATATTGTCAACCTAATTACTAAAAAAAAAAAAAAAAAAAACCACTGAAAATTGCTTTGAAAAATACAGAAACACTTCACAGCAAAACACAAAAGCATCAGTCAGTCCAGTGATTGCTAGCACAATGCGAACAAGAGTCTCAAAAATGTGAAGCCATAGAAGCTCTACAGGATGCAGATGTACTTTGTACCATTTCCTCAATAATTCAAACTTAGCACAGTTAAGAAGAGGCAGTTTTTACTCAGAAGCTGCCACACACAGATATAGCCTATCAAACAGTCTGTGAGTATATTTTTCCAGTTTCATTTATGAATTTACCATTAGATTATGATCAAAGGTTTAGTCCTATATGGAAGCTCAGCTAGCTAGAGGTGGGGACTCTAAAATTTGTTGGAAGGCAGTTGAACACTGGATAAACTATTGTCCTGACTGATAACACTGATGGAATGGCACACCCTCAAACATTTCACAGATGACAACCGGGACATTCATGGTCAAGCCACAGTCAAGATGGCTAGGAGAGTCCACTGCAGTTTGCTTTTGCCTGATCCTACTGGGAAAGGCAAGACTCTGCCCTCTCTTCTCCCTCCATTAAGTCAAATTAGGTTCAAGATACATTTGCATTTTGAATGCATTTTGCAGCAATTGAGGTAGGGACGAAAGCAGAAGGAGGGGAGAGAAACCAGGACATTTTAAAAGCAACTGAAAAACTGGGATGTGAGAGGATGAATCGGGACTGTCCCTGCCAAAACGGGACAGTTGGCAAGTACAGAATGGCAGAGGAAATTTCCTTCCCATTGATTCTGAATCACATGGCTAAAAAAATGACTGCCTTTTCCATTCAGAGGCTTACCTGTAAATACAAGCCATTCCACCAGTCGATCCAGAGCCACCAGTTTCAGCTTCTTGCAGACCTTTTTGTGAACGGGCCAGTTGGCTCGTTGGCACTCGGAGCCACAGTAGTAGACATTCTGGCATCTGGGAATAGTTAAAGAATAGTTAAAAAGTTAAGACCGCACAAACAAATTAGCTCCCAAATCTATAATGAAAAGGGGCTTTAGTCAGTGAGTGACCCAAAGCTCAGTTATATCAGGGTCACGTCTATCAGTCCTGAGCCTACACAATAATTATTCACTCATTCACTGATTGAATTGATAAATCAATTGATAAATCAACATTTTTCTTAACAGCTCCAGTTAAATGACATGAACCATTTTTACCTTTTGCACCGTCGCAGGCTTTTGGGATCAGGCAGAGATTCTGGAAGTTTCTTGCACTCAACGCAGAACTTGAATGTGTCTTCCATTTTCTGGAACATTTCAAAATAGGATCGGATGCCAAAATCTGTGCATAGCTTCTTGCCCTCCATAGCTGACCTATTAGAAAGCAACCCAAAAGAGAATGAAAAGGAAGGCACATCATCTGTTCTAAACGTATTTCCACAACTTGCAATGCCTGGTACCTCAGCACTGATCCATAAGCATGTACGCTAAGCAAAATTCATATTTGTACACACATCTGTGAGAGAAAGACTTTATGTAAGACTATGTACAGTATCAGATCATTATAACTCCTGAGCTTGATTTCTTTTCCCCCATTCATTTCATGGAAATGAGTATATTAAATCTGCTTAACACTATGGAGAACTAGTGGAGACAAAATAATTGTCTCTGTTTTACTAATGTTGAGGTTTTCTTTTTCTTTTTTATCAGTGTTTCTATTTGTTTGTTTGCCTGTTCTTCAAACTGGCAAAATCAAAGAAGTTCCTTACAGTTCAGGACCCTGTCGTTCCATTTGTAACAAAAAAAGGAGAAATTATTTAGAAAATAAGTTCAATTTGTAATTATGAACAAACTATACTTTTAATGTATCAAACATTATAATTTTATGCCAAACAAAAGTGTGTGTGTGTAACCAAATGACTTTCAATCTGTAAAGGTGGAGGTGTTAATATTGTACTTTTAAATTTTTCAAAAATATTTTTTCCAAAGAAAGAAAGAAAAAACATGTGCTTTTTTCTCCATAGCTTCAAATTTTCCCAAAATTTTGCACCTGTAGTCTGAGGGCCAGTTCCAGTGTAGGATTCTGACTATCATTATGCATAAAAAAGTATATTTTCTAAACTCTGACACTGAGGTTCCTGCAGATCTTTCCAACTCTTCCCTTTGTTGTGATAGTTCCATGTGTAGTTGCCTACATTTTTGGGCCTCCAACTTGCAGATTCTACCTTGTGGGCCTGAATCCTAACGTGTGTGTGTGTAAGAGAGAGGAATTTCAGCATTCTTTAAAATGTGTACTCCCCTGTTTTGCCCATCAACACGACTCACCTGTAATCATCATAGCTCTTCATGTTGAGTTTTTGAAGGATGACATGTGACAAGCCTGGGACATTGCTCTCCATAGCCAAGAAACCCAGCGAGTCCATATTAGGCCCCGTAACAACTGGAACTTCTGTGGAATTGCATCTGGAATGTCTGGTTTTAGAAACTGCTTTTTTATTTCTCTGAGCCATCTGCAGTGGAGGTCGGAGTATCTACAATCAAGATCAACCTGCAAAGAAGAGTTGTTAGATTTTCCAGCTGCAGCTCTTTAAAAGGCAAAATAGCAGCAGAGGTAGAAAAGCTAATTTTTGAATGAAAATGCTCAGAATTCCCCAACCAAGTACTGGCTGGGGAATTCTAGAAGTTGTAATCTTTACAAAGCAACTGTTCCGAGCTCTGAATAGCAGTCTGTGTCCTATCAGGCTTGCAGCAATGAAGCCTATTGCCTGTAGTAGGGCAATATCTGAAAAGGTCCATGAAACTTAGGAAAAGTTACCCATAATAACATATCTATCTGGAGGAGAGATGAATAAAAGGACTTTGGGAAAGCTATCTATACACCTACATAGAATCATAGGATCATAGAATTGTAGAGTTGGAAGAGACCACAAGGGCCATCCAGTCAAACCCTTAAATAGGATGAGTTTAAAATTATTAAGACCAAACTCTATAGTTTACTATAGTTCTGTGTGGTTGTTATTTTATTTTATTTTATTTTATTTTATTTTATTTTATTTTATTGCTGAATGACAGAAGTTTCTCAGAGAACATAGAAATCTCTATTATTTCTGGTACAGGTTTTTTGTTCAGAAGCTAGAAAAGTAGAAACGATAACTGCTCTAACTAGAAGAGTAACTATGAGGAAGTACCAATGTTTTATGTTTAGTTTAGAGTAATTGTATGCTTTTTTTTGTTTGCTTCTTTAGCCTTACTTTAATAACTCTGTTTATTAGGTTTTGTATGTATTTTAGGATATTCGATTGTATTATTCATTTTGTTTGTCTTATATGATTTTTGTATTTTTCATGTGTGTGTTTTTTTCTTATGAAATTTATGTTGGTTGTGTTTTGGGGGGAAAATGTTTTTTTAAAAAGTAACTGTTCCAAGATCTGAATAGCAGTCTGTGTCCTTTTTAGCTTGCAGCAGTATACTAACTAGTGCAATATCTGAAAAGGTCCATGAAACTTAGGAAGAGTTTCCAACTGCACAGGGAACAAAGTTGTCTGCGACATAGCGTTCTTCTCGTAAGGTATAAATATCACCCCACACTGAATATTTATTTCAGAAAGTCAAGAGATCAGCTGTTATGCTATTAGCTTGACAAGGAATACATTTATCCCTTAATCATGTCCTGTGTCTCTTTCCAGGGTCACCCATGAGTGTCAGGTCATCTAGAATGCAAAGCATTTTTATTGATAAAAGAAATGTGCGAGGTCATCTGGTTGGTTTCATGGTACATAGTTGATAACTTCCATGTCAGGAAAGTGTTGAATCCACCCTGGATTTTAGTGCAAACTTCAAAGGAGCTATCCGGGGTGCTGAATCTATTTTGGAAATAGGATTCTGCACCTAGGGATAGCTCCTTTAAAATCCTGAGTAAAACCTAGAGTTGATTCCATGCTCCAGTGACGTGGGCTGCTGCCACACTGCAGAAATAATGCAGTTTGACACCACTTTAACTGCCATGGCTCAACGCTATGGAATTCTGGGATTTGTAGCTTTGTGAATTTAGCCATCTTTGTCAGACAGCTCTGGGGCCACAACAAACTACACATCCCAGGATTCCATAGGATGGATAGTTAGGTGTCAAATGGCATTATTTCTGCAGTGTGGCAGCAGTCTTGCAAGCCATAGCTGCTTCCATGGCTAGTTATTCCTCCAGCTGATCCTGTGACTAACCAGTTCTTTCTGCAAGAATTATACTCCATACGGTTTGTTCTTGTCACAGGGATATTGCTGGCAAGTAAAATTTGGGAGAAAAAAAAAGATGTTCTCCCTCCAGTTTCAATGAGAACAGTAATTTCATCTGGCAATAAAAACCTCACATGGACCCTGGGAGAGAAAGATGTTTGCAAGACAAAAGCACTAGAAAGCTGGCTGAGTAGTAAATCACACTACACCGTTATAATGCTATTATTCAACTTTAACTGCTATGGCTGCCTTCTGGGAGTTGTAGTTTAGTGAGGCCCAAGAGGTCTCTGGCTGAGAGTTTTAAATCCCCCTCTCTAAACTGCAAATCCCAGGATTCCACAGGAGGCAACCAGAGCAGTTAAAGTGGAATAATCACACTATACTGTTATAGTGCTATTATTCCACTTTAACTGCTCTGACTGCCTCCCGTGGAATCCTGGGATTTGCAGTTGGGGGGGCATTGAGAACTCTCAGCCAGAGAACTCTTGGGCCTCACTAAACTACAACCCCCAGAATTCCACAGGAGGCAGCCAGAGCGGTTAAAGTAGAATAAAAGCGCTATAACAGTGTAGTGTGATAATAGCTTAGGGTTCAAATCCCTGCTCAGCTATGGAAACCCACTGGGTGACCTTGAGCAAGTCACACTTTCTCAGCCTCAGAGGAAGGCAAAGGCAATTAGCCAAGAGCACCTGGGTTAGCTTTATTTCCCTCCCACACTTTACTCTTTTAAAAACTACTGTATATCTGTTCAATCAGGGGTGAGAATGATGCATCCCTTCCAATGTTGCTGGATGGCAACTCCCAGCACTTCTGATTATTTGCAGTGTTGGCTAGGGATGCTGGGAGTTGCAGTCCAACAACATCTGGAGAGATGCATGCCCTCCCCTCCGCACTGTTGTTAAAGGATAAACTACTCTCGTAAATGGAATCTTTCTCATCCTGAATGCATTGGTAGAAATGTGTGAAGGAATAAACATGCTCTTTCTATGCAGTGTTGGAAGCCCTCAAAGTACACACACATATATATTTATATTTTGTCAAACCCTCTGCCATAATAGCTAAGAAATGTGGAATGGGAGGGGATATCAAATGACCTAAATGCCCTAGAGGCACCGGTTCTCATCTGTTCTTAGAAGCTAAGCAGGGTCAGTCCAAGTTAGAACCTGGATGAGAGACTACCAATGGATACCAGGTGCTGTAGACTCCATTTCAGAAGGAACTGGCAAAACCATCTCTGATGATTCCTTGCCTAAGAAAACCCCAATGACGTCCATGGGGTCACCATAAGTTGATGGGCAACCTGAAGGCACATATGCACACACAGAGGACACCAATTGATGCAACTTGGTTCAGGGGCCACCCATCAGTGCGCCTCAATGTGAATTCCAAACTCCTAACCCCTTTTTTATTGCTCCAGCAGAGTATGTTCATAGGCAAAACCAGCGGGCCCCAAGGTTAGCGAAGACATTCTCCATCGGCTAACAGGCCTGCCTCTGCTCATCTTGCCCCCTGCACCTGCTCACGTAAATCACCCCATTATCTGATACCCTGGGGCAGCCATCAACCTGCCAGCAAGCCATGTGTGGCTGGCCAACAGCCAGCGAAGGGAAGCTCTAGTCACAACTGATATCCATTTGATAGCGTGCCTTTCAACCGATGGTTTATCAGCCTGCTTTACAAGGCCTCTCTGTTGACAGCAGCAAGGCTGGCCTGGTCCAAGACATTTGACTACCAGAGGCAAAAAACAAAACAAAAACCCAAACCCAAGACTTTGCCCCCTACCAATCCAGATACAGAAGCTGACTGGACTGGTGTAGAGTTTTGCTTCAGCACTGGTGATCACATTTTCCACTGTGCAGCACACACCTGAGGGTAGTAGGCTACGCCTCAGCAGGTGGTGAGACTCCATCCTCCCATGTTTCATGATGAGGACAGGAGCTTTGTCCAAAGACGTCTGTGAAAAGCCCCTTGGCTCATTCAAGAGCCAAGAGAATTGCAAGAGGTATGTAATGAGCTGAGTCACCAGCATTTTTCACATTGGCACTAAGGACTTTATCAGATGGGGCTGTAATTGCAGAATTTCAGCGTTGACAGTACTGCAAATGGGATCCTGTTATCGCACAACATCGTCATCCTCCCACGGTCAATGTGTGCTCCACCTGTTAATTACTCGCCACTTTTCAGTGATGGGAAAATCTGTGAATAGCCCTCAATATTGCTCTTTTGGCAGCATTGACAAGTGTGCGAAATCACGTTCCACTGTAGCCATGTGATTACAGAGTGAATGGGCAGTCCTTTATCCCCCCTTCCCCTTTTCCAACGAGAACACAGGATGCATGGGACACTCTTTGAATGAACTGTCACCATTTCTTGGTACATTTTTATGTTTAAGTGTTTATTTGTGAAGTTCTTTCATTATTTATGTGTTTTTTCTCATGAGAACAGCCGAAATCTCGCCCATACAAAATCATGGAAGTAAAATCCCAGTCTTAAACTGCTAGTGGTGGTCGTGAGATGATTCCGTGGCGATAGTATCATGTGGTTATGGAGATGTGTGATAATTACTGTAATCAGGCCACTATGGACTTTTTGAGATGGGCTAAAAAACCCCCACGGAGGTCAGGAGGAGGATGCTGCTGTCCCGCTTTTGCCAGTTGCTTTCACACACCTTGTCCTCCTCCCGTCCTTCGTTCATTCTCCCTCCATGCTGGAACAACGGAAAAGGTGCCGCTTTTTATTGACAGAAAACTCCAATAAATAAAAAGCAGCGCCTTTTCTGTCCCTCCAGCACGGAGGGAGAATGAACGAAGGATGGAAGGAGGACTGGACATGCGAAAGCGACCGCCGGAAGCAGGACAGTGGCATCATCTTCCCAACTTCCACGGGGGGTGGTGGTGTTAAAGCATCTGAAAACGTCCTACGTTTCTGCTTTCCTTAATAGTGGAATTACAGTGTTTTTAGATGCTAGTATGATAAATTCCTAAGTTATTCTACTACTGTATCTAGGGTGGAGAATGTTGTTTTCTGTGGACGAAGAGGTGGAGAGAGTAACTATGCAGGCAGCAGATAGCACATCAATGCTGAACCTGCTGTCTCAAATGAAAAGAGTTTGCTTATCACGAAGGCAGACTAAAGTTCTTCCAATGGAGGTCCACAAAGAGCCGGTGCAGCAAGAGGCAAGAAAACTCATCCTGGAGCCCAGCCACACCGAGGATTTTTTATAAACCCACTTCAAGCTGTAGCCACCCGCAAGCGATACCACGTCTGACTCAGAAAGGTCCCCAGAGCAGATGTATTTTTAGAGGCCCTAAGATGATTAGAGCTGAAAAGGAATCAGGAATGGGGAAGGGACATGCTCCTTCCAATTTCAAGGGTGCAGCTCAAATTTTGCACACTTTCACTCGGGCTCAGATGCTCTTACAACAGAGACTGATGCTGTAGGCTACTGAGGACATGGTGTTGAATTCAGTGCTGTCCGAATTGCTGCGCCTTCAAAGGTAGAGGGATGCCTTTTAGAATCAAAATAAGGACCCCAAGCAGTGAGTCCACAAGAAGTGCTATTTTAGGCCACTTGTTAACCAGCATTTTCTCTGTGTTGTCTAACACATTCCATACCTTTCAACTGTTCTCAGCTTACTTCCATTGCTGCAAACTGAGTTCAGAATGCAAAAGGAGTGCTATTGTTTCTAACTGCCAGTAAGTCAACTTTGACATACGGCGACCCCATGAATGAGAGACCTCCAAGTCACCCTGTCCTCAACAGCCATGATCAGGTCTTGCAGACTCAGGGCAGCTGTGGTTTCCTAGATTTTGTCCATCCATCTGGAATGCGATTTTCCTCTTTTCCTACTGCCTTCTACCTTGCCAAGCATTATTGGTTTTTCTAGTGAGTCATGTCTTCTCATGATATGGCCAAAGTACGACAGTCTCAGTTTAGTCATCTTGGCTTCTAAGGGAGAGTTCAGGCTTAGTTTGCTCTAGGACCCATTTATTGGTCTCTTTAGCAGTCCAGGGTATCTGTAGAGCTCTTCTCCAGCACCACATTTCAAATGAGTTGATTTTCTCCCTATCAGCTTTCTTCACAGTCCAGCTTTCACAACCATACATAGAAATAGGAAATACGATGGCATGGTCCATCCTATCTTGACACTTCAGGCTCTTGTCTAGTTCCTTCATAGCTGTCCTTCCATGTCCTAGCCTTCTTCTGATTTCTTGACTGAGCGTCCATTCCGATTGACTGAGCCAAAGTATGGAAAATTTCCTGTGCACTTGCTGTTTCAAAAAAGTCTAAAATTGGCCTGGGGAGGGGCACAACATGTTGTAGAAATGTGCCCCTTGCCCCCAATGGAAATCTTGGGGCATTTGGGGACAAAACAAATTGGGGGGAAATTGCAAAAATTGTTTTTTATCCCTGTGGGATGCACAGGGCCTCTAAACATGGTAGAAGTGCCCTCCAAACTCCCAAGACTGTGTTTGGAGTATTCTGGAGCAATGCCCCTGGAGGGCCCTGAAGACCACAAAAAAGACCTTGGGGATGCATGCAGCCCACAATTAGCACTTTGCCCACCTGTTTTTTTAACTGTAGTTTTCCAGGTGTTATGGAATTGCAATTCCCCTCATCATTTGCTGTGGTGGCTAGGGCTGATGGGAGCTGCAATCCACCGACATCTAGAGAACCAACTGATTCCCAAGCCTGCTTTAAATGGATAAACAGAGGATGCCTTCCAACAGAAAACCAGCCTCTGTTAAGTAGGTCACAAGGCTACCTGACTAGCACACTACTGTCCCTTCCTGCCATTGGATTAAGTCACCTGTTGATGTACGGCAACCTCATGAATTTCTTAGGGTTTTCTTAGACAAGGAACACTTGGGGGTGGTTTCCTGTGGCCTTCCACTAAAATATAGCCAACAGCACCTGGCATTCCCTGGTGATGTCCCTTTCAAGGACTAATCAGGTCTGATCACCTGGATACAGTTACTTTTTTGGACTATGAATCCCAGATTCCCTCTGTTCTGGGAACTGGAAGTGTGGAGACGGAGGGGGGTGCACATTCAAATGTCAAGAACCAGGATGATTGAAAACAAAGTCTGCCAGCATGAACAAGATAGCAAGGCTATTCTAGGCTTCTTTGCCTCCTGGAGCCAGCCAATCATCTGGAACATATCCACTGATGCTTGTGAACAGAGCCTGGGGGAAAGAAACGGATCCAAAGGACACCCTGTCCACTGTGCCTAGCAGATCTTTTTATCTCACTTTCAGCCCACTTTAAAACTATCTCCAGTGCCTTAGTTCATGCCCTGCAGAGCCCAAGCATCCAGATTTGTTTATTAGCAGGGATGACTCCATCATCTGCCCCTGCCCCCCCACCACACACACCCGTTCCCCTTTTCCCTCAAAGCTTAGCTGTGGTTTTAAACTGGTTCTTCCTCTCCCTTCTCCCAAAAACAGTAGAAGTTTGCCTGAGACCACTCAAGTACAATGTTTAAACCATTAGCGATAGCACATCTGGAGAATCCAATGTCTAACCTTGGGAAACTCCGACAGACATTGTATTCCACTCAAACTCATCTCTTCAGGGGATTATTGAATATAGATATGACCCCAAAACACAAACTATGCACAGATCCATTTCCTTCCATCTCCACATCAGTCTGGATCACCAGGGTTGCAGCTTCTACACAAATCTCTGCTCTTCAGGACAGGTCCAGTATAACCCATCATCCTGAATTTTATTCCTCTATCCAAATTCTTCCTACTTTCTTCATTAGCCTTGTGTGATTGCTTGAAGCCTGAGTGCATGCATGTGTCTTGATTATTTTTCAATAAAATCATTCTTAGTTCATCCCTGGCTGTGAATCTCTCCAGTGAGTACTAGTATACACAGGTCAAAAGGTCCCACCATTACTCAGCCTCTCGTTTTTTGAACTAATTAAAATTCCCCATATTAAAATGTGGACAGTAGTGGGATCTCCATGGACCCCACACAATTCAGGTAACAGGCACCTGCAGAAACCCACAGCTGTGCTGCTGTTCTCCAGAGAAGCTACATCCTCTCTGAACACACAGTTAGTGACACAAGGGAGGTGAAAAACCCAGCGTGAGTGTGCTATACTTGCTTCCTGACCTCTGTCTGAGCAGTGGTGCCTGTTGGACATAGAGGGCAGAAAGGATTCATCTCCCCAAAGGGCCACCCCAAAGCCTGGAGCCAGATTAGCCAAAGCATCCCCTCCGTCTCCAGTGTTTCTGCCATGACTGTCCTTATATGCCCATCACAAGCACACAATGCCACTGTGTTGTTCTTGTGATCCACAAATTGAAACAAAATTCTCACCCATCCTTAGCTGGCAATAGGCAGCAAAGCAATGCCCAGAAAGAGCGGAGGCACAATCAACCATTACAGTTGTCCCTTCATATTCATAGAATCATGGAATTGTAGAATTGGAAGAGACCACAAGGGCCATCCAATCCAACCTCCTGTCATGCAGGAAATCACAATCAAAGCATCCCTGACAGATGGCCATCCAGCTTCTGTTTAAAGACCTCTTCACTGGGGTTTGGTTCCAGGACCCTCCGTGGATACCAAAATCCATGAATACTCAAGTCTGATTATATGCATTGGCATAGCAAAATGGTGTCCCTTATATAAGATGGCAAAATCAAGGTTTGCTTTTTGGATTATTATTTTTTAAAGAATATTTTCAAGCCGGGAATACTTAAATCCATGGGTACCACATCCGTGGATACAAAGGGACAATTGTATATACAATGGCATAGTAAAATGGTGTCCCTTTTATAAGATGACAAAATCAAAGTTTGCTTTTTCAGTTATTAAAGAATATTTTCAAGCCGTGAATACTTAAATCCGTGGATACGTTGGGACAACTATACAAGGGTCCCGCCTTCTAACCCTTCCTGACCTCTTCTACCCTTCTAACAAGGGTAGAAGAGGAATCACTGGGGAAGGCAAACGGCTTTGCACTTCTACCAGCGTTTCTACCAAATGTCCAGATACTCACCTGCTCAATGCCTTTACTCCCCTCAGCTACACTGGGTTCTCTCTGGACACCAAGTGCCTCTTTTACTTTTCCTGGGTTGCTCTCTCTGCTCCCAGCTGCAGAAATGCAAGGAGGAGCCTCCTTATCTGTGTAAGGATATCCTGCCAGGACTTGACTGAAGAAGGAAACCCTACTAACTGGACAAGAGGGACTGTGAGACCCTGCACCTAGCTCCCTCCCAAATGCCCAAATGTTTCCATCAAGATTGGCATGAGCCATCTGCCCCCAGCAGGGAAATAAAAGGCACTACAATTGCTTTGCACTACATTTCACTGCTGCACCTTCCCACCTGGAGATAGAAAGTACAGTTGTCCCTTCATATTTGCTGGGGTTTGGTTCCAGGACCCCCTGTGGATACCAAAATCCAAGTCCCATTATATGCAATGGCATAGCAAAATGGTGCCCCTTATATAAGATGGCAAAATCAAGGTTTGCTTCTTGGATTATTATTTTTTTTTTTAAAGAATATTTTCAAGCCATGAATACTTAAATCCATGGATACCAAATCCGTGGATATGGAGGGACAACTGTATATGCAATGGCATAGCAAAATGGTGTCCCTGATATAAGATGGCAACATCAAGGTTTGCTTTTTGGATTATTATTTTTTAAATAATATTTTCAAGCCGTGAATACAGTACTTAAATCCATGGATACGGAGGGACAACTGTACTGTACAGTCAGCCCTCTGTATCCACAGATTCAACCATCCACAGATTCGATCATCCACACAGCTTGAAAATATTACAAAATGAATAAATAAACAGACAAATTCCAAAAAGCAAGTCATGGTTTTGCCATTTTCTACAAGGGAGACCATTTTACTATGTCATTGTATATATGGGACCCTGGGATTTGTAGTTTCGTGAAGCACCAGCACTCTCTGGCAGAAAAGGCTAAAGATCATGTAAAATGATAAATCCCAATATTCCACAGGAAGGAGCCATGGCAAATAATCCAGTTTCGAACTGGATTATTGGTGTAGTGTGGAAGCACCTGGGGTTTCTGTTGCGCCTGATAAGGGCAGCAACATGAAGGATTCCTTCAATCCTTCCCTCCTTGTCTTTTAAAGGCTTAAAAGTGTAGCATTTGCGCCTCCATACTATACTCCCATTGTGCTATAAATCCACTTTAACTGCTCTGGCTGCCTCCTTGGAATCCTGGGATTTGTAGTTTAGGGAGGGGCATTTAACATTCTCAGCCAAAGAGCTCTTAGTCTTCACTAAACTACAAAGCCCCAGAATTCCACAGGAGGCAGCCACAGCAGTTGAAATGTAACAATAGCACTATAACAGTGCAGTGTGATAAAAGACCAAGATTTTAAAATTGTTATAAGTCTCCCTTCTGTTGCGCTTGTAACAGTGCTGACCCCATTCTCTCTTGGTGAGGTAAAAGCATTCACACGAGCCGTTTATAACACGTGTCACCAGCCTTCGCCCTCCACGCACGAGAAGGAGGAAAGAACGAGCGCCAACTAGTGGACGCCCAACCAGCCCTTTGCGGTGCCCGAAAGCAAAATGGCGCCCGGTGAGCAATCTCGCGAGACTTTAGACTTTCTTTCTAGGAAGCGAGAGGAGCCGTGCTCAGGTCGCCATGGCAACGGGAGACGCGGAGGGAAGGCTTCAGTGGGCAGGTAGGCCGGGCGGTGGGCGAGGTCGCCCCCTTTCCTGCTCCTCGGGTCCCCTCAACCCCAACCCCTCAGTTGTCACCTTGTGTCCGTTTCTCACAAAATTCTCCACCACCGACCGCCTAATACATTTTGCTGCCTGAGGCGGGGCCATCCTGGGATTTGTAGTTTGATGAGGCACCAGCGCTCTTGGACAGAGAGACCTTGGCAAACTACAAATCCCAGGATTCCATGGGAAGGAAGCATGGCAACTCATCCAGTTTCAAACTGGACGATTTGCCCGTTGCTCCTTCCTATGGAATCCTGAGATTTGTAGTTTGGTGAGGCACCAGCAGTCTTTGGCAGAGGAGGCTAAAGACCTTGTGAAACTACAAATCCCAGCATTCCATGGAAAGGAGCTGTGGCAAATCATCCCCTTTCAAACTGGACGATTTGCCCTTTGCTCCTTCCTGTGGAATCCTGGGATTTGTAGTTTGGTGGAGCACCAGCGCTCTTGAGCAGAGGAGGTTAAAGATCTTGGGAAACTACAAATTTGTAGTTTGGTGAGGCACCAGCGCTCTTGAGCAGAGGAGGCTAAAGACCTTGGTAAACTACAAATCCCAGGATTCCACAGGAAGTAGCAATGGTCAAATCGTACAGTTTGAAAGTGGATGATTGGCCATAGCTCCTTCCCATGGAATCCTGGAATTTGTAGTTTCACAAGGTCTTTAGCCTCCTCTGCCAGAGACTGCTGGTTCCAGCACCAGCACTCTTAGGCAGAGGAAGCTAAAGACCTTGTGAAACTACAAATCCCAGGATTCCATGGGAAGGAAGCATGACAACTCATCCAGTTTCAGACTGGATGATTTGTGTAGTGTGGATTTGGCCTGAGCCATTCTTCCTGGGAATTAAAATATAAAATTGTTCTTGTAACTGTTTTAGGATCCTAATTGTCCTATGACAGTGGCTCTTAACTTTTTCTTTAGCAGGGATGCCCTTTAAATATCTTTTGTTGCCATGCCCCCACAAGACTTAACTCAAGATTTAAAAACATGATGATGATGATGATGATGATGATACAATCCATGAAACCTTCCTTCAGAGACACTGGAGGGAGAGGGTAGACTTTTCTCCTGCTTCTTCCTGAAAGTTTGAGTTTGGAACAGGTTGAATGGCAATGCGTGGGCCAAGCCAGCCAGCCTTTGCCTTGGCTCCAGTTACATGGCCACTCCACTGCAGGGAGGATGTGGGCTGAGCAGCCTTCAAGCCTTTGCAGACCCCCTATGAGGACATTGCAGACCCCTGGGGGTCCCTGGACCACAGGTTAAGAACCACTGTCATATGTAGTTAACAACAGAGAGGCAGCATGGTATAGTGGTTTGAGTTCTGGACTAGGACTCTAGGAGACCAGGGTTCAAATCCCTTCTCAGCCACAGAATCCCAGTGGGCGACCTTGGGCAAGTCACACTCTCTCAGCCTCAGAGGAAGGCAATGGCAAACCCCTTTTGAATAAATCTTGCCAAGAAAACCTTGTGCTGGGTTCACTTTTGGGTACGTCCAGAAGGCACACAACAACCATTAACAACAACAATGCAATTTACATAGGAAGCAAAGTGAATAATGATCCGTTCACTGCCTTTTGATGACTTTCAATATCAGCTGCTCAAGGAGGTTGTCTCACTTGGACTAATACCGAGGTGGAAACTGTGTGGCCTTCCAGATGTTGTCGAACTGCAGCTCCCACCAGCCCCAGCCAGTGGTGACAAATAGATTTTCCTTGGGGGTTTTTTCCCAGCTGTGAGGCCCTGTTCTGGAATTCCAGAACATGGCCTCACAACCCCGGGAAAAAAACCTAAGGAAAATCTATGGATGCTGGCCATGAAAGCCCTCGACTTCACAGTGGTGACAAATGCTGGGAGTTGCAGTCAAACAAGATCAGGAGGCCCACACCATTCCTGCCCTTGAGCAAATGGTTGGTCTAGTCCCACCCATGCAATTCCTGCTCCTTCGCCTTTCCCCACTTCACCTAAACCTGCTGTCACCCTCATCCTCACCACTCTACTGGTCAGATGCAAGCATTAGTCAGAGAGCCAATCTGGTCTAGTGGTTAGAGTACTGGAGCTGAACCAAGGGGATGTAGGTTTAAATTCCCACTCAGCCATGCATTTCAATGTGTGACATAATTAAGCCACCCACCACTTTCTCAGTATACCCTACCCCACAGGGTTGCTCTGCAGATAAAATAATGGAAGGGGCCAACATTTGCCACCCTCTGCTCTTTGGAGAAAATGCAGACTATAAATAAATACAGTGTTGTTGTTTTCCTCTTATTTGGTTAGGTGTATAGCTATCTCACTTTAGCAGTAGAATCTCAACCTTCCCATGGCCGCATCAGCTTCTTTTCACCCTGCTGACATACCTGGAAATCAAGCTAAACTAGTGAGCATCATAGTTCTGGAGGGACATGACTTGGTAAGTAAGTGTTCCTTCTTAAAAAAAAAAAGTCTCGGTGCATTCTGAGTTCAGTATTTTAGTTCATGCTATGCTATCATCATGGATCTTTAGCATACATCATCATCATCATCAGGTAGTGCATAAAAGTGCAAAATAAAACATGTAAATGCCCACCATCCGTTGATAATCTGAAGTGAAAGGCGAAGCAGGGGGCCAAGAAAAGATCTGTTTGGCTCACTTATTATCTTTCTCTAAAACTCAGAATTTGGTTACAGGTTTGTAATTTGGTTTTACTTAGAATCAATGGGTTGGTTTGGTGTTTTGTTTTGTTTTACATTAGGTAAATACCCTAAAGGCACCAGATTCCACCTGATCTTCAAAGCTAAGCAGGGTCAGCTCTGGTTAGTACTTGGAGGGGAGACCACTAACAATTACCAGGTGCTGTAGACTCTATTTCAGAGGAAGGAACTGGCAAAACCACCTCTGAATATTCCTTGCCTAAGAAAACCCTGTGAAATTAATGGGGTTGCCACAAGTCCTGTGACCTTACTAAGGCCGGTGTCACCCCTCCCTCCGACCCTCTCCACACCCCTCTAGTGCTGCCACTGCATAAGTCAGAAACGACTTGAAGGCACACAACAACAACAAAAGATAAGAGCACAGCCCCATTAAAAGCTCTTTCTGCCACATAAATTGTAACCAAAGACTTTGCCTGAATAAAAAGGTATTTGCCATGAGCTAATAGAAAACAAGAGGGGGCCAAGCGAACCTACATTGGGAAGGAATTCTACAACCTGGGAGCAGCCACCAAGGAAGTTCCCTCCCATGTCCTTGATAAACATGCCTGTGGTGATGAGAGAAAGCTTTTCCCTGATGATATTAAAACTCCAGCATCATGCAGGGAGATAATGGTTTGTCAGAATAAAATAAGAGATCCTTTTGTTAATACTTGGTAAAAGTTTACTGTATGTGCTGGAACACAAGCCACTCTGTGGTGCCCACAGTAAGATCATTTTAAGTTCTGGGAAGAAAAAAAAACATTTTGGTTTATGTTGGGAGTCATGTCTTGGACCCATTTCCCATATGTTGAAAAAGAAGGGAAAGCTGTTACAGACATATGGAGGAGCCAACATGGCAACCTATTGATATTGTTTGGTAATACCTACCTGTACACTCTGTGGCTATAGCACTCTTTTTGGTAGAATTCAAAGACATAGCTGCCTTAGTCGGGATCAATATACAAAGGGATCTTGTAGCACCTTTGAAACTAACTGAGAGAAAGAAATTGGTTGATAGCGGAAGTTTTTGTAGACTCTGGCTGCTGCTACACTGCAGAAATAAAGTAGTTTGACACTGTTTTCACTTTTCCATCCTATGAAACCCTGGGGTTTGAAGTTTGTTGTGACACCAAAGCTCTCTGACAGAGAAGGCTAAATATCTCACAAAACTACAAATCCCAAAATTCCATAGCATTGAGCCATGGCAGTTAAAGCGGTATCAAACTGCATTATTTCTGCAGTGTGGCAGCAGCCTAATAAGTCTACTTCATCAGTCTACTTTGGTAATTCTATATGTTGGTTTTGAAATTAAAATTTGAAAAAAAAGAAGCTGAGTGACAGCATCTTCCTGTTCTATAGAAAGGCATCAAAGGAGATAGCCCAGTGACCTATGTACATGCTGAATACAATGGTGTTATTCTCGGCGACTCACCAAAAATGGAGGCGTCACTGGAAGGAAATGCGAAGTATAATTTTACTATCACCTTTGAATGCCATCCCGATGGACCCCACACTCTGGATGACATTGCGCACAAACCCTTGCTCTGTGAGTAAGAATTCCTCTCCCTTCCTGGTTTCTTCTCCATTAAGAAAAATTGCTAGTGAATTGAGGCTAGCTTGTTTCAACTAACCAGAGTTGAAACAAATAACAGTTTAGAATCTGAAAGTTACACATTTGAAACCTAAACTGGTTAATTGAAGTCAAAAGTGAAGGCAGCTCATACCAAAAGGGGAGATGTGAGAACAGAATGCAACAGATGACAGCTCACCGATGTGCATTCTCATAATGGTTAAATCACTACATATTGTTACTTCTAAATGCAGCCATTGTGATATGCATGGATGAAAATGGTTTATTCTTAGACAGAAGCTCTCTGTCTTTATCTGCTGCTGCAGTGTATCAAAATGTAATGTGTATCTCCTTATTTTCTTCACATTGATATGAGCTGTCTTCTAACAATGGGATGCTTTTAAAGGGATAAACCAGGACAGCAATATTGGGCTGAGCAGTTGACAAAAAGAGAAATTCCTTAATAGATTTCACTTTTTCTGCTCAGCCTAGGTATCTCTCTAGACCAGAGACAGGGAAAGTGCAGCTTGCAAGCTGTATGCACCTGTTTATAGGCATTTTTGAAGTACCAAGAACCCTCTCTTCTCCATTTTTTTAAATTAAAAAATATTCAAAATACCCCTCCATCCTCCATGGAATGTCAGGACAATTTCACCATGTTCCCCTGTTGTGTGGCCAAAACAAGAACAGATGAACATTTTGAGGGAGCAGAAATCCTAACTTCAGGGCGCCATAGGAGTATAGCCCTGCAAGAGGCAGAGAGGGGCGTATGTGTCCCCCTGACTTCCAGTAGTTGCCCACCTCTCCTTGGGGTAGATGCCAAATCTGAATAGACATTAAGACAATTCAAAGGATCTAGATCAGTAGTATTTTGAGCATCCCTGGTATTTCTGAAAAGCTTATTGTAGGTTTTTGACAGAGAATATGGAGAGTATGTAGTAGCTTATTTAAAAAAAAAATCTGTCACACTTTCACATGTGTGAAGTTGAGAGTTTCTGCACACCAAAATTTAAACCACTTAAACCTTATAAGTTCTGCTTACTGTTCTCAGTGACTGTAATTGAACTCTTGCCAAAGGAAAAGAAGCAGAAAGATGAGAAAACGGTGACCCTTGGTCAAGCTGTGCTGGACCTTTTGCCTCTACTGCAAGGTGGGTGATAATTTCTCAGTCTTCAGGTAGCCCTTTCCTTGGAAGTTACACAGTTTGTCTTGGTGCAAAGTGCACAGGTGCACATGGTAAGCCCCCTTTCAAAAGTGCAGCCCTCTGTAGATCTACTCATAAGTCCTCAGCAATTAAATTGGACTTTCTTCCAACTAACTAGGTGTAGGACCACCACTACAGCTTTGCTTTAGCATGTCTCCCCTTCCCTCCCTAGTTTACCGCACTTTTGATAACAGTAATTATGGCAGGCACAGCATAATGCTTCCCTACCCAGTCCCTTCAAATGAGAAAGAGATTTTTATTTGTGACATCTTCACCATTTTTCTTTCTTTCTCTGCAGGCTTATGTTTATTCAATGCAACACTTGTGGTGTACCCTGTGCCTGGCTCTCCCCTGGAGACCCTTCGACCAGATTCCAAGGTTTTCTCTTTTTTTATATTTTTGTTATTGTTAATGTTCAAAGGCATACTTTCAAATGAATGCTGAAGCTGCATGTGGCAACATAATTTGGATACAATCCATTTCCAAATTATTGGTGGCTGGCATTCTAGTTCTAAACAAATGTGTTTTTTTTGTTACTAGCTGTACCCAGCATAACATACACCCTGCTGAGGTTTCAAATGGTGGTTGCAGCCTAGAGCTTGTGGCTGGTGGGTGGCATATATAGATTTTTTTTTAACTGTTAATACATTATGCCCAAGCTCTGCTCTTTCTTTAAAACATGCCAATACTATGGACACATTTCTCCTGCTCTGATAGTTTATTTGATGGCTGAGTTCTGTCCTGATGAGGGTATCCTTAAGGGTTTAAGCCTCACACCTGAAACCCTGTTTAAAAACTGGGCTTTGCAATAATAATTGGATTCTGGTTTTACATGTGGATGGTGAGTGGCTGAGGGAGTGAGAGGAGGGAGGGACCCTTGTGAGGCTGGGGGCGTAGATGCAAATACAGTTGCAGGAATGGATTGTGAGGTGGAGAGAGAATTTGCATGTGAGTGGTGATTGGCTGAGGGAGTGAGAGGAGGGAAGGGACTGGTTGGGTATGTTTCCTAAGCAGCCAATCAGCACATTGGGAAAGGAAACATACCCAAGTGTTTTATAGATTCTTGTCCCTCCTTTCTGCTGACCAATAGGCCTCTAAGGTGCCTTGCAAATGAAAGGAAATTAACACAGAAATTAACACATGAAATTAGTATTAAAAGGCAGTGGTAACTGGAAAAGATATTCTGCTCCAGCTGCTGCTCTTTAAAGATTTCACAGCAGGTATGAAAAATTGGCCTGGTAATTCTCATCTCTAACCCTAACCCATCCACAATTCCCAGGATACCTTCAGGGATGCTGTGATAACTTAAAATGGCATAGAAACAATTTTAAGACTGTGGGCTGCTGGCATATACCCTTTGTCTAATCCTGTTTTGTAGTGCACCATCGATGTGTCAGTGTCTGTCCAGGAGAGTCTGCTGACTCCCACACAGCTGTCTGACGGCAATCTTCTCAGAGTGACTGTAGAAGCTGCTTATGCAGTCCCTGAAACCTTTGTTCTCACAGGACCTCCACAGAACTATATGGTTGGCTTTCAAGTGCCAGCAGTGGGTGAGGTGAGCCAACTGCTGTGGTCCTAAATTTCTGGATTCCTCATCAGTTCTAGCTGTGAGGTTTTATGTATTCATATGCTCTTGCCAGCCCCGCTCTTGGGAAAGCTGAGAGATGATTGTATTCTAACCAGCAAGCCAGAAGTTGGGAATGCGGCTTGTTGAGACTCCCACGGTTGCTTAACCAGCATGGGCACTGTGGGATTGAGGGACCTTGGAATTGATTTTTTTAAGTTGGGGGAGGGGGTCAACATCAAGAGGCAGGTTGTTATTAATTTTGCCTCACTGCAGGTACTTTCAGGGGGAAAGCAAATTATTTCTCCCATCCATTACCACTGAAACATCCTTAAATATGAGACTCTTACAAGCATGATAAGCAACTGCAGCTTATCAGTAATAATATATGGTTCTAGATGTTAGCCAATCATATATTGTTACTGACAAGGTCTTTCTGGAGATGCTGGTCTGAGACCCATATGAACTTGTAGTATCAGTTACCTGCATGTAGCAATAACAATAGCATTGATATTTATATACCACTTATCAGTGCCAAAAACACTCCCTAAGTGGTTTATAATGTTTTATAGCTAATTGTACCCAACAAGCTTTTTACTGACCTATGGAAAGATGAAAGTTTGAGTCAACCTTGGAGCACTCTGAGATCCAACTCTCATAACCTTGTGGCTTGCAGAACCGGCATATAGCCTCTGCGCCACCAGGTCTCCCTAAAAAAAGAAAAACTGTTATGAGTCCAGGTCCACACAGTGCACACAGGGGTCAGGGCAGTGGACTTGGAGCTAGGAAATCACATCCTGCCTCTAGCCTGGAACTATTGTATGGTTTTCAGCAAGTCACTGAGAACTCATCCAGATTGGTGAAAAGCCTTGGGATTTGTCAGGCATTGGTCCTGTTCTGATTGTTGTGGTTTTTAAAATATCCAAACAACATATATTTTCTCCTGGTTTATCCCCTGGAAATTTCTAGTAATGGCTGAAACTTTTCAAAGTCAGGGCAGCGGATGTGTTTTCCCCATCCTGTTCTTGGAGTTACCAAGACAGGATTAACTTCTCACATCCCTCTGTACTTCTGGATCGTCTGATGCCTCCCATGATGACATGTTGCACAGGGGAGAATGAGATTCTACCCACAGTACAGTTAGCCACACCTCAAGCAGGACAAAGAAAATGGATGAAACCCCAGTATCTTTATGGCATGGCTGGATGTGGGAGAAGGCAGAAACAACTGCTATGCAATCAAGAATCAGAATAGCCTGACATTTATCCAGATTATTGGCCAGCTGGGGGGCGGGGGGGCGGGGCTGAGTCGCTGTGTGAGAAAGCTATGGATTTAAAGCCAGTTCCTAATTTCTAATTTATAGGGCAAGTTCAACTCATAGTATGCTATTTTGACTGGAATAGAAAACAATGGTTTGCTGTGAAGTAGGATGGCCAAAGAGATTGGAGTTGAAGGCAGATGAAGGCAGGAAGAATACAATCCTGAGATTGTAAAATGTGAAATATAGTGAATTAATTCCCATGTGGGGTGGGTGGGGGGATTGTGCATATGCATAAAACAGAGATTTAAAATACAGTCGGACCCCTGTATCTGCAGAACCAATATCTGTGGTTTCACTTATCCACAGGACACAAAAAGAGGAACACCTACCCTCGAGTCTACCTAGAGAATGCCTAGAGAGGCATCCTCTATAGACATTTTCTAGGCCCTCCAAGGCACCTCTGTGGTATTTTAAACCATAAGTCCCATTATTTTTAAAGGCATTCACTATTATCTGCAGTTTCGGGTATCCACAGTAAGTCTGGGAACCTAATCCCTGTGGATACAGGGATATGACTGTACTTCACTTATTAAAAGGCCTCTCTCTGGCTTTTCTTATTAGTCCTCTTTCCTGAAATGATATTGTACCATATTTTTCAATGTGTATGTGTGCCCCTTTTTCCTGGGACTGCTCTATGCTATCTGTATTAGTGCATTTGCTCATTCCATGAATTATAGAGCTTATTTTATTTTTTTAAACAATAAATTCAGAAAGAATGCCCTTTCCTGTTCAAGAATGGGATACTGAAGCTTGGTGGTGAGAAAGAACCAGTTCCCCGACCAAAGAAATGGCCAGTCACCAACATCTTAGCATCAGCAGGGCAGAACATCCCGGACTCTTTTATCGTTGGTGGGGCGTATGAGGAAGAGGATGGAGAACTGACCATGGCTGAGGTGACTTTGCAAGAGCTGGGGGAGAGAATATCACTGAAAAAATAGTTGCTGAGAATCATAGGACTGTGGGAATTGCCAGGCTACGTCATCCCAATGTCTCCCATCCCTTAATCCTATCTTTTGATACTAGCTAGTCAGAGGAGAATATAGATGCTGAAAATGATCATTATAGCCATTTCCTATGGTGAGTTCAGGATGCAAAATAAACAAAGGTAGTATGTGAAGGATGGAACGGGGGGAACCTCTTCCTTCTAGACAATTTGCTCAGCCATTGCCAGCCCCAATATTTACTTACCTTCAAAAATCGAACCTATTGGACACATTTCACACACTTTCCCTTTCTACTCCCTCCTCACATTTGTTTTAATCTTACCACTTATGAAAATAAGCACCTTTATCTAATTTATCTAATTAGAGTTGTTTATCTATTTATTGAATTTATATCCTGCCTTTATCTCAAAATGGGATTAATGGTAGCTAGGATCTGGGGTTTTCTTGCTGTGGAAATCGCAGGTTTTTTTAAAAGTTCCAGAATCACTTTTTCTTTCTTTCTTAGGACAGGGAAACCAGGATTCAGGGAGAAACTATTAAAAAACGGATTGTGTGGGATTTGGAAAGGCGCTGTTACTTAGATCCTATAGCTGTTTGCTGGTGAGTCTGTTCTCCTGGGGTCTGTGTGTAAGTTAAAACAATGGGATAGACCAGCTCAGTAGAAATATATGTAACCTGTTGTACTGTAGTGGCTGAGAACTGGGAACTGGAAATGTTCCTGTAGCTCCAAACCTTCTCCCATGACCTTAATTAAACCCTCTGTCTGAGGTTGAGGCTTGCCTTGCTTAACAGGGTTTCTATAAGAGATTTTAAGGTAAAGCTCTGTGTAAATTCTGAATGACATAACTTTGTCTTTGTCTGCATTGGTGCCTATTTCACCTCAGATTATTATCATGACTACATTTGTGTCATTCCTTCCCACCAAAGAAATTAAGCCATCACATATGCCCCACCCACCATGCCCATTTTATGTCACAACAATCTTTATGAGACCAGTCAGGCTGATGGTTTCTGGCACTGAATAAAAGACCACCCTAGTTTTTGCATCTCTGTTATACAAGCCCTGTGTGTTTGGCCTTTGTGCTAGACTGGAGACCAAATTTGATGTAAAATCAGAAATTTTAATCTTGACTGACTTGGATGAGGGAATTAGGGGCATACTTATCAAATTTGCAGATAACACCAAATTAGGAGTAGTAGCTAATACCCTAGAGGACAGGATCAAAATTCAAAATGACCTGGATAGACTGGAGAGCTGGGCCAAAGCTAACAAAATGAAATTCAATACGGAGAAGTGTAAGGTACTGCACTTAGGGCAAAAAAATGAAATGCATAGATACAGGATGGGGGAGACCTGGCTGAATGAGACTACATGTGAAAGGGATCTAGGAGTCCTAGTAGACCACAAGTTGAACATGAGTCAACAGTGTGATGCGGCAGTTAAAAAGGCCAATGTGATTTTGGGCTGCATCAATAGAAGTATAGTGTCCAGATCAAGGGAAGTAATAGTGCCGCTCTATTCTGCCTTGGTCAGGCCTCACCTAGAATACTGTGTCCAGTTCTGGGCACCACAATTCAAAAAGGATATGGATAAATTGGAGCGTGTGCAAAGAAGGGCGACTAAAATGGTGAAAGGTCTGGAAATGATGCCTTATGAGGAGAGACTTAGGGAGCTGGGTATGTTTATCCTGGAAAAAAGACGGTTAAGAGGCGATATGATAGCCCTGTTTAAGTATTTGAAGGGGTGTCATGTTGAGAATGGAGCAGGCTTGTTTTCTGCTGCTCCAGGGACAAGCTCCAGGAATAGAGATTCCACCTCAACATTAGGAGGAACTTTTTGACAGTCAGAGCTGTTCGGCAGTGGAACACACTCCCTCGGAGCGTGGTGGGGTCTCCTTCCTTGGAGGTCTTTAAACAGAGGCTGGATGGCCATCTGTCAGGGATGCTTTGATCATTATTTCCTGCGGGGCAGGGGGTTGGACTAGATGGCTCTCGTGGTCTCTTCCAACTCAGCAATTCTATGATTCTATGATTCTATGACTGCATTCCCTTGAGCATGAATGGATGGGGAATACGTGGGTCCAGTTCATTGGGTTGGTCTACACTAGTGTAGCCCATTGTTCCTGAGCTAGGAGGTATGTTATGCCCACATATCCAGACATATTCCTTCCTCTCTCTCTCTCTCTCTCTCTCTCTCTCTCTCTCTCTCACACACACACACACACACACACACACACATAATCTCAATCTCAATCTCTCTCCCTCTCTTGTTGTCATTTGATTTGTTGGTACAAATTTACAAATCCCCACAGGTAAATTTTACACTGGAATAATCATAAATGTCTTCCTCTTTGTTGCAGCTTTCGAAAACGGATTGCAGATTCTCGGTACTGGCCTGTGGAGATAACCAGAGTGCCTATGGTCACTTCCACTAAAGGAAAAGGTGGAAAAGGAGAGAAGGTAAAATGTGTAGTTAGCTCCTGGGAGAAAATATTAAATTAGATAAGCCAAATTTTAGGCCAAATGGTATACTACAAAAGGCCTTTGTTGCTAATATCCTAATTAGAAAGTGAAAATGAAAGATTGCCAAACGAAGACCTCATATCACTTTTATTAAGCACTGCAAGATGAGAAACAACAAAGTCATGGATAACTTTAAAAGATCTCTCTATACAAAGATGGTTTGATAGATTGTGGTCTGTAGCTTTATTGGAAGCATTAACATTAGATTAGCAAAAAGGAGAAATCAAGGAAGATATATTTGAAAACATTTGGAAACCTTTTATTGTTGAGGCAGAGCTGATCTTCCCTTGATTTTGGCCTTGCTTGAAGACCAGTGAGTGGCAAAAGAATGAAGACCATTTGGTTTTTATTCTAGGAAGGCTCACTTGGAAGATCCTCTCTTTGGCAGGAGTTCATTTTGTAGTGTTGTCTGTCACCTTGCTAGAAGGCAAAACCTTCCCTGCTTGCTTGGGCCTTGACCAGGAAAACCATAGAGACAACCTAACCCCAGAGGCCCTGTTAGGATCTCTGAGACCTACAAGGGACAACCTTTGTGTTGATGCTATGGGTGTGATCAGGATTATACAGCCAAGTGTCAGGAAAAGGCATTTTCACCAGTTGCTTACTGGTCATGAAATCCTTTCTTGGCTGTTCCTTCGGGGACCAAATCTGAGCACATTTCACAAGCCTTGTGAAGCTAACCCATTTGGACTGGCCTTCATCGCTCAGAGACAAGTGAGCAAAGGGTAGAGATGGGGTGGCTTCCATTAATTTGATCTCCCCATCCTACCCCGCCGGCCCCAGTTTCTGCTGTTTTTTGCTTTCTCTGCTTAGCTTTGGCTACCTCCTCTTGAGCCTTCAGAAATGGAGACAAAAAAATTATTTTTTTTACTTATTTAATTTCCCACCTTTCCCCCAACACAGGCTTCCAGGTGGTTTACAACAAATTAAAACAAGTACAGTAATATTAATCTTAATTAAACAATCAATTTCCAGGGAGGTGGAGGAGGCGCTGCTGGAGGAGGGGAGGAAGAGGCCATTTCTTTTCATGGCGTAGCTTTTGTCAACTTAGTGCCTTTACTGTACCCTGGGGTGAAGCGGATTCGGGGAGCGTTCCGAGTTGCAGCCTACCATGACAGCGAGGTGTTTGAAAAGGTAAGAACCTGCCCTGTGTAGCCTATCTGTCTCCTTTGTTTTTGAGTCATAGAGTCATAGAATCTTAGCGGTGGAAGGGACCCCTGACGGCCATCTAGTCCACCCCTGTCACTCAGGCATACACAATTAAAGTACTCCCGAAAGATGCTCATCCAAGCTCTGTCTGAAGCTCTCTTGCATTCCATTTCCTGTTCCAGGCCAAGAGGAGGCCGGGTGTTTTCACTCAGAGAGTGTGGTGAATTTTCCTAGACACTGGCAGTGGAAGAGGTAGGCTGCATGTGTACTGCAGAGATAAACCAGTGTGATACCGCTTTCTAAATATCTCACAAAGCTACACATCCCAGAATTCCATAGCACTGAGCCACGACAATTAAAGCAGTGTCAAAGTGGATTATTTCTGCAGTGCAGATGCAGCCCTAGATAAGCAGGAACTTTTCCCAACATCTGTTTTTGGGTTACCATAATTGTATGTGTATATATGTGAATAGAACTATTTGTACCTTTGTACTCCATTCTGAGACTCTTTTAATGAAGAGATATTTTAAATATTTTAAATAAATAAATAAATCCTGATGGAGTCTGGTATCTCATGCTCAAGACAGAAGTCCACAAAACTGACTGACCTGCAAATGTTTTAGTAGCCAGAACAGGCTCGCATTAGTCATTTACGAGCTAACAGAGGAGGAAAGAACTTAAGCTTTCATAGACGCACTCTACTTCTATGCATCTGATGACATAGGCCACGTCTATGAAAGCTTATGGTACCAAGTTTTTTCTCTTAAGTTAGTCTCAAAGGTGCAGTTATAAGTTCCTAACTACCCTAAAGGTAACAAGTCCTGTCTGGTCTTGGAAACTAAGCAGGCCTTAGTAGAGAGACTGCCAGCAAATATCAGATACTGTAGGCTATATTCAGAGGAAGGGAATGGCAAACCACTTCCAAATATTCCTTGCCTTAAAAACACTGAGATCCACAGGCTCACCTTAAGCCAAGAGACTATTTGAAGACACATACTTTACTTTACAGTTTTTCTTTGTCCTCTTTTGCTTCAGACGAAAGTTCTCTTTAGTCTTTTCCGTGATGCTGGCCCCCAAGGGACCCTCAATAAATTTGGACCAATGGGTATGTATGTCCCACATACCAAAGGTCTACCTGGGAAGAACACAAAGGAAGACAAGTTTGCTAAAGAAGCCGTAAGAAAGGTGAGTACAGAGGGAAATTCCATGTGCTCGAGATTATATCCTGATGAATCTGAAGAAGAAGCATTAGTTGGTAAGAGAAACAAAGAGTGAACCGGAGCTCATGTTCTGGACAACCTTTGGATCTCCCCATGTCTAAGAGAGACTGTGGAGTCCTTGATAAAGAGCAGAGGAGAAGGACTCTGTGACTGTTCCTGAAGTCAACACATAGCCTCACCGGGCATTTAGCAATTGCTGTGTGTTGTCAAACTGTAGAGACTCCTAGGCAAGACTTGGCACCTCAACAGAATGCTTGGTGGGGGGGGGGGAATCCCTCAGCAAAATATCCTCTGGAGAGCCCCTCCTCAGTTAGTGGGCCTTGGTGGGCTTCTCTTGGAACATCTGCAACATTAACGCCGGAGTAGGTGTCTAGTTCTACATGCCTCTAAACATGTTATTGAAATGCCCCACAGCACAACACTATATGGTGTGAAATATCAGGGAAAACAAAAATCAGGGAAAGAGAAATCAGTCCAGCCACCTGGAGCTCTTATTATCAGGATGAGGATGGGGAAATGAGGGTAGAGAAATAAACTGGGGAGACAGGACAGGCACTGGTAGTGAGTGGCTCCAGGGTGGCTTGTGTTGTTGTTTTTCTTTCTTGCCAACCCTGTTTCCTCCTCCTAAACTTGGACCTGCAGAGATTTCACCAGGGTGATGTGGCAGTAGTAGTTCTGCCCTCAACAGAGCAGAAACATGGATTCTGATTTGATAAATGTTGCCCATACAGCACCTGCGGTGAATCTGGGCTGCTGGGTCTTCATTTGGTGAGAATAAAGATGTATAATTTCCGGAAATTTTGAAGCCATTGGAAAAAAACATTTTCTCCATTTTTTCAGAAAAAATGGAAATGTTTGGAAAAATTGAAAGAAATGTGACATTAGCACTTTTTACAGATTGAAAGGCACTCTGTTACTTCAATTTGTTTTGGCATAAAATTATCACAATTGATATATTAAAAATTCAATGTATTCAATCAATTATTACAAACAGAATTTACTTGCATTTATTTACTTTTATTTTTATTTGTAACAAATGGAGCAACAGCCTCCTGAACTGTATGTAACCTCTTTGGTTTTGCTACTTTATGGGAAGCAGACAAAAACAAACAGACAAAAACCAGAAGAAACCATCAACATTAGTAACAAAGAAAACAATTTATATTTCCTCTCCACAGTATCAAATACTATAGACATAAAGCATCCATTCCCATAAATAGGCATGAAATTTAATCAGACTCATTTTCTGAGCTACAGTTACCAGTATCAGTTTCAGATATTATTCATCATGCTAAAATAAAATATTCTATAATCAATTTTCTTCCTTTTTCCAATTTAAAAAACAAAAAACAAAAAAAGGCTTCAGGAAGAAAAAAGTGGGAAACCTGTTTATTTTCTGAATTTTTCTGGGTTTTTTTCCTGGGCCTTCACATCTCTAGGTGAGAACCATATGCTCTCTTTCTTTTACAAGGTGTCAACTATTGTGAAAAAAGACCCATCAGATACCACAATAGAAGCAGTCGTCTCTGTTTTTCAGAATCTGGAAGGGCAGGTAAGTATGTTCCTTAAATGGATGTCAGGGAAGCTATTCATCCTAGCCTTACTCTTGAATCTGCAACCCTATTTTAAGTGCTGCCACTCAGACTTTGCTCACAACAGAATATATTTGAATTAATAACTGGGTGACCCTGAACATCTGTGGAACACATCTTCCTGCCACACTGAATCTACTGTGTGAGACGTGAGGTAGCAGCTCAGTTTACATTTGCAGAGAAACAACAGTGTACATGAGTGAACTCTTTACTCGCATTTTGCTCTCCATCCCCCTCCTCCATGTGTTCTACTTTAATTGGTTTCCTCCCCTTAGAAACCATAGTTTGCTATGACCTCCAGATCCAGATTGTAAACCACATTTTCATCCTGGTCTCAGTCATAATTTTGAATGGCTTGAGTGAACCACAAGTCAGTGCCCAACTGTGTATTTTGGTATCGGCTGTTTGTGAAAAGGGGACTTTCCTCCCTCTCGCTTCTCACTGCATCTCTCTGTGGTGCCAAAAGCCTGCTCCAGAGGGTTCCCCAGCCCTCCAGTGTGTGCTTTTTTTCAGGTTGTGTGGCAGAGGTATTGATGAGTGAGTGGGTGGAGGAAATCAATTGCCATTTCTAGCAGAAGCAGCAGGACCTAACAAAGTTACTCCATTGGAGCTTGACCAGTTTGCTGGTGCAAATGTAACTGCAAATGGTGGTTTCTGAGAAAGCAGAGGTAACTTGTTAAAAGTTGAACATGTGAGGGAAAGGTAAGAGGGAGCAGGGAGGAACACATGGATATAGACTTCATTCATAGAATCATAGAATTGCAGAGTTGGAAGAGACCACGACGGCCATCCAGTCCAACCCCCTGCCGTGCAGGAAATCATGATCACAGCATCCCCGACAGATGGCCATCCAGCCTCTGTTTAAAGACCTCCAAGGAAGGAGACCCCACCACGCTCCGAGGGAGTGTGTCCCACTGCCGAACAGCTCTTACTGTCAAAAAGTTCCTCCTAATGTTGAGGTGGGATCTCTGTTCCTGGAGCTTGCATCCATTGCTCCGTGTTCCAGTCTCTGGAGCAACAGAAAACAAGCCTGCTCCATCCTCAGCGTGACATCCCTTCAAATACTTAAACAGGGCTATCATATCGCCCCTTAACCGTCTTTTTTCCAGGCTAAACATACCCAGCTCCCTAAGTCTCTCCTCATAAGGCATGGTTTCCAGACCTTTCACCATTTTAGTCGCTCTCCTCTGGACACACTCCAATTTGTCAATATCCTTTTTGACTTGTGGTGCCCAGAACTGGACACAGTATTCTAGGTGAGGTCTGACCAAGGCAGAATAGAGCGGCACTATTACTTCCCTTGATCTAGACATTATACTTCTATTGATACAGCCCTATGGTTTCATGTTGCATTTTAACTTAACTATATGAAGTCAGGTTTTAGGAGTGAAATATTTTGGTATACAGTAGCACACACCCCCATCCACGGGGTATTAGTTCCGGGGGGGGGCACAGATACTGAAATCCATGGATAGCAAAGAACAATGGACCCCACCCACCACTACCACCCCACTGCCACTGCAGGAGCCCTCCTGGGGGAACGGAGAAGTGTGGCAAGATCGCCTCCTCCTCTCCCTTCCCCTGCTGCCTGTGCTGCTGGTGGGGGGGGGAGGTGAAGTGGAAGAGACAGAGGGCTTTCGCCCAGGCTGAGCCATGCTGCCGCCAAGCAATGGGTAAGAAAGAGGAGCCATCGCCCTGCCACTGCTGCCACCACCATCACCAGAGCCCTCCCGGGGGAAGGGAGATGGGAGGTGAGATCTCTCCTCCCTCTCCCTTTCCTCTTTGCCCCCGCCGTCAGCAACCGTGGATAACTGAATCAGCAGATGGTGAACCAGCGGATACGGGTATGTTACTGTATTTAGTTGGTGACTGGGATAGTATATTATTTTTATTTTGTACATGCCATTTTGGCCTATGTGCTGGCTACCTGGGAGCTCCCATAGGCTCAAAAAGCTTGGATTTGCTGGACCATCTTGGTAACCAAAAAGCTCTTGCCGTGTCATTAGAATACAGCTAGTCCACTTTACTGTAGCCATGGTTACTGGGAGTGATGCAGCAGACTGCAATGATCAAATACTTTTTAATCTAAGATATAGATGAGGGCTTGCCATAGAAATGTGGGGTAACACTTCCTTGACTACGGGGGGTGGGGGTGGGTTTCTGATACTCTGTTCTTCCTCCTGTCACACTGTGATGGTGAACATAAGACCTGCATTAGCCAAAATATGGATTTGTATTACGAGTACCTTTTCACCACTTTCTCCTTCATGTTAACTACAACCAGATACACAATTAACATGAAAGATTCAGAAATGATTTAAATTTCATGAATGACAGTAGTTCTAAAATGTAAGCCATGACGCTGAGAATGTGTCAACCTGTTTGTCTTTTCAGCAATATGTAGAAAGTGGAACATTTCTGGTGATAGAGTTTGCACTGGACAAACCATTGGTGCCCAAGCGTTTGCCAGAGGAACTTGCCAGCCGGTACAGATGGGCAATGATTTGGAATGTATGTGTAGGAGGGTTTGGATGGTCAAGGAAAACTCTTCATAAAGTTCTCACACACACCAAAGCACTCTGTAAGTTCTCCCTCAGTGGAAGAAGTCCAGAGACAGGTTACTTCTCTTGCTTATTCCATGGGCTGTGGCAAGTTATTCACTGCAGACTCTTAATTTTATGTTGTGTCCTATTCTGTTCATGAGCTTAGATAGCACGACAGACATATAAGGGTAGTCCATTCAGTCAACAGCAGGTAGTATCAGGCTGGAGTTGTAAGGCCTTGGATAGCTCCAACAGAGCTTTGCTCCCAACTACAGTAGTTCTTGCTTCCCATGTAAAGGGTTTGGAGGCTTGTGAGAGTTTCTACTTATCCCCACCAACTATGGGAGTTGACCAACTGTCTCATCACTGCCTCCCAATGTGAGAACATCCTCCTGTCCCACCACTATTACATCAAATGTGGGGACCTTCTAGATGCCCACATAGTTCCTGTGGAAGACTAGTCTGTCACCAGTCATTCCCAGCATTCACTTCTCTCCCTTCCTCCCAACAGATCAGTTACCTTATTACACTTACTATACATTACATACATATCCATACCTTGCCTTAATTTCTCTAATAAACACAACATTTTTTTTTACGTAAGTCAAGAACATCATAAGAGTCAAATTATTAGAAAACACCTCTTTTCTTCTTCTCACAGAGTGAAGGAGATGATTCCTCCGCGCCCTCAACTCCCTCGAAGGACTGCAGGAGCTAAGAAGGTATGGTGCAAAGCAGGTCCATTCTCCGGGCTTTCTGAACTCTGGCTGAATAAAAATTAAAATTCTGTGTCACTTTCATGTTAGGAAAAAACTCAGTCCTGCAAAATGAATGGACAGCACAAATGTGCATACAGTAGAACCCCCGTATCCACTGATTCATTATCCACTGATTCAATTATCCACAGGATACAAAACAGCACACCTACCATAGAGTCTTCATAGAAAATGTGTCCTCTCTAGCCATTTTCTAGGTCATCCAAGGCAACTCTATGGTATTTTAAACCAGAAGTCCCATTATTTTCAATGGCGTTTACTATTATTCACAGTTTTTGGTATCCACAGCTCCCCCCCCCCCCCGAACCAATTCTCAGTGGATACAGGCGTCCTTCTGTAATTTGCCAGGTTGCCCAAAAGTAGTTATACAGTTGTTTAGAATGTTGATGAGAGGGAGAAAGAATGTGTGAGTAGAAGATGTGTGGATGCGGTCAGAATGACAGTTGGGAAGAGAACACTGTATACCTACTTTTGGGCCACTCTGTATTTTGGTTTGACAGTCTTGGGGAGGTAAGAAAAGCACTGAAGACCACTTTCTGACCACTAGAAAGATTGTCTAACCACTTCCCTGGCTTCTAAGATTTCATCAGGCATTTCCAAGGGCTAGGAACCTGGATTTTGTTTTATTTTTAAGTTAGATTGTCTAGATATTCCAACACACACAGACTTTGCTTTCCTGTGGAGAAGCCTTGGGAATTAGTTAAGTGGTTCACTGTCAAGGTCTGCGTGCTGCTCCCCTGTGTGGTAAGACACAGGCCAGAAATGCCCCCTAGGCAATGATGTATTCTGAGGCTCCCGAGTTAACTCACTTACAAAGCTCACTAAAAATACATACATTGAATGTCAAGTTACGCATTTGTAAACATTTTTCAGTAACATAGTGCCCTCCCTGCATTTTATCCTCTCATCAGCTTTATGAGATAGATGAGACTCAGACTGATCCAAAGTGAGTCAGTGACATTCAACAGCTGAGTGGGAATTTGAGATCCTCCTAGTTTAACACTAGGTCCTCCTAGTTTAACACTATAAGCATGAAACTCTGCTTGCCCTGACTTGGGAAGAGGGCTGTGACTGCCAGCTCTCACCCAGTGTTTCTGTGATGGCTTCATTTTGCCTTGATCCCTTTCCTCACCCAACAACTCTGCATATCTAGGTGTGTGAACACTCATTTATGCTGCCCTTGACATTTTGCGAGCAGGAGAACTGCAGGGACAGCTGCTGCAAAAGTGATGGATATACATACAGAGACGTAGCTCACGACAGATGGCATAATTCCCTCGAGTTCATCCCTAAAATACTTCCCTATTTCTCTCTTTTTAGGCAGTAGAAGATTACCATGCTCAGATCACCAGCATTGCTGCCTCCGTTCTGGATGAGTACCATGAGCTCTTTGGAAGGCAGTTGGCTGAAGGGTTTTCCATTGACAGTTACACTTTGGAGGACCAGAAATGCCAGCTTAATTATGAACTCAACAGCTCTGGAAAATACTTTGCTTTTAAGGAGCAACTCAAGGTATGAGCTCTCTTTTATCTGATTCATCTATACTTTGGTGCTCTGACTGTCAATTTCTATCTGTAAGAAGATGGGAACTCTGTTTCAGAGGGATTGCTGAAACCTGATGTTTCCCCATGTATCTGCCTCTTACTCAACATTTAAAAGCCACCATTCCTTCCATCTGGGCTAGTGACTGATATCAACCAGCATCCTGGTATCCTTCCTCCTTCCAAATCTGTTTGTATCTTTCTGGCATTGTACTTCCTGCAGCATGCAGTTGTGAAAATTGTGCGGGAGAAGTACTTGAAAACGAATGCATTCGACAACCTAGACCAGCTCCAAGCTTTCCTGAGTGAATTGTATGTGTACTTGGTGGATCAGATGCATGTTGCTTTGAATCAGGTAGGCAAGGTTGAAAAAGCAAGCTTTCTCTTAAAAACTGTTTTGGCTTGGCCCTGCCAGTTTACTATTGAGGCAGTCCAGTGAACCATCACATAAAGACAAGGGCTAGAATCAGTTTTGGAATCTGTTATGATTTAAGCCAAGTTTGGAGAACCGCTTTCAGCCTGAGGGCCAGGTTCAATTTCAGAAAAGTTCTTGGAGAAGTTGTTGCAGTGATGGACTACTCAAAGGGAAAAGTGTGGAACCAAAATTACCAGTGTATTTTATCCATAAACTTCTTTATTATCCATAAACTGCCCATTATTAAACCTGAGGAGAGGCATTTCAATTTTTCAGCATGAGGAAAAGACCTCTAGAAAATCTGGGAAACCACTAAACGAGTGTCTCTTAACCTTTTCTTTACCAGGGACCCCCTTTAAATAACTTGTTGCTGCAAACCTCCAAGACTTAAAACCCTAACAATAAAAACAATAATAATATCTGATGATAATAATAATACAGTTACACCGTCCATTAACCCTTCCCTCTTAAACACTGGAGTGAAGGGAAGACTTTTCTCTGGCTTCTTCCTGCTGGAGCAGATTGAAGAGCAATGTGCAGGCCAAGCCAGCCAGCCTTTGCTTTGGCTTCTGTCACATGGGCTGAGCAGCCTTCAAGCCTTTGCAGACCCCCCTATGGGCCTGGGGGTCCACGGACCACAAGTTAAGAACCACTGCGCTAAACCATCAATCTTGAGTTAAATCTTGAGGGACCATGGCAACGAAAGATATTTAAAGGGGGTCCCTGGTAAAGAAAAGTTTAAGAGCCCCTGCTTTAGGGCAGGAGGCTAAGAGCAAGTGCATATATATCCCACCAGCTGCTTCACACATTAATCTGAACCCTCCTTACATGGGGAAAATCTCTTCCGAGTGTTAAATTTCAGCGAACCTCTGCCTTTCTTGATCCGACCGTGTCTATACAGTGTTTCTGATTTCCTTCTCCTTGCCCAGGTACTTTCACAGCAGAGCCCAAGTCCTCCTCCTCCCACCTTCACCACCTCTGAGCAGCTCCGGCTCTTTGCTCACGAAGCCCAAATCAATGAAGATTATGCCTTGGCATCAACTTACTACAAGGAGGTGAGAGAATGTCTACTTCTTCCCAACAGAACAGCTGCAGAAGCAGAAAAAAGTGCCTCTGGTTTTAAGGCAGAGTTGGAGACACTGAGGAAGGAAGTTTCCGTCACTTGTATTCTGGTGTCTTACTTGTGACTGTCATCTAGGAGCATTAGTGTCTCCCACAGATAGAAACAGGAGGTTGGGAAAGAGGGATTTGAATCAACGCAGCCCATTAACATTTTCCCCAGGAGTGTTGGTGAATGAATGGGCTCTTGTGAGGATGGGGGTGTGGATGCAGATTGAGTGGCAGGAGTGGATTGTGAGGTAGAGAGGGAATGTGCATGTGGGTGGTGATTGGCTGAGGGAGGGAGGGGATTGGTTGGGTAAGTGGCCAATCAGCACACTGGGAAAGGAAACATATAAGAATTGCTGTTTGTGTCTCAGGAACAGGGTGACTAAGAAACATGTAGGGAGGAGGGCCTCAGGTGAAAGGCTTTCTGCTAGCTTTCTGATGCATCTGTCCTGCTACTGTGGGCTTCACGGCAAGCCAAGGGAGAATTACTTCCATCTCTCTCAAATGTGTTTTCGAGAAATAATGATTTTTGGAGGTGATAGGATTTGTTGTCACACCAGCAAGATGGGAGGCAGCTCATATCTCTGCAGTAGGACTGTTGTCCCTGCTGGTGCCTCTTGAGCAGTTGTTATCTCTTCTAGGCTGGGAGGTCACAGTGTATGTTCAGGCCCAGAGGGATTGGCAAAGCCACAAGGCAGAGCTGGTTTCAGGAAATCAGGACCCTGGTTAACTCCTTAGGGATAAAGCATCAGAGGCTGGACCAAGGCATCCCCTGCAAACTAGGGATATGATGACTTCAGTGGTGGTCTGGAGCAAGCAAGGAGTTTCCCGTACTCCCAGCTGCCAGCGTGTTTTCTCTAGTCCTGGCCCCCTGTAAAGGAAACAGTTGCAGAGCAGTTGGCTTTGGTGGGGTTAGGAAGCCTCTTCTGCCTGTCGGGAGATGCTGGTGAGGTGAAGTTCCAAGGAAGGACACCTCTTGGAGTTGCAGGAGAAGGCAGTGTTGCCTCTTGGGCAAAGCAGATGCTGGTAGTGGTGGCTCTGGGAGCTCCCCAGCATGTCTGCAACGTGGCAGGAATTTCTGGGGCTGCTTCCAGGGACACTTCCTGCCTCCGTCTTCCTCACGATTCATCAGGATCTGAGCCAGAAGCCATGCATTTTGGATCTCTTTCTGTCACTTTCCAGCATACTGTAAGCTGCTTTACTGGTTGCCTGTTTTCTGCGCTGGGAATATAGAGACTATGGAAGTCCTGTATATGTCAAAAGCTGGTTTGTGTAGCAGAAAATATGTTTCAATTGTCATCTTCTACAATATTTGTTTTCCTCCTGGCGTTGAAGTTAATTTCTGAGTCAGACATATAATAGTAACACACTTGTGGGCCCTCAGTGGGAGAGTTGGTTCTTTTGTCCCACCTGGTATCTTCTTGGATAGACTCTTCCTTGGAAGCAGAACTAGGACAGATCTTTGCCTGAGATCCTTTGAGCTGCTGACTATATTGTGCTAGAGGTATAATGATCAATCTGATTCATTATGAGGCAGCTCCTTTCTACATGTTTTGAATGGATAGAACCTTTTCTGAGAACTGCTGTAGGGCTTATTCTGTGGGTGAGGAATGGATCACACAGCCCCAAGACCAAAATATAAGTAGATAAATGTCTTATAATGCCAGCCGGCCTTTAGAGTTGGGCAGTAATATGGAAGAGGGAGTCTGCGTTTCTAAAGTTAGATTCTATGTACTTAAAGCCTTGGAGTAGCAAACGTAAGGATCCATCCAAAGGCCCATTTAGTAAAATATTGTGTTCACACAGTGGACAGTTGGTTGCTTGTGGGAAGCCCACAAGCAGGACATGAGTGCGGCTATAGTCTCCATCTCATGTTTCCCAGCAACTAATATCCAGGGGCACACTGCTGCTGCTGCTATAGAAGAAAGTGATATATAGCCCTTGATGGCCCCATCCTTCATGAATTTATCCAGTCCCCCTTTAAAGCCTAAAAGTCCTTTTAGACCCTTTAAAAATCCAACCTTGTGGTACTGTCATTTGTGTTCACAGAGATTGGCTCGTGACCGCCAGGATATTGGAAGCTGGTTGGATTATGGTGCTTTCTGTCTGTTGACTGAGGACACTCTCAAAGCTCGGGAATGCTTCCGTGAAGCTCTCGCACTGGATCCCAATAATCTGCACAGGTACTACTGGGTCTGAGGAGCAGGGATCTGTGGCTGTGTTCAGAAATGTATCATGAAGTCAGAGGGTTCACATAGTAGAATGGAGAAACGCTTCCCTCTTTGGCTTTAAGTAATGTATACTATGAGCATAATGAAACAGATGACAACGTAGAATATGGAAAGTTACTTTTTAAAAAGTGCAGCTAATTAGTCCAATGTAATGTTTCCATTTTATTGTATTAAAAAAAGAGGCTTGTGACTTGTCAAAGCCTAAGATCTGGATCTTATTGTTAGTCCCAACTAGAGTAGAGCCATTGAATCAGATTTGATCTATATGTTGATGCACTATTCAGCAACTGATTCAATAGGTCTGCTCTAGTTGGGACTAACAACTGGATTCCAGCCCAACAGTGCAATCCTAGACATGTCTCCAGAGAAGTATGTCCCATTGATTTCAGTGGGGTTTACTCCTAGATGTATATGCACACCGATGTGACTGTAAGCTCCACTGAAGGCCTTGTGGGTCTTAATGCTGAATCAACACACACAGAGAGAACCCCTGTGTAAGAAGCTATCGGGATACGAATCTTTGTTGCTGCCTGCAGAAAGGGCGAGTCTTTTGCAAAGGGCTCCTGGTTCAATCCTTTGGTTTTTTGTCTGCCCAGCTTGCTGCTCTGTGGCATCTTGGCTGTGATGCTTGAGAACTATGAAGAAGCTGAGGTCTTCTTTGAGGATGCCACCTGCGTGGAGCCCTCCAGCATTCTGGCCTGGACTGTCTTAGGTACAACTAGATTTGTGTGTGTGTAGCTTATTAATGCTTTTTATCACATTGTTATATCCACCAGACCTGTACGGAGCTCTCAAGTATAGGTTTGTCCCAGGTAAGTTTTGCTGTGCTTCTGGTTCATGCTGTCTGATACCTTGCCTATTTCTGCTCCTCTTCATCTCAGGCTCATTGTCTTCAAAAGGGTCTGTTCCTCTTCATCTCAGGCTCATTGTCTTCAAAAGAGTCTTCAAAAGGGTGGTAGTTGTGGTGGTGGAAGAAGACCTATTACCCCTTTATGGGGTAGACAGCTACTGGGGGAAGGCCAATTTTTATCCCTTGATGGGTTGCCCTGTTATATTTTCATCTGATTGTTAGCTGAAAATGCACACCAGAAGTGACTGGAAGTCCCTTTCAGTTTTCACTTTTTGTATTTTCAGTCTGTCTTTTTAGGTGTTTTTTTTTTTTCTTTGATGGGGCAGGGATTATGAAGTGTGGTGGGTGGAAAACTTATTTTTGTTGTGTTTGGAGCATTTCCAGTTGATTTCTCTCCCCATTAAAAGCTGGGAATGATTCCAGGGAGTGGGAGGAGTCTCGCAGAAGAAAGTGTTGAGACCCCATGCGTCTCATGCTTTAAGGCAAGTGGACAATTGGGGTTGAGTTTACTCCATCCTCCATGAATTATCCTGACGCCGTTTTCTGGCCTTTCCCACAGGGCTATTTTATGACATGCAGGAGAACACCATTCACATGGAGATGGCGTTTCATGAGGCTTCAAAACTCCAGAAAGCTCGCCTGGCCAAGGAGAGGCCGCCTCCCGAGAGTGCAGAGGGTGGAGGACGGAAGAGCATGTCTGCCCCCAGTTCGAGAGCACAGTCTATAGTAGCAACTGGGGAGGAGCTGAGTATGCAGAGACACAATCTGCAAAAAGATGACAAATAATGGGCTCCGAAATAAGGTGGTTTGGGTCCAATAAAAGTTAAAACTCCTAATCTTTCACAGCAACCAGAGCAAAAACACAAAACTCTTCAAGTTCACAGTGTGCAGAATGCATGAAACTAACAGACCCTTTGACAGGGGATTCCTGTGAGTGCTCTGTTGGCTCTCTTCTATGTCCTGCAGGCATGCAGCGACAAACACACACAAAAACATGGCCCACTAGAGAAGCCACCTATCAGCACTGTCTGAGGTGCTTGACCTCAACAGTAGCTATTTGCAGCAGAATGTGGAAGCACAAACCCACTTTGTAGTATTTGGCAATGTTGCACAGACCAACCTTGAACGATTTACTGACACATTTGGCTTCTTTCAAAGTCCTTGGAGGTTCTTTATCTGTTGTTGCAATATGTACAAGTTATATACAAACTCCCCTTTAACTCTCTACTCTTCAACCCACACGTCAACCCACACTTGCCCTGGGTTTTAGAGCACTTATATTCAGTGGTGATGATGAAGGGTTGACACCTGGTGTTATTTATCATATACACCCATACAAACTATTTTACAGTGTCTTAAAGGAACATTGTTCCCAACATGCTCTCTTCTACCCTCACTCTCTGAGGCCCGTTGTCAGAGTGATGCCATCCCATGGTAGTGCCTTTGTCTTTTCTGTACCATTTGAGATGACAGGTAGGGGTTCGCTGAACGGGATGCTACAAAAAGAGACTGACCACACGAACAGATTAGGGAGAAAGCTAAACTCCTTCTCCCTAACATGCATGGAGTATGTTGTATGGCATTATGGGAGCCCTCCCTTGCATTTTGAAGCACTACAAACCTGATATGCATGTTGACTCTGCATCTAGCTGTTACCTGGTTGTCCATACCAGTTAACACAAGAAATGCATGGGCAATCAGGGCAAGAGTCCCATGCAATCTGTTTTTTTTTTAAAAAAAAAAAGCAGACAGGATAATAATAATAATAATAATAATAATAATAATATTTATTTATACCCCGTCCCTCTGTTAAAACAATCGGGGTGGCTTACAAAAATTAAAATACAATACAGATAAAATCCCCAAACACCCCCCACCCTCCCCCATTAAAAAATATTAAACAATTATAAATTAAAACCAACTGATCTAAAATCACATTTAAAAACAATAAATACAATAAAATACAATAAATGGCCAGCGGACTAAAAGAAACCAGGATTCCCTGAGGCCGGGATCTAATTAGGAAAGGCCTGCCGAAAGAGATCCATCTTTAGTGCTTTTTAAAAGCTACTCAGGCTTGTTATCTGATGGATCTCGTTCGGCAGGTCATTCCACAATTTGGGGGCGATTACCGAAAAGGCCCTCTGGGAGGTTGCAGACAGCCTAGATTTTTGTGGCTGAAGCAGATTCCTCCCAGAGGATATGGGATTGTGGGGAGCCAATTTGTTTCTGCTGATCATATGACTTCTCTACTGTTGGATATTGATGAGGTGGGGAGGCGTTGCTTGTTTGTTTGTCTTCTCATTCTTTTGCTGTTTTCCCTTTAGTTTCTGAGGAAGTTGCTTCTATGAAAACCCCAGCAGATTCTCTGGAGCCAACCTTAACCCTTTCTCTCCCTGAAGAGGAACAATTGCCACTGCCAAAGTCATCCAAGAAGCTGTCAATAATTTCTAGTAAACTCAAGATGAGCACTCAGAAAGGTTAGAGGCCACACAGATGGGGCAGGAGGGGAGTAAGACAAGGAGACACAGGTTCACCCTTACACTGTAAACAGAGAATAGAATGCCTACTCAAATCAAACGGGGGGTGTTCAGTGTCTGGATTGCATAGATTTGTCTGGCCAATGAATGGCACTGTGTTCAGGGAAGGAAGGACAAGAGAGTCTGCTGTTGGATGGGTTGAGCCTCCTACTTCTTAGTGCAGACATGCAAAGCAGGTTTACAGGCTGGCCTGGCCTAGACTAGACTAGACCAAAGCTTCTTAAACTGTGGGTCGCGAACCCATATGGGGTTGCATAACTGAATGTGGGGGTCATGAAAAATTTGGTATATATGTAAAACCTATTTTATATACCTATATACCCAGGGTTGTGTAAACATTTCTCAGGCAAAAAGGGGTCACAAATGAGAAAAGTTTAAGAAGCCCTGGACTAGAGCAGGCCTCTGGCCTTTAGCTGATGTACCTTCCTGCTTCCACTGTGGCCCCAGATCCCACTTGCTACCCAAGTAGAACAAGGCCCAGAAGAGGAGAAAGTGAAAAGGAAGTGGACCGTGCGCACACACACACATATACACACACATATAAATTCTCCACCAGCTGTGGTTGTGGTGGGAGCTCAGCAGCTAAAAAGGTGAGTTTTAGAAGGGAAGTTTGCTTGTTGCATGCTCAGTAAAGAATTCTGACCTCCACAGTGCCCAAAAAATAAGGTTATGCAGGGATACGTTGGGCTTGTATCTTCATAAGTCACTAACAGGATGCCAGTTCAAGTGTTTTTGTTCTGTTTCTTTAACAAATGAAAGTGTTGAGAACTCCCCCCCAAAAAGGTCATCTGAGGATTCATCCTTAAATGCCATGAATTGTTCATTTCATTTCAGAGGGGGGTAAACCTATTGGGGTCACTTTTGAAGCAGAGCCTCCATCTGCACCTCCCTCACAGCCCACCATCACCATCTTCATGGAGACAATAAGCTTCTTGATGGAAGTCAATGCCCTCCAGGTAAGTGTAGAATAAATGGAGGGTTGAGGGGGACTCTGAGATGGCCATGGTCTTGTTTGGTGGGGGAATTAACAGACTTGGCAGCCTTAATTTATATTAATCGTCTAAAGTGTCACAGGAGGAGCCAGTTTTAAATGATGGGGATGCAAATTAAGAGCATGGGTTTGGGTTTTGATATTTTGATTATGGGTGTGCTTTCAATTAAGGAAGAACAGAAAAAGATATATCCTTCTCTCTCTCTCTCTCTCTCTCTCTCTCTGTGTGTGTGTGTATGTGTGAAGAAATTGCTAAAACTGGTTAACAAAGTCCTAGTAAGCTTGGCCACATTCAGCTTGATTACTCTGCTGTTCATTTTACATTTTAAATTGAACTTGTTTTCTACAAAGAGGTATTTATTCAGTCATTTGAATAATTAGGTAGGAGCAGATGCTGAATCAGCATATATGTGTGTGTGTGTGTACACAGGTGTCCCTCCGTATCCACGGATTTGGTATCCATAGATTTAAGTATTCATGGTTTGAAAATATTGTTTAAAAAATAATAATCCAAAAGCAAATCTTGATTTTGTCATCTGATATAAGGGACAACATTTTGCTATGCCATTGCATATAATGGGACTTGAGTATTTATGGATTTTGGTATCCACGGGGGGTCCTGGAACCAAACCCCAGTGAATAGGAAGGGACGACAATCTCTCTCTCTCTGTGTATCGTTGTCTCTATCTCTGTCTCTATCTATCTATATTACTTACGTGATGGCCCCAATGAGACAACATTCCTGAGCTATTAGAATTGGAGAGCTAGAGAATGTAATTTTTTAAAAAATGTTTAATTGATTTTAATTGTTTTTAACTTTTAACTGTTGTATTTTTTAAATTGTTTTCATGTGTTGTGAGCCACCTTGGGTGCTATTCTGAGAGAAAGGTGGCAGATAAATCAAATAAATCAATAAATGTCCAGATGGGAGCTTCTTGATGATGACCTTTTCTGAAGCTGTCCTTTGAGGAATCATTAGACGACCACCAGGGACAGCAGCTTCCTTCTGGCAGCTTCTGGAAGCAGTTTAGTAGAGGGCTGGAAGGTGATGTTCATATCAAGCCATAGGCAACAGCAAGGCCACCCAGAGCCAGAACTCTGCATATGTAGAACTCTGAAAACCTGGCTGCAGGATTTGAAAGACCAGAGAGGTGCCATTCAGAGTCAAGATAGTTCCCATAGTCAGGCAAGTTGCATTTAGGAGCCAAAGTCTATGGAAACACATTGACACATTTTCCATAGGATGGAGGGAGTGGACAAATGGAGAGAGAGGGCAAAACCAACTGGGGAAAGAGGCTACAGCAGTGTGGAGGAGTGGGTTGGAAAGTCAGCCAGGCAAACTACACCTGTGATACTCCTGTGGCTGCCCTGCAGTTCTATGCATGTGGCTTCTCCCTTCAGTTTGTTCACAGGGCATTAGCACACGAACTGGTCTGCCCTCAAGGAGGCCCCAGCTGCGATTACTATCTGGTACTGGCCCAGACGTACCTGCTCAAGAAGGAGTACGGCAAGACAGAGGAATGCCTCGAGATGGCTGTCCAGATTGATTACCTGGCAAGTACCTCCTTTTAGCATCAGCTGTGCCCTACCCCATGCCCTGACAGGGCAAGGAAGGAACCACTAAAGCTGCTGTGGGGAAAGTGCAGCCTAGGGGTCATTGTGCTGCAAAAAGATAAAAAGTTGGGGGGTGGGATGGAGGCAGCTCTCCAAGATTCCCTGGGAGCCCCAAGCCCTGAAAATTGGACTCTCAGCTCTAAAAATTAATGCCCTAAAGTTGAGAGAAGATCACTTCAGTGACATTTCAGGCTCTACTACAGTACGACCCCCATATCTGCAGGGGATAGGTTCCTGGACTAACCATAGAAACACAAAACTACAGATAATAACAAACCCTATTGAAATGAACAACTTCTGGCCCAAGCAGACCATAGTCATGCAGGAGGACCTAGAGCTTCGTAGAGAGAACCACCTCTCTAGGAATCTCTAGTGGAAACATACCATAGAATCATGCTGGAGGACCTAGAAATGCCTAGAAAGAACTATTTTTTTCAGATGTGGGTAAGTGAAACCGCGGCTACCGGTTCCGCAGGTACTGACCCCGCAGATATAGGGGTCGTACTGTATGTTCATTTCTTAGCTATTTGATACTATTGCTTATGTTTTGACCATTTTTTCCTGTGTCTGTGTCTTTTGGAGGGACAGAAACAGTGTGCTTATGAGTGCACAGACACACATACATACAGCCTTTCTAACTGGGAATAATATTTTATCCCTCTGCTTTTATCTTATGTTTTATTATTGTAGTATACCACTTTTTTTTTTGTGGGGAATGCAGTCCTCTAAGGTCTCTTGAGGGGGGGAGCTAATGTTGAAGTCCTTGAGTTGCCAATATTTGGCCACTGCTATGCTGCATACAGAGCCTTCCTCGGTAATTTCCCCCACAGAAAGTACTGAAAAATTCAAAATTTCTTATTGCCCTATTAACCCTTCATTGTTTTGAGGAGATTGCTCATCCACTGTCAGCCCCTGTAGTGAGCTTTATACTTTTGAAATATTTATCCCTCCCCTGGCACTGCCACCATTTTGTTTCTGCAGAATCCAAACGTTTGGGCCCAAAAAGGCCATCTCTCCTACCTGACTGGGAACTTCATTGAAGCCAAGGCCTGCTATGAGCGAACCATCAGTTTTGTGACAGATGCAAAACATATACATTTTGTGTATCTGAGATTGGGTTCTATCTATCTGGAAGAGAAGGAGGTGAGGAGGAGGCAGAAAAATAAGATTAAAAAGAGATACTCTTGGTTGTTGGTTGATCTGGACATGGTGGCCCATGGAACCTCCTTGTGCAGAGGCAGTATACCTATGAACAGAGCTTGGAAAAGTAACTTTTGGACTGCAGCTCCCAGATGTCCCCATCATCATGGTCACTGCCATGTTAACTGGAAAATCTGGGGGTTGTCATTTAAAAAGGAACTTCTAGGCTCTGTGTGGAGCACAGCAATATAGGGTCGCCAAGTGTAAAAACTGGAGAGGGCCCCTGTACCTTTAATGGTTTTGTAGAACAGGGAATTTCAGCAGGTTTTGCTTGTCATGCAACCAGATAACAAGCAACACCTGATGTCACTCCCTCATCTACACAGCCATTAAAGGTACAAGAGCCCTCTCCAGTTTTCAATCTGACAGTTCTGGTGTAACAGGAGAGGAGGTTTCTTGACTTTGAGCCCTGCTTTTGGGCTTCATGGAAGCATTTGGCTAACTGAAACAGGTGTGGTTCCCCACATACATGTCTTTAGACTGAGGGATTGTGGGTCTTTTGCCATTTGTCAGCTAATCTGATTTTTGTCTCGGGTCCCATTTTCACTTTCTGGTCACCTGGGTATTCAGCTCATGATGGTGGTGAAAGCCAGACAGGCAGAGTTACCATCCGCGCTCAAGCATTCTTACATATTGGAATCTTAAGATATTTATATGGGGAAATGAGCAGGCTCTTTGGTAATCTATTAAGCTATTTATTTTGTGCAGTCATAGATATGCAAGCATAAACATTTCCCTTAGATAGAAACACAGACATGTCAATGTCTTGGCACTTTGTTTTCATCACAGTACATTACATTGCCTGTAAGACATCATAACATTTATTTATTGTTTGCTGTTGTGTGCCTTCAAGTTGTTTTCAACTTATGGTGACCCTAAGGTGGACCTATCATGTGGTTTAGTTGGCAAGATTTGTTCAGAAGGGGATTGCCTTCTGAGGCTGAGAGAGAATGTGGCATGCCCAAGGTCACCCAGTGGGTTTCCACAGCTGATAGGGGATTTGAACCCTGGTCTCCAGAGTCATAGTCCAGTGATCAAACCATGACACCACGCTGAATCTCCCATGCATTAATTCCATTCCATTCATTCATTACATTTCATGCAGAGAAATAGACAATGACAACAAAAAAGGAAGAGCAATAGACCTCTTCCACAAGATCTGAGAAATCAAAGGGAAATTTAAACCAACAATGGGGATACTCTATAACCAGCAGGAGAACACATTACATGACAGAGTACAAATAAAAAGATGATGGAAACAATATACTAAAGAACTATATAAAAGAGATGAAAGGATGACAGATTCATTCAAGGAAGAACCATTTAGAGATAAAACCAACAAGTTTAGAAAGTGGAGTGGAAACTATACTCTGAGCACTTGGGAGAAATAAATCACCAGGACTAAACTTCTCTCTGCAGCTCTCTAGCATTTTCTATAATAATCTCATAGAAAAACATTATCATCTTAAACAATCTAGCTCAGCCCTTTATCCATTAAGAATACTATATGTTCTGTTGAGGAACAATACCTCTCTAAACAGGCATCTATGAACACACAGGCATTCAAGGATTAATATTTTTGAACATTGTTAAATCTGACAACATCATTTACATATCAATAAGTATTTTAATGGACTCCCAGGATTCAAAGCAACCCAAATAAGCCTGGTCTGTAACATGATTCCCAGTTGAAACTGGGCTATATGATTCCATTTATCTGGTTCAGCAAGGTACTTCCTATGTCTGTACATTAGGAGGGGGACTGTCTTTTTTGTCTGTGCTGTAAAGCACAATGTAAATGTTGTATAAGGAGCAGACAATAATAATAATAAACCCAAGGCTTGCTCAAAAACTTAAACACTACTCTCCCCTCCTTTCAGTGCAGTTTTCTGTTCCCATTTTTCATTTCCCTAAACATCTGAGCCTTGTCCATCCACCTGCCTCTGGCAACCTATGCAGAGATTATTTCTAGAGGACAAAGGTAAGGCTGGAGGAAGCTTCTGTCAGGCGACAGAAAATTTTAAACAGCCACCGTACAAAGCATAACTTGCAGATCCCTTCTTTTGGCAGTATGACAAGGCAAAGAACATCTACCTGGTGGCAAGCAAGAAATCACCGACCTGTCTCACATGGCTGGGAGTGGGAATTGCCTGCTATAGGGTAAGAGACTAACCTCCTTTGACATGGATCGCCATGGCTCATAGGCAGAGCACCTGCTTTGCGTGCAGGAGGTCACGGGTTCTGTCCCTGGTATCTCCAAGGAAAGCTAAGAAAGACAGTTTTGTGAAACACTAGTTGCTGCCAGTCAAAATAAATAGTACAGTAATGTGCTAGTGGCCTGACCACATATAGGGCAGCTTCTGATCCTTTTACATCCTCCCATCTCATGTGGAATACAGGTCGCCCCTTGTATCTGTAGAAGTTTTAAAATTCAGCATGGTAGAAATGTATACAAAATTTAAAAATTACAATATGATGACAATTACATTCTGTGTGCAGCAGTAGCCACCATGCAACGCAATGTGATGACCTTCATACAAAGTGACGTACAGTCGGATCCCTGTATCAGTGGCACCAATCCCTGCGGTTTCAGTTACCCAAGGGACACAAAATAGGGGACATATACCATAGAGTTGTACTGGAAAATGCCTAGAGAAGTATTCTCTTTAGGCATCGCTAGGTCCTCCAACACAACTCTATGATAAGATTGTACAGGATGTCCTTTATTTTAATAAGGTTTGCTATTATCCACGGTTTCACTTATACACAGTAAGTCCAGGAATATTTTCCCTGCAGATACGGGGGGAAGGGGGCGACCTGTACCTGCAAGGATTCTCATCTAGGAAAGGTCATAGCTCTAGGGCAGAACACATCTTTTGCACGCAGAGGATTTTGGAATCCCAGAAGAGGGCCAAGACAGACTGGACTGGACAAAGGGTTAATCGCCTTCCTCACCAGCCCCTTAAGAGAGGCCAAATGACAATGAATGCTGGCAAAGTCCATAAGAGACTGTGGAATTGGGCCACCATCCTTACAGCAATTTTCTCATACTATCAGGACATTACTCCACCAATCTCTATATTGTTGTCAGTAGTCTGACTGCCATGAGTTCTTTAAGGTTTCAGGCAGAAGTACACACACACACCCCCGGTGTGTGTATGTGCCTTCAAGTTGCCTATCGACTTATGGTGACCCCATGAATTCCATAGGGTTTTTAGGGTTTTCTTAGGCAAGGAATACTCAGAGATGGTTTGGCCAGTTCCTTCCTCTGAAATATAGCTGACAGCACCTGGTATTCATTGGCTTGGGATCCTGATTAGCCCCCTTCCTTGTTCCTATATGCCACATTTATGCTTCAGCTTCCTCTTCCCCCAAACTTCAACAGTTAATTTCTAGTAAGAGATGTTGGTATTCAGTCCTAGAATGTGCAAAGTAGGAATGACCAACCAATAAGAGGACCCCTGTGACTGAGCATACCTTTCTCTCATTGCTGGAGCTTTCTAAGACATCCATGATGGGGAGGAAGAGGCTGGGCTGTTAGAGAAGCTGTGAAGTCTTTATTCTGATGTTCATGTTTTTTCATTAGTACATTTATTTCTTCCTCTCCAAAGCTCAAAGAAATGGCGGAGGCAGAAGATGCCCTCTCTGAAGCCAATGCCCTCAACAACAACAATGCCGAAGTATGGGCATATCTGGCTCTAGTGTGCATGCAGGTGAGTTGCCAAAGTCCCTTCTCTCCAGGAACAAGTAGGACCATTTGCTTTTCTTGGTGGAAAAGTGGGGATGTAAGCGCTCAAGGATGTGCACAGCGGAAGCAGGTACTCCTAACCCCCAAACTTCATGTGCTTTTCCTTTCGTTTCTTTGTGTGTTTGAAAGAGCACATCCTCCAAGATTTGAATAGTAAATGGAGTGATTCAAGGATGCTCTCTGTCAAAACAGAAATGCAGAAACATTTCCAAGGTCAAAAAAGTCAACAATATTTCATGCTGCTGTTTTTCAGGGTGGAAGACAACTAGAGGCGGAACAGTCATATAAATATGCTATCAAGGTTTGTCACATCCCCCTCCCCTTTGTGTTCTGCTGCCTTTGTGGAGGAGTGTAACATTTTCACAGAGGGCCAACTAGCAGGTCACATTTTTTTAAAGCCAGGATGGATGAATGAATCTACTCATTTAGGTATGTCCCACCTGTCCATTTCTTGTGAGATGCTCAAGGCAACAACAAAAAGAGAGAGTTATCACAGCATACTTATGCTGCAAAACGATAGGACATTGTAGCCCCTGCATCAGTTTCTTGTAGAATCTATACAGAAGGAGACCTTTCATTGGGATCATAAAATGCTTCACAACACAAAATATACATTTTATTTTATTTTATTTTACTTCTCTTCCATCTTGTGTTTTGTGGCTCTGGACTGAATGGAACACCCTTGATTCTACATACACAAACACTCCTTTGGATATCGAGTATTTTTATATGCATCAATGCACTGGAATTCCTATTGGGCATTTAAAAAATACCCTACCATTCAAACGAATTCAAATTAATTTTCTTATCCTAGTGCAAGTAGGTTAAAATAGTTAAAACTAAAAGTACAAACACATGCAGGGCATAAAATCAACAATAATCAGAAAGCCAGGCATAATGCATTCAAACATTGATGGAGTCATAAGTCTGACAGAACTACAATGTTTTAACTGAGACCAGAACACAGTTGGAGGGGGAGGGGAACAAAGAATTCTCCAGGGACAGGAAGTTACCTGTGTCTTTATCTGCACTTTAGATGGAGGCAGGAACATGCAAAAGAGCCACCCCTGTTGATCACACTAGATGATCATCACCACCCCAACGCAGAATTAGTTTCCTTCAAGCTAAATTATGTATCCTTCTGAAAGCAAGATGCCATTCCTGCAAACTGTGTGATGCAAACACAACACTTCTCTTCTCCAAACTAGTGTTGGGGACACTCTAACACTCTCTTCTCCACCATGCTTGTTGCCAGTTGCCCTGCATGGTTCAAGATAAACAAGAGCAAAAGGTTGAAACAACTGTGGAGAAAACTAATTAAAACTGCAATACTATATTCAGTGACTTGGAAGCAAATTCCATTTAATGCACTATGCACTTTAGCATTCATAGACTAGCACTGTAAATTACCTTGCAAATTGTCTAAGATAAAGTTTTCTTCTACTAAAATCTTTTTTTAAAAGTCTGATTGTATTTAGAAATCAGTATAAAACCAGCTGCTGATTTAAAAAAAAAAACAACAGCACTATACTAGACCCGTGTTGGACTTCACCTTGAGTTATGAATGTTTCCATAATGAAAAGTGAGGCACATTACATATTGAAAATGCTGCTGAATTAAATGTGGCATTTCTGAGTCAGCTGCTGTTGCTTGCTGCTATCTTACCATCCTGACATGGGATGCCATATTTGATCACTTCCACTTGGCAGATTGACCATGAAACTATTTCTACTTGTCTTGCGTGGCCTTGAAGGAGAGATTAGCTGGCCCAGTCTTCCTCCTTGAACCAAAGCATACTTTACAGATCTTTAAATAGTCCCTTGATTCAAACCTCAGTCTCATTGCCTTCCCTGTTCCTTGCAGCTGGACCTGGCCAATCAGGACCTGCTCCAGGAGATCAAACAGGTGCAGCTAGATGTTGGCTTTGGTGATCCGTCCTTCTAAACGCCTCTGTTTTATAGACACCTCCATTGTTTGAAGAAAGGGAAGAACAAAGGTTTTGATCTTGCAAAGTCCGAAGAGGCATCGCATTGCTTGATTCTTGCCCACAATCAGCTTGCTGGTTACATTCCAAGTTCATTGTATAAAGAATATAAAATAAGGCTTCCAGATGGCAGACTTCTCAGCTCCTTCAGCCCAAAAGACTTTTCTCCTGGAAAACACTTTCTTCCTTGGGATGACCCAATGGTCGTAACAAAGATCTAGCTGTGGTCCTTGTGGGCTAGTAGAAATCACAAATGCTGACTGGACAACAAGGCCAAGAAGTGCTGGAGCAGAATGCCCCCCCCATCCCTGAAATTAGAGACCTCGAGATACCCAACATAACTGGAGTTCATTAGGTCTATATCCACCAATTTGGAAAGGAGGGTACAGCTGCACCCATTTGGTGGAAGAGGGTTGGGACTATGGAAGAAATCCGTTTGCTGGCCCTATGTCGTTAGCTTGCATTCTCAGATCTTCATTAGTCTGGAGAATACCACAGCTCAGTGATAAAGGAGCAAAGGCATCATATTGTTTAAAAACAACAACTCTGACATGATTCCAAAATATCTACTGGAGCTGAATAGTTTTTAAATTAAGAATACTGATTTATAAATGGTTTGAGTCATTTTTCTATGGAAAACAACCATAATGTGTAGTCATTGAAAAACTCACAAATGTAGAATGTGATGCAGTGGCTCATGTGTTGTATTTAGATTAGGGAGACAGTGAGTTAAATCCCTGTTTAGCCATGGAGCTCATTTGGCTGGTGATGGGCCAGGCGGTCATTCACCATCTCTTCTAAATCAACCTTGCACGGTTGTTGTGAGGATAAAGTTGGTGGACATTTGTGCTCCACTCAACTTGTCAGTGATGGGATAAAAACATGACAGATAAATGTGTTGTGAATTAGTGCAGATAAAGAATAGCAGCAGTATGAAAGTGAACTCCAGAAGCGCCAGCCTTCTAAAGATTGCCCTAAATAAAATCTTTTTTTTTACATAGCAGAGGAATGCTTGACGTGGCAAAGCCTATGAAGTATCTCTAGAGCAAGGAGTTACACAATACAATTGGTACCACAACTGCAAAGCTCTGTGTCTTTGCAGATCTCACTTTGGTTGGTTCAGAGAAAAAAAAGCGGGTGCTCTCACCTGTCTTGAGAATGGGGAAACACAATTGCAGAAAAGTGTCCCACACCAAGACTGCAATCCGCCAACCCTCACAGCATAGTGTAAATATCCACATGTGGAAATACACTATGCTAGCACGACACATGCCCCCAAGCATAATAGCAACATTGCAGAACAGGTCTTATGACTGTGTGCATTGCACATGCGCAACCTCGGTGCACCACAGTGTTCAGCTGGAGGGCACAACGGACAACTGCAATATACAACGTTGCTATATGAGCAACTCTGCTTTTGCTGCTGTCAGAATATGCTTGTCGCATTGGGACAAATAACTTGCTATGCATGCATAGTGCTACTTATGCATTTGTATGTCACTAACATATTTTAACTAATGTGCTGTTTTTACTGCCTCTTTTTCAGGGTATTTTTCTTCCCAGAACTTTAATTTAATTATAATGTGAGAAGGTAAAAGGCACAATACTTTTCCTGGCCTCCAGTGTGGCATTAGCTTGTGAGCTAGGGAGTTTGCTGTTGTTTCAGACACTAGAATCAAAGGGTTCCAATTAGAAGAAAAGAGATTGTTACTAAATGTGAAGAAGAACCGGGAGCTGCAGTACAGTAGGACCCCCTCATCCACTGGGGATTGGTTGGGGGGGTGGTACCAAAAACCGTGGATAATAGCGAACACCATTGAAAATAATGGGACTTCCGGTTTAAAACACCATAGAGTTGCCTCGGAGGACCTAGAAAATGGCTAGAGAGGACACATTTTCTAGGAAGACTATGGGAGCTGTGCTGTTTTATGTCCCGTGGATAACTGAATCAGAATACTGTGGATTGATGCAGGATCCCATTTAGATAGGTAGGATTCCCAGCGAATTCCATGAGGGTTACTTTTCCCGTTTAGACCAGGGCTACTTAAACTGTGGGTCACGCCCCCATATCCAAATTTCACTCAGAATGGTTCTACTTTTACTAATCACAGAATACAGTAAGACCCTGTATCCACTGATTCATTATCCACTGATTCCATTATCCACAGGACACAAAACAGCACACCTACCGTAGAGTCTTATTAGAAAATGCTTCCTCTCTAGCCATTTTCTAGGTCCTCCAAGGCAACTCTATGGTATCTTAAACCGGAAATCCCATTATTTTTAATGGCGTTCGCTATTACCCACGGTTTTTGGTATCCACGTCCCCCCAGAACCAGTCCCTAGCGGATATGGGGGTCCTACTGTAGTGAGTTTGCCCTTGCAAAACACCCACCGCCTTAATCTAGCTGGACAGCTACTGGGAGAGAGATGGAGAGAGAGAGGAAAAGCCTGCCTGGTAGGTCCTCCAAGGCAACTCTATGGTATCTTAAACCGGAAATCCCATTATTTTCAATGGCGTTCGCTATTATCCACGGTTTTTGGTACCCACGCCCCCTCCAGAACCATCCCCAGCGGATAAGGGGGTCCTACTGTAGTGAATTTGCCCTTGCAAAACACCCACCGCCCCTATCTAGCTGGACAGCTACTGGGAGAGAGAGAGATGGAGAGAGGCAGGAGTGGGGAAGTCTGCCTGACTCCACACGGCCAATAGGTGGCGCTCTTCCTCCGCCCTCTTATAGCCTCCTCGGTTCGTTTTGTTTCACCCGCCAGGCACTAGGTGGCGCTGTGGGTTCTTGAGACCGCTCTGCTCGGTAAGCTCTGCGGTGACCGGAAGCGGAAGTGTCAGAGGCAAGGAGGGAAGAAGGGGCTGCAGTGCTGGGCAGAGAAGGTGGGGAGCCTCAATTGGGACCCCTGGAGCCGCAGCCATGAGGCGGGATGTGCGTATCCTCCTGCTGGGGGAAGGTGAGTGAGTGAGGGGCTCCCCTGTAGCTGGGCTGGAGGAGCTGTGAGGGGAGGCAGGAGCAGCAGCCACGGGGGCTTCGAAACCCACCCCACATACACACACACACACACACACACCTTCTCAGTCAGGCCTGGAGGGGGAGGTCAGAGCTCAGGGGGGGGTAAATTATTTTTTTGGGGGGGGAAGGCTGAGAAATCTGGGGTGGAAATAAAGTTGGAGAGTATGGGTAAGCCAGAGCTTGAGAAAAAAATACTATTATTTTATTTATTTTATTCTATAATTTGCTTATTTATTTATTCACACCCTCCCAGGCCTGGAGGGGGAGGTCAGAGCTCAGGGGGTTAAATTATTATTATTATTTTTGTGGGGGAAGGCTGAGAAATCTTGGGGGGGAATAAATTTGGAGAGTATGGGCAAGCCAGAGCTTGAGGAAAAAAGACTTTTTAAAATTTATTTTAGTCTATAATTTGTTTGTTTATTTATTCACACCCTCTCAGGCCTGGAGGGGGAGGTCAGAGGTCAGGGGGGTTAAATTATTTTATGGGGGGAGACTGAGAAATCTTGGGGGGGGAATAAAGTTGGAGAGTATGGATAAGACAGAGCTTGAGAAAAAAATACTATTATTTTATTTATTTTATTCTATAATTTATTTGTTTATTTATTCACACCCTCTCAGGCCTGGAGGGGGAGGTCAGAGGTCATGGGGGGTTAAATTATTTTTGTGGGGGAGGCTGAGAAATCTTGCACGTGGGGAATAAAGTTGGAGAGTATGGGCAAGCCAGAGCTTGAGAAAAAAAATACTTTTCTTATATTTATTTTATTCTATAATTGGTTTATTTATTCACACCCTCTCAGGCCTGGAGGGGGAGGTCAGAGGTCAGGGGGGTTAAATTATTTTTTGGGGGGAAGGCTGAGAAATCTGTGGGGGGGATAAAGTTGGAGAGTATGGGCAAGCCAGAGCTTGAGAAAAAAAATACTTTTATTTTATTTATTTTATTCTATAATTTATTTGTTTATTTATTCACACCCTCTCAGGCCTGGAGGGGGAGGGGTTAAATTATTTTTTGGGTGGGGAGGCTGAGAAATCTTGGGGGGGGAAATAAAGTTGGAGAATATGGGTAGGCCAGAGCTCAAGAAAAAAAAAACACTTTATTTTATTTTATTTATTTAGAGCAGAGTTTCTCAACCAGGCTTCCCAGAGGTTGCTAGGGGTTCCTCAACATACTAGCTATGTGTGCTTGCCTCCAAGGCAAGGTAAAACAGCAGCTTCCTCAAGAATCCCTTACTGAACAAAATGAGAAACAGTACTCCCGTTGAGGCTCCCTACATGCTTTAAAGGCACCAGATTGTGTCTGATCTTGGAAGCTAAGCAGGGTCATCCCTGTTTAGTACTTGGATGGGAGACCACCAACAAATATCAGGTGCTGTAGGCTATATTTCAGAGAAAGGAACTGGCAGAACCACCTCTGAGTATTTCTTTTGCCTAAGAAAATGCCATGAAATTCATGGGGGTGCCATAAGTCGACAGGTGACTTGAAGACACATATGTGCCTGGTGAAGTCAGACCAAAGCAAACTTGAAAGCATGTAAAAATAAATAACCCGAAGAACTCCGTGGTTCAGGGTGGGCACTGTGGCCCTTCAGAACGTGTTGTGAGTAGCACTGTCCTTGTTGTTGAGGCTGAGATGAGCCCTGGTGGTTAGTGATTTTCATTTGTGACTTGATTGATTTATGGCAAACAGCTTTTGAAAGTCTCCTCAGTTGCAGGACTCATCTGCTATGTATTGTGTGTATTTGTGAGAGAGCAATATTAAGGTCTCAGGTATAAAGCAGGTATACAGTTGTGGGAGTGAAATAGGATCCAGAAAGATGTAAATCATATCCTTTGTCCTAAATTTTCAAAGAGCTGGGCAAGGTGATACAGGTCTTTCAGATCTTTACTGTGGTCAGTTAGTGTTGATGTGTGAGAGCAAGAGTTTTTTATTTATTTAAAAGGAAGGTTATCTCATGGATCTCTCCCCCAGGATGGGACTGTACAAAAGTCATACTCCACTTAGGGAACTAGGCTTAGAAACTGTCCACCTAACATATGGAAATCACGTGCTTTCCTGACTTGTGACCCCCAAAATCCCTTGGTGGAATCTCTACCACCAACTCAGTAGTTGCTCTTAAGGAAGTTCTTCTTTTCTTAACCTAGATATGGTAGTACCAGTCTACTGTTGTAAGGATTTTTTTTACACAATGTGAAGGTCTTTAGCATTCATACTGTGCATGTTCAGTGTCCAAATACTGCTATTATCTATCTTCCATCTGTGTGGAAATGCTGTAGTTCAGCAAACAACTGTGTGATTTTGCTGTGTTGCCCTTTCTCCTTTCAGGGTCTTTAAGGAGGCTTTTGCCCATTTCCACTCACAGAAATCTCTTATATGAAATCCAAAGACCGCATTGATCTGGACGAAATACCCTCAATGGTTTCCTAGTTTCTGAAGTTGACAGTCTTTATGAACTCTATATAAAGCTGAACCTTCACTCAGCTCACAGCTTATAGAGGATTTGTCTGTCGCTGAACAGAATTATATCTAAAATTAGGCACATCTTTCCAAAGGGCAAGGCCCTTTGACCAGCAGGGTTTCCCTCTGGCTTGCTGTCTTGGGGATGGGGAGCTAAATAGCTCCTTCCCTCTAGGGCAGGGCTGAGGAATGTGTGGACTTCCAGAAAGGTGTATTCCCATCTAACGAAAGCAAAATTGCACAGTGCAAAGAACTGTATGAAAAACTTGTTTGATCAGTATAATTTAGATTGTAGAACTGAATCTGTTAAGATATGCAAGGATGAACTGCATCCAAGAGTATTAAAAGAGCTGGCAAATATAATCTCAGAGCCATTGGCAATAATATTTGAGAACTCCTGGAGAACAGGAGAAGTCCCAGCAGACTGGAGGAGGGCAAACGTAGTTCCCATCTTCAAAAAGGGGGAAAAAGAGGATCCCAACAATTATCGTCCAGTTAGTCTGACATCAATACCAGGGAAGATTCTAGAGCAGATCATTAAACAGAGAGTCTGTGAACATTTAGAAGGCAATGCCATAATCACAAAAAGTCAACATGGGTTTCAGAGAAACAAGTCATGCCAGACTAATCTGATCTCTTTTTTTGATAAAGTTACCAGCTTGCTAGATGAAGGGAATGCTGTGGACATCACATACCTTGATTTCAGTAAGGCCTTTGACAAGGTTCCCCATGACATTCTTGCAAACAAGCTTGTAAAATGTGGGCTAGACAAGTTAACTGTTCAATGGATTTGTAATTGGTTGACCGGCCGAACCCAAAGGGTGCTCAGCAGTGGCTCCTCTTCGTCTTGGAAAGATGTGACCAGTGGGGTGCCACAGGGTTCTGTCCTGGGCCCAGTGCTATTCAACATCTTTATCAATGACTTGGATGAGGGAATTAGGGGCATACTTATTAAATTTGCAGATGACACTAAATTAGGAGGAGTAGCTAATACCCTAGAGGACAGGATCAAAATTCAGAATGACCTGGATAGACTGGAGAGCTGGGCCAAAGCTAACAAAATGAAATTCAATACGGAGAAATGTAAAGTACTGCATTTAGGGCGGAAAAATGAAATGCATAAATATAGGATGGGAGAGACCTGGCTGAATGAGACTACGTGCGAAAGGGATCTAGGAGTCCTAGTAGACCACAAGTTGAACATGAGCCAACAGTGTGATGCGGCAGCTAAAAAGGCCAATGCGATTTTGGGCTGTATCAATAAAAGTATAGTATCTAGATCAAGGGAAGTAATAGTGCCACTCTATTCTGCCTTGGTCAGACCTCACTTAGAATACTGTGTCCAGTTCTGGGCACCACAATTCAGAAAGGATATTGACAAATTGGAGCGTGTCCAGAGAAGGGCAACTAAAATGGTGAAAGGTCTGGAAACGATGCCTTATGAGGAGAGACTTAGGGAGCTGGGTATGTTTAGCCTGGAAAAAAGACGGTTAAGAGGCGATATGATAGCCCTGTTTAAGTATTTGAAGGAATGTCACGCTGAGGATGGAGCAAGCTTGTTTTCTGCTGCTCCAGAGACTGGAACACGGAGCAATGGATGCAAGCTCCAGGAACAGAGATTCCACCTCAACATGAGGAGGAACTTTTTGACAGTAAGAGCTGTTCGGCAGTGGAACACACTCCCTCGGAGCGTGGTGGGGTCTCCTTCCTTGGAGATCTTTAAACGGAGGCTGGATGGCCATCTGTCGGGGATGCTTTGATCAAGATTTCCTGCATGGCAGGGGGGTTGGACTGGATGGCCCTCGTGGTCTCTTCCAACTCTGCAATTCTATGATTCCATGATGAGCAACCTGGTGCTTCTTTAGGTGTTTTGGATGATGACTGCACCATTATCCATTGGCCAGGGAATGTATGAATTGTTTGTTATCCACAGCATCTGGAGGGAACCAGCTTGACTACCTCATGCTATGGAGTACATCCTTTATCCACAAAGCTCTAGGGTTTCTCACAGTTATGGTTTTCATATAGTAATTACTTTAGCCTGAGGTTCATCACCTCCTTATGTTTGGCCCTGGCATCTAATAATAAAAGATATACATTGGGTCCTCTGGATCTGCGAGCTGCAGATCCGTGAATTCAGCCAACCATGGATTGTCATACCCCATGTTATTAAATGGTGGCAGCATGAACACAGACATGTTGGAGCATGCACGTTCATGTTGCCGCCATTTAATAATGTGGGATGCAATCATCTGTGGGTTTGGGTATCTACATGGGGTCTGGGAATCAAACCTCTGCAGATTTGAAGGGCCCACTGTACTGCCTCTAACCACAGTACTGCCTCTGTAAGAGCGGATCCACACTGCACAATCCAGTTTGAACTGGATTATTTGTCATGGCTCCTTCCTATGGAATCCTGGGATTTGTAGTTTGGTGAGGCACTAGCACACCTTGGCAGAGAAGGCTAAAGACCTTGTAAAATTATGGATCCCAGAAAAATCTTCTGTCTGCCATTGATGGAACTATCTCTTGTGAATTAATCTGGTTTGTCTGTCCTAGCCTCTCCACATATAGTCAAGGTTTTCTCTGTAACAATGAGAATTGTAACACTGACATTTAATAATTGGAATCTGTGCTTTCATCCCTGTTGAGCAGTTTTAAAAAGGGCTCATTTGTCCTTTAAAACAATCCTCACACTTCCCACCACGTAGAAAGAGTGAGAGGAAGGTGGAACATCTCTTTCGCGTGTATTTCAGCAAGGCTCATTTTGCATCACTGTGTTAAGGGACAACGCGGCATATAAAGCAAAATGGCTATCCACTACCCCACGGTAGTGGAAGAGGTGAAGAAGCAGGAGCTCTCGTCCCTTAGCTGCCTCTTGCTCACCTCCATCCTTCCTGAAATTCACCATGTCTCAGCAGTGCTGGTTGCTGCCACCAACTTTCTGTAATATAGTTTAAAACAAGATGTCTTTTTTTCCTACCATGCTGGCTGCAGACAACCTTTTCAAATATTCATAACCTTTAAAACACACACACACACACACACACACACACAGAGCCAAATGCCTCCTCTTTGCAGAGAGCTATTGCTATTCCAAATTTTGGCCTGAGGTGCCTTGTATTATTAATTATCTGAGTTTCACTAAAGAGCCATGTGTATATAAGAAGCAATATACTGAGCGTGTTGTGGATATACACCTCAACCAGAATGCTTTTAACTCTCTTTCTCTTTCTGTGGTTCCCCCCGCCCACTCACTTCTTTGTTCAAGAAGGGCTGGCTTCATTTTGGGAAAGAGGTGGAAGGTGATTTCCCCCAACCCACCTCAGTTGCCTTCACTTATATTCTACTAGTGATACAGCTTGGCTCTCCTAAGTGAATATTGGGAGTATTTTGCCTACTTTTAAGCTTCAGCATGTGGGTGACTCAGACTGCAGTCTTATCAACCAACCCAGCCATATAGCTTGCCAGCCTGTTCACCCAGGCCGTGCACTTGCTCAAGGGTACAATTTTCCTTTTAATTCTCTCCTGTTTCTTAGTTGGTAGATGGGTTCTTCAACTCTTCTTCCTCATTTTTCTCTATCTCTCCAAGCTTGCACAAGGTTTTCTCTTTTAACTCTGGTCCCTTTCACACTATGCAATTACAGCACTTCAGTAGCACTTTGCCATCCTGAGGCTGAGAGAGTATGGCTTGCTCAAAGTCAATCAGTTGGTTTCCAGGGCCAAGTGAGGATTTGAACCCTGATCTCCCAGTGCCTTAGCCCAGTACTCAAGCCACCACAGGTTGAGTCTCTCTTATCTGAAATTCTGAAATCTGAAATATTCCTAAATCCAAAATTGTCTACTAGGGTGGCTGAAATAGTGACACCTTTGCCTTCTGATGGTTCAGTGTACACAAACTTTGTTTCATTCACAAAATTATTAAAAATACTGTGTATCAAAGTACCTTCAGGCTCTGTGCATAAGGTGTATATGAAACATAAATGAATTTTGTGTTTAGACTTAGGTCCCATCTTCAGGATATCTCGTTATGTATATGCAAGTATTCCAAAATCCAAAATATGGAACATTTCTGATCCCAAGCATTTCAGATAAGGGATACTCAACCTGTATAGCATGCTGGCTCTCTTTCCTATATAGCCATAAAGCTCATTGGATGGCCTTGGGCAAGAGCAGACTCCTGGGCAGGGTTGTTGTGAGGACAAAACGTTAGCTGCTGGTACACTTCTTTCCTTATCTCCACACAGCCCCTGTGATCATCTTGTTTCTTCTTCCTTTCTCTGTCTCTCACAGCCCAAGTTGGAAAAACCTCCTTGATCATGGCCCTGGTGGGCGAAGAGTTCCCTGAAGAGGTGAGCGGAAGGTGGTTCTTGTCATGAGAACATTCAGTGTAGAATAATTGAGATTCTGACAGCTTTCTGCAGTCCAGAAAAGTAAAATTTTCAAGCACTCATCCTCTCACTGCCTTGTTTATGAGATTTGCAGGCACATTTGACTGCTGGTTACCACTGGAGACAGGATGCTGGGTTAAATGGACTTTTGGCCTGATCCTCTGCTGTTCCAATGTGCTCCAACTACTTTCTCTCTATCTTTCCTAATATCACAACTGCATGCATGAGGTTCTTCCAGAGAAGCTTTGTGTATCTATGTGACACTTCTAGTCAGTGGCCATCTGTTCCCATGGTTTCTGCAACAACTATTCCTGCCATTTGCCTGAAAGCTTCAGCAGTTGGCCAAATAACATACACACACTTCCCAAGATGCTGGAAAGGGCCACTTTAATTCCTCCGAAAGGCTGTATTTCCCCTCTGCCTGCCTCTTCCAGAACTGGAGCCTCTGATCTGCAGCAAGCAGATGGTGTTGAAGCCGGTCCCCCCAATTTGACCCCTGTGACCCTTGCACAGTCAGTGCAGTAAGTCCCCTAATCAGGCCTCGGGATCATTCTAAGTACCTTTCCCTGCTTTGGGCCCAGGCAAGCAGCTTAATGTTTTCTCTCCCCCTTCCTGCCCCCCAGCCCTCTGCTAGGACTCTTTCCTCGGTCAGTGGAACAGGTCACGATTTGTAGAGACTTAGGGGACTGCAGAAGTGCTTAAGAGGGGATCGGCAGGCCAGAAGGTCTCCAGTGGGATGTCATGTGGATGGCAGAGAGATTGCATTTCACACTTTTGCAATTGCAATCAAGGAGCATGACATTAGGAGTTGACTCTGCAAGTCTTTGCTTTCATTCAGTTTACACATACAAAAGAGATTCTGGCTCTAAATTTGGGTTCATGGGACCATGGGGTGCCCCTTGATGAGACCTGGAGACCTGCTTACCCTTCCCAGCATTGCCCAGCCCCATCAGGGCAGAGCAGAGGGAGATGGGAAGCAGGGCCTCTGCAGCTGCCCCGCTGAAAAACCCACATTGTCAAACTCATCCTTTCCATCAGCCATTTCCATTCTGTGTGGCCATCTTATGAATGACTGTTTAAGAACTGGTGTCTAAATTTGGTAACACCCCCCACCCACCGCATCCCTTTTCCTTTTTGTGTCAAGCCTTAAGGTTGTAGGTCTGCTGGCAGGGATTGTGGTGTTGCTGTTGCATGCCTTCAACTTGATTCTGACCTATGGTGACTGTATGCTATGGCTCCCACCCAACCCCTGCATGCATCTGTTTCCTTACTGTGTGTCTTTCACCCCTCCAGGTGCCTCCTCGTGCAGAAGAAATCACAATCCCAGCAGACGTCACCCCTGAGAAAGTTCCCACTCACATTGTGGACTACTCAGGTAGGTAGTCCAGTTGCCCTCATTCCATTTTAGTTTTCCTCTTATACCCAGGCAACATTTTTACGAAAGGAGTAGATCTTCCTGCATATAGACAATGTGCCCATGAGAGTAGGGACTTGGCGTGGCATCCATTTTGAGCTGGTTTAAAATGGGAAGCTTTTAAAACAGGTGAGAACATCTTTTAAAAAATCTCTTGCAGCTCACAGAATCTGAAATCGGAATTCTGCCCCCTCATTCATTCTACATTGTATAGGTAGATTGCCTTAATGCTCTTGAAAGTTTCATACCTATATAGGATTAGAAGAGATTTAACAAAACATAAAGTTCTTTAAGAGTTGGTGTATCACAATTACTATACCTCGAAGAAGCTCAAAGAGTGGTCTGTATGGAGATTGCCTCCATTTTATCTTTTGTTTTATCTTTATCTTCCCTGTGAGATACTGAGATGGTGATTGGCCCAAAGCCAGTCAGTAAACTTCATGGCTCACTGAGGATTGGAACTTAGTTCTCTCTAATCAAATCTAATCTTAATTACTGCACAACACTGTCTCTCAAAAACCCAAATTGAGAGATGGAAATCCACAGTTACTTCCCAGTACAGCCATAATAAATTGATATATAGATCAGAATGGAAATTATTCAGCCACATCATGAGAAGGCATGACTCACTAGAAAAGACAATGATGCTTGGAAAGGTGGAGGGTGGTAGAACGAGAGGAAGGGCCTGGTGGTGCAGTGGTTAAATGCCAGTACTGCAAGCCACCACGTTGCAAGTTCAATTCCAGCAGGCTCCAAGGTTCACTCAGTCTTCCATCATTTAGTAGGTCAGTAAATTGAGTACCCGGCTTGTGGGGGCAATTAGCTAACACACATTGGAAACTGTTTAATGCAGTGTAGATGTGTAAATAGCTATTGCTTAAAACAATTTGTAAGCCGCTCTGATAGCCTTGTGGCTGAAGAGCGGGGTATAAATAAATAAATAAATAAATAAATAAATAAAAAATACCAAATGGATAGACTCAATCAAGGAGGCCATGGCCCTTAGCCTACAGGACCTGAGCTGAGCAATTCTATGATTCTATGATTCTATGACAGGGGATCTTGGAGGTGTCTCATTCATGGTGTCGCCATGAGTCAAAGTCGACTCAAAGGCAGTTAACAACAACAACAGCCATGAAACTGATGGTTGGCTTAAGGGAAGCTCCTCAGTCTCTCTCTCAGTAGCCATGCATCCTGTTCCCAAAACAAAGCTAATGCTGTTGGCCTATATTACTGGCAAAGTGACACAGATTTGGGTCTCACAAATTGCCAGCATAGAAATTGACATGGGGCACAAATATTCACAATCTGGGAACCTGAGTGCTCATTTAAAACTAAACAAGTTTCTAAAGGCTTCAGAGTTTCCTGACTAAATCTCAAGCAAGAGGGGAAGCTAAGTAGGTTCCCCAGGGATCGTGGGAGAGAGGGTTGCTCACTTTCCCTACACAAACCCTTTGCCCTACCCTGACTAGGAGAGGAAGGACAGACGAAGTAAAATTAGCAAGTGCCCTTTTGCTTAAGTTACATAATGTGTTCAGGCAGCAGAATACAGCTTTTCTGGTCACTGCATGAGGATTAATTTGGTGCCTGAGCAGAGAAGAGAAAGCATGTATGTAATCCACTGTCCTCCTTTGGGTGCCGCTACCTCTTGAACCTGGTCTGTCCAGATGGTGGTAGCTGCTGGGAGTTCTTCCTTTGTTTCTGTAGTCCTGGAAGAATGCTATTTCAGGCAAGGAATTGAAGAAGAAAGGCGCCCCTCCCCCAGAACTTGCTCTTTCTGTGGCCAATGGATGTGGCCAGGCTGGTCTCGATCTTTCCTTGATTGATCGATTGAGATTGATTGAATTATACCCCTCCTTTCTCCTGTGTTGGGAACCAAGGTGGCTTGTTGATCATAGAATCATAAAGTTGGAAGAAACCCTGAGGGCCATCCAGTCCAACCCCCTGCCATGTAGGAGGAATACACAAAGCACTCCTCAAAGATGGCCATCCAGCCTCTGTTTAAAAACCTCCAAAGACAGAGACAGACACTATTCTCCGAGGCAGTGTATTCCACTGTCAAACAGCTTTTACCATCAGGAAGTTTTTCGTAATGTTTAGGTGGAATGTCTTTGATGTTGATGATGTTCTTCCCGGGAGGGCAGGAAGACAACCATATTGTGCAAATGAGTGGCCCTTAATCTTTTGTCCTCTGGCAGGTGCCACAATGTCATTTCCTCATGCTTTGCTAATCCAAATATGACTGTGTTTCTATAGTTCCATGTGTTTCCATAGATTCCCCTGCCTTGTAAGATGGCTTTACTGTGGTAATATATCTGAACCATGTCGGATATTTGAATGTATTTTATAAATAAAAGAATTTCCTCTTACCCCCACCCTCCTCTTTATTACAACACTACTATTTTTCTTCAACCACATGCTATGAAGTGGAACGTCCTACCACTTAAACATCCCCAGTAGATAATCCCCCTATTTTATCTTGGGGATCTTTAAAGAAGGAGATTTCCCAATCTACTTAAGCAGCTTATTCCACCGGCAAAACACTCCTGCAATTATAAAATTCTTGCTTAAACTTTTAAGTCTACCCCTTATAACTTAAAAGCATTGCTGTTTGTGCTAAATAATGAGACAGGTTTGGAGGTTGGGCCAGATCTCCTTACCTCCAGAGCAAACTCAGCACCATTCTGATTTCTGAACAGTTAAGGAAAGGTGAGAAAGAGCAGTCTTTCCCCAAGCTGTCTGGAGATTCTCTAGCTGAGCCTAGATTTGAACCCAGGTTTCCCATGCCTTGGCTCACAGAAATCTTGATTATTATTTTTTGTTTCATCCCAAGGTTATGCTTTGAACAGTCTGTTGTGGTGTGTGAGGGACCAAGATGCCAAAATGTACAAACCTTTTCTTGTCCTTTCAGAGGCAGAGCAGACGGAAGAGGAACTCCAAGAGGAGATTGCCAAGGTGAGCAAGGAAAGCATGTGGGGGGGGTCACACAGCTCCAACATCCCCCCATGCCTCCCCACACACACACACACACACATGCTGAGTTCTGAATTTTGCTCTTAAAGCTCAGCTGGAACAGCAGACCACCCTCCGAGGGAGGGCATCTTCGGATTAACATTATCAGTTTTGTTGAAAGTTTGCTTAATCCGTTGCTTGCTTGTAAGCCGCTGGATGTGGTTTAACCTAGTGGGTTAAATCAGACCCCGACAAAGAGGGAGGGAGGGAGGGAAGGAAGGAAGGAAGGATGGGGGAAGGGGGTGGTTTGTATTGTTACGGTAGTACTTTGCTGCTGCTTTCTTTGTATTGGGAGAAGCTCAGCATCTCCTTCTCTGCTGTCTGGAGCAGAGCTTGGAAAGTGTGCTGCTTTTGGGGGGGAGTGGGAAGACTACAGCTTCCAGAATCTCCCTTCCAATGTGGCCACTGACCATGCAGGCTGGGTATTCTGGGATCTGTAGTAAAAGGAATTGTGTCCATGCTCTGCCTGGCACACTGGTCTGTGTGTCTCATTCTGCCTTGGAGAAGGTGGGCTACAGTCAAACCAGTAAATAAAGAAATTGAAGATTGGCGTTCCACTTTGAGCCCTAAACTCCATCTTGGAGTGCATAAGCAGACCTGGCCCCAGGTGAGCTCCGGTGGGCCACCTCACACTTACCTGGCAGAGCTCTATCCAAGGATATGAGCAGCACTGAATGACTGCATCTTGCTACTACCATTAGAATTTCTCACAACACCCGTGGAAAGACTGTTGTGGAATTAACACAGCCACTGAACCCAGGTTCCCAATGCTCGTGCCGGACCACCATTTCATTTTCTTGTAGAGGGACCTAGGGCTGGTTGGGGTAGCTGCTCTAGGATGCCGGCTGGGATGCCAGTCCTGGATGAGTCTGGTTTTTCCCTCCTTTGGAAGGCCAGCAAAAGGAGTACAGCCTGTCAAGAATGGGTTTTGATTTTTGTGCCTACATTACCTGTTGAGTTACAGTCTCTGTTGAACTGAGGTAACTACATGGACCCTGTGGAGCTACAGAGCCAATTATAGGGAGCTGTGTTAAAACAACTCCAATGGCTACCAGTTCATTTCCAGGCATAATTCAAAGTGCTGGTCTTGACCTATAAAGCCCTACACGGCATAGATCCAGGCTCTCAGAAAGATCGTACCTCCCGCTACGAACCTGCGAGGGTTTTAAGATATGCAGGGGAAGGCTTTTCGTTAGTCCTACCACTATCACAGGCTCACTTAGCGAGGACACGAAAGAGACCCTTCTCTGTGACTACTCACACCCTCTGGAATGCCCTCCCACAGGAAGCTAGGCTGGCCCCCTCCCTGTTTTCATTTCACCGGTAGGCAAAGACATTCTTGTTTAAGCAGGCCTTTGACATATAATTGTGGCTTTTATCGGGGTGTGTTTTATGTCGTTTTTATCTGTTTTTTACTTTGTATGTTTTAATTGAGATTTTAATTGTTCTGTGAGCTGCCTTGGGTCTCACTTTGGGAGAAAGGCAGTATAGAAATTGCACAGTTAATTAATTAATTAATTAATGTACACTACAGGGGACTTGTGGGTCCCTTGTGCCTTTTTACAAGTGTTTGATAGGTAGCAAATGGTCCCAAGTTCTGCTTCCCAAGATCTGCTCAAGCAGAGATGTCAAGGATTTGGCTTGGTAAACAGGTGCTCTAACACAGTGCGGGAGAGCCTCCTTCACCTCCTCATCCCCAGTGATTGTGTCTCCATATGAGGCTTAGCACAGCCTTGCCAAATCCCATCTAAAACCTTGTATGTTTGGGAGATTAAATGATAAGCCCACTTCCCAAAGGGATGGGGGTCCCACCATCTGCCTTGCTGTCGGCACCATCGTAGCTGAAGCGATGGGCGAAGTTGAGTAGGGTGCCGAGCGTAGGCAGTGAAGCAAGGAGAGGCCCTGATAGAGTAGTGAAGGGGAGAGGTTAGAGCTTTCCCTCTTAAAAAGAAAGACCCCTTCTTGACCCTCTGAAATCTGAAATTGCAGTCTGGTGACTTTCAAGCTATCAGGATATACCTGGAGTTTACTGACTCCTGCATGTGAGCTGATTGTGTTTCAGGGGGCAATGGGAAAAGGCAGAATATTCAAACAGGCAACCCTCTCTGCAGCCTGAAAACTAGCATGTCATGGAGATGGAGTCTGGCTTATGTCTGACATTCTAGCTTTCTAGGTGTGAAGTTCACAGGAAGCTCCCTTACTCCGATTCAAACCATTTGTCCATCTATTCCAGGGGTGAGGAAAGTGCAGCCCCCTCAAGGCCATTTTTGTAGTACCCAAAAGCAACCCAAATTTTTTGTCGGGAGGAGGGTGGGAGAATTATAATTTTTTAATGAGATTGTCCTCCTGGACCCAAAGAGGGCATAAAGGACAAGACCCCAAGAAGGCATAAGGGACAGTTTCAACATTTTTGTTTTTTGCTTTTGCTCCCCGGGGCTGCTTTAGGCCATCTTACAAAAACAAAAATGACTGGACTATACTGACTGACAACAGCTTTCTGGAATTTCAGCCAGGGATTTTTTTGTATCCTCTGCTGCTTTTTCTCCACTAAAGATGCCAGTGATTAAATGTGAGACTTCTTCTGCTCTCCTGGGCTCCCAACTCATGTAAAATCCAATCTGGCAGAATTAGTTTCAACATTCTACTTTCAGCACTCTTAAATCTTGGAATCTCAGCGTGTGTAATATGGAAGAATGAGCAGGCTCTCTCTTTTAGTAATCTTCTCTTGTAGTGATAATTCAGGCTTGATTCGCTCTAAGATGCATTTGTCTTTTTAGCTGTGCATGGAATCCATAGGACTCAATTTGTTATTGAAGAAAAGACCTAGTTACTTCCACACTTTGGTATCAACTATATTGTACTGTCCAAGTGATTCACCTACTTGCCCTTAACTAGCAGTGAAGTTATTAAGCCTGGTAGGAAAACAAGAGCTTTTGGCAACAAATTTAATCAGTATCACAATAGGACCAAAGCCAGAAAGGGACCAGTCCTCCCCTCGCAAAAAGCTGAAGCAGCAAAATTGGAAGTGTAGTTTCTTTGTTTTCATTTGCTCAGATGTTTTTATTGGTTTTCTGTTCTTACTAGTATCTCAACAAACATCAAATCAATCATCAAACCAAACCAGGAGCCCTGGTGGCGGAGTGGTTGAATGTCTGTACTGCAGCCACAACATTGTGAGTTTGATCTTGCAGGGCTCCAGGTTGACTCAGCCTTCCATCCTTCCGTAGGTCGTAAAAAGAGTACCCAGCTTGTTGGGGGCAATTAGCTAACACACTGTAAACCGCTTAGAGAGTGCTTTGCACTATGAAGCAGTATAGAAATTTAAGTGCTATTGCTAAACCAGTGCTACGCCCAAGTGGTGGTCCATGAACTGGTGCCAGTCCATGAGCCAGTTGCTGCTGGCCCTGGCAAGTTTCCATGATGTTTTATCTATGTATTTATTTGTTTCATATATATGCTACCTTTCTCCCGGAGTGGAGAAATGGGACTTGCAAACCTCGCCATGTGTTCGCAGTCGCTCTCAGTCTCATGAGGCTGGCAGATGTGAGGCGAGACTTTTAAGTTCCTATTAAAAATGGCATAGGGCAACAATGAAAGCAATGGCAAATAATCTGCAAATAATCAAATCGGTGAAAGTTAAACACACGAACGTGGATGGACGATTGTACTGGTGTCTAGCACACTGCTCAGGGGAGGCCTGTCCTCCACATCAGATCGCTTTAGTTGCTCTGATCTGAACCATTGCAGTAAAATTACCCATCTTGGTTTCTGTATGTTGCTAACAGCCCTGTATTCCTTTGCTCTCTTGCAGGCGAACGTGGTCTGCATGGTGTATGACGTCACAGAGGAGTCCACCATTGACAAGGTAGATGCTGGCATGGACCTTTGTACATGTTGCTTCTCATTCTCCATAATATGGCCGACGTGGTGCTGTCCAATACTCTCTTCCTCATGACCCATGTCTCTGGAAAAGTTCTCCAATCCCTTTAATGTTTTTGTTTGGCATTTCAGATTCGGACAAAATGGATTCCAATGGTGAACGGTGGAGCTGAAAAGTGTTCTAGGTACCATAATATCCAGTGGAATGGGATATTGTGAGCCAAATCCTATAGGTTGCTTACACTGGTAATAAGCTCTGGTTTTCCCAACTTAAGCACTTTTGAAGATGTTGTAGAAGGAGGCGTCCTTTTCAGAAGGATAATTGGAGGCTCCTGGATACAAATCTGTTTCTACCACCCACTGATTGGTCACAGGGGCGCACCCAGAGCTCTCCCAACTGTTCTTGCACAACCAGGAGTGAAGGAGCAGCTTCCAGTCTTGTTGGAGAACGTTGGCTGCTGCTTCTCCCCCAGATGTGTAAAGATTGCCAGATGGCTTTCAGACTCACCCTTGCAGCCAGTCCAGTGGTTCAGGTGATAGAGGTATGTCCCAAAACCTCCAACTGCACTTCTGCATCTAAGGGAGAAAAAGTCATAACCATCCCTCCAGCAGAGGAGAGTTATATTCTGCTAGTGCAACTATTAGATCTTGGCCTATGTATTCCCAGTGACTGGGGTCTGCTTCCTGCTTAGTAAGGGACCTATTTCCCCTGTTCTTAGAGAACTTTTCAGTCTAACAATTGTTTTATCCCATTTCCATATTAATTTGCAGGGTATATATCCAGATGGAAACGTGTACCCATTCTCCTGTATCTTTTTCCTAATGCATACAGTTTTGCCTAAATTAGCGTTCTTCAAAGTAATTTTCCTTAACATGCATTTTTGTTCATTATATTCGTCAATATACACATTTTGTACGCATTTCTAATTGGTGAATTGCATTGCAAAATTTGGAAGAGTGTGAACAGTCAAGGGTGACTATGTTTTGATTAATTGGGTATCGGCTCAGAATTAAAAGGCACACAAAACATATCCCTCCCCCATCCCTGGTTGAAACCTCGTAACCTCCAGTTGAGTCATTTCCTAAAGAGAAAGTTCTGTGCACATACAAAACTAGAATTTTTGAAAGGATCACTTGAGCCATGCTTGTCCTTACATTCTAGCCTTCTCCTCTTTTTCTCTAAATGGTGGAGCAGTAGATCATGCAACTTGTTCCCTGCAATTTGAAGTACAGTAGTTCAGTCCAGGAACAATTTTAACACTTCTATCCATCACTATATGAGTTCAGGCCTTGGTTAGACAAAGCAAATGAAAATACAGATCTTCTGAATTTATATTAGTTCCTCCTTTTCATGAAACAGAAGTGCTTTTCCCCCCTCCCCAGTTAGAGAATTTGATTTTCATTGGTATAGCCTGGCTAGAACCACTGCCACTTTCCCCTTATCAAAAACCTCTGTTGCTCTTTTCTAGGATCCCCATCATCCTTGTGGGAAATAAGTCTGACTTGCAGACTGGAAGTTCTATGGAAACCATCTTGCCCATCATGAACCAGTTCTCGGAGATTGAGACCTGCGTAGAGGTTCGAAACTACTTCTGAATTAGGAGGAAGAAGAGAGGTTTCTGTAGCCCACAGCGGCCTTCCCCACTCTGATGCCCTCCCAGTCTATTGGACTACAACACCATGTGATTAGCCTGTGAAATTCACTGCCAAGAGACTTGGGCCACTAGCTTACGTAACTTTAAAAGGGTTGGTGAAGGAGAGGTCTCTCAGCAGCTGTTAGCTGTGACTGCTAAGTAGAGTTTGTGACAATGGTTTTTGTTTTTTGCGTTACAGCTGGCCATGCTGGCCAAGGGATTCTGGGAGTTCTAATCCAAAAAGTCACTTTCCAAAGATTTGACTTAAGTGGAACTTCCACATCCAGAGATGCTGTGCTAGCGATTACCAGTTGCTGGGGTGTAAAAGCAGGGAAAACCTCCCAATACAGGGATGGAGAGAGATATTTAGCATGCTGCCTGTTGGCTTCCCAGGGGCATCTGGTTGCTTCCTGTGGGAAGCAGGATAATGGATCATTGGTCTGATCTAGCAAGAGTGCCCTTTATGCTTTTATGACTCTTCATGTCTGCTGTCTGTGTCCCCAAATGCCACGCATCATCATCTTGGAAGCTTTCCTCTGGCTGTTCAAACAGGTTGAAGTAATGCATCTTCCCTGTCCACCTTTTCACACTGCCACTCCAAGGAATGCTGGAAAGAATCTAAAGAAAGCATCTAAAAGAAGGCACAGAGAAATTTTGTCTATAGTGGACATAACGTGTCCCCTTTCAGGTGATTACTACTTCTAGTTCAAGGGTGGACAACAACTCTAGGGTCCCTCATTATTGGCTATACTGATTAGGATTGATGGGAATACCATCTATCAATCAATCAGTAGGTCACAGTTGCCCATCCCTGTTGTAGTCCAGGCCTCCCTCTATGGTTTACTTGAACATAGTATTTTCAAGTGTTCCTTGCAGTGTGTGTGCGTGCTGTATTTATTGGTCAAACAGTCCTCCTTAACTCTGTTCTCAAGTCACCTTCTCTGTATCTCTTCTTCTGCACCAGTGTTCTGCAAAGAACCTGAAGAACATCTCGGAGCTGTTTTACTATGCTCAGAAAGCAGTTCTTCACCCAACGGCTCCTCTGTATGACCCAGAGGAGAAACAGGTAGGTTGCTGTGATATCAGAGCCATAGCCAGAACCGTTGCGTGGTACGTACAAGGTCAGTGATACAAAACTGTGAACTGAGAGACTGCAGCTTTTTCATGGCCATCCTATAAATTGGATTTGTATCCACATTTTGTTCAGTTCCAAACCAAATGATCAAGCTGTTCTTCATTGCTCTTAGCTCAGGGTGGGCAATTCATGTGGGTCTGGGGTGTGTGTGTCACACTTACGATTGCCATAATTCTCTGCCACAAAACTGGGACAAAAGTATATAGGAAAAACCTGCCCATCCACGCGAACAATTTACCCCATCTCTTGGCACTTCTCGCCGGCCACACGGCCTGACTGCAGTGCCGGCAGCGTTAGCGCTCTGGCCGGTGGCAGCCAGGAAGGTTAAAATGGGGGGGGGCACAGCTGTGGATGCTGCCTGCTACTGGAGCATTCTTAGGATTAGATAGGATGATTTGCACGACCTACTTTTATAACACACACCTTCCCTTTTTCTGCCTCTGCACCACCGCCACAGCTGAGACCAGCGTGCGCACGAGCACTCACTCGGATTTTCAATATGTCTGACCAGGATAACAATCAGATCTTAAGTGATGATGAGCTGAACTATTTCCAGGTATGTTTCCAATGTAACATACTGGTGGCTGGTACGAGGGAAGGCCACTAAAAATTCACTGCAAAGTTGTTTTTTCCCCTGCAGATTTTAAACAAAACTTCTACCCACCCCTCATCCCTCCAACTCTTTCTCCAGGCAAGGATTTATTTGGCTGTGGTTTTGATTCACATAATCTGTTCTTGCTGCCTTAATTCTCAAGGCAGAATTACTCTGCTAGCCTACTGAGCATCGTCCTTGACTGAGAACAAAAACTATTTTACTTTTGCTTTTTAATGCAGGATGAAAAGACCGTTGGTTCTGAAAAGTTTGGGTACCTTAACAAAATAGTTGTTCTCATTTAAAAGACACTGTTTCACCGGTTCCATTTCAGAGGGCCACATTCAGAAATGTATGAATTAGAGAGTTAGAAAAAAGCACCCTCTAAACTTGGCTAAAGATCAGGAAGTTAGATCTGTTAGGCCTAAAACAAGAGTGGAGATCTTTTCACTCTCTCTGATCTGGGGCAAGTCATAGAAATTCCAACCCGTGTGGCCACTAATAAGGAAAAATATGGGTATTGTACTCTAAAACCTCATGAGGATCAAATCTTCCCCATCCCCTATCTAAAGCATTACCTATTAGTCAGTTGACTATCTGGAATGACCCCCTTTCCCCACTAGCTTTTGCTATTGCTATATCTTCATGGACCCCATTGGCTTCCAAACCATCTTTCTCATAGACTAAAACTCCTATATGAATAGTTTCGGATCCATTTAGTCCCAGTCTTCAACACTTTGTTGATAACATTTGACCAGCAATGCAGCTCTTACTATATCTCCCATGTTGATTTGAGAATTCAGTTTTCATCCTGCCTTGCCTTCCCCACCCTTTTGCTCCTTGATTTGCAACCTCAGGTGACATTCTCTGTTTCGATTTTAGTGGCAACAGGATTCACCCTGAACCCTCAAATAAACCAGAGAGGAGAGACCTTGATTTTGTTTTCTTGAGAAGATTATGGTTCTCAAACCAACAGCTGTGGGCTGTGTGTCGGATTCCACAGTTGCACAGAATATGCACAGTTAGGGGCATTAATGTCCCAAGAGTTGCTGAGTGGTCACCTTTTTCATGTGAAGGCAAGATGCTTCATGGGTAGCCATGATGCGTTTATTTTTAGAACTCTCTCCTTGATCTGATTGGCTTCCTTGTTTCTCTTGGGAAGTAGAAGTCCTGCTTCGGAAACCCATTAGCCCCCCAGGCTCTAGAAGATGTGAAAATGGTGGTCTGGAAGAACACAACAGATGGGGTCCAGGACAACGGCCTGACACTCAATGGTAACTACAGCAGAGAGCTCCACTGCATCTGGCCCTGGAGGTTGATCTCAGAATTCTTGGCAGACAAGAAAGAGGGATGACAGCTGAGCGAAGCTGTGTGTCTAGCCCAGGGCCGTGCTTTGATGCCATGGCTGTTCAGCCAGTTAGACCATACCCCTAAGGACGCCAGTGCTGCTTCTTTGAAACAGGCTGCATCCTGTAACTTGAAAAGCCTTCCTGCTAGACCACGCTTTTACTTTAACAGACATTCGTTGTTTCCTGTTGCAACTCTGTGTTGGTTTCGTTCTGTAACCCTGGGCACAATTTAGTGGTTCCACCAAGAGAACAAAGGCAACTGCTGAAGGAAGTAAGGGGAACCCTTTTTCCTGCTTTACACAGGGAGGAGCTTAAATGAGAATTGGGGAAAGCTTCTTGAATAAAATAATTTATTATAGGAGCATTTGAGGTTAAATCAGTACAGCCAAACAGAGTCTTCCATGCACAATGCCTCCTAGCTGGGAACTGAAGTTGCAGAAATTACACATGTGCCCCAGTTACAACATGTTGTTAAAAGCAAGGGTCTATATGTGAAGCCAGTGCATGTGCATTCCACATGGGTGAGGCACATGTAGAAGTTAAGTGTGGTGTCCTCCAAGCCTTGCTCATGGCAAGATGTTTGTACACACACAAGGTCATCTGCATGATTTGGCTTTGACATTTAGCATGCACAAGGATAGCAGATGCTTTCTGATGCACCCAAAAAGCAACATCCTGCAGAGGGTGATGTGCGTATGGCCAGCTCTGGGCCAAGAAAGCACCACAAACAGGTTTTTCCCGTGGCCTCCATGTTATCAAACCTGAGAATGTCCCATTCGGGGTGGTTCTGTTGTAGCTTTCTGTTACTGTGCGAATATGCGTGGATCCAATCCTCCTTTCCTCTCTTCTAGGCTTCCTGTTCCTCAATACTCTCTTCATCCAGCGGGGGCGACACGAAACCACGTGGACCATCCTACGCCGCTTTGGCTATGACGATGCGCTAGAGCTGACAGATGACTATCTCTGCCCACCGTGAGTAGCTCACTGCCCTCTTAGACTTTTTTTTTAAAACCCTGATAAACTGCTCTTCTTCCCCTCCCTCTGGGTTCATCTTGTGATTTTTCCCCAGTTCAGTCAGCCAAGCTGGCTGGGGCTGATAGGCGTTCTGTTCCAGCACATCTAAAAGGATCAAGTTGAAGAAGGCTTAAGCAAGCCTTTGCATGGTAACATTCCTAGGTATGTATCATTTTGAACATGTCTAGAGCTTCCCTTCTTCTGGGTAGGTTCCAGTCACATGTTTTGTTTTTTCCATATACATTTTTATTGTTATTATTACTTATTTCACATATATTATACAAATTACACATTACAAACACTTAAACATATTATACATTCCCCCAAATACACACACAAAACATCTTCTAGTTTATCAGATTGGAGACTTCATCTGTCTTTATATACCATTTTTCAATTATTCATACATAAAATGAGTTAATCTTTCAACTATTTTGTCTTATTTAAGATCTTTAGAATTCAAAACCCAAGAGGTCAGACATTCTTTTTTTTTTCCTTTTCAATATTGCTCAGAAATGGTTCCCAGTCCTTTTCAATTTTTTTTTTAATATTTCTCTTTAATTATAGTTTGTTTGCCCATTTTGGCCAAGTTAGGTATTTTTATAACCCAGTCATTTATTTCGAGTGATTCCACTTTTTTCCAGTTTCTCATGTAAATTATTCTAGCTGCAGCCAGTCACATGCTTTACAGAGGGACTGTATCCATCCACTCAGGTAGTCACTGACTGGAGAAAAAATCCACAAAGATGGCAGGAGTCTCAGAGGTTCCCTTTGTGAGATTCTGCCTTGACCTGGGGCTGCTCTCCTTCCTTTCAGGATCCAGGTGCCTCACGACTGTTCTACGGAACTTAATCACTTTGCCTACCAGTTCCTGCAGAAGATGTTTGAGAAGCATGACAAGGTGAGCTGCAAAGCTGCCCAAACAACAATGGAGACAACCCTCCGCAAGTTGCTCTGCCTCTCCCAGGGTCTGCATTCTTTGAACCTGGCAACATAAAATTTGCACCTTGCTGCTCCCTGCTTTGTGCACATTCATCACCTAAAATGACCCATAGGGCTGATCTGAAGCTGAGCACAGAAGAACTGTTTGCTGCATAGATTCTGGAAATAGGGTTTGAAAAAGATTGGGAGAAACTACAGTAATTATATATTTCAAACAGATATGGGGTGAGGAAGAGATAATTAAGTGACAGCTGTACAAATAATAGAGAAGTACCTGTGTTTAAAGGTTATAGTTATGGCCTTGTTTATATTTATAATTACAGACTTGAAAGGGGTTATGACAAGAAATATAGCGGAGATCACCGATGTAAAATAACACAAGGAAATAAAATATAACAATAAGAAAATGTAATGATAAAGTAAATTCTTAATATGAATAATACGAATTTCAGAATAGTAAAAAGATGTGAATAATACAGCTAGGTTTGTATTTGTATCTACACAATTCAAGTAAATAAAAGACATAAATGTGAGAGTGAGACTCAAGAATAAGAAGGAAGTCATTGTAATGTTTTTATTAGTTGTGTTCTTTTTTTTCTTTTTTTGACTAGTATGTCTGTATTTGTGTACATTTAGTAGTTTAATGTGGTAGGTTAGGTATTGTATATATTGTATGTTTGTATGTAAGTAATTTTAATGTTTCCTTTTTTTTTCTTTATATGATATGTTTTACATTTTTATGTTTCTACATTTTATACTAATACAGACAGTTGAAAAAAATAAAAAGGAATAGGGTTCTGATACCCCCACCCCAGCTGGGATGGCCATCTTGGCTGGGGGGATTCTGGAAGCTGTGGTCCAGAAAAGGCTCTGACTGAACCTTGCACAGGGTCCTATCTGGTCCAATATCCTGGTTCCAGAGAGAGTCTTCTAGGAAGCCTGCAATGTAATATGAAGGCAGCCTTCATCCTGGAAGTTGTGCTACCTCTGAACATGCAGTTCCCATTCAAGTGTTGTAAAGCTAATAGCTGACAATGGACTTGCTAACTATACGGATAAAAATAGACATGCAGCCATCATCTGTAGCTCTTGGCCGCACATCCTTTGCCCCACAAGTTGCAACAGACTCCCTTTGCACAAAGATGTTTTCAGCTTTTTTGGCCAACTGTTATGTTGTTATTCTGAAATGATTGTGTGTAGGAGAGAGAAATCTATTGGTTAATGTGGAATAGAATTAGGTGTCTTTCTTTTTAATGGACCACTGTTTAGTTGAGCGTAAATGTCAAACTGGTGATGAATAATTAGTGGTCAGTATTCATTTAAAGTTTCAGTTTTCTTATGGGGCTAACAGAGTTCTGTATTAGTTTTTTGACCATGTTATTTCACCATTAGCCTCGAGAAGATGCTATTTGAGTGGGATGCTGCCAGAACATGCCATTTCCACAACATTCTCCATAGCGGTCCATCCATAGAGGATGAAGAGGTGGTGGGGATGCCAATAGTAATTGGGCTCTCTATGTACAGCAGAATAAAAGTCATGGGCCCCACCCTCAGGAGTGCAGTTGATGGAACTAGAAGTAAAGGCAGAGGAGAGAGATCAGGTTGACACGGCCAGAACAAGAGCAGTAGGGTTTCAAGTAGCATTTCCACTCAGATGAGGCCAGGCTGGTCTTCCTTTGATGCGATGGAAGAGGCACAACCTAAATCCCATCAGCTTTCTCTGGTGCAGGTCTACGGCCACAATATCCTCCTTTCCCTTCTCCCTTCATCCTTTCTCCCTTCATCCTGGGTGGGAAGGGTGCTCCTGCCACTGTTCCTTCTCTGGCTAGGGGCTATGATGGTGTCCTTGAAAGGAAGAGAGAACAACCTCTTTGAAATGTGGTCTTGCTGGAAGCCAGTTGTCCTTCGCTTTCCTTCTGCAGAGGGAACTGCTATTGGCATGCCAGGAGCAAAAAGGCACACTGGTCCTCCAACTGATAGCTGGGTCCAAATGGTTCACTCCTCCTGCCTTTCCCAGCTTCTCTGCAACTCAAGGGCAATTGATAATAGAGGAAAGTTTTCTCTGAAAAAGAAGACAAACTCTGTACAGCTGTTAATTCTGTGGTCTGGCCAGACTGATGTTCCCTCTGCTGGCAGTGAGAGAGGAAGTACAGCTTCTTGTAGCCGTTGATGGTTAGGCTTTGCTCTTTGATGGAGCAACAAGGTGAGATCAACACAGGATGCTGCTCAGTGGCCCATTTCTTTCCCCTGTTTATCTGTAGGACCGTGATGGAGCCCTCTCCCCTGCCGAGCTGCAGAGCTTCTTTAATGTCTTCCCCTACGTGCCCTGGGGCCCCGAGCTCTACCACACGGTATGCACCACTGATAAAGGCCTGCTTTCCCTGCATGGATTCCTCTGCCAATGGACGTAAGCGCAGCCCCTCTCTGCCTTCCCTTCTTAAAACCAGTTCGCTTCACGCTTGGTGAGCTCCTCCCTTGTTCCCTGTAATGGGCAGCCTTCTTTGTGTTTGGATTTCCCTAGGCTGGTCGCCTATCTGGATCTCCATCGCTGCCTGGAGCACTTGGGCTACCTGGGTTACCCCATCTTCTCTGAGCAGGACTCTCAGGTTCATGCCATCACAGGTGGGTCAGCTTACTCCTGCTTTTCAAATCTCAACCCCCCTTGGAAATGGGACAGTGGGGTGCTCTGTCCTGGCACTACTGCAGGTCCCCCCCACCCCCCACTGCTCAAGCCTCTGCTTCTGTGTTGAATGCAAAAAGAGGCCGTGAGGATGGGGACTAATCAGTCACCTTTGGAAACGAAGGGGCGTCAAACAAATTATCTCCCTCTGACATTGGATAGAATGGTAGCTTGCCTGCAGAGACTATCCAATCACAGTAGGAAAGGAAGGGAGTTACCATAAGCACCAGTTTTTTTCTCTCGTTTCCCATGTCTTCCCCCTTCCTGCTTTCTTCTGCTCCAGTTACACGGGAAAAAAGGATCGACCTGGAGAAGGGCCAGACCCACCGGAATGTTTTCCTCTGCAAAGTGGTTGGATCCCGGGGTGCCGGCAAGTCTGCATTCCTGCAGGCCTTCCTTGGGAAGAACTTGGCTGTGAGTGTGCAGGATTTGCCTCTTGTCCCTCCCTCAATCTCACCCTATCATGTGGCTTTTCCCGCGGAGTATTTGGAGTTTTTACCCCCCCTTCCAAATATGGCAGAATAATGTGGGATCCCATTGGGACAAAACAGATTCTCCTCGAATTCTATGAGGAGTATTTTCACTGTTTACACAAGTCCTGGCACTCAGGCCCTTGCTTTAGTGGGTGTATTTTGAAAACAGGCCTAAGACTACTTTGTGAGCTGGTAGCAGAGGTGTCTTTTGAATATGGGCTTTCTGGGTTGCTACTCAGGCTGTCAGCCTCTCTGCTACAGTGGCTCTAGGAGTAATAGAAAGCTGTTTCCCACCCCCTTTTCCAAATAAACAACGTAGGACAAGAATATGGTCTCTAGTGCCCTTTAGATCAGTGCTGTTCAAACTGCTGATCCATAGATTGGTGCTGATCCATAAGCTGTCAGCTACTGGTTTAAGGGAGTTTCCAGCAAACTGTGCCAATAGGATAATAATATGGCTCAAATAAGGTGCAGTCTCCAAAACATGGGGTGGGGTGAGGTGGGAGAATTGCTGGTCCATTCCATCAGATAATTTGAGAAGCACAGCTGGAGATGCCCATCATCCTGAAAAGATGGACATTTTTTTCTAACCAAATAAGTGCCTTCTGATCTGGGGCTTTAGAAGTGTTGCTCATTCCATCTTTTCTAAACCCATATTTCTATGGCCAGGGCTTCTGAGACACCAGAACATAAATATCCCTGCTTTCTCTTCTGTTTCTAGGCCCAGAGTGAATCCAAGGGAAAGGGGTTCTCCTATACCATTAACACAGTGCAAGTTAATGGGCAAGAAAAGTACTTAATAGTAAGTCTTTCTATTGTCATTCTTAATAAATGTACAGTACTGCATTGTTTCATTTGAGATGATATTGGGATCTAAATATTGACACTAATACTTGTTATCTATCAGTTATTCATTTTCTATCTGTTACGATCTCTTTGTCATTTAAGTTTCACCAACCTTCGCAACAACCCCCCCAAAATATATTGAGGCATATGTTGGAATGACACTTGTGCTATGTCACTAACAGGATGTGGCTGTTATCTTAGAGAAGTGAAAAATGCATTTTCATTAGGATATCATTTCTTAAAACAAAAAGTTAAACCCTAATTATCAGATCAGAAAAACTTCTTTTCCCAAAGGAGCAAAAATCCCATTTTTGTGGTATGTCCAGAAATCCTATTAAACCCCATCCCTTAATTCTGCACCTCAATGCGACAATATTTCTCTGCCACTGGAATCTACAGCACCTTCCTTCTTCTATTAAATGTACAGACAACATATTATGAGGGGATCATGTTAATTCTCTCCTGCCCTTGCTGTAACAGCACCAGTTCCTTAAAGTCAACTGACAAGGATGTGTCACAACTTTCAGTGGCATAATTGGCAGCAATGTGCAACAGAGTCTTTGCTGAAGTGGTACCAAACACGGGGAGCTTCATGCACCAAGTGGGTGGATCCTGACAAAGGGTTCTTCCACATCATGGTTTGTTTGATGCTCACATGGACCCACAACCCCCTGTGCATGCAAGATTTCTAACTGTAATGTCCACTGTTACATTTAGAGCAACCTTCTCCAACCGAGGGCCCTCCAGATAAACACCTATTATCCCCCCAGAAAAAAAAAAGTTGCTTGCTGGAGATGGCAAATGTAGTCTAAAATAGCTGAAGGGCTCCAGGTTGGGAAAGGACAATACAAAAAGAATCACAGATTCATAGACTCTTAAGAGTTGGAAGGTACCACAAAGGACCATGTAGTCCAACTCCCTGCCATGCAGGAATACATAACTGAGAGATACACATCCAACCCCTGTTTAAAGACCTCCAAAGATGGAGAGTCCACCGTTATCCAAGACAATCTATTTTCTGGTGTTTATTTTTTTAAAAAATTATCAAATAAACTGTAGTCATTTGTTTGGGAACTGAAGGGTCAGCTTAGCCCAGCATGATGAACCAAAGCCTTCAGACTGGCCTTTCATGAACTGTAATTCCCCATGTGGCTTCTGTGAAATCAAACTAAATCTGTGAAATCAAAGTAAAGTGACTTTCAAAAACAGCATAGGATGCAACAAGAAAGGTGATCTTTTGAATGGGTATAGGGAATGAGTGAAGAAATCCAGTACACCCTTGGCTATGCAGAGAATAATTTGTTTGTTCAGAAGCCATAACTCTGCAACAACTGCTAAAACTGAGCCCAGATGCAGGCCTAGCCAGAAACAATAGGCAATATGTTTTCTTTATGTACTTTATTTAAACTCTTGGAATTCATAATTGTGGTTTTTTTAATATTTGCCAAATGTATGGTGTTTAATATTTAGTGTTCTTAATGGACATGACTTCTTACTAAGGGCCTTATCGCACTACACTGTTATAGCACTATTATTCCACTTCGACTGCTATGGCTGCCTCTGGTGGAATGCTGGGATTTGCAGTTTAGGGAGGGGCATTTAGAACTCTCAGCCAAAGAGCTCTTATTTATTTTTATATTTATTTATTTATTTATACCCCGCTCTTCAGCCTCAAGGCTATCAGAGCGGCTTACAAATTGTTTTTAAGCAATAGCTATTTACACATCTACACTGCATTAAACAGTTTCCAATGTATGTTAGCTAATTGCCCCCCACAAGCTGGGTACTCATTTTACCAACCTGCGAAAGGATGGAAGGCTGAGTGAACCTTGGAGCCGGCTGGAATCGAACTTGCAGCGTGGTGACTTGCAGGACTGGCATTTAACCACTGCGCCACCAGGGCAGTGCTTCACTAAACTACAAACCCCAGAATTCTACAGGAGGCAGCCATAACAGTTAAAGTGGAATGATAGCGCTATAACAGTGTAGCATGATAAAGCTCTTCAAGTGACACCAAAGCGGGTCTTTGCTTTGAATAGCTTCCTGTGCACATGAGCAGGCTGAAGTAGGGTGTCAGAAGCAGCAATAACAGTTACATTTACAGGTCACCTGTACATCGGAAGTTTGGTTCTGTCTGTTGGGAATAAAAGTGATACATGTTCTTGCTATGTGGGAAGGGGGGATGAACATATTGTGCAGATCCAAGAGAGTGACTCAAATGCTGCCACAAAATGGTTCAGAAATAGTGAGCTCCCTCTTTGCCTTTCCCTCCAGCTGCATGAGATTGATGTCGACATGGAGTTTGTGAAGGCATCAGATGCGTCTTGTGATGTTGCCTGCTTATTGTACGATGTGACGGACCACAAGTCTTTCAACTACTGTGCTAGTGTTTATAAGGTAAGCTTGATTCCTGTCTGCTCCACAGGTTAATAACTAAGTGGCCAGTGTTTTCAGAAGCATTGAAGAGGAGATACTGCCAAAGGCAGGTCTGTAGGACAAGATCAAAGCTAGATTGCGAAGATCTAAACACCCCCAGCCCTATGGGTTAGATAGTGGAAATTGGAAGCCCACAGGCAGGGCAAGAATTGTGCCTGCTTTACCCTTATAAGAAATCTGAAAAGTTATGTTCTTTGGACTACACCACACAGAAATCCCCAGCTAGGATGACCAGTAGCCATGTGGGCTGAGGAATTCTGGGAGGTATAGTAGAAATAAACCCCCAAAGCCCATGCTTTCTTAAGGTCTGAATTTACAGTGATTCTGAGGGAGTTGCACTGGCTGCATATTCACCTCCAAGCCAAATTTGAAATGCTGGTGCTAACCTTTAAAGCTAAAGAATCTTGGGACCCAAATGCCTGTAGGATTGTCTCTCCTCATAGCAGCCAATCTGTGGTGTCAGGTCATCACAGGAAGCTCTTCTCCATGTACCTTTGAGATACAGCACATCAACAACGGAGAGTTAGAATGTCTACATTAAGAATTCTGTCTCCCTTCCTGTTGGAAAGGCTACAGTCAAAGGCCACAATCATGATTACATGTGTGTGGCTCATGTGTCCTAAAATTCATGATTTTTGGGGGAAAAGGTCTCACTATGTAAATCAAATTACAGCTTAACATAGGCACTGTGATATAGTAGATGACTAATACTCTCCCCCCCACTTTTTTAGACTGAAACAAGGTTTGTTAAGTAAACATGAAAAATGTGTATCTCATTGTCAGTATCTTCAACAACACTTCTGATACCCAAACATAGGAAAACTATAGATGATTTGGATATAACTCTTTAATGGAGGAAAGCATGGGAATGAGCTTCCAATGGAAAATTAACAGCAAGGTATAGAGCTTTGTAAGAAGGACACAAAGGTTCATTTATTGATATCTCAATGCCTTTAACTGAGTGCAACAACAGGTTGCCCCTCAGATCCGCAGGGGATATGTTCCCGACTTATCATTTATAAATGAAACTGTGGATAATAGTGAACCCTATTAAAATAAAGGACTTCCTGTACAAACATACCATAGAGTTGCATTTGGAGGACCTAGCAATTCCTAGAAAGGATGCCACTCTAGGCATTTTCCAGAGCAACTCTATGGTGTGTGTCTCTATTTTTTTAGCTGCAGATAACTGAAACCACAGATATTGGTTCCACGGATACAGGGGGCAACCTGTACTGAATATACTGGTATGTTTGGAACAAGACGCAGATTCAGGAAAGGATGCATTAGCCAACATGTAGTAACTTCAGTGGCTTCTTTTCAACACAGGATTGTGAATGAACACTTTAATGAAAGAATGGTGATATATACTGTATCCTTTAGAGCTGGTTCTTACATTGTCTATGCAGTGTAAGAGAAATCATTCAGTTATTTGTGTGCCTCTAATTTTCTTCTTTGTATGAACAAGTTTTAGAAAGAGAAGAAAAGCTGCTTGGTTGTAGCATTCAAACTACAGAAAAATCTTGCCAGGGAGGTGTGAACGATGGCAGTGTTACAACTGTTTCAGCACCAGCTCAAAATCTTTTTGTTCCCAAGGCATTTTGCATGGTTGGCTTGAGCCTGTTTTATTGTTTTCCTGCTTTGTTTTGATATGTTTAACTATACAGTTGGACCCCTGTATCTGCGGGGGATTCAGTTCCCAGACTTACTGTGGATACCAGAAACCACGGATAACAGTGAACCCTTTTAAAATAAAGGACTTTGATAAAAACATACCATAGAGTTACGTTGGAGGACCTAGAAGATGCCTAGAGAGGATGCCTCTTTAGGCATTTTCCAGCACAATTCTATGGTATGTGTCCCTATTTTGTGATAAGTGAAAATATTCATTCCATGGGTACGGAGGGTCCAACTGTATATGGTTACTGTCCTGGCATCCATCAGGATGGGGGTGGTGGTTTTAAAATCTTTTTTTATAAATGAAAAATAAATAAAGGCAAGGAGAGCCATTCCCTCTTTATTTTTCCATAGTGTCTTGATAGCAGGCAGGAACTGCTCCTTAATGTTAGGGACTCCATTATCAGCAACAACAGCTTAAAAGCCTTTTCTGCAAATAACCTCCTCAAAAGCCATTTATTGCTTGTGGCCTTCACACGATTCCTGTGACACTATGTTCCATTTGCTGTACAAAGACATTCTTGCCCCCTTTCTTGATGTCATAAATTTTCTACCTGTCAGTTTTATAGGATAACAAAAGGGTTTAGTCTGAAGGGTGAATACTTTCTCTGTCCTTCCCTTCACTCTTAGGGCTGTTGATTCATTTATGAATATTTATAAATCACTTAATTTCTTAACATTTCCAGCTGGTATACAGTGATAATCAAAGGTACACTGTGGAGCCCTTTCACCATTATCCTTGACTTTATTTTTTTTTTTTAATGTTTAAAGGTTTTAAAATACACATTTCTTTGGAGGCTGAGTGGTTGCAGATCTTAGGATCTTCCATGAATCTCTGTATTTAAGCCTGGGTAGGAACTTCCCCCATTTCAAATGGTCTGTTGTCCCAAATCTTACAGATCACAGTCTCTTGTCTTGCGCTTTCTAGACTAGGGGAAAGAGGAAGGAGCAGAGCTCACATTTTAAAAGGGAAGGAAAACCACATTAGAAAATTGAGGGGAGTCAAATCAGAGTCTGTTGATCCTCTGGAAATTCTCACTCCCCCCCCTCCAAACCCCTCCCCAGTAACGTTTCTTCTTTGTTTTCTCCACTCATTTTCCCCTGTTAATTGTTGCCTCTGCAGCAGCACTACATGGATGGACAGATCCCTTGCCTCTTTGTGGCCACCAAGGCAGACTTGCCTGAGACGTCTCCACAACACGGCCTCTCGCCCGCCGAGTTCTGCTACAAGCACCGCCTCCCGCCACCGATTTACTTCACCTGCAACGGACAGGCTCTGCCCAGCCCCGCCATCTACACCAAGCTGGCCACAGCTGCCACCTTCCCGTTAGTACTGCCTTCCTTCCTTCCTTCCTTCCGCTCCTGTTTCTATTCCTTTCAATGAACAGTTGGATGTTAGGAGGATTGCCACCCAAGCCATTTTGGCACCTGAGGCCAGAATGGAGGCTAGTGAAAATATTCAAGGCGTAATACTCAATCCATGCCAGAAGTTGACCATAGAGTTGTTCTGGATGACCTCCAGACGCCTAGAGACAGTAAGAGCTGTTTGGCTGTGGAATGCACTGCCTCAGAGTGTGGTGAAGTCTACTTCTTTGGAAATTTTTAAACAGAGGCTGGATGGCCATCTATCGGGAATGATTTTATTGTGTATTCCTGCATGGCAGGGGGTTGGACTGGATGGCCCTTGTGCTCTCTTCCAACTGTATAAATCTAGGCATTTTCTAGGTCCTCCAGTGCAATTATGTGGTATTCTATGGCAGTTCACTATAATCTGCAGTTTCACTTAGAAATTGTAAGTCTAGGAATATATCCCACACGGATATGGCAGGGGGCAAACTGTACTGAAAAGGTCACAATGTCCCCTCTCTCTTCCTTCTAGCAGCAGCCTCTTTTATGAGACTCCCATATTATGAGTGGAAGCCAGCCACTGCAATTAGCCGCTTTTCCACAGTTATTTTTAAACCTGATGCCCAGACAAGAGTTCTGTGTGGCTCAAAAGCATGCCCTCCTGACGTTGTGAACAAAACAGTGCCATTTTGTCCACTCTGCCATGCTTGGCCCTAGCCATTATTTTACCAAGTCAAGAGCTTGCAAGGGAAAACTCTGTGTTTCCTTGGCTCATGTAAATGTAAGCATCTCCCCGAGGAGTATGGGAGATCCATTATTTATACTCAACTAAATCCAGAAAGGGCAAAGGAAAGCAAGCCGGTCTTGGGCCCTGCATTAAGCACTTTATTTATTTATACCACAATTCTTAAAACAGACTAATATATCTGTGAAGGGGAGGAGGAGAAGGAGGGGAGAAGATGTGATAAAAGAAATATATGTTGAAAGAAAGCTAGAAAAAGTGCTCTGTATGAGTGATAACATCCCTTCCTTTTCAAGGATCTAATTTTATCTGGGTTCCTTTAATATTCAGCTTGTCCAAGTGGAGATAGATATCCCTGCTCGGGCAATATATCTGCTATATGCTGGAAATGTGATGATCCATCAGGATGGGGCTGTGTAGCTGAAAGCCTCTGGTCCAGCTCTTTCCCTAGGCCATCGGTGTTGCTGCGTCTCTGTCTTTCTTAGTGCTCTGCTTCATCTGCACCCTTGTTTCAGCTTCCTTTAGCCCTAAATAGAGTAGACGCACTGAATCAATGTAACTTACATCAGTGTTCACTTATTACAGTCCCATTGGTCCAGCTGGCATACTGTAGTTAGGACTAACAATTGTGTTTGGGCCTTCCAGTCAGCTTCACCTCTGGTTATTTTATACTTCCCCAAGCCTTGGGATAATGTCTCTCTGCTGCCTCAGGTCCTGGACCATCCATCTAACCATCATTCCTTCTGAAAGTAGCTGACGGTTGCGGACATCTGCATGCCTGTGTTCATTATCCACTCTTTGCAGCTAAACATGGCAGCCTTTGAATGCATGGTGTGTTGGTTGCTTTGCTTGCAGATAGGTATAAGAAGGAGTTTGGTATAGGGCAGTGGCTCTTAACATTTTCCTTACCAGGGACTCCCTTTAAATATCAACTCCCAAGACTTAACTCAAGATTTAGAACCCTAACAACAACAGTAATAATACCTGATGAGAATAATGATACAGTTAACACCATCCATTAAACCTTCCCTCAGAGGCACTGGAGGAGGAGGGAAGACTTTTCTCCAGCTTCTTCCTGTAAGTTGTGGCTGGAGTGGATTGAAGAGCAATGCACAGGCCAAGCCAGCCTGCCTTTGCCTCGGCTCCTGTCATGTAGCTGATCAGCCTTCAAGGCTTTGCAGACCCCCTGTGAGGACTTCCTGCGGACCACAGGTTAAGAACCACTGGTGTAGGGCAACAAGGTTTCCCATAAGGTGAAGAACAATGTTGTTTCCCTACACTGTTTTGCAGAGAGGGGGCATTTTCTCTTAACGGGGAAAAATGGAGGTTGCTACTTGCACTTCTCTGAATGCTTGGAACTAATACATCTCCTTCTCTGGAGGTTTTTAAGCAGAGGCTGGATGGCCATCTGTTGGGAATGCTTTGATTGTTTATTCCAGCATGGCAGGGGGTTGGACTGGATGGCCCTTGTGGTCTCTTCCAGTTCTATGATCTGCCCTGCCCACACAAGCCCGTTCCTCTGAGAGCAGTTTCAGGAACTGAAAGTGGATGGACAGAGAGACACCTGGATAACACTCCATCTTAGAGCACAGTAAAAGTTTGGAGCCTTAAGTAGTTCTCTTCCTTACTTTTGGTGCTCTTCCAAAAGTTTCAACAGGGCTTGGCTTAGAAGATTCGTAGAATTGGTGCCAGAGGCAGGGGTGGATCATGTCTTTTTCCAGCATGGGTGTTTATTTTATTTTTATCTCCCAAGCAGGAATAGGTAGTGAAGGAGTATGACCTAGAAAGGCACAGCAATAGCTCTTTTCTGCTACAAATTATTCAGAAGTTGTCACACTATTTATACCCATGCTAAGTAGAAAGCATGGGTGTAACACCTCTAGCCCAGCCATACCTGGCACATAAACATGGCAACCCGGCAAAAGGAGCACACTAATCTTTTGCTCTCTAAACCCCATGCTAAAATGGAGGGAGGTATTTAAATGGGGGGGGGCATTGGTATGTCTTACACAAATCTAGATTAGTGTGGTTTTGCTTATGATACATAATTTATTTTGCATCTACTAGCCTGACAGGGAAGAAAGTGCTATGTAGGGCAATGAAAGCCCAGCCCCACCTACTGGGAGTGTTGCAGGATACATTTGCATGCAGGACATCCTGGGGCCAGCCCCTAGCATCTCCATTTTGAAGGGGATTTGGGGATAGGGGGTCTTGGAATTATCATCTCTGCCTGAGCCCCTGGAGAGCTGCTTACAGGGGTGGGCTACAGGAGATAAATCAAGAGGGTATTTTGCTCTCAGCAGCTGCTAGTGATTGTACCAAAAGCCTGGAAATGTTTTTGAGGGGTGGGGGTGTGGATGAAAACTTCTAGAATCTACCAACAAGTAAGAAACTTCTGCAAGATCTGGGTGTACTCGTTGTGTGCCTTCAAGTTGTTTCCGACTTACTGTGACCCTAACGCAAACCTGTCACGTGGTTCTCTGAAGCTGAGAGTGTGTGACTTGCCCAAGGAATTTGTTGTTGTGTGCCTTGAAGTTGTTTCTGACTTATGGCGACCCTATCATAGGGTTTTCTTGGCAAGATTTGTTCAGAGCGGATTTGCCTTGGCCTTCTTCTGAGAGAGTGTGACTTGCCCAAGATCACCCAGTGGGTTTCCATGGCTGAGCAAGGATTTGAACCCTGGTCTCCAGAGCCACAGTCCAACTCTCAAACCACTACACCTCACTGGCTCCAGGTGTACTCATTATCACACATAGAAGCAGGGATGGAGGACGTGTAGCCAGATATTGTTGGACTTCATATCCCACCAGCCCTAGCCAGCAATGGTGAGAGAGGGTGGGAGTTGCAGTCCAACAGCATGTAGAAAGCCACATGTTCCCCATCCCGCTGTTTAATGATCAGGGCAGCCACTCTGGAATGCTTTTTGATACAGAGGCAGGCAGGCAAGTAGAGGACTCGGCTGTTGCTGCAGGGTAGCTCCCTCTCCCCAGAAATAAACATCAGGGAGCAGAAAATCCATACACGAACCTCAGGCGTTTTAGCATGAGACACAATCCCAAGGGGGGGAGCAACCTCCCCAGGGAAGGAGCTAGAGCTCTGGAGGAACATGCTGGTGCACTGTCAGCACTTTTGCCCTGCTCCGCTTTATTCCATTGGTGTGCGCATGGAGCCGTCTCCTGCTAGTGACCCTTCATGTCCAATTCCTCTGCATCCCATTCTGCTGCCCTGATCACCTTCCCAGAGTCTGCTGCTTCTCTTTGACTCACACTGGTGAACTCCCCTACGCCGCTGGGCTGTAGAAATAATTTTTTTTTGCCCCCTTCACCCCCACCCCCATTGTCTTTCGAGCTGGCAGGCTGACTCTCTTGTCTTACAGGCACCTAAACGACATCGACCTGGGAGCCGCCTCTTTCTGGATCAGAGTTGCCCTGGGAGCCACGGTTGCCGCCGTAGTGGGTGTCACTCTTTACAAGGCAATGGCAAAGAACAAATAGAGGAGGAGGAGGAAGAAGCAACCGAACCCACTTTTTTCCCTCTGCCTCTTCCCCACCCAGCTCCACAAAACCAGCTTTGTTGGCCTTAGCAAGTGGCCTGCCCCAGAAAAAATGGGCCGGGGAAAGAAAACAGCCCCAGGAGAATGGCTTTCCCCTTGACCTCCTTTACTCTCACTGTGGGGGCACGGGTGGGATGGATGGCAGCCATTGCACCAGCAAAAGTAGAAATCGCTACAGGACTCATCTCGCCGGCATGGGCAAGACTCACCTTCTCATTCCATCGCCTCAAAAAAGGACATTTTTCCACACTCAGGGAGTGCTTCCCCTCAGCCATAGCTTCAGTTAGTCTACAGCTGCCTCCTCTGTGCTGCTAGACGTATCTCAAGGCTCCACTTCACCTTTTTTTACCACTCTGGGAGGTCTTCAAAGTCTGAAGCTGTTGCAATGAAATGAATTATTATTTTTTTTAAAGACTTCTGTTTTATGGGTTGCTCAGGCTCGAGGTGGGCCTCAGAGAGCCTCATGAAATCACTGTGTGCCCTTTGGTTCTTGAAGCTGTAGCAGCGGCGGGGTGGTCCCTTCCTTCTGCATCTTGTTCTGTAGTGAAGACACGGTTTTAATGGATACTCTTGACCATTGTGGGGAGGGACTGGGATTCTTTGGCCCCCTTCCCATGGGGCATGTGCTGGGATAAAACCCAATGCAGGATGAGGGAACCCTGAAAGGATGGCATGATTGCTTAAATATTGAGCGTACAATGTCTATACTGTAATATGCTTCATTCAAGCACATTGTGTCTCCCGGTACTAATGTCAACTTGCCATCTGTCTGTGCCATCTTCCCATTTTGAATGGTTATACTGGGTACTCAATGCTGTGGCAACTTGGAAGGCCTCTAATCATCTCTAGTTGTCTTAGGTAGGCTGAGGGGGAACTCCTCTGGCTGGGCCCAAAACAAACTCAAATGGAACTTAATGGGGCTGGGAGACCTTTTCCCCTCATACGTTATTAGACTGCATCTCCCATCCTCTCCGATTGCCAGGCAGGCTGGCTGGGGCCAATGGGATTTGGAGAGCCACAAGTTCTCTGCCCCCTGTAAAAAAGGTGAGGGTGCTAAGCGACTGCTTACTCCCTCCGTCCCATTCATTGCTCCCCCTTAACCCACCAGTAGCCCTTGTTTCTACTTAGGGGTTTTCAGTGCCCCAGCTGGTAACCATGGTAGGGTTGCCAGATGAAGAACTGGAGAGAGCTTTTGTACCTTTAATGGTTATGTAGAAGAGGGAATGTTGGCCTGTGTTGTTGTCACACAACCAGGTAGCAAGCACAACCTGCTGACATCCCCTGTTCAACCCAGCCATTAAAGATTGAGGAGCCTTCTCCAGTTCTCACTCTGGCAACCCTAATGTAGAGGCAACTTTTGAAGTGATGGAGTGGGAACCGAGTTGCAGTGTGCTTACATTCCTTACCTTTGCGAGTAATCTTGGGGTTGTTGATGTTCTCCTAGCCTCTTAATCACACCCCAGAAAAAGTGTTCCCTGCCTCAATTTCTTCCCTCAGGCTCTTGACTGAAGGGACAGGACCACCACAGAAGAAGGGCCTCATGTCCGTTGCAGCCTGCCTTTCCTTTTTTTAAAAAAAAATCTACCGTCAACTTAAAAAAATAGTTGTGTAAATATGTATATGAAAAAGGAAGGCTTTTCTGTGCTCTACAGTAAGCAGCTCGGGAGAAATGTAAAAGGAAGCTTTTAAAAACTGGTGTAGTATTCAGCAATTCCTGCACAGTTCATGTTTAGTCCTTTTTGCTGACAGGCTGGGGGAGGAGAGAGCAGGTCTTTCTTGGGTTCCTCCCCTGCACCTTTCACCTGGTTTTTTACTTTTTAAATATGAACCTCACCGCTGCATCATTTCAGAATGCAGACACTACACCAAATAAATGCAGCTGCCCTTCACTAGCTCTGTGCAGTCTGGTCGCGCCCGCGTATGAGAAACATGGCGACTGCTTGGGAGAGTCACTTTGGGGGTTACTGCTCCTGGAACCTCCCCAACCAGTAAAGCCGTTGACCCTCTTGGCTGGAAGATTCTGTGAACTGTGGTCCCAAAAGGGGAACTTTCCCAACACGAAGCTGTTAAGATGAACCCCAACACAGTTGTTTCCACCAAGCCTGGGTCTGCCAGATCCAGTAATAGCAAAGACAGCCACAGCTGTATCTGTGTACCAAGAGACTTCAAACATTCCTGCTTGTGATTGCTGGCATACAGGGTAAGTTTGTATCCTGGCCCGTACCAGCATCAGCGGAATATGCTGATTGATGGTAGCATGCCTGGTTTCCTGTCTGGAGTCTCCCTGTGTCACTTTAAAAGTGCAGAGAGAATTTGCAGCAGCGGTTGCTCGTGCAACCACGGTCTTGCCCTCCCACCTTTCTCTCTTACTGGGTACAAATGAGGGCCTGTAGCTTAGGGAGGATGATTTGTACTGGGGGGTATCCACACTGGACAATGATAGCAGTTTCATACCACTTTAATTGCCATGGCTCCCACCCTGTCGAATCCTGGGATGAGTAGTTTAATTTAGTTGCTAAGGGTTAGTGGGCTGAGATGCTTAGAATTTTCTAGCCCCTCCCCTGAATTACTGTCTAGAGCTTTCTGGCAGAGAATTTTAAGTGTCTCACCAAACTACAAAACCCAAGATGGAGCCACGGCAGTTAAAGTGGCATCCAAGTACTGTAACTAGTATAAATATCTCCCTCGTCACTTTGTTTAAGGGGTGTTAAAACAACATCTGTCCTTTGAATCTCTGTGCAGTATACTTTTTAAAAAAACAAACAGCCCTGCCTTCTCAACTGCTAACTGGAAAAGAGCCTAAAGCAGTGTTCATAAATATGAATATATGGAAGCCTTGCTAGCTCCGGCGCAGGAGAGACAGGCCTCTGAACTCCTCATTTGTATTTCCTCTAGTATAGTATGAGCTCATCAGATATAATTTGCTTAATCTTAGCCCTCAGCATTGTTTCGGTCAGCAGCCAGGGATGGTGCTGTGGGATCCCTCTGTGGACCCCTGAAGCCCTTTGCTCCCGCTGTCCCAGTATTAAAAGTTGCTGCAGGGTGGATTATCCCGCTGCACAGCAGTTCTGTTAAAAGGCATGGCATGCCCGTTTTCCCATTGGCAGTATTGAACAGGACCTGTTCATCCACCCTGGTTCACCGCAGCATATATCAAAGCATAGCCACTGATCAATGAATGCCTGTGATGGAGATACATTCAATTAGCACAGCCACCCCAAAGGATTTTCCTGGAGGAACGTGTGGCCGAATGCGCCTGTGTGCCCAGTCTCGGGCACTGCTGGCTCTCCAGCTCTTCCCCTCTTTGTATTCGCTGGATGGGGGACTGGCATCCTCCACATGAGTGGAAACTGCCCAGTCAGGGTTTCTAACCTATGCACCAGCCTTTTCTAGTTGGAGGATTATGAACACAGTAGTCCAATAAATCTAGAAGGTTTGCCTGCGGGCAATGTTAATGCACCACTTGCTGTAGTGATAGGTTGCATGTGCCCAGGAAATCCTATTAACTTTTTAGATAGCAGAACATGTTGGGTGACCCCCTTATTTATTTTCAAATATTTAGCTACTCCTTCAAGCATTCCCTTCTGTCTGCTGAGCATAGTCCAGTGTCCATGCTGTCCGGATGTCACCGTGCTTGCCCCATCTCTGTCCCACATTGTGGAGCTGAGGAATGATACATCACACTGGTGTCATGATGGTTTTTTTAATTGAAAGATGCAGTAGAATGGGGGGAGAGAGAGACCTTGCCATGGGGTGGATGTTTTTGTTGGTAGCCCTGGGTTCTTTCTGCCATGTAGGTTTGGCTTCTTCCTGGAAGTATTAGTACTATGTTCTTCCATCAGAGTGAAATATATTTAACATGTAGTACATTTTGTTATTTTAAAGTGACAGAACACCCCAACATTCGTGAGGAACATTGCATGCCGAAGAAATGGCCTAGTGGTAGGACATACGGCACATCACTTTACTTTGGTATGTGTTCAACCGGGACACAGATACTGTATCTGTTGAGGTGAGCCAGGGATGGATCTTCATCTTGCCAGGTCATGGCCTGATAAAATACACATGGCAGGACCTCTTCCACATTCCTAATTTCCTTATAGCCTCCTAGATTTATTCTTCTAAGGAACATTAAGAGTATATCTACACTACGCAGTTAATTCAGTTTGATGCCAGTTTTAAAAGCCATGGCTCCATCCTAAAATCCTGGGATGTGTAGCTTAATGAGTTACTTAGACTCCTCTGCTGGAGAGTTCTAGTACACTTGCTTGAACTACAGCTCCCCAGTACACCCTAATTTAGTTCTCAGTCTCTTGTCTCAGGTTCCCTTGGGAATTGCAGTTTCAAGACAATGCACTCCCATTCCCTAGCAGAGAATTCAAAGTACTATACCTCATTAAGCTACACATCCCAAGATTCCTTGGGATGGAACCATGGCCGTTAAAGTGGCATCAACCTAATACAGTTGACCTGAGATTACTGGGTAATCTCTAGATGCGATGTTTCATCCTGCAATTGTTGTGAGTGGCAATACGGTGCATTATTGATGAGTCCTGTTGAGTCGGAAAAGTGCCTACTGACATGAAAATGGTTGTGTGACTGTTTTAACCCTGATATGAGTATCTCTTCAGAACCAAAGTATGTGTGTAGCAATTCTCACCATTACCTTACCTGTACCTCTTTTTCTTCAGCTATCAGGATGACTCATAAAGACTAACTACACTAGAAAGCACTTAGCGTTGGCTTTTTCCTCTCTTGAGAAAAGGGTAGCTGCGTCCTTCTCTATTTTGCTTTCTTTTGAAAATGGCTTCCCACCACTGCTCCTCCTGAAGATGCTGCCCGAGGAACTGTGCTGGGAGGGAAAGAGGATGGCAGAAAGGTTGGGAGGCCTTTAAAAAAAACAAAAACCCACTGTGTGCTGTAGTCCCAGTGTGGATTTAGAAGCAGTCCCCATAGGTGCTGGTCTCCAAAAGTGGCCCATGTAAGTACTTAAAAGATTTCTAGGTGCAGTACACACAAACTAAGTGGTGGGAAACTGCCTTAAATGGCACAATTTCAGTGGACAAAGCCCCTGTAGCTTCATTCCCTATATTAGAGGATCTTACGTAAAAGAAGTAACATGTTGGAAAGAATTCTGGGCTAAAATTCTACTCCCCCCCCCTTTTCCTTATGCAGGGCTGTTTTTATATGGAGGAGCTCTTGTGCCCCATGCAGGATCAAGTACAAGAACTAAGTTCTTAAGTATTGCTGTTCATGTTAGCGTTGCTCAGTTGAATTGCACACAGAAATGCACCCAGCCCCTCTGAATTTAATGGTGGTCTCTGGGATTTCCCTTCATTATGCACCCAAAAGTGAGCTTGGAGTTATATGTGGACTTCTGCATTTCCCTCTCCCCTTTCCATGCTGCGCCTCCAACATGTGTCATCTGCGTGAAGCCACGTCCCGACCGTAAAAGTTTGCTGCTGGAAAAATGACATCTCACAAAAGGGAAGCGGCTGAAATGTTGCCTGCTCTCTCTGCCTCATCTGTCTTTGCCCGTGTCTTCATATGACCGTAGGTAGGACTTTTATCAGCTGACTACCGTTGTTGACCAGAATAAATCCTTATGCACCTGCTGCCTGCAGGGGTGGAAAAGAAATCTGTTCCTTGTGTCTGGTTACTGTTTGCAGGGGAGGGAAGGGAGAGGTAATTGCAGCGTCGAATATTGTTAGCTTCCTTAAGACGTAACACTCACCTGCCTGGTTCATCAGGGGCTCAAGGGACTTGTCTATACGAGGGGGGAAATGCGGACTGATGCGCACTAGTGCCGATTCGAAGCAGCTTCAATTTGTCTTAATGGTCTTTTTGCAAGATTGCAGGCACACGAAGCCATACACGTTTGTTGTTCTAACAGGCATGCCTGTGAATCAAGATGGCGGGCATGAGTGAATTATGTTTTTATTGTCACCATTTGCCACCTCCAAACAGTATTTTTTTAAAAGCATATCTAAGGTGAACATGCAATATTCCACCTAAATAAATTTTAAAAGAAAAAAAGGCTATTTTCTTGCCTCAGAACATGATCACTAAGGCGAAAATTCAACATGGCGGTTCCAGGCGCTTGCCTTGTTAGCAAGCTCCACCCCCTGTGCACGTCTGACCAATCAGCTTTCCACTTCCACTCTTATTGTGAATGTGAAGTGGATGTCCCAATGAGCAGGAATTCGCATTCCCCACAGAGATTTTTTAAAACTTCGGGAAAAGCCGCAAAGGTGATGAGGGATGGCATTTAGACAAACTGTATTCTCTTCAACCTCTATGAGGAGTATTTTCGTTGTTTAGACATCCCCAAGGATTTCCTTAAATTCCAATATTTGGGGCTGGAATAAATGATGCAACCACATTGCCCTGTGTGCTGTCAGCACAGCTTTTGAATTAGCATTGCTGTCGCAAACAGCGGAGGTAAGGCCGGCTTGCTGGTTTCCCTATCACATCTTTTCACATTTAAATTTCCATAATTTAAATAAATGAAAGCAGCAAGTAGTTTCCCAAAGGAGACTGTGCTCAGTTAAAACAAAGACGGCAACTCTCAGCCGTTCTCATTTTTAATAATAAACATGTATAGACTTCCTACACACACATTTCAAAGTGGTAAACATAAGTGTGTTCAGTACAATAAAATGAGCATAAAGCTTAAACCATTAATACAGCAGAACAGACTATACTATCAAAACTTTCAACCAGCTTAAAAATTCCTGGTCAAATAGGCTTTAACCTAAGAGAGGGCAAAATTACAAGAATAACATATAAACCCCCTACAGTTTACCAGCTGCTCTGTGCAGGTTAAAAGCAAAGCAGTCCCTGTCTTTTAGGCTTACAATCTAAGAGTTCAGAGAGCAGGGAGAGGAAAAACAGCAAATTCAGTCCTTGGTTCCAAAAGTAACATGGAGTGGAACCAGACTAAATTGGTGGGATGTAAGTCATGGCTGCATTTTCAGGTGGATTTCAATGGGACGTCGAGTGCAACCAATTTACCTTGGATCCAGCCCATTGTTTTGATAACCAGCCTGAACAGAATGAAAGTACGAAGTGTGGGGAGCCAAATGGCAGCTGGGCTCTCGGCCATGCTAGCGGGTGACGCTGTCTCGCTGCCCCCGGCTCACCCTCTGCTGTGGCTGGATGCAATGATTGCTAGCGGAATAAGTTGCAGGTGAGCCAAAATGGCAGCTGGTGTCTCAGCGGAGCCATTGGGAGAGGTCCCAGTTCTGTAGCAATTAAGTTTACCAGGACTCCCAAACCACTACTCCAGACAGATGCCTGTCTATATAGACCGCCCTTGAAAGCAAGGATGGGATAATGCATGGCTGTCCAGATGTTGCTGGACTACAATACCCATTGCCCACCATTTGCTAGGTTGGCCAGCGTTGATGGGAGTTGCAGTCTAGCAGGATATTTGAAGGCCAGACATTCCACAGCCCTGCTCTAGTGGTACCTGAGAGATGCCTTCTAGTGAACAGGGCCGCCTTATCCATAGGCACTTTGGGCACAGCGCCTAGGGCCTACGGAAATTTTAGGACCCTGCGAAAACAAGATTAACAAACATTTTTTGCAGGAATTGGGAGGGAAAACATCATTTCAAAATACAAATATTTTCATCCACAAAAAAGGAGTGCCTAGGACCTTTGAAAACCTTAATGTGACCCTGCTGGTGAAAGATGTTGAAGGCCTTCCTCAAAGACCTACACACTACATCTGCATTTTGGAGCATTTTTCCTGTTTCTTCTTGCATCTTCCCTGTTCTTCCTCTGTGTGTGTGTGTGTTTTTTTTTAATTCTCACTTTGCCTTTGTTTGTTCAATCTCTCTCATCACCACCCCCTGTAATAGCACACTCTCACACTCTGTGTGTGGCTATTTCTGTCTCTGAAGGGGTCAGTTGGAGCAAAGCTTGCAGCCTGCCTGCAGAACTGCCAGGCGACTGAACATTTCCTGGGAAGCCTTCCTCAGGCTGAGGCTGCTCACAGTTTGGTGCTGCTGGGGACGGAGGCATCCCTCTTGGCTGCCAAGGCAAACAAGACCAGGAGCTGCCTTTTAGGAATCCAGTAGGAGTCCTCATTCTTGGCTGGCTTGTCTCAGAAATCAGGCAGCCATCAAAAGTCTGGACTTTGAAGACAAGGATGTGGGAAAATAGAGGTGAAAACTGGCCACTACGTAACAGAATTCTCACAGTGTTAACATCTCATTGAAAGGGGCCTTCCACTGCTTATGCTACTACCTTCAATATCATTCAGTTCCCAAATTCCCTGTACCTTACACTTTCTCTTCCATTGATTAGAATGTTCATTGACACTAGAATCATAAAATTGTAGAGTTGGAAGAGACCACGAGGGCCATCCAGTCCAACCCCCTGCCACGCAGGAATACACAATCAAAACATCCCTGACAGATGGCCATCCAGCCTCTGTTTACAGACCTCCAAGGAAGGAGACCCCACCACGCTCCGAGGGAGTGTGTTCCACTGCCGAACAGCTCTTACTGTCAGAAAGTTCCTCCTCATGTTGAGGTGGAATCTCTGTTCCTGGAGCTTGCAGCCATTGCTCCATGTTTTAGTCTCTGGAGCAGCAGAAAACAAGCTTGCTCCATCCTCGATGTGACACCCCTTCAAAGACTTAAACAAGGTTATCATATCATTCCTTAACTGTCTTTTTTCCAGGCTAAACATACCCAGCTCCCTAAGTCTTTCCTCATAAGGCATGGTTTCCAGACCTTTCACCATTTTAGTCGCCGTCCTCTGGACACTCTGTATCATTAAAACAATCAATTCAGCAAGTAGCTGAGAAGCAGACCTACAGGGAAGTGATGTGGTATTTTGCCTGTCCATTGAAGATGATGGTGCGATAGATAGATAGATAGATAGATAGATAGATAGATAGATAGATGACAACAATAACAACGATGATGATACCAGTCTCCAGTGGAGGACACTACCTTTGAAAAGAAAACCCAACTACCAGTCTGTACATGGTGGGAATGGGGACAACCTATCCCTTGCCCTGGCCCCGTGGAACATCTTGGGTCAGCTTTAACAATGCACTAGTCCCTAGTGTTGCTGACTTAATACTTTATCATACTACACTGTGATAGTGCTATTATTGCATTTTAACTGCAATGGCTGCTTCCTGTGGAATCCTTGGATTTGTAGTTTAGTGAAGCCCCTCCCTCAACTGTAAATCCTAGGATTTCACAGAAGGCATCCAGAGTAGTTAAAGTGGAATAATAGCACTATAACAGTGTAGTGTGATAATCTCATTTGTTTCCAAAATGGGCTAAGGGTCAGGCAGGAGTGATTGTGACTCACTCAAGATGTGCAGAAATTAATCTCTTTGAATGGATATCTTTGGGGTCTGGAAATACCAACAGACGCAAACTGCCTATAGTCAATGCACAAATAGCCATGCCCACAAGCATCCTTTGCTGCTAGTAGCCCATATGATTTTCAGGAACACCATACCGTTTCTGAGATCATTGCAAATCCCCTGAAAGCTAGCATTTGTTCTTTCCTGCATGCCAGGAGTCCTCAAGGGAATAGCAAGAAAAACTGGCATCATCCCCTGCCTGCATATTCTTCTGATTAAAGCAAATAATTATATCGGACTCCCCAAGGTCTTTGCTACCAATAGGAGACAAGCAACACCTGAATCAAAATGTTGCTATTTATTCTCCTGTCCAGTTTAAATCTTATTGTTAGTCCATTTTTTCACTTTATTTAAATTGTATATTTAAGAACACATACATAAACTTGACATCATACAACAAACATAAATCATTCTCTCATCTATAATGAATGATACATACTATTCATCTTAAAGTAAACTGGATAATCTTGACACTACTACAAAGTACTGTACACCCCATCCCTAGGACCATCTATACCGTTTGATTATTACATTGTTAGTCTGGACTAGAGGAAGCCATTCACTCAGTTGGGTTTACTTATGGGTTGACTCAGCATTCAGCTATTAAGTACATAGGTCTGCTCCAGTTACAGACACACACCCCAAATTTCACAGATGAATACAGTGACAAGTGTGGCTAAGCAGAATAAGAGCATGGTCAAGATGGCAAATGTTATTTATGAGGAAGAACACACAAGCTAGGAGCGGCTGCAGCAGTTTGCTTTTGCCTGGGCCCCCTGGGAAGGGCAAGATTCCACCGCCTTGTGTTTTCTCCCCCCACCCCGAGTTAATTGAGGACTGCTTTTGCACCTTGAACTCAGTTTGTCCTCAGCTTACTTCAACAATAGCAAAATAGGAGGAAAAGAAAGAAAATGGGACATTTTAAGAGCTGCTGAAAAAATGGGACAATTCAAGATTAATCGGGATTCTCCCTACCAAACTGGGACAGTTGGACGGTATGTAGTTGAGGCTATCCAACAGGTTTGCAGTCTTCCTCATAGAAGAGCTCCTGTTCAGGGTTGCAGCCTGCCAGAAAGCCAGCTCTGCCCTCCTCCCAGGTACTCCATCCTCACATGGGAAAGGTAACTTTTTCAGGCTACAACTCCCCAGATCCCCTAGCTGCCATGAAAAGCATTTCTCACCTCCATGCAACTGCTTCTGTGATGGCAGAGCATACCTCAGTTCCATGCAACAACAACTTCCTGACTTCAATCTTATCTCCAATCACTGATTGGAGATAAGAGCAGGACAAGCTTGTGCAGGAGGAAAAATCACACAGGTTGTAGGTAACCGTGTGTGAGAGAGATTTCATGCCAATGGATCTGTGCACGAATGGGGCCAGGATTCATTTTGACCCAGAGTCCAAATTAGTTACAGACGAAGGCCTTTGGAAAATGCAGCGGACAGCACGGGATACAGTTACTTTTGATCTCTTTGGGGGATCCAGCAGAGAAGCAAAGGGATACAGACAGAATAAATGGGTGTCACTTTGCACCAACTGAGCATGCAAAAGCCCAGTGAAAGAAACAGCTTAGAAGAAGCACAACTGAAGGGCTGCCCTTTCCTAATAAAGTGCTTTTGCTTATGATTAATTCATCCGAAGCTCCACCAACACCACCGCTACTCTGCTTCTGCCTCCAACAGAACTCTCCTGGTCAGATGTGTGGCTTTTGTTTAAAGCATCAAAGGGAAACGATTTTCCAAGGAAGAAGCTTGTTTGCTTACCAGCATCATAAATATCCAAGTACTTCCCACATCTGTGTCAGAGAATGGAGCAGGGTACTTAGTAATCAGAGATTTGAGAATGCGAGTGTGTATGTGTTTCAGAAAACAGCTTGCTTCTGCTAGCACCCCTGTAGTTGGACAGGTTAAACACACTAGAGCAGGGAAGGGGCTTGTGAAAGGATGAGATGTCGAGACAGGGACCAATGTGAAGAAAGGACACCATCTCTGGTGGGTTTAGTGATGCAAAATGTTCCAGGAAGGAAAACCCATACCCTCCAACATTGCACAGATTAAAACCGGGATGCAAAGCAAGATCAGAGTATGGTCAAGATGGCAAATGTTATTCATGAAGATGAGCACACAAGCTAGGAGAAGCTGCAGCAATTTGCTTTTGCCTGAGCCTACTGGGAAGGGCGAGTTTCTTCCCTCTCCTCTTCTCTCCTCCCTGCTGAATTAACTGAGTGCAAACTCCTTTTGAACTTGGAACTCAGTAAGCTGAGGACAAAAGTGGAAAGTGGGCGGAAGAGAGAGAAACCAGAACATTGTAAAAGCAGCCGCAAAAGTGAGATGGTAGAGGATTAATCAGGAGTGTCTTTCCTAAACTGGAAAAGTTGGAGGGTATTAAATCCTGATTCAGGTGGAGGATGTAAGTCCTTTTCCTCCCCAATTCTTCCAAAGCAAAGGTGTTTTTCCATTCATGGAACAGCTCTGGAACATTCTTCATGCATCACCAGACACCCACAAAACTGGCACCAGGAAGCATGGGTGAAGCAGAAAGGACACAGCTGCCTCATCCTTTATCAAGTGGAAGAGGAAGATGATGAATTTTGAAGCAAAGTGTGTGTTGGGGGGTGTTGAACCTGTTGAAATCGATTTGGGTTTTGTCCAGGCTAGGATACAAAACTGAACTGACTTTGTACCAGTATCCTCTGGAGACTCACATTTCTTTCATAGGCTTGTTTCCACCTCTGCCAAGGTTGCTTTCATTTTATTTTGGGTACTAGGGTTCCTGTGCTCATAACAGCTACACGGGAAATAGAAATTCAACAGGAGCAGTTTACCCAGCATGGAAAACCATGCAGAGTGGGATTAGGTATTTAAGGTATCATTCCCTTGTTGCAGCCGTTCTGCTGGCTGCCAGTCTTTTCAGAGCACAATTCAAAGTGCTGGCTATAAGTTATAAAAGCCCTACGTGACTCAGGTCCAGGCTATTCAGTCTTACATGAGTCACTTCCACTGACTTCCCGGGCATGTTTAGTGGGAGCAAAGGTGAGGGCCTTTTCGGTGGCTGCTCCCATGCTTTTGAACTCCCTCCCTTGAGAGGCTGGGATGGATCTCTCCTTGCTCCCCTTCTTCCGGCAAGAGAAAACTTTCCTGTTCCATTAGTCTTTTAGAAACTGGCTGTGCTGGGCTTTTAGCAGTGTATTATTTGGTCCATTTTGTAAATATTGTCTTTTAATGAATTTTAGATGGCTTAAACTCAATAGACAGTTTAATCATTTTTAAATAACACACACACATACACACACACACGTATTTCACTCATTTTGAATTTTTTAAAAAAAATCTGTACAGGTTTTAATAATTTGTTAACTTCCTTGAATCCCATTATTGGGGGGAAATGGGGTATAATAACATACACATGGGGGGGGTACATTCCCGGACTTACCACGTTGCCTGAAACTGTGGATAGTAGTGAACTGACATAAAATCATGCTGGAGGACCTAAAAAATGCCTAGAGGACTCTCTAGGCATCTGGCAGGACTCTATGGTTAACCTCTGGCAAAAGTTGACCGTAGAGTAGCAATGGAGGACCTGCAGATTCCTAGAAAGACCACCTCCAGAATGACTCTATGGTCTTCCAAATGTTTAGAGAGACCTTTTCCCCTGACCATAAGTTAGGTAAAACCGTGGGCACCAATCCTGCATAAACGAGGGACAACTTGTAACAATGACAACAATGACAATTGTTACTATTATTGTTTCCATGCTTTTGTGCAACAGTACCTGACACATGAACTCATGCCTGTTTGCATAGCAAGATCTAATTACTCTCTCACGAGAGAAAGCACTCTGCACATGCTTAAATGTGCTAAAATTATGATTATGACTTCCAGAGTTTACCTGTAGCACTGGAGAAAGATGTCCTTGATTTAACTCAATGTTTGTTTGTGGACCTGGCAGGTAAGAAACAGGTGTGTTGCTGGAGGGCAGCTAAGACAAGCCAAATATGATGTAAGAAAATCGCCTGGCTGCGACAATGTTGAAATCATAGGGGGAGTGGGCTTGTTAGCTGGTTGTGTGACAAGTAAAACTGCCTGAAATCCCAACCATTAAAAGCAGAAGAACTCTCTCCAGTTTTCAGTCTGGCAACCCTAAGAGTTGCAGCTGGCCAGTTTTCTCTCTGTGTGTGTATGTACGTGTGTGTGTGTCTAATCCTGGCCCTCTGTATTTTTAAAGCCTGGATCCTTAGAGCTGGCTATTAAATAAGGATCACAAGAAGAGTAACAATAATAATATGCACTGGTGTTTGCAGTTGTTGGGGAGAAAGAGCGGAGCTAAGCTAAGGACTGGGCCTGCTTCGCCCCAAGAGGCCACGCTCCGCTGCTGCTTTAATGAAGATCTAAACAGGACTTCTCTGCCTGAGGCGGCAACATACTAACACAGCCGAGACGCTGTGTATTAATAAGTCTCAAATCCCACATCGAAGGTTGGTGACCAGAGGGAAAAAGAGGGGGCAGGGATAGCATTCATGTACACATGTGAAGGCACACCGAGGCACACTGCCTGCTGTGAAGAGTAAAAAGGATATATTTGCACAGATAAATATTGTCACCAAGGGGCTAGAATGTGAGTAGGCCACAGTCAGTCCATTCAAGCCATTCAATAGGTATGTTAATGCTCTGATTGGGAATTCCTGCATGGCAGGGGGTTGGACTAGATGGCCCTTGTGGTCTCTTCCAACTCTATGATTCTTAAGATTCTATTCAAGGAAGGGGTATAATGAGTTGTTGAGGATGGAGCAAGCTTGTTTTCTGCTGCTTTAGAGGCTAGAACACGGAGCAATGGGTTCAAACTAGAGGAAAAGAGATTCCACCTCAACATTAGGAGGAATTTTTTGACAGTAAGAGCTGTTCGGCAGTGGAACACACTCCCTCGGAGCGTGGTGGGGTCTCCTTCCTTGGAGGTCTTTAAACAGAGGCTGGATGGCCATCTGTCAGGGATGCTTTGATTGTGATTTCCTGCGTGGCAGGGGGTTGGACTGGATGGCCCTCGGGGTCTCTTCCAACTGTACAATTCTATGATTCTATCATTCTATGATTAATTCTCAGGCCAAATCCGTGGCTCCCTTCTATCTAATCCTAAGGTTTGTAGTTTTGCTTAGCCTTCTCTGCCAAAGAGTGCTGATGCCTCCCCAAACTATAAATCCCAGGATTCCATAGGAAGGACCCATGGCAAATAACCCAGTTTCAAACTGGATTGTTTGTGTAGTGTGGATTTGGCCTGAGAATTAATTCATTATATCCCTTCCTTGAATGGAATCATAGAATCACAGAGTTGGAAGAGACCACAAGGGCCATCTAGTCCAGCCCCCTGCCATGCAGGAGTACCCAATCAAAGCATTAACATTTTATAGAAACAAATTCAAGGAAACAACTGACAAATTGAGAAAGTCATCCAAATATCATAGTCTTTACCCCCAAAGTTCAGGCATTCACATCCTCTTAAATGCAAGGTTATCCAATGGCTCCTATTCCCCACAGCTCCCTAGCACAGAAAAATTAGAGGATATCCATGTGTGTGTGAACCAGAGCAGAGAGACATACTTCAAGAGATCAGCCATATCTTTTCTGTCTACTCCACAAGTCTTGATCAGAGATCTAATTTTAAGGAGGCGTGCAAATAGTGTATATTATCTTCAGAAGTTAGCAATGTGAACAACGCTTATCTCCCTGCCATGAAATCTTCAGCAGCTGAGGACTACAGATCACCCTGTTATCAAAGGCCCAAGAGGAGGCAAGTGTGGGGAGTTGGGTTTTGCTTTGGTTTTTTCCTAGTAAATTGGCATCCTGACCTTCAAAATGTAGGGATGGATGAGACACCATGAAACAAGAAGATTGGCTAATGAACCTCCATGACCTGGCTGAGATGGATATATTAACAACTTTAATTAAAGAAGGATCTATTTTAATTTTAAAAAGAATTTGAATGTACTGTAATAACCATCTTTCTGATTGGAAATGAGGACATCTTGTTATGGCTGGATCTGAAAATCAGTTAACATCATAGATTTAGTAGATTCATAGATATATCACATATATTCACCTATATATAGAACGATTATGGGGAATAGTTTATAATATGTAAGAGAAAGTAATTATTGAATAGCCAATAATTACACCCAACAACTGAAAGGTAGGAAGAAAGTACAGTTGTCCCTTCATATTTGCTGGGGTTTGGTTCTAGGACCCCCCCGTGGATACCCAAATCCATGAATACTCAAGTCCCATTATATGCAATGGCATAGCAAAATGGTGTCCCTTATATAAGATGGCAAAATCAAGGTTTGTGAAGTCGAAGGCTTTCACGGCCGACATCCATAGATTTTCCTTGGGGTCTTTTCCGGGCTGTGAGGCCGTGTTCTGGAATAGTTTCTTTCTGATGTTTCGCCTGCATCTGTGGCTGGCATCCTCAGAGAAATGAAGAAGATGCCAGCCACAGATGCAGGTGAAACATCAGAAAGAAACTGTTCCAGAACATGGCCTCACAGCCTGGAAAAACCCAATAAAAATAAAGATTTGCTTTTTGGATTATTATTGTTTTAAGAATATTTTCAAGCCATGAATACTTAAATCTGTGGATGTCAAATCCGTGGATACGGAGGGACAACTGTAGTTAATGTTATTTGCAATTTTAGATTAGAAATGTTATTGGTGTCTGTTTTATTTGTTTGTATGTTTCTGTTTGTGATAGTGGTTTTGTAAAATGTTAGTATGTTTAATAATTTTTTTTAATGTAGGGATGGATGGGACTCTTATCCCAGTTGCTTTTGATAAGAATGCACCCAAATTAGCAAATCTCTTGCTATTCAGAGCAGAAGGAAATCAGAGTTGTGTAAACAATCTGGACGTAAGAGAAACCGAAATCAACAGAGTAAGGATTCTACGTGTGTATGTTTTCAAAGTCTGCCTCTGAATCCCTGTACATTCAACTATATTTGTGGTGCTGCGTTAGGGTTGCCAACCCCCCCCCCCCAGAGGTGTCTTACTATAACTCCTCTATGGCAGGCAGTTACAGCATGGTTCCTCCCCATGCTGGGAATAGCCTTACCTATTTCATTTGGCTGGGGTAAACAGGGAAGGATTTGTTTTCAATTTGTTTTTGAAGACATAGACATAGAATCACAGAGTTGGAAGAGACCACGAGGGCCATCTAGTCCAACCCTCTGCCTTGCAGGAATACACATAAAATATGAAAGGCTGAGGAACACTTAAGTTAATAAACAGCCACTGCACTCATTGGCTCCCCATCCCAAAATTGTCATCCCCACCCCTTGCTTTTTCATTCCTTTTCTTACTATCTGTAGCTAATAAGAAGGCTGTATCGGAGTAAGCAAACCAAACCCAGAGAGAGCTCACCTATTTTAATTCACCATCTCAGAGAAGTTACATGTGGACTTGACATCCATTTGTAAATGTCATAATTTGGGGGCATGAAAAGAACTTGAGATTATAAATATTAAAGTGCAGCAAAAATGGGAACAGATGGATTTCTCCATCTTTACCAAGTGCCCTGTTTCCCCAGTATATAAGGAATATTTATTGGGGAGGCTAAAGATCTGGGGCCATATGCATTCAGACTCTGTATATGATCTTGTATTGAGCTCTGCCCCTTCCATATTTGCCCTCTACGCTCCTCCAAGAGCAGAGACAACAGTGTTTCTTTCTAGTCTACAAATGCTCACTCCCCTGAACGTGTGAATATGCATGGGACAGTGATGAATATTCAAACTTACTGGTTCTATGTTCTTCATGATCTGCCCCAGCAACCAGCATCATGTATCTCCACTTTGCAGATGATTGTTAACCAGGTAGAACGATCATTCAGCAAACTTCCACGCACATTGTCTCTGCCTTTCCTATCCCTCACTTAAGGGAAGGAGGGCCAACATTTCAACGAACTATGGCAACATTGCCTTTAACCAGGGCCAGTTTAAGGGCCCTGCAGCACCTGCAGCCGCAGGGGGCCCCATCATTGTGGGGGGGCCCATAGTAACCCTCCTCCTGCAAAAACATTATTAGTAATAATCTAAATATTCTGTACTGTGAATAAGTTAGGTTAGTTAGGTTTTGAGATAAGCATATGGGGCCCCCAAAATAAAGCGTTGCAGGGGCCCCCAAAATTCCTTAAACCAGTCCTGGTGAGGAATTTGCATGTCCAGTGTCCGTAAAATGGCTTGCTTTTGCATTGAGTCAGTTGGTATTTCCAAACCACTAAGTGTCTAACTGCCATGATTTTAGTGGTCTGCGGGCAAGGAGCAAGGTTCCAGGGCATGCACGGGCAATCTCACATTCTCCCCTTCTTTGGGGAGTTTGGTTCCAGGACCCCCTGTGGATGACAAAAAACCCACAGATTGGCTGCACCCCATATTATTAAATGGCAGTGCATATTATTAAATAGCAAGGCTGGCAGATGCATCAGCGTGTCCACATGCACGTCACCACCATTTTAGGTATGGGATGCAAGATCTGCGGGTGATTAAGACCATGGTTCAGCAGACCACAGATCAGGAGGACCCACTATATTTAACATTTTTAGTTGGTGATTTAACTGGTTACCTGATTTCCTGATTAGATCCTGGCCTCAGGAGCTGCATCTCCTGGCCTTTTTTAAAGTCTTGTTTATATTTGTTTTTTTAATGTGATTTTAGTTAGGTGGTTTTAATTTTACAGTTTAATGTCTTTTTATGGGGGTGGGTGGGGGTGGGTGGTGCTTTTAGTCGGCATTGTAGCGTTTTAATTGTTGGAAGCTGACCCGATTGTTTTTAGCAGAGGGGTGGGATATAAATAAATAAATAAATAAATAATTCCTTTTAAAATAATAATAATAATAATAATAATAATTCCTTTGTATCTTTCCATTCTCCTCCTTCTCCTGTTCTACCAACAACCAACTGAGAGAGACAGTAACTGGCACAAGCTTAGAACATGTGTGTGTGTTTTAAAAAGCACCAAAATTAAACGGACTTACAATATTGGCACATTTAATGAACATGCTAATGTTTATTTATCGTATTATACTATAGAAAAGCTCCAAAGAACCAAATGGCTGCTGGTTCTATACACCCACGTGTGTGTGTGTGTGCCTGTCTCGATTTCACACACACACACACAAAACACACACATAGCAAACTAGTCCTGAAACTGAGGGGACTTGTAGCAAAATGTAGTTTGCTACAAGTCAATCAATCAATGATGAATAATGATAGTCACCAAGTACGGGGATCGGCCAAACCTCAGCTACAAGGGCAGGGCATGGGTGCCGCCCCTCAAAGGTGATGGGGCAGCCATTTGCAACAAGTTCTGTGGCCGACCCCTCCATGTGGAGCTCCTTGGGTTATTTGTTGTTATGCTCCTTCAAGTCAGTTTGACTTATGGTGAACATCTTGTGGGATTTTCTTGGCAAGACTGATTCAGAAAATGTTTCCCACTACCTTCCTCTGAGGCTGAGAGAATGCGACTTGCACCTACCCGGTGGGTTTCCAGGATGGATGAGGGTCTGAACTCTGGTCTCCTGGAGTCCCAACCCACTGTTCGTGCCACTTTCCCAGGTTCCTTCTCCTTGGGTACATCCCCTAATGGGTAGGACAGCCTGGATCCAATGGCTTAGTCCTACCAGAGCAGACCCAGTGCTTGGGCATCCACATATTGGTAAACCATACTGATTGAACAACCCAACTCTCCTTGGAGAGCTTGCAGAAGGATTCCGGCCAAGATGTCCTCCACAGGGGGGCCTTGGTATCCGCTGGGGGTTGGTTCCAGGACCCGACCCTCCCATGGATACCAACATCCCTGGATGCTCAAGTCCCATGAGATACAATGGTGTAGTAAAATGGTGCCCCTTGTATAAAATGGCAAAAAACAAACCAAGGTTTGCTTTGGGGGATTTTTTTGGGGTGTGTGTGTATTTTGAAGCTGTGGATGGTGGAACCTGTGGATGATTTAATCTGTGGATATGGAGGGACGACTGTACAACTCATCCCATACCCTTGTTCCTGTCCTTCCTGGGGAGAGAGAGAAAGAGAAAGTAAGAAGGGCAGTGGGAGGGAGGGAGGAAGAAAAGAAGGAAAAGGAAGGAAGGAAGGGACAAAACAAGGAAGGAAGAAAAGAAAGAGGGACAGAAAGAAGGGAAGGAAAGAGAAGGCAGGGAAGGGAAGGAAGGAAGAAAAGAAGGAAAGATGGAAGGAAGAAAAGAAGGATGAAAAGAAGGAAGGAGAGAAGGAAGGAAGGAAGGGAAATGGGACAGGAAGGAAGGATGAAAAAAGAAGGAAGGAAGGAAGGACGGACGGAAAAGGAAGGAAGGAAAGGGAATGAAGAAAAGAAGGAAGGACAGAAGGAAGAAGGAAAAGGAAGGGAGGATAGAAGGAAGAAAAGAAGGATGAAAAGAAGGAAGGAGAGAAGGAAGGAAGGGAAATGGGACAGGAAGGAAGGATGAAAAAAGAAGGAAGGAAGGAAGGACGGATGGAAAAGGAAGGAAGGAAAGGGAATGAAGAAAAGAAGGAAGGACAGAAGGAAGAAGGAAAAGGAAGGAAGGGAAAGATGGGAGGAAAGGGAAGGAAGAAAAGAATGAAAAGCAAGAATGGAAGGGAAGGAAGAAAAGAAAGAAGGGAGGGAGGAAAAGGAAGGAAGAACAGAAGGAAAAGGAATGAGGGAAGGAGGGAAGGAAAGGAAGGAAAGGAAAGAGGGAAGGGAGGGAGGAAAAGGAAGGAAAGGGGATGGAAGAAGCAGGAAAAGGAAGGAAAGAAGGGAGGGAAGAAGAAAAGAAGGAAGGGAAAAGAAGGGAGGAGGGAAGGGAAGGGAGGAAAAAGAAGGAAAGGGGAGGAAAGGAGCAGGAAAAGGAAGGGAAAAGGGAGGGAGAGAAGGGAAAGGAAGAAGGGAATGGAGGAAAAAGAAGGAAAGGGAAGGAAAGGAGCAGGAAAAGGAAGGAAAAGGGGAGGGAGAGAAGGGAAAGAAGGAAGGGAAGGGGGGGAAAGAAGGGAAGGGAAGGAAAGGAAGGAAGCAGGAAAAGGAAGGGAAAAGGGAGGGAGAGAAGGGAAAGGAGGAAGGGAAGGGAGGGAGGGGAGGCGGGTGGCTGACCCGGAGGGGCACCAGAAGGGGTGGGGGGTCCCCGAGGCGGCGCCCCCTCTCTGGCTCCGCTCCGGCTCTCCCGGGGGGGTCTCTCTCTCTCCCTCTCTCCTGCGCCGCCTCCCTCCTTCCCTCCCCGCCTCCCTCCCTCCCTGCTTGGCTGGCGCTGGCCCGGCCTCCCTCCCCGCCTGGCCTGGGGAGCTGGGCGGCTGGCGCTGGTGGGGCTGCGGGGCCGGCGGAGGCAGGCGAGGCGAGGCGGGCGAGGCGGCTGCGTCCTCGGGGTCCCGCCGCCGCTTGTGCTGCTGCTGCCGCTGCCGCTGCCGGGCTCCTTGGCTGCTGGCCCCGTCGCCTCCTTGTCCGGCGGGCGCTTGGCCCATGGAGCGGCGCTCGCTGCTGCAGCTCATCCAGGAGCAGGTGAGCAGAGCCCGGGCGGCGGCGGGAGAGGGAGAGGGAGAGGGGTGCCCCCAGCCCCCCAGCACCCCCGGGCTGCCAGGGCCACGGTGGGCAAGGGGCCAGCACGGGTCTGCGTCTCTCTGCGTGGCTCAGCAGAAGCCCCTCTCCCCGTGTCTGTCTCTGTGTGTGTGTGTGTGTGTCCCCAAAGAGATGCTCTACAGTAAAGCCCCCCCCCCGTCCTCCCCATGGCCCAGGCAAGGGTTGGGGTGGGAGAAGAGGGGAGAGGGGGGCCCAGGGGCCCAGGTTGGCCGAGCCCCCCAGGGATGGAGGGGTGGGTGGCAGAAGTAGATGGAGGCAGGACCGGTTGGAGGAATTAGGGGGGCCCTGCAATGCCTTATTTTGGGGGGCTCACATATTTATCTCAGGTCAGTGTAACCGAACTCAACCGAAGCTATTCACAATACAGAATACATTCAGATTGTTACTAATCATGGTTTTGCAGGAGGAGGGTTCTACAGGGACCCCCACAATGATGGGGCCAACCTCACCTATTCCCAGGACAGGATAGTCAGATTATTACTAATCATGCTTTTGCAGGAGGAGGGTTACTACTGGGACCCCCACAATGATGGGGCCAACCTAACCCATTCCCAGTACAGGATATTCAGATTATTACTAATCATGCTTTTGCAGGAGGAGGGTTGCTACTGGGACCCCCACAATGATGGGGCCAACATAACCTATTCCCAGGACAGGATAGTCAGATTCTTACTAATAATTTTTTTGCAGGAGGAGAGTTACTATGCCCCCCCCCACAATTATGGGCCCCCTGCAGATGCTGACGCTGCTGGTGCCTTAAACCAGCCCTGGATGGTGGCAGATTGTTGTTTCAGCAGAAGTGTGGAGGACCTGTGTGTGTGTATAGGGTGCCAGGGTGTGTATATGTATGTGCTGGTAGGGCACATAGCCCCCAGGGTAGATCTAGACTGGAGATCTTGGCACGTGTGTGTCCCCAACCCCTTTCAATAACCAGAGGACACAGGCGGTGGAAACTCCAAAAGATATCCATTGGAGGGATTTCAGAAAATGCACAGGGTCACGCTCCAGCACTTTGGAATAGCAGTAGCATGGCTGCTGGGCTTGCCTACAAAGCCAGTGGCTCTGAGTGGCAAAAAAAAAACTTTTGGAACCACCATGTGATGGAGGGAAGAGGGGTGGTGGAGGTACCATCTCTTTGCCAGTGTCAATTTTCTGTCTGCATCTATGCCAAACCTACAGGCGTGAAGCCAAGAAAGGGCCCTGAGGCAGCTTTGAGTAGGAAGCATGGGTGGGGTGGACCCGTTGCTGCCTCAAAATAGTATGCTGGGGATTCAACAGTGCATTGACAGGTACCGGCGTAGCTCAGTTCACAGAGTAGACATGTTCCAGAGTGTTGATTTTTTTAACCCCATGTTTGGGTACCAGAGGCAGGGATGTCAGGGCAAGAACAGGGATTGGTTCCTACTTCGCAGAAATTAAGAGCAATTCACACACGTTGCAGCAAATGTTTAATACAAAAACAAACAATATGCATTTGTGAAAAGAAACCACCAGGCCAGAGAAACCTTGAATAAGTAGAGAAACCTTTTGGACCTTCTAGAGACCACTCGAAGGCTTCTTCCAAAATGCACACAGGGATGACTTTTCGTTTCACGAGCTTCCACTTTTCTTATGATTTTCATTTTGGAGGCTGAGCTTACAGATGGATGCTGCTTTTTCTTTTTTAACATGCTGGGAGGAGCTGTTGAGACAGGCTTATCTGCACACACACCCTTTCTCCTTATTTTTGTTACAAATATTCAGTAAGAGATTCTGGAGGCAGCTGCTGTTTACCAGGCACACACACCTGTGGGTAAAACAGGCACACACACCTGTGGGTAAGATAGGTTAGAACAGTGGTTCTTGACCTGTGGTTCACGGACCCCCAGGAGTCTGCGATGTCCTCACAGGGGGTCTGCGAACGCTTGAAGGCTGCTCAGCCCACATAACAGGAGCCAAGGCAAAGGCTGGCTGGCTTGGCCTGTGCATTGCCATTCAATCCACTCCTGCCACAAATTTGCAGGAAGAAGCAGGAGAAAGGTCTTCCCAATGCTTCTGAAAGAAGGATTAATGGATGGTATAATTTATGTTGTTGTTGTTATCAGGTATTATTGTTGTTAGGGTTTTAAATCTAGAGTTAAGTCTTGGGGGTCCGCAGCAACAAAATATATTTAAAGGGGGTCCCTGGTATATAAAAGGTTAAGAGCCACTGGGCTAGAATAAATCCACGCTCCCTTCCCCATCTTCCCAATTGCAATGCTGCTTATGAACCTTCAGCTAGAGAGAGGATAAGGGAGGAACAGAGAGCTGGGCAGGGTGTAAAAAGACTATAATGGAGCTTCGGTGTCATAGCCTTTGTTAAGTGTTTCACCATGAGTGTGTGGATGCCCCCCCAGTGACAGAATCGGGCTAACAGGTGGGGCTGAGGAGAGTGCTGGATGGTACTGGGAGTGCTGTGAAGTCATGTTTCTGTGTCCTTTGAGAAAGGGGGCAAGTCTTCCCCTCTGTTGGCTGTGGGAGGGGTGTGAGGACTATTTGGGGCCAGCTGATTCTCTTGCAAATGGTGGTGGTGGGGACAGTTTGAAATGGCAATTGCCTTCCGCTTGAGGGGCACAGGTTAGGCATGGAAGCCTCACCATATAAAGCACAATAACATACAAGTAACTTTTCGTCTGGTTTTATTGGTGGCCTTGGGCAAACAGCACAGTCCCACTGGCTTATATTTTGTGTGTGAAAATGACAATGGCTTGGCTAGCTCTCAGGATCCAGTGATGGCATTTGAGTTCCATGCCAGTAGGTTGATCACTTTGGAAGACCAAATGGATCTGCTGTCATTTTGGAACAGCAGTGGACCGGTATTGCTGGACAATGAATTTTTGGTTCCAGTTTCATCTTGATGTAAGCAAGCTGCTGTTCTGTCAGTCGTAGCTTCTCTCCCTTCTCTCCCCACCAGCCAATTGGGCAATAATAATGCCAGGCTACATTACAGGGTTGTTGTATAGCTTTGAGCTCTGTGTAAGTGATCTCTTGGTGATATTATTAATGAACTAGACTCCTTTTCTAGTATGAATAGGCAGAGGTTTATGCCTGTCAAGACGTGATGTGTGCAAGGAGATGCTGGGGTTGTCTAAATGGCAAAAATACTCCTCATAGAATTTGAGGAGAATGTGATTTGTCTAAATGGCATTCTGCACCAATCTGCCATATTTGGAAGGAGAGGGGCCAAAACTGGCAAAAACTCCGCAGGAAAAAACTTTGTGGCTTCCCCTGTATTTTTTAAAAAGCTCTGTGGGGAACGTGCATTCCCACTCATTGCTTTCATTCGCATTCCCAATAAGAGCAGAAATGGAAAGCTGATTGGCTGGACATGCGCAGGGGACAGAGCTTGCTAACAAGGCAAGCATCCGGAAGCACCATGCTGGAAGTAATTATTAGACAGTTGTTTCATTGGCAGGGTCTGGTGTGCCCATGGCAGGCCTAGACGGTATAGGAAAATGGTCCCCTGAGCCACTGAAGTTGCACATTCTGGTACTGAGAAATTCTGAGATGGTGAATTCTGGACCACAATGATCATTGGCTGTCCTAGAGCTTGCAAGGTTACTCTTAAAAATACAGGTCAACCCCCATCTTCATGGATTTGGTATCCATGGTTTCACTTATCCACATCCCCCCAAAATGGTCTCTCTAGGCATTTCTAGGTCCTCCAATGCGATTCTATGGTCAACTTCTGGCATTTGTCTCATTGAAAATAATAGGGTTCCCTATTATCCACTGTTTCAGGTATCCACAGGGGGTCTTGGAATGTATCCCCTGTGGATATGGGGGTCGACCTGTATTCAGTTACCATTATAGTTTTACCCTAATAGTTTGTAACTACTACAGATACACACACACACACACACACACACGAACATTATTTTCCAGTTTCTCAAAATCAACTAAAATAATTAAATAAAAATGTTTACCCAAACACCAGTAATGTGGATTTTTTGTTAGGAAATTATCTGAGAAAAAAATAAATGGGATCTCATCTTGTTCTTGTGTACCTTGAAGTCATTCATGACTTATGGTGAATTATCACAGGCTTTTCTTGGCAGGATTTGTTTTTTTGGGGGGGTACTGTTGTCTTCCTCTGGGGCTGGGGGAGTGATCTGCCCAAGGTCTTCCAGGGCTGAGCAGAGCTTCAAACCCTGGTCTTAAACAGAGGCTGGATGGCCATCTGCCAAGAGTGCTTTGATTGTGTATTCCTGCATGGCAGGGGGTTGGACTGGATGGCCCTTGTGGTCTCTTCCAACTCTATGATTCTATTATTCTAATTAGAGTTTTTAAAAGTCCTGTTTTTTCACACAGCAGCTGAAGATACAGCACAAGCAGTCACCTGAACACCCCAATCTTCCTTCTTCACCATTTATTAATGCTGGAACTATTTATGCTGCAGTGATGAAAGTAACTTTGCACTACACAGACTTCATAGAAGTTCAGTAATCTGCAAGCATAATGTAATGCTGTGTGATGCACTTAGATATTGGGGGGTGGGAAGGAATGAATTACAAGTAATTAGTTGTTTTGTAATTAGCTACTCGGTGTCAGATTTATGCACAAGCTAAGTCAGATGTAGTTGTGGGTCTCAGATTAAAAGAGGTCTCTGAAGACAGACAGAAACACTTTTAAAAAAAAATAAGCACCCCCTCAATTGAATGTTTTACATAATCAGTTAAAATTAAAGAAATGGTGAAAATAGAGTCTAAAACAAACAAATATAAGAGTTTATTATTTCTATACAGTGGGCTCTCCAGAGTGGCAGGGGTTCGGTTCTGGGACCTCCCCGTGGATACCAAAACCCACACTGGGTCAAGCCCCATATTATTCAATGGCAGTGAGCTGAATGCACATGCTTCAGCATGTCTGTGTTCACATCACTGTCATTGAGTAATACGGGGTGTGGCGATCCATGGGCATTCCAATCTGAAGATCAGGAGCCTTCTGATATGGAGGGGCCACTGTATTAATTATAAGAATATGCATTTGTGGGATGTGTGTGCTCCATCTTAATCACCTAGCAGGGGCTTGGGCACTGTACTTTGACTGTCTCTAGTTTAGAACCATAGAATCATAGAGTTGGAAGAGACCACAAGGGCCATCTAGTCCAACCCCCTGCCATGCAGGAATACACAATCAAAGCACTCCTGACAAATGGTCACCCAGCCTCTGTTTGATAACCTCCAAAGAAGGAGACTCCACCACACTCCCAGGCAGTGCATTCCACTGCCGAACAGCTCTTACTGTCAGGAAGTTCTTCCTAATGTTTAGGTGGAATCTCTTTTCCTGTAGTTTGAACCCATTGCTCCATGTCCTAGTCTCTGGAGCAGTAGAAAACAAGCTTGCTCCATTCTTAGTATGACATCCCTTCAAATATTTAAACATGGCTATCATGTCCCCTCTTAACCTTCTCAGAAGGTTCAGAAGTGGAATACACTGCCTCAAAGTGTGGTGGGAGTCTCCTTCTTTGGAGATTTTTAAACAGGCTGGATGGCTATCCATTGGGAATGATTTGATTGCGTATTCCTGCATGGCAGGATGGGGTTGTGGTCTCTTCCAACTCTATGATTCTATGATTCTCTTCTCCAGGCTAAACATACCCAGCTCCCTAAGTTGCTCCTCATAGGGCATGGCTTAGCTCCTCAACATGTCTTCATCTGGTCCTGCTTCCTTAATCCATGTCTGGGTTGTTCATGCTCTGGAACATTGTGTGCAAGGTTCTGTGGCTTCATGATCTTGGTTAGTTGCTGCGCTGGATGATGCATCTTGGCTGGGATGAAGCCCAGAGGAAAGAGCAGCTGGTTACAGTAGGGGCCAGCTGACTAGCATTATCATATGCTGACCTAAATAATCCACATGAACATGAGCTTCCAGTATCCCACAGTGATCTCCCAAGAGAGAGATGAAAAGTGTCTGCTGCTAGGAGAAAAAGGATGTTCAGTTGTCACTTTTCTGGGGTTTTTACTTTATAAAAATTTCTACCATGCTATAATTTTTTTTTTTTTACTTACCTAATGTACAGGTGCACCTCAGCTAGCAAAGCCTCGGGCTGCTGCTAGACTGCAAAAATAATGCAGTTTGACACCACTTTTTACTGCCCATGGCTCAATGCTATGGAATTCTGGGTTTTGTGGTTTTGTGAGCTATTTCGCCTTCTCTGTCAGAGAGCTCTGGTGCCACAGCAAACTACAAATCCCAGGATTCCATAACATGGAGCCAGGATAGATCTCTCAGCCTGGCCACTGAAATCGAAATCATAAGAACAGTGGAGACTGGTGAAAGAAAGAAAGAAAAAAATCATCCTTGACTGCCTTTAGAAAGAAGCTGGTTTCTAAAATATTTAAAAGGGTCTTGTTTACTTATGCAAAGCTTACCTGACCTGGTTGTTTCATTTCACATGTGCACATTGTTAGTCTTGGAAGAAAAGTTTGTTGATACACGTTGAACTGCTCTTCTTTTTTGTGATTCAGGAACCTATCCCTATTTTTCCCCTATTATTTCTGCCTCTGGTACCAATTTTACTGGTAAAGAAATCATGCCCAGGAGCACATCTACTTAGATGAGATATACCTATACTACAGCAGTAGGAAAAAAGGAAAACCACATTAGAGGTGGATAGACTCCATCGAGGGGTGGATCTACACTTTAGAAATAATGCAGTTTGATAACACTTTAACTTCCATGGCTCCATCCTGCAGAATCCTGGGATTTGTAGTTTGGTGAGGCATCCACACTCTTTGACAACGAAGGTAAGAGACCTTGTAAAACTACAAATCCCAGGATTCCATAGGATGGAGCTACAGCACTTAAAGTAGTGTCAACCCGCATTATTTCTACAGTGTAGATTGGTGGCTCTTAATCTTTTCTTTACCAGGGACCCATTTAAGTATTTTTGTTGCCACAGACCCCCAGAACTTAACTCAAGATTTAAAACCCTAATAATATTGCTGATCATGATATCTGATGATAATAATAATGCAATTATACCATCTATTAAGCCTTCCCTCAGAGACACTGGAGGGGAAGGGAAGAATTTACAGTATTCATGAATTTGCCATTCACGGATTTAAGTATTCACGGCTTGAAAACATTCTCAAAAAGATAATAATCCAAAAAGCAAACCTTAATTTTTGCCATATTATATAAAGGACACCATTTTGCTATGCCATTGCATATAATGGGACTTGAGTATTCATGGATTTGGGTATTCACGGGGGTCCTGCAACCAAATCCCAGCGAATGTGAAGGGACAACTGTATTTCCACTTCTTCTTGCAAGTTTGTGGCTGGAGCAGATTGAATGGCAATGTGCAGGCCAAGCCAGCCAGCCAGCTTTGCCTTGGCTCCTGTCATGTAGCCGGTCCACCGCAGGTGAGCTGAGCAACCTTCAAGCCTTAGCAGACCCCTGTGAGGACATTGCGGCCCCCTGGGGGTCCCCGGACCCCAAGTTAAGAACCACTTGGTGTTGATTAGCCCAGGGAAGCCACAGCCCTGAGTTTGCATGTGCTGAGCAGGGCTGTGGATGACGCAGGTCTCGGAGATCTCTTATTCACATGCTTGCCATAAGTTGAACCCGACTTGGCAGCTGTTAACAACCACTCCTGTATTACAATTCATAATGACTGCCAGTGTGGTGTAGTGGTTTGAGTGCTGAAATAGGACTCTGAAAGACCAGGGTTCGAATCCCCGCTCAGCCATGGAGACCTGTAGGGTGACCTTGGACAAGTTATACCCTCTCAACCTCAGAGAAAGGCAAGGCAAACCACTTCTGAATACATCTTGCCAAGAAAGCGCCATAGTTGGGTGGAGTTGATTGGAAGGCAAATAACAACAGCAACATATGACAGTACCACCCGCAGGTTTCTAACCTGTGCCAGACCCGGACTGGGAGGGACTTTGGAGCTCCTCAGGAACTTTGGATACAATTCAGACTGGAGTTCCCAGACCTCTAATAAGATTTTCTGTGAGGTACAGTAATTCCTTCCTTTCCGAATATCGAACCTGCTTTCCCATTTGAACTAAAGTATTTAACAGAGGACAAGAAAACCATAAAAGCTAAATTGTTTTTAACAGCTCTACATTAGGAGGGAGAAGGTCATCAGCATCAGTGAGGCAGCTAAGAGAAACAAAATCATAAATATAGAAGTCATTAAGCAATAGGCAATTTTCACCCCTCCCAAAATGCCTTGGCTCTGATGACCCTTTGAAACCAGGCTTTTAAACAAACAAACAAACAAATAAATAAATAAATAAGCAAGTGCCAGCTCTAAATAGCTCTAAATAGAACAAATATCTATGCCACAGCGACCCACCAGTTCCTCATTCAGCAGCTTGCAGGGGACGATGGTGCCAATGCTTCAACCCATACTGTCTCTGCTGCCTTCCTTTCTTCCTTCCTTCCTTCCTTCCTTCCTTCCTTCCTTCCTTCTTCTTCTTCTTCTTTTGAGTACATAGGAGTAAGCTTGCATTGCACCTGTATAGGTTTGCATTGCATTGCATCCTTCTAAGATTTTCATAATTATGACTGGGGTGATTGCAGGTACCTAGCTATTGGGGAAAAAAAATGACACAAGGGCTTTAGGAACTTCAGATAATTTATTAAGTGTTATCTAGGGTTGGCACATTGTTTTAAAAAGTGATGCAGTGTCTACAAAGGGCACCTAGGAACTAGAAATGTAATTTCCCCGGCTGTGAGACATATGGAGTATGAGAAGGGCCCATAGCTCCCTGGTGGAGCACATGATCTGCATGCAAAAAGGCCCAACTTCAGTCTTTGGAATCACCAAACAGGGCTGGAAGGGAACCATATGAGAAGCGACAGCAAGTGGTTAGCTGCCAGTCGGTGTAACGCCTAGGTGGTTGGACCAGTGTCATAAGGCAGCTCCTATGATGTTAGGGTCCAACCTGGAGATGTTCATTTTCTTTGAGAAATGATGAGACGGAATAGCTTCTGACTTGGATTTTCTGTGGGGTCTCTTGCATGTGCTTTCCCTCAGCTTCTTGTAACAAGGCTGCACTTGCTCGTCTGTATGAGGCAATAAAATGCGGACTGTTGTGCAGTAATGCCAATTCGCAGCAGTTTTCATTTGTCTCCACATTTTTTTTTCAAGATCGCAGGCATGTGAAGCCATGCACGTCTGTTGTTCAAAAGGGTACACCTGTGAATCAAAGGCAGGCACAAGTTAATTAATCACGTTTTTATTGTTGCCAGTTGCCACCACTGAACAGTATTTTTTTAAAGAAGTAAATCCAAGGTGCAGAAGTGCAATCTTGTTGAATAAACAGAAAAAAATGGGGGAAGCTGTTTCGTCGCCTCAGTGCACGATCGCTATGGCAAAAATCCAACATGGCAGTTCTGGGCACTGCTTTGCTCCACCCCCTGCACACATAGAACCAATCAGATGTCTACTCTGAGAATGCGCAGTGATGCAAATCAGTTGTCCTAATAAGCCATAGTGCACATTCCCATGCATTATTTTAAAAAATATGGGGAAAGCCATTAAGGCTTTTTCTGCAAAGTATTTGGATTTCCCCCCCCCCCACTCTCCTGCTGAATACAGCAGATTGAGGCAGAATCCCACTTAGATACAACATATTCTCCTTGAATTCTATGAGGAGTATTTTCACCATATAGACAAGCCCCAGTTCTGGTAGAAGTAATTTTTATTTTTATTTTTTTGGCATTACAGCTCTCAGAATCCCTCAACCAGTATGGCCAGACTGACAGGTTGTTTTAGGAGTGGCAGTTAAAAAAAAAGTAACTTCTCTAAGCTCTGGGGCAGAGGACAGGCAAGGGGGCTGATGAGAGAAAAATGACAGGATAAGCCATGGCTTAGTTGTCTTCCTCAGCTTTTGGGAAATGACTCTCTCCAGGTTGCAGTCTGACCCCTATCCTCCTAGTATTAATTGCATTTCAACACTAACTTTTTATATATATTGTATCTTTGCAACTGGTTTGAACTGTATTTGTTGTCAGCAGTATTTAGTCCCATTATTATTATTATTATTATTATTATTATATTTATTTATACCCCGCTCTTCAGCCACAAGGCTACCAGAGCGGCTTACAAATTGTTTTAAGCAATAGCAATTTACACATCTACACTGCAATAAGCAGTTTCCAATATGTGTGTTAGCTAATTGCCCCCACAAGCTGGGTACTCATTTTACCAACATACGAAAGGATGGAAGGCTGAGTGAACAATATTGTGGGAAAAGGTGTGATATAAATGAAATAAATAACAATGATGATGATTTATTAGATGCACACACAAATTGTTTTTCCAAGCGACTTGTGCTTCAGGATTTTTGTGTGTTGCTCAAGACAGCCTGATAATTTATTTATTTCATTTATATCCCACCTTGCTCCCAAAGTAGGACCCAAGGCGGATTCCAATAAGAGAAAAATAGCTGCAGCTCTCAAAATGGGTTTGGCAAAGTGGTCAGCAGAGATGCCTTTTGGAGGGGACAGTGCCTTCACACGCCTTCAGTTGCATCTTTGAGGCCAAAAGGTTGGAAAGTGTGTTTTAAAGAAACAATTGAAAGCTGAGATTGAGTTGCAAAGGAAAATCCATTTTGGTTTCAACGGTGCACTTGAGGCAATGTGGCTGAGAGCCTGCCCACACGTTACTTTAAATAAGCTGCTTGAGCTGAAAACAGGGTGGGAAAGGGCAGGCAAAGTGATCAGGAAACTGGGGTAGCTCTCTTATTAGGAAAGGTTACAAGCTTTGGAGTTCCTAGAGCTTGTCTATACCAGGCAATATATACTGGCTCCCCACCAGTGTATTCTGGCTGTGGAGCTGGCCCATTTTGTTACCTGGAGGAACCAGGCTGGAGTCCACACAGGAACGCTGGCCTATCCCCGCCACTGCCGCCATTTTCTTTGCTATTTTGGAAGCCAGGAAGGGGACCTGCGGCATGTGATTGAAGGCCCCCTGCATGTTACCAGCCTTGGTCACATGTTGAGGGACCCCTGCCTGGCTTCTGGGAGATCCAGGGAGATGGCAGAGGCAGCAAGGGCCAGTGTGCCAGATGGGCTTCTGTGGACACGTGGGTCCTGATCCGGGTTTTGGCTGGCAGTAATGGCTTTAAATGGGTATCTATCTATATATAAAACACTTGGGTATGTTTCCTTTCCCAGTGTGCTGGTTGGGTGCTTGGGAAACATACCCAACCAATCCCCTCACTCTTCTCACTCGCTTTAGCCGAACACCACTCACATGCCGATTCACTCTCCACCTCACAATCTACTCCTGCCACTCAATCTGCATCTATACCCCCAGCTTCACAAGGGCCCCTCCCTCCCCTTCCTCCCTCAGCCAATCAGCATGCACATGCAAATTCCCCCTCCACCTCACAATCCACTCCTGCCACTCAATCTGCATCTACACCCCCAGCTTCACCAGGGCCCCTCCCTCCTCTCACTCCCTCAGCCACTCACCACCCACATGCAAATTCCCTCTCCACCTCACAATCCACTCCTGCCACTCAATCTGCATCTACACCCCCAGCTTCACCAGGGCCCCTCCCTCCTCTCACTCCCTCAGCCACTCACCACCTACATGTAAAACAATGCAATATTTTTTTTACTAAAATAATACCATGTAGCTGAACCCTGTGAAAGCCCAGCGGGGCGCATGTGTTGGACACCAACCACAAGCTCCAGGCCACAAGCACCACTTGAAACCTCAGCAAGGCACATGTAATGCTGGGTACAACTAGTTAACACTTTATCAGGCCCTACTCCGGCTTCCCCCGTCTCAGCCCCGTATCTGCCCTGGGGGTGGTGAGGACAGAATGGGGCAAATGCCTTGCATCATATGGACTACAGGGCTCTGAGACGGGACCAAGATGGGGGTATTTAGCCTGTGTAGATAAGCCCTTCATGTGGGTAAAAAGGGACATAGCACAAGCACAGAAAATGATGCATCACACTGAGGAAATGGACAGGAAGCAATATTTATCTATCATCCTGAATCTGGGACACATTTCTATGTCACATGGTCATGCTCGCTAGGAGGATTCTGGGAATTGTAGTTCCATGAAAGGAACTTTTCCAAGGTCTGTGACCTAGTATACGTCAACTTCCTATGTCCCACCAGTGCCTGAGGATCCTTTCACCTCTGCAAAGAAGGCACTGAAAAGCTCTTCTCCAGCCTTCCAAAATCCAGAGCTCGCAGTAAGTTGCGCACGGTTTTGAGCGTCTTCCTCCAAAAGATGGAGAAATTCTCTGCATGGGTGGGGAAGGCAACCCAGGTTCTATGTCATTCTCCCAAATTCACAACAACAACAACAATAACAAATTTATTGATTAGTCAACTGACCATATCAACAGTAGAATACAATAGAATACAAAGTATCTGAATATCAAAGTACATACAAAAATTAATTAGATTCTCCCAAATTCATTTAACCTCCAAAGCCAAATCATGGAAATTAGCCAGTGTGGCTAGATTTATGTCGAATAATTGATTCATTTGGTTACAGAGCACACCGCAGAACACAGTGGTGCGCTTTTCAAGTGTCCCTGAGGAACCATGGCATTTCAAAATGTGCTGAGCCCATAAAACCTTTATTTTTGTGTGTGTGCCTTGAGATTTCATCACCCTCCCTTAGTGATGGTGGTTGGGCTTCTCTTTTCCCTGGATAATTGAGTCTGCCACCTCCGCTGCTGCTGCTAAGAGATGGGCAAAGGACTATGGAGGCCATATCTCTATCCCAGTCAATAGAAAACCTATTTGGCATCAAATTCTGTGTTTCAACACAGTACTAGCTGTTGGTTTAAAACTTCAGAGTATTTAGTCCCCATGTGGAGGATAGAGGAAAGCAAATAAATTTCTTTGTTTTATTAATATTGATGGTTTCCTCTGTTTTTAATTTGCCTCCTCTGCATTTGACAAAACCAAAGAGATTCCTTATATTTCAGGTGTTCCTTACAGTTCAAGACCTTGTAGCTTCATTTGTAACAAAAATTTTTTTTAAAAAAGCTGATTCACTTTGTTATTATTTTCTGAATAAACCTTACTTTTAATGTATCAGACATTATATTTCTATGCCAAACTAAGTTATACACAATGCTTTTGATGTTCCTAAAGTTCTCAAAGTCAGCATGGTGTAGTGATTTGAGCACTGGACTACAACTGGAGAGCGGGGTTCAAATCCCCACTTGTCCGTGGAAACCCACTAGATTACTTTGGGCAAGTCACATTGTCTCAGCCTCTGAGGAGGGCTCTGGCAATCCCTCTCTGAACAAGTCTTGCCACGAAAACCCCATGATAGGGTCACCTTAGAGTCACCATAAGTCAGAAACTACTTGAAAGTGGACATCAACAAAGTAACAAAATGACTTTCAGTCTATAAAGCGTGATAATATTGCTTATCATCCAATTTCCCAAAAAAATCAATCCCCACCACCACCAAAAGCTAGGAAAATTATATTTCAAAATTTCCTGAAATTTTACATTACTAGATGGACTACAGCTTTCATCTGTCCTAGCCAGCAGTGAAGAAATCTGAGATTTGCAGTCCGACAACATCTGGGAGGTCTTCAGTTTCCCCATTTCTCCTTTAGTGTCATAAGGACTAGGAACTTGTTCTCTCTGTCTTTTAAAAAATAAAACATTTACACACACACCCTAAACATTGATTTGTTTATCTACTCTCAAGTCCTCCACATGCATAGAATGAAATGCAGACCTTCCAGGTTGGATGGCAATTCTTGATTCTAACCTGTTTTGTGAGCACTAAGACCTTTTGACCTTCTTTGGCAGCTTGATCCTGAAAACACTGGTTTCATTGGTGTGGAGACCTTTGCCAGCCTGGTACACAGCCATGAACTGCCCCTGGACCCTGCAAAACTGGAGATGCTGGTGGCCTTGGCACAGAGCAATGATGAAGGACAGATCTGCTATCAGGAGCTGGTCGACCTGGTCAGTGGCGTGAGTACCAGCAGCCATACCGTGGCTGCATCACTTTTTGATCACAGATATGGCTATCTTTGCAAGATCTTGGGGTGTTCACTTTTTGGAAAACAATTTCTTGCTCACTCTTTCTTCTTTCTTTCTTTAAATAAAATAGCTCATTTATGTGGATTGTTGTTAAAGGAGTGACCTGCTACACTCTTGTTATTGTTAATCTTTTAAAAATTCTTTTTCTTTTAGAAAAACTTAAGAAAAACAAAAGCGACAACCCCCTCAGACTGACCCCCTCACGTCTTTTCAGCAACAATGAATAAACCTTGCTTGTTGTGCCAAAAAAATTAGCGTCATTACCAGCCATTGTGTTACTTTTAAAAAGGAAAAACATTGACAAAGGTTACGCCCAAATAAACCTGTTACATGTATCAGTACTCTAACCATTTGTACCCATTCAAAATATACTCTCAGTAGCCATCAAGACCTGAGAGAGGCTACTGCTAGTTCCCAATGGGGAGAAGAGGTTAGGGGGTGGCAATTTAGGTGATGAAGATGCGGGTATTGGGCTCCAAAGGGCAGGGAGTGCATCCTTGTTTCTTCCCCTCTCTGAGCCAAGACCAACTCCTTCATTGTCCTCTGAACTGCCCCTTTCCCCTCCTAACGTTCCTGTGGCTTCATGTCTTCCAGGTCAAGGAATGGATGCTGAATTGCATGAGCTTTACATTCCACCTGCTTAAAAAAAGGATTTGGGCTATTGCATCCAACCCCCGTTTCCTGTTGATTCAGATCCCCTTGGCTAAACCATTGTTGATTTCTGGTCCTTTGAACACCTAATTGTTGGAAGTGAAAAAGCACCAATGCTTGTTTTTTGTAGTTGGAGATGGGGAGAGTCTATAGTTACATGCCTATCCCTTTGTCTGATCTGTGTGTGTCTTAGAAATGTGTTTTTCAAGGTTTTACTTCCTATTTGCATGCAGGGATCACTCCCCCCACCCCACTTTGTTCCAAGAAGTTCTACTGTTTTACAACTCTTTGTCTCAAAGCCAGAAGCTAAGAAGCTAGCGGACATGAGGCAGCCCAGTGCAACATTCTCATAGAACCATAGAGTCGGAAGAGGCCACAAGGGCCATCTAGTCCAACCCCCATGTCTCTACATAAACATGCTTTACATCCACTCATGACAATCAGCTTTAGGGACTCTTCTGCCCAAGTCAGATAACTCTCTTCTATCTATCTATTTTCCCCATGTCAGATGTATTCTCTGCCTCAATAAATGTAAGTTTTGCTTTTTAACCTTACTGGAGCATCCTGCATGTTTCTATCCTGTTTTATACCAGAAGTTCATATTGCTCTGGGACTATGATGCACTCTGCTTAATACAAATACCAATAATTTCCTACAATAATCAGGAAAGATAAACCCAGGAGAGCTAGTGCAATACAGTAGTACACTTGAAGGAGACCTGAATTTGGATATTCATTACACATAAAGTTTCAGGGGTTACCTTAAGCTAGCTCTTGGCTGAGCCTACCTCACAGCATTGTTGTGAGGATAAAAAAGAATGAGTGAAGCAATACAGTGTGCCACTCTGATCTCCTAAAAAGAAGGGTGCGATAAATATGTACTAATAATCATACCCACCTTTTGATTTTAAATATCCTTCTCTCTCAGCCTGTGAGAGATCTGGTGCAGATATAAACCTGACTCCTTACAAACTATGGCTTGCAAATTGGGAGCCCATGGTTCCTGGGCTTCTGGATGGATGCACCCAGTAGCCTTCACTGTGGTTTAGTGTTAGATGTCTGGCAGTGCTAACCATGGTTAACATCATATTTAACAATTGGAGGGCTGAAACCAGAGTTGGAAGCTACCCAGCAAACCCTGGTTAGAAGGCAATGGCTGTCTTTGTTATGTCACCTTAAACCAGGAATCCTGGCTTATTAAAACACAGCTTTCATGAACTGCATGGTGGCACTCATCACCCATTTGTTTGCTCCTGATTTACCCTTCCCATTTTCACAAATGGCTAAGCAGACAAAATATGGATAGCTTAGTGCAGGGCTCTTCTAGTTGTTTTGGACTACAACTCCTGTGGCCCTTGCCCACTGACCACACTGACTAAGCTAGGAGTGGGGAACCTCTGGCCTTCTAGATGTTTTGGACTACAATTCCCATAATTCCACACCACTGGCCATGCTAGCTATGATTTGTTGGAGCTGAAGTCCAAAACATCTAGAAGGCCAAAGGTTTCCCACCCTTGGACTAGGCTATCTAAGAGTTCAAATCCTAAACATCTGGAGAGTCAACATATCTGCCTCCCTGCTTAGCATTACATTTGAGCCCTGGCTTTTTATTTGTTGTACCCAAATAAGCCAGAATTTGTATGCTGATAACAAATCCTGGTTTAAATCTAGTTTAACAATCCTGGGTTGTTTGAATGCATTTACCATAATCCCAGTTTGAACATAAGGGAGCCAGTATGGTGTAGTGGTTTGAGTGTTGGACTAGGACTTTGGGAGAGCAGGGTTTGAATCCACACTCAGTCATGAAAACCTACTGGGTGATCTTGGTCAAGTCACACTTTCTCAGCCTCAGAGGAAGGTAATGGCACCCTCCCTCCGAAAAATATTGCCGAGAACACCTTGCAATAGGTTCACCTTCTGGTTGCCATAAGTCAGAAATGACTTGAAGGCGCACAACAGCAGTAACAACTGGGCAAGATAAGCCTCAGGTCTGGACAAGATAGCCCTTGGGTCTGATTCAGCTTCAGGGATCTTTTTATGTTCTTAAGTGCTATAGTAATCACATTAATAATAAATAGTTCTGCAAAGTTGTAAGGAAATGCATCATAAAAGTCTGATGTGTTGTTGAAGATGGTTCCCAATGCCATCCCTAGTCTTCCCCCTTTTGATATTACAGATAGAAAATCTATGATTTCAAACCTTTTTTGGAAACCACGGTCACTACAAAATATATGGTTGTGCTGACTCACACAGGATCGTCCAAGTCTTGTCCATTTGTAATGTGGGCAGGTTAAACCTTGCTGAGAAAACCCAAGAATGAAGTCACAATAAGTTGAAGTCGACCTGAAGGCATATAACAACAAACAACAAATCCATGCATACTTTCTTCACTCCCTTGTGCAAGCAGGATAAGCAAAGTGGAGGTACACAAACATGCTCCTCCTCTTCATTTTGTACATTTTGTGGTTTAATAAGCCACAATTCTTGGCTTAAAGTGATATGCAAATGTGACCGTTGCCTCTTAATCAAGGTTTTCTAACTAGCTTCAAACTCCGGATGCAGTCCTTCCCAAGTCATGTTAATCTTGGTTAGTGCTGGCAGGCACGTAATGCTAGAGCATTGTGAAGGCTATGGGAAACACATCTATATATATATATATATAAAACACTTGGGTATGTTTCTGCTCATGCAAATTCCCTCTCCACCTCACAATCCACTCCTGCCACTCCATCTGCATCTGCACCCCCAGCCTCACAAGGGCCTCTCACTCCTCTCACTCCCTCAGCCACTCACCACCCACATGTAAAACAAGGCTATATTATTTTCCTAAAATAATAACGTGTAGCTGAACCTTTCAAATCTACTATAATGGTGAATATTATGCTGGGTACAGCTAGATGTGTTTTACCAAGCCAAGATGAAAGCTTAAAGAAACATGTGAATGGAAGCCGTGTGCAGACGTGTGTGAGCTGTCAAGAGTGTGCAATGGAAACATCAAAACGGAGAGTGTTGCTTCTCTTGAAGGGAGTCAATAGATCCCTGTGAGTGGTCAAACTCCCTTTTGAGAAGGGATTTACAGAAAAGTAATTGCTGGCCTAAAACTGTTTGGCGGCTTAGAAAATCAATACAGTTCTGTTCCAAAAGACTCATTCTCGTTTTTATATCTTTGTTTATTTCCTTGTTCCATACTTTTGCTTAAGAACCCAGGGTGCCAAAAAGCAATTGTGAAAAACGTCAGGCCATCATAATCATCAGAAGTTTCAAACTTGTTTATGAGGCAATGGACAAAGCAGGAACAGGGGAAATGTCAAGCTTATGGGCTGGGGGAGACAGGTTCCACGGTTTCAAAGTCATAGGTGTTCCCAAGCTGTGGAACTCTCTGCTACAAGAAAGTAGGCTGGACCCCTCCCTGCTCACCTTCCACAAACAAGTACCTATTTGGTGGCTAAATTTTATGTGGAAAGGTCTTTAATGGGGTGTGCGTGCAGCACGAGTCACCCCCTCTATCCGTGGGGAATATATTCCTAGACTTAGCGTGTATATATGAAACTGCAGATCATAGCAAACCCTATTAAAATTCCTGTACAAACATTCCATAGAACCATAGAGTTGGAAGAGATCACAAGGGCCATCTAGTCCAACCCCTTTCCTTGCAGGAATACACAATCAAATCATTCCTGACAGATGGCCATCCGGCCTCTGTTTAAAAACCTCCAAAAAGGGAGATTCCACCACACTCCCAGGCAGCGCATTCCACTGCCGAACAGCTCTTACTGTCAGGAAGGTCCTCCTAATGTTTATGTGTAATCTTGTTTCCCATAGTTTGAGTCCATTGCTCCATGTCCTAGCCTCTGGAGCAGCAGAAAGATTGCTCTATCTTCATTATGGCATCCTTTCAGACTCTATCATGTCCCCTCTTAACCTTCTCTTCCCCAGGCTAAACATACCCAGCTCCCTAAGCCACTCCTCACAGGACATGGCTTCCAGACCTCTCACCATTTTGGTCACCCTCCTTTGGACACCTTCCAGCTACTCAATACCTTTCTTGAATTGTGGTGCCCAGAACTCAACAGAATATTCCAAGTGAGGAGCAGCTTAGGGAGCTAGGCACATTTAGCCTGGAGAAGAGAAGGTGAAGAGGTGACGTGATAGCCATGTTTAAATATTTGAAGGGATGTCATACTGAGGATGGAGCAACCTTGTTTTCTGCTGCTCCTGAGACTAGGACACGGAGCAATGGATTTAAACTACAGGAAATGAGATTCCACCTAAACATTAGGAAGCACTTTGTGATGGTAAGAGCTGTTTGGTAGTGGAATGCACTGCCTGGGAGTGTGGTGGAGCCTCTTTCTTTGGAGGTTTTTAAACAGAGGCTGGATGGCCATCTGTCAGGAATGCTTTGATTGAGTATTCCTGAATGGCAGGGGTTGGACTAGATGGCCCTTGTGGTCTCTTCCAAATCTATGATTCTATGAACTTTTGGCCTTCTGGATGTTTTGGATTTCAGGTCCCAGAATCCCTGATCATTGGCCATGCTGGTTGGACTTCTGGGACTTAAAGTCTCCAAGGCTGAGAACCACTGAGTTTGTGTGTTGGCCTGGGACTTTGGAGATCACAAGTTCCCCTCCTCGCTGAGTCATGAAATTTACTTAGGCCAAATCCACACTGCACAAATAATCCACTTTGAAACTGGATTATTTGCCATGGCTCCTTCCTACGGAATCCTGCGATTTGTAGTTTGGTGAGGCACCAGCACTCTTTGGCAGAGAAGGCTAAAGACCTTGTAAAATTACAAATCCCAGGATTCCGTAGGATGGAGTTATAGCACTTAAAGTAGGAAGGATCCATGGCAGATAATCCAATTTCAAACTGGATTTTTTGTGTAGTGTGGATTTGGCCTTAGTAACCTTTGGCCAATTGCCACCTCTCAGCCTGACCTGCAATGCAGGGTTGTTGTAAGGGTAAAACAGGAAGGAAGAGGTAGGTATGCTTGCCTTGAGGTCACTAGAGATGAAATGAAATCAGATTGGATGAGTTTAGATTCCAAGGACTCCAGAAGTTAGATTTGGAAAGGGTCCAGGAAAAAAGTTTTTAAGTGATACTGTAAGGGTGTTTCCCTGCCTTTTCCCTTCCTCCTTTTTCCTAAGCTCCTTTCACAAAAAGCATTAAGTCTCCCCCAGCTATTCAGCAATGAATACTTAATGCTCAATAATTTCCCCCTAATTGGCTCAAGTTGAGTGCTGAACTGGTCCACTCAGGAGGAGACATTAGCAGGCCAGTCCTGATGGCACCACGTGCTTTGCAAGCCAATTCCCCAATGCAGTGGCCTCAGCGTCATTCTTGACCAGACGTTGCCGATCTCCAGGTGGAAAGGGAGGTGGTGGGGAGGCAGCGGCAGGAAAGGCTAAATCAAGTAGACAACTCTGGATAGGGTTGCCAGAATGAAAATGGGAGCAGGCTTCTGTGCCTTTAATGGTTATATAGAAGAGGGAATTATCAGCAGGTGTGGATGTTTGCATGACAAGCAATGCCTGCAGAAATTCCCTCTTCTACACAGCCATTAAACGTACAGGAACCCTCTCCAGTTTTCACTCTGGCAACCCCAACTGTGGAGAAGATGGGGCCAATTTTGCCCCTGTATAATCCCTGCAGACCTTACTGGTATGTTCACGGTGCACAAGAAATGGTGTCATGTCACTTCCAGCAACCGTTTTGTCTAGCTCCCAAATCAGAAGTGATGTAACATCAGTTCTGGTCATGCCAGGAGGGGATGGGAGTAGCCCCTGCCCTTTCACAGTTTTCCATCCCTGATTTAATTGTGGAATAACCATGTTCTTTGGGTGTGCAATTCTCCTGTTTTGGGGGGAATTGGCTGGGAAAAAAATGAGGGTTGGGCTTTAGAGGACCACAGAAATGACCTTTTGTTTCCTGGCCCTGGTGCACACTCTCACACACATGCATATTTATACAGAGTACAGTAGCACATGTGTCTTTTAAGTGACCTGTCACCTTAACAGCGACCCTGTGAATTTCATAGAGTCATTCCTTGGTCGTCTCCCTTCCAAATACTATCCAGGTTTGACCCTGCTTAGCTTCCAAGATCAGAGGGATTTAGTGCCTTCAGAATATAGAAAGTTACTGAAAAGTACATATGTAAGCAGAAACAACAAGGAGACAAGCTCCATGTGCTAGTGGATGCTCAACTGTTTATGCCTTTTTAAAAAGCCCTATGTGTTTCGGCCTGTATGTAAAAGGCCTTCTTAAGGGGCTAAAAACAAAACAAAAAAACCCTCATTAAATTACATTTTTTAACATATAGGAACATACATACCATTCATCCGGTGTTTTCTACTGAATGCAATGCATGTTTCTATATGTTAAAAAAATACATGATTTTATGGTTTTAAGGGATACGGCAATGTAGTGTTGTCCTGTATTATTGTAGAATGTATTTGTGTTTTGTGGGTGTAGCAATTACAGGGTAGATCATTTTGGCCCATCAGTGGCATCTTGGGCATCGGGGGGGGGGTGTTTGCAATTCTTGATCTGTCCGTTTTATCCTCTGCCTGCCTTTGCACATCACGGTCTCTCTTTGCAGATCAGCAGTAAGCGGTCCAGCAGCTTCAAGCGAGCCATTTCCAATGGGCAGAGGGCATTGCCTCGCGATGGACTCTTGGATGAAACTGGACTGGGTTTCTACAAGCGTTTTGTGCGCTACGTGGCGTACGAGATCCTGCCCTGTGAGATGGATCGGCGGTGGTACTTCTACCAACACCGCGCTTGTCCGCCACCGGTCTTCATGGCGGTTGTCACCCTAACCCAGGTGTGTGAAGAAGGCATCTCCTGTGGTCATGAGAGGACACACTGCTTTGAGGGAAAGAAACAGCTTGGGCTGACATTTAAAAGAGAGCAGATAGACCCTGAGAACCTTAATGGGTGTTTTGTCCTACCCTAGTTACTTACTGCACTACACTGTTATAGCAGTATCATTCCACTTTAACTGTTTTGGCTGCCTCCAAATTCTAGGGTTTGGAGTTTTGGGTGGAATTCTAGGGTTTGTAGTTTTGGGAGGCCTAAGAGCTCTCTGGCTGAGAATGCTAAATGTTCCTACCTAAACTGCATATCCCAGAATTCCACAGGAGACAGTCACAGCAGTTAAAGTGGAATAATAGCACTGTAACAGTGTAGTGCAATAATTTCCAGCTTTTCCTCTGATACCCATGAGGGCTAAAAATATAGCGGCTCATTGCACCGTGATGCTATATCGTCATAACAATGCATCGTCACCATGATATTTTCCGCCTTCCCGCATGATGTTGTTGGTATCCTAACGTTGTGCCCTAGAGCTGTTGTAAATTTCCTTTTTTTTTCACACTTGAAATAATCCATTAATGAGAAGAAAATTCTCTCAGCTTCTTCTAAAAGCTGCCAGGGTCAGCAGCTAGTGGGAAACTCAACCTGGCTATGCATTATCTTTCCTTCCATGCAATCACAGAAGCCTAATTCTTCAACCATAAAATATGCATATTTATCCTGCAATTGTTAATGTTTTACATAATTTATTCTGCTTCAGCTAGTCATGGAGAAGGACAATGAAGTGTGGAAGGCACTATATTCAACAATTTTTTAGGCTTCTGCAATTCTTCTAGGCATACCTCTCTTGCCGTCATTTGTTTTGCAAGCATAAGGACTAGAAAGTTGTGTTTTCTTTAAACAAAGGGTGGGCGTTGACTGCTATGATTATGTTCTATGATTTTGCTAGTCTCCTGTAGAATTGCAACCTAGACGCAATCTAGCTTAGCACCTGTTCAGGTACCACCGTTGTTGTTGTGTGCCTTCAAGTTGTTTCTGACTTATGGAAACCCTAAGGTGAACCTATTATGGGGTTTTCTTGGCAAGATTTGTTCAAAGTGGAGTGGGGAGTTGCCTTTGCCTCCCTCTGAGGCTGAGAGAGTGTGACTTGCCCAAGGTCACCCAGTGGGTTTCTGTGGCTGATTCGAACCCTGGTCTCCAGAGTCATAGTCCAATGCTCAAACCACTACACCTCACTGGCTCTACAGGTACTGTAGACTGTCCCAAAATAACCTCTCCTTCTCCCCATTAGATCATTGTTTTTCTTTGCTATGGGGCCCGGTTGAATAAGTGGGTGCTGCAGACATACCATCCTGAGTACATGAAGAGCCCCCTCGTCTACCACCCAGGGCACCGAGCCCGTGCCTGGAGGTTCCTCACTTACATGTTTATGCATGTGGGGTAGGTATGTCTTGAGTCTGCCTGTAATTTCTACCCATTTCTTATAGGAGTGAAACCCACGATGGGTTTGAAACGGTCAGAGCTGCACAGGAATCTGATTACTGATAAACAGAGCTTTGGGGAAGGTCCCTTTGTTGGACAACAATTGGCCATGCTGGCTGGGGGATTATGGGAATTGTAGTCCATAGGAACCTCTTTTCCAAGCTCTGTCTCAGGCCCCCAGAGATCCCTGCTTGTGACTTTTGGCTTTTTCTGCCCTGATGCACCTTATGCCTGGGTTGTCTTTCCAGAACAATGATGGGAGGTGGGGAAGAACCATTTTTAGCATCATGTTATCTTGACTCCTGTGTGCCAGGAGTTGAAGGAGCCATACCAGACTCTGTGTGTGCATGTGTATGTCTTTCTCTCTATGCAAGCACACACTCATAACCATTCACAAATAACACTAGGGTTGCTAAGCTGGAACCGGTCAGGGCTCCTGTAACTTTAATCCTTAAGCGATCTTAAGACAGGAAGAGGACGGCTGTGGCTGAAAGTTGTGGTTGGAAGTTAAGGCAGGACAAGTTGCTTTGTCCTGCTTGATGGAGCTTTGTGGTACCTCGTCCTGCTCCGTGATGTATTCAAGGCTGCTGACCCACTGCAGAAATAATGCAGTTTGACACTGCTTTAATTGCCATGGCTCCATACTATGGAATGCTGGGATTTGTAGTTTGGTGAGATATTTCACCTTCTCTGTCAGAGAGCTCTGGTGCCACAACAAACTACAAATCCCAGGATTCCATAAGATGGGACCGTGATAGTTCAAGCGGTATCAAACTGCATTATTTCCACAGCGTGGCAGCAGCCAAAGATTCAACTTACAGGGGCCCTGTCTTGGCTCCGCCATGGCCAACTTACACAGCACACATACCCTGTCTCAAATACAGCACAGGGCTGAGCTTCACACAATGTTAAATGCACTGGGTGCCGCTAACGCTCCCTTTATTTCTTCCTCCAAATACCTTCTAAAGCCAAGGGGAGCTGAATGTGGTCTGTTCCGTCCTGGAATTTGTGGCGGCTGCAGCTGCCTCCTCTCTTGTCATCTTTCCAGGTTGGAACAGCTGGGTTTCAATGCCCTCCTGCAACTGATGATTGGGGTGCCCCTCGAGATGGTCCACGGCATCCTCCGCATCAGCTTCCTCTACCTCGCGGGCGTTCTGGCAGGTGAGTGGGACCAGCCTCACCTCAAACGTCCAGGAACTTATTCCCCACCAATATGGGGTGTGTGTGAGACATGCATACTCTGGCTTATTGGCAAGTCTTTAAGACAGTGGTTCTTAACCTTTTCTTTACCAGGGACCCCTTTAAATATCTTTTGTTGCTGCAGACCCACAAGACTTTACTCAAGATTTAAAACCATAATAATATTTATTTATTTATTTATTTATTTATTTATACCCCGCTCTTCAGCCTCAAGGCTATCAGAGTGGCTTACAAATTGTTTTAAGCAATAGCTATTTACACATCTACACTGCGTTAAGCAGTTTCCAATGTGTGTTAGCTAATTGCCCCCCACAAGCCGGGTCCTCATTTTACTGACCTACAAAAGGATGGAAGGCTGAGTGAACCTTGGAGCCCGCTGGAATCGAACTTGTAACATGGTGACTTGTAGGACTGGCATTTAACCACTGAGTCACAATAACAATAACAACAACAACAACACCTGATAATACTAATACTAATACTAATACTAATACAGTTACACCATCCATTAAACCTTCTCTCAGAGGCACTGGAGGGGGAGGGAAGACTTTTCTCCTGCTTCTTCCTGCAAGTTTGTCACTGGAGTGGATTGAATGGCAATGTGCAGGCTAAGCCAACCAGCCTTTGCCTTGTCTTCTGTCACACAATCACTCCATTGCAAGGAGGAGGTGGGCCAAGCAGCCTTCATGCCTTCGCAGACCCCCTGTGAGGACCTTGCGGACCCATAGGGGTCCCCGGACCCGAGGTTAAGAACCATTGCTTTAAGGCAAAGGTGAGAATCATGCAGCCCTTCCATATGTTCTTGGACTGCAACTCTTAGAAGCCCTAGCCAGCTTTGCCAAGGTGATGAATGCTGGGTCTTGTAGTCCAAAAACATGTAGAGGGCTACATGATTACCACCCCTATTTTCAGAGAAAACTTTGGTCCTCCAGATGTCAGCGAACTGCTTCTCCCATAATGCCTTGCCATTGGCCAGGCTGGCTAGGGCTGAACTGGCCTTCAACAACATCTGGAGAGGCACAGGTTCCACAATCCTGTTTAAAATATCATGACAACTTGGAGGTTCATCTGATATAAACCATTAAAAAAAAAAATTTAAAAGGACAGAAATGCATGAACCACCAGCTGTTGCTGAACTGCAAATGGACTGCATTCCCCCTCTGTTTTTTTACAAACTACAAACTCCAGGAAAAGCCGCAAAGGTTTTTCCTGTGGCGTATATGCTGTATTTGGCCCCCCTCCTTCTGAATACAGTGATATGATGCAGGATGCCATTAAGACATGTTGTATTCTCCTTGCATTCTGTGAGGAGTATTTTCACCATTTAGACAAACCCCAAGACTTCTGTCTTCTGTTCCCCCCCCCCTCAAGTCCTCCACTGCTTGGTTGCCTGTCGCCTCCTCCTTGGAGAACTCAGGACTGCATGATCTTCAATTCCCACGTGGTCCCACATTGCTGGAAGAAGAGGCGGCCTCCTCCCCACACACACACAGCTAAATTATAGGGCTCTGGCAAGTGGGGTTTTGCTGAGTCCTTTGGCAAGTAGAGCAGCTTCTGGAATCTCCCACCACCTTTCACAAAACCATGTATTTGGAGAGAGATGGAGAGAGTGAAATGGAGGGTGAACAATTCCTCATCAATCCACACCACCACCTCTCTCCTTGCCTGCTGCTGTCTCAGCAAAGCCATCTCTGGAGAAAAGAGAGGCAGGGAAACTCTCCTAGCTCACCTCTGGGAGAAGCATTTCACATTTTCCCTAGACCTGCCAGGGGCCTTCCTTTCACCCAGGTTGTCAGTGTTTAACACGCAGGGCCATTTCCTCCCGCCACTCTTTTTAAAACTGAGGTATTATTAGGGTTTCAGCATTTGGTCTAGGAATCATTTCGTGGATTGGCGAAACATCAGAAAGAAACTATTCCAGAACACGGCCTCACAGCCTGGGGGAAAAAAACAAGGAAAATTGAAGAATGGCTCTTTTCTCTTTGTAAAGTCATGAATTATTTTGTCCCTTAAGTACCTACAAATATCCAGGTGCCAAGAACTCTCTCACTCATGCATGAAGGAATACTTATCCCCCCCCCCAAGATGGTGTCCACACTGAACATTTGCGTGCGCCATTTAAAAAGGAAAGAACATTCCCGTTCCCCTTTGGTATTGGTTTCATTCAAATGCAAATCTGTGTAGATATGAATGGATAAAAAATTCCTGCAATCAGTTGGCTAAGATTTTGCAGCTTGTACAGCAAGGCCTATTTATAATTATTTTTAGATCTCAGCTCTTAGGGCCAAAGCAGATGTGACGTTAAATGTGTAGTGTGATGGGGTGTGAATCTTTCCTTAACCTAGAAATAGCAGTTGCTGAAGGCTTGCTCAAATCAAGGCTGCAGCTTGTGGGGACCCTGGGTGCCTGTGTGTAAGGTTTTAACCCTTCCGTGGTCTTCCTGTCTCTCCCCTCTTTCCAAATTGCTATTCAGCATTTATTTACTTATCTAATCAATAGATAGATTTATTTTTATTCTGCACAACTGGACTTCAGACCGGTTTACAATCATAAAAGTTTGAAAACGTCAAGAAAATGCAAAGAAAAACAACCAAAATAAATAAGAGAGCTGATCCAAATATTACAATGTTAAATTATTAAGGTATTAGGTAATGCTTCAGGTATTTAAAAGAGGTTTAAAGCCTGCAAAAGTGGCTTTTGCAAAAGTGCAAAAGTGGAAGAAAAGTGAAATGACTACTGGGAGCGGACAGGGTATACATGTCGGTGGGAGGGTGGCATAAGAAATCAGTGAAATTTTCCATCAGTCCCCAAATTTCTAGTATCTCAGTAACATCTCAGTCCAATGTCTAGAAATTCAGTTTAGGCATCCAAAGAAAAAGAAAGGCTGTTTTATCGCCTCAGTGTCCAATCGCTATGGTGAAAATCTGACATGGCGGTTCTGGGCACTTGCCTTGCTAGCAAGCTCCTCCCCCTGCGCACGTCCGATAAATCAGCTTTCCACTTCTGCTCTTTGCTGCTCAGCAAAGCAAATCAGTTTTCCCAACGAACAGGAATGCACATTTCCTTCAGAGATTATTTTTAAATATGGGAAAAGCTTCAAAGGCTTTTTCCACGGAGTATTTGGAGTCTTTGCCCCCCTCCTTCTGAATACGATGAAATGATGTGGGATCCCTTTGGGATGAAAGGTATCCTCCTCGCATTCTATGAGGAGTATTTTCACCATATAGACAAAGCTGTAAGTACCTCCCCAGAATACAAATCCCCAGATTCTGTAGGATGGAACCATGGCAGATAAAGTAGAATCATAATGCTATAACTATGTAAGTATAGATGTGCTCCTAGATAACATTTCTCCAGCCTTGCTCAAATGCCGGTCTTAAGTTGCTGATCAAAATGGAGTCTCTCCTCCTGTCCTTTCCTGCAGGTTCTCTGACCGTCTCCATCACAGACATGAGAGCACCTTTGGTTGGAGGCTCAGGTGGAGTCTATGCACTCTGCTCTGCTCATCTGGCCAATGTTGTTATGGTGAGAGCTATGGGGATGGGAGGTGTACTATTAATGCTGGCTCCATCCCCCCCTCCGCCCCTTGGCTGGCACTTGGCCGGCTTCCCTTTCGGTTTCTCAAAGTGAAGCCTGCAACAAAAGTTGCAGTATGGAGTGCTTCTCTTCAGGAATTATCTGGGTTGGTGCAAAAATTAAAAAAAGGGTAGCCAGGAAATGCCATAAGAAAACAGCAGCATCATTGTGGCTTATGGACACAGCCGTTCTGCTCTTTGGGGTGATCCACTGACAGTTTCTGCTTTTCACTCCCAGAAAGTCCAAGAGGTTGAGAGAGGAAGAGGGGGATGAGCGGGATGGTATGGGGAAAATCTGTGGGGCCCCACAGATCTAGGACCACTCTTCCTTTTGTCTCTCCATCCATAGAACTGGGCAGGAATGCGCTGTCCATATAAGCTGCTCCGTATGGTGCTGGCACTGGTGTGCAGTAAGTATATCTTTCCGTTCCGTTTCTTTCTTTCAGAGGAACCCTCCCCATGCTGTGTTGGCTTCACCCGCCTTAGAGGCCATCACCAAATCCATGATGCTGTTGCAACGTCTTGGCTAAGAGCCTCTATTTTGGAGGATTCACCATTTAGTTGCTAAAGCCCCTGCTCCACAGACATTCAGTGGCTCGTGGAGATGGGGAGGCTGAGGAATAGGTGTCCAGTATTGGGCAACATAATTCAAGAAGGATATTTGAGAAGCTGGAACATGTTCAGAGGAGGGTGACTAAAAAGGTGGGAGGTCTGAAAGCCATTATGCCCTATGAGGAGCGGCTTAGGGAGCTGGGTATGTTTAGCCTGGAGAAGGTTGAGAGGGGACATGATAGCCATGTTTAAATATTTGGAGAGATGTCATACTGAGGATGGAGTGAGCTTGTTTTCTGCTGCTCCAAGACTTGGACACAGAGCAGTGGATTCAAACTACAGAAAAAGACCTAAACATTAGGAAGAACTTCTTGATAGTAAGAGCTGTTCGGAGTGTGGTGGAGTCTTGTTCTTTGGAGGTTTTTAAAGAGGCTGGATTGCCATCTGTTGGGAGTGCTTTGCTTGTGTATTCCTGCATGGCAGGTAGTTGGACTGGATGGCCCTTGTGGCCTCTTCCATCTCTATGATTCTAAGTATGGCCATGCTGCCATAGCCAGATGCAAACTGGTGATATCATTGGCTGAGGTCCTCTAGAAGTCTCAGTGGATGATATCACTGTTTTGCACCTGGCTGTGACAACAGAGCCAGACACCTCTGCAATCCCGGCCACTCTGCACCAGCTACTGAATGTCCTGAGTGGGGATTTTAGCAACTGAATGGTGAGTCTTGAGAGGGCAGTAAGTCATTTGGTCATTGCAGAGAGAGAATGAGAATTCTGATCTCCCCAAACACCAAAAGAAGACATACATGTGTGTAAGTTGGACTTACATTTGTGTGTGTCACTAAGAGGATACTAGCCATGGTCACCTAGTTCCTCAGTTCTGACTCCTCAGGCTGTATCCACACTACACAAATAATTCAGTTTGAAACTGGATTATTTGCCACAGCCCCTTCCTACTGAATCCTGGGACTGGTAGCTTTACAAGATCTTTAGCCTTCTCTGCCAAAAAGTGTTGGTGCCTCAACAAACTACAAATCCCAAGATTCCATAGGAAGGAGCCGTGGCAAATAATCCAGTTTCAGACTGGATCATTTGTGTAGTGTGGATTCAGCCTCAGAGTTTATTTTGCACAGGCTCTGTTTCACAACAGCATATGGTAGATGTGTAGGACATGACATTGGAAGTGCCAGCAGAAAAAGGAAGCTGATATTCTCCAGAATATAAGATGACTTATATCCAACAGAGCCCAGAGATGTCAGTGTGAACTCATTAGCATTAAACTGTTTAATTAAAAATTGATTTCTTAGCATTAAAACAATACGGAAAAACTACAAAAATTGTTTGGCGATTGATTCATTGATTAATTCGTTGGACCTTCAAACTCTTAAATTAAACACCACTTAAAAATGACTAAAAATGAAAAGTAATGAATATAAAGTGCCAAGAAACCATTCCTGTTCCTGAGAAATAGCACTGCATTGGCACGCAATGATTAAAATCATGGTTGAAAATGTTGACAAATTAGGGATAATTATTCTTTTTTAAAGACAAATCGTTTCCAATAGTTTGATGTCCCTTCTCTCTCTTTCTCTCTCTGTTGCAGTGAGCTCTGAGGTGGGCCGAGCTGTCTGGCTACGCTTCTCACCCCCCCTGCCCTCCTCGGGCCCCCAGCCAAGCTTCATGGCCCACCTAGCAGGGGCGATTGTAGGCATCAGCATGGGCTTGACCATTCTGCGCAGCTATGAGGAGAACCTACAGGATCAGTGCGGGTGGTGGGTCGTTCTCCTCTCGTACGCCACTTTCTTGGTCTTTGCCATCTTCTGGAACATCTTTGCCTACGACCTTCTAGGGGCACAAATCCCGCCTCCCCCTTAGCGGCCTGCCCAGCCCCAGTTCTTTCTGCAACACTTACCCTGGAAGTGCCAAAAATTGCAGACATCACTGGGGAGGGGGAAGGGGAGGGCAGGCGGGCCTGGCCTGGCCTGGCGCACACAAGCGCAGGGGCCCAGAGCGCATGCCGCGTGTCGCGTCTCCGAAATGATGTTTCCGCCGGATGCCAGAAAAACCAAAAAACCCTGTGCTAGGCTCCTGCAGGGAAGCAGGATAGTCGCATGGACAGCTGGCAGCCCAGGAATGAACAAATCAGCCCCCTCCTTCCCCAAAAACTCTTTGTATGCCAGACCTCACCTGCAGAACAGGTGTTGCTCGGTTCCTAAAAACAAAACTTATTCTTTAGGAAGTGTGTGCTCATCTATTCCCCCTTTTAGGCATGAGGATTTATTTTTCAGGGAGGGGGCCAGTAGTGTGAGGGTGGGTTGCTACCCCTTTATCCTATCCTTCAAGGATTTTGGTTCCCCAAACAGTGTCCCACCCAAGTCCCTGCCCCACCCAGACCTGCTTAGCACCTTCCATGAGCTTTAGCAGCTGCCTTCAGGTCATTCCTTCTTCTCTTGAATGGTCCATCAGCGTTCCGTTCTTTTCAGCCCCTTTGCTCCTTGCTTCCTGGCTTCCGCTTGGTTTCTGTGGGCTCCCCATGGCAGCTAACCATTGCTTTCTTGGTGTCTGTGTGTTTCAGTTGTGAAAGAAAGAGGTCCTAGTCCATAGCGGGGCAGGTAGAGTGGGAAGAGTCATGCTTTTTGAGTGGGAAGTTCTTCTCCCTGGGAGCTGTTTGGGGTTCTTCTGTAAGGAAGGAAACAGAGATGGGACCATGTCCTTTTCTGTGGCTCAGCGGCAGGTCACCATCTTTACATGCACAAGGTTCTGGGTTTGATCCTCAACATCTGGGGCTAGGAAAGACTTCTCTCTGCAACCCATAGAGAGCCACCGTTAGTCACTGTAGAGTCCAATACTGCACTATCTGGACCCGTGGTACAACTTAGTCCTGTGGCACCTTCCTGTGTCCATTGAGGTGTTCCAGACACACTAGCCTTAATGCAGAATCCCAGGTGAACCTTGGGTCCAAAGGTCTCTACAACATCCAATGGAGTCAAGATGGTTACTTCCTGATTCTCTCCGCCACTGCCTTTCCTCTGCTCCCTTTTACAGTTTTCACCAATGTGCCCAGCCAAAGCTCCCTGTTTGGTCCTGGCGGAATAGTGACTGAACAAACAGTCCTGTGCAGGACTAAATGTTGAGCATTTAGAAGTTGGTTTCTAGAGCAGGGGTTGGATCTAGATCAGGGATGGCCAACTTCTGGAATCTCAGGTGGGTGGGAGGGTTTGCATGGGGTGAGTTCTGTCCTCCGTGTTTTGTTCAGGGTCAAGGGTGGTGGGGTGGGTGGGTTGAGCTGGAAATCTATTTTGCCATGCAAGCTGGTCATAACCTGACAGGTAGGTTCTGAGGCTCTACAATCACACATGATGCACTTGGAGTTCAGGAAGAGTGTAGCTGAGGAGTTCATTTCAAAACCTTAAGAAGTATCAAGCATGGGTCTTTGCATACAACAGAGAGGATTCATGATGGTGAGTCCCTGCTCCCCATAGTGGGTCACGGAGACTCATCCTTTGCCTAGATGCTCTCCAGACTTCCCTATGAGGATGCTTAGTGGTGCCAATTATTGCCTGGCTAGGGGGAATAGGGTCAGTCCAGGGCAGAAGATAGCAGCGGGGTTACCTTGCTGCCCAGACTGAGATAAAACTGTGCCTAGATTCTGCTAGGTGGTGGGGCAGGAGCCTTGAGCCAGGAGCCAAAGTCAAGCAAAAAAAAAGTTTTGCTACCTGAGGCAAGGTATGATACTTTCTACATGCAGGATTGGCATGCTTATTTCTGTAACTCAGTAGCAGAGCAGTTGCTTTGCATGATAAAAGCCTCCAGTTCAGTCCTCAGCACCGCCAGGGTCCTATTCACTCTATAGAATTATAGCACTAGGATCTGCCATGGTTCAGTCCTATGGAATCCTGGGATTGGTCATCTAGGAAGGGGGGCATTTAGAATTCTCAGCAAGAGCTGCAGCTCCTCTTATAGAATCATGGAGTTGGAAGAGACCACAAAGGCCATCTAGTCCAGCCCTTTGCGATGCAGGAACACCCAATCAAAGCACTCCCAACAGATGGCCATCCAGACTCTGTTTAAAAACCCAAGAAGGAGACTCCGCCACCCTCCCAGGCAGTGCATGCCACTGCTGAACAGCTCTTACTGTCAGGAAGTTCCTCCTAATGTTCAGATGGAATCTCTTCTCCTGTAGTTTGAACCCATTGCTCCGTGTCCTAGTCTCTGGAGTCACAGAAAACAAGCTTGCTCCATCCTCAGTATGGCATCCCTTCAAATATTTAAACATGGTTATCATGTCACCTCTCAATCTTCTCTTCTCCAGGCTAAACATACCCAGCTCCCTAAGCCGATCCTCATAGGGCAGTGCCTCGCTAAACTAGAGACCCCAGGATTCCATAGGATGGAGCATGGCTCTTAAAGTGGAATCATAGTGCCATAATTTGGTAGTGTGGATGGTCCCCAGATAGGGCAAGGAAAGATAATTCTCTCTGAAATCCTGGAAAGCCATATCAAAATTGGCAGTGGGATCCCCTCTTCTATCACACCTGAGCACGACAGGTTAGTTTAGGGACCCAGGACAAGTTGTATGGCACACACAGATGGGAATACTGGCTGAGGAGCAGGGAGGGAATAATGAAGAACAGCCACCAAGCTATCATTACTGTTGCTCACCTGCCTTGCTCTGCCTAATGGTAGGACTGGCCCTGGCTGGGGGAAATCATCCAAATCAAATGGCTAGGCTTCATTGAAACCATCTCAGGCATCTCGTGGAATAGTGACTGAGTCCATTTGCCCTTCTGCCAAGGTTTGGAAGGTTCCTGGGCAGAGCTTGGAAATGTTAGATCTTTTTTAAAGACTTAACTCCTAGAAGCTGCTAGCCAGTATGGAAGATGCACAGCAGCTGCTCCCATTGGCTGTCCTTAGCGTCTGGAAACATTGACAGATGCAACTTGCTTGTAGCTGATAAACAAACTTGTAAAAGTTTTTCTTTGGGTTTTTTCTAGGCTGTGAGGCCGTGAACGCAGAACACGGCCTCACAGCCCGGAAAAAAACCAAGGAAAATCTATGGATGCCGGCCGTGAAAGCCTTTGACTTCACATTGTAAAAGTTTCTTTCTGAGACTGCAATTCCCAGAATCCTGCAGGATTTTGGGAGTTGTAGTCCCAGAACTGAACTTTGCCAAGCTCTGTTCTTTGGTGCTTAAACTCCCAAGATGGTTTCAAAACAGGCAAATTTACTTCTGTAACCCATAACACAAGAAGGGAGTCATTTTGGGAGCATTAAAAAGGGGTGTGTTTGTTGATTTTAATACATTATGCACCATGAGACCAAGGAAGACTTGGTTCAGCAGTGGCTCTCTGGTACATGGCCTGAAAGCACCCTGCAGGTCTTGCCATATTGTGCTGCGGGGGGGGGGGAAGAATAATCTATTTTAGGAGAGATGAGGCATATGACTACTGATAAATGTGCAGAGTTGAACATGAAATGGGGGAAGAATTGGGAATGGGCGGGCGGGCAGGGAGACAGAACTTCCTGAAAGTAAATGCACTATCCAGATCTGCAATGTGATGGGGGAAGGGAAAGAAGTATGAATAAATATTTTGCACACCTTCTGTCTATCAGTTTTATTGATTGTCTAACTTTCAGCACTAGCCCAGGTGGCAGGTTGCTCATCTGCGTTCAGTAAAAAGCCTAGTTCCAGAGATGTCTAAACTGTTTTCTCTGACCCAGAATCTTGGGACCACCAGCTTAGGTCTTTTTTATAACTTGCTTTTATACCGTCATAGCAGTGGTTTGCTCCTGTTTTTGTCTCAGCCTTATTGCACAGTGTCTTTAACAGATAATGCTACCTGTCCTGCATTTCTCGGGGCAGGCTGCAGAGACCCAATAAATCAGCTTCTCAGTGCAAAGAGAGTAGCCAAGTCTATTCAGCTTACCAGCGCATAGAGCAAACGCAGTTCAATCCGGGAGTCATACACAAAAAGACAACAAACCAAACAAACAGTCCAAAGGGGTGATCCAGAGGTAAAGTCACAAGACAAAGGCAAGGTCCAAGATATCAGTTAGACAATCACGGAGTGCAAGGAGCATGATCCGGCATGGCTTTCACCCAAACAGGTAGGCTGTCAGCCATGCTTTTCCGGAGGAGGTGCTGCTTATTTGTGGTCCAACTGAGTCTCGCAGGTGGTTCCCGATTACTTCGTACTTCCTATATAATCTTTGTGAGCATCCTTTTCTTGATGACACTGAGTGAAAGTGGATGTATCCTCTTCCTCCGGGTTTGTGGCTGTGGAATATTCTGTTGCTCAGATGAGTGAGCCGGCTGGACACTCTGTCCCTCAGAGGCTTGTAGCTGTTGGACACTCTATTCTTCAGTGCGTGATGGCTGCTGGTCACTCTCCTCTAGCCCAGGCATGCTATCAAAGCTTTCAGATTCCTCCACACTGTCCTCTGAGAGGCAGGGCATGACATAACCCCCCTCTGTTTCTCCCCTGTGTATTCTCTTTGAACAGATTATATCTCTCAATTGCTATGTTCCAACATAGTAGTCATCCCACCAACTCTGTGCATTGGTGGATAGACATCTAAAGCATTGTTTGTTCTCATCTTTTATTCCACTGTGAGTTTTATTGTGGGTCCCATTCTCTCTCTCAATGTCTCTAGAGTTTCTCATCCTTGTGTTTAGAGCTTGCAATGATGATGATGATGATGATTGAGCTCTCATCTTCAACTCCCCCCACCCCCAGATTTAGGGTTTCTCTAAACGGCGAAAATACTCATAGAATTGGAGGAGAAGACAATAGATGGCATTCCACAGCAACCCACAGTATTTGGAAAGAGAGGGCCCAAATCCACCAAGAACGCCAAAGGAAAAACCTTTGTGGTTTTTCCCAAAGTTTTTAAAGCTCCATGGGAAATGCACATTCCCACTTGTTGGGACAATCCAATTTGCATTCATTCACATTCCTGATGAAAGCGGAAGTGGAAAGCTGATTGGTTGGATGTATGCAGGGGGTGGAGCTTGCTAGCAAGGCAAGTGCCTAGAGCTGCCATGTTGGATTTTCACCTTAGTGATTGTGTGCTGAGGCAATGAAACAGGCTTTTTTCTCTTTTAAAAAATTTGTTTAGGTAAAATATTGAACTTTCACGCCTTAGATATGTTTTTTTTAAAAAATACTGTTTGGCGGCGGCAACTGGTGAAAATAAAAACGCTAGTAATTCACTCGTGCCCGCCAACCTGATTCATAGGCATGCCTGTTGGGATAGCAAAAGTGGATAACTTCACATGCCTGCAATTTTGCCCCCCCCCCAAAAAAAACCATTAAGAGAAATCGAAGCTGCTTTGAATTGCTGTTAGTGTGCATCAATCCACATTTCCCCCCTTGTATAGGCCAGCCCTTAGCTTAAAGCCCTCTTGATCAGATTTCCCATGCTTTTGCCAGAGACATTCTTGTCACCCTTCATGAGGTGTAGCCCATCTATAGCCAGTAGTCCTATTTAGGAAGTGAAGATGATAGTCCCAGAAGCCAAACCTCTCCCGTCGACCCCATCTGTGTAGCTAGTTATTCACTCGCAGTGTTTTGTTCTCTCCCGCCCCCCCCTCACCCCACTAGCTGAGTTAATTGCAAACTATTTTGGTGTTTGAAACTCAGTCTGCAGCAATTGAAGAGTAAAATGCTAGGAGAGGAAAGAAACCAGGACATACTTGCTTATTGTCCCATCGTGTGACAGGGAATGCGCAATGGATGCTTTTGCAGTACGAGTGAATCAAGTGGTACACTTAAGGCACTGACAAATAGTTATGTGCCACCCTAGAATGAGCAACTGCAAGTGAAATGGGTACACTTGTGTTTATGCAGACATGAACTGAACATGTCTGTTGCACAACAGCCCCCCCCCCAAATTAAACCACACATGTAACAGAAAATACATGTGTGTGCAACACCGATAGAATTGTAAGTGGTTTAGCGCATGAGGACAAACCACATCCAGCTATGGACAATGCACAATTCAAGAAGGATGTTGAGAAACTGGAGTGTCTCCAGAGGAGGGTGACCAAAATGGTAAAAGGTCTGGAAGCCATGATGCCCTATGAGGAACAGCTTAGGGAGCTGGGTATGTTTAGACTGGAGAAGAGAAGGTGAAGAGGGGACATGATAGCCATGTTTAAATATTTGAAGGGATGTCATAGTGAGGATGGAGCAAGCTTGTTTTCTGCTGCTCCAGAGACTAGGGCACAGGGCAATGGATTCAAACTACAGGAAAAGAGATTCCACCTAAACATTGGGAAGAACTTTCTGATGGTAAGAGCTGTTGGGCAGTGGAAAGTGCCTGGGAGTGTGGTGGAGTCTCCTTCTTGGGAGGTTTTTAAACAGAGGCTGGCTGGCCTTCTGTCGGGAGTGCTTTGATTGTGTCGTCTTGCATGGCAGGGGGTTGGACTAGATGGCCCTTGTGGTCTCTTCCAACTCCACGATTCTATGATTCTACTCTGAAGGGACAGCTGGAGCGTACCACCACAGCCTCAAGCATCTTCTGCATGAGGTCACTGCCTCCATTTTCCTGCTGAGCAGGATAACAGTATTTATTTGAGTTTGAAATTGAAGCATCCAGGAGAATTAACATTGCAAGCACAAACACACTAGATAAACACAGTACATGAAAACCAACTCTGTTTTGCTTTTCTGCAGGAGTAGATTAATTGATTGATGTGGAAGTGTGGGCATATAGCCTCCATCTCTCCATGTGCCTTTTTAAAATTATGGTTTCTTTGGCACGCACGTGGGTGGATCCAGTCAGATTACAGGGTTTGCAAAGAGGTCCTTCAGAGATGCAGCCTGGCAGCTAATAATTCAACAAGGGTGGGTGCCTGAGATCTGGGGAGCCCTCAAACATCTCACTCCCACTCCTGCTGTGGAAAGGAGACCCTTCAGAATACTCCTTGCCCAGCTTTACTACTCAGAAGGAGAAACATCAGAGCTAAACTATCCATATATTAGGATTATCACCAAAAAAGGCAAGCTTTTGAGGTCTTTGGAGTTCCGAGACAGGGTTAGCTGGTGGTTCCATGTCAGGGGATGATTAATTCACTCAGGAGTTTAAATAATTGAAGGGATGCTGTACTGAGGATGGAGCAAGCTTGTTTTCTGTTGCTCCAGAGACTAGGGTGCAGAACAATGGACTCAAAACTACAGGAAAAGAGATTCCACCTAAACATTAGGAAGAACTTCCTGATGAGAAGAGCTATTTGACAGTGGAATATACTGCCTAGGAGTGTGGTGGAGTCTCCTTTGGAGGTGTTTAAACAGAGGCTGGATGGCCATCTGTTGGGAGTGCTTTGATTGGGTATTCCTGCATGACAGAAGGTTGGACTAAATGGCCCTTGTGGTCTCTTCCAACTCTATGATTCTATGATCATCATTCATTCATTCATTCATTCATTTACAGCAAGCCAGCATGGTGCAGTGTTTTGAGTGCTGGACTCTAGGAGACTAGAATTCAAATCCCCTCTTAGCTACTATATGGAAACCTGCTGGGTGACCTTGGGCAAGTCACCCTCTTTCAGCCCCAGAAGAAGGCAAAGGAAGATCTCTAAAAAATTCTTGCCAAGAAAATCTCATGATAGGGTTACCGTACATCTGAATTGATTCGAAGGCCCACAACAACAAAAATGACAATTCATTTATATCTCACCTTTCCTTCTATACTGAGACTCAAGATGACTTGCAAAACATAGAGAGTAATCGTTGCTATGTGCCTTTGAGTTGTTTTTGGTTTATGGTGACCCTAAGACTACCCCGGAAGAGGGTTTTCTTGACACTATTGATTCAGGGGGGAGGGTTACCTTTGCTTTCTGCTGAGGCTGAGAGAATGTGACTCATCACCCAGTGATCTGAGTGAGAATTTGAACCCTGGTCTCCAGAACTGTAGTCTAATGCTCAAACCACCAGACCATGCTGGCTCTACTGAAAGCCACATAAATTCAAAAGACACCCAATAACACCTGTAGAATATATAAAATTCATTTAAAAATGCATTTTATCTCTAGAATTAAAAGAATTAAAAATTCGTTGAATGACAAAATAGAAACTATACTGTTCCAGGACCAGGTAGGGCTGGAAAAGACCCCAGTTTGAAACCCCAATTCTTGCTGTAGCCTCTTTCCTCGGCTTTTCTATGGATGGTCTCTCTCGTGCCAGGCTGGCTGATGCTGGGTCTACAGCTAATTGAATTAGATTTCTGTTTATTCCCACTGCCTGAGGGTATATGTCACACAACCACACACTGTGTGCAGGCATGCTTCCTTGGGTGGGGGAGACCACCGTTCAATAGGATGATGTTGCACATCATACATACAGAGTGCTAATGGCTTCTGGTCAGTTCTCTAATTTCTCTCTCCCTTCCAAATGTCACCATCACATTGAAAGGGGCATCTGCCTCTAAATAGAAATGGCTCAGATCTTTGGTCAAGTTAGAAAACTGATGGATGATGCTGTACAAAGATGGTCGTGCTCCAAAAGCAACAGAATGAATAGTAAAATACAGTTGTCCCTCCATATTCACGGATTTGGCGTTCACGGATTTAAGTATTCACAGCTTGAAAATATTCTTTAAAAAAATAATAATCCAAAAAGCAAACCTTGATTTTGCCATCTTGTATAAGGGACACCATTTTGATATGCCATATCAGTCCTTCCTGAATCTTCGTTTGCGAAGAAAAGCCAGAGAGAGAGAAGCATATAATAGGACTTGAGTATTCATGGATTTGGGTATTTACAGGGGGTCCTGGAACCAAACCGCAGCAAATGTGAAAGGACAAGTGTAGTAAAAGACAAGGAACAGGAAGGGAGGCAATGAATAGCAACAAATTCCTCTACTACCAAGGCTCTGAAAAAGTGGGGTTGGACTACATCTCCCATAATCCCCTGGCCAGCAAACTGTTGGGAGAGTCTGCCAGTTGTAATCTAATCCAGCATCATTCCTACCTCACAGGTATAGTTACAAATGTGTAACTACATATCATCTTCCAATCCAACTCCGCTGTCGTGCTCCCAGATCCCGGTCTAGATTATGATACAATGAGGCAGACAAAGACGGTGTCAGGATTATCTCTCAGGATCCAGCGGCAGCTTCTGACAGGGAAATGGATGGGCAGAGGGACGTACCCATGCAGGAGACAAACAGGAATAACCCCTATACGAACGCGGTAAATACAGAAATTGAAGCTGCAAGGAATAATATATGTCCAGACTGACTGCCTTGGAGGAAAAAAAATCCAATGGGGTAACTGAAGAATATTATATGAGCAATCTGTTCATATAAATAGCAGATTGTTGATTGTATATAACTAGTTAAAGTTGTTTACATATTATTAAGATTGTGAAGCGTTACCTTTATTATCAAATATGGAAAAAGACATGTTTTGTGGATACTGCATTGTGTAACTATTGCAGGATACATAATAACAATTTGTGAAAAAATGTAGAATGTACTTATATACATTGGTATAAAATAGCACTGGATGAAACAACAGAAACAACAAATATGTTATTTTGAAAAGTAAATTTATTCACTAAAAAGTCTTCACTTGGCAATTCTCCTCATTGGGTCAGTCTTTAATTCGATTATTAGAACCCTCCTGAAGTTTTGTTGTAGCTTGCCAATTCTAGGCATTTCCCAGCACACCTCTAAGGTAATATATATATATATATATATATATATATATATATGTTTATTGCTTAGTCCAAAGACCATTGCAAAGAATAAAAATAACATAAAACAATATAAAATATCCAAGCTTTCATACAACTACATCATAATTAAAATTAACTAATTAAAATATATACCTAAACTTGAAGTAACATATATTATAAAACAGATCACATTACAGTTACAAAGGAAGAGCAACATTTAACCTTTTGTGTCATACAAAGACACTCCATACTCATATCTTCTGGTTCCCATGACAGTTAGCCAAACTGGACTCCAGAAATTTTTCTCTGCATCTGGCAGCCTTTGCCACAAATGCAGCGACCCTCTGAAACACATATTGATTTGTTGGTTGTAACAGAAAACTAAGTTTCTCTTTTACCCCCCAGTATTTCATTTTCTTTAGGAAAGGCTCTAAATAACTTTTTCTAATGTTAGTATATATCTGACACTCAAATATATAATGAACCAAATCTTCCAGAACTGGCTCACCACAGATACACAACCTATCTTGTACTGGGATACCATAGAATCTTCCCCATTTCATCATCGTATCCATTTGTTCGAAACATAAGCGCATAAAAGCTTTACGTAATTCCATTGGCAGGGGAAATGTTAGGTATTTTTCACATTTATGCCCTTTTTCATACTGGTTAACCATTTTGCTGTTTGTATGGATGTTAGGGCAAGTTATGTCAGTTTGTGCACCCACATCAGACACTCTTTGTTTAAAGATCTTTTTAGTAGCAATCGTTTTTGGATTCAATGCCTCAGCAGAGACTCCAAACTTTGGTAGTAAATTTAAAAGTTTATGAAGCCAAAAATTTCCATTATTATTATTATTATTATTATTTAGTTATTTATACCCCGCTCTTCAGCCACAAGGCTATCAGAGTGGCTTACAAATTGTTTTTAAGCAATAGCTATTTACACATCTACACTGCATTAAACAGTTTCCAATGTGTGTTAGCTAATGGCCCCCACAAGCTGGGTACTCAATTTACTGACCTACGAAAGGATGGAAGGCTGAGTGAACCTTGGAGCCCACTGGAATTATGGAGTGACCTTTTTCCTCCAGACAAATCTTAGGGAACCTTTCTTCTGTTAAATTATTTATTCTGCACCAAAAGTTTACAACTATATGGCATGTGTCCCTCTTTTTTCAGCCGAGGATAACTGAAACCACAGATATTGGTTCTGCAGATCCAGGGGGTGACCTGTGCTTGCACTATGATGTATTTACACTATGACTGTATTTACACTATGAAGAAGTGATGTAGGATCTCAGCCTTATGCGGTCATATACGTCTGTATAAGGAGAGAATCTGGTACCTTCTTACGGAGGCAATTCTTCATTTGTCCATCACAAAGGACCAGCTGAAAGGCCGGTCAGGCGAAAAGTGAAGCCCTCCTAGATGGGAATACTGGGAGATAAAGTTCAATACACCATGCTGGGGGAAAGCAAGTCTATGGGGAACTTCAAATTAGTGCCGGCACTTTTTGGAATGACACAAGGTCACAGCTGTGCTCTTTCAAAGTTCCTGTTCACTTTAATGGCCCTTGTGCACAAAAACTGAACCAGCAACATGTGCTCCACATTCACTAATGGAGGGAGGGAGTGCAAGTCGGACTCTCCCCGCCCCAGGCAGTGACTCTGAAAGATCAACTCTGTGTGAAGCATTTCATATTCATTCACTTGTGCAGTTTTAGGGCCTGAGAAGTTCTTCACATGGGCCATTGGCTTTCTGAAGGTAAGGGGAAAAAAAGTGCAGGGAGCTGTATAAATGGATAGAAAACAGGGAATGCGGACAAGGCAGGCAAAAGCCGGGCTTTGAGCACTGAACGGAACAAAAAATTACTAGAGCAGAAAAGTCCTGCCAGCGCAAAGCAGGCCAGAAGGCAAATTCCTGGCCAGCAGGAAAATATGCGCACATTGAAACCTTGGCACGAAAAAAGGCCAAGCGCTTGTGTCCAGGCAGAAGAGACAGATATCCAAAGGGCTCCATGGCCAAAGGCTTCAGCAAAAAGGAGGCTGGATGCCACTGCCCAGAAGGCCTGTGTCCTACTTTAGAGAACCCTTGCAGTTTATAATTCTACAGTTATCTGTCCAAAAGGAAGCCACGTTGAGTTCAACAAGGCTTTACTCCCAGGGAAAGAAGAACAGAATTGGAGCTTTAATTTCCTCCCCTCTCCTGTTCACTGGCTTGATTTCCTTCCTTTCTAATGGAGATCCATCTCTGGTCCTCTTCTCTCTCCCCCTCCCCCATACTTATACACACCTGATATCATATATATATATATATATATATATATATATATACACACACACACACACACACACACACAGAGAGGTCGACCTCAGTATCCATGGATTCAGTATCCATGGTTTGACTTATCCACATCTGAAAAAAAATGTTCTGTCTAGGCATTTCTAGGTCCTCCAATGCAATTCTATGGTAAACTTCCAGTGTTTGTCTCATTGAAAATAATAGGGTTCCTTATTATCCATGGTTTCAGGTATCCACAAGGAGTCTTGGAATGTACCCCCCCCCATTGGATATGGGGTCCACCTGTAATTATAGAAAGGGCTGGAGATAAAGGTCAACCCCCATATCCATGGGGGAAATGTTCCGAGACTCCCTGTGGATACCTGAAACCGTGGATAATAAGGGACGCCAGGTATTGACCATAGAATCACATTGGAGGATCTAGAAATGCCTAAAGAGAACATTTTTTTTTAACATGGTGAAACAGTGGATACTGAATCCATGGATATGGGGGCTGACCTGCATATACACCTGAAATCTCTCTCACAAGCAAACTTGAATTACAAATACACCTGAATTTTATATTATTTATTTAACTGGAAACAAAGTAAAGTGAAACATACATACACAAACACACAAAATAAAAGTATATATGCCTCCCCTTTTCCCGAAAGCTGGGATTCAAAGTGGCTTACAAGATTAAAAAAAAAAGAATAAGAAACATTAGATTTTTGGAGATTGGATCCAGAGTTAGGTCCAAATAGCTGAGCTGGCTTTTCCCCCCTGCTTTGTGGCCATGCATGGCAACCCCTGAAAATGCCATACATGCCATACAGAAGGTTGGGGACCCTGATGAATGGGAGGAGATTCTCAAAAACCAAATGATGGGTATTCTCAAAAACCAAGGAGAAGTACCTTCCCTCGGTGGCCACTGAAGGCACATCCGAGATCGAACCCTCTAAGCCATTTTTACAAAGCTCTTTCAAACATCATCCTTCCCCGCCCATGCCTAGCCGCAGAATCCCTTGAACATCTGTCACCAAATTCCTAAGTAGTGCAAAGGATTCAGAGGTATATTCTAAAATGCAGGCAACAAGCTGCCTACGCAAGGCACCGTAACCCAGTAGGAATCAAGAGCCCATCCTATAGCAGGGGTCGGGAACCTTTGTTCCTTAGACCTAAATTAGGCCCTCCTGACTTGGCCACACCCCATGGCAGCATCATTTAGTGGGTTTCTCTGCTTTTATAGGAGTCACCTCTCCCATTCTAAAAGGCTGAAATGTTTCTCCAATGGCTAAGAGTATTATTTACTCTGCAACTGGATACCAGTTTAACGATCAAGGTCCCATCTAACGGAATTCCACCATTTACAATTTGGCAAGGGAATTACGAGTCCCTGCTAGAGAACTCTAGCCCTGTAGTCCAGGGGAGTGCACTCAAGCTCTCTAGCAGAGAAGTCTACATTTCACAACCAAACGTCAAACCTCAGGATGCCCTAGAAGTCCCAGGACTCCCTAGGGGAGATAAAATTGGCCACAAGAGGTTTACACTAAAATATTATTTGTTATTTTTTGGTGCCACCCTTTGCGTCCCCCGTCCCCACTAGTGTATTGTGGTTCCTGAGAGCTTCTTTGAAACTGAATTCAGACATTGAGGTGAAAGTGGCTCCTTCTCAGGATAGACTAAGTCCACTATTTGCCTGCAGGTACATACTGTAGGACAAGATTGGTGTAAAATCTGATTTGGGTCACAAACATTTGGAATACACACTGGTATATAGGTCACCCCCTTGTATCTGCAGAACCAATATCCATGGTTTCAGTTAACTGCAGCTGGAAAAATGCGGACACATACCATAGAGTTGCGCTGGAAAATGCCTAGAGGTAGCTTCTCTAGGAATTCCTAGGCCCTCCAACAAAACTCTATGGTATGTTTGTACTGGAAATCCTTTATTTTAATAGGGTTCACAATTATCTGTGGTTTCACTGATAAACGATAAGTCTGGGAATGCAAGCCCTGCCAGCCACCTGCTTCTGCCTTGCAAAGGAACCCAGCCACCTCAAAAGCATCCACAGTGGGTTGAATCTGCGGATTACACTTTTTGTGTATGTTAAATATGGTTTGGGGGGCCTAGAGATATTTGTGGTTTTTCCACTTTCCTGGGGGTCCTGTGCCCCTAACCCCAGCGAATGTGGAGGGTCAGGTGTATATTTAAGCCTTGCCAGTGTGGCGTAGTAGTTTGAGTGTTGGACTATGACTCTGGAGACCAGGGTTCGAATCCCTGCTCAGCCATGAAAACCCATTAGGTAACCTTGGGCAAGTCACACACTCTCAGCCCTCAGAGAACCCCATGATAGGTTCACCTCAGGGTCGCCATAACTTGGAAATAACTTAAAGGCACACAATATCTGTGGTTTCAACAACGAATCACTTCCCAAGTTGTTTTCTATGCTATTAATATGCAAACTCAGGATTAGGTTATATCTGTTTCATTAGAAGTGAGTGTTTGCAGAGTTGCAAGAACCAGCAGAAAAAAGCAGTCCAAGGCTAGCTGGGCAAAATTTTCACAGATTAATACAAAAAAACCACAAGCGACATACCAGCTCAATTATAGAGAATGCTTAAAGGGGAGAAAAACCAAGATACTGTACACAGAAGGGCTTTTGAAGTGTAAGTGCTCCCCCTTGTGGTACCCAGGGACCACACTGCTCCAGATGTAGCATGTAGCAGCACTCTAGAAGGTAAGCAAACTAGACCTGTGTACATTTTTTAAAAGCTTACTGAGCTTATGTGCGGTGCTTGAATCTGGATCAAGTGAAAAACGAGGTTAAAGACAACTCTGTGTGTGTTTGTGTGTGTGTGTTTAGAAATGCAGGAAGGGGAAATCACCCTGTGAACCCAAAACAGATTACTATTATGGCGGGAAAGGTAGGCTAAGGCATCTTCTTCTTTTGGGGAGCAGGAGAGAAATTGTGTCTTTGTCCTGTGTCACTCCACACTGCAGTCAGAGTGAGACAAATTCCACCTGCTTGTGCCATGTCGATGGTTGCATCAAGTGGCCACACCATGTGCTCCACAAACACAAGGTTCTTGGATTACCAGGAGTATGAGCTCTCCTCACCATTCCTTAGATCTGGAAGAAATGTGTTGCCTCCAGGTATTAATTCAGTTTCAACATTTGTGCACTGAGGAGTTGAGAGCGCAGTGGTAAAACATGGCAGCCTAGAGGTTCTCATTCTCTTTCCGCTTCTTTCTGGGTCTGTCCACATCGCCATCACAGCTCACATTTGCTTCCTTCAGGTCCAGAGTCTGCAGTGAAGGCAGCTGCAGTTTGTCCGCAATGGCCCAGGCCCACAGGCACAGCTCCACACGGTGAGGTGTCCACGTTTTTTCTGTGTCAGCTGAGGAAACAGATAAAATGTGAGCCCATGCTGTTTCCATCCGAGGGCCAGAGGGCCCTGGACATCCGGAGGGGGGGGCATCTGATAGCTGTGGGTGGAGCAAAGACCAAAGTGGGTGTGGTCAGAGCTAGAAGTGGGTGGGGCCACCCTCCCCTCCACTCTCATGCATGCAAAGGTCACCTTCCTCCCTCCTTCCCGCCCCTGCAAAGGCCATGAAAACAGGACACAATAGGGTTGCAAGGTGTCCCTGATTATAAGGGATGTCCCCTATTTGAGGGCTGGAAAGCTTCTTTCTTCATATTGACTGAACAAAAATCCTGTATTTGGGGTTGTGGGTTCTTCATAAACACAGAAATGTGTACACCATGCAATTGATGAATGTGGAGAATATGTTAATTTTACAGAGAAACATATGGCTAAGGGGTTGTCTAAATGGTAAAAATACTCCTCACAGAATGCAAGAATATGAGCTGTCTTAATGGCATCCCGTGTCATTTTGCCACATGTGGAAAGAGGGGGGACAAACCCTCCAAAGGAAAAGCCTTCGCAGTTTTTCTTGGGAGTTTGAAAAAAAAACAGCAGACAGAATGCAAATCCCCGCTGGTTGGGAGAAGCGATGCTAATTGATTAGCTTTCCCATACAAGTGGAAGCGTAAAGCTGATTGGCTGGATGAGCATGGGGTGAGGCGTGCTAACAAGGAAAGCACTCAGAGCCACCATGTTGGATTTTTGTCTTAGTGAGCGAGCACTAAGGCGATAAAACAGTTTTTTTCCTTTGTTATAAAGGTGAAGTATCGCTCTATTGCACTTTGGAAATAGGTTTTTTTTAAAAAAACATGCAGCGGCAGCAAATTATGGTAAGTAAAAAAGTGAGTAATTCACTCACTGGATCCACAGACATGCAAAGCTTATGCCTGCAAAAAAAAAAAAAACCCATTAAGACAAATTGCACCTGCTGCAAATTGCCATTACTGAGAAACAACCCCTAAGTCAATGGAAAGCAATACTTACATTTAGTGTGTCACTAGAAACCAACTCAATAATAGCTACTTCCTGATTGTCAACGCCACATGTCATGTCCCTCTGTGCCTTGTCTTTGCAGGTTGCAATTGCAAATTGCTCACTGCTCTTGCACAAGGTCTATTGCGCATGGGTGGTTGAAATGGAGCATTGCAGATTAATGTTGTGCATCCTATATTGTTCATTGCAGTCATGCATCCTATATTGTGCATTAGGCAACAGCACCCAGTCACTGACGTGTGTTGCAGAATGATGCTATTTTGGCATTGGGGTTGTGTAGTACTTGCGTACCATATCTCTGTGTGTGGATATTTACAGTATGCCAAGGGGATGTTGGATTGTGGCCGCTGTTCAGTGATTTCCCAGCTTTTGTGTGTGTATTCTCACATTTTTGTCATCTGGAAGTCAAAGGTGTTACCCCTCTAAGGTAGATGGTGGTGGTTTCTCTACAGCACACTGTCAAATAACCCCCTTCTTACCTTTGTTTAACTTTCTGGCACAACTCTGAATTCTGTCCAGATAGAGCAGATAGTACTTGAGGGTGTACTGAACAGGAGTGAGGCCAGGGATGGACTCCAAAGCTTCATCAGCCATAAATGCCACTGCCTCTGGGGCTCCAGCGGTCAGGATCGCTGCAAAGGAAGGAGAGACATGCAATAGATGGCAGACAGCAAGTGGGGATCCCATACAGGCGAAGCCCTTACTTTCTCAGTGGAAAGGCTTCTGAGGAGACTACGAACGCAATGCGAGTCTTGCGGAGAGATTGCTGCTGTTGCCCTATGCTGTTTTTAATAGGGACTTCTTCTTTTTTTAGTTTTTAACATGGTTAAGTTTTTGTACAGCAACAGAGTTTTTAACACAGTTAAAAACACAAACACCTATTAAAATACATAATCAGTTAAAAGAACATACCATCAGTTAAAAAAGCACACATATTAAAAACAATCAGTTCATAATTTAAAAACTCATAATTTAAAAACCATCTGGATAGGCCTGCTGAAAGAGATTGGTCTTTAATGCTTTAAGCTATATTATTCCACTTTAACTCCCAGGGTTCCAGCCTATGACATCCTGGGGGTTTGCAGTTTGGGGAGGCACTGGAGTGTTCTGGCTGATAATTCTAAATGCCAATCCCAGGATTCCATAAGACGAAACCATGCAAGTTAAAAGTTGAATGATAGTGCTATAATTCTTTGACCTTTAATAGGGACCCCAGATGACCTTTAATGGGGACTTATAAGCCTTGCGTTCAGTCAGGTTTGCAGAAATACTGCGAATGCAACACGAGGCTTATAACTCCCTATTCAAAATGGTGTATCACAGCAGGGGATAGCAAGCCCTGCCAACCACCCGCCTCTGCCTTGCAAAGGAAGCCCACCACCTTGAAGGCAGTAGCAGCAGCTGTCTGGCATGATCCTCACCATGGTTTCAAACATATTGTGCATTTGAATCCATGGTGGAGTTAATCCAGGGATTGTGAGCCTGAGGCTACGGTGGGCCCACTGTAATCTACTGATTGATCAATGTGAGATTTTATGGTTGCCATCTTGTATGTATGTATGTATGTTTTGAATTTATGCCCTGCTTTTCTTCCAGGATGGGATCCAAGGCAGATTGTTGTAAGCATAGATAGGTGATCACTGGTCATACTTCTCCAGGGATAAGGAAGGAGAATCTCATTCCCCAGTTCAGGAAAAATGAGAAGGCCATGCTGGTGAATCAAGGATCCAACTTTATGGAAAGAAATGCACTTCTGTCTCACACGCTGACAGCCAGGCTGCTTTAAGGAAGGAGAGCCCTGAACCATGCCTTCATTCACTTTATAGTTTCCAAAAAGTGTTTGTGAAGCCTTCACACATACCGCACGCACTGAGGCACTTTTTGACTAAGTTATGCATTTCAGGCTAGGTGTCAGATTGGCCATCTATTGTCATCTTCTGAGCGAACAACTTATTCTGCCAGGAAGCTCCTGTACTCCCCTGTTCCAGAGAAGAACAAGATACGCTGGCTATTAACCTTCCCTTGCTAGCTTAGCAGTTTCTGGTGGAATTCCCTATCAGCCGTGACAAATACTATTAGGTTAAAGCCTATAGGACCTTAAGCAGAAGCCAAAGCCAAGCCTTGGGGAGGACAATGTAATTAAATGCTTCAGCCTCCAGGTATCCCTTCCGTCACCTACCTGAAGCTGTTGCAGGTCCCACAGCCTTAAGCTTGCTGAGTTCCTGCACTGCCCCTGCTATGTCAGGAAGGAGACGATAGGCCTTTTTGGTACACTCCTCCACCATTTCGCTGGAGTTTGTGGCCACTAGCTGCTGCAGCCGAGGACGAAACTTGCCTCTCTGAGGGGGGAAAAAAGAGGTCCAGCAGTAGTTATTCCCAGTGGGGTCTGTCTATTCATTTATATTTATCTTATTACCTGTACTTATGTTCGCATACCACCTTTCTTCCAAGGAGCTCAAGGCAATGCCCATCGCTCTCCTTCTTCCTGCTTGATCCTCACATCAACAACCCCACAGGTAGGTCAGGCTCAGTCCAACATTCTCACAGAACCAGAGTCGGAAGAAACCACAAGGCCCATCTAGTCCAACCCCCATGTCACACTGTTGACTCATGTTTCACTTCTCTTCCTACCCTACACTCCTATGGCCATGTAAGATAACCTGCATTTCATCTCTCCCGCTCTGGCTCAGATACTTACACAAAGTTTCCATTCCATCAGTTTCACCAGCTCCTCTTTAGTCAAGTATTTTTCCTCTCGTTGTGCCACAGCAACAGGTAGTTCCTCCTGATACCTACATGGTCAGGGGAGGGGAGTAAAAAGGCACCATTTTAGAGAGCAATTCTCCCCCTTTATGGAAGGTGAACTACGGACAAAAGGGGGAACTTCATATGAACGCATGAAACTCACTGCTGCAGGAAAAGGTGATGGCTCTATAACAACGGTGTGGTATGTCTTTCAGCATAAGGGCCACATTCAATATGAGAAAAGTTCTTGAGGGCTGGAATCTAGTGATGGGCAGGACCAAAGGCAAAAGGCTGGGACCTAAACTACAGGTTGAGCATCCCTGATCAAGAATTCCAAAATCCAAAATCTTCCAAAATTCATAATGTTCACAATGGGTGGCTGACACCTATGCCTTCTGAGGGTTCAATGTATACAGGCTTTATTTCATGCACAAAATTCTTTAAAATATTGTGTATAAAATTACCTTCTGGCAATGTGTATAAGATGCATATGAAACACAAATGAATTTCATGTGCAGACTTGGGCCCCATCTCCAAGATCTCATTATGTATATGCAAGTGTTCCAAAATCTGAAATATTCCAAAATCCAAAATGCCTCTGGTCCGTCCCAAGCATTTCGGATAAAGGGAGACTCAACCTGTATCAGCATCTTGGAGCTTAAAGCTCTCACCGACAGTAACGAAGCCTTGGGAGAAGCATCTCAGCATCTGAGAATGGGGAAAACGTGATACAAACCTTCTACGATTGGCATGGCGAAGGAGGGCAGGGTCACCTGGGGAATCCTAAAAGGTAGGATTGGGTCCCCAGGACGGTCGGATTCAGTCCCAGGCCTGTGGGACATGTCAAGAGACACATGTCTTCACAAGAGCTGTTGATATAAAGGAAACAATCATGGACAGCAAGGTGGGGTTGATGCAGATGAGCTAAATGCTGCTGGGAGGTTTTTACCATTTATCCAAGGTGATGAGTTTTTGCTGCTTGCTCCCTTTGGCATTCACCACGTCCTGATAAAGCTCCGAAATTGCTCGCCAGTAGGCAGGGTTGTGGCAGCTGTAAAGTCCTCCTTTGAGTGCCATCCCTTGAACCCCAAGGGTTACGGGTTTCTCCTGAAATGAACAACAACAACAAAAATGAGGTAATGGGACTGAGCAACAAGCCTTGGATGCCACCAGCCAAGATCTAGTAGGGTAGGGGTGGACAACCCCTGTGAAGCCAAGGGCTTCATTACTTTTTAAAAATTACTTTATTTAAAATACAAATAAAAAAAGAAAACAAAACATACAGCTTATACAAAGCAAAGAAAATGTGTTTTTTTCCATCATCTAACTGGAATTTACATAGGTACTTCATTTCACATAACCATGCCTATCTTTCCATCTCAAAAACAGAAAATTAACATTAATATTCCGTCTTCCTTTCTGAACTGCGTTGGATTTGTTTATTGTTACTTATATTGTCATTCCTGCCTTACTCTTTTTATTGTGACTTCATATGATTCATGTACTAAATAAGGGAAAGATTACTTTGGCTTGTGGCAACCCTATATGAATGAAAGCCCTGATCATTCCCAGGTTATGCAAACTCAGGACTGGGGGAGAGAAAAGGCCGGAGGACGGTTTTGGAGACATCCTCCAATCAGCCATCCCAGGAGGTGAACTGAACTTCTTCATGACAATCCTCCATGCACTCTAGTCCATCACATCCTCTCTCTCTCTGGCTTTTCTTCACAAATGAAGATTCAGGAAGGACTCATCCCGCGCTTTCTGCAAGTGCGCTGATGACTAAAAAGGCCAATCTGAGATAAACAAGTCCGGTTGCAGAAAGCACAGCAGAAGATTTCCTCGGGTGATGTTTCCGGGTTGTGATTCTTTCTGCGTTGTCGTTTCTCTTCAAGACTTGTTTGGCGTGAGTTCTCAAATAAGGCTGCAGCATTGTGGATAGTGTGTCTCCATGCCTCCCCATGTGAGGCCAGGGCGGGCCATTGTTGGTGATCAATTTGACTGAGCCTGAGATGTTGTTTCAGGGAGTCCTTGTATCGCTTTTTTGGAGCACCTCTCTTACGCTGACCCGTGGTGAGTTCACCGTAGAGTACTATTTTTGGGAGGCCTCCATCCTAGAAATGTGCCCTGCCCAGCGCAGCTGTGTTCTCAATATCATGGCCTCAATGCTGGTGATCGCTGCTTGCTCAAGGACAGCAACATTCGTCACACAGTCAGTCCAGTGTATATTTAGGATTGTGCGTAGACAGCGCTGATGAAAGCGTTCGAGGAGTCGTAGGTGGTGGCAATAGGTGACCCATGTTTCAGATCCATAAAGGAGGATAGACAGTACAATGGCTCTATACACACTGATTTTTGTGCATATATATATATATATACACACACACACGCACATATTAAAAATAATCGTTTATTTTTTTTTAAGTTTCAACAAATTATTTTATATATGTATATAAATATATACAGTTGCCCCTGCATATTTGCTGGGATTTCAAAAATTTATTTTATATATGTACTGTATATATAAATATATACAGTTATCCTTTCATATTCGCTGGGGATATATATATATATATATTTCAAAAATTTATTTTATATACGTATATATAAATATATACAGTTGTCCCTTCATTTTCGCTGGGGATATATATATATATATATATATATGTATATTTCAAAAATTTATTTTATATATGTATATATAAATATATACAGTTGGGTATATTTGCTGGGTATATATATATTTGCTGGGTATATATATATATTTCAAAAATTTATTTTATATACATATATATAAATATATACCTTTATATTCACTGGGGATCTATCTATCTATCTATCTATCCCCAGCGAATATGTAGGGACAACTGTGTATCTTTATATACATATATAGAATAAATTTTTGAAACTTAAAAAAATAATAAAATATTAGTTTTTAAAATATAGATATAGATAAATATTTTATATATGTATACATATATATATATATATATAGAGAGAGAGAGAGAGAGAGAGGGATTAAGATTATATATTAAAAGATTACTTTTTAATATATGGATATAGATATATAGATATTAGATGTATATAGATAGAGAGGGAGAGAGAGATATATTATATATTAAAACGATTAATTTTTAATATATAGATATTAGGAAGAGAGAGAATGAGAGAGAGAGAGAGATTATATATTAAAAAGCAATCTTTTGTTATTATATTTTAAAGTTTCAAAAATGTATATTACATAGAATGAACTGAAATGCCTGCCTGAAGAGAGTTGGGACCAGAGCGGCCCAGCGAAGGAAGCGGCGGCGGCGGCAGGGAGGCCTCTCCGCCGGTCCTTTTCGCCTCAGAGCGCCCGCCGAGGGAAGGAAGGCGGGGAGAGTTTGTGAGGCGTGAGGCCTCCTCCCCGTCGTCGTCGTCGTCGTCGAGGCGGGGCGAGCCGGGACGCCATCCTGCCCGCTTGCCTGCCTTCGTGCCTGGCCACCGGGGCTCGCTGCCCTTCCCCGGGCCCTCCTCCTCCTCCTCCTCCTCGTCGCCGTTGCTGAGGCCGGAGGGCGGGCGGTGGCGGTGGTGCGGCGAGGCCGGGGCGAGCGGGGCCCGCCGGGCTCCTCCGGGCGGGCCGGCGGGGTCAGCAGCGGCGGGTGCTGTGGCTGTTTCTGCCTGGGCGGCGGCGGCGGCGGCGGCGGCATGAAGGCGAAGGAGGAGAAGGAGAAGGAGAAGGAGGGCGGCGGCGGCGGCGGGGGGCTGCCCGGGAGCGGCGGAGGCCTCGGCGGCGGCGGCCTCGGAGGCGTCGGCGTCGTAGGGCCGGGCCTGGGGCTGGTGGGCGGCGGCGGCAGCCCCGAGAAGAGCCGCAGCGCCCAGGAGTACAAGGAGCAGGGCAACCGGCTCTTCGTGGCGCGGAAGTACCCCGAGGCCGCCGCCTGCTACGGGCGAGCCATCGTGAGCGGCTTTGCGGGTTTATTGCGGGATGGGCACGGGCCGTCCAGACGGGAGCGGGGGGATTTCAGCCGGGGTAGGCTGGGGGACGAAGGAAGGAAAGAAGGCCGAGCTCGGCCCTCCTCCCTTTCTGGGCCCCCGAGAGAAATACTCTACAGCACAACCCCCGTATCCGCTGGGGATGGGTCCGTGGATACAGAAAACCGCGGAGAATAGCGAACGCCATTGAAAATAATGGGGCTTGGGGTTTAAAAATACAGCAGCACTCCCGTATCCGCTGGGGATGGGTTCGTGGATACCGAAAGCCACAGAGAATAGCAAACATCATTGAAAATAATGGGGCTTGGGGTTTAAAAATACAGCAGCACTCCCGTATCCGCTGGGGATGGGTTCGTGGATACCGAAAGCCACAGAGAATAGCAAACATCATTGAAAATAATGTGCTTCGGGTTTAAAAATACACCAGGACTCCTGTATCCGCTGGGGGTTGGATCTGGGGGTCCCATGGATATCAAAAACCATGGATAATAGCAAACGTCATTGAAATTAATGCGGCTTGGGGGTTTAAAAATACAGCAGGACCCCCATATCCACTGGGAATGGGTTTGTGGATACCGAAAACCACAGAGAATAGCAAACACCATTGAAAGTAATGGGGCTTTGGGTTTAAAAATACAGCAGGACCCCATATGCGCTGGGGATGGGTTTGTGGATACCGAAAACCACGGAGAATAGCGAATGCCGTGGGAAATAATGGGGCTTCAAGTTTAAAAATACAGCAGGACCCCTGTATCTACTGGGGATTAGTTTGTGGATACCAAAAACCGCAGAGAATAGCAAACACCATTGAAAATAATGGGGCTTCAGGTTTAAAAATACAGTAAGAGTCCTGTATCCACTGGGGATTTGTTCTGGAGTCTTATGGATACTGAAAACCATGGATAATAGCAAACACCTTTGAAAATAATGGGACTTCTGGTTTAAAATACCTCATACTGTAGTTGCTTTGGAGGACCTAGAAAATGGCTAGAGAGGACACGTTTTTCTAGGAAGACTCTATGGTAGGTGCACTGTTTTATGTCCTGTGGATAATTGAATCAGTGGATATGGGTTCCTAGTTGTACTGTCAAAACTGCCCGGAAGATCCCTAAATAAATGGGGAGAGGGGCTGGCAGGGAAGAGAGTGCCCCTGAGCATGGGCAGAGTGCGCACAGGGGTGAACAGTCCAGCCTCGGTTCGGAGCAGCTTGTGTTGTGCAACTAGTTCGGTTTGGGGTGGGCTTGTGTGGGCTTGTTTGTCGACAGCGGCTCCCATCGTCCTGCTTGTTGGCTGTGCTGGGAGGGGATGATAGGAGTTGTAGGCCAACAACACTTGATGGGGGCAGCCAGATTGGAGTGGATGGCTTCGTTGGGAGGGAAACGAGAGAGTGCCCCTGAGCATGGGCAGAGTGTGCAGCAGTGAACAGTCCAGCCTCAGTTTGGGGCAGTTTGTGTGGTCCTGTTGCTTGACTCCCATCATCCTGCTCCTTGGCTGTGCTGACAGGGGATGATAGGAGTTGCAGGCCAAACAACATTTGATGGGGGGTGGGCAGATAGGAGTGGATGGCTTTGTTTTGGGGGGACAGAGGAAGGGCGAGCTCAGCCTTCATCCTGTTCTGGATCACAAGAGAAATACTGCTTGAAACAGAGGGGGCAGCCACACTACACAAATCATCCAGTTTGAAACTGGATTAATTGCCATGGTTCCTTCCTATGGAATCCTGGGATTTGTAGTTTTGCAAAGTCTTTCGCCTTCTCTGACAAAGAATACTGGTGCCTTACCAAACTACAGTTCCCAGGATTCCATAGGTAGAAGCCATGGCTAATCATCCAGTTGCACACTGGATTATTCGTGTAGTGTGGATGCACCCAGAGTCAAAACTGTCTGTAAGATCACAAGAGAAATAAAGGGAGAGGAGCTGCGAGGGGAAGGAGAGAGAGAGAGTGCCCCTGAGCATGGTCAGAGTGCACAGCAGCGGTGAATAGTCTGGCCTTGGTTTGGTGCAGCTTGTGTGGGTTTGTTGTTCGAGTGCGACTCCCATCATCCTGCATATTGGCTGTGCTGGCAGGGGCTGATAGGAGTTGCAGGACAAACAACATTTGATCGGGCAGAGTTTGGGCAGCTTTGAATTGAAGGAGGATGTGGAGGCGAGCTTTACCTGCCCTGGATCCTGGGCTTTATCCCCAAATAAAAAAAAAACCCACATTCAGGGCCATGCAGCAAAACAAAACCCACAGAAAAGTCATACTTTCATTGGCGGCCAATAAAGGTATTGCTTTTGTGTGTTTGGATGATCTCGTTATCTTCCCAACAGCCCTGCAAGGTAGATTGGGCTGAGCACAGGTGACTGCTCAAAGCCATTTTCTTCAAAGCCTGAAGTTTAGGTTTGAACTCAAGTCTCAGTCCAACGGTTTGCCCCGTGCTGCTACTCCGGTGCTTGGGGTGGGTGGGTGGGATGTGCTGGCGTGGCCGTGAGAAGCCATGGATAAATTTCTCATCTGTCGAGCTTCTTAACTCACCTCTTCCGAGTGACCCCGGGGCAGCGTAGAGGTGCCTGTACTGAGATCGGATGTGACTCAGATCCATGGAGACAGGAATGCTTCTTCCAATTACCCAAAACCAGCTTGAGTTCCACAGGGCAAAAATACAAAGGTAGATCTTTGCTCACTCTTAGAATGAGGAGGACGGAGAGGTGGTGTAACCTTTATTCTGCCAACAGATCAGGAATGGGCGCAAACAACTCGATTCTCAGCTTTACGGTCAGAGCATTTTCCAGGCGGGGAAGTAGGAGTTAGCAGTCATGTGTGTCAGATGGCTATATGGAGCTTCCATGTTCAGGAGCAGTATATCTGAATGCTAATTTCTGGGTAGAAACAGCCAAAGGAGGTTTTTTTGGGACATAGGAGGTCAAAAATTACTTTTATCATTGAGAAAGAATGTCTTTATGATTTAGTCTGAGGGTGGAAAAGGTCCTTTTTGGACTGCAGCTCCCAGAAACCCTCTGCCTGGGGTGGGAGGGGGAAAGATTCAGGGGGATCTACCCCAGTTATTTTCATCCTTTTCAGTCCTGAGGTTCACATTTAAGCCCAGGCTGCTACATGTTAGGTTTTGGGTGTTGTCGTTTTGCTTTATTTTTCAGTGTCGGTCGGATTTAAATGAGAATTAGACAAAAGCAACATACAGAACAGGTTTGTGGATAGCGCATTGGGCCATGGCTGCTAAAAAAAGCCTCCAGAATTAGGGGCAGTGTATCTTTGAGTACCAGCTGCTGTGGAGCAACATTGTTGGGGAGCAGCAGTCCTTGTGAGATGCTTGTGAGTGTCTTAAGACATCTAGATTGTCACAGTATATATAATCATGGGAAAATGCTGGATTAGATAGACCTTTATTCTGTTCTAGACGGGCCCTCTCCCCTTAAAACACATGAGAAAATGAGCAGAGTGCCCACCAGTAAGTTTGATCTGTAACAGGAGATGACAAAATACAGAAGTTAAAAAGTGATTAAACAAACTATTGGAAAAGTTAAAACCAGTTAAAAATATAAACTGTTAAAAAAACAAGAACAAATTCAGCACTGTCTGGGGAAAAAATGGCTTTTTGAATTGCAAGTCCCAGGCATTGATCCTAGGGATTATAGTCCATTTTTTTCCCTAGGCTGTGGCACTTAACCTGTTTCACTTGACAGGAAAAATAAAATACAGGTTGAGCCTCCTGTATCTGGAATTCTGAAATCTGAAATATTCCAAAACCCATAACTTTTTTGAATGCTGACATGACATGACATTTTGTGTTTTATGTGTTTTCTTATGGTTTTATGTACACAAACTTTGTTTTGTGTACACATTTTAAAAAAATATTGTATATAAAATTACTTTCAGGCTAGGTGTATACATTGTATATAAATTATAAATGAATTTTGTGTTTAGATTTGTGTCCCATTTTCAAGATATATCTCATTATGTATATGTGAGTACAGTTGGACCCCATATCCGCGGAAATATCTGCGGTTTCAGTTATTCGCGGGACACAAAAAGAGGACAATCAAAGCACTCCCGACAGATGGCCATCTGAATGGCAAGCATCTGAAACTGCCATTTTTTCCCCACCTTAGCAAGCAAGCACTAATGTGATAAAGTGGGGTGTGTGTGTGTTTTTTTTGCTTTTCTGTTCAGGCAAAATATCACACCTTGCACTGTAGATATGCTTTTTTTAAAAAAATACTTTTCTGCAGCGGCAACTGGTGAGAATAAAAACGCGAGTAATTCACTCCCATCTTGATTCATAGGCATGCCCGTTTGCACAGCAAACCTGGGTAGGTTTGCATGCCTGCAATCTACCTACCCCCCCCCCAAAAAAAACCCATTAAGACAAATTGCAGCAGCTGTGAGTTGCCTTTACTATGGAGCAATCTGTTTCTTTTTGCCTCGTATAGACAACCAGGTGTTGAAGTAAAGCAAAGGTGGGAAAATTTTGGCCCTCCAGATTCAGAGCTGTTGCTTTTTTGGACTACTGTTCCCCAGATCTGACAGCCAGCACAGCTAAAAATGTTAACTTTTGGAAGGGATTGAGGGTGTCCCAGAGGGCCAAAATTTCCCTGCCCCTTTGCAGGGAAAGGCAGCCATCTTCTTCTTCATTTCGGAGGGGGGGGCCAAAAAATGCCTTGCCTCTTCTTGCTTATGGGTCAGCCTTTCCACCCTCTTTTCCTTTCAGAATCGGAATCCTTTAGTGGCAGTCTACTACACCAACCGGGCCTTATGCTACCTGAAAATGCAGCAACACGACAAGGCTTTGGCTGACTGTAAGCATGCCCTGGAGCTGGACAGCCAGTCGGTAAAGGCCCACTTTTTCCTGGGCCAGTGCCAGATGGAGATGGAGAACTACGACGAGGCCATTGCTAACCTGCAGAGAGGTGAGCCGGGAGGGACCCGCTGGCCTCCTCTTCCTAGAGTCAGAAGCGGGGAAACCCAGTGAAACCAGAACAGTGCTCGATTGCATTGTTTTTGATTGTTGTGTTGGTATCCTGGCTTTTTTTAATATATAGATAGATAGCTGTACCCAACATAACGTATACCATTATAGTAGCTTTGGAAGGTTCACGTGGTTCAGCTATCCACTATTATTTTAGAAAAAACTGTTGCATTGGGTGGTGATTGGCTGAAGGAGTGGGAGGCAGGAGGGGCCCCTGTGAGGCCGGGAGTGTAGATGCAGATTGAGTGGCAGGAGTGGATTGTGAGGTGGAGGGGGAATTTGCATGTGAGTGGTGAGTGGCTGAGGGAGTGAGAGGAGGGAGGGGATTGGTTGGGTATGTTTCCTAAGCAGCCAATCAGCACACTGGGAAAGGAAACATGCCCAAGTGTTTTATATATAGGGTTGTCACTTCATATTCACTGGGGTTTGGTTCCAGGACCCCCTCCCCATGGATACAAAATCCGTGAGTACTCAAGTCCCATTATATGCAGTGGCATAGCAAAATGGTGTCCCCTATATAAGATGGCAAAATCAAGGTTTGCTTTTTGGATTATTATTTTTTAAAGAATATTTTCAAGCTGTGAATACTTAAATCCGTGGATACGGAGGGACAACTGTATATAGATAGATTTTCCAGGAGATCAAGGTGGGATATAGTGTCTTTCTGCTATTTTTATCCCTGGGGCCCTTTCACACTACACAAATCTATGATTCCTCTTTCAGCTTCCATAGTTTCTGTAACCTGTAACTTCTGGCCTAACTTCTCCAGACCTGATGGAAACAAAGAGGAGAGCAGAAGCTTCCATTTTTTTAGTATAGTATAGTTCCTTGTTATGTCTGAACTGGAGGAACTGTGGTTTGTTTAAAGAAAACAGAAAAAGGAGAGAGTGAGGTGTCCTTAATCACACTGTGGGAAGCTGTGACTTCCTTTTACAGCTGAACCAGCTCTGAATGTTTGCAAACTAACATGTTTCCTCTCCTGGCTTTTGGAAGTCTTCTGGTTCTGCTGCATTCCACTCTTACGTATGATCTCAGATGAGGCAGTAACTGCCCAGGAATCCCAGTTCAGCTTCTGATTTTGAAAATGCTTCCAGTGCTTGTTAATTTTGCAAAAGTTTTCTTCCAAAGCTTTTTGAATTGTTTGGGGAAGTACCTTTTGATTGTGGCTGCTTGGTGGCTATTCATCATTGTTTACATACCAGTCTGCCACAACTACATTTTCAGTTTCCATGCCCTCAGTAGGTCACCTGTAGTACTTTCTTCCCTCCCGACTTGGCACTATCATCTTAGCATTATACTTGTTTTTGGGATGCTGCAGCAGATCCTTAAACAGATAGGACAGCATTTGGAAAGGGGGTGTTATATATCTTTTTGGACTACAGTCACCAGAATTCCCAGCCAGCATGGGCATGTTGGCTGGGGAATTGTGGGAGATGTAGGCCCCAAAAGTAACATTGCTGCACACAAAAGTAACAATGCTGCACATTGCTGCACACTGTATCAGGGAGGAGGGCTTTTAGCTTTCCAAACGTTTATGCTGCACTTCGCATCAGCCCCACTGCCATAGCCAAGGATAAGGGATACTGGGTGTTGTTGGCCAAAATAGTTGGAGGGTCAGCTCTTTTGTGTGCTGCCTAGTATGCTGAGCTAGTGTTTGGAATCTGTGCTGAATAAAAAAGATGAGCTTGTGTGTGTATATGTGCATTCAGAGATACCTCATAACCCAAGTCAGGTCCCTAAAATTTGACTGTCCAGTGTCCCTGGCCAAAGTTCAACTTGTCTTTCAAATATGGGCCCCTGTCATACTGCACAGTTATAGCACTATGATTCCACTTTCAATGTCATGCTTCCAGTTCTCAGCCAGAGAACTCTAGCGCCTTTGTTGTTGTGTGCCTTCAAGTTGTTTCCAACCCTAAGGCAAACCTATTACAGGTTTTTCTGAGGCTGAGAGAGTGCGACTTGCCCAAGGTCACCCAGTCGGTTTTCACTCTGTTCTGCTTTGGTCAGACCTCACCTGGAATTGCTGTGTACAGCTCTGGGCACCACAATTCAAGAAGGATATTGACAAGCTGGAACGTGTCCAGAGGAGGGCGACCAAAATGATGGGAGGGCTGGACGTCATGCCCTATGAGGAGCAGCTTAGGGAGCTGGGGATGTTTAGCTTAGGGAAGAGAAGGTGAAGAGGGGACATGATGGCCATGTTTAAATATTTGCAGGGATGCTATACTGAGGATGGAGCAAGCTTGTTTTCTGCAGCTCCAGAGACTAGGGCACGGAGCAATGGATTCAAACTACAGCGAAAGAGATTCCACCAAATATTAGGAAGAACTTTCTGACAGTAAGAGCTGCTTGGCATTGGAATGCTCTTCCTTGGAGTGTGGTGAAGTTTCCTTCTTTGGAAGTTTTTAAACAGAGGCTGGGTGGCCATCTGTTGGGAATGCTTTGATTGTGTCTTCTTGCAGGGCAGGGGGTTGGAGTAGATGGCCCCTGTGGTCTCTTCCAACTCTGTGATTCTATGACCTTGACATGTGCCTCTCCAAACTACAAGCCCAGGATTCCATAGGATGCAGCCACGGTAGTTGAAGTGGAATATAGTGCTATAATTATGTAGCATGAAAGAGCCTTGGTGCAGACTTTGGGATCCTGATCTCAGCTCTTTAATGCCACCTCTCTTTCTGTGCCCTCTGCTCCCTTCCTTCCCAGCCTACAACTTAGCCAAAGAGCAACGCCTGAACTTTGGGGATGACATTCCAAGCGCTCTACGGATCGCCAAGAAGAAGCGTTGGAACAACATTGAGGAGAAACGGATCAACCAGGAAAACGAGTTGCACTCCTATCTCACCAAACTTATCATGGCGGAGAAAGAAAGGTATGGAGTGTCTGCAATAGAGAAGGGTAGAGAGATGCATGAAGAACATGCTGGACCTGCTTGTGGAGTGGGAAGCTCACAGTCTTTATATTATAATAGCAATGATAACTTAGTGCATGTACAAGTGTTCAGAGTACTTCATGCGCCTTACCTCCAAAGCCATTGCAACAGTCCCAGAAGGGAGGTCAGATTTGTTGTCTCCGAACTGTGGGGTGGCTGTTAAGTTAAGTCTGGAAAAGAGTAACTTGCCAAAGGTTTTCAAGGGGTGGGTGGGGAATATGTGGCCCTCCAGATACTACTAGTGTGCATCACCCATAATTTCTGACCTCAGCTTTGTTGACTAGGGCTGATGGGCATTGCAGTCCATGAACAGCTCGAGCGCCACAGGTGACCCACCCCTGATCTTGTGTAGCAACAGGCTAGTTCAGCATGGCCATGATCTCAGGTGGAGGCCTTTCCCATTACTTGCTGCTTGGACCTTGCGATGGAAGTGCTGGGGGCTGAACTTAGGACCTCTGGGGTGCAAAGCAGGTGCTGTACTGCTGAGCTATTCTCCTTCCCCCAACCTTGGGTCTACTTCTGACAGCCTTGTTCTGGTTGTTGTTTCTGATTCCCTTGCAGGGAGTTAGATGAATGCCGTCGGGCGCAGGAAGAAGAGAACGTGGAGGAAAGCCGAAGTCGGGCGCAGCTGGCCAACATCGAAGCCAAACATGTGAGTTATGCAGTAGGACCCCCATATCTGTTGGGGATTGGTTCTGGGAATGTGGACAATAGCAAACACCATTGAAAATAATAGGACATTTGGTTTAAAATACCATAGAGTTGCCTTGGAGGATCTAGAAAATGGCTAGAGAGGACACATTTTCTAGGAAGACTCTATGGTAGGTGAGCTGTTTTGTGTTCCATGGATAATTGAATCAGTGGATACGGGGGTCCTACTGTAATTTTTTGTCCATGGTCAGATCCTTATTTAGGGGAGGGGAGGGCACCATGTGGCCTTTCAGATATTGCCGGACACCAGTGCCCATCAGCCTCCGCAGAGGCATGAGGCTCATAGGTGGTCCACCTTTGAGTTCAGACCTCTGGGATGGTTTCACTTTGGGTTTCTGTACATTGTGGCTGGAAACGTCTTGGGGATTTACGCTATCTCACAGGATTGTGAGAATAAAATAGGAGGAGGAGAACCATGCATGCCACTTTTTGCTTCATGAAAGAAAGGCAGGGTATGAAAGTAACTAATTTAATTTTTTTTTAATTCAAAAGAACTATAAGGAACACTCTGCTTATGTTGATTATCCAATAATTTCCCCCAGTTTTAGCTCACTAGGAGATTAGCTTTATTCTTACTGTTCTTACTACAGGTTGCCTCCCCTTCCCTGTATCCACAGGGGATACATTCCCAGATTTACTATTTATAAATGAAACCGCGTATAATAACAAACCCTATCAAAATAAAGGACTTCCTGTACAAACATACCATAGAGTGGCATTGGAGGACCTAGAGATTCCTAGAGAGGAATCTGCCTAGAAAATGTCTAGAGGACACTGCTCTAGGCATTTTCTAGCATGACTCTATGGTATGCGTCCCTAATTTTTTCAGCTGCATATAACTGAAACGCAGATATTGGTTCTGCGGATACTGGGGGCAACCTCTACTTCTATTCTGTGCTGGGCCTTTGTTCCCTTTTGTTAAGGTGGTCGTCTCCATCCTGGTGCCCTGCTAGCTGGGGATGATGGGAGCTGTAGTCCCCCCCCCCAAAAAAAAATATCTGAAGGCAGCACACTTTGCAAAATGCTCTGTTTCTGTTTCAGGAAAAATACCTAGCAGACATGGATGAATTGTTCTCCCAGGTGGATGAAAAGCGGAAGGTGAGGGTACACTGGAACTGCACTTGGTCTTTTAAAGCCCTTATTCAGTGTGCAGCTAAGGTATCTTGAGGTTGACTCATTCCTGTCTTTATTTGACTGGATTCAGACATCATCTTCTGACACCCTCCTTTGGGATTCCTTGTTTTTGGGGTAATATAGCTAGTGACCTGGGATAGGGCCTTTTCAGTGTTCGCTCCTCATCTTTACAGTGTTGTGGAAGAGCTTGGCCTTGAAGGCCTGAGGCTTATGCTGCCTTCATCCTGGCACCAAGTTAAAGCACAGCTTTTTATCAAAAGTCTTTTTAATTTTTTAAATTTTTAATTTTTAAATTAAATTAAATTTAAATTTAATTTAATTTTTAAACTCTTTTTAATTTTAGTTATGGATTTTTTTTAATTTGCTTTGAAACTCGTAAATTATTCCTTACTGTGTTAACATTTTAATTTGTTCAGAATTGTTTTAAATCGATTTTCTCTGTTTGCCACTCTGAGATCTCATGATACAATTTGAGAAACTTGCTAAGATAAATAAGCAAAATACAGGTCGTTCCCCCATACCTGCAGAGGCTACATTGCTGGACTTGCCATTTATAAGTGTAAGCACATATAATAGCAAACCCTATTTAAAAAGGGTACAAACTTCTGGTACAAACATACCATAGAGTTACATTGGAGGACCTAGTGATTGTTAGAGAGGACACTCTGTAGGCATTTTCCAGCGTGACTCTATGGTATATGTCCCTATGTTTTCAACCATGGATAACTGAAACCGCAGGTATTGGTTCTGCAGATATGGGGGGCCAGCCTGTAAGCACCAGCTGTCCTAGCCAGCCTTGCCAGTGGTTGGGGAACCATAGAAGTGTCAGTCTAGCAATATCTGTGGGGCAAACATCACCCCCCCCTTGCAATAAGGAAAAGTTGCCTTAAGAGTCTTGCCTGCTGGGACTGAATCTCTCTTCTGTTTCCTTCGGGCTAGAAACGGGATATCCCAGATTACCTGTGTGGGAAGATCAGCTTTGAGCTGATGCGAGAGCCCTGCATCACACCCAGTGGGATTACCTACGACCGGAAGGACATAGAAGAGCATCTCCAGGTAACAGAGGTGTTTCAACTCTTTTGATGCAATGCAACAGTGTGACAGAGGTTAGAGAAATTACAGCTTTGACCTAAAATTGCCAGAATGCCTGGCAGATCTGGAGAGGTACAGTAAAAACAAATGGTGGTTTGAGTATTGAACTAGGACTCCAGGAAACAGGGTTTGAATCCCCACTCAGTCATGGAAACCCACTGGGTGACTTTGGGCAAGTCACAGCCCCCCTCCGCTCAAGAGGAGGGCAATAGTAAAGCTCCTCTGAAGAAATCTTGCCAAGAAAACCCAGCGGGAGGCTCACCATAGGGTCACCGTAAGTCAGAAATGAAGACACACAACAAGAACAACAACAACTTTACACTACTCCAAACTCTGGTGATCATGCTGGGTTCAGAAGAGCAGGGGATACATTCACGAACTTACCACAGATACAGGAGACCACATATAATAGCAAACCGCTATAGAATACCATAGAATCGTGCTGGAGGACCTAGAAAATGCCTAGAGAGGATGCCTCTCTAGGCATCTGGTGTAACTCTATGGTCAAATTCCAGAGAGATGGCTGAAGAAAACGTGCTGTGTGATGGAGGCAGGGGAAAAAGAGAGCTTCAGTACCCAGTATGGCTCCTTGTCACTCACACACACACCGATTTGTAAAACAAAACAAAGATGCAGAATTAGCCCTAAAATGCAATTGTTAATCCCAATTTGAGTAGACTCTTTGAAACAGGAGAATCCCATAAATGTCAGCTTATCAAATTTCCGTTGATTTTTCAGGGCCCCTTTCACACTACAAAACTATAAGCACTGCAGTGCGGAAGGGCCTTAGGTCATCTGCATTTGGGACTAACAACTGGATTTAGGTCTCATTTATGCAAAATGAGAGTGTCATGTACTGGCATTCCCAGACTCAGCAACCAGCAGTTTCACAGTCAAACAGAAAACTTTATTGGTACAGAAATCCAGAAAGTGATCTATATATATGGTCATGCACCAGACTGAAACTGAACAAACAGTGTAATAAAGCACATAACAATCTATAAAAAAATCTGGCAGGCTACAAAACTACAGTAGCACCCCTGCGTCCGCCGGGGATTGGTTCCGGACCCCCCCGCAGATGACAAATTCCGCGGATAATAGCGAACGCCATCCCAGGGGAAAGGAGGGGCGAGTTCACTCCTCCGCCCTTTCGCCCCTTCCATGGCCTTGCCGCGGTGGTGATTGCGGGGGCAAAGGCAGAAGGGGACGAGGCCAGATTGCTCCTTCCCTTCTCCCTTTGCCCCTGTGATTGCCACGGCAGTGACAGGAGCCCTTGCAGGGGAAGGGATGGGGGAGGTGAGATCCCTCCCCCCCTTCCCCCCGCCATTGCCAACCATGGATAATTGAATGCGTGGTTGGCGAATCAGTGGATATGGGGTGCTACTGTGTTGGTAAACCATCATCCCCAAACTTCCCGCCCCGCTACCAGGGTCTGACACCCCCCCCCTTTTCCCAGAGACTGAAGATACCACGAGACCTGCAGCTGCGTCTCCTATCACCTCTGGAGTTGTAACCGTTAGACTCAGAACATAACACTCATTACCAAGTACAGAAAGAATAAAAACACAGTTTTTATTCGTGGGCGGGAAGAGGTCAGTCACATTCAGGACCGATCCTGACGGAGAGAAACTGGCATTGTTTTTACAGAGGTTTGCTAAAACTGCATTTCCCTCACACCCAATAGTGAGGGATGTCTCCTTTAGTGTTAACCTCAACTGTACCATATATTGCTTAAAATGTTGAAATGTACCTTTCTCCCCTCTTCCACCACCTCCGTGACCTTTAAAGATTTTGGGCTTCTCATTTGGAGCTCTTAAAACTCATATTTTTAAGTGCAGCCTTTGACTTGTGGCAAGCCTAGCTGCAGAAGCCTTTGCTACTTTGGGTTTATTGTTTTCCTTCTTTGCTGCTCTCCAGTCTTTTACTGACTTTCCTCCCATAATTTATTCTGCTTCATAAGGAAGGGGCAAATTAGACCTCCATTTGTATAAATTATATAGTCTCCCAATGCAGTTCATCTTGGTGCAGTACACGTGCTGGTCATCACCCGTGTGTTTCCAAGGCAACCTTTTTGCTGTTTTAAAAGACTGGGAGAAGAAAAGTCAAGACCTCCAGATCTGAATTTATGTATCATCCAGGACTTCCACAGCCAGTATTCTACTTGATCAAAAAGAGATTTCAAGTTTTATCTACCTAGCCTGCTTTTCCTCAGAAGTCTTTTCTCAAGGACAAATTACCTGCAAGGTTATGGGGGTGGGGGAGGGGTTGTAGCCCAAAAAAGTAACTTTTCTAGAGGTCTGTTGAAAGATTGGTGTATTTGGCCCAACAATGGGGAGCATGTGATCCTCTACACCAAAGATGTGCAGCTACGTGTGGACCGTGGACCAGTTTCCCTCAGCCCCACTGTGAGCTGAACCGCACTAAAGAGTAAGCCCAAATACCTCCATGTTCCTCTGCAATCTCTCAAAATGGCAAGAGAAAGTGACATTACATCACTTCCTGTCACTATTTTGAGAGGGGCTGATTGACAGTCTGAAAGGTATCCAGAAGAATGACCAACATGGTCAAAGGTCTGGAAACCAAGCCCTGTGAGGAAGAGCTTAGGGACCATGATAGCCATCTTTAAATATCTGAAGGGATGTCATGTAGAAGATGGAGCAGGCTTGTTATGTGCTGCTCCAGGGGCTAGAACATGAACCTCTTAAGTTTCAAATTGGATTATTGGTGTAGTGTGGATTTGGCCCTAGTGATTTTCAATCTGTAAGGAGTGCTAATACTTCATTTTTCAATTTTCTGAAACGGAAATTTCCTGGAAAACCTGGGGGGCGGGGAGGGAATGAATGTTTTCCATGGGTTCAACATTTCCAGAAATTTTACATCTTTACATGAGGCCTCATGGCAGCCCTTTGCTTTAACCTTTGCCTCTGAGCAATCAGAATCAACAGGTAGGAGTGTCTCACACTTACGCAGTTTGAATGGGAGCAAAAGTCAGCATTGTCATTCAAGCCCTCTGAAAATGCTGAAGAGGGAAAATAATTCATCCCCATCTCTGATTGCTAACCCGTGCATAAGATTGCCAGATTGAAAACGGAAGAGGGCTCCTGTGCCTTTTAATGGTTGTGTAGAAGAGGGACAACCAAGTATAACAAGCAACACCTCCTGAATTACCCTCTTCTACACAACTATTAAAGGCACAGGAGTGTTCGCTAGTGTTCCCTCTGGCAACTCTCCCCATGCACCTCATCCAACTTTGGCCAGGCATTAGGCCATGAGAAAATTCAGCCCAAGTCCAAAAATGCAAACAGCTTCAGGAGTCTTTAAATTCTCCCAATGTAATTCAGGAAAAAAAGTGCCATAGTTACCAGCACTTAGGAAACACTGCCTTATCTTACAGGGAGGGAACTGAGAAGCACACAGTAAAGCAGACCACTTTTTCAGGGCATGGTTTTAGCAAAGGGTACCTTGAAGCAGCAATTGGCCACTGTGCCCCCCCCCCGAACTTCTCAGATTGCATCTCTGATAATCCTTCACCATTGGCTAGGGTTGATGGAACTTGTAGGCCAAAAAACCCCTCATTTGGACAACCACAGTTGCCTGCCCCTGCCCAAGAAGCTTATTGGTTCTCCACCTGCTCTCTTCTTCATGATCTTTTCCTGTGTTCTTTTGCAGCGTGTTGGCCACTTTGACCCTGTGACCCGAAGTCCATTGACCCAGGACCAGCTGATCCCCAACCTTGCCATGAAAGAGGTGATAGATGCGTTCATATCTGAAAACGGCTGGGTAGAAGATTACTGATGACCAATGGGGGCAGGGAGGCTGCGGGGTGAGTGGGTGGGAAGAGGCCAGGTTTGCTCAGCTGCAGCTTCGTGGCGTTCCCAGCCAGCCGTGGTGCCGAAGGTACGCTGCAGACTGCTACGGATTGCTCTCTGAACTTGCCGGGCCAGCATCATGCCTTACTCTCTGCCTGTCTGTCTGTCCCTCCTCTTCCCACTCTGAATGTCTGGGCTACATTGACCCTGTCAAGCCAGGGCTGGTTAGCTCCCTGTCGGGCCATTTCCTTGGCTCCTTTTCTTGGCCCGCTTCTGGAGGAGGACAGACAGAAATGAGGCCTTGCCCCTGGCCTCCACACAGCAGAGAAGGCTGGCCAGAAGCAAGGCAAAGAGGGAAGCCTGAGAGAGTTTTGGCTGGGTTTAGACACCTCCCTTTGGAACCCATCCTGGCACATGAAGGACAATCCTCCAGCGCCCAAGCCGTGCCCAGCCCTCAGCCGACACGCCTTCCTTCCATAATCATGCTGCTCATGTAGGGGCTGGCCTCTCTGGCAAGCGAAACGCCCAGAAAGGCTGGATTATTCTTCCCCAATTCACCCCTCCCTGTCTTGGCTTTGAGATGTTGTTTCTTGCCTGCTCTCTGTTTGTACAAATTTTTGGTTTCCTCTTCCCATTTTCCTGTCTGTTCAGGATAACTGGGTGGGGTTTTCCCCCCTTTTTGGTCGGTTTTTCTTTGTAAATAAATAGCCGTTTATTTCAGGGAGGGAGAAGTGGGCACATAGAAATATTATTCTACAGATATTGACTGGAATTTGGGTTTCTTCAGCATAAGCAGTTCACCTGTTTGCGTGCGTCAGGGGAAATGGAGCCCCCTTTACCTTCTTCCAGGTAGTTGTTTTCTTCATTAAATCACTCAAAGAACATTCTTTTTTGGTTGCTTTTAATTAAAAGTCTCCCCCTTTAATAACACTATGTTTTGCAGTATTTTGTTGGTTATGCATATATATTTTTTGCTCTCATGCACCAGGATTTTTTAAACAAATCTTTGCCTTACGTGAGTTGTGGGGTATGTTGTGGCTTCATTAGAGCCTCAATGTATTGTGGGTGAGGGTTAGGATTTATGTCCTATAAGAATGCCAGTGCTCGCCCCAGCTCCCCAGTGGAGGAAATTTTGATTCCCTGTGGGGCCAACCTACTGCTTTGCTGCATTGTGGTTTGTCACAAAACAACACGAGACATTTTTTTTTGTCCCATTACATTACATTGGGTGGAACAAAAAGGAGCCCTGTGTCAAGAAGCAATAGATTCATTGGTACATTCTAGTTCCCCTGGCTCATTTGTTTGTAAAAAGAAGCTGTGTGTGGCAAATGTTGAAAATTTGTGGAAATAGTTTACAGCTGTTCAAATGACGATGCAGCAGGAGATCTACCTTGTAGGGCTTACTTTCTATGTTGCATCAGTAACAAAATGGGAGCCTGGGAGATTAAAAATGGCCCCTGCTGGTGCATGAGTTAAGGGGGGAAATGGCATGCAGGTCAGCTGGAGCTTTTGGGAACTCTGCAATTTTGCCCAGGTGAATCAAGTAAACTATCTGAGCAAGAAGCACTAAGGTCTTGATGCTGAAGGTTGCAAGGGAACAACAGATAGACCTCAGCCTATTGGTGTGGCAGGAATCTCACCATTTAAAATGTTTTCTATATTTAAACTTAACGCTCTGTCTTCCTGCCCGCTAGTGCACTGTTATTGTTTGACAAATGGGGACTGTAGTGCTCCTGTTCAAGGTGCTAGCCAGCCCCATTTTCACAAGTAGTCAGTTCTTCCATCCTCAACAGTCAGGATTCTGTGGCCCTGTAACATGTTGCTTACTCCTTGTTGGGAGCAGGGGGCACTCTCTAATAATGGGGCACTCTTAAATGTGCTGACAGGTCTCCCGTGTGCATGGCTGGTGTCATTGTGGATCCACATTCAGGGAAAGCATTTGTTATTCGCATCAAGCGTACTCAACAAAGCATGTCAGAGGAGGGATTTTGCACATACTATTTGGTCTTCATTTTTTGCTCCTCACAGTTTTACCATCTAGCCCATCTCTTCAAGGAAAAAAAAAAGGGGGGGGAATACATGGTAAAAGTGCCTCTGAGCATGTTTGAAGTGCCCTTTCTTCACCAGTGAATAAACACAACCTATACACTGAGAGATCAGGATGAAGAAGCCGGGCTTTCTTCTGTGCACCTCTAGTTAAGAGCTCAGAGGCCGTTCAGTGCCCCACAGCCTCTTCCACAGAGCCCGACCCTCTCTTGTCTTATTCATTTTTCCTTCCCCTCTTGCCCCCCACCCCCAGCACAGAAACCACCCTGCTTCAGTGAGCTTATTTGCTTTTTGTAACATCAAAAAGTTCACAACAGTTCAGGTTTATGCTAAATATTTTAATCCAAAAAGTAAGTGAAGAATGACCAACAATGCCCATTAAGATGAGAATGTACTTGGGTGTGAGGAGACTCCTGTTTTCAACACAGTTTGTTTTTGGACATTGTTCCCTAACACTCTCCCTCCCCACCTCATTCTTTCCCAGAACACCAATAAAAACAAGCAAGTACAACTGGGTCTTAAGATTGGAGAAGGCAGATAGGAAAGGGGATTCAAATTAGAGCTGTTCTTTGTAGAATGGGGGCACAGTTTCCACCTGCTGGCAAATGTTCCACTTAGCACAGCATGCAGACTGTTATGGCTCCCTCTTTTCTAGTTTAAACTTTGCAGCCCCCCCCCCTTTTAAAAGTGAGTAGCGTTCACAATTTCAGCTTAATCTGAAAGAGACAAATGAGAGAGGAACCTGTGCCTCCTCAGATCTTTGTTGACTACAGCTCCTGTCATGCTTCACAACTGGCTAGGCTGGATGGTGCTGATGGGAGCTGGAGTCCAGAAACATCTGAAGGATGGCTCTCCCTGTGTGAGGGGAGCCTCTTTCTTCCTCCCACACGCCCCAAACAGGAATGAAACTATCCCTGCCTTAAGGCAGCAAAACCCAAATTGGAATGTAGAGTTCAAGAAGGACTGGATCAGATGGACCAATGAAAGAGGAATGTATACAGAAAATGTGAAATAGGTCACTTTTTGTACAGAGGAGATACACAAATACTAGTAGCTTCTTTTAAAAAATGTAGGTGCTACTTCTGTGTTTACCATCAGTATGAGAGCTAGACATTTAGCTGGTAGGTTTCCCTGGCAGGGAGGTTTGTGATAGGGAAAAGAGCTTCACGAGTTAAATTTCTGCACCACAGGCTGATAGACACAGGAGCGGGGCCTCTTGTAAAAAGCTGGCAATCCTGAAGGAAAACAAGGTGTTGCAATGCCATGCCTTAATTAGAGGTGAGGACATGTAAACAAGCTACTTAATTCCACCCCAAACAAGAGATTCCCTAATTTTTAACTAGGTCACCCACATGTTTTACACAGAGGTAATGGTGTTTCCTTCCTAGTAAGGGAACCTATGATTATAAAACTTCTTAAGGGTGAGTTTACTGGGCTTTATAAGAGGCCAGAAATGTCTAGTTCTTGATCCGCTTCTCTATGGTAATGCCCCTTTAGGGTATGATGATGGATCAGCAGTGGAGGTGATCCTTCAAAGTGAATGTTTTCCCAAGAGTCACATTGGTTTAAGCTTAGAGCTCTGCTAAATACCTGAAAAGCAGGAGCAGCAGCAGCGGAGTCTTAACCACTTCCTTCCTGCAACTCTGAGAGCAACAGCAAACAAGTACTGAGGTGGGAAGGTAGGAAAAGTGTCGTTTGAAGGGCAAGTGCTCTTCCGTCTCCCTTACAAACTGCAGCACCCTCAACATTAGGCAATTGGCACACACACAGCTTCCCTGAGCTGAGCCTGATGTTGATGTGGCCTGGTTGGTTTTTCAAAAATGAGCAAAATGCAGAGGAATTAAGAGATTTAGCCTGCTAAAGCTTGGCCTTGACTGAACAGACAGTTTTGCATGAAAGCAGCTTCTTGACCCAGTTCTCAAATCTCCTTGTGAAGCAGATGGGTGCAGGGCTACGTAGGCCTCAAACAGAGCGGCAACACTTGGCTCATAACTTTCAGCACCAAACTGAAGACCACCATTGTGGGAAGCAGGCCCACAAAGCAAAAACACCCTCTACTCCTGCCATCTTGGTAGTCCCAACACCCATTTGCCTGGCATTCGCTCTACGCTCGACTCCATTATGAGGATACTACACAAAATGCTCTCTGTGCCCTGTCCCCAGGCAGCTCTACTGCAGTTGCTACACTATTGCTTGTCCAGTAATGGTAAGAGTCTACCACCAACATGTAGTGGACTGCAGTTCCCAGCATCCCTTACCATCAATTCTGCTGGTGAGGGCTGAAGGAAGTTGCAGTTCGACACCTTTTTGAGGTGTAATGGCCTGAGTAGTTACTTGATGCTGCAATTGGGGGACGGTAGCTATCCTATTTTATGTCTCAGAACACTGGGGACAATTTTAATAAAGTATCTTTCAGCCACCCTTCATCTTGATGGCTGGTGCAAGAAGATTAAAATACAGCATGCGGTGGACATCAGAAGCAAGCAACCCATTATAGCACTGACTGGCTAAGCTTGCCCAGAAAAGTGGTGGCAGCTGAAAGTGCCATGGACTGGCTGGACTGTACAGGACTCAGTCTGAGTGTGCCCAATGCTGGTGTGCTCTTCTCCCAGTATAGCTGTATTCAACCTAACCAGGAAATGCCAATTAAACACCTGTGTGGAGGAACTGCTCTAGAAACAGAACTGTCTGCTAAACGTGGGTTGGGATGACCTTTGCAGAGAGAGTATTTTAATTAGATGACAGCTATCAGACACAGGTAACTTTTCCGCTGGTAAGAAGCTGGGAGTTGATGTCCAAAACATCTAAGGCAACAGGCGGATGTGTTTAAACTGAGTGTACCATCAGATTATTTTCAGCAAAGCAGCAACTGATCAGAGTTAAGAGATTCTGCATCTTGGTTAAGAACATAAGAGCTTGCCAGTTATTCTGCACTACAGCTTCCAGACTCCCAATGGTTATGTTCGATGGGGGATTCTGGAAGGTGTAATAAAAAAAATGTTGCCAAGCTCTGATAAGAGATACTTCTTAGCTGGAACAGCTCCTGACCCACTTTGAGTACCAATAAGTACCACAGCATCTAACAGAAGTTCGCCAGTAGTCTATCATCTGCCTGCCATCTCCATACCTGATGTTACATGAGACTGATAGTCCAGCAGTTGCTTGGCCATCATCAAATGCATGTTTGCAGCAGAGAAACTTGGCTTCTTCATACAAGATGGCAGGAATCCCAGGATGTGGCCATCTGAATCTGCTAACCTAGGAATGTAGAGATGAAAACACTTGTGTCCAGATTGAGGGTAGCATGCCACCAGCGATCTGGGAAATACAGGACCTGTGGAAGAGGCAAGGCAGGCAAAAAATACATAGAATGAGAGTTGGAAGGGGGAATGTGAGGTGTTCAGATGCTTTGCGTTTTAACTCCCAGAGGGCCCAGCTAGCAGGGCTTATGGCAAGGCTGTGAGCTTTCCCACTAATTCCTCCATTGCCGCCAAATGCGAGGGCTTCCACTTATTCCCACCTCTACTACCAATGTGTGGACTTCCTTCTGCCCCACTGTTGTGGCCACCAATGCATGGACCTCCTAGATGCCCTTGTGGTTTTGGTGTGAGACTTTGGTGTTGATTCATCTTATCTCCCCACTGGTTGCCACCACAGACTCTGTGTCCAAATTCAAGCTTTCCAATATGTAGCATTCTTGGAGGCTCAAGTACTACTGAGTACAGTCAGAGGACAAGATTCCAGGAACTATACAAAGTGCCAACGCTTACCACTGACTCCCAAGAATCCTGCTCAGCCCCCTTTCCTCACCCTCTGAAACTTTTCCAAGTATCAGCAATGCTTGGAATTCAACATCTCAAAAATCCAATGCTGAAGGGTTGTGGTGTTGTTTTTAAACCCAATATGTTTCTAGTCCTCCTGACCACACAAAATAAGCTTGAAAAATTCATATGTGCTACTTTTACACTGAGACAGCAGGATTTTGGAGACAAAAAATTCTGCAAGGAATCTGCACAGCTGGAACTATGTACTTGGAGTGGAGGTGCTCGCCTACTGCTGAGCGGCTCCAAAGCATCTTTTTCCCTTACTCAGTACTTACTGAGTCTTTACTTTAAGTAGGGCAGGCAGCGTTGAGTGGCATCAGCTGAAATGGCTACAGAAACATTGAAAGGAAGAAAAAAGAAGAAACCCTCAAACAAACAAACAGCAAGGGTGACTGCTTGCTAAGCAGTCTGCCGAGAATTTCACTGGGAAATGTTTGCTGTCTGCTGCAGAGAGCATAATCTCTACTTCCAGCTAGAATGGAGTTTAAGGAGATTTGGAGGGGGGGTTGGAGTGGGAAGAGGTGGGGGAAACACATAAAAGGTGGTTAATGCCACTCATTCCAGGGTCTGGATGGCAGGAATCATCGAAGGCCTCTGCCTGGGTCACCCCACACATTATAGCCTTCCATCCTATATGGGTTGTACTGCAATGCCCATCAACCCAACCAACACAGCCTTTGGAAAACAACAGGTTAAGGAAAGCTGCTACACACAGTTTCTCATCCAGCTATTGATGGGTGGCCAAAAGAGGACACAGCTCACGAACTTTTCACACTTATCCAGAAGGAATTTCAGCAGCCATTACTTGACCTGCTGACACACTCCTTTTCAACAAGTATTAAAACACGCAGGGGCCCTGTCATTAAATTTAAGTGTATTTATAAATCTCTTCTCAGCAGGGTCTCCAAAACTATATGCAATAAAATATAAACACCACAGTAGGAACCAACTTCAATCAGGCTCCCGTATCCACGGAACCAATATCCGCGGTTTCAGTTACACAAAAAGAGGAACATATAACCATCGAGTTTTCGTGGAAAATGCCTAGAAAGGCATCCTCTCTAGATATTTTCTAGGTCCTCCAAGGCAACTCCGGTATTTGTAACCAGGAGTCCCATTATTTTCAATGGTGTTCATTGTTATCCACAGTTTCTGGTATCCGCGGTTAGTCCAGGAACCGAACAACCGAACAGAAGTTAACAACCCAGCAGAATAAGGGGATTTGGACAATAAAGGTGGGACAGCCTGACTTGTGGGTGGGTGGGGTGAATTCCATAATTGAGATGCTGCTACAGAAAAAGCAAACACACAGGAACAGTACACACCCATTTCGCCTTCTTTTGCACCTGGCCACAATTAGTGTGTTGGGATGGGACTTGGCTATTATGGCTGACTGATAAATAAGGACCAACAAAGAGCAGTGCTACCGGCGTGATAGCAACTTACCTCACCGGGGTGAATGGTGCACTCAGTGGGCCTCTCCCATGGTGGCAGAAAAGGGTAAGTATCCAACAACCAAGACAGAGTTGTTCTGTTAGGGTGGAACTCTGGAGTCTTCTCTGGTGGATACAGAAACCAGCGCTGTGGAGAGAAAGAGAGATTGAGAGAGAGGTGGGGCACTGGCCATAAGGAACCTGAAACTTTCCTTTCTGCACTACTGTAAAGAAGGATCCACTGGAAGCATCTATTCTGGGGAGGCAATGTGGACTAAAAGGGAGGCTGAGGCAGACTCCAGGCACACGGGGGCTGCTTTTTTCCCCCCGAACTCCACTGACCGGAAAGGCATGGAAAAGAGACAGTTGAACAGGATGCCAACTCTGAGCAGAGCCAAGTGATTTACTTAGAAGATGCAAACAAGGAAAGAAACCAAGCTACAGACCACACAAAAAAGCAAAAAGACCAGCCAGGATCACTCAAATAATCTGAATGAAGCTACAAATGCTAAAAATCACCTCCTGTCCCCCAGGGCCTGGCTATCCTGGGTCTCTAGCTGATGGCTACTTCACTTCAATACCCTCCTGCCACCTACATTGTGATCTGAGCAGGGAAACAGTCATTTTTAATGTTCCCTGTTCCCAGAATACCTTAGCCAGCACGAAAACTGGCTACCATGGGCCCCTGCATTTCTGCTAGCCTCATTCAGGAGAAATTTCACATGAAAAGTGGTTTGAGGAGTTCACTCCATCCAGGTGAGTCTCCACACCTGGGTACAGACTGACCACTCCCCATTGGGTTAAGGTCATCACTTCCACGCTCTTAGGTCTACTGCTGAGTCACAGTCTGGATTCCATTCTGGGCAACTCATATTGGTTCTGGTAGCACGAAATAAGAATTAATTGTTTAACCATAGTTCTATCAGTGCCACCCACCTTCCTGCCAAAGATAACTTCTGAGAAACCAGGGCCATGCCAATGGAATGGCACACCTGAGCCAGAGCCTGTGCATAAAAAGAGGGAGAAACAAGACATCCTGGTTTTATAGTTTTTAATTAAGATTTTTCTACATACAGTAAGAGTTTCATATATTTAAACAAAACATCAATCAAGGAAAAAAAGAAACAACTAAAAAAAAAGATAGATAGGAATAAGATATAGAAAAGGATATAGATAAATAAAGTACAGTACGACCCCCATATCCATGGGGGATACGTTCTTGGACTCTGGAAACCTGAAACTGCAGATAATAGTCAATCCAATTGAAATGAACAACTTCCAGCCCAAGTATACCATAGAGTCATGCTGGAGGACCTAGAGACTCCTTGAGAGAACACCTCTCTAGGAATCTTTATGTCCTCCAGCAGACTCTATGGTCAGCTTCCAGCAGAAGCATACAATAGAATTGCACTGGAGGACCTAGAAAATGCCTAGAGAGAACGTATTTTTGGGAACATATTTTTGGATGCAGGTAAGTGAAACCATTGGTACTGGTTCCACAGATATGGGGGTTGTACTGTATAGATACCCGAGTTCCAACTTTCATTTCAGCGGCTATTCACATATAAGGTAAAATAGTACTGCCCTGCTCTCTGCAAATGATACACTTCTTCTGGTAACTAACTCATATTAATTCTCAAAACCAATAATTATTAAGTAAATTTCTTTTTTTCCTGAAACAAGACATCCCTTAGCTGTAGTATCACCACCACAAAGTTGTCTCCATTCCAAACGGCTGGGTAAGACAGATATATACATATACTGTACACATGCACACTTCTGTGTACTGTACACACATACACAGAGACACTTATCTAACTTAAGAGGTCCATGTTCTAGCCCCTGGAGCAGCACAAAACAAGCTTGCTCCATCTTCTACATGACATCCCTTCAGATATTTAAAGATGGCTCTCATGGTCTCTAAGCTCTTCGTCATAGGGCTTGCTTTCCAGACCTTTGGCCATGTTGGTTACTCTTCTGAATACCTTTCAGCTTGTCAATCAGCCCAAGTTTAAAATGTGGAATACAGTACATATATGTGCATTTGATTGGCAAGATTTTATATAGCTGACAGGATTAAGTCTGTCCTTGTTGCAGAACTTGAGTTGTCTTGGTTCAGATTTCTTTTAACCCCTCTATGTGCATAGTACACATAGTTGTGCTTGTATCTGGCATTACTGTCCCATTCTTACTATACTAAGACCCAGATTTTCTCTCCACAGAACCTAAGGGGGCACACTAGTGATTTATTTCCAAGGCAGAATATTCCCATATAGGTACTGATCAGCCCCAGAGTTGCTTAGATTCAGCAAAAAGGTTGCATCCGAGACTAACAGACCCCATGATGCATATCTAATGAACTTGAGGGGGGGTATTTTGGGATGGGGCAGGATAATTCGGACACCTTTGCAAGCTGGAGTAGGGACCCCATAGGCTGGATCAGGCCCATGAGCTGGGGGTCCTCTTTGATTACCTGCAGAGACCCCAGAAATTTAGAGGTGATAAACAGAGGTGCTGGGCTCGACACCTCCCTTTGGACCCGCTGAAATGGGCTTTGGCAAAACTCTCAGAGTGTAAACTCAGCAGAACAGAGCGCTTTGGAGGAGAGACCCAAAGCACCCGCCACCCACTCACCCATCCCCTTCCGGTCCTACTTACTGACCAGCAATCCCAAAACTGTATGCTCCAGTGGTGCCCGGGATCTGGAAAGGCGGAGGTACATAGTTTTGTAAGAGAGGACCCCATTCTGTGAAGTTATTGTCTCCAAAGAAGTAAAGCGTTTCTGTGGGGAAAGGAACAAAGATTGAGTAGTCCTTCCAGAGCAAAGAGAAAGAGTGCACACCCTCCAGCTGTCCTGATTTGGCAGGATCAATCCTGATTAACCCTCTGTCTTTCCACTTTTTCCAGCTGATCTTAAAATATTCCCGTTATATTCTCCTCCCCCTCCACTTTCTCCCCTTTTCCTCAGCTCCCTTCAATTGCTGTAAACTGAGTTCAACATCCACAAGTAATTTGCAATTTATTAACTCAGCAGCGGGGAAAGGAGAGGACGAAATCTTGATCTTCCCTGTAGACCAAAGCAAAAACAAACTGCTGCCGCCTCTCCTAGCTTGTGTGTTCTTCTTCATGAATAACTTTTGCCATCTTGTGATGTTGCTTGGCCACACAAGACCCAGTTTTCATCTGTAAACTATTGGAGGGTTCTGTAATACTTTAAAAGAGGGGGTGAGCAACTTTCAAGAGTCCTGGAGGACTTCGTCATCACTACAACTGCAGCAGCATTCTGGGATGGAGAAGGCTACACCATAGCTAGTGTGTAGAACAGAGTTTTTCTTTTTCTTCCGAATGTGTCTGTTCCTCACCCCCCACCGCTGCCTGCAAATCAGCAAATGAGGGGTGGCAAAAAACAGGGGTGACTTCCAATCTTCCTTACAGCAATATACTCTGCCCTCAACTTTCACTGGGGTTAGGAGCACAGGATTCCTGCAAAAGTGGAAAACCCACGAATATAGGATGCTATTTTTTTGTTTGTTTGTTTGTTTACCTGAGAGAAAACTTCTCTAGGCATTTCTAGGTCCTCCAGCGTGATTCTATGGTCAACTTCCGCCAGAGAACAAGACGTTATCTCCACCCCAATGATTTCACACATCCCCATCAAAGACAAATTCCATCCCTCCCCTTCCAAAGAAATAGTTGTCCCTTCATATCCATGGATTTGATATCCATGGGTTTAAGTATTCATGGCTTGAAAATATTCTTTAAAAAATAATCATCCAAAAAGCAAACCTTGATTTTGCCATCTTATATAAGGGCCACCATTTTGCTATACTACTGCATGTAATGGGACTTGCGTATTCACAGATTATGGTATCCACGGGGGGGTCCTGGAACCAAACCCCAGTGAATATGAAGGGACAACTGTACTACTCCAGTCCCTTCCATATTCCAAGACAAACACGTCATGTCACCATATTCCCCGCCTGGAAGTTCCCCCTTTTAGGAGAAAATTATTGAGGTACAAGCTGGGGAAAAAGGAAGATTTTCTGCATAGAGGGATCTAGGGGCCTCAGACAGACCATGGCCCACATGGTACCACCCCAGGGATGAAGCCAAATGCCATTTTGGAGTGCAGGAAGTCCTACTCACCACTCCCCAGAGAATCCAGGTCCTGTGGCTCCAGCAGTTGATCCACATATTCCTGGAAGGGGACGTCAACTGCCACAAGGAAAGGATGTGTGCATGTGAGCACAGAGCACAAGAACAGACACTGCACTTCCCCCAGAAGCCTTGAGGTATCTCTAGCTGTCTCTTCACAAGCACAGGCACCTACAGTAGAGCAGGCTGCCTCCTGCTGTTATCGCCTATCCTTGTCGCCTCTCCCTCCTCCCACTCTTCTCAATGGAACCCTAAAATTGACTAAGCCAGACTTCTGAGCCACTTCTTGTCCAGTCAATTTCGCTGCACAATTGAGTGGACCAGAGAATGACAGGAAAAGGGAGCCTAGGATGCTTCGGCACAGCCATTTCAGCACAGTGCGGTTCTGCTTGTGTAACAATTCTTAGAATCATACTTGGAAGAGACTACAAAGGGACATACAGTCCAGTCCCCTGCCTTGCAGGAATAGCCAATCAAAGCACTCCTGACAGATAGCCATCCAGACTCTGTTTAATAACCTCCAAAAAAAGGAGAGTCCATCACACCACAAGGCAGCACATTCCACTGCCGCTCAGCTCTTACCCTCAGGAAGTTCTTCCTAATGTTTAGGTGGAATCTCTTTTCCTGTAGTTTTGGGTCCACTGTTCCGTGTCCAAGTCTCTGGAGCAGCACAAAACAAGCTTGCTCCATCCTCAGTATGACATCTTTTTAAATATTTAAACATGGCTCTCATGTCCCCTCTTAACCTTCTCTTCTCCAGGCTAAACATATCCAGCTCTCTAAGCTGCTCCTCATACGGCATAGCTTCCAGACCTCCCACCATTTTGGTTGCCCTCCTCTAGACATACTCAATTACTAATTGATAATTGATAATAAATCAATTATCAATTGATAATTGAAAATAAACCTAACCCTTACTTTAACACTAGCCCCAACCCAAATGGTTTTGCCAGACAATCCGAACCAAACAGAAATAGTCTTGGAAAAAATTCTCCCCTGCTTGCCAGTGCCTCTGAGGGAAAGTTTCATGGATGATGTAATTGTATTATTATTATTATCATCATCATCATCATTATAATTATTATTTGGGTTTTAAATCTTGAGTTAAGTCTTGGGGATCCATGACAACAAATAATATTGAAAAGGGGTCACTGGTAAAGAAAAGGTTAAGAGCCACTGGTTTAGATTATAGAAGGCTTCCTGAATAAAATTTATGAAAGTGAGTAAAATTACAGCTTGGTAGTTCCTCCTCTATCTTCACAAAAGGGCTATCTGGACACACCATGGAAAAACATAACCATTCAGAAACAGAAGCAGGAGTTTGATCTGCCGAGTGCAGGGAATTTGTTGTTGTGTCTTCAAGTCGTTTCTGACTTACGGTGACCCTATCATGGGGTTTTCTTGGCAAGATTTATTCACAGGGGGTTTGCCTTTGCCCTCCTCTGAAGTTGAAAGAGTGTGACTTGCCCAAGGTCACCCAGTGGGTTTCCATGGCTGAACAGAGACTTGAACCCTGATCTCCAGAGTCCGAGTCCAATGCTTAAACCACTACACCACACTGGCTTGAGTGCAGGGTTCACATCTAAAAAAGTGTATATGGAGAGACGGCATTAAGGCCCAATGATAGCATGGCATCTAAATGAGTATGTGGACCTCCAGATTTAGGAGTTGCAACTGGGAGCAGGATGAGGAAGAAAGCTAGGAGCCATTAAGGCTCTGAAAAGGTTTCCCTCTCTGTTTCTATGCATTTCAAACAATTGGTTGTTCAAACAAATTTCTTCACTTGAGCTGCTGTCTTTATTATCATCATCATCAACAAAATTTAATAGGCTCATCATCCATAGTTATGAAGGTCTATTTATTCGCTAAACACTAGATCTAGGCCAAGCCTTCTGTATATCTGTAAACTTGCATATCTAATGATAGTCCAACCCATCCCATTCTAAGCCCTGCCTAGAAATATATCCTGTGGCCGCACTCTCCTCACCTTTGCGGTAAGAGTAGGTATTGGCAGTACTGAGCCGGATGGGGCGGTCCCCGAATTTAGCCAACAGCTTCTCCTTGGTACACTGAGCTTGGAACTCCTGTAGACACAGAAGGGCACTGAGATGTAGAACAGGGGAAGGGAAACACCTGGTCTTCCAGTGGTTGTTGGATTGCACCTTCCATCCACCCTGATCATCATCATCTTTATTTATACCCTGCTTCCCCCCAACCAAGGCTGGGACCCAAAGCACTTCACAGTTTTAAAAACACACAATTGAAACATACAAAAAGTGCACATTAAAACAGAATTAAACCAATATCATCATTAAAACATTCAAATATTTAAAAGGATAAAATATACTTTATTTAAAACTTTAAAATAAAAAAATTTAAAAAACCTTGTAAAAACAGCCCAACAAAACCACACAGCAACCCCCAGCCTGTTCTTTAAAAAGCCTGCCTGAATAAAAAGGTTTTGGCCTGCTGTCGGATCATGCTATGGCAATGGCAAAAGGGGTTGCAGCCCGTGGCATCTGGAAGGCCAGACCTTCTCAATCCCTGATGCAGAAGAAGAATCCAAAACTACTTTTACTCCCAAACTCAGCCTGATTAGAAACAATATGCCATTTCCCAATCTTATGGACAGAAGTAATCCACCTCTATCATAAGTTGGGGAAAGTAAGAGGAGACATTGCTCCACTTCATGTTCAGACTGTTACATTCCTGTCTAGCTGCCTGTTTGTACAGCCTCTCTTAAATCTGGGTCTCTAGAAGTGGTTGAAGTTCAACTTCCTTCGTCTCCAATCACTATTAGGGCTGACTGGGGATGATGGGGGGATGCAGTCAGAGAGCACTGAGGGAAGGAAAGAGGGCACTTTTAGGTAACAGGTTGTTGAACCAGATAGCCTTTACCTCCAGTGCAGCAAGTGGATAAGTTCACAGAAAAGGTGGGGCATTCTAAGAGGAATCGCTGCCTCGCTCCCAAATATGTTTATTTAATTAGCAACTACTATACTTTAATATTAGGATGTCAGAGCCATGCATGACAATAAAACACAGACTGGCTGCAATCCAACATCCACTCAGCGTAGCATGAATATCCACATGCAGAGATATGTTGCACCAGCTTTACGCAACCCCCATTCAAATAGCAACACTGCACAACGCACGTCAATGGCCGGGTGCCATTGTGTCATGCATAGATGCAATGTGAAACATTGCTGTATGCGCAACTCTACTTCCACCACTGTCAACAGAATGCATCAGTTGCACGGTGGTGAATAATTCGCCTCATGTACGTAGCACAACTTACGCATATGTATCTCACTGACAGAATGCCAGCTGATCTACACAGTGCCCAAAATTAAAACACAACATTTAGGTTGTCCGTGAAAGTATGGCAGGATGGACTACACAGGGGAGGCTTGCAAAAACAGGCAAGTTTCTGATCTGCATCTAAAAAGAGAAATCGTTGTAGACGTAAAATATCAGAGGGAGGAATATTCCACAGAGTGGAATAGCTCACTTATATGCTTTGGGTATAACTGCACAGTGTGATATCATTGGAACTGTCACAGCTCCAATCTAAAGGATGTGGTGATTTGCAGTCTGGTGCCCCCCCCCCACCCCTGGACTTACTGCATGAAACTGCCTATAATAGCGAACTGCCATAGAATACCATAGAATTATGCTGGAGGAGCTTGCAAATACCAAGAGAAGACACCTCGCTAGACTCCTGGCATGACTCTATGGTCAACTTTCAGCAGAAGTTGAACATGGAGTCATGCTGGAAGATCACCCGATACCTAGAGATCCCACCTCTAGCGCAACTCTATGAGCCTCCAAGAGAGACCTTTTTACCCCAACCGCAGGTAAGTGAAACCACAGATACTGATCCCTTGTAAACAGGGTGCAACCTGTACTTTGAATTTGCTTCTAGTGAGCTCTAATGCTGTAGTTCAGGAACGTGAGTCAAAGCTCCCAAGCAGGAAATGACAGGTTCCAAGATACAGTCCCTTTTCTCAAGATACAGTCCCTTTTCTTATAGTACCTTGGGAACTATAGTTCAAGGGAGTGCACTGGAGCTCGCAAGCAGAGAATTCTAAGTAACTCATTAAACTACATATGCCAGGATTCCTTAAGATGCAGTAAAGACAGTGAAAATGGTATCAACTTACCGAGTTGTCTGTTATTCCTTGAAGTATAACTGGCCGAGAAAAGGCATACCTGGAAAATGAAAAAATTTAAAGTGTCACAAATAACAACCATTGGTTCCTTGGCAATGTTTGTTGGTCACACAGCTCTTGAGTTCCATAAGTCCTCCTCTCCTCTAGAGGGCATTGCAGATCTACTGTCATTCTACTTTTGGGCATAAAAACAAAGGGTTGACATTAATTTCCATGCAGAAGATAATTGGGAGGACTTCTGAGCACCATTAGGCTGGCGCTCATAAATTACTCCCCAATTTTATAGCCTTCTCTGCTATAACAAGAACCCTGTCAGAGTACAAAAGCTATCTGTATGTGGCCTGCAAATACACCATTGCCCCCCCCAAACCCTAAAATCTTCCCTTCTTTCCCATCTTTTGTACCTGGACTAAGTTCCCAGAACAGGATCTCTCTTTTCTTATCATTGATCATAAACACACACATACACTCACTCTATATTGGTTCATCAAGTGGGGCACCAGAGCTTGAAAATGTTATGTTTTGGACTACAATGGCCAGAACCTCCCCATTCTGGAAGTTATAGTACAGAAAAGTAGTATTTCCTATACCTGCCATTATATACTTCGGTGGGAAACTGGTCTCTGTTGTCTCAAGCAGCAGTAATAGAATAATATAACCAAAGAGGTGGGAAGAGACCACAAGGGCCATCCAGTCCAACCCCCTGCCATGCAGGAATAAACAATCAAAGCATTCCCGACAGATGGCCATCCAGCCTCTGTTTAAAAACCTCCAAAGATGGAGACTCCACCATACTCCCAGGCAGCGCGTTCCACCACCGAAAAGCTCTTACTGTCAGGAGGTTCTTCCTAATGTTTAGGTGGAATCTCTTTTCCTGTACTTTTGGATCCGTTGCTTCGTGTCCTAGTCTCTGGAGCAGCAGAAAACAAGCTTGCTCCATCCTCAGTATGACATCTCTTCAAATATTTAAACATGGCTATCATGTCCCCTCTCAACTGTCTCTTCTCCAGACTAAACATGCCCAGCTCCCTAAGCCGCTCCTCATAGGGCATGGCTTCCAGACCTTTCACCATTTCGGTCACCCTCCTCTGGACACCCTCCAGTTTGTCCATATCCTTCCTGAATTGTGGTGCCCAGAACTGGACAGAGTATTCCAGGTGGGGTTTGGCCAAAGCAAAATAGAGTGGGGCTACTACATCCCTCAATCTAGACACTATACTTCTATTGATGCAGCCTAGAATCACATTGGCTTTCTGGCTGCTGCAGTCTCTCTTAACACAGCAACCACAGTTTTCACTAGAGATGCCAAGGACTGAACTTGGGACGTCTTCATTCGAAGCCTGTGCTCTGCCATTTGAGCTCAGGCGGACAGTCTCAGATTCATTCTCTGGCATCTCTGAATAGGCTGAGGGGAAGGGAGGAGTAAACAGGGACGTACTAACTCTGAGGTAGGTGAGATGTAGTTCTCCCGATGTTGTTGGACTACAACTCCCAACATTTCTCATCACTAGCTAAGCTGCCTAGGAATTGCAAGTTCCATCCCATATGAAGGGTTGCATATCACCTACTCCCAAACAAAAGTGAATAACTTAATAAACAGCAAAAAGAAGAAGAGGAGGATGGCAACCACTGCAGCAAGGTTGAGTAAGGTGTGCCCCAAGCTTACTCAAGGGTTCTCCCCCTCCTGGAACAATCTTTTATTTAATTTTGGATGTACTGCCCTCTGGTGTCAACTGAGACCAGCAGGCACAGACATTTCCCTGTCAACTTACTGTTGGATGAACTGGGAGTAGGTTAAGCTGGCATCCCGTTTCTCCACGGTACAGCTGTCTTCTTCCAATAGGGCAAGGTGTCTGCTTGTCAGCCTGCAGTGGTGAGGAGAAAAGTGGGAAGACTTTAATGAGAGTGACACAAAAGCTACTTGCTCATTGTTTTTTTAACCTATTATTTACAAGGAGAACGAACACTAAATGCCTGAAAATACTCAGCAGCTGAGTCTGGCTTAGGCAGGCCTAGTTCACACCCAAATGGCAGAGGTCTTGGCAAAAGGAGAGTGACCACTTGAGCATCACCGAGAAAGAAGAGCAGAAAAGATAACAAAATGCATAAAAATTGCATATACCAAGTTATATGTGCCAATGTAAATGTTGAAATAATTGCTACAATTTACACAGAAATACAAGGCAGCTCATCATACCGGGGAAGACTACTCTTCGTTGATCAGCTATCAGATACAGCTGGCATCATGACAGAGAGTAGAAGCAACATTTGGACATCCTCCATCATGCCTGGAGGGAGTAGCAGCTGAGAGCATCCCCTTCCCACCAATTGCCACAAGAGGGAGAGAAAGCAGCTCCCCCTTCCATTGTGTTCACACTGGCTGGGGAGCCTTTCAAAATCTGACAGTTTTAGGCTGGTCCCTGCTGTTGATGGGGCCTAAATACCCTGAAGGCACCAGATCTTGTCTGATCTTGGAAGCTAAACAGGGTCAGCCCTGGGTAGTACTTGGATGGGAGACTGCCAAAAAATAGCAGGTGCTGTAGGCTGTATTTCAGAGGAAGGAACTGGCAAAACCACCTCTTGAGTATTCCTTGCCTAAGAAAACCCTATGAAATTTACAGGGTCACCATAAGCATGGGAAAAGGTGCCTTTCTGGACTGTCACTCCCAGAATCAAAGAAAAACCTTTCCCCAAGCCCATAAGGACTGACAAGGAATAAAAGATGCTGCAGGCTCTATTTCAGAGGAAGAAAGAGGCAAAATCACCTCTGAGTTTTCCTAAGAAAACCCTATGAAATTCATGGGGTCACCATAAATCAAGAGGAGACCTGAAGGCACACGCACACTCTACATTTGTCTTTCAAGAGGGAAGCCTATCACACAAATGGGGAACGTGGCCTCCAGGTGCGGGTGGGTTGCAATTCTCATCACCCTCTACCACTGGTTATGCTGCCTGTATGGCTTATGGGAGGTACAGTCTAACCCAGTGGTGCTTAACCTGGGGTCTGTGGACCCCCAGGGAGCCGCAATGTCCTCACAGGGGGTCTACGAGGGCTTGAAGGCTGTTTGGCCTGCCTCCTCCCTGCAGTGGAGTGGCCACATGACAGGAGCCAAGGCAAAGGGTGGCTGGCTTGGCCTGTGCATTGCCATTCAATCCACTTCAGCCACAGACTTGCAGGAAGAAGCAAGATAAAAGTCTTCCCTCTTCCTCCAGTGCCTCTGAGGGAAGGTTTAATGGATGGTGTAATTGTATTATTATTGTTGTTGTTGTTAATATTATTATTAGGGTTTTAAATCTTGAGTCAAGTCTTGGGGGGGCCATGGCAACAAATGGTATCTAAAGTCGGTCCCTGGTAAAGAAAAAGGTTTAAGAGCCACTGGTCTAGACCAGTGGTTCGTAATCTGTGGACCTCACTGGGGATCCACTGAAGGCTTGAAGGCTGCTCAGCCCATGTGACAGGAGCCAAGGCAAATCCTGCCTGGCTAGCTTGGCCTGTGCATTGCCATTCAATCCACTCCAGCCACAAACTTGCAGGAAGAAGCAAGATAAGTCTTCCCTCCCCCTCCACTGCCTCTGAGGGAAGGTTTAATGGGTGGTGTAATTGTATGGATGATGTAATTGCATATCATCATAATCAGAATCAGTTATTGTTGTTGTTGTTGTTGCTAGGGTTTTATATCTTGAGTTAAGTCTTGGGGGTCCACAGCAACACAAGCTATTTCAAGGGGTAAAGAAAAGGCAAAGAGCCATTGTCAGCAGATTTTTTTAATGCCTTCAGTAAGAAATGGATAGTGTAATTGCATCATCATCATCAGTTATTATTATTATTGTTGTTGTTGTTCTTGTTGCTAGGGTTTTAAATCTTGAGTTAAGTCTTGGGGGACCACAGCAACACAAGCTATTTCAAGGGGTAAAGAAAAGGCAAAGAGCCACTGTCAGCATATTTTTGTTAATGCCTTCAGTAAGAAATGGATAGTGTAATTGCATCATCATCATCGTCATCAGTTATTGTTGTTGTTAGGGTTTTAAATCTTGAGTTAAGTGTTGGGGGTCCACAGCAACACAAGATATTTCAAGAGGTAAAGAAAAGGTGAAGAGCCACTGTCAGATTTTTGTTAATGCCTTCAGTAAGAAATGGATGGTGCAATTGCATCATCAGTTATTATTGTTGTTGTTGTTGCTAGGAATTTAAATCTTCAGTTAAGTGTTGGAGGTCCACAGCAACACAAGATATTTCAAGGCGTAAAGAAAAGGTGAAGAGACACTGTCAGCAGATTTTTGTTAATGCCTTCAGTAAGAAATTGATGGTGTAATTGCATCATCATCATCAGTTATTGTTGTTGGTGTGGCTAGGGTTTTAAATCTTGAGTTAAGTCTTGGGGGTCCACAGCAACACAAGATATTTCAAGGGGTAAAGAAAAGGCAAAGAGCCACTGTCAGCAGATTTTTTGTTAAGAAATGGATGGTGTAATTGCATCATCATCATCAGTTATTGTTGTTGTTGTTCTTGTTGCTAGGGTTTCAAATCTTGAGTGAAGTCTTGGGGGTCCACAGCAACACAAGCTATTTCAAGGGGTAAAGAAAAGGTTAAGAGCCACTGTCAGAAGATTTTTGTTAAGAGATGGATGGTGCAATTGCATCATCATCAGTTATTGTTGTTCTTGTTGCTAGGGTTTTAAATTTTGAGTTAAGTGTTGGGGGTCCACAGCAACACAAGATATTTCAAGGGGTAAACCACTGTCAGCAGATTTTTGTTAATGCCTTCAGTAAGAAATTGATGGTGTATTGCATCATCATAGGACACAGAGCAATGGGTTCAAACTACAGGAAAAGAGATTGCACCTAAACATTAGGAAGAACTTCCTGACAATAAGAGCTGTTCTGAAGTGGAATACACTGCTTTGGAGTGTGGTGGAGTCTCCTTCTTTTGAGGCTTTTAAACAGAGGCTGGATAGCCATCCAGGGGTTGGACTGGATGACCCTTGGGGGTTTCTTCCAACTCTATGACTCTACGATTCAATGATCATCATCAGTTATTATTGTTGTTGTTCTTGTTGCTAGGGTTTTAAATCTTGAGTGAAGCCTTGGGGGCCCACAGCAACACAAGATACTGTACTTCAAGGGGTAAAGGGTGGGGGTGGGGGGTGTTTTGGGATTTTTATGTGTATTGTATTTTAATTTTTGTAAGCCGCCCCAATTGTTTTAACAGAGGGGCGGGGTATAAATATATTATTATTATTATTATTATTATTATTATTGTTATTATTATTATTATTGAAAAGGCGAGGCGCCCCTGCTGCTGTACTCACCAGCCTCCATCCTTGGGCAGCCATGCCAGCCCTGCAGGGAGCCAGAGGAGCCCCAGCCCCAGCAGGAGGGGGCCTGGGTCGGGACCCATCCCCTCCTACAGCCCAGCCATGCCAGGGACCGCTTTCCCACTCGCAAAGAGAGCTGGAGGCCCGAGGGAGGAAAGGAAAGGCTGGGAGGAGGAGGAGGAGGAGGGCAAGCAAGATGGTCACAGAGAAGGAAGGGATGAGGCTGGCTCTGAAGAGCAGACAATGGAGGCCCTTCGCCCCCTCCGCTGCCTCAAAGAGGAGGACTACATCTCCCCGGCTTCCCTTATTATAGGAGACATTTCAGGAGTTTATTTATAATTAAGAGAACTTCCTCATTAAAAGAGCAGTTTGGAAGGCGGAACCAATTCTCTATGGGTCTGGTTTCCTGCGGAGCCCCCGGCAAAGCAACACCCAATATGGCCTCCTTCCTCCCAGTCCGTTTCTGAACAGCGGCTTTCTACTTCCGGGGAGACGCTCTAGGAGCTTAAGCCAGAGAGCGGAGAAACCACAGAGTTTTCTGGCAGGCGCCGAATGAATGACTCCGCTCGCCCTTTGCGGCTGCGGTGGCTTCTGGTCTCCGGCAGGGGGAAGTGTGGAGCTCACTTGGGAGTAGTTAAGACAAAGTAATGGGTGGGAAATCATTTGGAACCAGTTAAGACAAAGTAATGGGTGGGAGAGCGGGAGTAGTTAAGACAAAGTAATGGGGGGAAGCTGGAGTAGTTAAGATAAAGTAATGGGGGGGTAAGGTGGAATAGTTAAGACAAAGTAATGGGGGGGAAGCGGGAGTAGTTAAGATAAAGTAATGGGGGGAAGCTGGAGTAGTTAAGACAAAGTAATGGGGGGAAGCTGGAGTAGTTACAACAAAGTAATGGGTGAGAAAGCGGGAATAGTTAAGACAAAGTAATGGGTGGGAAAGCGGGAGTAGTTAAGACAAAGTAATGGGTGGAAAATCATTACTTTTTCTTAACTTGGGAGTGGTTAAGAAAAATAATGGGTGGAAAATCACTTGGAAGCAATTAAGAAAAATTAACAGGGTAAAGGAAATCACTTGGGAACTGTTAAGAAAAAGTAATAAATGAAAAAAATCCACTTAAAACGGGTGCCTACCTTTTAAAAAACTTTATCACACTACACTGTTATACTGCTATTATTCCACTTTAACTGCTCTGGCTGCCTCCTGTAGAATTGTGGGGTTTGTTGTTTAGTGAAGCCTAAGAGATCTCTGGCTGAGAGTTCTAAATGCACCTCCCTAAACTGCAAATCCCAGGATTTCCCAGGCATTAATGTAGAATAATAGTGCTATAACAGTGTAGTGTGAATGGGAGAGACAAAGTTACATCAAAGACCCAAAATCTTATCTTCCAAATCAAAAGATGGGGTGTTGAACCGAGCCAAAAATAGCAGGCTGTGAAGTCAGTGGAAGAGAAGCTGGATGAAAGAGTCAAGGTGCCCTTGGCCTGCTCCGTTTGCTACCAAACAACAAAGTACAAGTATCCCCTTATGTATCCAAAAACAACTCTGATTGTAGTAAACAGGTTATCACTCCATGGGGTGGAAGAAACTGCAGGGCAGGCTGTGAATGCAAGGACAAGCCAGCTCAGTAGCAAAATAATAGAATCCTTCAACCTCCATTGTGCTGCTAATGAAGCAAAGGTGTGCTAAACTTAGGGAGATAAATTTAAGTTACGAGGACGGTGGGGAAAAGAGGCTGTGTGTAGGATGAAGTATGTTGGAAGAAGAGGGAATGTGGGCCTATACAGTGGGCCCTTGGTATCCGCTGGGGTTTGGTTCCAGGACCTCCCATGGATACCAAAATCTGTGGATGTTCAAGTCCCAGTTTATACAGTGGTATAGTAAAATGGTGTCCCTTATATAAAATGGCAAAAATTGAGGTTTGCTTCTTGGAATTTATCTTTTTTGGAATATTTTTCACCATCCCGTGCATGGTGGAATCTGTGGATACAGAGGGCCGACTGTGTATGTGAGGCATGCCCCGTTGAGTGTCTCTTAGACCAGTGGGAACAGAAAATCCACTCCGAGTCTTACTCTGAACTTTAAATTCCAGGTGCTGAACCTACCTGGGGACAGGATTCACTCAGGCTAGTGATGAAAACTACCAGCTGCACTGCGGCTCTTACGCCCTTAAAAAAAGACCCCTCTTGAAGCTAAAACTACCCAAGAGGGCAAAAAATACAGCAATATTGCCCACCCATATCTCCTAGAAGCTGTAGGAGACATTTATTTATTTATTTATTTTGCCAAAACAGGGTTGTTGTTGTTGTGTGTTTTTTTAAATAGGCATGGCAGGGCACAGCAGGGGTGGTTGTACACCCTTTCCAGGGTGGCTCACCAAACACTGGCAGCTGCCCACCTAGGGATATAGCTGTTGAGACGGGCAAAATGAGGACATTGCCCTCTCAATAATTTTGTCCTCCCGTGAAATTTACCTTCAGTTCCCATATTTTTAGCATTACAAAGCACACAACACTGAAAAGCATTCACACCTAAAACTCTTACATTTGCTGTGTTCACATTTCCTTGGTCACTCTGCCGGCCCCTTTTCTTTGGGTGCTTAAACTGTGCTTCTAAATTCTCAACTGCTTTTTCTCAAGTTACTGCAATAGAAATTTGGGGACTGAAATTGTTGGGGGTGGGTGGGGAGGGCAGAGGTCTTGGTGGGGCAATCTCCCCTTCTGTAGCTGCACCCAAATGTGCCCACCTGTTCTAAAAGATAATGTCAGGCTCTCTGCAATATATAGTTTGACCCTGAGAAAGCTGTCTTCCTGAGACCTTCAGAGAGCAGCTTCCAGCTAGAAAAGGTAACTCAATTATCAATCAATTACGGTATCTACTCAGTGTTAGGCAATTCCGACAGTGCCCTTGCTTTTGGGGTCTGCATGCCATATAGAAAAAGGAAAGTTAGGAAGGGCAATGTTTTCCATCGTACATGAGACACAGCATGCACAATAACATTATTTTCTTTGCAGTCCATAAAGGTACAAAGTCTTCACTTTCCTTCTGCATCTTGTGACTCTCGTCTCTATCAGGCACACGGAAAGCCTAGTAAGGCTGAAGCCTCCACCCTTGCCCACCCTTGCATACACATGGGCACCACCAACTGAGGTACCTGCACCTGTAAACGATGCCCTTGCAGGCATGACCCAACTCTGAGCTTTTTCTGCTTGTGGATTTTGAAATCCCAACACATTTTTCAGATGTACTCTTCTAGGGAAGAGTACAAGCTTCAGATCCAAATCACAAACAATGGCATCAAACATTTTTGGCTTAAGACCACTTAATAGGTATGAATTTGGGTGTATTAGAAGAAACACACTAGATCCATGCAAACGAAAGTAGTGTCTTTGTGCTGGAGTGTTCTGACTATTCAGTACCTGCACTAGCGCTGTGTTAAGAAAAACAAGGGTGACTGTGTAGCTGAGCTATGTGCCAGAACGATGCATTGTACCCCTCCTTACAACTCTTAAGTATGGTATTCTTGTTCAGGGATCCAGGTGGCCTCATAAAATACCTTGAAAATCTGTAATTTCATCAGTGGGGGTAGTCCCTTCACAGATGTAAACTGCATTTCACCCACTCCTTGGGTTCATAGTTGCTGTGGCCAATATACAGTAGGACCCCTGTACCCGCTGATTCATTATCCACTGACTCAGTTATCTGTGGGACACAAAACAGCACACCTACCATAGAGTCTTCCTAGAAAATGCATCCTCTAGCCATTTTCTAGGTCCTCTAAGGCAACTCTATGGTATTTTAAACAGGAAGTCCTATTATTTTCAATGGTGTTTGCTGTTATCCGTGGTTTTCGGTATCCATAGCCCCCGCACCGCCAGAACCAATCCACTGTGTATACGGAGGGTCCTACTGTACAGTTACAAGCAGCTATATATCAAAAGCTTCCTCTATGCAGTCAGAAACCCTGACCTAAACACTGAAGGCATATCTGGGGGTGGGTGGAACAATGATCCTCAGGGCAGGGCCAGCAGACAGTGCTTTACTCCATCACAGATTCCTTGACACATGGGTTGCAGTCCATATTAACAGGGAAGCAAAATGACTCTGGGTTTGGGCAGCAGCTACCAGTCTCATGATGGTTATTTCTGGTTTGGATACTAGAAATGTTCAGTGCTCCTTACATCACATTCCCTGTTTATGAAGAAGCATGTTTTTTTAGAAAAAAATAAAAGACTGAAAGGATTGTTTACTGAGTATAGGGATTCAGTGTCTCTAAAGAAAACACAGTTGTCTTGTGGAACATCCTTTTCTCGTTTAGTACGGCCTGTTGCTACTAGTCTATTCCAGACAATAAGCAATGGAAAATGGGTAGTCTGTGTGAATGGGTTTTATTGGATCAGCTTCAGTTGGTGCAGGAATATGCAAGCTTTCTACTTACAAAGGGCTCTTCATCAGACAGAATGGAAGGGGAGTTGTATCCTCAAAACAAGGATGATTTACAAGCAACATTTTCCCTCTCAGACCGTAGCCATGGCATTCTGTTCCTTATTTCTGAATCCCTCGAGAGTCCTCCCCGGCTCCTTTTGTGCCAGAGCAATAGGAGCAGACATGGCAGAACCCTCTAACTTCCCCTCTGTAGCTCTTCTCTCAATCCTGCCAATGTCTTTCTCAGTATCCTCTGAATCTCTCCAGCTCTGTAACTGTCTACAGGATAAATAAATTGGGTTGTTAAGATCCTGGGTCAGGGAGAGAAGTATGCTTTTTGTTCATCTATGAGGACTAACCTCATTTGTTTTGTTTTGGGGGAAAAGAAGAGGTGAACCCAGCTGTGCATATAGTTCATGCTTAGAGGGCTTTATTAGTCAAGGAGAGCTTTTCACACAGGTAGTGTGCTTGTGGATGAGGAGTACTTGACCTCATCTCTCTGGGACATCCCCACATAGTTGTCCCGCCTGGCAGCATATTCCCCTACATTGGGAAGCCCTGGCACCACACAACAGCTCAGGGCACTGCGGTAGATACTCATGTCATGGGCGTCGTACCACTCATCTGTCTTCTCATCATAACACTCTACGTTGAATGTTGTTGTGAAGCCATTGAAACCACCCACCACAAAGAGCAGGTCGTCCACCACTTCGATGCCAAAGTTGCTCCGAGGGTTGAACATGGTTGGGATTGTTCGCCAGGTGTTGGCTACTGGATTGTAAGCTTCCGCACTCCGAAGGCGGTTGGCCCCGTCAAATCCACCCACCTGTAGAGAGCAAAACACCACAGGCTTGTTTAGGAGCAGGTTGCCTTATACAAAATTAGGCCATAGGCCCATATATGGTGGCCCACAGAAACCGGGGAGACAGTGCTGCTGTTTTATCCCCTGTGTGTGGACACACATTTATACAATAGCAGAAATGTCCAGATTTCCTAAAGAAAGCTTTCTATGGTGGCCAAGTGATTACCACAAATTCCTGTGTTTTGCAAAGGATTATGGCATGGGTTCTAGAGTGTGTTCCAGTTCAAATGGCCAGGCCTCTTGGACTTCACATGCTACATTGGGCATAACAGTCAACTTTAGTTTTAATACAAGGAACAGCAGCAGCTAAAGCAGGGGTAAGAATCATGCAGACCTCCAGATGGTGTTGGACTGCAACTCCCTGCATTCCTCACCCTTGGCTATGCTGGTTTGAGCATGAGTGACAGGGTTAAACCCTGGTATGTTTTGGTCCCAATCATGATTCAGTAGCATCAGGTAGAAATCATGTGATCCAACAAGATCTAGAGGGCTGCATGATTCCCACTCTTGTGTTACAGATTTTATCTGGATCGGGACCAAAGCAACAGAGGCTTCACCCTCCCCCCCATACTCAGTTTCCCCACTATTTGGTGTAGGAAGGAAGCTGCTTTTGGTGCCAACGACCACAGAAAGGAAGCATTGGTGCCATGAAGACCTGAGAGTACATCAACAGCTTGTGTACTGCTACATTCATTTCCACCAAACTCCAGCTGGGAAGATATTAGATATCTTACTTCACTGGAGGAGTGAAGTTCCCAGTTTTAATTTCATTTTAGCACAAACTCTAGTGAGTTTCTTAACTATCCTATGAGATAATAATACAGTGGGCCCTTGGCATCTGCTGGGGTTTGGTTCCGTAGTTAGTTGAATCCATGGATAAGGAGGGCTGAACGTATTAACTGCCTATTCAGAGTTGCTGTAAGAATTACCAAGATCTTGTATTTGGAGGAGCAATCTCAAGCCCTCAGTCTTATTTCAAAAGCCCTCTGAAAGTGATGAGCTCAGGTCTCTGCATGAGCAATCTGCCCCTGCGGTCTGCTAGCTGGGAAGGAAGAGGTGAGAGTGAAGAAGAGAGAAAAAGGCTGACAGAAAAAAGAAAGAGAGATGGGCAGGCAGAGAAGCGTGATCATGTTTTTGGCCAATACCAAATCAAAGGGGAGATTGTCCTAACATCTTTACTGCAAAAGAGTGCTGCAGGGTGTCCTGTAATTGCAGACACAAAAGGACCCTGGCCTTACTGCGTAGACGTGTTCTCCGTATGCTATCACGCCAATGCCGCTCCGCCTGCTTCTCATGGGTGCTATCAAGCTCCACTGATCAACCTTGGCATCATACACCTCAGCCGTAAACAGGCACTCGTTCCCATTGAATCCACCACAGATATAGACCTTTTAAGGAAATAAAAAAGGAAGCAGGGAGTTAAAATATTGCAGGTTTTAGGTTTCTAGTTATCCAAACTGGTACCACTTTAACTTCTAAGAAATCATGAAGAGAGTTAGAAATCATAGAGGGTGAGAAAGTGATGTGTTAGAGACCTCAGCACATGTGTGTGTGTGTGTGTGTCAGACACACCCATATTTCAAGCAGTGGTGTTTTATTGTTGCCAGTGGAGAAGTAAATTTTGGTTGCATTTCTTTTACCATCTTTGTTCCCAATCACCTTATGATCATGGTGGCCTAACCTTTCTATCTGCATCAACCCACCCTCAAGATCACTTTAAGTAAACACCTCAAGGTGTAACCTGTAACTCTAATACAAATCTTTTCCCCCTGCATGATTTTGCCATCTTTGCCTGATAAAGAAGCCAGCAGGCTTCAAAAGCCAGTATCTTTTGATTGGTCTACTAACAGTATCTCCACAATGTGTACTTTGGATTTTGTTTAATAGCCAACATAACTATCCCTGCATTTTTGTGAAGACTGTAGTTTGTGGAGGCAATGAACACTCTGCCATGTTCTCTAGCACCCCCTTAACAGAATTATGGTTCCCAAAATCCTATAACAAGAAAGAATCATAGAACTGCAGAGTTGGAAGAGACCATGAGGGCCATCCAGTCCAACCCCCTGCCACGCAGGAAATCTTGATCAAAGCATCCCCGACAGATGGCCATCCAGCCTCTGTTTAAAGACCTCCAAGGAATGGTGGTGGCTATAAGTGTATAATGTGAATTATTCCATTTTTATTTCAGCATTCCTTTGGAGAGCTCAAACCTGTTCATATAGTTTCCCTGCAGTCCCCATTATCTTCATAAGAACCTTGTAAAATGAGTTAGGCTAAAGTCCAAGGTCACCCAATGAGCATCATCCCCCAGTGAGGACTTGAATCTTGTTCTCCCCAATCCTCATCTGGCTTTCTAACCACTAGAGTACCACAAATGGCTCTCAAACAGGATACACATGAACAGTGTTAAATTAAGAGGGATTAAATGCTGCTTTTCATATTGAAACAGCTGGATGGAAAACACTTTATCACTTATATTCCTACAGCAGGCCTATACAGTGCGTAATCTATCAGTCACATGTGGTGGTCCACCAGGAACTGAATCAACCCCCTTTGTTTGCTTCCTAGCTGACACTGCAAAAGCAGAAGAGTTGGTCAAGTATCTGGTAGGGAGAGGTTGGAAAAGTTACCATCTTGGGAAAGCAATGCCAGCGGCTATGCTGCCTGGGACATTCTGGGAGCTGTCATCCAAAAACCTAACGTTTATGTATTTAATGTATATCTTGCTTTTCTCCTAGTGGTTGTGGGTTACACTGCTGCTTATAAATCACAGTACACAAATATTGGGCCGTATCTGTCTGAGCATGCCAGAAAATGCAGCCCTGTGTGACAGGGACATATTCAGGAATTACCAGACCTGAAAAGAAACTGATGACACAGCCACCTAAGGATTTCATGCTGTGGTTGGTGGAGGAGGGACACAGCCATCACTCTTTCTCTCTCTGTTTGAAGTACAGAAATCAAGCAGACTGTAAGAAGAAGGAAGATGCCTCCACACCTAGCACAGGAATGCAGTGGGTTGATGTAAGAAGAAAGGATCTCCCATTCTCTCTTCTGCTCTCCTTCAGCAAGCTAGTAATTTCTATGGGCTTATCTACAAAACTGACTTATTGTAATAATTTCTAGAGAAGCAGCAGCGTTAGGCTCTTGCAGCAAAAACAATGAAGAGTCTTATGACATCTGATGAACTGGACTCTAGTCAGTGAAAGCTCATGCCACAATAAATCTGTTAGTCTTTACAATCCCACAAGAACTTCATTCAACAAATCTTCAAGAGAGGCTCGCAGAAAGCCAATACTGTACAAGCAATGGAAAGTATAACTTACGGTCAATAAAGCAATTAAGCCAAGCAAATTATTCCACTGTAAGAAGCAACATTACAAGCAGATCAGAAAAATCTTTAAAATCCAACATAAAATATGTGTAGCAGGAGAATGCCTGGGAAATAAAGACATTTTAACTGACACCAACAATAAAATAAAACTTCCCATCAAGGAAGCCCTCTGGTAGTTAAACATCCCCCAATTACCCATCTCACTTGCATTGACAGGCAGGAACAAAGCAGGAAAGCTGGAGCTAGTATTATTGACTGGGCAGGTTCATGAGGGCAAGGCTCTTTAGGTACTCTGATCCTGAGTTACTAAAAGCAGAGATTCTCTTCCACAGCAAGACATAGTGCCTTGCTTTACTATGGTGGTCGTGGCAGGAGGAACTTCCAAGTCACACTTTCAGTTATATATATATATATATATATATATATATATATTATTTAAAAATGGATCTATGCAGGGAAACCATATTTTTAAAGGAGCTGCAGCTCACAGTGGGAGGAAAACTGGCCCACAGACCCCTGGAGGTTGTCCACCTCTGATTCATAGGTTAAACCCAGCACTTTTTGCTTTGCTCTGAAGCAGACTGGCAGACAATGCAGCTGTTTCAAGCCTAATATGGTCCTTTATGGCCAGTCCCAATTAATACTTTTCTACTGTTTGCACTGAGGGTTCCAAACAGTCATTGAAGGCAGCGGTCACAACAAGCACAGCAAGCACTAGTCAAAACAAGATATTATCAGTGTGTAGGTAACTGTGGCCAGGGTACCTCCACCCAGTAAGGTGTCATAGCTGATGCACCAGCCTCAGCTGGTGGAAGGTACTTCAAGGCACAGATGAGGGCCTCTCAAAGTAAAGCCAAATCTAATGAAACCTATGTCCTGCTGTAGTCAGACCCCACTCTCGTATCCATGGAACAAATATCTGTGGTTTCAATTATCCGCAGGACACAAAATAGGGACATACCATAGAGTCGTGCTGGAAATGCCTAGAGGCATCCTCTCTAGGCATCTTCTAGGTCCTCCAATGCAACTCTATGGTATGTTTTTACTGGAAGTCCTTTATTTTAATAGGGTTTGCTGTTATCCCTGGTTTCTGGCATCCTCAGTAAGTCTGGAGACTGAACTCCTGTGGATATTGGGGAGGGGTTGACTATACTTTTTATTTTCTACTTCACAACATGTGTCCAGCTGCACATTAGAATAATGTGAAAACAAGATAAAGATACAGAAGCAAGAGGGGAGAATAAAACAGCCTTTTCCTTCCTCATACCCTCCAGATGTGTTAAGCTACACCTCTACCCAGGATGGCTGATTGAGAATGACTTGTTTGTAGACCAGCAAATGTGGAGGGCATCAGACTGGGCAAAGCTGTCTTCAGCTTTCATTTCTTCCACTGGAGACCCAGAGAAAGAGAGAGACCACCCTCTAAAACACTGAGCCTTGGTGGCACAGTGCTTAAATGCCGGTACTGCAGCCATGACATTGCGAGTTCAATCCCAAGGGTTCCAAGGTTGACTCAGCCTTCCATCCTTTTGTAGGTCGGTAAAATAAGTAGCAAGCTTGTGGGGACAATTAGCTAATACAATGTACACCACTTAGAGAGTGCCTAGTGCTATAAAGCGGTATAGAAGTTGTAAGTGCTATTGCTAACAATATGTAAGCCACTCTGAGAGCCTTTGTGGCTGAAGAGTGGGGTATAAATACTCTAAATAAATAAATATAAATAAATAAACTTTGGGTGAGACCCTGCAACCTGGTAGACACACCAGCTGGCAATTTTGTACACACTGGGATGTGCTTTCATCGCTGTTACCTTTCCATACAGTGTTGTGGCGCTTGCGTCACTCCTCTGCTCATGCATGGGGGCTATCAGGGTCCACTGGTTGGTTTCAGGCTCATATCTCTCAGCGGTGTTGAGGCGCACATAGCCATCGAAGCCACCCATGGCATAGATGAAGTTATCAAGGACAGTGACACTAACATAACAGCGTCTCGAGTGCATGGGTGCAACCTGGTGCCACGTCTTTTTGACGGGCTCAAATCGCTTGACGCTGTTGAAGTAGTCCACACTATCAAACCCCCCTATGATGTAGACATAGCCCTTTAAGTAGGCAGCACCGTGGTATGCCCGGGGACTCTCTTGCTGGCATGTCACATTCACCCAGCGGTCTGCACGGGCGTCGTACGTTTCGATGGCATTGGTTGGGCTCCCCCCACTCCAGCCGCCAATGGCAAACAAAATGGCATAGGGCAGGCGGGGTCTCGTCAGTGGGTTGGTGAAGTCAGAGCTCGAAGGGCCATTCATGTTAAGGTCATACATGGCTTTCAGGGCATCAATAACAATGGGTTTGCATTCCTCACTATCTTTCACGTAGTCATGCATTTTGACATTGTTCATAAAATATTCAGCATGCATCAAGGCCAGGCGGACCTGAAAAAAGACAGGAACACAAATGGGACTCTGGATCATATTTATAGGTGAAAACCAAGGAACATTCTAGCCTCAGTTTTGTGAGATAGGCCTACAATCACACCACCAGTCTGCTTACAATGAGCCTCAGCAGTCATGGCACAATAGGAGCTATTTGATGAAGCAGTATCCAACTTCTCAGAAAAAAAAATGGACTGGCATAACTAAAACTGGGCAAATGCGATAACAGAAACATCTCCATGGTACAAGGAAATGGCTCTAGGAACAGAAAAGGGTCACAGCTCTAAAAATGGTGTCATGCAGAGGATGGTACCATTATCAAAACCGCACATTATGTTCCATAACATATTAACTGGAACCTACCCAAGTTAGGAGATCAGTTATGAGACCAGTTGTGGAACCTCTAATTGCTCTTGCTAGGGAAAGCTGGAGAGCAGTAACCCAGCTTCTGTCCAGGTCCTAAGTATAGCTGTCAGGTTTATTAATGTGATGCTTTAGAAACCATGAAGACATCCAGCTTGGCCACCCTCATCCATCTATCTGTCCCCTGGCTCAGCAGGAGAAAACTGCTGGAAGATTCTGACAGCTGTACTACATAAGTACTCAGTTAAAGTATTTGCCACTGAGCTCAGTACTGTCTGCTCTGACAGGCAGTAAAAGTGACATGAATCTTGCAACACTTAAAGATTTAACAAATTAATTATGGCATAAGCTGTCAGAGTCCATCAGATGCATGCAGTTTTCCACTTGGCAGGCAGCAAAACAAATAAATGTACACAACGACTGAGATCTTTCCTGTCACCTGCTAACCCAATCTTTTAAGAGGAGATGCAAAGGACTGATGTTGAAGCCAGTGTATGAGAACCAGGTATTCTACTACTGAGTCAAACTCCTTCCCCAATTTAGGATGCCTATATCTCTATGAATTGTTCTCACTAGAGTAGCTTCAACAGTCTAGCAGTAGTCCAGTCTGAATTCAAGGAGCTTGTGATGACATTGGAAGCCCTAAACAGTTTGCTCTGGGGCTCACCATTGTAAGCTATAGAAAGTCGGTAGGACATGGGAGAGGGTTGTGTCTGCTGTGGTGTTCTAGTTGTGGAATGCCCTGCCCTTGCAGGCCTACCTGGTCCTGACTTTTAGCTAGGGTAAGAAAGCCCTAGGCCAGGTTTCCAAAGGTCACCCTTCAGGCTCACTTCCACCTAAACATTAGGAAGAACTTCCTGATGGTAAGAACTGTTCAACAGTGGGATGTACTGCCTTGGAATGTGGTAGAGTCTCCTTCTTTGAAGATTTTTAAACAGAGGCTGATGGCCATCTGTCAGGAGTGCTTTGATCAGGGCCGGTTTAAGGCACCGGCGGCATCAGCATCCGCAGGGGACCCCATCATTGTGGGGGCCCCCTAGTAACCCTCCTCCTGCAAAAACATTATTAGGAATAATCTGAATATCCTGCACTGTGAATAGTTTAGGTTGAGTGAGGTTACACTGGCCTGAGATAAACATATGCCCCCCCCCAAATAAAGCACTACAGGGGGCCCCATCATTGTGGGGGGCCCTGTAGTAACCCTCCTCCTGCAAAAGCGTTATTAGGAATAATCTGAATATCATGCACTGTGAATAGCTTAGGTTGAGTTCAGTTACACTGACCTGAGATAAACCTATGGGGCCCCCAAAATAAAGCATTGCAGGGGCTCCAAAATTCCTTAAACTGGTCCTGGCTTTGATTGTGTGTTCCCGCGTAGCAGGGGGTTGGACTGGATGGCCCTTATGGTCTCTTCCAACTCTGTGAGTCTTCTCTGCACAACTCCTTAAATCTAAATTATCTGCTGATTAGATTAATGCTAGTTGTACACAGTGAGAATTAATGTGGAAGGGCAGAAGAATTTCAAGCAGCAAACACATGGCCATCTCCTACTGCAGCCACATATATGATCAACCTCACCTCTTGTTCGCCAGAGTTTTGGGTAGTCCTGTCTGGCTGACCACAAGCAACAGCAGAGCACAGGCTCAGAATTTCTATCCCTCTCAGCTGCTAACTCTAACGTTCTATCTATCTATTTCTTTTTAGTCCCAGGTTATGATCCCTATGTTCTAAAGTAGTGTGTTTGCTCTAGGCAGGTTCCTTGGCTCAGTGGTATGTATTGTGTGCCTTCAAATCAATTCCAGTTTATGGTGACTCTAACACGACCTTCTCTTGGCAAGATTTGTTCAGAGGGGATTTGCCATTGCCTTCCTCTGAGCCTAAGAGTGTGTGACTTGCCCAAGTGGGTTTCTATGGCCATGGGGAGATTTGAACCCTGCTCTTCCAGAGTCCTAGTCCAACACTCAAACCAGTAGACCACACTGGCTCTTGACAGTAGTATAGCATATGCTTTTTCATCCAAATTCAGGACTCCCAGAACTCCAGAAAAATCAATTCAGGAGTAGGAGATGCTTTGTTGAGTTACTGTCAATCAGAACAGACAAGTAGTGGGGGTCAACTTATCAATGGGTTTGTTTTGACATTAAGACAGCTCCACTTCAGACTGGCTGGGAAATTTCAGCCTGTGCTACATATCTGGAAGCAAATCTCTGGAAGTGGGGGGTGGGAGACAGGGACAGAACCCCACAAAATATTTTAGAGGGCTAACCTTTGGGAGCAGGACTGCCATGTGTTGCTTTCTGTTTGGAGGATCGTGGGCAATCCATTTGAGGATGGCCTCAAAGACGGCGTCTTCCTGTTTCACATTGAGTTCGTCCTTTTCAATGATGTCTTTAAACTCATTGACTGAGAGCTCCAGGAATTCAGTAGACGCTTTTACCATCTCCTCAAAGTTGTGGAGGATGAACATGTAGGCTGCTTGCCGCAAATCGGGGCAGTAGTAGTACTCTGTGAATTTGCAGATGCCAATACAGTTCTCCAGGCACAGCTGGCATTTCATGAAGTCGGAACAAGCTCTGACAATGCCCATCACATTAAACTGGTCAGCAGCTACAAGAAGCCTCTCCACATTGTCCACGGTGATGGGCACTGTCCTTGTGTAGGCATATTCAATAATGAGTTTCATCATATCGGGGGTAATGCCAGGAATATTATATACTCTCTTCTCTGAGTTGTTCCAGCTACTGGTAAACAGAGCTCTGGGAAAAAAGAACACAACTATTTCTCATTGGTCTTTTGTTATCTATTGGAATCCTTTTCCTTCAAAAAGATGTTGCAGGGTTTGCTAAGCTTCTCCAGCTAAGCTGTTAAACCTCTGTCACTAACATAATGCTCCATTTTTTGACATTCTTGATGGTAACCAGCATCGTACTACAGCCAGCCTTCTTTATCTACGAATTCTGCATCCATGGAGTCAATAATCTTTAGCTTGAAAATACTCCACCCCCCACAAAAAATTCAAAAAACCAAACCTTGATTTTGCCATTTTATATAAAGGACGCCATTTTACTACACCGTTGTATATAATGGGACTTGGACATCCACAGATTTGGATATCCACAGGGGGTCCTGGAACCAAACCAAACCCCAGCGGATGCCAAGGTCCCACTGTATATCTCATACCATGCATATTCTCCCAGAAGTAGCAGTTAACTCAATGGTTAATCATCCATAAAAACTGAGCAACTATTTTAGGTCATGAATACAGCCCTGGAAACTCATAATTTACAGTATTTCCATTGTGAATGTGAAACACTGAAAATATTGCTTATGTTGAACAATTGTTGTTGCTGCTGTTGTGTGTCTTCAAGTCATTTCTGACTTATGGTGACTCTGGAGCTAAAAAAATACATTGTTGTGATACCTTTATCAGGCCAACCAAATGGCGTAAAATATATTACACAAAATTTTGAAGTGCTAGGCTGCTTCATCAGGCATGGAATCATGAAATGACTTTTCACATCCATAGCTGATGAAAATCCCTGTGAGCTTTGAACACTTGCATAATGTATTTGGCACTTTTAGTTGGCCTAATAATGCATTTTGATTTTTTAATATTTTGCTGCATGACCAATATAGCTATCTCCAAATAGAATATACAGATCGAGGCATGATTACTTCCACACCATTGCCTTGCTTACAGCATTCACACTGCAACCAGTGCCTATCATCAGGCAAACCTGCTATGGTTCGTGTGCAGTACCACAAAAGGATAGGATGGAAGGGATATTAATCAGTGGGGATATGGTATGGTTCCAACACATGGGCTTGTGCTGATGCCAGCAGCCAGTGACATTTAGGAAGGCTTGGTCCTCCCTCTTTTTTCTTTTGTATGACGGAAGCTTACAAGGAGCCCATTTTTTTGATGTTACAGAACATGACTCAAAGAGACATGCATGCAAAAATGGAGCTTGCTGGAAACTGTTATCTCAGAGCATCCCACTGAGGCATTATGATCAGCTTCTGAGTACCATAGGCCAGCAATGATTTGGAAGTATACTTTCAGATCTTCTCACCTGGAGGGACAGATACTAATAAATCCTACTTCTTAGTAAGTTGTGTGATTCTAGGAAATCTTTCCATTGGGATTAATTTTCTCTGAACAATAAAGAATGCAGCCAGTCTCAAGAGAAAGCTACTGTTTCTGCTTTATTCCTATTCTGTAGAGCAGGGTGGACAACTTGTGGCCCTCTAGATGTTGTTGGAACTGCTAATCCTTTTATCTTTCACCACTGGCTATAATGGGGAGGGGGGGTGTTAATGGCCAAAACATCTGGAGGGCCAAAGGTCTCCCAGCCCTGCTTGTTTCATTCCTGCTCTCTTGTATTGCATCTCCTCCTTTTCTTTGCCTTACTAGGCTTTGATATAAGATTCAACCTTTGAGATTATGCTTTTGGCTGCTGGCATCCGGTATCATCTTAGCTTGAAGTTTTCATTTGGTGGGCCTGTTAGTTAAGGACACACTCATGTATTTTTTAGGACTAGCTGATTCATTGCTCCTGTAGCAGGCCTGAAAGAGAAAATACTATGTGAGGACCATACTACAAGAGCAATTTCTGTTAGCTTGTTTAGGCACCTATATGGTGGCTTTGGTAATATGATCATTTACACTTGTCCCTTCTGTACAGTATTTATGTTTAATTGAGTGTTAAAAGCTAGGTGGCCAGCTAACCCATTGAACTGGCTACCACCCCAAGGAATGTACCATTATAACTTCCACACAAGTAAGATTAGAGAGGAAGGAACAAAAATTGCATCTTTCAAGACTCCAGCATCTGTCATTTTATAAAATGAGCCCTCAAGTTAAGTTGATGTGTTTCTGGGAGTTTGTCCAGAGCACAAGCTACCTCTTGGGTGTTTTGAAAAGTACTGACCTAAAATAGGAGCTGCAGCTACAAAGGATGTTCTTGTGGGCGTTGAACTCGCACCCGTTAACCTTGATGATCACGTCACAGAGCTTCCCTTCCAGTCGAAGTTCATTGAAGACCGTACAAGCCATCGCACTCATCTTCCTCTCCATGTGGCGGTGGGAGTACCCCGCCGAAGCAGAGGCGTCATCCATTTTTTTCAAGGTGGGGGAGGCAGCGGACAGCTGCCAGGCCTTCCACTTAACCCTCCGCTTGGAAAAAGGGTGTGATTGGCTCAGGGGTTCCAGAATCCTCCCATAATGAGACCCCTGACATGACCTGGTTCTAGAACCCTGGCTATCCTCTGAAGTGAGATGGCTCAGTTCACAGCAGACAACAGCATTCAAGGGTTGGAGATCCTTTCCTGCCAAGATTTAAATTCAATCTAATTCATATATAGCTAGCCTTTTCCTTACAATGGGTTAGATTTACACATCTCAAGCTAAACAACCAGAATATGGGAGCCCTGGTGGCGCAGTAGTTAAATGCCGGTACTGCAGCCACAACATTGTGAGTTCAATCTTGCAGGGCTCCAGGGTTGATGCAGCGTTTCATCCTTTCTCAGGTTGGTTAAATGAGTACCCAGCTTATGGGGGCAAGTAGCTAACATATTGTAAAAACTACCTAGACACTGCTTGCACTATAAGGTGGTATAGAAATGTAAGTGCTATTGTTAATTTGTAAGCCGCTCTGAGAACCTTGGTGGCTGAAGAGCGGGGTATAAATACCCTTAATAAATAACAATAAATAAAATATAACTTTATGTGATTTCCTAATTTATACTCAGCATTATAAAAATACAACTACAGGGACATTATATTAACTGAATACTGAAGCAGTTTTTTTGGGAATAATCTTGTATTCTCTCTCTCTCTCGGTAGTCATATTCAGGAGTGTTAGTGCAGTGATTGTGGATAGGATAGGGCAATTTTGTAGACTGGGAAAAGAACCTAACAAAACCTGTACACTGTCTATTCCCAACCTAATCTATTATTAAATTTTCACCCAACAGAAGAACTCAGAAGAGCAGCACGTGTATGAAGCAGGCGGAACCAACTAGGCAAACAGCACTGAGAAGGAATTAAGGGACATGTATGTTGATAAATTGAACATAACAATGTGATCTTTTAGTACGCAAGGCTAAGTGTTGTTGCAGGTGACATCAACAGAACAACACCACCAAAAGACTTTGGAAAATAACAGTGTGGTTTAACTTTACACTCATTTAATCACGTGGACTAGTTTGTTGCTATATTTATTTAGCTTATAAACAAATATAGTTTGTTGCTATATTTATTTAGCTTACCTTTTAACACTTCATGGCTTGTGACTAGGGTACTTGTTAAATCATGTATTTCCTTATGACATTCTCCTGATACTGGGGACATATTCAGACCTCTCTCCAGGTGTTTCTACCATCACTTAAAGGGCACATGACAACTGGGAAAAGGGCCTTTTTAGGGTTGGCACCCTGATTATGGGATATTCTCCCTAGCGAGGCCAACCTACTCTCTTCTTTGATGTCTTTTCAGTGACAGGTAAAGATCTTTTTATTTCCTCTAAAACTATGTTTCTATTCTGTTTTCTATTTAAGTTTTAAAATGTATTTCAATGATTAAATCAGATCCCATCCCAAGTTGCTTCCTATTGTTTTGATTCTACTGTGTCTTCTACTTTTTGGAGCTAAGTGATACTGTAATTTTTACATTTCATATTTTATTTTTAAGTTGCTCCTGCTATTTTTTTAAAAGAATGGAATAAAAACATCTAAAATAAATAAATTTATATCTTGCTTCCTGCCCTCAAAAGGCCATCAAGGATACCAAATTTAAAGCATTACCATGTAATAAAAATACTAAGAATTCAGTGGAGTTACAAAAAGAACATGTTAGTAATTAGCTTAAGGACTTCATGGCATAGTGGCAGATGTCCTATCGCACCAAAAACTGGAGGAGTTTTTATGAAACCTGGACATCATTTCTGCATTCACCACTTGAAGGAAAATTCAGATTTTGGCAGCTGAAAAGATGATCAGTGATGAGCAGTTGATGGCTACAGAGCAGCCTGATTTAAACACCTATTTTAGGCACTTGCCTCTATAATATATTGTCTTCTCTGTTGAAGTACAAATTTCCCTCTGTTAGCAAGCTTTCAGATTTCACTGAGTGCTGAATTTTTTTTTTAAATGGTGAGACACTGGTGAAAGGCTAGGCAAATAAAGTATGATTAAATTGTGAGACTGAAAGTGATTCAAAAATTGAAAAAAAGATCAGAGGACAATTATCAATCTTATTCACAGAGGATAAGATGACCAAGAATGTGATTCAACAAGGTGATGCATACGTTGGCCAGCTGAAAATTATATTAGTCTGAAGGTGGACAAATCCTTTCAATTTCCTTTGTTATGGGGTAAAAAGGCTAAGCAAAAAATGATGTGATTTTAGTAAACCAAAGCCACTCCTAACCAGGTTCTTTATCTATGGTTTGTCTTACTACTAAGAAGACTTCAATCCTGTGCACACTTGCCGGGGAGTAAATTCCATTGAATACAGCAGGATTTACTTATAAGAAATAATAGGGGTGCACTGCTTAATTGTTTTCTCCTTCATCTTCAGAGGCTCATTATGAACTCCCACAAGGCATTTTTATCAATCTCTTACTGAGCAAGGAGTCCTAAAACTGTTTTAAGAAAAATTATCTTCCTTTGCTGACCAATAATTTCTATTCTCCACCCAGGAGCTGGAAATTATGGCTCTGCTGAGAATTACATTGCCAAACACAAGATACTGCAAGATTTTTTTTTCCTTTTCTTTTGGAGCAGCATGTGGATTCCTTCCATGGTTCGCACCTCAGAATGTAGGAGCACTGATACCAAAGGATTTTGGAAGTCCATACAAAAGAGCAATTGGCAAAGTTTATTCTGTACTTTTAATTCTGTATAAAAATTGGGTGAAAGCTCCTTGGTGCTATCTTGACTTAATAAGAAGTAGTTTTATATGTAACAAAAACTGTTTACACAGCAGTAAAAAAAATAAATAGAAGAAAGTGACCAGGTGAAAACCTCCAGAAGAATCACCTGAGAGTCAGAAGTTTCACTGTCTTTCACGAAGCAATAAAGATGCTTTGCCCTTCTCAGCATCTGAACCACTAAGCCTTCACATGCAGCTGTCCAGCACACCAACAACTGTGAGCTCTAATGCTTCCCAGATACAATTACTTTCAGCTCCCAAATTTTGCTCTCCAGCAGACAACACGCTCCATTTGGTTCAGGTGTATTCACAAAGGTGTCCACATCCTGCTGGGCAATGGGAGCTGGTCTCCAGCCATTTCATGATGTGCTGCAAATGGCCACCATGACTGCATCCCTGGCACCACACAAAGAGGCCTTTCACCACATGGTGGCACACGGCGCACATGCTGGCACACTGTCGACACCTGAGAGAGAGCAGAGAGTAAAATCAGCCAGGGGGAAAAAAACTAGAAGAGGCGATTTTACCTATCAAACATAACTCAGATAAATCACTTGAACAAATCAATGCATGTCTCAAAGAGCTAGTTGCATTACTCAAGAAAGGGGTCATACTTAATAGAGGAGCACATGCTTTTCAAGATGGGTTCGATCTCTGCTTTAAAATGGTCTTGGGTACCAAGGTTAGTAGAAATCTCTGCTTGTAGTGAAAGCGCCACTGTCAATGGACAATACTGGAATACCAGAAGCACTACCTGACTGTCTCAGAATAGCTAATTTCATATGTTTATGATTTCCCATTACGTCACAAACTAAGACTTCTCTTCACACATGTCTCACCTGTCACAAATCCATCCCTTGTTGCTCATAGGACGCTTGCAGTTGCTGCAGTTTATATGCAGGGTGGTGGAGGCCTGGTTGAGGCAGTTGATGGCTCTGCATGTACTCAGTTTGATGACTTCATTAGAGATGTTCCACAGCTGGAAGCGCTGCAGCAAGTCAATGTAGGAAGTGTACCAATGTTCCTGTTGGAATTTAAGACACACACACAGTTGCATACCAGCCTCCAAAGATTTCTCTTTCAGGACTCGATCTTTTGCTATTTATTTATTGGAACAGGCAGTGTTATCCTGCCTTTTTTTAACAGATTTTTTAAGAACGAGAGCCACCCAAGACTTCTAATACAGGAGAAAAATGAACTGCAAAATTTGTATGTATTTGAACATTACACTTCTATATACATTACTCTGCTAATAACAAACCCTAAGTTGGCCCCAGCTTTGTCTTCATCTTAAAAATGCCTACCAGGTGTAGAAGCTCCATTTTGTACAATGCTTTAAGGATTAATGTGAGGAGCAGCTTTTTTTTTTTAAAGGCTGTCCTTCTCAAGGTGGAGGACAGGAATTCAAGGTACAAAACTGTCTTAGCCAGATGCTGACCAACCCAAGACCTGCATGGCTTCAGCAAGGTAATGGCACTGTGTGTGTTGAAGAACATGTCCTAGAACCCCCTTCATTCAAATACCCTCTTACTTATCACCCATCATACTCAAGCCCTTCTGACTGATTAAGCTGTCAGAGAATTTTTCAAACAGGATGCTACAGGCCATTACTAATCAAAGTGGTATTTCCTGGACCAGTGCTGGTCCCTGAGCCTTGGGATGCTGGTCCCTGAGCAAGTTTCCTGGAAATAAATAAATAATTGTAACCAATGGGCAGAAATATGTTACCAGCTTCTGGCATACTGGGGAGGCAGGGAATTGCCAGTTCCTCACTTTAGAAAGCCTGAGAAGCACTGAAGCTCAAAAGCAATGATAGGCACAAGAAGTCTGAGATCAGCATTTTTCCTTCTCAGAATTTCCGATGTATGTTGTATAAGCATATGATACTGAAAACAAATAAGAGCTGGAGTGCAAGGCTTCCCCATTGCTCACCCAGCATTTTCCAGTGGAGGAAGACAAAAGAGGGAAGGAAGCTGGGTTCTAGCATGCTATGAATCTGGTAGGATACACTGTTCCCAACCAACAAATATGCAGAGAAAGACATCTTGAAGGAGTCTGGACTCTTTGTATTTAGATTTGCTCCCTTAACTCCCAGCCCCAAAGCCTTTCAATGTTTTCCAAGCAAAATTTGCCTCCACGCCTCGGGCCAAGACCACAGCAATTCCAGTTCCAGGTTTTTAGGTGCTGTGGACAAAATGATTTCAGTGGGCCCACTTCCGTCTTCCCTTCAATGTTGCTGCCGATGGCCATTCACGTGCTCCTCCCTGCAGGGCCAATTCCACCTTATCCAACACATGAATGAGCAGCAGCACATAGCTTCTCCCTCTCACTCATGAAAGGGCAAGTGAATAGACAACAGCCAGGAGGAGCAGAGTAGGAGGCTTCAGAACTGACAGCTGGACCCCACAGGATGTGAGCTTGGAGAGCTGTCCCCGACCCTGCATCACAGCATACAGAGGTACCTGTGCCTGGTCGTCAATCTCCTTCCGGATGCGATCTCCCAGTACAATGAGCACTGACACAGCCATCTGCACATCCCCCTGCTCAGCATAGAAGAGCAACATGTTGCGAACGATGGGGCTGAAGAAGTCGGCTGGAAGGCGGTTCTCATACAGAGAGTGAGAGATGGAAATGAGGGAGAAAGACTCCACAGGGGTCAGGGAAACAGTCTCTGCCTCATTGCCACTGACGTGGGGGGAGTCTGCTTTGTCCTGCAGGTGGTCCAGTGCCGAGGGGTTGTCCACAATCTCATGACGCAAAGGAAAAGCCTCCTGGGGAAGGATGTACTCTTGCTCCTCAGCTGTAAAAGTACACAGAGCCAAGAGAACAAAGGGAGAGAGACCTAGCAACCCCACCCAGTGCAGAAGGGGAAGAAGAAAAGTCCCAAGGAAGAGACTTACTGTGGGGATTCTCATGGTCCAACATGTACAGATCATCTTCATCTCCCTCCACATCCCCAAGAAGATAATCTGCTGGGACGTCACTTCCTTCCGTTTCTTCATTCTCTAGATGGAGAATAAAGAGGAAACAGAGACAGAAAGGTGAAAGTATTTAGTCAGTAGCATACAGGCTCGAAGGGATGCGTGTTCTTTCTGTCTATGGAGGTTTATAGGTATAGTTATGTGCTCCTTCTCCATCCCTATCTTTACCATCATTATTGATCAAAGTAGAGGAAGAATCCATGAGGATGTTTTCAGGACGGCCCTCTCCCTTGCTCCGCTCCAGCCTTGACTCACTGCCGATTCCAGAGGAAATATCTTTCAGGTTAAAGCTGGAAGGGAAGCAGAGATTGGTGTTAGTTCCTGGTAAAATCAGATGCATGTATCGTTGTTCCCAGCTTGCTTTCAATCTCCTCTCAGACATACCTCTACTTCTTACAACTTCTGGTAACCAAGCAAACATAAAAATGCCTACATCCTTATTACTTCAGTTTTTCTCAGTGCTACTAAAGCCACTTTGTGTTACATATAAACATCAAAAGAAGGAGAGTAATGTATTTGGACTTATCAAAAGCATTTGTCTTTTAAAAGAGATTTTATTTCTCCGTTGTAATTGAAAGAGAGCCAGCATGGTGTAGTGGTTTGAGCATTGGACTAGGACTCTGGAAACCAGGGTTCGAATCCTCACTCAGCCATGGAAACCCACTGGGTGACCCTGGGCAAGTCATACTCTCTCCGTCTCAGAGAGAGGCAAGGGCAACCCTCCTCTGAAAAATCTTGCCAAGAAAACCCTGTGATAGAGTTGCCTTGCCATAAGCCAGAAAAGACTTGAAGGCGCACAACAATAACACAACAAGGTGTGCCCACTCAGGTGTTGGCAGATGTAACTGAAATGCCACATTTCTAACAACATGATTTTAAAGATGACTAGTTCAAAAAGTAAAAGGAAAGAGAATTTGGTGTTGAAGAACCTGTGTACATTAAATGCACACTAAAAAACAAAACACTAATCCTCAAGTTTCCACACCTGTCATCTATCCTTGTCTCATCAAGCCAATGCTTCTTGCTTGAACTCCCCCCTAAACCATAGCAGTAACCCAACTCAACCCTTCCTTCCACACAGGTTTGCCATCTTTTTCATCCTTCAACTACTGAAGCAGAGATTTCCTTATGCCTACTCTCCAATATAGGCATTTCTGCATGAGTGCATGCAGATGCAACCCTGTGAGTTGCCACTTATGAAAGACGTTACAAAATTTGAACTATTTCTTTATTAAAACTGTTGTTTCTAACACCCACACATATGCAGAAAAAGTAGAAATGAAAAACTTCAGTATTATTCAGATGAATACCTTCTCTAATCCATTTGGCACCAGCACGTGTAAATAGAACTTCCCGTACTGCTTATGTGTGAGACCAACTGCATTTACCACATTTATATCAGGCTTCCGCACTGATGCCTCCCAGAAGGGCTGGACCACAATTCCCATCATCACCAGCCAACATTTGGAGGGCAACAGGTTAAGGAGGTCTGGGATAAATGATATTTCACATCTCACAACCACGTCAAGTTCAAGAATGTTGAACTGGTCCCCTGCTTCCCCTCTTTACCTATTCATGAGTGGAAGGCTGGAGCTACTCTTTCCTATGCTGTGGTTTAAGTTTGTGGTGGACACTGCATTAGGGCTAGAGTAAATAACTCGGAGCATTGTCCATGTCTGAGCAACCTGTCAAAAGAGAGAAAAAATAGAAAGAGTTAGCAGCTAGCAGCTAAGTTTTCTAGCTAAGGAAAAGGAATAGAGGCACATGCAACAGAAGAAACTCATGAGTAAGCACCAACCATAAAACAATCATAATAAGCCCCTGCAGGATGGCACAGATGGGCTAGACACAAGCCTTGTCTTCCACTTTATGGATAGTAAATTCCCAGCCCCATCGCAGGTTACAAGGTTGGGAACTAGTTTAATGGGTGCTGCTGGAGTGTATGTTGGAAGAAACAGCAGCTTCTGTACTTGTTCTTGCTGCTCTCTCATCCACTAGGAATTAAATGGCTTCGAGAGGGATTGGGATCCTTTGTCTTCCTTTCCTGCTTGCTTTTCCTTCCTCTGTCAGCCACCTATCCCCAAAGCATTATGGCAGATAACCCTGGTTTGGTCAGGGTTAATTTACAAAAAGAACTGGCCCAGACTGAAACCCTCCGCTCTCTGTTCCCGTCTGCTTTGATGAGGCAGGAAGTGCCGCAATGCCTCCCTCACCATCCTTTTCTCTTTTTGATGAATTTAGAAAGGATCAGGCCACTGCTATCCAGAAATATATTTCTTTAATAAATGAGGATTCTAAACTTATTTTTCTACCTGCAATTTGGTTCTTTCAAATTCACCATCCTAAGATGGGCACCTCTGCTGTGATTGGAGTAAAGGCTCTAACAGGCGTTTTCATTCCAATAATATTCTCTCAAAATCCTTCCCCCTCTAACAGTCTACACTATCCAGTCTCAAAGCCTTCTTCAAGCATAAAGGAAAAAAACATCCCAAGTATCAGCTTCTACAACTGGAAGACAGCATGACACCTACAGACTGGTCAGGCCTCATTCTTATCCGCCAAATAAAGCTGCACTTTCTGTTTGTAGCATTTCAAGGTCTAACTCGGGCTATGGATCTGGCTCTGTCTCAAGCATCCATCTTCAGCAAAAATGACTTGGATACTCTGGGTTGTAGCAGCTACGGAGCACAATCAGGTCTGGATTTAAATACAGCAACACATAACTCTAGCTAGTGGTGACACTCCTCCAGTGCGAGTTGGGTAAGCAGCTGATAGGCCTCTCCCCTCCCCTGCAATTCCCTGCACTGTCATGGTGTATCTGTGACATGTAATTGAACAGACAGAAGAGCCTTTACCTGGTTGCGTTTGAGCTCCTTGGCTACTTTGGCATTATGGTCACACAGCTCCGCCAGGGGTCTCCCTGTCAGCACGTACTGCTTGGCAGTCCGCACAAACCAGTCCATGCTCCCAGCATCACACTCAGTGTCTGCTTCAAAGACACTCAAGGCACTGGAAGAAGAGATGAATTCAAACTGCTCTGTGGGGTCTAACTTGCGCTTGAAGAAAATTGGATGTCTCCGGTCACCGATGTAAGGCTTACGATTAGAATCAGAGGAGATTAGGCTCTCTTTGGCAGCAAAAGCCAAGTCCCCAAAGAGGCTGTAGCAAAGGCCTTCTGGGTTAGCCCGGTCGATCGGCTGGCTGGCATCTTTAAAGATATGCTGGTAAAGAGTACTGTCCTTGGAGCCAGACAGGAGGAAGTAAGGATCATGGAGATGACGCCACACAATCCCTGTGGTGACATCTTTGTGCTCTTCGAACATGGCTGAAGGAATGAAAGGGCGACGTATGTCCCACACATAGATGTTGTGGTCCACCATCATAGAGCAGGTTGCAATGTGGTGCTTGCACTCAGGCCTCCACTTGACCCTTGCCACAGAGGCTATTGTCTGCACACAGTAGATCTCTTTGGCCCGGTTGGTATTCATGTCCCAGACCTTCACCATCTTATCTCGGCCCCCTGTGGCCAACCAACCCCTAGCGGAAAGGAAGCACAGAGAAATTTCAAGGGCAAGATCACCACCCATCCTATATATTGCCTTGTATTGAGAGTTTAGCCATTCACAATTCTGCTAAAAGGCCCAGAAGATTCACAGCGAAGCTGAGGTGGTGGAACACATCTCCCAGCCCTTGCTCTTACACACCCCATTTATTGAATAGATCCAGATGACACTATGTTCAGAGTTCTGATTTTTATAAGGACTTGTTTTCTAGGAAAACTCTGTGGTATGTGTTCCTCTTTTTGTGTCCCACGGATAACTGAAACCATGGGTATTGGTTCCATGGATACAGTGGTCCGACTGTCCTTTAAAAATGAACAAGAAACCTTTAACTATGTAGTCAGTTTTCAAAAGGTTCATCTCCAAGGGATTGTTTGTCTATCAAGTCGAAGGTACAAGAAGAACAAAGACTGTGAACACTGGAAAAAAGGGACAAGACAAGGATACCAGAAGACCAGGGACAGAATTTTTTGGGAAAACCAATGTCATCTGCCCATACCTGTCCTCTGGATGCCAATCACAACAGAATACAGGCCCATTGTGGGCTGTGAACATCCTTTCATAGCGGTCCGGACGGCGGATATCCCACAGCTGAACGTTACCATTCTCAAAAGTTGCCGCAAAAGTGAAGTAATCCCGTATGCTGAACTGGACATCACGCACACTTTCTGACTGTCCTGAAGAAGGAAAGGGATAGCATGTTTGGGAAGTCTCATATCTGGCAAACCCCGGCTTGCAATTCTGACTTATTATCACAGGAGCAACAAACCCAAAATCCCGGTTGAGACAATACACTAAGTAAACTTGTCCTAATTTTCAAAGATGAAATAGACCTGGTTTACGAAAGTTTATTCATACAAACTTCTTTCCTTCAGTCAGCCTCAAAAGTGTTACAAAATCCTCATGTCATCCTAGTTTGTTTGGCAGTCACTACAGCAAGGGGGGTAAATTGTTCTAAGTTATTACTATTGTTATGGATTTGTTTTTATATCCAATTGTTGTGAGCCACCTTGATTGCCTAATAGACAAAAGGTGGGGTACAAAAATAAAGTTGTTGTTATTATTATTATTATTATTATTATTAGGAGCAACATAGGAACGTGTGGGAACAAATGGGCTGCATGCATTCACTCAATTCATTCTGGAAAAATCAGAGTTACCATCTTGAGTGACAGCAGCCAGTAAGTGGAGGCTTGAACACATTTATATTTCCTTTTTTTGCTGATTTCTTAAAAAAGCATTCTTCTGGTAAATGAAGTGGGTTTTTTAAAATTACATTCCAAAAATCTAAGTTTCTAAAAATCCATTTTAGCTGTTTTGCTTAAAAAAAAAAAAAGCCTAACTCTAGCCCTAATTCTATTAACTGAATGATGTGGAAAGAATGAAGACATTTATAAGGTGGTGGGGAGAATAACTGCCTTTTGACTAGAAGGAACCGATAAAAGGTATTCTGGGCCATTGCCGAAATTAGAAGAACAAGGCACAAGTCCAAAAAACAAGTCCTTACCTGAGAATGTGCTCACAGAATCTTTCTTGCGCAAGTCAAAACATTTCATGTAGCCATCCTGGGAGCCACTAAGAAGCATATAGACTTCGGTCGGGTGGAAGCACACCTTGTTCACTGTCCGCTTGTGTTCGGTGAAGAGCTGGTCCTGTTTGTTGCGGGATGGCTTGCCAAGGTTCCAGGTCACGACGACACCGTTGGTGGCTGCTGTGGCCAGCAAGTTCTCATCCATCTGATGCCACACCACATCGGCACAGCTAAAGTTCAGAGACGGCTTACGGCCTACGCGCAAGTTTAGCTTCTCTACAAACTGGTCTTCTTCTATGGAGTAAATCTTAAATATGTTGCGCCCAGCTACGACCACCTGGGCTGCATCGCGACAGACGCTAATGGCATTGGAAGGAGCGTCCAGGTGGCAGAACATGGTCCGTCCAGTAATAGTATTGCCACCAAGGGCGGTGGTCACCCTGGCCATTTTCTCCATCACTGCCTTCCTTGAAGTCTCCCTATGATCACAGAGGAAGAGCGTCTACAACTATATGTTGAAACGCACCATTAGAAAACTAAGATAAATTCTGAGAATTTCCAAACAACGATACAACGAATGTATCTGATCAGAATAACTGTAACCAACAAAGAATATTTTTTTAAAAAAGAAAACTAAGATAAATTCTGCTGGCTGCACATCCTTATAACCCAGCACATCAGAGGAGCTTCTGCGCGGATACGGGCATCCTCTTAACATCAGCAGAAGCAGCTATTTAATCGCACAAAGCAGATGTTACAGCTGCACAGTCAATTGCAATCACTTCAAAAAGTTTACTCAGCGGTTTTCGAAATCTCTTGGTGATGCGTCAAAGGTGTTTCCCCCTTTACTTCAAGAAAAGATTTGGCAAAAGTCTTCCGTCTGAAGAAACCCAACAATGTTCTCTGACGTAGGACAGACCTGTTTGGAAAAGAAGCAAAACAACACAATGCATATAAGGAGTGGGAAAAATATTGATTAGTGTTGGGGAACGCTTGACCTCCAGATATGTTGGGTTTCAGAATCTCTAGTGGTAAGACGTTACAGAGGCCATGATCCAAAATATCTGAAAAGTTAACAACTCCCTGGCCTAAATACCCTAAAGGCACCAGATCTTGCAAGCTAATCAAGGTCAGCTCTGGTTAGTACTTGGATGGGAGACAGCCAACAAATACCAGGTGAAAACCTTATGAAATTCATGGGGCCACCAGAAGTCGACAGGTATCCTGGAGGCACGTATACACACATGAAAAGGCCAAACCTTGGAAAAGATACATTTTGGACCCCATGGTCAGCGCAAGTTTTTGTGGGGAGTGCCCATCCCTCCCACCCCCCACTACAAAAAAGGATAATTCCCAAGCTCTGGAAAATGCAAGGAAGAAAATGCATTCTGTATTCCTTCAGAGGCACTCCAGGTAAAAACTGGGCGCTTGAGGTAAAATTTGGGGCTCTGAGGTAAAAACTGGGCGCTGGAGGTAAAATTGGGGGTGCTGAGGTAAAAAGTGGGCGCTTGAGGTAAAATTTGGGCGCCGAGGTAAAACTGGGCACTGGAGGTAAAACTGGGCGCTTGAGGTAAAAGTTGGGTGCTTGAGGTAAAACTGGGCGCTTGAGGTAAAATTGGGCACTTGAGGTAAAACTGGGTGCTGAGGTAAAATTGGGGCACTGAGGTAAAAACTGGGCGCTTGAAGTAAAATTGGGGTGCTTGAGTGGGAAATAAGGAGTGGGAAAAATATTGACTAGTGTTGGGGAAGGCTTGACCTCCAGATATGTTGGGTTTCCGAATCTCTAGTGGTAAGAAGTTACAGTTAATCTGCACGCCTGAGGTAAAATTTGGGTGCTGGAGGTAAAACTGGGCATTGAAGTAAAATTGGGGGTGCTGGAGGTAAAAACTGGATGCTTGAGGTAAAACTGGGCGCTGAGGTAAAATTGGACGCTTGAGGTAAAACTGGGTGTTGAGGTGAAATTAGGGGGCTGAGGTAAAAAGTGGGCGGTTGAGGTAAAATTTGGGCGCCAAGGTAAAACTGGGCATTGAGGTAAAATTGGGGGTGTTGGAGGTAAAAATTGGAAGCTTGAGGTAAAAGTTGGGCGCGGAGGTAAAATTGCGTGTTGAGGTAAAATTGGGGGTGTTTCAGGTAAAAATTGGACGCTTGAGGTAAAAGTTGGGCACTGAAATAAAACTGTCTTGAGGTAAAAACTGGGCGTTGAGGTAAAACTGGGTGTTGAGGTAAAATTGGGGGTGTTGGAGGTAAAAACTGGACGCTTGAGGTAAAAGTTGGGCGCCGAAGTAAAACTGGGTGTTGAGGTAAAATTGGGGGTGTTGCAGGTAAAAATTGGACGCTTGAGGTAAATAAAAGTTGGGCGCCGAAGTAAAACTGCGTGTTGAGGTAAAATTGGGGGTGTTGCAGGTAAAAATTGGACACTTGAGGTAAAAGTTGGGCGCCGAAATAAAACTGGCTTGAGGTAAAAACTGGGCGTTGAGGTAAAACTGGGTGTTGAGGTAAAAGTTGGGCGCTTGAGGTAAAATTGGGCGCTAAGGTAAAAACGGGGTGTTATCTCACCTGGCGGCGGCAGCGGCCTAGAAGCAGCCGGACTCAGGATGGACGGAACCGGGATGACATCGGAACAAGCCCCGCCCTTCCGCCGCGGAAACTCAGCCTGTCTCTCGGCCGGCCTCTTCCGCCGCCAGCCGCCAAGGCCGCGCCGCCCCGCTCGGTGCCTCCCTGGCCCGCGCGCCCCATCTGCTGCTCGGCTCAAGACTTTTCGCTACCTGAGAGACCGAAGTCAGGAAATGGCGTTAGAATTAAATTTATAGCCGGGCCCCCGTATCCACTGATTCATTACCCACTGACCCAATTATCCACGGGACACAAAGCTGCACGTTACCATAGAGTCTTTCTTCCTAGAAAATGTGTCCTCTCTAGCCATTTTCTTGGTCCTCCAGGGCAACTCTATGGTATTTTAAACCAGCAGTGATTTTTTTTTAAAAAAAAAAATGGGGTGAAGTTGCAACTACTGTACAGTATAAGCATAGAGAATTAAAATGTCAAAATGAATGAAATGGGAAAAGATTATGTAAATCCGTGACAGAATCAAGAAAATTATACTTGAGTAGAGGGGGAGAAAAAGTATGCAAAGACATCACAAGATAGAAAGTAAAAGAGGAAATAACCTTTGTCATTGTATGTTGGAATGTTTATATAGTTTGTAAATTTTGTTATGATGAGTGTAAGCATGGATGAGTATGTATAATTGCAAAGGCATTGTTTATTTTACTGATTTAAAAATCACAATAAAAAAATGTAAAAACCCAGCAGTGATGGCTTTTACGCTGTACGCATTGCTGCAGGCCGCGCTGCTCCTTGTGAACGCCATGGCCGCACTGCCCAAGGAGCGCTTCCTCCGTAGGATTGGCTGGGAAGCAGACCAGAAGACTGGAAGATTTGGAGAAGTCCAGGAATTAAAGCACAATAAATGAACCTGATCCAATCTGTGCAGTTATGAGAGTACCATTAATTGGAGTAAACAGTTGCAATAGTATTGTTTTCTGAAGTCGAAGGCTTTCACGGCCGGCATCCATAGATTTTCCTTGGGTTTTTTTTTCCGGGCTGTGAGGCCGTGTTCTGGAATAGTTTCTGATGTTTCGCCTGCATCTGTGGCTGGCATCTTCAGAGATACAGGCGAAACGTCAGAAAGAAACTATTCCAGAACACGGCCTCACAGCCCGGAAAAAAACCCAAGGAAAATCTATAGTATTGCTTTCATTGTTTGACTGAAGATGATCTCCAATTTGCTTTGAATTGTATGTATTGAACTGTATTCAATTGAATTGTGTTGCACTGTATTGTATATTGTGATGTATATTCCGATGTTTTACCCTGCTCCGATCCTGAGGGGGGAGGCAGGTAATAAATAAGTATTATTATTATTATTATTATTATTAGCTGCATAGTATCTAGGACAAATGGACTGCAGGCCAATTTGCTCATTGGGATACAAACTGGCTTGGCTGTCAGAGCCACACTTTTCCCTCAATAAAGACACCATTTCTATTTAATGTAAAAACAAAACAAAAACCTTAATCTGCACAAGGCAATAACATGTACATAATGATGTGTACACTATTATGTGATGTTTGCACACGTGTATGTTTTCCATTGTATGCCCCTTTGCTGTGAAGTTTTATGTTATATTCTGCACAGAAATGACTTTTGTGTAGACATTTTGTATAACATATAAAGCAGCCCTCCATTCTCAGGTGATCGGGAACTTGTGCAGGAAAATGGTCAAACAGATTTTAACATCTCAAACTATGATCATAATGGTTCAAAAATAATAAATCAGTCATTTGGTATTTTTAAATTTTTAATATATATTTTTATAAACAGATCACGTGATAAAATAGCACAAGAAACACTTACCAAATATAAGGTTATATCTTCAGAATATACAGGAGAAGGAGGCTTGTATGTACAGTAAGAAAATGATTCTCAGAATTTTATTTTCTCCCCCCTCCCCTTTTATAGTAATTTGAAACATCACAGCTTCAATAATTTAAAATAATACTTTGGACCAGTGGACACCTTAAACAGGGGTGCTACCGAGACCGGAGGGTACAACCCACTGGAGACGTCTCCCACACAAGCCTCGATGTGTCAGTGTGGCTTGCAAAGAAGAAATCCCTGATGGATTATGCCCTAAACTCAGACCAGGAGATTGGTAGAACTCTTGCAGGAAATGGAGTCAGCTCTCTTGACCAGATCCAGAATATGAGTAATTTAGGATATTGCTATTGTGGTGGTCTCACCAAATGACCAACTTAACACCCCAATCTTCAGCGCATTTCTCTTCTTTGACTCAGTTCTTTCCCATATGTTTTTTTTTCTCCTTTCCACTATCTCATCCTGACTATTTTCTTTGATTCAGTTTACATTGCAAGGTCCAGTGTAGATGGAATGTTCCCAGCCTTGAAGTTGTGGTTATGAATCTGCGATTTACATGTGTTTTCCCTTTCTCTTCTGGCATGATAATACAGTTGTCCCTACACATTTGCTGGGGTTTGGTTCCAGGACCCCCCGTGAATGCCCAAATTGGTGAATACTCAAGTCCCATTCTATGCAATGGCATAGCAAAATGGTGTCACTTATATAAGATGGCAAAACCAAGGTTTGCTTTTTGGATTATTATTTCTTGAAGAATATTTTCAAGCTGTGAATACTTAAAACCGTGAATGCCAAATCCGTGAATGTGGAGGTACAACTGTACTCCCTTTTCCATATGTATTCTGTACCGCTTGAGTCTCTCTTATCTGAAATGCTTGGGACCAGAGGTATTTGGGAATATTTTGGATTTTGGAATACTTGCATATACATAATGAGGTATCTTGGAGATGGAACCCAAGTCTAAACACAACATTCATTTATATTTCATATATACCTTATACACATAGCTTGAAAGTAATTTTATACACAACATTTTAAAATAATCTTCTGCATGAAACAACATTTGTGTCCATTGAACCATCAGAAAACAAAGGTGTCGCTACCTCAAACACCCTTGTGGACATTTTGGATTTTGGAATTCTGGATAAGGGAGACTCAACTTGTATTACTGTAATCTAATCATGGTAGAGCATTATCACTTATGACAATATTAGTGTTAAGCATAGTTACCAAAATAGCAAACTTGCTTCCATCAAATCTTTGCCTTAAAAGCTAACAATGGCTAGCATTAATGGTGCTGAAGTCAGTTGTGAGTTGAGTTGTGAGTTGATCACAATGATCAAGGGGGTTGGATTGGATGGCCCTCGTGGTCTCTTCCAACTCTCTTCCAACTTCTATGATTCTATGATCAATATAGAAGAGAGGCTGGGGGTGGAGGTGACCTATTCTGTTTTCTTAGTCATTCTTAGCAGCAAAGCTTATGAATTTTTTTTTGTACTATAGATCCCAGAAGTGCCCAGCCAGCATGCTACTTTTTCCAAGCTGTGAAGTTTGGGAACAGTAGGTATGCACTGGGCCAAAGCAGTTCCTTTTTTATCTCTGTACGGAGCTCTCTCCTCCACCACCACCCTTGAATAAAGTCAATTAAATTTCCAAGTCCAAGTGTATAGGAAACTGTGTTTTAAAGATCTCTGACCCTGAGCTAGTGTTAGTGGAAATGCCATCAGTAGATTAGTTATGATGCTATATGGCAGCCTGGGGGCAGCGGGGGACAATAATTAGAAGAAATAGTAATACCATTCATGGTTGTGGTAGATGAAATATGCAAATGAGATCTGCAAAATTGGTTTGAAAATTAACTCTACAAATAAGTAAAAGCAACCTCTGTAAATCGATTACTGTCAGCAGTTGCTAAAAACAGTTACCCATTTTGATTCTGTTTCAGTTTTGTTGGGAACCAGTTCTGAGAGAAGGCAGGACACTAAATCAATACGTAAATAAATAAATCCCAGTAATTTTTCAAATGCAAAATACATTTATCTGAAACAATATTTGTCTCAGGCTGAAATGATCGTAGGCTTGGCTGTTTACTGCCCAACCCCTTTTAATTTTGCTTTGAATAATAAGGAGCCTTTATATTCTTAGAGTGGCCAGATTGAAAGCTAGAGATAGCATCTGCACCTTTAAATGGCTATGCAGAAGAGGATATTTCAGCAGCTGTTGCTTGTCCTGCCACCAGCTAACAAGCAACACCTGCTGAAATTCACTTTTATACAGCCATTAAAGGTATAGAAGCAGTCTCCAGTTTTCACTCTGGCAACCCTATGCATTTCACTAATTCTTGTCCAGGTTATATAATGATAAGTACCAGACAAATGTAGACTGCAGTGGACTAAATGAAAAAACGAATTAGCATAGGGCGTTGGATGTAGACGTGCAGACAATTGTGGATGGGAGTGATGCCAATGCAGAAGGCTTTATTGTTTACTTTGCAATAACCTGTCCTTAACGGATTTAAAAACCAAGAGGCAGTTTGTTCTTGTGATAAGTATATAATTTTGAAAGTACTGTATACAACTCCTGCAGTATGCTATTTGTTCTCAACAGACCAAAATATACTTCAGCTACTACAGGGTGTGAAATTGAACCATTTGCACTGCCTGTCAGTATGCTTAGAAACAAAATCCATCTTGCATCCACTCAGACACCTAACCTCAGGAAACCATGAAGAAAAATCTGCTTCTACCCTGAAGACATACATTCTCAGATTAACAAAAGGTTAATAAGGCATTCACAAAATTTGGGAGGGAAGAGGGAGAGGACACAAAGTAGCAAAAAAGCACAGACCAGAAAACAAGACCTCCCTGGTAAATGCAGAAATTAGCAGCATATGATACAGCAGGGCTAGGACCTTTTTATCTTCCAGATGTTTTGACCTTTAACTCTCATAATCCATTACCATTGGCCATACTGGTGGGGATGATAGGACTTGTAAGCCAAAATCTCTGCAGGGCTAATGGTTCTCTAGCCCTCTGATAGACGTGTTTGCAAAATAATGCCCCAGTAAATTCTACCTCATGGTAGTTCATGTACAAGTGGAGAGTACCATTTTGATATTTTCCTCTAATGTAAAATGTGATTTCCTTCCACTAGAAAGCATCAAATGGTTCTCTCTGGAAAGTCCCACTACGCCTCTGTCTTCTATCATTTTACTGTTTAGGAAATAATATGTTCTATGTGCATCCTTTGAATGTTTAGCACTTCTTCAAGGTCACTCTTTCAATTATCATGGCAATTAAGGCTTTAACAAATGTGGCATTAAAACAATGTCACTGCAAAGAGACTAATAATGCTTTTAATAGGTTTGAGCCAATATTAACTAGAGAGAATGCAGACTCAGTTTTTTCATTGTTTTATTTGACTTTCAAATCTGTTGGCCCAACGACATGGAAAAAAAATGTCCCTTCCCTAACTACTCTCCAACAGGTAGCTCATGTAACTCATAAATGGGTTATACCTTGAGCTAAATGGAAAGCTTCTTGCCAGAGGCACCATTGCTGCTTTTTTTATCTATAAAGTTAAATTTACAAACATGTACATAACTGCTAGGGAGTAAAGCTCACTGAATAAATTGGAAATAAATATAGATGAAAGCTCATAAAATGGATGGCTCGGCAGATGTTTCTGGGTTCCATTTTTCTTTTAGCCCCATCCGCATAGCCATTGGTAAGAGGTGATAGAAGTTAGAGCCCATTAAATGTAGTTGAAGGAAAGAATTTAAAAAGAAAAGAAAAAGATAGGAAAGTCTTAGGAATATAGGAAGCTTCCTTACAATCAAAAGCCTTATCTGTGCATACTATCTTTGATAAATATTTCCCATGTTCTCAAAGGGTCTTCACCATCAGTCTGCAACTAGTTCTCTATCACTGAGCTGTCTCCCAATCTCATCTATAGGAAGGGTTGCACAGTGTAATTTTGTTTTACAACAGGGGTGAACAATTTGTGGCCCTTCAGATGTTGCTGAAGCACTCCTCCATCACCCCTGACCAACATAGTGAATGATGCAGACTCATGGGAGTTGCAGTCCAACAGCATGTTGCAGGCCACATGTTGTCCCCCCACACATACACATTGTTTTTCAAAATTTCCTAAAGATATCTTGTGCTCTTCTGTTGATGGCATTGGAAATACAAAGGGGAAAGCCACTCTGAACGAATCTTCCCAAGAAAAGCCCATGATAGGTTTAGCTGAGGATTCTTCTAAGTCAGAAATAACTTGAAGCCCCCCCCCCCCCCGAACAACAAGATACCTTGAGAATTATATTAGCAACAAATATAGCTATGAAATTAGACAAGAGCTGACAGGAAGATGGTCAGGAAGAATGTGATGAAGTTCTTGAAATGCATGAACAACCTTAATATTTAGAGTGCTCAAAGCACCGCGTACACCGTCTCACTCGTAATAGTATTCCTATAATAGAGATGAGGAGTGAGGCTGAGAGTGAGTAACCAGCCTGAGACAACCAAGTGAGGTCATGGCAGAGTGGAGATGTGAATCAGGGACATCTTGGCCCATACCTTATGTTCATAGCTGTTGTACTGCACTCGTTGTCCTAATTCCTCTCCGTTCATCATTGTGCCAAATGACTGCAGTGTATTATTTCAGGATAAGGTGCTATCTACTGTCCTCTCCCAATGTAAAATTTAAAAAAATCCAATCTTCATTTTCAGGTACAGCATGCCCTATTCGGGGTGTGACCCCTCTCCCCTTGGGGTTCTTTGCAACCCATATTCATGTTAGACTCCAGCAAGAGAAGGTAATTTCTTGTAAACAATTGGTCCAAGAATCAATTTTGATAGCACCCCTCACTTTTATAAGAAAAAGAAATATCAGAACTTGGGGAAATTGACTTCCTTGACTACAACAGCCAAAATCTCATAGCCAGCATGGCTGCTGACTATGGAATTCTGGGAGTTCTAGTTCAAAAAAAGCAGCATCTTCAAGCTTCAGTGGGGGGGGGGGGAATGCACCCTTTCTGAAGGCACTCTCTGCTCAATGGCTTCTTCTTCTACACCCCACCTCAAACCTTCTTGCCTCTCCCTCATGATAATCTCAAATGTGGCCCATGGAAAACTCTGAACATTGTGAAGCTTGAGGTCATGTGAAAATCAGGGCTGATTTGCACCTTTGTTTTTGGTTTTCTGCTTGCTTTTAGAGGAAGATCTAAGTCCCCCCACCAAACAAACAAACAAAACCTTCCCAAGGTACCATTCAAACATAAAACATATGCAGATATAGGGATCAAGTTCTAATATACCTACATGTGCAGAAAAACTTATTAGGGAGCCAGGATTAAATACAGCTACATCTCAAATGTACAGTCAACAGTAAATCTGGGTTTGCCCTGTGTACGGCAAAAAAAGAGAGTGTAGTACAGCATGCTAATTTGGTCCCCCCCCCCCGCCTTTTTAATGGTTGAAAAATGAAGGGTTTCCTGTATCTTCTTGTTATGCATTGAACTGAGTATGGGTATGTTGCTGCTGTTTTATTTCTGAGCATATTTAGAATGTTTGTCTTTCATACTAAGAATCAGCATTCAAACTCCAGAGATGATTAGGTCACTATGGGATACTTTTCCAGACCTCAGATCTGGAACCCTCCTCCCAATTTTATTGTTTTGAAGGAAAGGACAAATCTGCTTCATTTTTCTCCAACATTCCTTTAAAATACATAAATAAATCTCAAGTTCTTTCAATTAATTTTACAAAGAAATTTGCTAATTTCAATAAACGCTGAACAACAAACCAAATGAAATTAAATCCAGCCAATACTGGAATCTTCCCATACTTGCTTCAAAAAGGAGTCTATCCAGAAACAAACAGATGGGCACCCTAATTCAATACAGTACTGCAAACACCAGATGAATAGTCAGATGAACCTTTTAACAGTTAATCGCTCAAAGTCTTGATGGATAAATCTGACCATTTTTGAGATATCAACTTTCTGTTTCTCATTCCTTTCCATGCAATTTATGAAGACAATTTGGGAACTTTGGGAACAACTTCTTTTAAAATGAACCAAATTAAAACCTCACCCACCCCTCCGCTTTTCTAGTCATGCGCCTGATATTGGACTAGCAACTGAATGCGTGAATCACTTTCCATTCAAAAGGACTCATTTCTTTCTTGAGTGTTATACCTGTGACTGTTTGTCCACAGGCAGCAAAGGAAGAAATGCAAAGCTGGGTTTACTTTTATCATCTTGGCTGAAGCACTAACTGCTCTTTGGCTTCTCTTCTCCCTCACCTAACAACACAGGTTGGAAAGTAGCTTTAATAAAACAAATAGTTATTGTTATGTGGTGGGGGATAGTTTGTTATCATGATAGTTGCCATTTTTAAATGTAATTCTTTGCTTTCTCTTTCCTTTCTTCTTAAGTAACTAAATAGTTATCTTTAAGAAAAATACATCAGGAAAATGCACACTGTGGGCTTTGTGTACCATTAATAGTGAGGTTGGACACACCTTTTAGATAAGAATAAAAGTAGCTAAAAGTAGCTACAGTGTATATTGCAAAAGCAGTGGTGTTATCTCTTGTTAGTTATTTTTACACTTGTAGTCTAACACAGATACACCTTGATTATTGAAGAAACAACTTCATTACAACCAGCTCACTATTTCTACTGAGTAACTTCCAAGCTTTCACCTAATAGAAGCCATTCTGTCCAATTGCCACAGAGATGAAACTGTAGTTTGCCTGAGAGCTTGTGGGTGTCTCCACACAAGATTTTTACTGTGCAATTGCCTTACTTTGTTCATGAAATTTGATAAGAGCCATATGATGCATTCCACCATTTGTAACCCTCCTTCCATGTTTTACCCCCACTTCTTTGTGCTTCCCCGCTCCCAGAAAAATCAATGAAGGAAGAAAGCCTGCGGTAGCTGCAGAATGCCTTTTGACTGGTGGTGCTAGGAACGTCTTTTTGGAAGCACCCAAATTCCATTTCACTCCTCTTGCTGAAAAGTTTTCATTCAAGCCTATCACTGTAAAAACTTTGGAATTTAAAATTATACTTCGTGCCTGAGTTGTTTGTTTCCCCGCTTCTCTTCCTGTGTTCTTTAATCTTAGGTTCTATTGATCTTAGGGGCTTAGCACACTCTGAAGTAAAACGACAGTGCAGCAGGAAGGTTCTGTCTTCCATTCTGCCTTACTACATGATGTTGTCGTTCTTTTGTTCTGGTTCCAAGGGAGACCGAGGTACAACTGCATCTTTTTGCTAACCGAAAAAAAACCCGGTAGCAAAAAGATACGGTTTTACCTAGATTTCTCATGGGACCGGAATGGCAGAACACTGGAAGAACGATGATGTCATGTGGTAAGGCAGTACAGAAGACTGAACCTTCCTGTTGCACTGCCGCTTTACTTCAGAATGTGGTAAATATAATATTTTCTGGGAGTCATTCTTTCTTTTCTTTTTTTCCCTGGAGAGCAGGGTAAAAATACTGTAAAGTAGATAAGTCATCACTTGATGCTTGACCATCAAGAGATGAATACCTACATATTTAACTGTTCTCAAATCTGCTGAGCTCAGTGAGATTAAAACAATTTAAGTGTGAGATGTGGCCATCCTATTCATGCATTACAGAATCTATGGGGTTTTCTCAGCAGCGTGCAGAGTTTTCCAGAGATCCAACCTTTGAGAAGACTAAAGCTAACAAATGGTATGTTCAAATATATCACCCCCCCCCGCCCCCAGGAATCGCTTAATCTAATCTTCTCTCCCATCAAAATTCAGGAGCCTTCAAGGAGGGACTTTAAATCATGTGACCAGTAACCCAATCTGTGACCCACAACAGGCAAGACCTCCCTCCCCTCCCCAACCCAACCCTACGCCCACACTTACCCAACCCTAACAATCATGCAGGTTTGCAAGATAGGCAAGGCAGGCTGAAAAGAGCAGGGAGTTGTAAAATGTCGTCCTAAAAAAATAGGCTGCTTAAAGCTTTACAAAGATGTTATGGCAACAAAATGTTTGCACTTAAATACTAATGTAAAAAAAGTGGTTGTCAAAGCAAGTTTGTTGGTGAGTTCCATACAAATGAAGGTGCCTACATCCAGGCCATCCATTTGAAACAACGCTGGAGCAGTTTGTCACTGGGCGTTGCGGGAGCACCATAGTCCAGGGCGGGTGGTGTGATTGCTCTTGTCTTGCCTAGGTGACGTCTTCATGGAAAAGCTGAGTAGGCCTCTGTGCGGTGGTAGAGCTGAGCCAGTTTGTTTGCCCAAGCACAGGAATTTATTTATTTTTGGGGGGTGATGATTGGCTGGGATGGATTTTCCTGTTCACAAAAAGATTCACAAACAAATTGAGTCTTCCCTCAGGGCATCCCTTCATCATGCACAGTGATCCATGGTGGTCCCTCCCCATCCCCTCTGGCTCTTTAAATCCTAACATCAAGTTGGGATTTTTAAAATAATCCATGTAAGGTATCTCCTTGTTCATAATAACATGAGCATGGTTCCTACCAGATTTCTGATGTGGCCATTTATGGAAAAGCATTTTCAAACGTCGGCGGTCATGATCTATGCACATCTCAACAGTAACCCGTGAGCCTGTAACGGCAACCAGTTTGGAGGAATGGAGTGTGGTGGTGAAAGTGTAATACAGGTCGACCCCCATATCAACAGATTCGGTATCTACTGTTTCACTTATCCACTTTTGAAAAAAATGTGTTCTCTCTAGGCATTTCTAGGGGGATTATCACATGCTGAAAACTTCCCAGGACAGGGACGACGGGAGATCGCTAAAAGGCTTACCTTTTAGACAATGACGTCTGTGTCCTGGGATGCTCCCGTTCTGCTCCTATTCCTCCCCTGCTTCCTCTTATTCATGGCTTAAGCCGTGAATAAGAAGCCTGTCCCATTATTATAACAGAAAGATGCGTGAGTGAACAGAGGACCCGTTATGATGGCGAGATGAGATCGTGACATGATGTCAGTGAGAGTTCTGTGCTGAAGACTTCTGGGTTCGATCGGGACAGCCAGGTAAGTGACACCCTTCCCCCCCACACACACTCCCTGGGTTACATGGGCTTTTCTTTTTCTGTTCTGGGGCTTTGCTTTATTTTTTGACATTTGGTTGGGGTTTTCTTTTTTAATTTCCCATCCAATCGTTCTCTCGCAAGAACAAGCGGGATTTGGTTTCACTGCAGTAAAAGCAGCTTTACAACAACTGCCTTTACTGCAGTGAAGCTGAGGGGAGGGGGAGCCGTTTTGCTTCTGATAAAAGGTAGGTGTTTTGAAAAGTTTTTTGTTTTAGTGTTACAGGGACAGGAGTGGGTCGGGAGTGGGTTGGGTGGGGTGGGATAGTAGCAAGACAGACATAGTTTCCAGGGGGCCATGTGATAATCTCCTAGGTCCCCCAATGCAATTCTATGGTCAACTTCCAGTGTTCATCTCACTGAAAACAATTGGGTTCCCTGTTAGCCACAGTTTCAGGTATATGCAGGGTGGTGGTGGTCTTGGAACATATACTCCATAGATATGGGGGTCGACCTGTATTATGTACCTGCCTCTTTTGGGGACTAGCTCACCATAGAATACAGAAAGCTGCCTTAAATCAAGTCATCTCCAAGCTTGGAAGAGGTACTTTTTTTGGATTGCAACCACTGAATATGTTGGCTGGGGAATTTGGGAGGTGTTATATAATGGGCCCTCGGTATCCACTGGGGTTTGTTGCCAGGCCCACCCTCCAAAATCTGTGGACGCTCAAGTCCATTATATACAGTGGCATAGTAAAATGGCTTCCCTTATATGAAATGGCAAACAGCAAGGCCTGCTTTTTGACATTTTCTCCCCAAATATTTTTTACTGCTCTTGCATTCATGTCCAGCTTTTGGGCTCCCCATAGGTGAGGGGTAGCCTTTGTTGGGAAAGACCGCTGGACTAGATAGGCCTTTGATCTGATCTAGAATGGGTCTTCTTATGTTCTATACTATTTTTTTTTTAAAGAAAGCTACATTTAAAATATTTGCATTAAAATAGTTTTGTGTATTTTGATATATATGTATGACTTTTCATAGGTAAATAAAACAATAGATTGGAGTACCTGGAAAGTGTTGAAGCAGGGAGCAGGAAGTGAGGGGATGGGTAGGAGGTGATTCTCCTTTACTAAGGAAAATCAATATCAATGTATCACCAGTGCTGAAAAATGGCTTGGCTCAAGCCCTGGACAGAGTGTGGTAGCAGTGGCGGTGATGGTGCTGCTGCTGGGAAGACTCAAAAGAGATTAGGTGGACAGTGCCTCTGGTCTTGTTCTGCTGGTATTGGGGATGATGGCTTAACTGCTGGAAGAGCTAAGGCAGCCTTCCCCAATGTGGTCTCTTCCAGATGAGTTGGGCAAAAGCTCCCAGCCACCATACCTGGAAGATGGGATTTGTAGTCCAACACAGCTGGCCAGACTGGGGAATGGTGAGCTACAGTTGTGACTTTGGAATTAGAGGCTATACATTCCTGCCTCTCCAACGTCAAAACTGGTGAAACATTGCGGAGTCCCCTTCCCAAACCATAAGGAAAATGAGAAGGCCACCAAAACATCCATGAAGTGGAAATCTGCACAGTGCACAGTGAAAAAATACGATCTGGGGCTGGATCGAATTAATCAGTGGTCCAGGCAGTTGCTTTGGGCATCAGAATTCCATGGGCACTTGACTAGCCTACGAGAGGGAAACATGACCCTCTTTTCACAGAACGTTGGTACAAAGTGGCCTGAGGTCTCGTGACAACTGCAGCCCCCCAGCTTTCCCATTCTTCACATAAGCAAATGTAATATGGCATTAATTTCCATATGTTGTCAATGCCCCTCCCTGTGCTTGTGACACTTGTACAAAACAAGGAAACGGGATTGAAACCACCTGGGAAACCCTTGAGGAGGGCATGCAAATGCCCTTGCCCCTGCCAAGTTCAATGGGGTGCCAGGAAGGCAGAAAAATGTTTTTGGCCTTGAAAAATCTCTTCAGATCCCCACCCACCCCCATCCTATTCTCATACAGAAGTCAGCAGGACATAGATCATGGTTTTCATTGCTTTCAGTACAATCCCAAGCATGTTTACTTGGAAGTAAGGGCCCTGCATTCAATAGGACTTACTCCTGGGGAACTATATCTGCACAGGACTGCACTTGTGATGACCTAGGATGGTTGCTGACACCCTTGCCCTGTGCAGTGAAGCAAACAGGCAGTGATATTTCTACCACTCTCAGAGAGAAGGCACCCAATGCTCAGGCATATTCTTTGAAAGAAGAAAAGTGGGCACTTTTAATACAGCTTGGGTGAACATTCCTCCCTCCCACGCAGTGAGAAGCCCAGTGAGAAGGCTTCCTCTTTTATCTTTTAAAACAGCCAACAGAGCCAAAATACACAGGAGCTAAAGCGAGTGGTGACGGCGGGCAAGCAGTGCTCATCAAAAGCATACAAGTAGTGGTTCAGAATGCCCTGTCCTTCCGACAAGACTCCGCCACCATGATGCAGCTTGGCCCTGCTGGCTCAAGAGGCTGTGCCTATCCAGATCCTGTAACGAGTGACTCTGCTCTGGACCAGATCCCCACGGTAGCGTGCAGACGGAGGCAGAGAAGGAGTGCCTGAGTGCTGAACTGTATGGAGTTGACCACCTCCCTAGCAACAGTAGAGGCCGTGAAAGGGGCCTCCGGAAGCAACTCGGTGAAAGCAACGTGGAAAGAGCCAAGGATGCTCAAAGAACAGGCCAGCCACAGCCTTGGCCCAGAAGAGGAGGAGAGGGCAGTAGAAACTGCAGAGCCCCCTGCTGCTGGTAGGGTTGAGGAAGGACAGAAAAGAGAGAGCATGTTGTGATTAGTCTATAAGCAGCTCAATAAAAGGAAGTGTAATGTAAGTAAGGAGGTGCCTGTCTCCTCTGGGCAGGAGCCAGACACCATCAGCTAAAAACCCATGTCTCAGTCCATGGAAATATGGATGGAATACAATGCCACATCAGCTGTACAGTGGAACAGACAAGCCAAGCTGGGGTTGAAACTGCCACTGGAGTCCTGCCCAGCTGAAGCAGAATCCAGAGTCTACCTTACAACAAGACGGAAGCAAGCTAGCATGCAAAGACTGCAGGTTTTGTTCTGAAGAGAGCAGAAAGGTTGGGGGGGGGGGCTTATTCATTAGCAAAAGAAGAAGGATTTAAAAATTAAAAACAAAATTTAAAAAAAAAACCCAAAAGAAGGCAGACACTGTCTGCCAAGTATCACCGCATGACCGTAGGGTCAGCTGGGATTGTTCAGGTGAGTTAGTTAATTCCCTTTTCCTGGAGACGGTTGCTCCTTGGTCTGTTCTCCTGATGAACACAAATGCCAGTCGATAATCAGCTTCACATTCAAGAGCATCCCTTGATCTAAAATCCCCAAGAGTCTCCAGGACAAGCCTCAAGGGTTTCTTTCACAGCATCAGCTGATTTCCTTGTGCCTTCTTTTTGCTCTCCCATTTCCGTTCATGAACACTTTGCTGCAGCGTCCCTTTCCTGGAATCCAGAGCCAATGCCCACGCACATCCAGGGGTGCTCCAACCAGCTTATCATCCCATGAATCTCCTTTCTCAGCAGGGCGCTCCTCATTTCTCCGTTAGCTTTCCACCTCAAACCATGAACGACGGTGACCATTTCAACTGCAGGCTCAACCGTATAGGATCCATCCCTGGGAAAGCCTTCAAGAGGACTTGCCCCTTAATCTTGCCTCACAACCCACCCTGACTAGGGTGGGGGAACAGGCGAACTTCTATCCACCATGACATGAAACGCCTGGGCGGAAACCGCTTTGATCCAGCACTGGGTGGCAACAGCATGCCCACCAACTCACCAATCTGCCATTGCAGTTTCTTGCTCGTTTTTCTCTACCTCTTTCATTTGTTCTTATTTTTTTGTGTGTTTTTAGCATTATTATTTTTTTCTTTCCAAAAATTAAAATTTCAGGACAGATCACTACAAGGAAGACGGGAGATGATGGAGGCGTAGGGATTTACACATTTGAGGAGGGATTCATCCACGTTGTCATTACCACGTCCTTACCGGATGTGGACACACCCACCAAGTGTGTTGATCTAGTTCTGTGTTCACTGTTCATTACAACTTGCATTGTTTTCTCTATGTATGGACGTGTCAGTCACAACATCTCTCCCGGGGGCAGGGGGGGAACCTAGATAGTATATATATTTGTATTTATATATACATATATATATATATATATATATATATTAAATGAATAAATAAAACCATGACTCTGATTGGTTGGTCAGTGCTGGGTTGGGGTTGGAAGTCTTGGCTCCAGACGTTGGTCAAATTCTTCCAGGCAGTTGCTTTACTCAATCACCATGCAACGTGGAAGGTGCTGGGAGAAATACTTGAAAAGCTCTGGAGTGGCCCCAGGGCAATTAGTCAACTCCAGCTCTTCTAGGTCTTGAAGCTGGACAAGGCCTGAAAGTCCAGTGGTGGTCAGCAGAGGACAGCCTGTAAAATCAAAATGAAAAAGCACCAGTGAGTGAGACAGCATCTCTCATGCAGTTGCCTAAAATCATAGACGTCACTTCTTTTTTAACGAGAGTGCAGGTCACACACATACCCGTATCCATGTGGGATATGTTCTTAGACTTACCATTTATAAATGAAACCATGGATAATAGCAAACCCTGTTAAAATAAAGGACTTCCAGTACAGACATACCATAGAGTTGCATTGGAGGATGTAGCAATTCCTAGAGAGCTCTTTAGGCATTTTCCAGCATGACTCTATGGTATGTGTCCCAATTTTTTCAGCCATAGATAACAGAAGCTAAGGATATTGGTTCTGCAGATATTGAGGGGGTGGAGACCTGTATTATCTTTGTTATCATCAACATCATGACTATTAGACACAGCTTATTTATTCAATGCAGTCTTCAGCCTGCTGTCCTCCAGATGTCCTCAAGCCTGTGATGGGGGTGTGTATTACAAAACATCTGGAGTTGGTGAAGGCTACATATCTCACTCTTCTCTCTGTGTGTGTGTGTGTGTGTGTGTGTGTGTATCTCAGGGGTTTAGAGAAGAGATTAAAAATGGTAATGTTCTAAAACTGGGTAGGGAGGTATACAACTCTAGGAGCATTCTAGGCTCTGCAATGGAGTCCAATAAAACTTTCAACAACAATTCAATCATGAAGTAGCTGAGCTACAATTTCAGAAGACGGTTTGATCATACAGAACTGAAACACAGGTACCAAGCATTGCATCTGGCACTCTCGTTAAATGCAGCAAATAATGGCACATCTTGATGGTGTGCTGCTTTTCCCCCTCTTTTTCCCCCCAATTACATATATTCCATATCACATTTCGTTTTATACAATAGAGTTTTTTACACATTCATTTACACATTTCTTTGCGTAATCAATCATCTATACATTCCAGCTTACATTTGTAACTTTGTTTTTTGCTTATTTCATCAAAATTCAGAGTTATAGAAAAAAGAAGGAAACCCCCTTTTCTCCCCGCTCTTCCTTTCTCTAATATTTATTGCTTAGGTTTTATCTTTCTTTTTTTTTATTTCTGCCTATCTGACTATCTTTGCTGTTACTTCTAAGCTATATCATCTTCACTTAAAAACTGAAATTCACTGTCTGATTTTCCAGACTTTATTCCTTTCTTTTACTTTCTCTAGGCTGAGTTCCCACCTTTCTTTTTTTTTTATCTTTCCAAAAAACGCATAATAGGTTCCCACTCCTTTTCAATTTTCTCCATAGTTCTTTCTTTTAGTAATGCTGCCAGCCTATCCACATCCATCATTTCCCATAGTTTGATCTTCCACTCTTCTATAGTGGGAATCGTTTTTTCTTTCCATTTTTGTGCAAATAAAATTCTCGCTAATGATATCAGGTAGAGTATAATCCTCCAATAGTGTTTCAGATTATCGTGTGCTGCTTTTGTTGTACAGTACTGACTACTGTGCGCACCCACTTGATGTACCTGTGGTTCAGACCAAAAATCAGTATCATGCAAAACAGCAAAAGTGTGGTTATGAACTTTCAAAAGGTTTCTGTCTGGGGGTGGTATTTTCATTGACAGACCATTCTAAGGACTTTATCAGATGAGGCTATAATTGTACGATTATGACATCACAGTAGCACGAATGAGTTCCCACTATCGTACGATTTCATTCTCCTCCCGTAGTTACTGTGTGCTTCAGCCGCCAATACCACATCCCTTTTAATTGACGGGACAAGCCGTCAATAGCTTTCAATATCACTATTTTTGCAGTATTGAAGGGTGTGTGAAAACACATCCTGCTGTAATTGTGAGATTATTACAGCATGAATGGGTGGTCCTCTTTCCCCCCTCCCCATTCTCAGTGAGAAAACATCTGGGTGAGAATATGAAAATTATCTACAGGGCACTCTTTTAATGAACTGTCCTGTTTTGTTTGCACGTTTTTAGATTTATGTGTTGATTTAGTTTGTAAATTAAAGGGTTTTTGATGTTTTTAACTGAAGATGTGTCTTCTCATGAGAACTGCCGAAATCTTGCCCTAGTGGCAGTCGTGCAATAATTCTGTGGTAGTAGTATTGCACGATTACAGTGATGTGCGATAATAAGTATAATAATGCCACTATGTTTCCACTTTCCTCAATAGTGGAATTACAGTGTTTTTAGACGCTAGTTTGATAACATGCTAATTGGCTGGTTATGCTTTTTTTCATGTCAGCAAGATGGTCCAAGCCATCTTTTTCTAACTGTTCCAGTTTAAAGCTATAACATAAACAAAGAGTCCAATTGAAAATGTCAACATCATGTTGGAAAGCTAATGAGTTGTCCTACAAATAACCATAGAATCATAGAATTGTAGAGCTGGAAGAGACCACAAGGGCCATCAAGTCCAACCCCATTCTGTCATGCAGGAAATCACCATCAAAGCATCCCTGAGAGATGGCCATCCAGCCTCTGTTTAAAGACCTCCAAGGAAGGAGACCCCACCACGCTCCAAGGGAGTGCGTTCCACTGCCAAACAGCTCTTACTGTTAAAAAGTTCCTCCTAATGTTGAGGTGGAATCTCTGTTCCTGGAGCTTGCATCCATTGCTCCGTGTTCTAGTCTCTGGAGCAGCAGAAAACAAGCTTGCTCCATCCCCAATGTAACCAACAGTAATAATGATCTTATTCATTGCCATTTTAAAGTTACATGTCACATATCAAGGAAAAAGCCCTTTTCTTCCCCAATTTTATAGGGTTAACAGCATACAACAGGTTATCTGATTCACCTAGAGTATATTAGACCATTGAAGCTTTCTCTTTCATATTTCCCACAAGCCTTAGCATTGAAGAATTCATGCTGACATGCCGTATTTGAATGCATCAACATTTTCCCTTTCACGCTACGAAATTATAATGCTATTAATCCACTTTAATGTCTTTGGAAATCCTGGGGTTTTTAGTGGTGAGGCACTGGAGCTCTCTGGCTAAGAATTCTAAATGCCCCTCCCCAAACTGTAAATCCCAGCTTTCCATAGGCTGGAACTATGGGGCTTACTGCATTCCGAAGTAAAGCATCAGGAAGGTTCCGTCTTTCATGCCGCCTTACCGCATGACACCGTTGTTCTTCCGGTGTTCCTTCATTCTGGTCCCATGGGAGACTGAGGTAAAACAGTGTCTTATTGCTAAGGTTTTCTTCCGGTTAGCAAAAAGACACAGTTTTACTTCGGTCTCCCTTGGAACTGGAACAGAAGAACAACAACATTGTGCAGTAAGGCAGCACAGAAAACAGAACTTTTCTGCTGCATTGCTGCTTTACTTCGGAGTGTGGTAAACCCCTATGACAGTTAAAATGGAATTATAGTGTAGTTCGAAAGTGCCCTAAGACTGGATGTGTGTAGGATCAGGTTTGTTACATCAAAGCTGTAGAAATCACATAGAAGCCTTCAGAGAAATTCAAATATACTCCTGTTCTAATCATGACTAGAATGGCCATGATTTTAAAAATTATTTCAGCATTTAAAGTATACGTTGTTGACAAATTATAGCTTAAATTAGATAAACTAAGACATCTTTAAAAGCTTAACCAATCAATCAGAACGGGATATTGCGTTATAACCCATAGACCATAACTCAGTGTAAAAAAATAGTTTGCTAGAGAAAACAAAATCTTCCTTGAAACAATTGGTGGTGGTTTTAATGCCACAAAAACTGATGAGCAAGACTGGTTTGAAATTTCACATAGAATTTTTTTCCTGTCAACCCCACATTCCACAGTGTTAGAAAAGACTGCCTATTTTTAGTTCTCACCTGCTAGAGATAGGAGGCGTAAACTTCTCATTCCCAGCAAATGCTTCAGGCCAAAATCTTGAACCTGTAAATAGCAGAGAAGGCAAAACTGTGAGCAAGAATTGCTACAAAATTATAAAACGATACCTTGGTTACGAATGCTCCTTTCCACATCTGGCACCTTGCTGTAGGTGAAGTGCACTGAGATTCTACCAAGAGCAAAGACTTTCAGGTAGTGGTCCCAACTTTGTGGAACGTCCCTAGAGAGATCCCCTCAGGCCCTCACAGTATCTTCTTTCAGGTATCAAGCTATAAATCTGTCTTCATTGATTTATTTACCACATTTCTACCCTGCTCTTTTCCTAAAAATATGTCCCAGATCAACTTACAAATATCAGAAATGCTTACAGCCATAGTAGCAAGGATACTTTTTTGATTCACTATTATATCTCGTAATTTAGAGGCTTATCGCACAAGGAAGTAAAGTGGAAGTGCAGCCGGATTGTTTCGCCTTCCGTTCTGCCTTATTGCATGACATTGTATTTCTACAGTTCTGGTCCTGTGGGAGGTGGTTGTAAAAGCAAGTCTTTTTTCTAATTGGAAACATCCGTTCGGATAAAAGTTCACTTTTGCAATCATCTCCTATGAGACTAGAACTGAAGAACTACGACATCATGTGATAAGGCAGAATGGAAAGTGAAACAATCCGGCTGAACTTCCGCTTTACTTCCTCATGTGATGAGCCTCTTTAAAAAAAATAACTGAGAGTGGGAATAAAATGTTGCAGATGATGCTGGAAATTGCCAAAAAATAGGGACATCGGTAATGTTGTTTGGATATATTTTTTAAAAAACAACCCTGAGAATTACAGCTACAACTACCAGAATTTCCTATCACATTTGCCCTGTCTGGTGAAGCCTTTGTTCTTAAGAATCAGACAAAAATGTACTGCTTCCCCTCACCTCCTGCATGCGGGACCCCCTAATCTCCCCCAATTTCTCTGCCTCTTTATTGCTGTCACAGAGAGTACCCAACAAACGAGCAAACTTGTTCCCCATCACCTACCTGGCAGCACCATCGGAGGTATAAGTTCCTAAGGGATGACATAGTGGACAAGTAACTGAGTCCGGTGTCCGTAATCCGTACACACCTGCAAGAGAGGTGGAGGAATCACAACCGTCAAAAGACAACCATCAACTTTGGGTGAGAGGGGACAGGAGGAACCTTTCAGCGTAGGCAACCTGTTGGCCTAGAGGTGCATGAGTCTGTTAGGCTACTCTCAAAATATCTTTTTTTCTAGCAGCCTCCAGGGCTTGGAAGAAGTGGGAGGGAGGGAGAGGGGAAAGGGGTTCCCAAAGGAAGGAGGTGGGGGTATCCACACTACACAGTTATAGTGCTTTGATACCACTTTAACTCGGTCCTATGGAGCCCTGGGATTTGTAGTTTGGTGAGCTATTTAGACATGTCTGTCAGAGGGCTCCAGTGGGCTCTCCAGCTCAGGGGGGTGTACTAGAGAATTCTAAGTCCCTTGCCAAGCTATAAATCCCAGGATTCTATGGGACACAGCTTCCCGGCACGACAGTTAAAGTGGTACTAAATTGCTATAATCGTGCAGTATGGAAAGAAACGCCCAGAGAGAAGGGTGATGGCTGAAATAGAGAGAAAATGAATGAGAGAGGGAAGATGGTGGCAGAGAGAGAGAGAGAGAAAATGTCAGAATTAGAGAGTATGTTCCAGAACAGTGTCTCCCCACCATCGCCATCACAAGAGCTCAGTTCTGGAGAGGGACAGGTAGAACCTAACCCCTTGCAAATACGGTGATGACATGATTGCATACATGCCTCTTTACCCTCAGATGGATTTCCTGCAGATGACTGGACAATTCACAAGGGGGCAGCGTTGGATTATCATGGATTTATTGGCAATCCCAATTATGGGAAGGAAGGGAACTCTTTTCTAGATGGTAGAAATCACCCCTTCCCTTTCTCTGATTAGAGTCATGACAGTTGTGCCAACTTGAACTTCAGAAAATGAATCCCTCCAAAGAGCCAAAGTGGTCAAATAAAGCCACAGATTTCACCCCCCACACACCCACATAGGATAGAAGATACAATCATCCTACTGCAAAAGTGGGGAACATTTGATCCTCAGGATTTTTTGGACTTTGGCTCCCAGAAACACCAACGAGCGTGGTCAATGGCAAAGGATTATGGGGTTGTAGTCCAAAACAATTGCACAGTCAAAGTTTCTTAACCACATATAGTGAAACCTAGTGGAAGCACCCTTCCCTGGTTTAGTGATTTTCAACAAACCATCCAACATTTTGCAGATGAAAACTAGGACATGGGTGGCCACGTAACATTGGGAAACTCTGGTTTCTCTTCAGATCGTATAAATCTTTCACCTTTAACATGATAGCCTTTTTTAAATATTTGGATGTCATATTGAGGATGGAGCAAGCTTGTTTTTGGCTGCTCCAGATACTAGGACATGGAGCAATGGACTCTACAGGAAAAGAGATTCCACTTTAACATTAGGAAGAACTTCCTGACAGTAAGAGCTGTTCGGAAGTGGAATACTTTGTTGCCTCGTAGTGTGGTGGAGTCTCCTTCTTTGGATGTTTTTAAACAGAGGCTGGATGGCCATCTGTCAGGAATTATTTGATTGTGTATTCCTGAATGGCAGAGGGTTGGACTAGATGACCCTTGTGATCTCTTCCAACTCTATGATTCTATGATCATCTCCTAACTTTGGAACAGAACATCTTGTGCTGTGTGACTCAAAATTGTCTCTTGAGGCAAGCAAAAGGAATCAACATAACTTGTAAAAAGCAGAGAAATTCGAGAGCCCATTTAAGGAAATCCCCTTTGAATTGCAGCATCATCAGAATGGTTCACCAGGTGCTCTGTCGATCCCATTTTTTAAAGGAATACAGATTGCCCTCCACCTCTAATTTCCCTAAAATGGGATCAAATTTGGGGAGAAGCATTCCTGATTTGATTTTTCCTCTCTCTTCCCTTCAGTTATGATCCCCCCCCCACTTATTTGCACATATGTTGCATTTTAAAGCTTTGTTTTACTGGTTTCCTTCTTTCCACCCCCTTCATTTTGTTTTACTAATCCTCTACGTATGCCAGAGCTGCACAGTGCTACTGGAAAAAAACTGTAATGTGTAAACATTGAACACTGGTAGAAATTTTACTGGCTACATTATTTTGGGAGAGTTCCCCCCCCCTGCAGAGCCATGTTCTATTTACATTAAAAATTCAATCATATACATATCTACTTGTAAAGAAGTCCCACTAAGTTCAGTACAGGATTGTAGCTTGAGACATAATATAAAAGGCCATTGGAATGCATATATTTCTTTATGACCATTGTATTTCTTCCAATTATATTTTTCTTAACCAATTACATTCTGTTTATTTCCCAGAGTTACAAATATTGTACATTATAATTTTCTCTTCTCCACACCCATTTTTATTCTAAGAACAATCCTATGAGGTAGGTTAGTCTGTGAAACTACAATTGGCTCAAGGTGAGTTATTTTATGGGGAAGCTGGGATTTGACCTGATCTATAATGTCCATATAACTTTGGCCATGTCATGAGAAGGCATGACTCATCACTAGAAAAGGCAATAATGCTTAGTAAGGTAGAAGGCAGTAGGAAAAGAGGAAGACCGCATTCCACGGCCCTGAGTCTGCAAGACGTGAGCTGTGCTGTTGATGATATCCCTATCTTGGAGGCCTCTCATTCACAGGGTTGCAACAAGTTGACTTGACGACTGTTAACATCAACAGCAACATAACGTGCATTGGGCATAGTGGGCTAGGTATGAACACAGGGTTCATACAGTGGACCTGAGAGAAGGCTATAATTTTGAGCAGGTCTAATAAAGGCATTTTGATTTTTAGAATGATGTATTATATAATGTTATATTTATTATTAATCATGCTATGCTCACACAGGAATATATACAGTATAGTATTTGCTGATTTGAATTCCCCCCCCCTTTTTTTTTCAGGCTTTCCAAAATTCAGTCCATAAATTCCTGGGTTTCTTTGCTTAACATAATAGGTCAAGATCCTGCATCAGAGGCTACAATGTGTGCCTTTACATAGATGGAGCTATGTTGCTGCTATGATACGTAACCATGCTAGCGCATTGTGCCAATGCATAATGGGGCAATGCACACTGTGCAAAATGTGTGTCTGCCCAACGGGGATACCCATCATGCAACAGGAAACACTGCATGTCAGGACACGTGGCACATTGCAGAATGGCCATGCGACTGGCTCAGCTCATGCAATGGTCCCAAAGGCAAAGCTATGTCTCCGCTCCCCTCCTTTGAATGCAAATGTCGTGCACTGGCAGAATTAAACTTTATGCCATCATATATCAGTTTACAATGAAATAACTTTCCCAAAGGATGTCAGCTGTAATTCTGGGTGTTCTTCCTCATTATTAACTTTTGCCCTCTTACTGCCTGGCCACATGCTTGTGACCACACTCCGATGCTCTCAGCCATGTGTCCCAGTTTTCATCTGTTGGAGGGAATGCCTCTGAGCTCTGGCTTTTCCCTATATTGAGTCAGTCCATTGGTCTATCCAGCTCAAAACTGGTCTAGCTATCCCAAAGCTAGTATGGTGTAGTGGTTAGGACATTGAAATGGGCCTTGGGAAATTCGGTCCAAGTTCCTATCAAGCCATGAAACTCTTTAGGAAGCCAACCATTCTTTTCAGCCTAACCAACCTCATAGGGTTGCTCTGAGGATAAAATGGGGAGAAGAGCCATGTATGCCACCTGGAGCTCATCTGAGTTACATTTATATTTAATTTATACAACTAATACAGTCTCGTGACTTGGCAGTGATTCCTAAGCTTTGGTCTCCAGGTGTTTTGGACTTTGTCTCCCAGAAGCCCTAGCCACCTTAGCCAACAGTCAGCAATTCTGAGAGATGAAGTCCAAAACATCTGGAGAACCAAAGTTTGGGAACCACTATGCTAGAGACTGCTGGAACTTTTCTCCCCTTCAGCATACTCATTTTCCAGCATCTCAGCCTCCCACTGTCCATCCCATTTCCCCGAAAAATATTCAGCAGGGGGCTCAGATTCTTACCTACCTATCAAGCACCAGCTCCTCCAGTTTGTGCAGGTCGCAGGCGATGTACTCGAGGGCCATGTCCGTGATCCGAGGGCACCAGGAGAGGTCCAAGCTCCGGAGCTTACGGAGATTCTCTGCCACCAGCTCCACCCCATCATCAGTCACTTTGGAGCAGCCGGAGAGGCTGAGCACACTCAGGTTGGGGAGGCTGTGTACCATGTTGACCACCCCGTGGTTTGTGATTTCCCAGCAGGAGTTCAGGCGGAGGGTGTGGGTGGTGTAACCCTGCTTGGCAGTGAAGTAAGCCAGGGCCGTATCTGTCACATGGTAGGCCTGAAGGTTCAGCTCGGTCAGATTGGGGAGCAACTGAGATATGGCAGCAATGGCGTCGTCAGCCACATTGATGCAGTCGCTGACGCTCAGGGAGGTGATGCGGGCATTCAGGCTTGACCAGAGGCCCGCTTCCGTGAAATCATTACATCCGGACAGTTCTAGCCGCATGACCCCTTGCATCTGTTCCAGCATTACCTGCAAAAGGGAAAACATACATTCGTACCCTCCAACATTTCACAGATGGAAACAGGGACAGATGTGGCCAAGGAACACCAGGCAAAAGCTTATTAATGAGGAAGGACACACAAGCTAGGAGAGGCTGCAGCAGTTTGCTTTTGCCCAAGTCTACTGGGAAGGGCACAATTCTGCCTCCTCCTCTCCCTCCTCCAGAGTGCAAGCGCCTTTTGCATTTTGAACTCGGTTTGCAGCAGCTCAAGTCAGCTGAAGACAAAGGGGAGGAAGTGGAAGTGGGGCATTCTCAAAGAACCTCAAAAAATGGGATGACAGAGAATTATATAGGACTGTCCCTGCCTGTTAGGAGAATTGCAGGGTATGTACATTTGATTTCATTACATTTATCTGGCTCCCATACAAGCACTACCCAGACCCAACGCTGCTTAACGTCTGAGATCAGATGAGACCCAGTATGTTCCGTAACAAAAACTTAGATATCTTTCTCAAGATTTCTCTGTCTCTGATGTCACATCCAGCTTTGCTGAGCCTCATACGATGTTTCTAGATTAGCTGTACCAAGAGAAGCAAGACAAAGACACACACTTGTAGATTTGTGGTGGTGGTTATGGTGGTGGGATGAACCATGCTTTATAATACTGTTGTCAGCCATGTTGCAAGATTTATTTATTTTTCTAGATGGCAGGAAATACATACTTGCAGCATTTCAGATACAAACCAGCACACACGTGGACAAGCTACATCAGAGTGTTGGAAGGCATGGAAATATATTAAAAAGTACATAAATAATGACTACATCAACCAAGTAAAAGAATAGTTATCAGCCTGGATGGAGAAGACCTACCTCAAGGCCTGCATCTGTGATGGTTGATCTTTTAAGGCTCATGGACTTCACCCCTTTCTTGGAGAGGGGATAGTTATCAATGAACTCGCAAATGTCCAAGTCCGAGACCCCGACGAGGCAGAAGCCGTCAAAGCCCCTGATGGCAAACCCCTGGAGGTTGACAAACTCCTTGTCCCCACTGGGCAGAACGTTGTAGAGCTCTTTGGTGTGCAACACCGGGGTCAGGCCCACCCAGAACTTGGGCTGGTACAAGACCCTCCTCCACGCCTTACACACCTGGGCCAAGACGCATTTCTCGCAGGCTGAAAAGTACATGAACAAGCGGTTGAGGATCTTCTCATCCACCGCCAGGTGCCTTTCAGTGTGGAGACCTGAGAGGCCCTCTAAGGAGGACGGGACTTCTCCGTTGGCTGAGGAGGCCTCGCTGGAGTTCAGCCCCGCCAAGGCAGCGCTGGAAGGAGATGGCACACCAGCCAGAGTGGACAAAGACAAGGGCGAGGCGAGGCTCGGGATGGGCAGGTCGGCGTGATTGGCTAAGGCTGGGCTAATGATAGCAGGCACAGAAGAGGGCTGGCACAAGCGGTTTTTCATCGCTGGGGTCCCTTTGGTGATGCTGGCTGAGCCAAGTCCATTGGCCTGGGTGGGGAGTTTCACTAGCCCATTCCGGGGTAAACATGGGGGTTTGGTATCACCGTTGCTCTGGTTCGACATCTTCTAAAGTCACTCTGGAAGACAGGGGAGAAATGCATTATCAGATGGGGCCAGAGCTTGGGAAATTACTTTCCCTGCCCCCAAAAGCAGTCGATCATTCCAAGCCTGCCCAAGAAAGTTAGTTGCCACTATAGTTACACTTTTAAAGTACAGTAACTCTTTACTTAGAATCATAGTCATAGAATCATAGAGTTGGAAGAGACCATCTAGTTTGTGGCTGGAGCAGAGTGAATGGCAATGCACAGGCCAAGCCAGCCAGCCTTTGTCTTGGTTCCTGTCACATGGCCACTTCACTTCAGGGAGGTGGTGGGCCAAGCAGCCTTCAGGCCTTCATGGACCCTCTGTGAGGTCACTGCGAACCCATGAGGGTTCCCAGACCACAGGTTAAGAACCACTGTACTAATACATTTCACCAGTTGTACCTCTGCAAAGTGGTACACCAGCCTGGTTAAAACATTTCTATTTGCCCACGTATTTGAATCTAAGAAATGTCAGCCAATTATATATATTTTAGTTGCTGCCTCATTTTATCATTAAGATTTTACAATTTCATTGTAAACTTCAATCTAGCGGATGAAGGCATCTAGTGGATGAAGGACAGGATAGAAATCTTTCAAGGCAGCTGCCATACTGCAGAGATAATGCAGTTTGACACCGCTTTGAGTGTCATGGCTCCATCCTATGGAATCCTGGGATTTGTAGTTTGTTGTGGCACCAGAGCTTTCTGACAGAGAAGGCTAAATGTCTTACAAAACTACAAATCCCAGAATTCCATAGCATTGAGCCATGGCAATTAAAGCGGTGTCAAACTGCATTATTTCAGCAATGTGGCAGCAGCCCAAGTCACCCTTACCAGACTATCTGAAAGCCCATATCTCCTCTTATGAGCCTGCCGGACTCATGATCTTCAGGAGAGAGCTTTCACTCCATCCTACCACCTCCACGGGCTCATCTGGTGAAGACACAGAAGAGAGCCTTCTCAGTGGCTGCTCCTATGCTAGGGAACTCCCTCCCCAAAGAGGCACAGTTGGCCTCCTCTCTGCTCTCCTTTTGCTAGCAGGCAAAATTCTTCTTATTTAAACAGGCCTTCAGCTGCTTAACTGGCTGGAATAGCAGGGTGTGCAGCGGCTGTACTGTTCCTTTTAATATGGAATGTGACCTTAATGTGTCTTTAATTGTTTTAAAATTTAATCATAGAATCATAGAGTTGGAAGAGACCACAAGGGCCATCTAGTCTAACCCCTGCCATTGTGAAAATGTAAAACATTAAAACAATGTTTTAATTGAATTGTGTAATGCTTTTAAAAATGTTGCTGTCCTTGAGCAAGCAGGGATCACTAGCATTGAGGCCATGATACTGAGAACACAGCTGTGCTGGGCAGCGCACATTTCTAGGATGGAGGACCATCGCCTCCCAAAAATAGTACTCTACGGTGAACTTGCCATGGGTCAGCATAAGAGGGGTGCTAAAAAAAAATGATACAAGGACTCCCTGAAACAACATCTCAGGCTCAGCCAAATTGATCACCAACAATGGTCCGCCCTGGCCTCACATCGGGAGGCATGGAGACACACTATCCACAATGATGCAGCTTTATTTGAGAACTCACGCCAAACAAGTCTTGAAGAGAAACGACAACGCAGAAAGAATCACAACCCAGAAACATCACCCAAGGAGACCTTCTGCTGTGCTTTCTGCAACCGGACTTGTTTATCCCAGAGTGGCCTTTTCAGTCATCAACGCACTTGCAGTAAGCGCAGGATGAGTCCTTCCTGAATCTTCGTTTGCGAAGAAAAGCCAGCGAGACATATTGTCTTAGCTCAATTGTTTTAACTTATACTGTAAAATGCTTTGAGCCCCAGATTGAGAGAAAGGTGGGATAGAAATAAAATAAACCAATACATGGGGATATAAATCAAATCAAATCAATCAATCAGTCCCCCTATCTGGCACAGTTCAGATGTGTGGGACTGCAACGCCATCATTCCCAGTCAACACAGACACTCACTAGGCATGATGGGGTTGTAATCCAGCATGCCTTGAATGTGTCAGATGGTGGGAACTGCAATCAGTCAATCAATCAATCAATCAATCAATCAGTATAGCATAGCAGCCCTGGGCTCCTCTTCACCAGATCCGAGTCCACCACTTTTCCCATAAACTCTGCTGAAGCTTGGAATGGAAGCCAATTTTCTGGAGTGATATCTCTCTGGTGCATTTTTCTTATCCTGCTATTGTCATGCTAACACAACTTTCCTTAGTAACCACAGCAACCGAAAGTGGCAGCTTAATCCTGGGAGTTGTAAAAAGGTGCAGGGGCTGGTGGTGGTGGTTGGAACTGCAGGGTGGGGGACCTACCCTACAGCCTTAAAAGCACTGGTCTTTTAGGAGAAAAGCTGACCCTTGGCAAAAAAAAACCTCCTCAAAGGGGGCAGAGAGTTGGAGGAGAGAGTGTCCCTCTCCTAGTGCCTGTGGTGAGTTCAAATCTAAAAAAGACCCCAGATGCAAACTAAAAATAAAAAATGCTTCCATAAATATTCATGCGCTTGAATTCGTAATGTATTTTAAGCACATACTCTGCTGCCAGGCATGCCATTTATGGAGGGTGGGGAGTAAAGAGTAAGTTCCCTCCCCTCCCTCCCTGTCTCTGTTTCAGGCTACCTGAAATCACAGTTGGCATCAGCATTGGCAGGAGCCCATTCCAGCTGTGGAGCATGGGCTTCTTTATCCATGTGTTCCACATTCCCCTACCATGACCATAGGGAGAGTAGCTACCAGGGAGGCAAAATGAGATCCATGTCCCCCAGATAAGACTTCTGCCCCTTCCCCATGATTATTTTCTTCTGGGATTGTCCTGACTGAAAACTGCAGTTGTGTATTTAGAAATACAATTTATGCATCCAAGAAAACAAGCAGGCAAAGTTACCAAGAAAATGCAAAATCAGCAAATATGAGAGCTTTAGGTGTGGACAGTTTTCAGTGTCTCACTCTCTGCAAGGCTAGAATATTGGGAACGGAAGGAAAAATTCATGGAGGTTTCAGAATTCTTATTTGGAGGACCCTGTTTATTACTGCATGGCAGGGGGTTGGACTGGATGGCCCTTGTGTTCCCTTCCAACTCTGTGATCAATGTCCTCATTTGCCCTCACTGTAACTACACCCCCTCCTCACAGGAAAGAAAAGTTCCTGTTTTGATTCTGGAATTACCTTTTCTACAGCTTTATCTGTATTGCAGAACAAGACAGTTCAACAACGCTTTAACTGCTGTGGCTCAGTGCTACGGAATTCTGGGATTTGAAGTTTTGTGAGAGATTTAGCCCTCTCTGTCAGAGAGCTCTGGTGCCACAGCAAACTACAAATCCCAGGATTCTGCCGCATGTAGCCATGGCCATTAAAGCGTGGTCAGACTGAGTTATTTCTGCACTGCAGGTACAGCCTACATCTCTGAAAATATACCATGGTCCTTCTATGAGTTTCTTCCATATCAAAGCATTTGCCCCTTTACATTTTGGAGATTATCAGATGCGGCAAAAACCATGTCAGATGATCATGACAAGAACACAAAAGGGCGACATTATCAGATGATGACGTCTTTCAGCGTTCTGGGGGAGTACAGCGGTCTTGAGTAAAGTGTCCTTTTTTATAAGCAGCTTGTTCCCATCAATGAAAAAGTGATGCCTCATCCGTGGAAGCACTACGCCCCGGGAATGGCTGAGGAAATGGGTGTCTGATAATGACGCCCTTTCTGTTCTCGTTGCGATCTTTTGACGCGGTTTGGGATGCAGTTTTTTGCCGTGCTTCACTGCGTCTGATAATCTACTTTGTTTTAAATTTAACAGCCATGGGAACATAGGAAGCACCTTTTAACGAGTCAGACCCAGAGAGCTTGGGGAAGTGGCTTATTTGGACTATAATTTCCAGAATCCCCCAACCAGCATGTCCATGGTTGAGCAAACACCCTTGCCAAGCTCTGTTCAGCAAATGGGAGGTTATTGCTTCTTCCAGAATTCTCCAGTCAGCATGACCACTGACTGGGGGATTCTGGGAGTTGCCATCCAAAACGTAACTTTGACAAGATCAGCCCTTAGTTAAGCTTTGGTGGTGTTCCTCTCAGCAATGCATACCTTCCAACTGTTCCAGTTTGGAAGGGACAGTCCTGATTAAATCTCTGTCCTCCCACTTTTTGAGTTGCTTTTAAAATGTCCTCTTCCCACTGCCCACCTTTGTCTTCAGTTTACTTCAATTACTAGAAAGTGAGTCCAAAGTGCAACAATGGTCTGTATTCAATCAACACAGCAGGAGGGAGAGGAGAGGAATGGGTGGGAGGTTGCCCTTCCCAGTAGACTCAGGCAAAAGCAAACTGCTGCAGCCATCTCCTAAGGTTCTGTGTTCTTCCTCATTAATCACTTTTGTCATTTTGACTACACTCTGATGTTGCTTGGACCCATATGCCGGAGCGTATGTGCAACCAACTTGCAAGCTGGCAGCCCCAGCCCCATCCCAATCTATATATATAAAACACTTGGGTATGTTTCCTTTCCCAGTGTGCTGATTGGCTGCTTACCCAACCAATCCCTCCTTCCCTCAGCAATCACCACCCACGTGCAAATTCACCTCACAATCCAGTGCTGCCTCTCAATCTGCATCTACACCCCCAGCCTCACAAGGGCCCCTCCCGCCTCTCACTCCCTCAGCCTCTCACCACCCACATGTAAAACATTGCAATATTAGTTTCCTAAAATAATAGCATGTAGCTGAACCATGTGAACCTTTCAGATCTACTATAATAGTGTATGTTACGTTGGATCAGCTAGTTTTAGAATACTGATGCCTAAGGTTTCATAAAAGTGCTGATAACTTAACTGGTTTATTAATGAGTTTCTGTACAGATTCCTGGCTGGGTGCTTAACACAGGCCTTCAGCAGGCTTTTCCTGAGACAAGAGAATAATGAATGAGTATATTAATTTGGGTTCTTTTTTAGTGAGAGAGCAAGCAGAGAATACACTGTGCTTGACTACAACACAGCATGGAACACATCTGCAAGGTTGGACCAGAACAGGTGTCCTTTGGGTTATAATGTTCTGTGGTGCCAACTTGAAAATGGAACCAAATTATTTATGAACTGATCAAGAGGTGTAGTAAGATACACTTCCAGTCCTGTACTCCTGTCCAAAGGAGTCAGAGGTCACCCATCAATGAACAAACAAACAAGTGCACACTTGCATCTTAAGGGCTCCTCAGTCAATAAAGCTGTAGCTATTTAGTGCAAACTATTTTCTTAATCTTACATGCCTAAATATTGCTTTCTGCAGAATTTCATGTCTCTAACCAAGTTTGGAAACACTACTTTTTGGACTACAATACCTGGAATTTCCCAGCTGACATGACCAATGGCTGTTCAGAGTTTAAATCCAAAAATAGAAGATTTCCCAAACTCTCTTTTCTAATAAGAAGGGGGAAAGGATGAATTGCCCCCCCCCCGCAAAAAAATGCAGGCATGCAAAAGCCCAAACTGTTAGGAAGTGAATCTGTAGTCTCCAAAATGTCATTCCCAATTTGGAAACTGGTTTACAAATAGCACAGACCTTCAATGTCTAGAAAAATGAGGCCCTTATCAAGATTAGGGAGGTAAATCTCCACATTTTCCAGCCTCAGACGGTAGGAGGAATAATTCTCATTTTCTGCTGCAGGATAAAATGAAGATGCCTGTGGGTTTTTGTGCAGTATTAAGATTCTGCAAAATCTTTCAGGGAATAATTGTGGAGAAATATACATGGTGTTGCTGTTCAATGGTCAATTGAGAGCTGTAATCTTTACAAAAGACCTGCTCCTGGAGAGGCCTTTGAAAGGCTGGATGCTAGAACAGTATTACTTTTATGGATCAACACAACTCCCTGCATTTTTGGACTCTCCCTAGGGCCAATGGCCATGGCAACTGTCAGAGTGAATGCTTGCAAAATGTCTAAGAAAGCACCACTAAGTTCCACACGATCATGCCTGCACAGTACTGCTTCAGAGATATATTCAGCCCACCACGGCAACTTCTATTAAGGTGCCCTTACAATGTACAGCTGAAATGTTGGCCACCAAATCTCAGCCTCTTGCGATCCATTGCCAAAGTGGTTTTTTTTCTCCCTGTCTATAAATATGCCCACTAATTATTGATGGCCTCTCCAAGGGCCTTCCTTCAGCCAGGCCACAAACTCCACCATACAAAAGGAAGGCCCCGAGTGGCACCAGCTGGCTGCATGTCACATCGGATTCATCGTGGGCATTTTGACCTGACCTTGTTGAGCGCGCAAACGGGGCAGCTGCCTCTCAGGAGGCTCGTTGGTTCAGACCTATTTGAAAGGAGGCCGGGTTCTGCTGTCTGGCTTCTTTGGATGCTGCATCAGATCACGTGCCAATGCAGATGACTGGCTGTGTGAAGCCAGCTGGCACGGAGAACCCCACACATGCAAGGCACATGCTAAGCAGCGGGCGCTGCTTCCTCTTCCCCCAAAAGCAGACACAGCAGGCCTTCCTTTCAGTCAAGACGCAAGGAAGCAGCTGGCTGGGGTTGGGGGGAAAAAAAGGAAATACAGATGCTGGATCATTTCTTTGTCTTTTTCGAGAGAGCTCTTGGCAGCATCGTGGATACTCTCGTCGCTGAAACCCACCCAAACCCAAATTCCAGGCTGTAGCAGCCAAAACAGCAGAAAAGCACAGAATCATCTAAGAGCCTGTTTAAAAGATGCTGAGTGAACACAACTGCATACTCCCTCTGGTAGGTCCTGGATCTAAACCGCAGCGGATACCAAAGGCCCATTATACTCTGTGCATCTCTAGTTGATGGTTAATGTATGGTGGTTACTGCCCCTTGCAACATCACCCTTGTACCATGACTGGGGTCCTCCCCTTATGACTTCCCAAGAGGTCTTTCCTAGGGGGAAGGTTTTGGCCCTGAAGTCTCAGGACCTAAGATGCTCCTGACCTGGCAAACATATCAGCCCCTGGTCTAGCATTTGCAATGGCAATCACTGCATGTGCCTGCATGCAGACACCCTAAGGGGATGTGGTTTCTTATTCTTTATTTTACACCTGGGGATGCATGGAGGGAAGAGGCTGTCACTGGAATCACCCTGACCTGCAGCAGATGGAGCATGGCAATAACTCCCAAGCCAGGTGGTTGACGGGAAGGACAGGCTGTAAATAAAAATGAACAAGTCAGATTGTGTCTGTCTGGCTGGCATCTTAATTGGGAAGCTTCCCATGTTCCCAGCAGGCCTTGCCCACAAACCCTCCCCAGTCTCCAGGCTGCCCAATTCCTATCTCTCCACATCTCATCCCCATTCCTGGTGCCAGTGTGAAGTGGGGCAAGGGGAGGCCAAGTTCAATCTGTGCAGTATCTGGCTTGAAATAGAGTCAGATGTGAATTTTGCCACCTTCTTTTAACTGGCTCTGCTTCTCCCGTGCCTTTTAAACAGCATTTGTCTAACTACAAGAACCCTGTAAGGCAGGTGGTATTATTCTCCCTGTTATTTTGGAAGAGGACACTGAGGCTGGGAGAGGGAACAGAGAGTGGGAATTAGGGTCACCAGATCTCAGGGCCTGGCCAAAGACTCTGGTTTTTATGGCTGATTTCTGGATGCAAGTCCAGGGTGCAAATGCTCCAGTTTTGGAGGGCTCGGCTCCAGGCAAGAAGAAAGGGATGAATGTAAATCTCCAGCTCAGCTAGGAGAGCAGTAGCTTGCTATAGTTTCCAAAGCTTCATTGATTTGTTGTTGCAACTTGCAAAGACTTTCCTGGGCAAGGTCTAATGTATTCACTTAGCATCCTTCTCCCCACCCAGTACTGGTGCCAGGGCTCACCTTCCACTCTGCTCTGCATCCGCATTCTGGACAAAAGCAACTAGACTAAATTAAATATTCCTTATCCTGTATCTCTAAGTAGGGGAGAAGGAATAATCCCCTCTTTTCACCTTCATTTGGGAATAGATTTCTCTCCTACTTTCTGAACAGGAAAACATGTTCTGTGTATGTGTGTTCCCATTAGTCTCTAAAGCGAGTAATGACATTACCAAGGGCTGGCCATAGCTCTCAGATTTCAGCCTGGAAACTTCAAGGCCTGGGATGATCCTGAAGTGGCAATGCTAAATGGGGTTGAGAAAGAGAAAGAAAGGTGTGTGTGGGTGTGTGGGTGTGTCTAAAGCCATGTATTGAATTCACGATTGAGGTAAGATGCAGGATACTTCTTTACATCCTACATCCTATATCATGTTTGTGTATTGTAAATCTATACGGTCAGAGCCCTGTATTGATGGGGGTTCAGTTCCTGGACTTACCGCGGATGTCGGAAACCACAGATAATAGCAAACCCTGTTAAAATAAAAAACATCCGGTACAAGCATACCACAGAATTGTGTTGGAGGACATAGATGTCAATGGAGGATGCCTCTCTGGGCATTTTCCAGCATGACTTTATGGTATGCACCCCTCTTTTTTTCCGCAGTGGATAACTGAAACCACAGATATTGGTTCTGTGGATACAGGGGTCCAACTGTACTTATGTATTACAGCCATGCTACTCCATTCATCTGCTGAATACCAAGGTCGTGCAACCAATTAGGTAGCTGCCAAAGAGCTCGCATATTGTTTCTTTGTGCAATGGGGAATGCACAACAGCTATTTCTGCTATCCCAGCGAATCAAGTAGTGCACTGGAGAATAGTTATGCACTATCTCAGACTGTTCAACTGCATATGAAAATGGTTACACTCATGGAAACCCACTTAAAAAGCTTCGTAGAGAAGCTTCGCAACCATGAACTGAACATGTCTGTTGCATAACAGCCCCAAGAGTACAACTGAATGCATTAGGAAACTTTCACATGGGTGTGACATCAACAAGATTTGGGGGCTAATTATATATATATATATATATATATATATATATATATATATTTGCGCCAGAACACTACCATGTTCTAGATCTAACTTTAGTCCAGGGCATGCAGATTGGGTCAGCTTATATTGCATGCCTTCCAATGTTTCTCAAGTGAAAATCAGGAGCCATGTAGCTAAGGGGCACCAAAGGGTGGTCAAGATGTCAGAGGTTATTAATGAGGAAGAACACACATGCTAAGACAGACTTCAGCAGTTTACTTTTCCTGAGCCTACTGGGAAGGGAACACCCTGCCCTCTTTTCTCCTCTCCCCCCTGCTGGGTTAATTGAGTATAAACTAGTTTTGCACTTTGGAATTAGTTTGCAGCAATTGAAGTAAGCTGAGGACAAAAGGGGAAAGTGGCTGCAGGAGGGAGAAACTAGGACATTTTAAAAGCAGCCAGAAAAGAGGAATTACAGAGCATAATTGAGACTGTCCCTGCCAAATCAGAACAATTGGAGGGCAGGGTGCAAATATCAAACTCCTCAAGCACCCTGTGCTACACAGATGATTCCTCCTTGCTCTGCTAATGTGTGTATATGTACACGGGCCTTTAAGTCGCCTATCAACTTATGCTGACCCCATGAATTTCAGAGGGTTTTCTTAGGCAAGAAATACTCAGAGGTTGTTTTGCCATTGCCTTCCACTGAAATATAGCCTACAGCACCTGGTGTTTGTCGGTGGTATCCCATCCAAGTATTAACCAGGGCCAACCCTGCTTAGCTTCCAAGATCAGACAGGATCTGGTGCCTTTAGAGTATTTAGGCCGCACCTCTGCTAGTTTGTATTTATTCACAGAGAAGACTCCCCCACCCACCTGTAGTCTGGAGTGGTGGTAAAATCCAGGCTTCAGCACCTCACCACCCTTCCAGTCTATCTCATATGCAGATCAGTTCTCCTAAACGGCCACCTCCATCTTTCGTGTGGGCGTGAGGCCTGAAGCGATTCCAAATCTCATTGCGCAGGGGAGGTCTGAGGGCCCATTTTGATCTAAGAGGCTGCGGGCTCCACAAATTTCCAACCAAGTGCCTACCTCGCCACCAGACTTATTAGCACAGATCTTCACATGCCGGAGTGAGAGCTTTGGGCTCTCACTTCAAAAGAAAGGTGCCAATTATGGGCTCGCATCCACCCACACCTCTTGGTTGTGCTGGCAGCAGGCGCATCATGTGTTCCCAGCATGAGAGCACGAAGACTGGGGATAGATGGCAGCGATGTTAGGAAAACTGCACACCGACCCTGCAATTGCCCTGTGTGGATCTGTATGAGGCTGTTGCTTCCTCCAGAATTCTCCAGTCAGCATGGCTGCTGACAATTCTGGCTTGGAGACTCTGGAAGTTGTCATCCAAAAAGTAACTTTGGGCCTGTCTATACGAGGGGGAAAAGTGGATTGATGCACACTAACACAAATTGGAAGCAGCTTCCATTTGGCTTAATGGTTTTCAGGCAAAATCGCAGGCATGCGAAGCTATTCCCTTTCGCTGTCCCAATCGGCATGCCTGCGAATCAAGATGGCCGGTGTGAGCCAATTACTTGAGTTTTATTGTCTCCAGTTGCTGCTGCTGAACAGTATTTTTTTTAAAAAAGCATATCTAAAGTGTGAAAGTGCAATATTCCGCCTAAATAAATTTTAAAAAAGAAAATAAAAAAGCGGTTTCATCAGCAGAGCGCACAATCGCTAAAGTGAAAATCTAAGATGGTGGTTCTGGTCACTTCCCTTGTTAGCAAGTTCCGCCCCCTGCCCACATCCAATCAGCTTCCACTTCTGCTCTTTCGTGAATGCGAATCCGATTGTCCAAACGAGCAACAATGCACATTCTCTACGAAGCTTTTTAAAAAAATACAGGAAAAGCTGCAAAGTCTTTCCCAGCAGAGTTTATGGTGGATTTGCCCCCCTTCTTCTGAATCCTGCAATCCGATGTGGATTCTTGGGGCAATTTTGTATCATTATCATGGTAGCGTGCAAAAACTTGCGTCATTGTGCCAGAATACAAACGCTGTAAAACATAGTGCCATAATAACATTTTTAGGCACTCGTCTGATAATCTCCTTGGTTTTGATGTGTGAAATGTTGGAGTATGGTGGCATGGTTTGTTGTTTGGTGGTGGAGGGTGCTTAAATGGAGGAGGACCACAGTATGGCGAAAACGGAAGGAAGTCTGGCAGTAGGCCTGCTGGATGTCATTAAAGCTGCCCCTCCTCTGGTGTTGCCAGATCTCAGGACCTGGATCCTAATCTCTACCACTCTCGCCCATTCTGTGTACAGGCCAACCCCATGTCCATGGGGAATATGTTCTAGGACCCCCTGTGGATATCTGAAACTGTGGGTAATAGGGAACCCTATTACACTCAGCCCTCTGTATCCACAGATTCTTTATCCATCAATTCAACCATCCACAGCTTGAAAATATTCCAAAATATTGCTGTTTGCCATTTTATATAAGAGACACCATTTTACTATGCTACTGTATATAATGGGACTTGAGCATCCACAGATTTAGGCATCCATGGGGGTGTCTTGGAACCAAACCCCAGTGGATACCAAGGGCCCACTGTATTTTCAATGAGGCAGACAGCAGAAGTTGACCATAAATTCACAATGGAGGACCTAGAAATGCCTAACGAGAACATACTTTTTCAAATGTGGATAAGTGAAACTGTGGATACCAAATCCGTGGATACAGGGGCCAACCTTTATGTAAGACAACAGAGTGGCAATAAAAGTTTATTTCAGCAATGTAGGCAAAGCTCAGGGGTCTACCTAGGTGTCTGGAGTGGGCAAAATTAGGATATTGTCCCCTAAATAAAACATCTGGCTGCCCCAATGACATGTTCCTTCAGTCTCCTAATTTCTAACCTTGCAGTAAGTTAAAATTTCAGTTGAGCATTTAGAAATACAGTCGACCCTCCGTATTCATGGATTTTGCATCCACAGATTCTAGCATCTACGGCTTGAAAATATCCCTCCCCCCACACACACACACAATAAATCCAAAAAGCAAACCTTGATTTTGCCATTTTATATAAGGGATGCTGTTTTACTACACTATTGCATATAACGGGACTTGAGCATCCATGGATTTTGGTATCCACAGGGGGTTCTGGAACCAAACCCCAGTGGATACCAATGGCCCCCTGTACAGTTTTGGCGTCCAAAGAAAAGGGGCAGGGAATGCAAAGATATAAGAATTCTAGGTATGGACAATTTTCCATGTCTTGCTCTCTGTCATGCTAAAAATTTGGGGTCTGTAGAAAAAATTCATTCCAGGGGACAGCATTCCTATCCCCTCATTTTGCCCCCTCTGTAGCTACACCCCCAACAAAGCTTCTTGCTGATCATCTCTGCTGAATTCCTCACCCATCTTTGCAAAAAGATGCACAAATCCCTAACCCTCCTCTTCTACCTGTAGAGCCGAAAGCTAAATTATGCAGTGTCTCTTCGCACATTATTGTGGGAACTGATGGATGGGTTGGTATCACCCTTTAAACACCTGTTAAATTTACATACAAGCCCAGGGAGAAGGAAGGAGTGGGGTGGAGGTGGGGTTAAGGAAGAAGGGAAACATCCAGTCTGCCAAGCAGCGCCTGGCAGCAATTAGGGGAAGCAAGTGCCACAACATGCCAGGACAGCTAAATGAAGGGGAGGTGACACAAATCAAAACAGATAATTATGGCACAGTCAGCATAAGAGGCGGATGACATGGTGTGGAGACTTGGCAATTTGTGGCGGCTGCAAGCATCAGTTGAGGAAGGAAGTGGGAAAAGGCTCAGCAATGGATTGCTAGGCCCAGGGGCAGGACTTTGGTCCTCCAAGGACAGAACTTGGCAGTGTTCCTTTTTGGACTGCAATGCCCAGTATTCTCCAGCCAGCATGGCAAGTGAGAGTTGGGGGAGCTGTAGTCAGGATGGGTGATACCTGGCTTGATAGCAGCACATGCGAAAGGGATCTAGGCATCTTAGTGGACCACAAGCTGAACATAAGTCAGCAGTGTGATGCGGCAGCTAAAAAAGCCAGTGCTATTCTAAGCTGCATCAATAGAAGTATATGTCTAGATCAAGGGAGGTAAGAGTGCCACTCTATTCTGCTTTGGTCAGACCTCACCTGGAATACTGTGTCCAGTTCTGGGCACCACTTCCTTCTGGAACTGACCAGCTGGAACATGTCCAGAGGTGGGCGATCAAAATGGTGGGAGGTCTGGAAGCCATGCCCTATGAGGAGCGGCTTAGGGAGCTGGGTATGTTTAGCCTGGGGAAGAGAAGGTGAAGAGGTGACACGATAGCCATGTTTAAATATTTGAATGGATGTCATACTGAGGATGGAGCAAGCTTGTTTTCTGCTGCTCCAGAGACTAGGACACGGAGCAATGAACTCAAACTACAGGAAAAGAGATTCTAACTAAACATTAGGATGAACTTCCTGACGGTAAGAGCTGTTCAGCAGTGGAAAGCCCTGCCTGGGAGTGTGGTGGAGTCTCCTTCCTTGGAGGTTTTTAAACAGAGGCTGGATGGCCATCTCTCAGGATTGCTTTGATTGTTTATTCCTGCAAGGCAGGGGGTTGGACTGGATGACCCTTGTGGTCTCTTCCAACTCTATGATTCTATACACTGCTGTTAAAGCAGTATAAATTGTGAGATTAGGCTTTGCTTCAACTTGGAACAACCAACATTTGGGGCCTCATTCCAGCCAAACTGTAGCGAGCCCTCTGTGGTAAAGAACCAGGGTATGGCATGACTTATGGGCACCTTTGAAATGACACTACTGTGTTCCTTAAAACTTCTCAGGAAATAGCAAGAAAGGCCCAGAAAGTGAGAGCTTATGAGCAATATTTCTGTTAGTTTCCCCCTACTCCTAAAGCAACCAAAATTGGACTGGTGTGTCTCATATACTTAACTGAGCAGCGGCATTATTTTTTTAAAAAGGGGTCTAACAGCACTTTATGGTGCCTGTGGAATTACAAAACAGACTAACAGACTAAGATGCAAAGTGCTGGAGATCATTAGGCCCAGCTGGGAAGCAGAACTAAAGGCATGAGTGATGGTAAATAACTCTTCCAGAAGAAGGGGGAAACATCCAATTACTACATTTCCTAGAAATCCAAGCTGAAAAGGCTCTTCCTCTGATAAGTGCAGAGAAACCTATTCAGTGTACAGTGATTTCTGCTCTGAAAGAATAGATGGAAGAGAATCTCGCCTTCAGCAAAACCAAGCTTTAAAAAAGGACATAAGGGCTACGAGCCAGTGCCAACAGATATGTTTAAAAATAGATGAAACCCACCGGAGACTGCAACAAAAGCTACAAGATTATTTTTTCCTCTGTTGTAAATTAATCTCCATTTTTTTTTTTTGAGCACCAAAAGCTCTACAAAAATGACACCACCAGCGGCATTATCAGCAGTGAAATCAACTCTTAGAAGGAATGTCACATAATTCAGAAAATATTATTCTTATAACTACATGATTCCAGCAAACACATAATAGACTTTCCCAGCAACTAGGTATTGTTGTAAGTTCTAATTGTTGCGGTGCATAATATGGTGCTTTGTCTTGAACAAACACTTAAACAAATTAGGTTTACCAAAAACCTGGTCCTCTTGGAGATGAAAACAGCTAAAACTAGTTTGTTGATATGGAGAGCTGCCTGTATTTTTGGATTCTTTAACTCCATACCCCTGGCCATGCTGTTCCATGTCTCCTTTTTTTTTGGTAGGTATTACAACAGAACTTCATCATTGCATCATCATTCTGTTACTGGAAGCCAAGGATAAGAGGCATGATATAATGGTATCAGATATATTGTTTGGGATGCTTGGGAGATTCCAGCCAAGGTCCTACATTAAGGAGAAAAGAAGGACTTTATTCTTACAGAGTTCCATGTCGGTTACACAACGTCACCTCATTAGTGAGCTGCACTACCAGGCAACTCAATGTGCAGCCAAATGTGGCATGCACAACTACAAGGCACAGGGCACATGTGTGTGCAAGGCATGATGGACAATGCACCCCTGCAATGACACTACAGTATATATACAACCCTGTTTCACAGAATCACAGGGTTGGAAGGGATCTTATGGCCACCCGGTCTGACTGCTATTGCTGGGTTTAAATTGCCATAAGCCCAAGACAGCCTGGCCCCTGATGAAGCATGATACATCAACATCTGGAGTGCCACAGGTGCTACACAACTGGACTAAAGCTTGTAGGAGATCCAGATGCCAGATTTGAGGCTTGGGTTCTAGGCCTGGTTAGCCTTGGCTGGAATTAAGCCATGAACTGTGCTTCTGTGTTTCTAACTGTGACACTCCTAATAATAGAGCTGCCTGTGATTCTGACAATGGTGGAGAGAGACATTCCTGATCTGCTTGCAGCATTTGGAAATCTAGGCTTAAATAGTGAATGCCATTTGGGAAATGTTCTCTGCCACACAGTTCCTGTTGAGAGGATCTCCACTCCCTTGGGATAAGGCACACCACCTCTCTTAAAGTGATGAATGGACACAAATAGAGCACTAAACGAATCCCATTAATTAAACTTGCCATCTTGGTAACTTATAAAAATGGAACCAAATAGGTCTCATTTGCTTCAATTTTCCCCTTGCTATGAGAGCAACGCACACCCCTTCTTTGATCTTTCTTGTCTCAATTTTTCAAACATGATTGTATCGTGTATCACAGCTGGTCTGCTTCTCTGCCTACCCTTTGCTTCCCTGGTCCACTCTTTTGGCCCTAATCCAGCCATTTCACCCACATCTTTTATTTTATCTATTGAATTTAGATCCCACCTTTCTCCCAGGATGGGGTCCATCCTGCCAGGTCCCCTGACAACAGCTGCATTAATAGATGCTTCAGAGACTTTAAAGAATGTTTATATCAGGAGTGATCAACTTATTTACCCACTGTCTCTGTAGGCATCTGGAGGACCATAGAGTCATGCTGGAGATGGTATCTCTAGGCATCAAGAGGTCCTCCAGCATGACTCTATGGTCAACTTCTGCCAGAGGGTGACATAGAGTAATGCCAGATGCCTAGAGAGGCATCCTCTCTAGGCATCTTCTAGGTCCTCCAGCACAATTCTATGGGATTTGTGGCAGTTTGCTATTATGAGTGGTTTCAGGTACCAGTGGCAAGTCTGGGAATATATCATCTATGGATACGGTGTGTGTGTGGCCTGTACTATCGTAGGGGTTTCTTGGCAAGATTTATTCAGAGATGGTTTGCCTTTGCCTTCCTCTGAGGCTAAATCACCCAGTGGGTTTCCATGGATGAGTGGGGATTTGAACCCACATCTCCTGGAGTCCTAGTCCAACACTCAAACCTCTGCACCACACTGGCTCCAATAATCAGATCATCCGTGCTGCCAAATTCCTTCTCTGCTGCCCTCCTGCCATTTCCCCACAGCTCAGTCCAACCAAAGGGCACCTTGGGGGGATGTGTAGACCCACACATCTGGAGGGCACTACCTGGGGGAAGGCTGCACTGAAGTTTTCCATCCATTTTCAGTTTGGGAAAGTGCTGAAGTGAAGTTTCAGCACCATGGATAGCAAGAGAACCCTCCTGACCTTCAAGTACCTTGGACAGTAGCAGAAAGTTTAGCAAACACAGAGGGAAAATACACACACAAGAGACAGAGAAACTCCATTTTAGCTTCTTTTCTGAATGGTTGCAGGCAACAGAAATGAACTAAAGAAGATTCGTGTGAATAAATGCTGCCTCTCTTCAAAGCACACAAAAGCTCTTCGGCTTTCAAAGGACCCGGGGGTATTCAGAGCCACAATTTCACTCTTTCCCACTCTGACTTCCCTCTCTGCTTTTATGCTGTCTGGGAGGTAAAGAACCTAAATATTTCCTGTTGCCAGTGTAATCCAAAAACAAAAAACAAAAGATACCACCCACTTGGGATGGAGGGGTGGATATGGCTGTATTTTATGTATGCAAAACAGACTTATTTTTCCTTGCAATATTTCAAAGCCAGACAGAGAACTGTCTCCCACAGTTATCTGCCATTTCCTCTTTCCTTCTCCTTCCCAACAATGGCAGATTTCACGTGATGAATCTCCAACCCTGATTCGTGTGCCAGTAAGATATTTTGACACCTGAGCATAAAAATTCCTGTGAGCGACAAAGGCTTGCCCATGTTTGGCAAATGCCCTTTTCCTCTTTGAGATACACAGAAACAGGAGTGGGGGGTGAATCCTTTTTCGTTGCCATTCGCCGTGCATATCGAAAGTGGCATACACGGGAAACACAGACACTTCACCAATATTTACCTGCTTCTTACATCTGATAAATAAAGGTTGGTGTGATATCTCAGAGAGAGAATTAGATTAGGACTTGAGAGGCCCAGCTTTTAAAAACAACCCAGAAGCAGTGTGATGTAGTGGTTACAGCAAGTCAGGAGAAAGAAATGGTTTAGTGGGGAAGTGTGTTCCCAGAAGCATAATTCTCCCCTAAAACAAGGCATACCATCACTACATGGCTTGCTTTACTCTTAAAAAGCCACCATTTTCTAGCACTCAGAAGTATTTTTCTCTCCCTATTTTCAGTTGCTTCCACAAAGTTGAAATACTGGAGGGTGTCTCTTGGTGGGATATGGTGGGACCATATTGGCCCCTCAACCCACCAAAGTGATCCAGTCCTGTGTGAGAGTGTTAGATGGGGATTTGGGAGACCAAATCCCCACTGTGCCCTGACCTTGCATTGGCCATCCTCTCACAGCCTAACCTGCCTTTAATGTTTACAGGCTTCAAAACAGTGAGCTTCATACCTTCTGTCTTTCCTCCCAGAGTTGTTCCCCAAGGTACTGAGTGTCTGTCATGGAACTCTATCACACTGCAAAGGATTCTGGGACACATGTCAGGGTGCATAGTCTGGTTCACAGGAAACACTGGGTAGGCCCACAATACCTCATTGTGCCCTCATGTAGTCAAAATATTCCTAACATTGCACAGTACGTCCAAGAACACACCACATCTTCCCCCTTTGTCCGCAAATGGACACATTCACACTTCAGCTACATACTCTCAGACAGGTGAGCTGTGTTTCAGGGAAAACTGGTCTGGTATTATGTTTTAGTTGTGTTAAATGAAACCCCAGTACAGTATGGAGGAAGGCTTACAACAATTAAAGTGATTACACAACACAATAAGCTCTTAGAGCTCTTAGATCTTCTGGAGAGGCCCTTCTCTGTGTCCTACCATCATTCCAGGCTTGTTTGGCGGGAATGAGTGACAGGGCCTTCTTGGTGGCTGCTCCTAGACTTTTGAACTCCATCCCTATGGTGAATTGTCCAGAGGAGGGAACCAAGATGGTAAAAGGTGTGGAAGCCATGCCCTATGAGGATTGGTTTAGGGAGCTGGGTCTGTTAATCTGGGGAAGAGAAGGTGAAGAGGGGGCATGATAGCCATGTTTAAATACTTGAAAATATGTCATATTGAGGATGGAGAAAGCTTGTTTTCTGCAGCTCCAGAGACTAGGACATGGAGCAATGGACTCGAACTACAGGAAAAGAGATTCCACCTAAAGATCTGGAAGAACTTCCTGACAGTAAGAACTGTTTGGCACTGGGACACACTGACTTGGAGAGTGGTGGAGTCTCCTTCTTTGGAGGTTTTTAAACATAGGCTAGATGGCCATCTGTCAGGAGGTTTTGATTGTGTATTCTTCCACGGCAGGGGGATGGACTAGATGGCCCTTGTGGTCTCTTCCAACTCTATGATTCTATGATTCTAACTCTGGGAGCTGAAGCCCAAAACATCTGGACTACCAAAATTTGTGAACCACAGATCATCCCTCCCCACATCTGCAGTGGATATGTCCCCCAATTTACCATGTGGATACACAAAACTGTGGATAATAGTGAATCCTATTGAAATGAATAACTTCCGGCCCAACTTCCAGCAGAAGCATACCACAGAATCGTGCTGGAGGACTTAGAAAATGCTTAGAGAGAACATGTTTTTTTTGATATGGATAAATGAAACCATGGATACCGGTCCTGTGGATACAGGGATCGACCTGCACTATGTTAAGGGAATCTTACACACTCCAAGGGGTGGGACTTCAGGGAGGGGCTTAGAGAAAGGGGTGGTGAAGCATTGCCATGACCCCCCATAGGCCAGAGGAGTCTCCATGCATTGTAGGTTCCTCTCCCCCCCCCCCATTAAAAAGCTTTTGTTGATCAATTTACTCACTGGAGCACACAGCCTTAATGGAAATACATCAAGGGTTAACGTCAGCTGACTTGCATGGCTGCAGTTCAGGTTGTGTGTGTGTATGTGTGTGTTTTTGCTAATGCTAGCACTTCAAGTCACTCTCAAGGAAAGAAAAAAGGGAGGGGTGTAAAACCCACAAGGCAACAACAGCCCTGGAATATATAATGCTGTTCAGTGGAGGAAAGGGGGGGAAAAAACCCAGAGAGATAGTGGCTTCACCGAATCCTTTGGCTGGCAGCCTGGGGGTTTAATTAGCTGTGCAGTTAAGCATTCAGCAAGCTTTGGGTGTCGAACCATACCAGGCATATGGTAATGATAAAGTCATCCTCTGATAAATAATTCACCTCCTCGGATCCTTTTTACAGATGGCATGGAGCACTTGGTGAGCTGATGTCATCCCTCTGACCTCTGCTTGGGCTGTTTGTTTAGGGAGATCAATACGTATGATCTGTTTCAATTGTAAGAACCTTCTCAGGTGCTTGGAACTGATTATAGGGGCAGGAATGTTGTAAATTCCTGGAAAGGCAGTGTGTGGGTATGTTGGTGTGCCACTATGATCTCATCCACCCCACCCTCCTTCCATTAGAAGCTTATGGGCCCGCTGTGCTGCGTTGAGACATTTCTTTATGTTGCAAAGGATTCTGGGACATAGGCCAAAGGACACAATCTGTCCCCGAAAAAGAAAAATAGAGGCAACTGTTACTCCTGTTGCATCCCACTTCATAATTATTTACTTATAATATTTAAGTGCTGCTCAATAGCAAAAGTTCTCTAGTTTCTGTTTTAAAACACACACATGAAAATGGTAAAAAAAAAAAAATACAATAGCAAACATTAAATCAAGTAATCACATTGGGGCAAGTTAAGGGACTTTGGGGTAAACAGTGAAAATACTCATGAAATTCAAGGAGAAGATGACCTGTCTTAATGGGACTCTGCATCGTTACACCATATTTGGAAGGAGGGGGGGCAAAAATCTCAAAAATGGAAGGAAAAAGACTGTGACTTTTCCCAGAGTTAAAAAAAAAACAACCAGCAAGTTGGATACACATTCCTGCTCATTGGGGCAAGTAATTCACTTTTAATAATTTTTCCATACAAGTGGAAGTGCAAAGCTGATTGGCCAAACTAGTGCAGGGGGCAGGACTTGCTAACAAGGCAAGCGCCTGCTGCCGCCATGTTGGATTTTCACCTTAGCTGCGGAGCGATTAGGCGAGAAAACAGGGTGCTGCTTTTTAAAATTTTCAATCCAAAAATTGCTCTATTGCAGCTTGGACATTGGTGTTGTTGTTTTAAGTTTGGCAGTGGAAAATTGAAGTAAGTACAAACACAATTAAATCACTCGCGGCTGTCATCTTTACTAGTGGGCATGCAAAGCTTATTGGGGCAAAAAAAAAATACATTAAGACAACACCAATATTGAGAGGCACTCCATTTTGGGGTGTTGTGGTTTTTTTGCCTTGTATAGACAAGCCCTTTGAAGACAATGATGGCTTATCTTCTAGTTTCCAGGACATTGGAAGTGACTGGAAGATCATTTTGACCCCAGTTTGCCACAAACGGAGCAATGGATGCAAACTCCAGGAACAGAGATTCCACCTCAACATTAGGAGGAACTTTCTGACAGTAAGAGCTGTTCGGCAGTGGAACACACTCCCTCGGAGCGTGGTGGGGTCTCCTTCCTTGGAGGTCTTTAAGCAGAGGCTGGATGGCCATCTGTCGGGGATTCTTTGATCAAGATTTCCTGCGTGGCAGGGGGTTGGACTGGATGGCCCTTGTGGTCTCTTCCAGCTCTGCAATTCTATGATTCTATGAAATGAAGCAAGCTGCATATGAGGGAGGAAAGTGGAAGAGAAGAGAGAAACTGGGGCATTTTAAAAGCAGCTGAGAAACTGGGATGGCAGAAGATTAACCAGCGGCATCCCTGTCAAACTGGGAGGATTGGAGGATATGAGGAAGAGCTGTGGTGGGCCTACGGCCTTCCTTATTTCCTACTCCTGCTTCAAAGGTTTCTATTGCTGCAAGGCTCTTGCTCAGATGTGATGTGAAACATGCACACTCACTGGTTAATCCAATGCCAACTCACCTCCTCAGCTGTTGATGTACGCCTTTCTTGGTTTTCATGTGTGAAATGTTGGAGGGTATGGTTCCTGTGGCCATATGAGCCTTAACAGTAATGTTTCCAAGCTCTGATGCATAGGACCATCTCAGCAACTGTGCCCCCACAATCATTTCAATGGGGGAAGAAATTACCTATTTCAGCTCCATGCTGGTGTAGGTAATGGGCTTGATTTTGGCATATCTTCAGGGAACAGCAGGGCTTTGAGCTCATTAAATCCAAGGCCTTTCAGAACACTCTCAGAATGTCTCATTCTGGGGCTTACCTCCGGCAGAAACACTGCTGGCAAGAGATTTATTACCATAGTACTTTCTGTTGGATATATTGGGGGTGACACCTCTACAACTGGAGCTCTTCTCTCCCAGTGGAAGGATATTTTTGCCCCTATCGTAAACATCTCAGCCAGTGTGGGTTAGGACTGCTCTCTCAGTTTCCTGTCCTCCTTAATTAGTGATTTTGTTGTAATGTTATGCACTTTCTTCTTTTCTGTCAGAGCCACACTACAAGTCTGTGAAACCCAGACAGAAAGCAATCCTGAAATTTAGCAAGCATATTAAGTGGACCTTATGGATATACAATCAGGATTATTTGATTTTCAAGCCTAAAGGCATCAGATTCCATCTGATCCTGGAAGATAAGCAGGGTCAGCTATGGTTAGTACTTGGATGGGAGACCACAACAAATAAAAGGTGATGTAGGCTATATTTCAGGGGAAGGAACTGGCAAAGCCATCTCTGAATATTTCATGCCTAAGAAAACCCTATGAAATTCATGGGGTTACCATAAGTCAATGGGCGACTTGAAGGCACATACACACATGCACAATAAATTTTAACATGTCTGTTTGTATCCTGCAGTACCAGTTTCAGTCACAAGGTGGAAGACATCCCCAATCAGCACATAGCTTTGCAACTGGTAAAGTTTGAAGCCAGGAAGCGTGGTCTGAGGGACAGAGCTAAATGGCATCTCCCCACATCTCCTGTGAAGAGATCCTCCCCCCATAGGAACAGAGTGGGCAGATGGCTCTTTTATGGAGCCATAGGGATGCATCATGGCAGGGGGTGTACGCAGGCATGCCACCAGCTATAGGTTCACTCAGACAGGGCACCATGGCCTGAATTCTATTGTTAGTCTCAACTAGAATAAGCTTATCGAATCTATGCGATTTAGCTATATGTTGATTCACCAGGAAACCATTAATTTAATAGGTCTACCTAAGTTAGGACTAACAAAAAGGATGCTAGCCAATCTCTCTAACTCTGACAGTCTTTGCTTGAAGGCTATGGAATATAAAATTCAGGGTTGTTCCAACCTGTGTGAGGTAGGGAAGGTTGATAGTTTCAGAATAAAAAATCCCATGTTCAGGGAAGTTTGACCTGAGGAATATGGAGAGCCACCTGAGCTGCAACTTTGCTCCCTGAACCACTTCATCTCCCCTCAAAGTCTTTCCTCCCATTACCAGGGCCTCTTGTTGCTCCATCAGCCTGACAATATTACAATAGGATCTCACATCCACATAATCCATTCAATACACTCATGAAAAGCCCCAGGCCTGCTCTTCTTTGGATGCTATTTATAGACTAATCTTATTCCACAAATCGAGGGATCAAAACAGCAAGGAAATCTATTTTGGGGGTGGGGGTGACATTCACAGAGTCCACTTTTAAATGGCCAGAATCGACAATATTTCATTTCAGTCACAGCCATATGGCAATCTAGGAAAAAGAGGGAAAACTACACAGGGCATATACTGTACAACATCTCCCCCCAAACCTATGCATGTTACAATAATTCTGTTTACTTGTACAAAGTAATTAACTGCAAAAAAAGGGGGCAGAACCTAAGTACAAACTGTCTCTACAACAGTCAATGTGTTGCAACAGCTACCACAAAGATCCAAGCTTAGATGACCACTCAGGCATGCCACTTGCCTGGTAAAGTCCCCTTTTCTCTCCCCCTAACCTATTTCACATGGGGCAGCAGCTTTGAGCTCCTTCAAGGATGGATGGCTAAATAAGTCAATATTGTGTTTGAAAAAATCATTTAACCAAAGGAGGTTAGGGTTCACCTTCTGTGCTTCCAGCTGCATAGATGGCTCCTCATAGGACTAAATGGAATCTACTACCCTCCCCACTCACACGTGTGTGTCTCTCTGTGTGTGCACATGCGTGTGCCTTCAAATCACCCATCAAATTATAGTGACCCCATTGATTTCACTATTAAAAATGGCATAGGGCAGCAGTGGAGGGGGCAGCAAATAATCCACAAATAATCAAATCCGCAAAAGTTAAACCCGCAAGTATGGAGGGCTGACTGTAGAATATAGCACTATAATTGTGCAGTGTGAAAGGGTGTGTCTGTGTCAGGACCAGCTCACAAGGTGATATTTTCCTGCCATTTGTCTCCCACGTGCTATGTGTCTGCTTGGGTTTTGCTTTTCTTCTGCAATGGTCACAACTTCATGTGAGGGGTATAGCAGGAAAGAGGATGAGCTCTGTAGTGGACAAATGGTTGGCAATTCAGAATAACAATAGTGGGAGATACTGGGTGAGAAAGGAGGAGTGTAGGTAACTGAAATAGCTAATGAATGAGTGGCATGCCAGGTTTGTTTAATTTGTAAACACTTTTTATATTACTGCTTTTCCATTGTGCTTCATTCGAAGCAACAATGTTGTACAGTTAACTCTTTGGATCTTCTGTTTAGCAATAAAGCTTACTGTTTAACTCTGAAGCCGCTGTGAAGTCGAAGGCTTTCATAGCTGGCATCCATAGATTTTCCTTGGTTTTTTTCCCCGGGCAGTGAGGCTGTGTTCTGGAAGAGTTTCTTTCTGAAGTTTCGCCTTCCAGTTTTGAAAAACAATAGAATCAAAACTCAACACTTACAAAGGAATTCCACCCAGGGACAGAGGGATTTTCCAGCAGATAATGGGCCATCAACTAACCATTAGCCAAACACATTGGAAGCTGCTTATTGCAGTGCAGCTGTGTAAATTGCTATTGCTTAAAGCAATTTGTAAGCTGCTCTGATAGCCTTGTGACTGAAGAGCGGGGTATAAATAAATAAATAAATAAATATAAAGAAAATAAATAATCAGACACTAATCATCCTTGCATTTCTATACCCAGAAACTAACCATTCAATTACACAAATTTACATATACTCCCCAACAGGAGTTCACAGTATATAAACTCCACACACATTCCTACCCAACCATTCTCTTGAAGACGCAAGCCACAGATGCAGGCAAAACGTCAGAAAGAAACTATTCCAGAACATGGCCTCACAGCCTGGAAAAAAACCAAGGGAAATCTGAAGCTGCTGCTTACTGAGACTTAAGAAGACTGTACATGATACTGTGATTTATTTTTATTTTATTTATTTGCCCTCTTTGGGGATATATGACAAATAGAGGAGCCAGGTTTGACTGTTTCTGTGCTATTCTATCCTGCAGGCACTCTGAGCCCTAAAGCATCCCAAAGACAGTCATCTGGTCTTCCTGGCCCCTTCCTCTTTCAGTGGAGGAGTGGGCTCCAGACAGCCCATCCCACTGACTGCATTCAACAAAGAGAATGCAATTGGTATGGGGAGTGGGGGGGGGGAGACAGAGAAAGAGAAAGTGAAGGGGGTGGGGAGTTGTTTCCATGCAATGTCCATTATTTCCTTCTGGCCTTGTATTCCTGGAAAAGCTGTTGTCCCTCTGGGGGACAGAGCGAGAGAATGAATGTTAGAAGTAAGATAATGGATCTCAGCATGGATCATGAATCTAGACCTCCAGGGAAAGCTGTCTAGAAGAGAGGGGAGAGAGCATGTTAGCTGGAGCCACGGTGGGCTAGAAGGGTGGGAGGGAGGACCACAGTGGTTGTGGTGCAAGTGAACAGAGACACACTCCTTCCCCTCAAGTTAATCCAGAACACAATGAAAGGGTAGTGGTGGGGTGCTGGTGGTGGTAACAGCCAATCCCAAATTGTGGCCAAACAAACCCTCTGGACTTTATCAGACTAGCATCTAAAAACGTTATAATTCCACTATTGAGGAAAGCGGAAATACAGTGGCATTATTACAGTAATTCTCACATATTGCTATAATTGTGTGATACTACCACCACGGAATTATCACAAAACCACCACTAGCAGTTTAAGAATGGGATTTCAGCTCACGCTATAGTAACACTTGTCTTTGCATTGCCTTCTAGTGACAGAGTATTAATGCTTCCTACTGCTCAGCGCATGTGCCTTTAAACATTTTTTTTCTCTTACTTCCTGGATTTTGCATGGGTGAGATTTCGGCTGTCCTCACGAGAGGATGCGACTTTGATTAAACACACTAAAAACAAATACATAATGAAAGAACTTCACGAATAAATCAATATAAAACGTAGCAAGCAAAGGCAACAGTTCATTAAAACAGCATCCTGTTGGCACATTCTCCCCCGGAAGTTGAATTTTGTGTTCTTGTTGGGAAAGGAGAGGGGGCAAGGAGGCCCACCGATTCATTCATTATTTATTTTATTTATTTATTGAATTCCTATGCCGCCTATCAGTGTCAAAGCACTCCCTAAGGCAGTTTACAATGTAAAAAACAAGTAAAAAGAATAAGACTATTAAAAATAATTAAAAGTAACAATTAAAATTATTTTTTTAAAACATATACAAGTTAAAACAATAAAAACGCATATAAGCACACTCCAATAAAGCCTCTGTGTCCACAGCTACAAATTAAAAGCTTGCTGAAATAAAAACATTTTTGCTTGCTAATAAAAACGTGATTACAGCAGGACTTGATTTCTCACACTCATCAATACTGTGAAAAGAGCGCTATTGAGGGCTATTGATGGGTTTTGCCTGTCAATGAAAAGTTACACATAATTAACGGGTGGAACACACATAGACTATGGGAGGTATGATGATGTCGTGCAATAATGGGAATCCATTTGTGCCACTATCCTATCGTAATCCCACACTTTCAGCCTCGTGTAATAAAGTCCTCTGTGCCTAACCCAAGTAAGAGAGGTCAGGAGGTTAGCTTTCGGGAAACAGGACTCAGGTAAAAATAGTCCTCTTCTTCTCTGCATTAGATGTGAAACTTCTTCCCAAAACTCTATCACACTTTTGCACCTTAGATATGCTTTTTTTTAAAAAAAAAATACTGTTCAGTGGTGGCAACTTGTGAGAATAAAAACACAAGTAATTCACTCATGGCTGACATCTTGATTTGCAGGCATGCCCATTTGCACAGTGAACACGGATAGCTTCGCATACCTGTGATCTACCTAAAAAAAACCCACCAAAATATTAAGACAAATTGCAGCTGCTGCAAATTGCCTTTACTGCGGAGCCATCCGGTTCTTTTTACCTCATAGAGACAACCACCTTGTTGCATCATATGAAAGAGCCATGTGAAGCAACAAGGATTCTCTGACATTTTACATTTTTCCTTTGGTCCAGGAGCTTTCATCTATCCTGGACTCAGGCACACAACAAAGTCAGCATCCTAGCATTCTTCCAGATGGGGTCAGTTTATATATTTCCTGTGTTTCCTCTTAGGTCCTTCCCTCAAATCCAGGCGCAGTTAGCAATTTCTGTGCCAGAAGAGAGGTGAATACACTCCAGGTAGATGGAATTTGACAAGAGTGCTCCAAGCAGCTGAACCCAGTCCCTGAATTGTTCAGATGTTAAAGTTCACAGTGAAACTCAGCACGGTTTCACTGCCCTCCGTGATGTGGGAACCCCCACCAGCCATTGCTGTCCAAATCCAGAAATATATCTCCTCCACATGCAATTCTATTTCCTATTTGCATAACCTTCTCCATTTGCCCAAACTGGGAAGACTTTTTTTTAAAATTAGCAGTAAGGAACACTGCCCCTCCCTCCCAAATACAAATCCTCCCCTCCCCGTGAACTGTCTCTTTGTTTCAGCAATGCAAATTTCAAATGGGAAAAGAAATTATTCACAGATTTCAGAATACCTGTTATTTGTCTCCTTGCCAAAACAACCCGGCTGTGACAAAACAAAGAAAGAACATGCATGCGTGCGCACACACAACTGAAAATCTATGATAAGAAGCACTGTGTGTTGGAGAGGCTGGGAGACAGATTCCCCCCCCCCCAAAAAAAAACACTTCCCTAAGCTAAATAGCCCCGTCTCTTTGGCAGGGAGATGAACATCAAGCCCTGGCAATCACTTCTCTTTTCAAATATGAATGAAGATGTAATTGGAAGTGTCATACATGAAGCCTATGACGCCATTAGACTAATCAGCCCCACACAATAGGCAGCTTGATTGGCCTGTAAGTATCTGTCTGGGCTGCACAGTTGCATTCTGTCTGGAGAACAAAGCAGGAGCTCATCTCTGATTCTGATATTGTTTGGGTGTGGTGTGCATATATAGTCACATGCACAAGCAGGAATTTATCTGCACTTGGGCGATTGGACACCTGGATTTGTTTAGGCTGGCCACTTATAAATTGCCCAAAAGGGGACAAAAGACACCACTTGACATAAAGTTGCATGTGCTAATTTATATGTATGGATGAAAAATTCACGATGGGCTAAGATCCTACATCAGAGTTGTGTCACATCCTTCTTGGCACGTAGATTTAGTTGCATGTTGTGCTCTGCATCCTTTGTGTTGAATGGCAATGTTGTACATCAGCACCAAGGAACCAAACATGAAACCAACTGCCCGGCCAAATGAGCATGCAAACCCATGTGCAATATGCAGGGGGCATCCATGCCCTTCATGTTCAATTCTGCTTCTGCAATCTTGGACTTAATGCAGCTGTTCTGCAAGGGACAACAATTTTCCAGCCACTCCATAGAAGAACATAGACCTGCATAAGAGATCAAAAGGATCCCAGCTATGATTTTCTTCATATATAATTTAAGCAGAATTACAATACATCTCATCCAAGGAGTGAAGATGGTCACCTGGTGAACTGTGTACCTGCTGCTGAGTCTCCTGTCCAGGTGTTAAACATGGAAGGACAACTTCAAGGTTCCTGAGCATCCTCCCTTCTTTATCTTTAGGTCAGATTTGGACTGAAGAGTCCTTAAAATAGAAGTGTTGGTTTATTGTAGTGTGCCTTCAGTTTATTTCTGGCTTATGGCAACCCTCTGTGTGTGCACACACCTTCAAGTCACCTGTCAACTTATGGCAACCCCATAGATTTCACAGGGTTTTCTTCAGCAAGGAATCCTCAGAGGTGGTTTTGCCAGTTCCTTCCTCTGAAATATTACCTACAACACCTGATGTTTGTTGGAGGTCTCCCATCCAAGTACTAACCAAGTACTGACCCTACTTAGCTTCCAAGAACATACTGGATCTGGTGCCTTTAGGGTATTTAGCCACCCCTATCATAGGCAGTTCTTGGCAAGAATTATTCAGAGAAGGTTTATTTATTTATACCCCGTTCTTCAGCCACAAGGCTATCAGAGCGGCTTACAAATTGTTTTAAGCAATAGCAATTTACACATCTACACTGCATTAAGCAGTTTCCAATGTGTGTTAGCTAATTACCCCCACAAGCTGGGTACTCATTTTACCGACCTAAGAAAAGGATGGAAGGCTGAATGAACCTTGGAACCCGTTGGAATCGAACTTGCAACGTGGTGACTTGCAGTGCTGGCATTTAACCACTGTGCCATTGCCCAAAGCTGAGAAAGTGTGACTTGCCCAAAGTCACTTGAGTTGCCATGGCTGATCAGAGATTCACACCTTGGTCTCTTGGAGTCCTAGTCCAACACTCAAACCACTCTTCCACACTGGCTCCTTATAACCCTTCAAAAGGAGGGCTGTCCTTTGGCCACCCCTCAGATGGAGGGCTCTTCTCTGTAAAAGAGGACACATGGCCACCCTAAGTTGTTTCCCCACTAACTTCAGAAGGAGGAAGGTAAAGCCACAATCACTTGTGCAGCTAGAAAATTTTAGGCCAGGGGCCATTTCACACTACACAGTTATAGCTCTAGGATTCCACTTTAACTTCCATGGCTACATCGTGTAGAATCCTGGGTTTCATTTTAGGGACAAGCACTTAGAATTCTCAGCCAGAGCTCCAATGCCACACCAAGCTATAAACTCTATAAGCTATAAATTCCCTAAGATAGGGGGTATAACTTATTTATCAAATTTTATTGATTTGTGAGATGACACTAAGTGGAAGCTGCAACTTAAATTTAATACATCCAAAGCCAGCTTATTATGCAGATCAAGTACAGTTAATATTCTGATAGACTTTAACAAGTCATGTCCTCTTGGTCTCACGACGTGTTTCTTATTTTGGAGCTCATCAGACTGGCAACCCTCATCCGGAAGCCACCCACCATTTCTAAATTTATGTATATTTCTCACAAAATATGCATTCATTCATCTTGAATTTTATTTCTAAGTATCTACTTCTAAATGTTTTAAACAGCTTTTAGATATAGGTATGGCTACTGATATATCCTAAAATGGTGTAGTAGAAGTATGCATGAGAGGGAAAGGAAAAGTGTATTTTAAAATGCTCAGCTATGATTCAAATAAGCCATTGGTAAGAAAAGAAAGAAGAACGTTCCAGGAGAACAGCTGGAAAGACTTGGGCCCCCTTCATATTACACATTTATAACAGTTTGATACCACTATAACTGCCATGGAACGCTGGGGGTTGTAGTTTAGTGAAGCACTCCTGCTCTCTGGCTGGGAATCACAACCAACATTTCACAAATGAAAACTGGGACACATGTGGCCAAACAGCATTGGAGTGTGGTTTAGATGGCAAAAGTTACTAATGAGGAAGTTAGGAGAGGCTGCAGCCAATTGCTTTTGCCTCAGTCTACTACTACTACTACTAATAATTTTTTATTTTTAACCTGCCCCTCTGCTTGGCAACCGGGGCGGTGTACAAGATGATTAAAACAGCAGCAAGTTAAAACAATCCTTCCCAATCCTAACCCTCCCACCCCTTAAAACTAAATTAAACTAGTAGAGAATTAAAACAAATAAATAATAATAATAATAATAATAATAAAATTTATTTATATCCCACCCGTCTGTAAGCAATCGGGGCGGCTTACAACAATAAAATAGTACACAGTATAAAACAACTCAAAATCCCTTCCCCCCCCCTTAAAACATTATTAAATTAATACAAATTAAAATCAGTATATAATACAATTTATTAAAGATAAAATAAAATACAATATACAAAAAAAATGGCAATAGCGGGCACAATCCTTCCCCCTCCTCTCCTCTCCTCTCACTGAATTAAATGGATGCAAATTACATTTGCACTTTGAACTCCGTTTGCAGCAATTGAAGTTTATTGAGGAGAAAGAGGGAAAGTAGGAGGAAGAAAGAGGAACCGGGACATTTTAAAAGCAGCTGAAAATTTGGGATGGCAGAGGATTCATCAGGACCGTGCCTGCTAAACTGGGACAATTAGAGGGTATGGAGAATTCCATGGGGCTTACTGCACTCCAAAGAAAAGCAGCAAGGCAGCAGGAACATTACATATTCTGTGCTGCCTCACTCCATCATGTCGTCATTCTTCTGGTGTTCTTTCATTCCTGTCCTATGGTGGACTAATGTAAAAGCATGTGTGTGTGTTTTTTGCTAACTGGTTTTTCCAGTTAGCAAAAAGACACAGTTTTACCTCTGTGCCCCACAGGACTGGAATGAAAGAACAACAACATAATGCGGTAAGGCAGTACAAGAGACAGAACGTTTCTGCTGCCTTGCTGCTTTTCTTCGGCATGTGGTAAGCCCCTTTAGAGAGTGGTATCAAAGTGCTACAACTCCATACTGTGAAAGGGGTCTGTGCAAATCAGGCGGATGTTGAGTGATCTCTAGGACCGCACAATTTTGCAGGACAAGAGACCATGACTTCCCTTTTCTCTCTCCATCCGGTTATTCTCTAGGACCAACCCATCCTCCTGGCCAGTTCTCAACTATTTAACAGCATGCATAGTAGCAATTGATAGACAAGGGACGCTGGCTCAGGGGTTGTCTAGATGAGAAGATGTACTGCTGATTGCTGCACATTAACACAAATCCACAGCAGCGTTAATTTGTCTCCATGGTCCTTTGGCAAACTCAATTGTATGAGAAGTTAAGCCATTTGAAGTGCACATGCAGCCATGCCTGTGAATCAAGATGATAGCCGAGGAAAATAACAGCGTGTTATTATTCTCCACACATTGTCGCCACTGCACAGTACAGTATTTTTTTTAAAAAAAACTGTAACTCAAAGCTGCACACGTGCAACCGTTTTAAAAAAGCTGTTTTTAAGCGCAGGAAAAAAGTGCATGGTCGATAACGCAAAACTCCAAAATGGTGCTTTCAGACACTTCCTTGCTGGCAAGCTCACTCCACACACACACACAGCTGGCCAATCCATCTCCACTTCCACCTTTGCTGAGAATACGCAGTGATACGAATTGGATTTCCAAATGTGCAATAATGAGCAAGCCCACACATTATTCAAAAAACCTCGGGGAAAACTGTGAAGTCTTTTCCTGCACAGCAGATTCAGTTTAAGCCCCCCCCCCGCTTCTTCCGAATACTGTGAATCTCGTTCACAGTGTGTTGGGACAAAAGGTATTTTAGTCGCATTCTGGGAGGAGTATTTTCTTCATCTAGATAACCCCATAGTGACAGAGCACATCCTTTGCATGCAGAAGAATAATTATTCTTAACCACGTTACCTGTGGGATTAGAATGCCCTGCATGACATTTTATGCCAGGAATCCCACAATGTGCAAATGTTTTTCAAATGTATACCCTCAAGCCAGCCCTTGTTGAAGAGGGATGGAATCTGGATTCACCAGCCCTCAGAACCCACTCCACAAAAAACAAGGGCTTTGGAGGTTAATGGGGTCCACTCTATCGCAAAAGTGCACACGCTATCTGTCAGCCCCCTGCAGGCTTATTTACATACAGAGGCCTGGCTTTCACCCGCTCTGACATCTTTCCAGGAGCTGTGGCCGCTATAGCAGCAGCAGAAATAACAACAGTCTGCAAATGGCTGCTGCTCTTGAAGAACTTAACATATGGCTTTTCCATTGGGATGATCTGAGAACTCAAAGGCCATGCTCTCTTTCTTCTGCATTGGTTGATCTTGGGACCAACCCCAGACATTAGAGTTCAACATTAATGAAGCTGGGTAATGCATGACTTCTCCACGTAGTTTCTCTTCCAATGCAGCCTACAACAACCCTGTATATCAGGGACATGAAACTTGTGAATAGTATTGGACTGCAACTCCCAGTTGCACCTAAGAGTGGCTGTTCTGGCAAGGGGTGGTGGGAATTGAAATCCAACAACCACTGGAGAGCCACACATTCCCCCAACCCTTGCTGGGTGAGATGGTGGGGTTGCTTGCTATCTCATGCCATTTAACAGCACACACACACACACACACAAGATATTATCAGACTAATGTCTAATAATGCTGTAATTCCACGAATGAAGATAGTGGGAACATTGTGGCATTATAACACTTATTATCACATGTAGCTGTAATCATGTGAAAGAAATGCTACGGAACTATTGCATGACAACCACTGGCGCTTCAAGAATGGAAGTTTACTTCCACAATTCAGCATGGGTGAGATATTTAGGGTTCTTACAAGAAGATGCAAGCGTGCTTTAAATTCCCCAAAACCCTTAATTAACAAAGTAAATGAGCACACAAGCACTGAAACAAACATAAAAACGTGCAAACTAAAGGAGACAGTTCATAAAAAGAGTGCCCTCTGCTTTGTTTTTGCGTTCTCATCCAGACGTTTTCTCACTGAGGCCCGCCCATTCATGCTGTAAACTTCCAGTTACAATGGGACGTGGTTTCACATGCACTCAATACCGCAAAAAGAGCACTATTGATGATCTATTCACAGCTTATCCTGTGAATGAGAAAGAACACCTTTTTCACAGCTGGAGCATGGGATAATAACACGAAGACAATGACATCATGCAATAGCAGAGACCATTCGTGCTACCCTGATGTCGTAATCCCACAATTTTTGCCATGTCTGATAATGTCCTCACACTCAAAATATGCTCCAAACTGCCTCTACTTTTGAACTCATGTCCCTCATCAACCACTTACCCTTTTTATAGCCCTCTTATGAGGATGCCTTATGGCGTGTTTTTTTAAAAAATATATGAGCAGGCCAATGCATACACATGAATGCAAAAGCACCGTGCTGTTTGCAACCTGCCATTTCACACACTACAGCTGCTCCGCTGCTTCTGAACTGTCAATAACCTATTTTTGGACAGTTCTGTCCTAGTGTATCTAAATGAAGGGAAGTGAGGGAGAGTAAATAAATAGAGCATGCAGAAGACGGAGAGGAATCCTGGAAGGAATTCAGGCACCCTCCAGCTGGACTACAGTACCCATAAACCCCAGCCAGCATGGCCAATGGTTAGGGATTTGGGGAACTGTAGCCTAAAACATTGGCAGGGGACAAAACTGCCTACCCCACAAAGCCTTTGGTAATGGGGCTTCCACCGTCCACTCATACAAGCATTTCACTCATTATTTATTTTGTTCATAAGGGTCCAGCACAGAGAGCAAAAACACCAGCATCCACAGCCACTATCTTCTTCCTCCCATAATACCTGTGGGTACAGAGGCATTGTGGGAGAAAAAAGCTGGTATACCCTGCCTCTGTCTGACCCAGAACTTGTCCTTTTACCACTGAATTCTTCATTTTCCATTTTGTTAGAGCTTACATTACATTTTTAAACTTTCATTTTAATCTCAGGTCTTCCTTTTCTTTATGGTTGTTTGTTTTAAATCTTGTGATTTAAAATATTATAATAATTGTGACCCCCCCCCCCTTTTTTTTTTTTGCAAGCTGCTATGGCTGCAGTTCTGGAAGAGCAGAGTATAAATCATTTCCAGAATTAGTGAACTCACGTGCCAAGAGTGGCTACCTGGGCAGCCAAAACAGCAGTAGCCATCCACTAGAGGAAGGAATTAGTAGACTGAATGACAGCATGTCTACACAGGCAATAAACCCGTTGTTGTCGTTGTTGTTGTGTGCCTTCAAGTCATTTCTGACCCTAAGGCGAACCTATCACAGGGTTTCCTTGGAGAGATTTGTTCAGAGGAAGTTTGCCTTTGCCTTCCTCTGAAGCTGAGAGAATGTGACTTGCCCAAGGTGGGTTTCATGACTGAGCAAGGATTTGAACCCGGATCTCCAGGGTCATAATCCAACACTCAAACCACTATGCCATTCTGACTCTAATAAAACCCATACTCCCCCCGTATTTGCACCACACACAACATTTTTGACAATGCACATTTTCACCAGGGTTTCTGCAGGGAACCCCACATCTGTATAAGATTCACAGTTTGCTCCAGATTTGAGGGAAAACCCCAGATTTTTGGCCATGTGGCAGCCAAGAATTGGCTTTGGAGCAAAGCAGGTGTGGGACTTTTGTTGGACAGGACTCTGCTCTGGCACTTTTAAAAAACTTTTTTTCCCCAGATTTGTGCATATCTTGATAAGCGTATCTCTGCTTATTCAGTAATACAGTATTCTGGGACCACATATATTCGTTTATTTACATGCACGAGCGAACAAAAAAAACACCTCCACACCAGAGAAGTCCTGGCCATGTGACCAGAAATAGTATGACATACATAGGCCTACCCTTTTATTCTTCCACAACTAACAGTGTGGCGGGATTCTCCAATCTACAATTGGAGAAGCCCGGTAAGTGTGGTACAGTTGTCCCTCCACATTCACTGGGGTTTGGTTCCAGGGCCCCCCGCGAATACCCAAATCCGTGAATACTCAAGTCCCATTATATACAATGGCATAGCAAAATGGTGCCCCTTATATAAGATGGCAAAATCAAGGTTTGCTTTTTGGATTATTATTTTTTTAAGAATATTTTCAAGCCGTGAATACTTAAAACCGTGAATGCCAGATCCGTGCATGTGGAGGGACAACTGTATTTACAGGGCCTGCGGCAAACAAAAAGAAACCCACCATGGCTACAAGGTAGGTGCGGGGTTCCCCACCCATGTAGTCATGCCCTGAGTTGTGTCCAGAACTCTTTGGCGGGGGGGATCTTTATGGAGGGAACCTCATAAGTAATTCAATGACGAGAGCATATGTTCAAATGGATATAGAATGTGCCTCCAGAAAATGGGCCGGGGGAGAAAATGGAATGAAGTTATCTGGGGAAGGACAGGACTTGCTGAGTACACCACACTACAAATTCCTCTGCACACTTATTTGGAAGCAGGCCTCACCAAACACAGTGGGACATAGTGCTGAGTAAACATTCTCACGGCTGTGTTATAAATCTACACTTTTAAAAAAGCAGGGTAATGTATTTCTACAAGCATCTATAAATTTGCTTAGTTAAGAGGAGACAGAACCATAAGATGGAAACAAATTAGGCCTTTAGTGAAATGGTAAAAGAACAAAGGTGTGCAGTAAGTATCAGGTATTGGTTTTAAAAGAGGGAGAGGTGCTGATTGCTGGGTTGCCAACATACCAGGAAAAGAGTGGCTTGTGCTGCTTTTTTATTTTTAGCAGCAGCCAGAGCTATAGAAATTAGGAGGTGAAGATTTTCCACTCCTGGAGGTCAAGGTCTTAGGCTGACTCTGTGTCTTAGGTTGCACAGCTATAAGCACAGTTATAAGGCCTAGTTTAAAAAGCTGGCAATTCTGTTTGTCTGATAACAGAAAAGGAGAAAGAAGGGTAAAGCACAGATGGGTGATCCTGCCTGATACCAATTATGTGTAGGTTTTGAAAAGGAACTGAAAGAATATTCATAAATATTCCAACAACAGATGAAAAAGAGGGTTCCTGAGAATCCTGTGTAATGAGAAACTTTGCAGTTTGGGACTCATTCTTTGGGGGAATATAGCCCCCAAATCCCACCAAAAATGCAAAACAAAACAAAACAAAAAAAAATCCCACATGGATATTTTGCTCAGAAAATGCCATTTTTTTGCACAGGAATCTTCATGTTTTCTGCACATGTTTCCTGCAAGACAATGCCCTTTTCTGCTTAGAAAACAACATTCCTGCCATTGTGCAGATTAAGTCCCCAAACTGCAAATACTCAAAAAGTGAGCAGTTTCTTGAAGGGCTTCCTTGAAGCAGGGAGAAAATTTAATTATTGCTCTTTGCTACAATAAGAATATTAATGAAGATTTACATCCCTAGTTTTGAATGCTTTTACAAATCCATTCAATCCCACTTCCACATGAGTTCAATATATAGGTTGCCCCCCTCCCTGGTATCCACAGGGGATACTTCCTAAACTTACCATTTATAAGTGAAACTGTGAATAACAGCAAACCCTATTAAAATAAAGGACTAACAATACAAACATACCATAGAGTTGTGTTGGAAGACCTAGCAATTCCTAGAGAGGACACCTCTCTGGGCATTTTCTAGCACAACTTTATGGTATGCGTCCCTATTTTTTTCAGCCATGGGTAACTGAAACCATGGATATTGGTCCCACGGATATGTGGGGTGACCTGTATATGAAATTTAAGAAATTTCTTATTCATAGGGAAGCCTAGGAAGCTGCCTTAGATTAGCCAGCTAACGTGGCCACCTAACCTGATAGTCTCCACTTCGACTGGCAGCAATTGTTCTCCAGGGTTTCAAGCAAGAATCTTTCCTAGCCCTACCTGGAGATCCCTGATATTCCCTGGTAGTCTTCCATCCAAGTACTAAGCAGGGCTAATGCTGCTTAGGTTTCAAAACTTGGAAGATTGGGTGTGCTCAGGGTGATAGATGGGTGTGTGTTCCTGCTAGAGATAATCAATTTCTGCCAGGACCTCAGGCTTCAAGGGGCAGCATCACACCAGAAAGAACCATAAGCCATATTAGACATTAGTATGGCTGCCCCAGCTACCAAAGAACCATTAGCAGCAATTCATGTGATGAAGCAGCCAAAAAAGCCAATGCAATTCTAGGCTATATCAGCAGAAGCAGAGTGTCCAGATCAAGGAAAGCGGAAGTGCCGCTCTATTCTGCTTTGGGCAGACCTCACTTGAAATACTGTGTCCAGTTCTGGGCACCACAGTTCAAGGAGGATGTTGACAAACTGGAACATGTCCAGAGGAGGGTGATCAAAATGGTGGGAGGTCTGGAAGCCATGCCCTATGAGGAGCAACTTGGGAAGCTGGGTATGTTAGTTTGGAGAAGAGAAGTCGAGAGACTTATCACACGACACTGTTATAGCACTATCATTCCACTTTAACTGCTATGGCTGCCTCCTGTGAAATTCCAGGGTTTGTAATTTAGTGAAACCTAAATTTATGTAGAAAATACTGGTTTTCTGCTCTCCAGAGAATAGAGAACATGAACCAATAGGTTCTAATGGCAAGAAAAGAGATTCTACCTAAACATTAGGAAGAACATTTTTATTGGAAGACTATTCAAGAGTGGGATAGATTGTCTCGGGAAGGGGTCTCCTTCTTTGGTAGTCTTTAAACAGAGGTTGAATGGAAGTCTTTCAGGAGTGCTTTGGTTATATATTCCTGCATGGCAGGGAGTTGGACTATATGACATTGTGGTCCCTTCCAGCTCTAAGATCCTATGTGCCTCGCAGGGCTATGAATGAGGCCTCCACCTCCACCAAAGGTCCATCCAAGTCTTCCTGGTTCTCTTACCTATAAAAACATTTGAGATCACATGAAGGAACATGGCCCCATTAATGGCTTCCACTAGTTATGAGCAGGATTGTACCTTCTGAGGGGTCTGAACTGGCCAGCCTACTGAAACTCTCACGTAGTGGAAGGTTTTTGCTACCACAGCAATTTCTTTCTTGAGGAGACACTGTCCAAGGTCCTGAATAACTGTGCTCAGGACCTTGGACAGTGTTCCTTCAAGAAAGAAGTTGGAAAATCTGCTCAGGTGTTGGCTCTACCAGATAAGGCCAAACTGTATTTACAGTGGGCCCTAGGGCTTTGCAGGCTCTGGATCTGCGATTTTAAGTGACCGCGGATTGTCATGTCCTATATTTAAAATAGCGCTGACATGAACACGGACACACTGAAGTGTCTGCTCTCACATCACCACCATTTAATAATATGGGACTCGATCATCCGTGGTTTTGGTCATCTGCTGGGAGTCCTGGAACCAAACCTCCATGGATCTGGAAGGCCCATTGTATACTGCTGGGCTATTTTTTGTCTTTTTCTTGCTTTTAGCAACAATGCCCCAGTGCAAAGATTTTGTTGTTGTTGTTACTTCTGCAAACCCTGGGTTTTCCTCATATCTGTTGATTCCCTCCTCATCCACTTAAGTAACGGATTGGCACTTTCACTTGAAAATCAGAAATACAGGTAAGGATGTTTACCACCTCTAGAGCAGGGATGGGCAACTGTGTGTGGGCACACACACACACCCAGCAACCCTACATACCTCTGCTTTCCTCTGTAGGCCTCTCAAAATGGAAAGAGGAAGTCGTGTCACTTCCTGTCGCCATTTTGAGAGGGACTGCTGAGGAAAACAGAGGCATTTTGAAGTAGTACAGGGTTCTGAGTAGCTGTGGGGAAGGTTTTTTCTGTGTGTTCACATGTTTGGGGAGCAAACATGTGAAAATTATGATTTTTTTAAAATGGGTGGGAGTCTTTGAGGAACTGGTGGGAAGCTTCTGGGGCCACCATAGTGGAATCTAGGGCATTCAGGTAGCTGCTAGACTGCATGATTCCCACCCCTGTTCTAGAAGGTTCTCCATCCATGTGTTTCTGCAAGACTTACTGCTCCAGGTAGGCTTCCTGGTTGGAAGGAAGCATTCCTAGACCAGGGACATGTGTGAGATTAAAAGAGTTGCCTCTTCTGGGTATACGTCATTAAGCTGCATCTCTGTGTGAGGTAGCCACTCAAACTGGGGTACGGAGGCATCAGCACATGGTCAGCACTGGAAGAGGGGTGTGCTAGATACAGTGAAGCAACAGGCAACCTCCTGAAATGGCTGCTCATTCTTCTGGGCCTCTGCAGAGAAGTGACTAAATGGTCCATTTACACCTGTGGCAGACACACCGAGAGTTTACCTGCCTTGTGGCAAGGCTGAAGATGTGGTTCATACAGAGGCACACTGAGTATCTCCTTTCCCGATGGGTAGTCGGACCTCACAGGGGCCTTTAATGATACCTTGTGGCATATTTGCATGCTTTGTCAGAGCACAGTTACAAACTGCAGGGGTACAGAGATAATGCCTGCTTCTAATTAAACCAAGCATGGGGAAGAAAATGTGACTCTCTAGATTTATCGGACTGCAGCATCCATCACCATTGGCTATGCTGGTTAAGGCTGATGAGTTCTAATGTGCCATGGAGGGGCACTTTTTCCCCACCTCTCAGTTAAATGATAGGGTAGGAGAAGGAGAACGGTTGTCCAATAAGTTTATTGAAAACTGGACTATGTTTTAAAATGCATTGGAATAGATACAAGTTCAGCACCACTGTCTACAAAATTTGTTGTTGTGTGCTTTCAAGTTGTTTCCAACTTATGGCGACCCTAAGGCAAACGTATCAGGTTTTCTCAGCAGGATTTTCTCAGAGGAGATTTGCCATTGTCTTCCTCTGAGGCTGAGAGAGTGTGATTTGCCCATGCTCACCCAGGGGTTTCTATGGCCAAGCATACCACTACACCATGCTGATTCTCTCTACAAATTTTGCGAGCACTCTAAAATGATGTTTAAGTACAGCAGATTTAATAGTTATCTATGCATTTATTGATTTCTCTGTTTATTAACTTTGGAATGAATTAAGCTAATCTCTATTTCTTTGCGTGTTCATTTACTACACTTTAAGGCTTGTGACTTCTCTGAAGCAGCTGAAAATTTTATTATATTTGTTTTCTCCTCTGCTGCTGGTTTTATGTTGTGTTAGACTTTATAGTTTTATCTTTTATGCATCAGCTCTCTTTCATTGCAAACCAACCCCACAGGACTTTGTTAGCGGGCAGCATATGAGTGCTATAAAAGAAATGGGTACATAAGATGACCTGTTAAACCATCATATACTGTGAAATTTTGTTAAGTTTCTACTGTAGGTCTTAAATTCCATTGCTCCAGATAAAGTAGACTCACTGAAGGACTGGGAACATAGTATGTCAACATGCATGCAAATTCCATTGATTCCCTGGGTCTACTCTAGTTGACACAAATAATGATATTTAAGCCTTTATGCAAGTCCCCCCCCCTTGCAGAACCAATATCACAGTTTCAGTTATCCACAGCTGAAAAAGAGGGACACATACCATAGAGTCATGCTGAAAAATGCCTAGAGAGGCATCCTCTCTAGCAATCATTATGTTCTCCAACACAATTCTATGGTATGTTTGTGCTGGAAGTCCTTTACAACAACAGTCCGCCCTGGCCTCACATCGGGAGGCATGGAGACGCACTATCCACAATGCTGCAGCCTTATTTGAGAACTCAAACAGAACAAGTCTTGAAGAGAAACGACAACGCAGAAAGAATCACAACCCAAAAACATCACCCAAGGAGACCTTCTGCTGTGCTTTTTGCAACCGGACTTGTTTATCTCGGATTGGCCTTTTTAGTCATCAGCACGCTTGCAGAAAGCACGGGGAGAGTCCTTCCTGAATCTTCGTTTGCGAAGAAAAGCCAGAGAGAGAGAGCTATTATCCATGGTTTTACTGATAAACGGTAAGTCCAGAAACATATACCACGCAGATATGGGAAGGTGACTTGTATGTTTAAGAACCCTAATAGGAGAGCCAGTGGAACTAGTGGGAGCTGGGGAGGATTTCTTGAGCTCCTCCAGATATTGTTGAACTGCAAATTCCAAAATTTCTGGCCATGATCTATGATGGAGAGGGCTGTTGGAACTGGCTGTTCAATAGCATCTAGAGGGTCACATGGTTGCCACCCTTCAGTTAGAGAGCTGCATTGGGATCTGAGATCTTGAGTCAAAAATCAGCCAGGATGAGTTTATTCCTCTCTCTTTCTCTCTCTGCCTGAGCTATCTCATGTGGTTATTGTGAGGAAAAACTGGGAGAGAAGAGATCCATGTATGCTACTGTCTTAAACTCACTGGAGGAAAAGTTAGATCCAAATACATCTAAGGCCCATCTACACGAGGGGGAAAAACCCAGAGTACCTTGCAGTAATGACATTTCTCAGCAGCAGCAAAATGTTAATGGTGTTAACGGCGTTTTTGGACTCAGAAGCCCCCATAAGCTTTGCATACCAGATGGCGGCTGTGAGTGATTTACTCACATTAGTTCTTCGCTACCGCTATTTTTTAATATATATATATATATATATATATATATATATATATATAATATTTTTTATATATATTTTTTATATATATTATATTTTTTAAAAGTCATCTAAGTGTGCTGGAGTGATAGAATGATTTTTTTTATTTAACAGGAAAGCAAAACAAAAAAACCCCACCCTGATTTATCAAGTCTTAGTGATTGCTCGCAAAGGTGAGAATCCAATATGGCGGCAGCAGGCACTTGCCCTATTAGCAAGCCCCACCCCTGCTCTCACCCGGCCAATCAGCTTTGTGCTTCCCTTCAAATCGCTTGTCCTTCGTTTGTCGTAACAAGCAGGAATGCAATCCCACTCGCTGTTTTTTTTTAAAAAAAAAACTACAGGAAAAACCATGAAGGCTTTTCCTGCGTTGTTTTTGCCATTTTGGGCCCCCCTCCTTCCGAATAGTGCAGATTGGTGCAGGATCCTATTTAGACAGGTAGGATTCCCAGCAAATGCCATGAGGGATATTTTGTCCGTTTAGACAGCCCCTAATTAAGGGTGTATCCAAACTGCATCATTATAGCAACTTGATCCCTTTTTAACAGGCAAGGTCCCGTCCTGTGGAATCCTGGGATTCACAGTTTGATGAGAGAGTTAGACGACTCTCCAAAATAGTTGTAGTTTTATAGTACATAATTCTAAGTCCTTTACCAAACAGCAGATCCTGTTTGTTTATTATCGTATGTTTATTATCCCGTAAATAAGCATACATGGATTTTAGGAAATATAAACCATCCCTCCACACCGCCAAGCCGGGTCTCTCTGGGGAGGATATCCCACTAGCAAAGTTGCAACACTGAAAAGGCCCACCTGCCTTCCCTCACTCGGTAGTGACTCCTGAGAAGGGCCTCCAAAATGATCCAGAGATAGAAACTTACTCGTTTACAAAATTAGTTATTAATTAAATTGGAAACTTTCTAGCACAAAAGGGCAGCGTCATAAAAATTATATTTTAACTCAACGGATTGGCTGGAGTTTCAGCATTACTTTAGTTACAGAATTCAATTATTAATTAATTAATTAATTAAGAGCACAAAGTGCTAAAGGATCAACAAATTTCACATTTCCTAGCTGTTTTTGTTGTTTTTTTTTTTAGCCCCAAACCTAATTTCTTTTGGATTTTTCCAGAATCCCTCCTTGCTTTTTGTTAGTCCCTCAGGGTTGGGGAATTATGTTAAGGCACAAGAGCCAAACCACTTATTTTAGTCCCTGATTAAACTATGACATTTTAGTTAACTCTAAGGTTAAAAGATTTCACACTAAGAAGCAGTGAGGGCAGTTTCGAAAAGGGTGATCTTTGCCTCAGACACTACACCGAGGCATCTTGCTTAGTCCAAGAAATGGAACCATCAAATCCACACTATACAAATAATGCAGTTTGGGTTATTTGTCATGGCTCCTTCCTATGGAATCCTGGGATTTGTAGTTTGGTAAGGCACCAGCCCTCTTTGGCAAAGAAGGCTAAAGACCTTTTAAAACTACAAATCCCAGGATTCCATAGGAAGGATTCATGGCAAATAATCCAGTTTCAAACTGGATTGTTTGTGTAGTGTAGATCTGGCCCACTGGATTCACCAGGAAGCTAAAGAAAGGGGAAATTTAAGGAGATGAAATTGTAAGGGAAGAAAGGGAAACACAAGAGGCGGGATATTGGTGGGGTGGATATAAAATGAGGTTTTCAAAACAAAAACAAAAACAAAAACCCTCACTCGTTTCCTTCTCTCCCAAGCTCAAAACAGGGGACAGGGCTGGTAGAGCAAAATCATACATGGCATTTTCTAGCTGCATTCTGACATGGCTTTAGTGTGGGCATTTAACTTAAATTTAAATGGCAATTTCACATAAATGCAATAGTTAATTTTTCCTCCTTCTAATGGAAATGCAATTAGATTTTTAAAGCTTATGAATGATTAACTAAACACATTAGCCCCTTTCTACTAACTCTCCTGTCTCTGAGATGATCTTAGCATCTGGTTAGGGATATGTGGGAAGAAAAATGTCCTTCAGCTAACCTGGCCCTCAATCATTTAAGACTTTACATGGTGATGCCAGCACTTTGAATTGGGCCTGCAAACAGACTGCAAGTGAATGTAGGCCACAAAATAGAAGCATACTAAGCCCAGGTAAAATTATTGTTGGAGACTACAACTCTCTCAATACATCTGCTACCAGCATGGTCAGGATTCACTGAGTTTTAGCCCCTCAAAGTAATTTCACCAAGCTCTGGATGGATCTACCCTGCAGAAATAATGCAGTTTGACACGAATTTAAGTGCTGTAGCTCCATCCTATGGAATCCTGGGATTTGTAGTTTTACAAGGTCCTTAGCCTTCTCTGCTAAAACGTGATGGTGCCTCACAAAACTACAAATTTCAGGATTCTGTAGGATGGCACCATGGCCATTAAAGTGGTGTCAAAGTACATTGTTTCTACAGTATATATGCACCCTCTGATTCCCCTAGTATCAGCCAGCCCCCACTAACAATTGCATTGCTCTGCTGTGGACCACTTGATACTTCTAGACTATTTTCAAAGTCAGAACCATGCTGTCCTTATTTAGAGGTTGTGGGGGGTGTTCCCTTTATAGCTGCAAAAGACAGGAACCCTTGGGGTCTTTGTATGTTACTCCCCTCTTACCATTCTCTTGATGATAAATCTCTGAGCAGGAATGACAGGAGATGCAACTTGATTCAAATGCACCACCAGCACATTAATGCACCGGCACATTAATGCACAGTTGCCTTTCCTCCCTCCCTCACCATAACAAACTAGATGCACAGGAGGCAGAAAATGAGATGTCTGGACTACATCTCCCAGCAGTGGCTATGCTGGAGTAGGGAATTCTGGGGTTGTAATTGTCCTAAGGAACTTTTCTATAGCCCAAGAGCCAGGTGTAATGGAAGACTCATATCCCCCTGCAAACTCCTCAAATGCCCGTAAACTACACAGATGCTTCCTTCCTGCTCTGCTAGTTTCTGTGTGTGTGTCTTGTAGACTTATGGTGACCCCATGAATTTCCTAGGGTTTTCTTAGGCAAGTAATACTCAAGAGGTGGTTTTGCTAGTTCTTTCCTATGAAACATGGCCTACAGCACCTGGTATTTATTGCCAGTCTCCTATTCAAATACTAACCAAAGCTGATCCTGCTTAGCTTCCAAGATCAGACAGGATCTGGTGTCTTTAGGATATGTGTTTACATATAATGTATTACTGTGTGTTGCTGGCTCTGCTGTAGACTCTCCGAAAGTGTGGCCCATTCATCTCCATCTCAGACATTAATAGGAACTGTCCCTAGACCTCAGGACTCAGCCCTGAAATCTCAGGCCCTGGGATGCTCCTGACTTGGAAACCCTAACTCTGGAGGGGTTGAGGCATGCAAAAACAGTTTGGGAAGAATGCATGGAGTCCAGCACAAAGAAAGCAATATGTTGTAAAGCCTTCAGCTTGAAATATGAATTTTTGTATAAGCAGGGCTGTAGTGTTTTGTTTTGTTTTAATTGGAAAACACTTAGCCATGCAAAACTCCAACTTGTCAAAGGCACATACTTGTAACTATGTTGGTACAATCTGGGAGCAGGTTCACAACCTCATCTGCTAGTTGTGTGAATAAAATCTTAGGTTACACTTTCCAGATATTGCTACAAACTCTCAACATCTGCAACTACTAGCTAGACTGGAAAGGAATATGAGAACTGGAGTCCAGTGACATCTGGGGACCCATTCTTGGAAAGTTCTAGTCTACCTTAGGTATATTATTACCAAAGGTCATAAGTAAGATATCAAAATGTTTTGAATACATTTCTGTCTATGCATCTGAGGGCTTATCTACACCAGGCAGGATACGCCAGCTCCCCACCGGTGAATCCTGCCTTCAGAGTTGATCTGTTTCCCCCCTATTACCTGCAGAAAATGGGCCATCATCCAAAGAGGACACTGGCCATAATTTTTTCACTAAGGTGGAAGCCAGGCAAGGGTCCTGTAACATGTGACCAAGACCCCCTGAGTGTGACCAACCTGAGTCACATGCTTCTTGGGGACCCCTACCTGGCTTCCGGGAGAGCCAGGGAGCTGGCGGCAGCAGCGAGGAATGGCGCTCCTGCAAACACAAGGGGCCCGATCTGAAGGAAATGGATTAAACTGGCTATTAAAATGTAATAAAGGGCCCTATCCTGGCTTGCCCCTGTTCCAGTCCTGGGGGTCATTTGGACTGTCCAGAGGCAGATCAGGAAACACCCTGCATCATTTGGACTACAGGGCTCTGGAATGGGGGCAAGCCGGTGTATGTGGCCGGTGTAGATAAGCCCTAAGACAGTGGTTCTTAACCTGTGGTCCAGGGACCCCCAGAGGGCCATGATGTCCCCACAGGGGGGGCGCGAAGGCTTGAAGCCTGCTCAGCCCACCTCCTCCCTTCAGTGGGGTGGCCACATGACAGGAGCCCAGGCAAAGGCTGGCTGGCTTGGCCTGTGCATTGCCATTCAGCAGGGCCGGTTTAAGGCACCGGCGGCATCAGCATCCATAGGGGGGGGCATCATTGTGGGGGGCCCAGTAGTAACCTTCCTCCTGCGAAAACATTATTAGTAATAATCTGAATATCTTGTACTGTGAATAGCTTCGGTTGAGTTAGAATACATTGACCTGAGATAAACATATGGGGCCCCCAAAATAAAGCATTGAAGGCCCCCCAAAATTCCTCAAATGGTCCTGCCATTCATTCTGCTTCAGCCACAAATTTGCAGGAAGAAGCAGGAGAAAAGTTGTCTTCCCTTCCCACCAATGCCTCTGAGGGAAGGGTTAATGGATGGTGTATTATTGTTGTTGCTGTTATTGTTGTTATTATTGTTGTTGTTGTTGTTGTTGTTTTAAATCTTGAGTTAAGTGTTAGAGGTCCACAACAACAAAAATATATTTGAAGGGGTCCCTGGTAAAGAAAAGAAAAGAAAAAGTTAAGAGCCACTGCCCTAAGAGAGAGATGAAGGGATGTGTGGAAAAGGAAAGGTTGTATCTGTTCAGTGCTTACCCCAAACTTAACCCCTGCCCCCCAAAAAAATCTTGTCCAGATTTATGAACCTGTGGCTTTGTTTATCCTTTTAAAGAAGTTCTAGGCACAGACCTCAGAAATTAGTATAACAAGAGTTTCCCTGAACATGTGCAAAAAGTCTTCTTTTTTAAAAAAAATAATTGCAAGAACACAGAAATTAGTATGACAAGAGTTTCCCTGAACATGTGCAAAAAAGTCTTCTTCTTTTTTAAATAATTGCAACACAGAAGTAGTATGACAAAAGTTTCCCTGAACATGTGCAAAAAAGGTATTTTTTAAAAAATAATTGCAACCAGCTCCCAATCATCTAGATATAGGGGCATGGAATTACAAAACAGTACCGTACATCTGACTGTTAGTCAGGGACCATCCATACTTAGAAGTGAAGCACTGAAGAATATAATCACCTATAATGTGTTCATTGTATTGCTGACTCTTGGGAAACATTACTGCTAAACTGGTATGACAAGACCTATTTCATCAACTACCGAAGGATGTTCTGGTGCAAATTAAAGATGAAGTGTTGTTCGTTCACACATGACCCTCCAGAAAGCTTCTCCCACTCCCCTCCCAGTTGCAAGCTACAATTCAGTTGTAAAACACAGCACCTCTGACAGATACAGAGCATCTTTAATAACCAGTGGGGTTGCCAACTGACCAGAACTTGTCCAACCTGTTATTCATTTTGCAGGTGGGCATAGCGTTTCATGGCATGGAGACTCAATGCTTTGTACACTAATGTATGTTGATTCAGGTGTCAGGAAAGACACAGGAGCAGACACTGATAAAAATGTTGGCAACCCTATCTGTTAAGGGTGATACGAAGACTCCTAACACTCGCAGAATTACTTTTAAAAGGTACAGCATGGAAGTTCCTGGCCAGCTTGAAAGACTTAAAACCAACAAAGAGTAACAAGGGAAAAGCAGATCTGGGATAGCCACAGTCTTCACTTTCTTAAGCAACAATAGCCTGCAATGAAAACGTCTTCAAAACAACACCCTTCTATTCTGCTACTTCCATCAGAAATACCCACTGCATTTCCAAAGAAGATGGGGAAAATATCCCTCCAACATCTACTGAAATACACAGGCAATATTTCATCTATGGTTGTCCATCTGTGCTAATCTTAACCATCTAGGTAAAAACCTAAAGGATGCTATTTTGTGAGGATGGTGTTGATCATAAGGTTGCCAACTTAAAAATATAACCTAGCCCTGCTGTTGTGCCTTTAGCACACACTAGCAAGAACATAACAGGTGAGACATTTCTGGACCATTTTGCTTTTGGGCCTCAGAAAGCAAATTTCTGTGCCTGCCACATTCCTGTATGCCAGGTTACAGTACCAGAGGGGGGGGGGAACACACAGGGGCCTGGTTAACAAAAAAAGTTGGCAACCTACAATCATGAAAACAGACCTGGAACATCCAGCTTGTGCAACCCAGTTCTAGGTTGGGAGCAACTCACCCCAAGTTACCTCCCAAGTCAGTGGGCCCAAGACTGTGGCCAAAGAATCATCAACAATCCAATTCCTCAAACAGAATGATTTAATACAGAGAGGGCTGCTTCATCCAGCAGGGAAGTCAAGAAACTAAACAAGCAGGACCCTCTATCAAAGCCACGCCAAATCCCAAGCAGTTAAGGGCAGGCTTGCCTTTCACCTGGTCCAGCTCTTTTCCAAATTCAAGATCCAAGTGGGTTCCAACTGGTTGTTGCCTTTCAAGCCTGCATGGGATGGGATCAAGAAGCAGTACCATCAAAAGATCCCCCCCCCAAAAAAACCCAATGAATCACAGCAATGCTACCCCTCAAATAAGATGACAAGAACACAGTCCACTCAATACCCAAGCCTTCAACTGGATCGCCTCACTACCTGGATGCTAAAATTTCCATTCAATGCAGCAAAACATGGGAGAAGGAAAAAATAGGAGGGGAGAAGGGCCCTCTAGTTTGCCCCCTCCTTAAAACACACACACACACACCAAGCACCAGCCTGCCAAGCAGCCTTGGGGAGTGTGAGATGGAGAAAGAAACAAGAGAGAGACCCAGCCCTGTTAAGCGAGACAAGGAGGTTTGTCCTTATGTAACACCAGCTTGGAGATGCTCTGATCTTCATTGAGAAGGGATGTAATTACAGCACATTCGCCCTCCCTGGGTGCAGATGCGAGAAAACCCTCTGGGTGGGATGCCTCCGACAGACATCAATACCCAATTGCAAGGTTCAAGGTGGGGGGGAGATAGAGTAGGGGGTGCTGGGGAGCTTTGTACGGGGGAAAAAGGATGAAATCCAGGGATGCAGTGTGCTTACCTCCAGCCTGCCTGGTCCTCGCTCATGCCATGCCTTCCACGCACACCGCCGGCCTTTTCATGTCAAGAGGAGCATCTGAAAGATGGAGGGATGCCAGAAGTGGAAGAAATGGTCCTGATGTGATGGGTAAACAAAACAGGGGGAGGCGGAGGGTGAGACTCCACAGGCAGATCTCCCCAGTTTGCTAATAATCCCAGCCTGATGTCAACCCCAGGAAAAAAAATCTCAACCAGAGAAGAATTTCCCCCCCTCTCCTCCTCTTTTTTCCCCTCTCTCCCAAACGTCACAGGCGCAGATCTTCAGCTCTTCTGTAGCCTCCTCCAGATTTTGCCTGGCACATCAGAGAATCTGCTGTTCTGTGTGGCTCTCAGGAATCAAGCAAAGGAGATAGCAAAAGAGGAAAAGACTCTGGAAAAAGGGGCCAGAGCCATGGATCCCAGCAGGAGAGAATGAATGGGCTTGCAGGAGAGGAGGAGAAGAGGCTGCCTTTCCCTCCTGAAAAAATAAAAATAAAAATTTGGGGGGAAATAATAAAAGAGGATGATTATCCTGAGAGCAGAGAATGAAAGATACAAGCACTGGTTCTCTTAGTCTTTCTCTGCCTCCCTCCGTCTTCACACACACACACACACACATCCACACAGGCTTGCTGGCTTGTACACTCACGCACCCTCAAGTGTTGTAGAGCAAAGCCAGTTAAAGAGACATGGCCATTATTATCAATAATGCATGACTGCAGGCTAGTGGAGTCCCCTCTCTCCCCTCGCCTCCTCCTGCCTTGGGTCCTAAAGAGATTACAACCCATTCAGTTTGGATAAACACCAGGACCTGCTGGTCTCCCCCCCCCCACACACACCTCCCCAGCTTGCCTTGCCTTATTTTTTGCTCTGGGTTATTTTTATTTATATATTTTTAGGCCGAGCAGGTGGGACTTGGGATGCACATACATGGCCTACTACCCAAATGGTTTTATAAAGTGTGAGTTTTTAATTGTGTGTTGACTGTTTTAAAACGTCTTGGTTTTATTCGTTCTTTTTAAATTGAGAGATGTTTTTTAATTGACATGTGCTTTTTAACCAATGCTATGTCTATGTGTTAATGTATTGTTCCCCGCCTCGATCCATAAGGAGAGGCGGGTAAGAAATAATAATAATAATAATAATAATAATAATAATAATAAATATAAACACACCACAGAGAAAGCAAGCAAGGAAGCAGGGAGGAATTACATTAGGGCAATAAGCAAACCTACAGAAGGAGGGGGTGAAAGTGGTAAGAATGATGGATCGAGGATTAGTGTGTATGGTTTATAATAGGGCTGTCAAGAGGTTTTTTATAGCCCAATCAACAAGCGGGTTCAGCCTGGACTTAAACCAATTTACATTCCGATCCTAAGGAACAACTTGCAAGGCTCTACCAGCAGCTACAAAGGCCAAGCAGTGGAGTTTCTAAGGCAGGTTCGAACTTCCAAGATTAAAATCCAATCTCTCCTTCAAACCTTGTTGATCCCTTGTAGACTGGGGTGTGTTAGGGATTATAATCTAAGTGTCCATTATTCTTCCCACCTCCCTTGCCACCCCAGACAAGACTCACACGTATATATCAGAAGGCTATATATTCCGGGGAGAGCAACACGTTTCTGAAGAGTTATGGGTAAACAACCACACAAGAGACACATGCTCAGATTGGTAGTACATGTCAACACTCACCCCACACACTATACACAGGACCGGGGTCCATAGTTTCACTTATCTGCTTGGGGGGGGGGGCAGAGATTTTGCCATTTTATATAAAGGACCATTTTACTCATGCCCCCCACAAGGGGGGGCTGACAGAAGGGGTGACCCCAGCCTTAATACCTTAATACCTAAATACCTTTTAGGTATTTAGGCCTATTCCACTTTAAATACCATGGCAATATCCTATGGCAGTGACTCTTAACCTTTTCTTTACCAGGGACCCCCTTTAAATATCTTTTGTTGCTGTGGACCCCCAAGACTTAACTCAAGATTTAAAATCCTAATAATAATAACAACAATAATACCTGATAATAATAAGAAGAATACAGTTACACCATCCGTTAAACCTTCCCTCAGAGGCGCTGGAGGGAGAGGGAAGAATTTTCTCCTGCTTCTTCCTGCAAGTTTGTGGTTGGAGCGGCTTGAGTGGCAATACGCAGGCCAAGCCAGCCAGCTTGCCTTTGCTTTGGCTTTTGCAACGTGGCCATTCTACTGCAGAAAGGAGGTGGGCCGAGCATCCTTCAAGCTTTCACGGACCTCCTCTGAGGACATCACGGACCCCTGGGGGTCCCTGGACCACAGGTTAAGAACCACTGTTATATGGGATCCTGGGATTTGCAATTAAAGGGTGAACACTCAGAATTCTTAGCCAGAGAGCTCAAGTGCCTTACAAATGACAAACCCCAGCCTTCCATAGGATGCAGCCCTGGCAGTTAAAGTGGGATCATTGTGCTGTAATTGTGTGATGTGAACGGGCCCAAATCAGGAGTGAGCCAAACTCTCCTACTGCCTGAGGAAGGAAGCAAAGCAGCACCTTCCCATATCATGCTGTGGTGGCAACAATATCCATTCCCCCCTCCATACACCCCACCAGATGAGAAAAGGAGCCAGATGTTTTGGTGGAGGTAGCACCTATGCCATCATGTTAGAAAAAGAGGAGAGAGTCGGACGATTCACTCACCAGAGAAGGTGATGATCCATGCCGCATAAAAGGAGAGGAAGCTCCTTAAACCCCCACCACTGTCAGAGGTGGTAGGGTTGCCAGAATGAAAACTGGGGGTGGCTCCTGTACCTTTAATGGTTATCTAGAAGAGGGAATTTCAGCAGATATTGCTTGTCCCACAATCAGCCAACAAGCAACACCTGCTGAAACTCGGCTTGTCTAAACGGCAAAAATAGTTCTCCTAGAATTTGAGGAGAATACCTTTTGTCTCAATGGGATCCCGTATCATTTTGCCATTTTTGGGAGGAGGGGGGCAAAAATGCCATGTACTCCACAGGAAAAGCCTTTGCAGCTATTCCCGAACTTTTTTTAAAACTGCGATGGAAATGTACATTCCTGCTTGTTGGGACAACCAATTCACTTTGCTGCATTTTCTCGATAAGAGTGGCAGTAGAAAGCTGATTGGTTGGAAGTGTGCTGGGAGCGGAGCTTGCCGGCAAGGCAGCACCAAGAACCACCATGTTGGATTTTCACTGATTTTGCGCTGACCATCCATATCGTGCCAAGATGTATAGACATGATACATGATACATCTTGGCACCATATGGATGGGTTTTGAAATATTAAGATGTATACTGTAGTGGTTACTATGGGATTGTTCTATTGCCAACATGTTTGTTAATCAATTGTAACCCAACGTCAGTGTTGTATGATACATTCTTGCAACTGAAACATTATCAATTTTGGATTTACTGTATTTGCATTGACAACTTGTTTAATAATACAGTTGTCCCTCCATATCCACGCATTTGGTATCCACAGATTTAAGTATTCACGGCTTGAAAATATTCTTTAAAAAATAATACTCCAAAAAGCAAACCTTGATTTTGCCATCTTAGATAAGGGACACCATTTTGCTATGCCATTGCATGCAATGGGACTTGTGTATTCACGGATTTTGGTATCCATGGGGGGTCCTGGAACCAAACCCCAGTGAATATGAAAAGAGAACTATACTCCTTGCTTAAGAAAAACCTTGTGAAATTCATGGGTGGCCATAAGTTGACAGGCGACTTAGAATCATAGAATCATAGAATTGTAGAGTTGGAAGAGACCACAGGGCCATCCAGTCCAACCCCATTCTGCCACGCAGGAAATCACGATCAAAGCATCCCCGACAGATGGCCATCCAGCCTCTGTTTAAAGACCTCCAAGGAAAGAGACCCTACCATGCTCCGAGGGTCATCAATTGGGGGGAGAAGTCATTAATCATTTTGTTTGTATTAATTTATTATTTTTAGTTTTTTTAGTTGTTTATTAGTATTAGTTTGTATCGTTTATGAATTGTATGCATTTAAAATAAGTTTGTGTTTTGTTTGTGTTAATAATATATATATAGTTAGGTTCAAAAGTAATTCGTTCACTGACATAATTTTCACACACACTTGCATAATCCAGACCAGTTCCCGAATGATAAAAAGGGCAATGGGGGTGTGGGGGTAAAGGAGCCATCTTGAACTGGGCAGAAAAACCAAACAAGTGGAAGGAGAAGGGAACCAGATAATATTCAGGAAGATGAAGGAGAGTCGGTCTGGTGTGAAGGAGGGAGAGAAAAGCAGAGAGGGAGGGAGCGCTTGTTTCTATTTTAAGAGCTGTAGTCTCTCTTCTATTCCTTCCCCTTCCACCACCAACCCCCCTCAGCATTTTGCATGGCTGCCAGATTGAGAAACCTGACCTGCCTTTTAAATAATCGAGGAGGCGGCAGCAAAGCAGGCAGCCATCCCTTACAGGCCAATCCTGCATTTCATCAGCCATTTACATCCCCAAACCCCAGGGACCGTCCAGTCCCAACGGTAGCTGGGAAGAACCTTTTCTCTGGCTGTCTGCAGTTGTGTTTGGTGGCGGGCGTCCCTCGACAGATGACACGTCTCCCACTTAATTCATGCACTGCACACTCTTTCAGTGGGATATTTCGGGGTGAAGGAAGCATGCACGCTAGCATCAACAAGATGGGGGGACAGTGGCAAAAGTGAAAGGCTAGCACTTACGGGCCAGGTGTAGGCCTAACGTCCTCAGCATTCAACCTTGCAAACCCCACAGAACTGAACGGAAGCCACTGAAACTGCTCACTTCTATCATACCCTCCAACTGTCCTGATTTGGCCCTAGAGATGTAGAATTTCTGGAAATTTTGAAGTCATGGCAGGGGGGGGGGGAACCTGGGGTTTTGCCATTTTTTCCAGAAAATGAAAATTTTCAGAAAAATGGGGAAAAAATGCAACAATAGCACTTTTTACAGATTGAAAGTCACTCTGTAACTTTAGGAACGTCAAATATGACTGCTATGTACAATTTGATTTGGCATAAAATTATCACAGTTGGTATATTAAAGACTTTATTGGCTTAATGATTTTATTCATCATGCTAAAATAAGACAGTCCATAATCAATTTTCTTCCTTCTTTCATTTATTAAATTTTTTTTTGGGAAAAACAAAAAAAAAGGCTTCAGGGGAAAAAACAGGAAAAATGTTTTTTTCCTGAATTTTTCTGTTTTTTTCCCCCAGGCCTTCACATCTCTATTTGGCCCTGGATTCATCTTCTGATCTTCCCACATTTTCAGCTGCTTTTAAAATGTCCCGGTTTCTCCCTCCTTCCCTCCTTCCCCCCGCTTTGTCCCCAGCTTACTTCAATTACTACAAACTGAGTTCAACATGCAATAGTACAAGTTTTCATACCCTCCAGCAGTTCATAGAGGAAGACTAGGACGTGTGTGGCCAAGCCACGCCACGCTGTGATCAAGATGGCAAAAGTTATTAATGAGCTGGGCATGTTTAGTCTGGAGAAGAGAAGGTTGAGAGGGGACATGATAGCTACGTTTAAATATTTGAAGAGATGTCATACTGAGGATGGAGCAAGCTTGTTTTCTGCTGCTCCAGAGACTAGGACACGGAGCAATGGGTTCACACTACAAGAAAAGAGATTCTGTCTAAACATTAGGGGGAACTTCCTGACAGTAAGAGCTGTTTGGAAGTGGAATGCACTGCCTGGGAGTGTGGTGGAGTCTCCTTCTTTGGAGGTTTTTAAACAGAGGCTGGATGGCCATCTGTCTGGAATGATTTGATTGTCTATTCCTGCAGGGCAGGGGGTTGGGCTGGATGGCCCTTGAGGTCTCTTCCAACTCTATGATTCCCTGAGAAAGAGACAAGCTAGGAGAATCTGCAATCATTAAAGATACAGCTGCCCTCTCCAGTTTTCAGTTTGGCAGTCCTACCCAATCCAGAGCTCCAGAGACTTGCATGTTTGGACTACAACTCCCAGAGTTCCCAACAACTACAGCCACTGGCCATGTTGGGTGTGGGATTCTGGGAGTTATAGTCCAAGGAATCCCTTTCCTAAGCCTAGGTCCAGAATGGCCACCCCCAAGAGGCCCATATCCCTCCTCCATGTCTTGATCTCTCCGTGGCAAAAAAAAGGTCTCTCTCTCTCTCTCTCATCCCTGCAAGAAAACTGAGTTCTCACACTTTTTGGAAAATGCAGCCAGGCATATATTTTTTTATTATTATTCTTTTGGTTGGTCTGCTGCTCCGTACAGTGTTTCAAATCATCAGAATGCCCTTCGACATATTTTAATTATTTAAAAGTCTGGTTTCCCCCTTGCCAAATCTTCCTCTCCCACCAGGCAGCCGGAAACAAACAAAAACAGAGCAGGAGTGCGAAATCTCCCAGCAGGAACTCCATCACTGTTTGGCCAGCTCCTGCCCAAGATAGACTGCACTGCAGATGACTCAGGCTCCCAGCTGTCACCACGGCAACCAGTGTCGCCTAGCAATGCCTGCATCCCAGTAACCATGGTGTCCTAGTGATAGGATAGAAGTATGCTTCCCCCCCCTCCTTCCCCCATAGCTCTGGATGGAGAGTTTAAAGTTATTTTTAGCACTGCCGCAAATCAATAGACAGCTCGCTGTGTTGTTGTGATGGGGAGATGCTTTTTAGGTGAGCGGTGTGGTTCCTCCTGGTTTTTGCTTTGTTTTGTTTTGAATATTTGGGGTTAGCTGTTCACACACCCGCTCACCAATTCTGTCCCTCTTGAGCAAATGGGGTCTTCATCCTCAGCTGCCAGGGGGGCGTTTATGGTAAATCATAGAATCATAGAGTTGGAAGAGACCGCAAGGGCCATCTAGTCCAACCCCCTGCCATGCAGGAATACACAATCAAAGCATCCCCGAATTCCACAGGAGGCGGCCATAACAGTTCAAGTGGAATAATAGTGCTATAACAGTGTAGTGCGATAATCTATACATCCCACCTACTCTGTTTCCTAGAAGAGGCTTGAGTGATGGAGGTATGCGAACACATTAACTTAGGGAGCTGGGGGAAGCCTTGTTGCAAACAGGCTGAATCTGCCCTGGGAAAAGTTACTTTTGGAGAGAATTGCCCCAGAATCCCCCACCAAGGATGGACACTGGCCATGCTGGCTGGAGGATCCTGGGAACTGGTATGGCCCCAGGGGTGGCAGAAGTGTTGAGAATCCACTTCCGGGCTTTAGAGAATCATAGAATCATAGAGCTGGAAGAGACCACAAGGGCCATCTAGTCCAACCCCCTGCCATGCAGGAATACACAATCAAAGCATTCCTGACAAATGGCCACCCAGCCTCTGTTTCAAAACCTCCAAAGAACTCCAACTCTACCACACTCCTAGGCAGTGCATTCCAGTGCCAAACAGCTCTGATTGTCATGAAGTTCTTCCTAATGTTTAGGTGGAATCTCTTTTCCTGTAGGTTGAACCCATTGCTGCATGTCCTAGTCTCAGGAGCAGCAGAAAACAATCTTGCTCCAGCCTCAGTATGAGATCCCTTCAAAACATGGCTATCATGTCCCCTCTCAACCTTCTCTTCTCCAAGCTAAACATACCCTGCTCCCTAAGCCACTTCTCATAGGGCATGGCTTCCGGATCTCCCACCATTTTGGTTGACCTCCTCTGGACCCATTCCATACTCTTCTATTTCCCCTTGCCTGCTTGTCATACTTCCAGTAAGGTCAAGAGGTGGTTTTGGAGTTTCACCCAAAGAGCAACAGAAAGCATAAATAACTTGCACTTGTCTGGGCTCTATGTCTTGAGAAGAATTACCTGGCCAGGTGTGTGTTGAGTCCATGCAAGGGAAAAGGTGAAGCCTACATTGGGAGATATGCATGCCTCTCTCCTTCCTACAGTTCTAAGCTCTCAGGGCCTAGCCTCTCTTCACAAGGCTGGTAGAAGAATCTCAGGGCAAGAGCACTGTCTTGAAAAGTGTGTGTGGATGTGTGGTGGTGCACTGGCTAAATGATCTTGCTTTTTCTGCCTTTTCATCCATCTTGCCCAAACGACAAAGACTGCTGCTGCTGCTCCTATAAACAGAAAGAGAAAATCAATGTGCATTCATGAGAAGGAGGGCAGAAGGGAGTGAGCTGCCCTCCAGACTGGCTGTTCCAAACAGCACCACAGGGAGTGTGCTTGGACTGGTTGGGTTAATGTGAGCTGTGTGACAGAGTTTATAGGAGGAGATGGTGTTTTGCTGCATACCTGAAGGTGGCCCAGGCATGACACTGATGAGAGACACTGGAGAGAGAAAGATGGGAAAGAATGAGGAATTTGGTGACTCGCCACTTCTGTGTGCACACTCAAAGTATCTGTGTGCAGTGCAGGTGGCAGCCACATCAAGTGCTATACTGTGCCTGTGTAGATGAAATCCAGGCAGACTTGTCCTCTCAGGATGATGATGATGATGATGATGCCAATGCCGACATGGAGGGGACCAGAAGAGCATTTCATTGTGTTTTTCAATTGTAAAATAATAACCATAATGATAATGATAATGTGCTAGTAATAAGTAATCCAGTGTATTACTTTCTGCACTACCATCAGAAGTAATGATCAGCATTTATATTTCTATACCTCTTATCAGTGCAAAGCACTCCCTAAAGCGGTTTACAATGTGATAGCTATCGTATCACAACAAGCTGGGTACTCATTTTACTGACCTACAAAAGAATGGAAGGCTGAGTCAACCTTGGAGCCCTGTAGGGCTGAACTCACAACAGTGTGGCTGCAGTACTGGCATTTAACCAGTGTGCCACCAGGACACCTTGGCTCAATAAACTGTACTGGCAATATTACAAAATTAGGAGTTGCAAATCATTGCTGTAAATCATAAAAAAAAAAAAATCTACCAATGGATCCTAGTTTGTATTCTTCCACCCAAATGTATATGCCTACACTTGATCATTGATCCATGGTCAGCATTTTCTTTCTTTCCAGTCTTTTGACAAATAAAGCTTTTGCCATTAACGTTCTCTGATAAGTGTCTCTCTCCCATTAGCCTAGCATGGCCTAATAGATTTTGCAATGGATACTTGCACATCTCATACCCTGAAATTGTTTCTATGTGTTCTAATGCACTGTGCCAATATTTTCAAGCCACTTGGCAATTCCACCAAATATGTTTAAAGACTGCATTAGCTATGGCATATGGCCAGCATCCTCCAGAATATACAGTACTCCCTGAGTGTATTCTGCCTCTCTTTAAAGGCACGTAAAACAAAATACACAAATCCACATGCTTGATCAGTGTCACTAAACTTGGTGTGTTAGGTAACAAGACCAAATCCATACTCAGGTTTTGGGTTCAACCCATTGATATTCTTGGTACCTTCCAAATGCTCACTTTGGATTTTTCTGTATTTTTGTTCTACAATGCACATTTATGAACCAATTTTGACCCAATTTGATTTAGGATCAAATTACAAGTGGTATATTCAAGAAGGGCCACCAGAGGACAGCAGAGGAATGTTGGACAATTGAGTCAGCAAAGTGATGCAGCAGCTAAAAAAACCGAATACAATTCTAGCCTGCATCAATAGGAGTATAGTATCTAGATCGAGGGAAGTAATAGTGTCTCTCTATTCTAGGAGCCTGTCAGAAGAAAAGAGATGGCGACCCAAATTCAGCATTACAAGCATGACTGAGTACATGTAACTTCAAAACCAGACTTTAAGAGCTAAGCACTCAAAGCCCTCTGCTTGAATGGACAAAGCTGTTGTTGGAATTGTTTTAATCTCAAATTCTTTCCACTCCACTGATAAGGAAATGCACAAATTTTGGTATGTATCAAAACAAAAAAACCCCTCAAACCAAACAAAATCTTTATCCCTCCTTAGTATGGATAGGATGGGTGGGGGGGGGCAGAGGAAAATTAATCCACCTGTACTAGTAATCTGAGACACAGATTAACCAGCTCCATGAGAACTGATGGCCACATTTGCATTTCCATGGAGCAGAACCTGGATATTTGATGCTACAGACAAAATACAAAGCTTCAGTTTAATCAGGATGCTGCATGCAGCCAGCAAGAGAACAAGGAGGCAATAATGTCACATTTCCAAGCAATAGCTTGTACGTGATAGGCAGAAGCAGTCATTCCCAATGGCCAGGCTTAATTTAGTGGCAAGACTCATCACAGTCTCATAGATTCAGCAAGTGAGCATGGTGAACAGTGTATGGCTGCCTTCTGGCGCAAAATGAGCTCATCTAGTTACCCAATGAAAGTTGACTGCTTCGTTTGTGCAAAAGCTGTGCACCACAGCCAGTGCAAAGTTTGCAGACATCTACATTTGGAGGGAGAGCAATAAACTAAATGAATCTGCAGAGAAAGTAAGCAAATAAGCTGCAAATAAAAGAAACATGCCACTCTGGGAAGAAGTGCTGATGTGCTCATGGAGAGCATGAGCTGAATGTTTGTGCCCAGCAGGACAGAATGAGGGTGATCCCATGGGAAAACGTATCAGAAGGCATCTATGGCTAATGGTACAATTCTAGTTGCTCTACAGATCAACTCACAGAATCCAGATTATTTGGGATAGAATAGTGTGTGTGTGTGTGTGTGTGTGTGTGTGCACGCCTTCACATCGCCTGTTAGCACCCCCATGAATTTCACAGGGTTTTCTTAGGCAAGGAATACTCAGAGGTGGTTTTGCCAGTTCCTTGCTCTAAAATATAGCCTACAGCACCTGATATTCATTGGTAGTCTCCCATTCAAGTTCTAACCAGAGTACTTGCAGCTTAATGCTCCAAGAGAAGTCCTGCCTCTCTCAGTCTTTGGCTTCCATAACATGTACACATTTGGGCTAAAAAAACAACAACCAGAAACAGCTCTTAATTATTTTGAATGACACCACTGGGTATCCTTTACATGTCTTCATGTCTATCCCTGGTCATGGATTCTCCTACTTTGCCTCTGGGGAAAATGTTTGATGTGTTTCCATTTTTCTGGCAAAATATTTTGAACTATAAGGAGTCACAAGGCAGCTAATGACAGAATAAAAACCCTAATAAAACTCAAGAAAGCAAGACCCAAGCATTTAAGAAATTGACAACGCACCTGAAGGATCAAGAGCATTGTTATACAGCACAGTAACTAGTTTTCTAAATTATTAAACTGGATTAAAGTTATTAAATCCACATTCCATCTTTCTGCCAAAAAAAAAAAAAAATTGCATTCAAGGCAGCTAACATCAATTTAAAAATACCCAAAATATAACTAAAACATAAAGATGGGTTAAAAGCACAATTAAAAGCAAATCAAAAACAAATGAAACAATAGCCCTGTCAATTAAAATCCAGCCAGATGCCAGAGGCCAGTCTGAATTAAAAGGTCTTTCCTTGCCAGTGGAACGACAACAAGGAAGGGGGAGGCCTAGACTCCACTGGCAGAGAGTTGGGAGAAGCCACAGGGAGCCCATCTCTTTAATCCGAGTGCTGACATTGCAAACCATGGCTTTCATAGTTTTTTAAAAAAAATCAATATGTTTTTTAAAAATAAAACCAACATGGGGCTCATCCAGACTGTAGATTTGAGCTAATTTGTTGTTGCTCCTGTTCAAGTTGTTTCCAACTTATGGTGACCCTAAGGCAAACCTATCACAGGGTTTTCTTGGCAAGGTTTGTTCAGAGGAGGTTTGCTATTGCCTTCCTCTGAGGCTGAGAGAATATGACTTGGCCAAGGTCACCCAATGGGTTTCCATGGCTGAGCATGGATTCGAACGCTGGTTTCTAGAGTCATAGTCCAACACTCAACCCATTACACCATGCTGGCTCCTTGCTAATTTATATCACACCCTTTAATGTGGCTTTTTAATGCATTTTGTCATTTCCCCATCCAAACATTCCCCTGACTTTAAAAAGAAAATATTGAACAGAAAGGTGTTTGCTTGTAATGTGGGTTGTGACGTTACTTCTCCATGTGTCCAACCCTCTCATACCCTAGATGTGTTTTCATATTGTTGCAATCCATCACACGGCCTCATTTTGTTTCTCCCCAGTGTCTCCCTATATATATATATGTACACACATACAGTATTGTTCTGTTTGTTTCCTTGAAACAAGCTCACACCTTACACAGACACACACATATTGGCACTCCTTCTGTAGACAGTTCTCAGTTCACCTAGGGAATAAGTGTCTATGGACTTTATTAGATTAGCATCTAAAAATGCTGTAATTCTGCGAATGAGGAAAACGGAAGCATAGTGGCGTTATAACACTTATTATCACATGTCGTTGTCATCACGTGAAAGAACCACTACGGAATTATCACACAACCACCACTAACACTTTAAGAATGGGACTTTACTTCTGTGATTTAGTATGGGGGAGATTTCGGCACAAGAAGACACGAGTGTGCTTAAAAACACCAAAATCCCCTCAATTTGCAAAGTAAGCAAACACACAAACACTTAAACCAACGTAAAAAGTACAAACAAACTGGGGTAGTCCATAAAAAGAACATCCTGTGGATAGTTTTCACGTTCTCACCCAGAGGTTTTCTCGCCGGGAATGAGAAAGAGGACCACCCATTCATGCTATAATCTCACGATTACAGCGGGACTGTTTACACACACTCTTCAATACGGTGAAAAGAGTGATATTGAGGGCTATTGAGTGCTTGTCCCATCAATTAAAAGCAATGCCTTATTTGAGCTGGAGCACAGATTGACCATGCGAACATGACAATATTGTGCAAAAGCGGAAACCTCTCACGCTACTGTAATGTTGTAATCATGCGATTTTTGCCGCATCTGATAAAGTATGTATGGGGTGTTTAAACTTGTTCCAAGGAAACAAATAAAAGAATAGCACCATTACAGTTTACCTCTTTAGTGCTATAACTCCAGAGATTTGGTGCAAAAACCAGTAGGTTCCTGTGCTCTGAAAGATCAAGATAGCTTTTATGAACTATTTAGTAAAACAAATGATCTGGCATATTTTTAGCTTACTGTATGAGGCATACATGAGAGCCAGTGTAGTGTGGTGGTCTGAACGCTGGACTGGGATTCCAGGAGACCAGGGTTCAAATCTCTGCTCAGTGATGGAAGCCCACTGGGTAACTTTGGGCAAGTCACTCTTCCATTCCTGCTCCAAGTCTCAAGCCACTACACCATTCTGGCTCTAAAACACAGTGTTCTGTATATATTTATGCAGTGACTCAGGGTTCATCTACACAGTCCAGAATATGCCGGCTCCCAGCTGGTGTCTTCCAGTCCTAGATCTGGCCTGTTCCTCCCCTGTTACTGGCATGAAATGGGATGGAGTCCAGACTGCCACACTAGCCTGTCCCTGTAGCTGCCTCCACCCAAGTCCCACTCTCCGAAACCAGGAAGCTGCCCCGCAGTATGTGAATAAGGCCTCCTGGTCACATGTTACGGGCCTGCTTCTTGGATCCAGAGAGTGCGACGCGGACGATATCTGCAGCAACGGGTCGGCCTGGCGGTAGGGCCTCCTGGAGTCCCACGGGGCCCAGTCTGTTTCATCTGCAAAGAAATGGTTTTCCCCCAGATATTTTGCTGCACTGTTTCATTGGGCTTTGCAGCCTTATTTGAGAACTCACACTGAACAAGTCTTGAAGAGAAACGACAACGCAGAAAGAATCACAACCCAGAAACATCACCCACAGAGACCTTCTGCTGTGCTTTCCGCAACCGAACTTGTTTATCTCGGTTTGGCCTTTTTAGTCATTAGCGCACTTGCAGAAAGCGCAGGATGAGTCCTTCCTGAATATTCATTTGTGAAGAAAAGCCAAAGAGACCCCATCATAACCTGCGGGCAAAACAGGTCAAAAACCCTGCATTGTTAGGACTTCATGGCTCAAAGACGGGGCCAAGATGGGGTAAATCATCTATCTAGACAAGGCCTCAAATGCTTACATTGTTATTATGTGCCTTCAGGCTGAGTTTATGGTGACCATATCCTAGGGTTTTCTTGGCAAGATTTATTCAAAGGTTTGTCATTGCTGAGGCTGAGAGTATGTGACTTTCCCAAGGGCACCTATGGATTTCCAATGGCTGATCAGGAATTTGAACTCCAGTCTCCCAGAATTCAAACCACAACACCATGCTGGCTCTCAGAATATAAATGCTATCAATAAATTGATACTCCCCTTCCACCAGAAAGAAAATCTGTCAGTTTGGGACCCACCTTTTTCTAATACATGGCTTTCCTCAATACAGGCCTTTGCCCATTCCATGTGCCCAGTTTATTTAAATCTTCCTCAAAATGTGGGCCATTGCCAAGCCTTCTGGGCCCTTCAGAAGCTTTGCTTTCTTTCTTTTTGTTTACGAAACGCACTCTCTTTATATATAGAAAGCTGGATTGATATAAATAAACGTATATCATAGCTGTGGGAGACAGGCCTGCCTGTGAGAAGTCTCTCTTGCCTTACAGTGAAACATTACGCTAGCATGTCTGAAGCTGTAAAGATCAGAATTGGCTGCAACAGAAAGTGACACGCTGCTGGAAAACAGCTGGATCTTTTCTGCTTTTAGTTACTATGCAAATGATACACAGCTCATCCAAGTAGCCCCCAAATGGAATCCCTCCAGATGTGGACTACAAAGTGCTCCAACAAGGTCGCCATGGCAGGGCTCTTTCACACTTGGAGCCCTTTGATACAGTTTCAAGCTCTATGGCTCCATCTTATCGAATCCGTGGATTTGTCGTTTGGTGAGGCACTAGAGTTCTCTGGCAGAGAACTTTAAATACTATAAGAAACTACAAATCCCAGGATTTCATAGAATGGAGCTGTGACTGTTAGAGTGCTCTTAGAGTGCTGTACTGTAATTGTGTAGTGTGAAAGAAACCTTGGCTTCTTGTAGGGCTTGTAGGGCTACCCTCACACACATATTCTTGGAGCACTGAAAAGACAAAAATGTTTCCAAGAAAGTAAAGAAATAACATGCGGGAATACAATACATAAAGATGACCCTGTGGGCTTGTCTATCCGAGGCCAAAAAATGTGGATTGCTCTACCGTAATGACAATTTGCAGCAGCTGCTACTTGTCTTAATGGGGTTTTTATTTTAGTAGATCACAGGCATGCGACGCTATCCATGTTTGCTGTGCAAACAGGCATGCCTGCAAATCAAAATGGCAGCAGCGAGTGAATTAATTGCATTTTTACTTACCTCAATTTGCCAGTGCCAGAGGTTCAAATAAGTGACCTTTTGCTTTAACAAAAAAGCAAGCCAAAAAGCTGTTTTATCACCTTAGCGCTCTTTTGGTAAGGCAAAAATTCAACCTGGCTGCTCCAGGCATTTGCCTTGTTAGCAAACTCCACTCCCCCGCACATGTCCAACCAATCATCTGCTCATGTTGGGAAAGCAAATAAATTTGGTTGCTTGTCCCAACGAGCAGGAATGTGCATTCCCCTTGCTCTTTTTCAAAAAATATGAGAAAAACTGTGAAGGCTTTTCCTGCAGAGTACTGTATATGGCATTTTAGACGCTAGTCTGATAAAGTCCACAGTCAGGTAACAAGGAATACTTTCAGGAGTTCCTCTAACACCAACATTAAAGGTACAGGAGTCTTGTCAAGTTTTCACCTTGGCAACCCTCAGGCCCAGAGATTTTAGGACCAAAAACATGGGAGAATCATCTCCTAGTGATGACATAGTTGTAGACCAACCAAAGAAAGTTTTCTGAACAATTCTTTGAATGGAAAACTATTGGCAGTAGCTGCTATTCTGTATGGTGTGTGCTGTGAGAGAAAAACTCCTCCTTTATTTGTTGTCTAGCTGCATATGTCTATTGAAGATAATTCTTTAGCCCTTGGCCATGCCCTAAGTGTCAGGATCAGTCCCAGATGTGACCTTCTCCTGCCAAGTTCAGTTCTATTGTATCACTTTGATTGCTAATTGTGTTTGCATTCCTTTGTCCTTGCTAATGAGTATGTAGTCTAACTGGAAGAAGGGAGGATATGCTCTATGTCTGTAACTGCTTGATTAATTTTTGCACATGGTTTTTGCTCTGCAAAATATGGGAGGTACCCACTTCCAGTGAGAACTGGGAGTGAGGATGATGGATAACCAATGACTGTACAGCCTGCCAGATTTTGTAGCTTGTAAATACTTTTTAACTTATTGCTTTGTAGTTAAGATTCATTCTGAGCAACAAACATGTACGGTTAGCTCTTTGGATTACTGTACCAATAAAGTATTCTGTTTTTAACTCTGAAATTTCTGGTTACCAAATCCGAAGAAGCCAGTACATGACATCTGTATTGAAGGTAATGCTCTAGCCCTGGGTCAGGCTCTAAGATCTGGTAACCCTAAGCAGAACCTTTGAGACCGCTTTATTTTAGCATGATCTTTCATAGCTATCAACCCACTTCTTCAGATGTAGGTCTGAAAATACATAGGAAGAAGTAGATTGATAGCCACAAAAGGCCATGCTAAAATCAAGCCATTAGTGTCCAACACGCTGGTTGCTTGATTTCTTCCTTTCCTTCCCTTCCTTTCCCATTCTATGAGTTGTGTGGAGTGTGGGCTGTAGCTAGAGAGCTAACGAAAGTACTGTAATGCGAGGTATGACTATGGTAAGCTTATTAGAATAATAACCAAGACTACTAAGATAGAACACTTTACATAACCATATGCTTGTGAACAACAGTAATCATGAACAGCTTCTTTTAAAAAAAAAAACTTCTGATTAATAATTTTTTTTCTTAACACACACACACAAACACTGTTGTGCTATTGTTAGGCTGACAATATTTGGTTAGAAAATCGGTCACTTCAGTGTCTAGGGTAGCCAGTTCAGGATTGCCCTAGGCCTTGAGATTTGGAGGCCAACCCCTGAGACCGAGGACTTTTTCAGACTATACTTACTGCGCAAAGAGGTCTCGGGAGAGGCATGGCACTGTCGCACAGCAGGGGGTCCTTTTCGGATGCCGCCGTCCCTCTTCCGAAATCATCGGTGTCACTTCCGTGAAGGATTGGAAGCGGCCGCATCATATTTGGCCATTTTTTACTCACGGGCAACTTCCGTGCCTGTGATGATGATGATTTCAGAAGAGGGATGGAGGTGTCTGAAAAGGACCCCCTGCTGTGCGACAGCGCCGTGCCTCTCCCGAGACCTTCTTGCGCAGTAAGTATCGTCTGAAAAAGTCCCTAGAAATGTTAATCACAATTGCTTACGGTTTGTAAAACAAACCCAGGCTGCATCTGCACTGCAGAAGTAATCCAGTTTGGCACCAATGTAACTGCTGTGGCTCAATGCTATGGAATTCTAGGATTTGTAGTCTTGTGAGAGATTTAGCCTTCTCTGGCAGAGAGCTCAGGTACTGCAACAAATTCTGTAGGCTGGTCAGGAAGTGGTGGCAGAAGGCACCTCCATTTACAGTCCAGAGATGCTAAATGAACTGGGACTTGGGGGAGCAAGTCCAAAATCTCTCCACTTGATGCTGTGCAGACTCAAGGTTGTGGAGTGCTCTTGCACCAGCGCGGGAGTACTTCCCTCCATCTGGACAGAAGATGAGTCTGAAGCCACTGATATAGGGATGGAGACCTCTCTGTTCTGATAGCTGCATGGGAAGACTCTGTCTGGGCCAAAGCCTGAGGCGATTGTATTGACTACCTTAGTACCACTGGTTGTGATTGAGAACGAGAGGCCTTAATGTTGGTTTGCCTTCTTCTTCTTTTTATGTTTCTTGCACTGGGCCTTGATGTTGACCGATCTTCCTGCGTCATCTCACAGGGTCGAACAGTAGACTCTTGGGATCGAACCATTGATTCCTGGGACTGAACAACCGGCTCCAACACAGGTTGATCCATGATGGTACGAGGCCCCTTTTGCTGAGACTTTGGCTCCTGAAGAGATCTTTTAAGAGTGACTTGAGCCAAGGAACCCCAAAATGGTCAGGGCCAAGGTCGAGTGAAGAGTCATTGAAGAGTGCTTAGAGAAAACGCCGACCAAGGCTGAGTAGAGAGGTCTGTTTTTGACAGTGCCATCCACTACCTTCAAGGCATTCTCCAAAAGAGAGCCTTACATCAGGACAAGTGGTTCTGACATGACTGAGGGGTAAATGCCTGACAGTGCAAACAAGTTCTGATGTTGTGTCCCTCTCCTAAGCACAACAGGTACTTGGAGTGGCCATCTTTCTCTGGCATCTTACCACCACAGGAGGCAGTGGAGACCATAAGCCCCTAAGGGCACAGGTAGCCAAAAAGATTGACCCAACAACCAGAGATGAAGCTAGAAACACTGAGGTAAGTCCAAAGTCTGAGCCAAAATTCAAGCCAAAGACCAAGGTGAAACCAAGCCAAAATGCAAGACGATAAGGGAGGTAAGTCAACATTGAAATTTGTAGGTCTGTCACATTGAGGATGGAGCAAGCTTGTTTTCTGCTGCTCCAGAGACTAGAACATGGAGTAATGGATGCAAGCTCCAGGAACAGAGATTCCACCTCAACATTAGGAGGAACTTTCTGACAGTAAGAGCTGTTTGGCAGTGGAACGCACTCCCTTGGAGCATGGTGGGGTCTCCTTCCTTGGAGGTCTTTAAACAGAGGTTGGATGGCCATCTGTCGGGGATGCTTTGATCATGATTTCCTGCATGGCAGGGGGTTAGATTGGATGGCCTTTGTGGTCTCTTCCAACTCTACAATTCTATGATTCTATGATTTTAGGTCAAACCAGAAATTCAATACGTCAAGAAATCCAAGCTCAGAAACCATTCCTATTGATGCTGCTGCTGCATGGACAAAAAGAAATGGAGGAATTGAGTGGGAATGGTGCAGGTCACATGGGACATGTGGAAGAAAGGCTACCGCCAAAATACTTATTCCCTAGCTCTAGAAGATTCCAAAGGTGCAGGTAACCCATTTGTGTGAGTCACATGAAGAAGATGTTATGAGTGGTTCTAGGAGAGAGTTTCCCCACCTCTTACTCTGTGAACCAGTGGTTCTTAACCTGTGGTCCAGGGGCCCCCAGGGGGCCGTGATGTCCTCACAGGGGGTACGCAAAGGCTTGAAGGTGGCTTGGCCCACCAACCTGCAGTGGAGTGTCCATGTGACAGGAGCCAAGGCAAAGGCTGGCTGGCTTGGCCTGCACATTGCCATTTAATCTGCTCCAGCCACAAACTTGCAGGAAGAAGCAGGAGAAAAGTCTTCCCTCCCACTCCAGTGCCTCTGAGGGAAGGTTTAATGGATGGTATAATTGCATTATTATTATTATCATCAGGTATTATTATTAGGGTTTAAAATCTTGGGCTTGGGGAGTTGTGGCAACAAAATAGATTTAAATGGGGTCCCTGGTAGAGAAAAATTGGTAGAGCCACTGTATGTGAACCTTATAGCTGGTGATGCCTGGGATGGAACCTAGAACCATCTGCAAAGAAAGTGGGTGCTGTCTACCCCTAAGTTATGGTCTTTGGGCCAGAAAAAGTGCTTGGGGGAAGAGCTCATATTTTTAGCAGAGTACTTGGTCTTCTTTATGCTTAACGACTGTCATGTAGAATTGGCTTGATCAGAAGTGGAGAGGGACCTTAAGGAGGGTGCTGCTACCGATGTGAAAAGGGTGGTGGCAGTTTATTTCAAAGGACCAAAATCAATTCTAACCTCTCCTTCCAGGGAGCTCATAGGCCGCTAAGGATGGATGGTCAAAGTGGCACATCTTTAGGGTGAAAGGACTAGATGTGTTTGATGAAGCTTGGCTCTGCCACTGTTTCGGAGATTATTCTTTTGTTCATGTTGTTTTTAAAGGATTGAAGAGCTATTAGATGGCACATCTCTCTGACAGAGACAGCTATTATAAGAACCGCCAACTTAGGAGGGGGGGAAGAAAAATAACATTATCTTCTCATTGAAAGGGTGCAATTTCATTCAGAGCGTGCTGTGACTCAAAAGACACAGTGACGCGTGTTATGAATATGCAAGCATTAGTCATTAGATGGATGGAAGCAGGAGCGAGGAGTCACTTATGGCCCAATCTCTTTACTTCTTGACATAAAAGATGAGGCGGAGGAGGATTTGACACTGGATTCTTCATTCCTGGTTCCTGCTCAGTGATCGAAGACGGCCTTGGGAAGATGGAACCATCGCCTTGCTTTATCACATTCCGTTGATCAACCTAGACAATAACTTAAGTAACTTTTTAGAAGAGACGCTGCCTCAAGTGGTGAAAGATGTCTGTTTGTCATAGCACATGCTTGCCCTCACCGATGATTTTTCACTCAGCACACTTGGTTTTGTGATTGGTCATTGGAAGGTAAACGTGGGCTTAATTTGCAAGTCTGCTGAGACATGGATCTCTGAAGAAATCATTTTGTGGAATGAAAAATGGGATTATCTCAGGGAATAAGCACTGTCCTTACAGTCTAGTTTGACCTTAAGAGCAGCTAATACACCTCACATGAACAGACCTCCAGTTCTCCTTATTTTATTGACATACCGGACCCTTGCTTAGCCCAAAATCCAACATGGTGGCCACAGGTGCTTTCCCTGTTTGCTAGCCCCACCCCCTGCTCATCCAGCCAATCAGATTATGCTGCCTGCTTCTCTCTGTGCGAATGTGACTGTCCAAGTGATTGCACATTCACATGTTGTACAGAGCTTTTTAAAAAAATTCGGACAAAGTCCCAGACTTTGAGGTGGATTTGGCTGCCCCTCTTCTGAATGATGTGTATTTATGTGCATGTCCATATGAACAGATCACCATATGTTCACATGCTGTTTGTATTATTTTGACTGTATAGACAAGACCTGTGTAATGTGGATTTGGCCGTACATTTGGGTGGAAGGAACAGTCTTCATTTGAGAAGCCCAATGTTGGGTCGAAAACCAGCCCCCACATTGGTGCTCACAGCATTCCTTGTCCTCGAAAAATTGCACCATGCACCCAAGCAAGGCATGCCATCTGATCATGAAATGCTGGGCTCCTTGAGGCATTTGTGAATGCTACCCGCTGCAGGAGCTGTTTTTCATGTGTGCAAATGCAACAGATTTGATGTGTTAATGTGTGTTACACCTGGGGGCTGTAAAGCTAGCATTTGGGCGGTGAAAGCCTAGATTAGATCCATTTGCCTCATGTTCACAAATACCGTACCTCTCGATCATCATCACGAAGGGGAATTTGCCATTTATAAAGAGGAGTTGGCGCTGACAAGGACGAGGAGGGAGGCAAAGATAACCGAGATGAGGCAAAGAAGCATCATATGTGCCAAGATAATTGTGAGGGCTTAAGTGAGAGAATTTTCTCAGCTAGGAACTTATAATATCAGCAATGGCTGAAATTACGTCATTATTTTTACATACACAACAGCAATAGGTATGATGTTAGGAAATGAACCCGCTGTGCCCTCTTAACTCAGGCCAAATCCACACAACACAAATAATCCAGTTTGAAACTGGATTATTTGGTATGGTTCCTTCTGATGGAATCCTGGGATTTGTCGTTTTACAAGGTCCTCACCAACCTACGAATCCCAGGATTCCTTAGAAAGACACCATGACATATAATCCAGTTTCAAACTGGATTATTTGCGTAGTGTGGATGTAGCCTCAGGGTCTGGTGGAAGCCACAGTTTTGTGTGTCCCACTATCAATAGCCTCTGCCTAATGGTCGAAATGCAAAATAACAACAACAACAACAACAAAATCTAAGCAGGAACTCAGTATATCATCATCATCATCATCATCATTCTTTTATATATTACATATGAATATAGATGATATTAACCGGTGCTGTAGGTCATATTTCAGAGGAAGGAACTGGCAAAATTATCTCTTATCATTTCTTGCCTAAGAAAACCCTATGAAATTCATGAGGTCGCTCTAAGGTGACAGGCAATTTGAAGGTATATACACACACAATATCCCTCTATTATAAAAGGAGCAATGAACTCAAACAACATCACCTTCAAGGTGGATATCCTCCTCATAGAACTGATGACAACATCAGGAAAGCAACCATCATTTTGAGAGAAAAGCCTTCTCCACAAAAGACACGAGTCAAGTAACACCCAACAATTCAATCCATTTGTGATAGATTTCCATCCAGTATATCTTAACTTTGTTGTTGTTGTTGTGTGCCTTTAAGTCATTTCCAACTTATGGCAAGCCTTAGGCAAATCTGTCACAGGCATTTCTGAGGCTGAGAGTATGTGACTTGCTCAAGGTCACCCAATGGGTTTTCATGGCCAAGCAGGGATTCGAACCCTGGACTCTAGAATCATAGTCCAACACTCAAACCACTATGCCTGGATTATTTGCCAGGGCTCCTTCCAATGGAATCCCAGGATTTGTAGTTTTGCAAGGGCTTTAGCCTTCTCTGCCAAAGAGTGCTGGTCCCCCACCAAACTACAAATCCCAGGATTCCATAGGAAGGGGCTGTGACAAGTAATCCTGTTTCAGACTGGATTATTTGTATAGTGTGAATTTGGCCTTAGTTTTCCTCTGTGAAATGTTGGAGGGTATACTTCTTGTGCCACATCACTACTTAAAACAGTTAAATGCTCACAGGATTGGGTCACCAAGAAACATGAGGGCTGGTGGTTTTGCTTTGCTTTCGGGGAACACCCTGATGTTTACAGAAATACCAGAACACCCCAAATCCTTTAAAACACACAGGAAGGCAAAACATGATTTAAAAAAAACTCTAACAACAACCCAAGGAGGACAGAGCTCAGCAGTTAAGAAATACTGCGTGTCAATTGGAGAGAAAAAAAAATAAAAAATGTGAAAATCACATCTTTTTCTCTTGACATATATTATAACCACTGATGTATTGCTGCCCCCTGCTGTTCATATGTACTCACATCTGTACTGGCCTGTTGTGTAGAGAAATTATTTTCACTGCAGCTTTTTGGAAAGGGGGAGACCCCATTACTAACAACATTGCCTGATTTTGACTTTAAATCCATGTAAAGCTGCTTTCTCTTCTTTTGGGTTAAAAAAGGTTCCCAGAGCAGCTTACATATAATCAATGAAGCAAGACACTCCCTGCTTGCAGACTTGCAATCTTAAATGACACAACAACAAAAAAGGGGGAGCAGATTTTTGCGATGAACAGTTTGTTTGTGATGAACAAAGAGTTTGTTTGCAGACTGTTTGTGATGAACAAATTGTTGGCTTTTCAAAATTCAATCAGTTGCTCTCTTCCTTCATTTCTTGATCCTAGACTAAATTCCCCTACAATGTTTGGTTCTGCTCTGTTTCCTGCTTTTGCATCCCAATCACCTATGATTCTGCTAGGAGGTTGTGCCAGGAAGTTATAGTGCTGTAGTTCAAGGAAGAGCACCTCACCAAACTATAGCTCCCAGGATTCTGTAAGATACAACTATGGCAGTTAAAATGGTATCAAACTGCTATAATTTTGCAGTGTAGATACACAGAATTTCCCCTTTCCGCTTTGGACGCTCACTGTAGACACAATTCCTCTGTGATATCATCATTTTTGAGACATCCCTCTCCTGGCACAGGTCTGAGCCAAGTTGGGAAGGCATAGGTTAACACTTCCTATACCCATTGTGGCTGGGAATAATGGGAGTTGTAGTCCATCACATCTGGAAGGCACTGGGAACGGCTGGGTCTTATCCTATTGTGTATTTTAAAAATGAAAGAAAATGTTTTAGAAAGAAACAGTAAGATAGGGTCATAAAATTGGAAGGAATCAAAAAGGCCATCTAGTTGTGAAAGAATCTCTTTCTGTGGAGGAATCTACAACTAAAGGACTCCCATGATATGGCTAACCAGTCACTGTTTAATGCTTGTAGTAAATGGAAGGTATTCCTTTTTATTTGCAAAGATTTTGCCAACTTCACACCAGAATGCCCCACCCCTGAAGAAAGGGGTTAAGCAAATTGGACAGAATGACAGAAGACTTCCTCCAAGAGTGCAGAGAATCCAACTTTAATTCGCAGTCTCATTAATTAAAATCTGCCAACAGGGACTAGCCCTATAGATGAACCAACTAAAATCTTTAGCTGAATTTATTAGTGAGTGGGGTTGCATGTCTGTTAACAACAGGTTGTGGTGAAAGACATAAAGTATAGGCCAAGCTAGGAAAGAAGTCAGAAACCTGTGACTGGATCCCTCAGCTTTTAAAAATTACTTTCAAAGCAGACATTGGACAGAGACAAATCCAGTCCAACCCCATCCTGCCATGCAGGAATACACAATCAAATCATTCCCAACAGACAGCCATCCAGCCTCTGTTTAAAAACCTCCAAAGAAGGAGACTCCATCACACTACAAAGCAGTGTATTCCACTTCCAAACAGTTCTTTTTTACATGGCTACGTCTTTGAATTCTCACAGTTTTTGTAGTTCTCAACAGTGATCACCAGAGGGCACTTTAAGCCTGCATCTGTTGCAGGCTCAGTCAATTATTGCTTTTCCCAAAGTGGGAGGAATGGGTTTGGTAGATCAAAAGATAATTTTGCTATTGTTTATATGATCATTTATTTCAGGCCGGAAAAGAAGCATGTCAAATACTCCCAAGACTGCTGTGGGCTTCAGACTAGGTTTCCACTCACCTCAAACTCCCATGCACCCTCAATTTTGGAAGGAGTGAGGAGACCTCCACCATTTGAAGTTGGGTCAGTGTGGCACAATGGTTTAAGCGTTGGGTTCTAATCCCTGCTCTGCAATAAAAACCCACTGGGTGACCTTGGGCAAGTCGCACGCTCTCCGTCCTCAGAAAACCCTGTGATAGGGTCGTCTTAGGCTCGCCAAAAGTCGGAAATGACTTGAAGGCACACAACAACAACAACAACAATAATGTGGGCTCACTGTTCTTATAGATTAATGCTATTTTGACAGCTGTATATCATAAGTCTGTTTATTAGCTGGGCTGTAATTTGTCCTTCTTCAAAAGCAGAATTTGGTGTCTGAACACCATAACTTCAAACATTTCCCAGATGAAAACTGGGACAAAGGTAGGAAAGCAACATCAAAGTGTGGTCAAGATGGCAGAAGTTATAAAATTAGGAAGAAAAGATAAGCTAGGAGAAGCGGGAGCAAGAGGCAAGATTCTGCCCCTCTTCTCCACCTGCTGAGTTAATTAAGTGTAAATTATTCTTTGTACTTTGTAATCAGTTTGCATCAATGGAAGGACAGAGCTTTAGTGCTCTGGCTAAAAAGTGGCATAAGGCCCATCTATATGAGCTGGTGGGGGGAGGATGGAGTACCTTGTAGTAATGACATTTTGCTGCAGCAGCAACTTATCTTGGTTTTGGCCCCAGCAGCCCCCATAACCTTTGCATGCCAGATGGCGACAGTGAATAAGTTACTTGCATTAGTTCTTCGCTTCCGTCGATTTTTTTTTTTAATGTTCTAAGGTGTGCTGGAGCAATAGAACGATTTTCCAAGCAAAAAGGACAGAAAAAACAAACATCCCATTTATCGCCTTAGCGATTACTCGCTAAGGTGAGAATCCAACATGGTGGCAGTGGGCACTTGGCCTGATAGTAAGCCCCATCCCTGTGCTCGCCTGGCCAATCAGCTTTGCGCGTCCTCTCATATGGGAAAGTGATTCAAAGCAAATCGCTTGTCCTAACGAGAAGGAATGCGCACCCCCCTCAATGTTTTAAAAAAAAACTATGGGAAAAGCTTTAGTCTTTAGTCAGGAGAGTGTTGAATCAATCAACAACATGTTTGATGGTGTTAGCCAAACTGTTGGCCTTGGTGGTGGCTTGTTTGGACTTGGTTCCACAGGTGAGATTCCATTTGCGGGATCTTCAGTGGTTCCATTGCTCAGAAGTGTTGGTTGAATCTGACTTTTCCTCCCCTTAGTATGGTGACCTTTAAATTGGTGGCTTTTGGATGTGTTGACAAAGGGGATGTTCATTCGGGATCCGAGGAGAGTGGTAGTTACGACTGAAGCCAGTTTGTGGTCGGATGGCTCAGGGCCTGTGGTCACCCAGCAAGAAAATAAACAGTATCAACTGGCTGGAACTAAAGGCAGTGCATTTGGTGCTCCTCAGTTTGCAGTCAGAACTTCAGGGCAATCATGTGTGATCTGGATGGATGACATGACCACAAAAGCCCACATAAATTAGCAAGGTGGGAAATGCAGTCGTGGTCCCTGGTGCAAGAAATGACATGCTTATTCCACTGGGGAGAGGAGTACCTTCAATTACTGAGAGCGGAGTATTTGAAGGGTCAACTGAATTGTAAGGTGAATTGGCTGAGCAAGGAGAGTCTGGACCAGGGAGAGTGGGCCCTGAACTCTCTGGTGTTTCAAAGGATAGTGCAGATGTTTGGGGTTCCTTGGGTGGACCTTTTTGCCTGTCAGGAAAATCACAAACTGCCTTGGTTTGTGTCAAGATTTTGGAGAGAGGGGGCATTGGCCTTCGGTGCTTTCACAATAACTTAGCTTAGGGTGTTATGCTACGTCTTTCCTCCAGTGGTGATGTTGGCCAAAGTGCTAAGGAAAATACGAGAGAGCAAAGGTAATTCTGATATCACTCAGGTGGACTTCCCAGCCTTGATTTTCCAATAGCCAGCATTCAATGGGTTTCCATGGCTGAGCAGAGATTCAAATCCTGGTCTCCAGAGTCATAGTCCAATGCTCAAACCACTATGCCATACTGGCTCTCTGCTATTTAAAGTGAACTCCAAGGATTTTTACCTCAGGATAAGTAACTGAGGTCATCTATTGCCATTAGAAAGTGCTCAACTCCCTTTTAGGGAAACTGAAGGTAAACATAGAAAGGGAGCCTGAGAAATGGCTGGAAAATGGAGACTTTGGCTGAGAGGAGGGTTCCTCCCATCATCAGTCAACAGCCTAGGAAAAGGGAGGGCTCTGGCCTGGTCCTAGAAGCCCTTGACCCATAGCCACTTTTCCCTGCACTCCCATTTCCTATCCGTCCTTCCACATGCCCTGTCCTTTCCTTCCACCTTTTCTTGCCACCGGGCCCCAGCTGTCTTTGTTGGGGGGAAATGCCCCATAGCCAATGGCCAACCGAGCCAAATTGGCAGCGGCCGGGTGCTCCCTCAGGTCACAGCTGCACCTCACCCACCGAGCTGGCCGATCTCGCCTTTTTGGCATTTGCGCAAAGATGGAGCTTTTGTAATGGATCCAGGACGCTTCCCCATGGCAACCAGAAGGGCTGGGTGCTGCGAGGGGCCAGGGGAGAAAGACGGCCATGCTTTACTGGAGATGAATAAACCCCGGGCCTGTCACTGGGTCAAAGCCAAGCCATTTATTTCTGCTCCCAGTGACAGGAAGAAAGGCTGGTTGAAAGGAGCCATAGTAGCAGGCATCCCATTCTCTTCTAAAATCACCACCATGGCCGAACTTGCTTTCAACAGCTGTGGTGTTTGCTGGAGGAAGATGCTCTTCAGTGGCTTGCAGAAGTTGTGTGTGTGTATATATAGGGAGGAGCAACCACAATGCACAAAACTATTTCACAGTGTGGCGTGAGGCAAGTTAAAGGTACTAGCTAATCCATCACTTCCAAAGGGAATTTAGCTAGCCCATCAACAGGAGTACCTTTAAAGAGGTGTTGCCTCTGGCATGGCCCCCATATCCAGAAGCGGCCCCCCTAGGCCAGGATATTTGGCGGACCCCCTACCTATTGCTAAGGTTACGGGCAGCGAGATGCTCTCCAGGATTTAGAATAAAAATTAAAATAAGTCATTTTCAAGGATGACACCAAAATAATATTTATATATTTATATTTATATATTTTTTCTTTCGAGAATATATTTCTTGTTTATTTTAAAAGAACAATAAAAAGTAAACATACATATTGACAATAAACAACATATGCTTAACACATTGATATATAATATTTAGAGTTCATATTCTACAATATTACATTATAAACTTTATAACCTTACTTTTTACTTCCTATAATCTAATTCTGTAAAGTCTGATCCATATGTTCTTGTATTTCTCATTTTTACATTGTCTGATATGTAATATCAGTGTTATCTATCCCTGTAAATCATTATGTAATATCTACCCCTCTAAATCATTATTAGATAAATAAAAATATTAATAAATGAATTGTTTTCCCAATATGTCTACTGATTATTTTGTTATCTTTATCTTTAATAAACTGGGAAGGTATTCAGTAGCTTCAGATTCTAAGAAATCTTAGAACTGAGAATTAGTGTTGTGAGGATATCCATGGGAATATCTTGACCAATCCATAATATATACATACATGCATACATGAACTCTTTTTTATACTTGTGTCCAATCAAACCTTTCTTACACCATTTACTATTATTGGTTATTCCAATTTCTTCCCTTGATGTTTGTTAATTTAGTACTCTCTTCTTCTAAAGGGCACGCCACCTGAAAGGGTGAACAGATTGTTTGATTTTACAATGTGACAAATTTTGAAAACTATTTTGTAATGAAATGCACAATGTTGATGTTATAGTATTTTGGAAAAGTGACTTGGAAAGGGATTTATTTGTAGGGCAAGGGGGTTATATATGTTCATACCCCTAACATTTCGCAGATGAAAGCTGGGATGCCTGTGAGCAAGCAACATCAGAGTGTGGTCACAATGGCAGAAGTTACTAATGAGGAAGAACACAGAAGCCAGGAGAGCCTGCAGCAGTTTGCTTTTGCCTGAGCTGACTGGGAAGGGTATGACTCTGGACATTATCAGACACAGCAAAAATCACAGGATTACAATGTCAGGGTATGGTGAGTGGGCCCCGCTAGTGCACAACATTGTTGTCCTCATGTTATTACTCAATACTGCAACAGCAAAAAAGGCATTCTTTCTCATTCAATAGCACTCTTTTTGCACTATTGACTGCATGTGAAACCACATCCCATTGTAATCGTGCGATTACAGTGTGAATGGGTGGTTGTCAGTGAGAAAACGTCTGGGTGAGAACATAAAAACGAAGCTCAGGATGCTCTTTTTATGAACTGTCTCCTTTAGTTTTCACAATTTTAGGTTTGTTTCAGTGCTTGTGTGTTCAATTACTTTCTTAATTAAGGTTTGTTTGTTTTTTAGTTTTAAGCACATCCGCGTCTTCTTGCAAGAACCACCGAAAACTTGCCTGTGCCAAATTGTGGAAGTAAACTCCTGTTCTTGACTTGCTGGTGGTTGCCGTGTGATAATTCTGTGGTGTTTCTTTCATGTGATTACAGCTATGTGTGATAGTGTTACATCACAATGTTCCCACTATCTTCATTTGTGGAATTACAGCATTTTTAGATGCTAGTCTGATAACGTCCGCTGCTTTTTCCTCTCCTCTCCCCAATGCTGCTTTAACTGAATGCAAACTGTGCTTGCTCTGGCAGCACATATACTAAAATTGAACTAAATGGAAATTACTGAAAAGGGTGCAAGGAAGACACAGTATACCTTTGTGTAGGCATTGGATTTGCTTGGGGCAGGCAGGTGATTGGACTTGGATGGCCCTTGTGGTCTCTTCCAACTCTACAATTCTATGATTCTACTTTTGCTCTTTGAACTCCATTTGCAACAGCTGAAGCAAGCTGGGGACAAAGGGGGGAATTAGGAGGAGATGAGAGAAACTTGGACTGTCCCTGCCAAACTGAGACAGTTGGAGGGCATGCAATCTTTTGGGAAGCCTGAAACTCTAGAGAGCCACTGCCGGTCAGTGTAGAAAATATTGAGCTAGAGGGACCAGTGACGTGACTCAATAGATGGCAGCATCCTATGTTGCTAGAACACCAGATGGGCAGCTGAGGGCTGGCTCTTCAAATTGGCCTTGTTGTGGCACACAACTCTTTGGAGATCGGCTATACACAAATCCTCCTGTTTGGCAGCCTCGCCGCGGCCTCTTTTGTCCACCTCAGAAACCTGGATGCCAGCCAGCAGCGATCCTTCTGTCAAAAGCTTCCGGAACATGGACTGCTTTGGCCCTCTGGCGCTGCACGGCTGCCGTGCATTAACTGTTTTGGAGCCATGGCGTCATCCCTTACAGCCAACCGGGCTCTCTCGTTCATCCGCTAGCTTGCCGTCTTTCTTTTCTTTTATGTCCTTACTTCCACCCCACTCCCCAAGTGAAATTTATGAATCTAAAGGAGCCTGGGAAAACATGCTCTCACCGCCTACCACCACCACCACCCCCTGCCAATCTCCATCCCAGCCAATACATCTCCTTCATTGTGGCTGCACATTGCTGAGGAGTGAAGTAAGCAATGGGCTTGGGATGACAGTTCTAGGTTAGCTCAGAAATTTGGAAAGTGGAGAGTGGGGCAGCGGGGGGGGGGGTGGATGGAGGGTGTCAAGGAAGGCAGTCAAAAGCAAAGCCCAAAGCTTCTGGCAGTTGGCCCATGCTGCTGGAATCTTAATTCAGTTGAACTCAGTCCCACTTTGGCTGGGCACAGAAAGGCATATTTAGGGAGATGGATGGTGCCCCCCCCATTCTACTGTTTCTGGAATGATTTCTCTTGAAAGGAACTATAACATCATTTATGGTCATGGTCCATGGTGTGGGCTTCCAAGGACATTTTGCTTTGTCCTTTGTAGCTATCTCTTTATTTCAAAAAATAAAAATAGAGGGAGGATTTCTTGGATTTCTAGACTAAAAACTCCATATGGCATCAACTTAGAGGATAATGCCATTGTCCACTAAGAATGCTGATACCAGCTTAATTTCATCTTGGCAAAGCCAAAATGTTTTGCCATTGATATATATTTTTAAATTCTGTTTGTTAATCACTTCAATATGTGTGTGTGTGTATATATATATATATATATATATATATATATTTATTTATTTCATGCATATCCCATCTTTCTCCCCACATGGACTCAACGTGGCTCACAGCATCAGTTGAAAGAAAGTGTGTGTATATATATGTGTGTGTGTGTGCCTTCCAGTCACCTGTCGACTTTTGGCAACCTTAAGAATTCCACAGGGTTTTCTTAAGCAAGGAATATTCAAAGGTGGTTTTGCCAGTTCCTTTCACTGAAATACAGTGTACAGCACCTGGTACAGGTCAAGGCTCCCTTATACAAAAAGCTTGGGGCCAGAAGTATTTTAGATTTTGGAATATTTTGGATTTTGGAATACTTACATGTACATAATAAAATATCTTGAGGCCTGTCTAAACGGTGAAAATATGGGACAACATGGAATTCGCTGGGAATCCTACTTGTCCAAATGGGATCCAGTGCCAATCCACACTATTTCGAAGGAGGGGAGCCCAAAATGACCAAAAAAAAAAAAAAAAAAAAAAGAAAGAAAGAAAGAAAGAAAAGAAGAAGAAGTGGTATTAGCCCTCACAGACTTTTCCATACCTTTTCAAAAACTGCGAGGAGTGTGTGCATTCCTGCTTGTTTGGACTATCAAACAAATTCGAAGGGGAGCACAAAGCTGATTGGCCAGGTGAGAGCAGGGGCAGGGCTTGCTAGCAGGGCAAGTGCCCACTGCCGCCATGTTGGATTTTCACCTTAGTGATCGCTTGCTCAGTTTCTCTGCTGCCCGTTCGTGCGGCTGAGGAAGGGAGAAGAGGGCAAAGAAGCTCTATGGCTCCCTCAGCTTCTCTGCTGTCCGCCTGTCCATCCGTGGGGCCGAGGAAGGGGGGATAGGGTGAAAGAGCCCTCTTCGCCCTCCCTCGGCTTCTCCGCAATCCACCCGCTTGCTTGCATGGGGTCAAGGAAGGGGGAAGAGGTCTCTCTCGCCCTCTTCTCCCTTCCTCAGTTGTCACCTAGGACACGAACCTTACAGGGGGGCTGCCTGGGATAAAACCACCATTAAGACAAGTTGCAGCTGCTGCAACTTTCTTTTTCTGTGGGGCGCTACAGTTTTTGGGGGCCTGTATAGATGAGCCCCAGAGCTCATAGAGGGCTCTATAGAGTTGCCATAAGTCAAAACTGACCTAATGGCAAGTAATAAACGTGCCCCCCATTCGAGTTCATACCACCACCCCCAAATGCTTCCTCTTTCACTCATTAAAAAAGTACACATCTAGTTGAGCTTTCAAAGGCGTTTCCAAACCTATCCCTGTTTATGCAGGGCTGGGTTTAAATAAATATTTCCCTTGGGAAGGGATGGGAACCAGTACTTTCTCCTCCTGACACTCAGAATGGGAAGCAACAATCAATTGGGTGGGGTTAATGGCCACATTTTGGCAAGGCCCTGGTCAGTTAATGAGTTGAGCTGCATGGTCATTTGGCAGGGATTTCTTCCCCCCCACACACACACACTTTTTTTTTTTGGCCGGTCTTATTTTTCTTCTTGTTAAATTGCCTGGGCGGAGAACTGGCAGCTGAACTTTTGACTTTCTACCTTGGTGCACTTTCCTTTTAATTAATATATCAGTGTGACTAATGCAAACAAACAGAAAAGAGGAGAAGGTGACATATTTCAGTAGCTGGAGATGATGGCCTGATCTCCCATCAGAAAACAAGAGAGAAATGCAATACTCAGGGTAATGAAAGGAGAAACAAGTATTTTTAGAGGGTGAGGAAGAGATGACAGTTTACAACCTGCCAGGGAGACAAAACATATATAACCCCACAGAAAACATACATACCCTCCAACCATCCTGACTTACTGCACTTCAAAGTAAAGCGGCAGTGCAACAGGAAGGTTCTGTCTTCTGTGCTGCCTTACCACACCGGTCTTGTGGGAGACCGAGGTAAAACCATATCTTTTTGCTAATGGGGTTTTCCAGTTTCTCATTAATATCTTTTGCCAGCTCAGCCACACTCTGATGTTGCTTGGCCACACACGCCAACATTTTATTCCGTGGAATCTAGGAGAGTATAAAACGAAACCTTGGGCTTTTGCCTGCAAAGCATGCTCTCCCACTGAGCTATGGCCCTTCCTGGCACAAATTTAGATGGCAGTAGTTCTCTTTGGCAAACCTAAGAAAAGAAAACATAAGAAAGAAAACATTCCAGAAAAGAGACCCAAGGTTGGATTGTTCAGATTGGATTGTGCATAACTTGCTGCCCAAATTCTTCATATCTGAATTTCTCCATAAATTTTATAGTCAGCTTAGTTTTTCTTGTTTCTGAGGTATATGTAATGCATTATGAATTCTCCACTGGACTATTTATTTTATCCCAAATTTTTGGCACATAGCAATAGAGCTACACAGCTTGCCATGTCAGGAATTTCATCCTGCTTTTCATTCTCACAAGTGAAGCACATATTGATAAGAGAGAAGGCCATCTCTCATTACAAAAAGTTGTTAACATTTTAATAGAAAATAGGATAAGGTTTTACAATCAAAGCATGATACAATTATAGAACACTGTATTATTCAGTCCTAATGGGCCAAAGAGACAAATAATAATAATAATGAGTAGCAGCATCTTGAATGACAGAATGCAAAATTACCAGATGTCTGTGAAACTTCCTAGCACAAAAGAATAGTGATCAGAAGCAGTGCTTGAGGAAGTTACTTTTTAAAGACAACTCCCAGAATTTTCTGTTTAGCTTGGAGTGGTCCTGCCGACAGGGGGATTCTGGAAGCTGGAAATGAAATTTCCCCTCCTCTGTTTTTTGCAACTGAAGATTGCCACCTCAATTAATTTTGCAGATATCACAGATGAACCTTCTTTCCACATGGAGATAACATTATCACTGGCTAATGTCCAGAGCTGGCCAAAGACATTTTGGTGCCTATGGCAATTAGAGGGTTGCCAGGTCATGACTATCCCATGGCCTGAGATTTCAAGGCCAAAACCAACCTAGGGATTGTAGGAAATTTTTGGAAATTATATTAAGCAGAATGCAGCATGGCCCCAGTACAATATGGGCTTCTGGTATAAAACAGCATAGAAACATGCAGGATGATCCAGTAAGGTTAAAAAGCAAAACTTACATTTATTGTGGCAGAGAATACATCTGAAATAGGAAAAATAGGTAGATAGAAGAGAGTTATCTAACTTGGGTAGAAGAGTCCCTAAAGCTAACTCTCATGAGTGGATGTAAGGCATGTTTAGGTAGAGTTGCCTCATGTCCCCTAGCTTCTTAGCTTCTGGCTTCTAAGACAAAAGAGTTGTAAAACACTACAACTGCTTGGAGCAAAAGGGGGAGAGTGGCCTTTGCATGAAAGTAGGACATAAAACCTTGAAAACACAGATCAGTGACACACACATATCAGACAAAGGGCTAGGCATGCAACTTTAGACTCTTCTAACAGGGATGACCCCTTGTGACGTAAAAGGGAGCAGACCCTTGTGATATCATAAGGATGATGTTACAAGGGGTGCCCTCTGTTGTAGTCATTAAGGATGATACCTTAAGCATCAATCACAGTTGCACAGACAAAGGACTTATCTACACTAGCCAGGATATGCTAGCTAACTGTCAGTATATCCTGGCCTTGTTGCAATAGAATCATCTACAGGAGAATACCATTTTTCCCTAGGTCAAGCTTTATTGCTTGTCTTCTATCTAGCTAGAATTTTTTTTAGCATCATTTGCATAGGGAAGGTGAGTCTGAAACACAGATTTTCAGTGTCACATTGCAGCAGCATGTCTGCTGTAAAGAATGCCATAAAGCCTGAACTGGTAAGGAGCAGGATTCTCTTCTAGGCAATCCTACTGTAGTTATGTGTGTGTGCGCCTGCCTACAACAGGCAAGGTAAACAGCAGTTGCCTCCAGAATCCTTTACTGAGCATGCGTGAAGAGCAGAACTGAAAGTACAGGGGGAAGCATATAAGCCTGACTCATCAGCTCCCCACAGCATGTTAAAAAGCACAGATCTCGTATATGTTAGGCCGCCAAAATGAAAATCATAAGAAAACTGGAGGCTGGTGTAACAGGGGGAAACATAGAATCATAGAGTTGGAAGAGACCCATCCTATATCTGTCCATTTCATTTTTACTGCCCAAATGTTGTATCCTACATTTCTCCCTGTTGAAATTCATTTTGTTCGTTTTGGCCTCACTTTCTAATCTGTTAAGGGGGTCATTTTGGATTCTGATCCTGTCCTCTGGGGTATTAACTACCCCTCCTGATTTGGTGTCATCTGCAAACTTGATATCGCTGGCTGCATTTTGGTCGAAGCTTTCAAGGGGTTTCTAGAAGGTTCAAAATGTCTCTGGAAGGTTCAAAACAGAGATTTTGTTTCATTTCATGTTTATTATTTTTCCTGGTGTGGGAACCCCTCCCTCTCTGGCTTTTCTTCGCAAACGAAGATTCAGGAAGGACTCATCCTGCGCTTTCTGCAAGCAGCTGATGACCAAAAAGGCCAATCCGAGATAAACAAGTCCGGTTCCAAAAAGCACAGCAGAAGGTCTCCTTGGGTGATATTTCTGGGTTGTGATTCTTTCTGCGTTGTCATTTCTCTTCAAGACTTGTTCGTCGCGAGTTCTCAAATAAGGCTGCAGCATTGTGGATAGTGCACCTCCATGCCTCCCGATGTGATTTCCATGTAACCTCTGCCTCTGGTACCCAATTTTCACTTAAAGAAGTAACACCCAGGAACACATCTCCTTTGTCAACTGAAGTATGTCTATACTGGAAGTTGAAACAATCCTCATCCTATTTTTGTAAAGGAGACAAAACTGCTGTCTTCAAAGAATAGTTAGGAAAAGTCATTTTTTTAAAAAAAGGAGAATAGCCAGAAAGGGGATGAGAAACTCAAGGGACAGGAACCCCATTCTCTTTTTGCATCTGACTACTTTCATTCCTGTCCCCAGCAGGGACATGATGAGGGGGGCTCGACATGTTGCCAACCCCCGGGCAGCTCTTCCGACTTTCAACAGCTGCACAATACACAAACATGCAGCCCATGAGCCCCCTCCCCACCAGCATCCTTCATGCCAGTTCCAGCCCCCTTCATTTCTATTTGCTGTGCAGCTGTTGAAAAGTCACAGCCAGAGGGTCCACCTCCCTGCCATTCCCCTCTCTATATCATTTGCAACCCTTACTGGGCCTGCCTGTATCATCTTTTTGCTGATCGCCTGGCCATTTATTTAACTGTTGCTTCTATCACACCCTCCTATCACAATCTCCCTCTCCATGCCCCTCTCCCTATCTTTCTACAAAATGCCCTCTATGCTTTCCTTCATTTTAATTGCAAATGCCTCCCTTTTCTTCTTGCATTCAATGAGACACCCCCTGCTGTGGCCTTTAGAATCCAGGGAAGGGATAACCTTAAGAACAGCTGCTGGCACAAACTTTCTTTGGCCATCTTATCCTTTCCCCTCATCCACTGTCCCTTCTCTCCCAGCCTCAGGGAACCTCCCTGCCCCCTTCCATCCCCATTCCCACAGAGAGGAAAGTCCCCTTACTCATTGAGAAAATCTACATCTCCACTTGTACACACCACACACACGCACCCCATATTGCAGGCAAACAGATTTATTGTGGCGTAAGCTTTCGTCATCTAGATCTTGGTTCAACAGATGTGCAAAGTGCCATCCTCAGTTTGGATGTACACAGGGATGTGGGGGGGGGCACATAAATATTGTGGCCAAAGGGAGGGGAGGTGAAGTGAAAAGGTAAAAGTTTGGGGTGTCTCTGGTCTGTTGAATTCTCCAGGGTTTGCAGCAGAAACACAGTGAAAGTAGGACTAGTCAATGCTTATTGCAAATCTTCTAATAGCAAAGGCTGCTGCCACACTGCAGAAATAAGGCAGTTTGATACCGCTTTAACTATCATGGCTCCATCCTATGGAATCCTGGGATTTGTAGTTTGCTTTGGTGCCAGAGCTCTCTGACAGAGAAGGCTAAATCTCTCACAAAACTACAAGTCCCAGAATCCCATAGCATCGAGCCATGGCAGTTAAAGCGGTGTCAAACTGCATTATTTCTGCAGCGTGGCAGCAGCCAAACTCAGGTGGTGGGGGCTAAAAGAACTGGAGCCCAAGCAGGGCTATAGAGAAACAACAGCATAACTGAGAAGAAAACTCAAGATCCCTCCATCATCTTAAAAGCAAAACAAAACAGTAACAAAAGCCTGCCAGAATATCATGCCCTTCAAATGTCCCAAATGGCAAGGACAGTCCTGATTAATGATCTGCCTTCCCACTTTTCCAACTGCTTTTAAAATGTCCTGGGATTTGTCATTTGTTGTGGCACCAGAGCTCTCTGACAGAGAAGGCTAAATAGCTCACCAAACTACAGAATTCCATAGCATTGAGTCGTGTCGGTTAAAGTGGTATCAAACTGGATTATTTCTGTAGTACAGATGCAGCCTCAGGCCAAACCAAAACTCCTTCTCCTAGCTTGTGTGCTCTTCCTCATTAACCACTTTTGCCATTTTAGGAGATTTTCAGAGGGGGAAATTATTCCCCAGGGAGATCGGGACAGAATTGTTTCTGTCCCGGAAGCAGTGCTGCGTTTCGCATGCCCACTTCCGTCTCCCGATCTCCCGTCGTCCTGACGCTGTCCTTGTTCTATTTCCCTGCTGATCCCTTTCGCGATATTTTATTAATGAGAGTTCATCGTTAATAAAAAGAAATAGAACAAGGACTGCGTCAGGATGACGGAAGATTGGGAGAGGGAAGTGGGCGTGCGAAACGCGGCACTGCTTCCGGGACGGAAACAATTCTGTCCCGATCTCCCTGGGGAATAATTTCCCCATCTGAAAATCTCCTTAAATACACTTTGATATTGCCTGGGCACACGTGTCTCCATTTTTATCTGCCAATTGTTGGAGGGCATAGATTCAATGACAAGGCAACGCACAGGCACCGGTGAAGGAAAAGCAGCATCTGTTTGCAGGCCTGGGAGATGTAATAGAAGGCTGTTTCCTCCATAGTGAACTGCCTGCCTGTGCCTGGCTGGACTCTGTGGAGCCAATGAGTTTGTGGCATATATAATGAAGCATTGAGGGGAGCTGGGAGCAGATGTTTCTCTATAGGTGAGGAGGCGGCCGGGCTTGTCATGGAGGGAAAGCAATGCCTCCATTGTTCCTGCATTCCATTCCCAGAGAGAGAGAGAGGCCGGAGTGGTACAGATGTGTCTGATCTGACTTCGGCTGGTCAGAGAGGAGAGGAGAAGGAGGGTGTCTTGAGGCAGGCTGGCTGCAAGCATTTGACACATGGGACTGTGAATGAGAAGGTGCAGAAAGATCCCAGTCCCACCCTCAGGCAGGAGCTGGAAACCAGAGAGGCAGGCCGTGGCAATTCCTAGTGCAGCAGGCAGGTCTGTTAGGTCTGAGGCTGGTTTTCCTGGTGCCCTCCAGATGGGCAGGACAATAAATCCCATCCACCAGGCAAGCTAAGTAAATGGCAGTTTAGTGCCTCCAATTACAAGGGCAGTCCCTAAATTTTTAAAAAATAAAATTAAACATTTTTGAAATAAAATTAATTAAAATTTAATAATTTTAAACTTTTAAAGTTCCCATAAATTGTTTGAATAACACACATGTTTGGGGGAATGCAAAAAGGCCTCTTCAATATGGCATAGTTTAGTGCAGGGATGAGCCAAGGACAGACCTCCCAATGTTGCCAAACTGCAACCCCTATAATCCCCTCATCCCAGCCAAGGTTGATGGGAATTATACTCCCAAGAGTTCTAGAGAGCTGCACTTTGTTTAGGGCCTGAACATGCCTTAATCTGACCCTGGGCTCATTATCTCCACCAGTTAATTGGAGATGATGGCCATTATAGTCTAACATATCTGGGTTGTGGGAGGTTGGAGGCAGAGCAACTCCCTGCACATGTGTGTGCGCACACACTAATATATGTGGAATTCTTTGCATTTTCATTGGTGGTGGGCAGCCATTAATCTAAAGTGCAGCTGGATACATTTCGTGCAGTAGGAAAATAAAATGTGCCATAGGAAATACAGTAGACTTTTGTGCAGTTGGCACTATGCACTTTAATCAGGAGCAAGGTTACAGTCAGCCCTCCATATCCATAGATTCTTTATCCATGGATTTAACCATTTACAGCTTGAAAATATCCCGCCCCCCGAAAAAAAATTCCAAAAGGCAAACTTTGCTGTTCACCATTTTATATAAAGGGACACCATTTTACTATGCCATTGGATATAATGGGATGTGAGCATCCATGGATTTTGGTATCCACGGGGGTCCTGGAATGAAGCCCAGTGGAGACGAAGGGCCCAGTGTATTATCTTCCAACAAATAGATAAGAAATAGATAAAGAAACAGAAGACAAATTACAACAGGAAGCCCCCACTTATCCAACAGGTTAGGGACCGCAGCGCTATCAGAAATGGAATTGGTTGAAAAGCAGAACCCATGTAGGGAACATGAGGAAAAACTTTGTCCATTCTGGTGCCACTGTCTGCAAAGCTATCACACCTTGGGGACAGTGCCAATGTATTTTCTGCAAATGACTCAGTAAGGCTGTTTCTCTGCCACTTTTAGGACACACTGCAGGGTCATGCAAAGCAACACATTGTGGTAGCCAGATCTAGGAGAGGTACCATGCCTTTGGCCTCTTGTGCAGGCAGGGTAAGACCTTTAGAATAAGTCCTTATTGTAGGTTTTGTACTTGCAGGAATCATTATTGGCAATCTTCAACTAGACCCAGCCACAGTTGTACAAAGCATGAGGTTGCCCAGAGTCCTCTTAACGAGGTGCTGAAGTTTGGGAACTAATTGCAAACACCTTGGTGTCAACACTATTACACAGGCTTTGCTGGGGAGTGTTTCAGAAGGCTGGAAGGGAACAGCCACATGTCACAAATTAGCACTTAAGAGTTGCTGTAAATCATTGGGAGCCACCTCTAGCAGCCCATTCCTCTTCCGATGATTTATTTCATTTCGTTTATTTCAATATTTCTAACTCAGGGTGCATCTACACTGTAGAAATAATGCAGTTTGATACCACTTTCACTGCCATGGCTCCATCCTACAGAATCCTGGGATCCGCAGTTTGGTGAGGCACCAGCACTCTTTGGCAGAGAACACCTAAATTAACAAACAAACAAACACACAAGCACTGAAACACACGTAAAAACTTGCCAGCAAATCGGGGAGGTTCATAAAAAGAGCGCCCCATACCTAGTTTCCGTGTTCTCACCTGGAAATGTTCTGTTGGGGACCGCCCATTGACGCTGTAATTATGAGAGCAGAAGGGGACGTGGTTTCACATGCCGGCAATCTCTGGCTTTTCTTCGCAAACGAAGATTCAGGAAGGACTCATCCCCCGCTTTCTGCAAGCGTGCTGATGACTAAAAAGGCCAATCCGAGATAAACAAGTCTGGTTGCAAAAAGCACAGCAGAAGGTCTCCTTGGGTGATGTTTTTGGGTTGTGATTCTTTCTGCGTTGTCGTTTCTCTTCAGGACTTGTTCGGCGTGAGTCCTCAAATAAGGCTGCAGCATTGTGGATAGTGTGTCTCCATGCCTCCCCATGTGAGGCCATGGCGAGCCATTGTTGGTGATCAATTTGGCCGAGCCTGAGATGTTGTTTCAGGGAGTCCTTGTATTGCTTTTTTGGAGCGCCCCTCTTACGCTGACCCGTGGCGAGTTCACCGTAAAGTAGTATTTTTGGAAGGAGATGGTCCTCCATCCTAGAAATGTGCCCTGCCCAGCACAGCTGCGTTCTCAATATCATGGCCTCAATGCTGGTGATCCCTGCTTGCTCAGTGGGGGGAAAATGCCATGGGAGATCAAATTGATGGTTTGGCCTGTTAAATAAAGAAGAATGCCTTATTCACAGCAGTGGAACACGGGAGAATGCGAGGAGGACAACGTCGTGTGATAGGGTAGTCCTTTTGCGGTATCCTGTTGTTGTGATCATGCCATATTTGCCGCATCTGATAATCTCCCAAGGCCCCATAAGCAAGTCAGAGCCCAGAAAAATTACTGTTTTGGCCGAAAACTCCCAGAACCCCCCAGCCAGCAAGCTAGGCAAAGTCCCTTGCCAGTTCTGCTGGTAACTGTCCTCTCCATTGGCCTCTGCGAGCTTCCAAGGCTGCAGGGTAAAATCTGTGGAACGTGTAAAGACTTTTTAAAGTGCAATTATTCTGTCTTTTGAAAGGCATCGTACATTATTCCCACAAAGGGAGAGCCAAGTGCACAGCTGTGCAACCTTGGCCAGGCTGGCCCAGGGGCGGTTAAAGGAACAGGGCTTTGGGGTGGGGTGTGCAGAATATCTCCTGCTATCCCCCCCCCTTCTGAAAATGGCCTGCTTTGATCTTGGTAAGACTAGCAGTCATTTATGATAACCGGCTGGAGGAGGCCACCAACTGGCCCTCTGATTATGTTGGCTCCCAACCCCCTGACCCCCTGACTTTTGACACTCTGACCCCACAGTCTTGGTACCCTGCTGAGAGGTACCTCTGGAGCCAAGATAATGAAGATCATGAAAGTGAATAGAACTGCATCCTGAATCAATTTTTTTGGCCATGGTGGGGAAGGGAGGTTCAGAAGGGGAGGGACACAGGGATGTTTTATTCTAGCCAGTTCCACTTCATCGCTGAAGTTGGTTATCCTTGCACATTTTGCACAGGCGTTATTGTGCCTCCAACTTGCCATGCACCTTCCAGAGAACTGGAGCTGATTGGAAACACTTTGGCACATGGCGGCCACACTTACCTCCAGTAAATAGGGCTTGCTGGAGTTTGTTTAGTTTGCTAAACATGCAAAGCCAGTTCAAGGAGAAGAGATGTGAGAGTGTAAAGTCAAGCCCTACAACTGTTCCAGCAGGTCTAGGCTCTGTGTCTGTTTCTTTAGGCTAGGCTGGGGAAACTGTGGTCAATGGGCCCCGAGACCTCAAGCATTTATTTTTTTAAAAGGTCAAATTCCTTCAAGCTACTTGTACTCTCCAACTCTTCCAATGTGGCAGGGCAGTCCCAATTAATCCTCTGGCTTCCCATCTTTTCAGCAGCTTTTAAAATGTCCCAGTTTTTCTCTCTCCTCCTCCGTTCTCCCCTATGCAAGTTCATAGTCTTTAAATATACTGTATAACCAAACTGGGAGCAATCGTATCCCTGCAGATCACACATTTAATGAATGTGTGGGACTTGAGGAAGCAAAGAGAAAGGGATGATGCCACAGTGGGGATCTGGCTGAAAGCAGCTTCACTGGGCCTCTTTGGGATGTTGGTGCTCAGAAGAGTGGCCCAAGAAACAACTCCCTAAATTCAGCCTATTGGATTTATGCACCTTGGAGGATGAATGAGATGCCACTGGGGCCTGCTAGCCCTTTAATTTCCAGCTCCCTCTGCAAACATGCTGATTCTCTTTTCATTACAATTCTGGCGGGAACTGTGATGGATGGATGGTGGGGGGATGATCAGCCCTCCCAAATTCTAGACTCTCCCTCCTTCCCCCCACTTTCTACCCATCTCCAGCATCCTTTCAGCTCTCTCCCCCATTTTATGTTAATGAATATTGGCTGTTTTCCCACTCACAGGCCAGCTTGGATCCTTTCCCTCCGAAGGCATCTGAGGCACACAAATAAATGTTGGGCTGTTTTATCCAGTCTGTGCGGTAGGTGGAAGGGGGTGGGGATCACTGCACCCCTTGTTCTTTTTTGCAAAGACCCCCTCCTTCCCCTGAGCATCCTGCTGACCCAGAGACCACCCTGAACATTCGACATCTCTATGGTGGTGGTGGGGTGGGGTGGGGTTTGGGGGAGCTTAATCTGTCTTTCTTTCTCTGGCATGAAAACAGATCACTAAATCAAAAACTGGACCCATGCGAGCCACAAGAAATAAAGTCAGGAAAAGATGGAGATGTTCGAAATCTGCAAACAGTTTATGCATCCTTAGAATGGCAAAAAAACCAAACCCCAAAACCACAATCCCAAATGCAAAATGAAATGCCTTGATTATCAAACAATAAATTGGTATTTTGCACCCAGAATGTGCTCATAGGCACTCTTGTGCCACAAATTCTGTGATTTCCCAGGAGGTATGTAGAGTCTCCAATCCCTCTTTCAGTGCACACACCTTCATCTGGTTGTGCATTTATTTATTTAAACTTTACTGACCCCAAAGTAAATTACTAATAATACAGAAAAAAAAACCCACGAATTAAGTATTTGGTAAATGCCTTGCATTGTAGTCATATCACAGAGGTTCACCCATGTTTTTTTTTTCCCCCCGTGCTATTTCCAGCACATTTTTATTTGCTGGATTTATTTTATAGCAAAGCTTTCTGGGTGGGTTACAAGAGCCATCAAAGGTTAAAATCAAAATGATAAAACCAACATCTAAAATACAGCACAGAAAGTCAGAAACAGAGAATAAAACCAACACATTTCTTATGCAAAAACACTGATTATAATGAGGTCTTTATAAAAAAGCAGAACTTTCTCTGCCCCATTAAAAAAACACCACAACCTTTCGGATCACTTTTTTTTTTAAAAAAAGTTAAGCATGAGGGGTGGGCAAAAACAAACAAAAAAGACTTTCACTTTGTACCTGAAATGCCACAAAATGAGCACCACATGAGCCGCTCTGGAGCAGGCATTCCACAACTTTGATGCCATCACCAAAAAGCCTCTTCCAACCCCCTTCAGCTATTCAGCATGCCTCATTCAGCAAAGCAAGAATTGAGGAGGAAGCTATGTGAGTCTGTAGCAACTGACCACATTATTATATCATATGCCTTCATGGACTGTTGTCCACTTCCTCTAATGCATGAGGTGTTATCCTGCACTACAGATGACATACTTTCCAACTGTCATGAATTGGCATGGACAGTCATCCCAATTTTCTGGTGCTTTTACAATGTTCCTGTTTCTCTTTTCTCTTCCTACTTTCCTCCTTTGTCCTCAGCTTACTTCAATTGCTGCGAGGCATTTGGAAGACTTTACAAAAGAGTCTGCAGTAATAAACACCTGAGGCGAAGCACAAAAATCAGTGTGTATAGAGCCATTGTACTGTTTATTCTCCTTTACGGGTCTGAAACATGGGTCACCTATCGCCACCACCTACGACTCCTTGAACGCTTTCATCAGCGCTGTCTACGCAGAATCCTAAATATACACTGGACTGACTATGTGACGAATGTTGCTGTCCTTGAGCAAGCAGGGATCACCAGCATTGAGGCCATGATATTGAGAACACAGCTGCGCTGGGCAGGGCACGTTTCTAGGACGGAGGCCTCCTAAAAATAGTACTCTACGGTGAACTCTCCACGGGTCAGCGTAAGAGGGGCGCTCCAAAAAAGCGATACAAGGACTCCCTGAAACAACATCTCAGGCTTGGCAAAATTGATCATTGACGATGGTCCGCCCTGGCCTCACATCGGGAGGCATGGAGACACACTATCCACAATGCTGCAGCCTTATTTGAGAACTCACGCCGAACAAGTCTTGAAGAGAAACGACAATGCAGAAAGAACCACAACCCAGAAACATCACCCAAGGAGACCTTCTGCTGTGCTTTCTGCAACCGGACTTGTTTATCTCGGATTGGCCTTTTTAGTCATCAGCGCGCTTGCAGAAAGCGTGGGATGAGTCCTTCCTGAATCTTCATTTGCAAAGAAAAGCCAGAAAGAGAGACTTCAATTGCTGCAAAGTAAGTTCAAAATTCTAAAATACATACAAGTAGTTTGCACTCAATTAACTCAGCTGCGAAGAGAGAAGAGAAGAGGATGGAATAAGATCAGGCAAAAGCAAACTGCTGCAGCCTCTCTGAGTTTGTGTGTTCTTCCTCATTAATAACTTTTGCCCTCTGGCGTTGATGTTTTCACCTGTGAAATGTTGGAGGTCATGCAAGTAAATATATAAAGAGAAATCTTGAGTAATTTTTAGGATGGTCATTTGGCAGGACTGGCTTTATAATTAGACAGGGTGAACAAACCACCCGAGGCAACAGATTTTGATGTCATGAGGAACACAAATTATTTGATAATTTTTGCTACTTAAAAAAACACAAAAAACTATAATTGCTAGAAGACAGCCCTTTTTGGATTTTTTGCCTCACATGCCCAAATAACTTGGCTTTATCTCTTGACTCAGGTGAAAGGGGAGGAGGTAATTTGCTGCTTTGTTTCAGGCAGCCCTGTGGTTTGGGAGTAAGATAAGATGGAAGGAAATGGACACCATTGATTGAAATGAAAGGAGAAATTCCTCCTTCATCACACTAAACATTTATAGTGCTATGATTCCATTTTAACTGCCATGGCTCCATACTAGGGAATCCTGGGATTTCTAGTCTGGTGAGAGAATGCTCTAGTGCAGTGGTTCTTAACCTTAACAGGTTCTTAACCTGTGGTCTGGGGACCCCCAGGGGTCCGCGATGTCCTCACAGGGGGTCTGCAAAAGCTTGAAGGCTGCTTGGCCCACTTCCTCCCCACAGTGGAGTGGCTACATGATAGAAGCCAAGGCAAAGGCAGGCTTGGACTGCACATTGCCATTCAGTCCACTCCAGCCACAAACTTGCAGGAAGAAACCGGAGAAAAATCTTCCCTCCCCCTCTAGTGCCTCTGAGAGAAGGTTTAATGAATGGTGTAAGAGCATCATTATTATTATAAGGTGTTGTTGTTGTTTTTAGGGTTTTAAATCTTGAATTAAGTCTTGGAGGTCTGTGGCAACAAAAGATCTTTAAAGGGGGTCTCTGGAAAGAAAAGGTTAAGAGCCACTGGGCTAGTACCTTCTCTTGAACTGCAACATTAGAGCCACACTAGCAGGTAGAGAAGTCTAAACATCTCACAAAACTACAAATCCCAGCTATGACAATTCAAGTGGTATGAAACTACAGTTGTCCCTTCATATTCGCTGGGGTTTGGTTCCAGGACCCCCTGTGGACACCAAAATCCATGAATACTCAAGTCCCATTATATGCAATGGCATAGCAAAATGGGGTGCCTTTTATAAAATGACAAAATCAAGGTTTGCTTTTTGGATTATTATTTTTTTTAAGAATATTTTCAAGCTGTGAATACTTAAATCTGTGGATACCAAATCCGTGGATATGGAAGGACAACTGTAGTCTTAAAGATGCTGTTGTATCCCATTTTCACCCTCCTGCTTTACTTTTTATATAGAAACTATGCACGTTAGGAGAAATGCATACAAAAGTACATGCACTAGAGGACATGAACAAAAATGCGTATGGATTTTTCTGCAGATTTTTAACCAAAAATTGTGCAATTTGATTGAGAAATAGGGCAGAATGAATTGCAACTGTAATATAATTGTATAGTGTGGATACACCCCAAGAGAGTCTTGCCAAGCTTTCTTTTCTTCTGTAGCATTCATACAGATGGAAGGTTTTCATAAATCGGCAGCGCTGGGACTTTCTTACTCCTGGACAGAATTCACTTTCTAGGGATTCTGGCAGATTGCCTTATTTAAGAGTCCTTATTCGCGGCCTACACCCAAAAGGCAGCCTCCTATACACTGGACAGCATGCCTCCCTTCCTTTCTCCTGATCAAAATGTACAATCCTTCATTTTCATTCCACGCCACCCTCCTTCCCTCCCTCCCTCCCTCCCCAGGCTTTGTTCTCCGGCCTGTATCACTGCATCGCAATTGTCCCGTGTTTATTTCAAACATTTTGGCGGGCTGTCACTCCGATGGAAACGTAATTAATTGCAGGGTTTGTTAAACCCAGGACAATGGTGTCTGGAGAAGGCGGAGGGAAGGAAATCAATAAGGAAGGCTTGTGGTTGGTTTGTATGCCATTCTGATGAAGAGGCAAATAATAACAGCAACAGTTGGGAGAAAAGGCCAGTTTTGTCCTTAGCTTATTCTCTCTCCTTCAGCTCTCTTTTGATTGAATGTTTGCAGGGGTCTGAAAATGCACTGTGACCGGATTACATCATTGCAGGCATTTCAAAAGTCTGGAGAAGCATTCCTTCAGGGTCTAATCCAGCCAAATCTCCCGTGACAAAGAATGCTAGTCACATCACAAAGTTCTTAATCAAGGTCGCTGGATATACTGTATATTTCTGTTCCTGGTTACAATCAAATCAAACCCAAGCTTTCCAGCTCTACAGCGATGAATGTTATAAGACAGAGGAGGGAAATCTAACCAGCCAAAGCACATTCTCCATCCCCTCTTAGTGCAAATGAGCAATTTAAATTCTTTTTTTTCAATTTGAAATGGGGAAAGGAAAAAGAAAAACTTGGGGTCAAAACTGGGCAGGGTAATATTTGACCAATTTATTGGAATAGGAGTCTGCTCCTATCCCAAATACGCCCTATAAGTTATTACTTTGCATTATTATTTTATTCTTTTATATCAAGACTTTTCCTCCAGTACTGATGTTTGGAACAGCTGACAAATTATTAAAAACCAGCAAGGATTAAAAACATACCCCCCCAAAAAAATCACGTTGTTGTTGTTGTGTGCCTTTACCGCGCTTCTGACTTATGGCGAACCTATCACGCCGTTTTCTTGGCAAGATTTGTTCAAAGGGGGTTTGTCATTGCCCTCCTCGGAGGCTGAGAGTGTGTGACTTGCCCAAGGTCACCCAGTGGGTTTTTGTGGCAGAGTGGGATTCGAAACCTGATCTCCAGAGTCAAAGTATAAGGATTTTGCTGTCTATATGGCAAAAATGCTCCTCATAGGAGAATACGATTTGTCTAAATGAGATCCCGCATCAATCCACCATATTTGGAAGGAGGGGGCCAAAAAAATACTTTGCGGGAAAAGCCTTTGTGGCTTTTTCCATATTAAAAAAAAAATGATGAAGGAAATGCACATTCCTGCTCACTGGGACAGCTAATTTGCTTCGTTGCGCATTCCCCATAAGAGCAGAAGTGGAAAGCTGATTGGTCGGATGTGCGCAGGGGGCAGAGCTTGCTGACAAGGAACAACCATGTTGGATTTTTGCCATAGCTATCGTGCACTGGGGTGATGAAACAGCCTCCCTCCTTTTTTTTTCTGTTTTAGTTAAGCAGAATATCACACTTCTGTACCTTGGATATGTTTTTTTAAAAAAATACTTTTTTTTAGGCGGCGGCAACTGGTGGGAATAAAAATGCGAGCAATCCACTCGTGCCTGCCATCTTGATTCGCAGTCATGCTCATTTGAACAACGAATGCCAGATAGCTTCGCATGCCTGCGATCTTGCTAAAAAATTGTGGACACAAATGAAAACTGCTAAGAATTGGCATTAGTGTGCATCAATCCACTTTTTTTTTTTTTTTTTTGCCTTGTGTAGATGAGCCCCAACACTCAAACCACTGTGCCAGGCACATGGCTCCTTCCTACCAAATCCTGGGATGTGTAGTTTGACAGGTCTTTAGCCTTCTCTGCCAAAGAGTGCCGGTGCCTCTCCAAACTGCAAATCCCAGATGCCATAGGAAAGAGCCGTGGCAAATAATCCAGTTTCAAAGTGGATTAATTGTGTAGTGTGGATTTGGTCAGTGTGTTAACTTCTCCTTGTTGGAAAGAAACGAACATCTTTCCCTCCACACCTCCTGAAAAGCTGTTACTAATCCAGTTTCAAAGTGGATTCATTGTGTAGTGTGGATTCAGCCAGTGTGTTAACTTCTCCCTGTTGGAAAGAAATGAACATCTTTTTCTTCACACCTCCTAAAAAGCTGTTACTTTTTAACTTGTAAAGGGTAAATAAAATAAGAAAAGCTTGATTTCAGAAAGTTGCTTTTTTAAAAACCATTTGCTTCCCAAATAATGCCAATTCACTACAGTTGTCCTTCCGTATCCACGGATTTGGTACCTACAGATTTAAGTATTCAAGGCTTGAAAAACATTCTTAAAATAATAATCCAAAAAGCAAACCTTGATCTTGCCATCTTATATCAGGAGCACCATTTTGCTATGCCATTGCATAGAATGGGACTTGAGTATTCACGGATTTTGGTCTTCAAAAATCCTGGAACCAAACCCCAGCGAATATGAAGGGACAACTTTTTGAATTTAGTGCCATTAGATCTGAATGGCTTCTTAGTTCACCTCTGGATGAATTGGGGGGGGAAACTCTGCAAGCAATGGCAAAGCAACCTTGCTTTGCTTTACTCTGCCCTGCTCACATCTGGATGAGAACAATTTCGCAGCGGTTTTTAAAATCCTCCCCCCTGGGAGAAAAAAAACCCAAGACACCGCACATTGTTCTCCAAAAATACTCCAAAAAAAGACTAAAAAAGAACCACTCCCCCTCCCTTGGGTCTCTATTCCCATTGGCTGAAAGTTTCCCAGCCTCACTTTGGATTGGAGAGGAAAGAGCATCTCTCAGCCCTCCCCAAAAATCCTTTTCCCTCCTCCTGGAGTTGGAACAGAATCACCTTCAGTCCCGTTTCAAATGCGCTCTGGGAGCCCTGGGGGGTGCGTCTGCATTTCTCTCTCTTCTTCCATCCCAATCTGCAAAGGGTGAAAAGGCGCTGGGTTGTTTTTTCTTGCATTCTTTCTTTTGGGAGCAAAAGGAAAAAAACAAAACGCAAGGCAGGGAGACTTCAGAGGGAGCAAGAGTGGAGAGGTGGAGCGATGGAGGATGGCGAGCAAGGGGGGCTTTTGACTCCTCCGATCCTGTTCAGGATGGCCATGCCAAAGGATTCGGTCCCTTACATTTGATCCCTTTCCACATCCACCCATCCCAGCCCTACCACCCTCTCCTGCTTTGGCCAGGAGCATTGCTCTGAAGATGCCTTGGGTGCTGAGGCTCCTATGCCTTCTCCTTCTGGATGCAGCCTGTTGCCATTATTCCGAGGATCAATGCAGCTGGAAGGGGAGGTAAGTATCAGAAGGGCTTTCCAAAATCTTCCCTTGCAGCAATTGCAGGAAGAAAAGAAGAAAAGAAAAAAGACTGAGGTCTGCATTTAGAGATGTCAAATTTCTGGAAATTTTGAAACCATGGGGGGGGGAGTCCCCCCTTTTTTTCAGAAAAAATGGAAATTTTGGGGAATATTGGGGGGGGGATGCAACATTTGCAGTCAAAGGCTTTCACGGCCAGCATCCATAGATTTTCCTTGGGTTTTTTCCATGTTGTGAGGCTGTGTTCTGGAATAGTTTCTTGCTGACATTTCACCTGCATCTGTGGCTGGCATCTTCAGAGAATGCAGGAGAAACGTCAGAAATAAACTCTTCCAGAACACGGCCTCACAGCCCGGAAAAAAACCAAGGAAAATCTAAGCAACATTTGCACTTTTTACAGATTGAACGTCACCGGGTTACTTTAAGGAACATAAAATCAGAGCTGGTTTAAGGGTCCTGCAGCACCTGCAGCCGCAGGCAGGGGGCGTCATTGGGGGGCCCTGGTGTAACCCTCCTCCTGCAAAAACATTTATTAGTAATAATCTGAATATCCTATATTGTGAATAGGTTAGGTTAGGTTACATTGACCTGAGAGAAACATATGGGCCCCCCAAAATAAAGCGTTGCAGGGGTCCCCAAACTTTCTTAAACTGGTCCTGCATGAAATATGACTATGTACAATTTGATTTGGCATAAATACCCTAAACCCAGAGGCATGTTACCACAATCTGCACAATGAGGCCACCTTGCATGTACTTTGGGATCTGCGGCTCACGTGATTCTCACCCACTCAGAAATTCTCCACGTGGAGTATTTGTTCTACGGCTATACTCAAGCCCGTGCAGTTAGAACTTTTATAAATGAGCAAACGGCAAGAAAAGTATACTTTTCCAGGACTAAACTTTTAGAGAAGGGTATGGTAGTTTCCTGCTTCTTTGAAAACAGAGCCCCTCCTATTTCATTAATTAATGCCTCATCTAGCATAAGCTTTAACAACAAGAACATCCATAGCACAACAACTACTGTAATCTCATCGATCTGTCAGAGCCTGCACAATACCCAATTCACTGTCCTCAAGACAAGCAAGATTTGGCATAAAATGATCACAGTTGGTATATGAAAGATTTTATTTGTCTTAAAGACGCTAAAATAAAACATTCCATAATATATTTATTTTTTTCTTTTTAAAAATTGTTTTGCAATTTTTTGGAAAAAAAAAAAGATTTCGGGGGGAATGGGAAAGATGTTTTTTTTTCCCCCTGAAATTTTCCAAGTTTTTTTCCAGGCCTTCACATCTCGGTCTGCTTGGCTTCTCTTTGCTGGGCTAGCTATGCCACCCTCTTCTCCTCTGTTTCTTAAAAATTTCAGGATCTCTTCCCCCATGTTGAATGGATTGTATAAAATGCTAAAAGAGGGTGACTGTGCATAAGTTGCCCAGGGAGACACTGAGAAGGAAGGAATCAGGTTTTAGAAAGTTACAGACTGACATGCGATTTGGTTTACTATGGATGCAGAGAATGAGGCCAGATTCCATTCTCGGTTGTGCTGGTGGAAGGTGACAATCAGCCCATTTAATCCAGGTTTTGGGTTTGAAAAGCAGAACCTAACCATGTTTTTGTATCCCAGCCTCATATTTGGTTTATTGCAGATTTTTAATAGAGTTCCTGGGAGACTAGATGTGAGGAAGGTGGCTGTTTTGGTGTTTTGCTTCGGTTTTTTACTAGCAAGTGGCAGTTAATGTGTTCAGATATTTTATGGAAAGTAATTAGAGAAAGAGGAGGCATTTGCTCTCAAATTCTTCTCTTGTACATTGCAGACTGTTTCCTGGAATTCAAAGACATAACCGTGTCATTCTGGCTCAAAACTGGGAAGGGTGGCTCTCACATTGGGATGTAGGAACAGAATTCAAAAGGACAGAAATCAACAAGAAAATTGGGCAGAAATTAATAAAATGAAATTCAATAGAGATAAATGCAAAAATCATACATTTAGGCAACAAAAACCAAATGCACAGGTATAGGGTGGGGGATACAGGGTTGAGCAGTACTACCTGTGAAAAGGGCCTTGGGATTATTGTTGATCATACGTTGGACATGACCCAGCAGTGTGATGCTGCAGCAAAAAAGGTGAATGTCATTTTAGCCTGCATTGATTAGAAGCGTAGCTGCCAAGTTGAGGGAAGTAATGAAGCCCACTATATTCTGTGTTGGTCAGGCCTCATCTGGAGTACTGCATCCAGTTCTGGGTGCCTCATTTTAAGAAGGTTGTGGACAAGTTGGAGCGAGTTCAGAAAAGGACAACAAGGATGATAAGAGATATGGAGAACAAAATAGATGAGGAGTGGCTGGAGGAGGTACACACATTCAGTTTAGTGAAGGGTAGACTGAGGGGTGACATGATTATACTCTTTAAAGACCTCAAGGGCTGCCACAAAGAGGAGGGCATAGGTCTGTCCTCTGCTGCCCCAGAGGGTAGGACCAGGTCTGATGGTTTGAGGTTACAGGAGAGTTTATTTCCATTGAACATTAGAAGGAACTTCTTGACAGTAAGAGTGGTTCGGCAGTGGAGCCAATTACCTAGAGAGGTGGTAGGGTCTCCTTCTCTGAACATCTCAAAAAGAGCTACCTGGTGGGCATGCTTTTGCTGGAGATCCTGCATTGAGCAGGGGGTTGGACTCGATGGCCCATGATGCCCCTTCCAACTCTATGATCCTTTAACTCTATCCTTTCAGACATTTAAAAGTGGCTCTCAAGTCAACCTTCTCCAAACTAAACATACCCAGTTCCCTCAGCTGTTCCTCACAGGGCTTGGTTTACAGACCTTTGGTCATCTTTGTCACCCATCTTGTGGACATGTTCCACCTTGTCAGTGTTCTGGAAATGTTTCTTTATCTAAATGGGAAATCGTTTTTACAAACTCCTCTCTGTCGAATGCTGGTATTTCCTGCATGGACGCAGTGAATTGTTTCATACCTTAAGCTTCAAAAATGCAAACCCATGTTGTACATTAAAATTGGCAGCTTATTTCTCTGTTTTTCTTCCTGTGTCTTGTACACAGTGTGTTTAAAAAGAAAAAAAAGGGGGGGATATTTGCTGACAAAGTATTGTATTTGAAATCACATAAAACTGTGGGTGGTAGAAAGAAGGGGGAGTAATTTGGACAGTCACAACTTTGGAGAATTTAGCTTTCTGTCTATATTCAGTAACAGCCATCTTTCTGGCTGTGAACTGTAGGAATACCCAGCTAGATCCTCATTCTTAAAGAAGTTGCTGACTGTTGTATCCTCATGCCATTGCCTTTGTGGGACCTCTAGAGGGCAGCCTCCATAGGACTCTTTTTTCGGGAGTGTCTGTGGGTGTGTGCCACAGCTGCAACATCTGTTTCTCAGTGATCTTGATCCTTTGCAGAATGCAGCGGATGAGTCATGTTGCCGTGAAATGGAAAGAGTTGATCAAATATCTCCAGCCATCTGGTTTGCATTGCCCTGCGGTCTTTTCTGTCCATAGACGAAGGAAGGCAGGGCAGTCTGACCTGGATGGAGGTCAAGCGATGCACAAGGTCTGAGCCAGCGGGCAGTCAAGGTGAAACACTCAAAGGGTGTCATTGCCAGGCAGCTGTGTCGCCAAGGGATCACCAACAGTCCTGCCCAGGTTCAAGTAAACCTGGGCCAAGCTGAGAGTGATGCATAGCACAAAAATCTTCCCCTTTCCCTTAAATAGCCCAAGTGGAAGTCTTGAGGCATCAAGCTAGAAAGCTGTAAGGCAGGAAAGGGAAATGTATCCTGTTGAACTCTAGCTCCTATCATCCCTCACCATGGGCTATGCTGGATTGGACTGGTGGGAATGACAACTTTTGTACAAGTTGCCCATCCCAGTTGTAAGGCCCGAGGAATACCTCTATAAACAGGTTCAAGTCCCAACTGGCTGTTGAAAGACTAACCTTGTATTGGGACCAGCACTTGGAAATGTTACTTTTTGAACTACCAGAATCCTTCTGGACCATGCTGGCTAGGGTGTTTCAGAGCTATTGTCCAAGCTTTTCCAAGCTTTGGCCAAGATGATCCCTGGCCAGATGCCCAGTCCCATCACAAATACCTACCCAAGATTGGCCTTTGAATACTGGGTAAGGTGGCCTCTTAGAAACTGGAAGAAAAAAAAGAATCAGACCTCAAAAAGGAGAGGACACACAGAGAGGTGAAATTCTTACAATATTTAGTGCTGTGCAGGTGTGTGTGTGTGTGTGGTTAAAACATATTTCTAACTGCTGTGAGCTTAACTGGCTAAACAGACCTAGAGTGTATCTGCACTACATACTGTAATTATAGCAGTTTCATGCCAAAAAATGCTATGGCTCCATCCTCTAGACCAGTGGTTCTTAACCTGTGGTCCGCAGATCCCCAGGGGGCCATGATGTCCTCACGGGGGTCCACAGAGGCTTGAAGGCTGCTCAGCCCATGTGACAGGAGCCAAGGCAAAGGCTGGCTGGCTTGGCCTGTGCATTGCCTTTCAATCCGGTCCAGACAAAAATTTGCAGGAAGAAGAAGGAGAAAAGTCTTCCCTCCCCTCTGGTGCCTCTGAGGGAAGGGTTAATGGATCGTGTAATTGTATCATTATTATTATCAGGTATTATTATTATTAGGGTTTTAAATCTTGAGTTAAGCCTTGATGTCTGCGATAACAAAATATATTTAAAGGAGGTCCCTGGTAAATAAAAGGTTAAGAGCCACTGTTCTAGAATTCTGGGATATGTCGTTTGGTGAGATACTTAGAATTCTCTGCCATAGGGTGCTCATGCTGTAGTTGTGGTGACGACATTGGAGAATTCTAAGTACCCCATGAAACTACAAATCCCAGGAATCTAGAGCCATGGCAGTTAAAGTGGTATCAATCTATGCAGTGCGGATATACTGTTGGTCTTAATCCTGTGGCCCAAGACCTCACTGTTCCACCCACTTTTATTTTACTATCTCTTCTAGTGGCCTCTCCCAAGAAGCAGGGAGCGTGGAACAGATCTCCTTACATTGCGCCGAGGGATCGTTGGAGTGGCTCTACCCAGCGGGAGCCTTACGCCTGAGCCTTTTCCCCCGCCTCCCCACGGGCACCACCAGCAAAGAGAACCCCAGGCGCGTGACGGCCTGCATCAAATCCTCCAGCAGCTTCCGAGGAGCTCAGATCTACTTGGAGAGGGACGGTGTGTTGGAGCTCCTCCTGTCGGAAGCGGATGCCGCCATACAGCCCAAGGTGCGCTGCTTTAGCTGGCTGCCCAAGGAGAAGGTTGCTCTGTTCCTTCAGTCCACCTTGCACCAGGACATCAGCCGCCGCATCGCTGCCTTCCGCTATGAGTTGCGGGGCAACTGGAACTCTCGCTTCTCGTGGCCATCCAGAAATCTCAGCGTGGAAGGTATATGAGCTTGGCTGTTGGATGCGCTTATGCCAGTATTTATCAAATGTCTTCATTGCGGGCTCAGCAATGACCAGCTTTTTGTGCGAGCAGGCAGACATCCTGCAGGAAGACACTGCTATTGAAATAAGCCATAAGTTTGCGTGCTAAGCATAAGCAGAATGTGTAAAAGATATTTCCATGGACTCCAGGTCCCAGTATCTCTCAGGCAGTTGGGGGATTCTGGGCATGGGGGTCTCCAAAAGTACAGGTCACCTGAAGTATTCGTGGAGCTTACGTTCCCAGACTTACTGCAGCTGCAGGTAATAGCGAACCCCATAGAATCCCACTGGAGGACCTAGGAAATGCCTAGAGAGGCCGCCTCTCTGAGCATCTGCAGCATGACTCTATGGTAACTCCCCGCGGATTCCCCCAAATCATCTGGCTTGCCCTCTTTAGAAATAGAATACTGCTTGTCATATATCCTTATGATGATTCATAGTGTTATGAGGCTGTGCATGGCAGAAGAGCTATAGGTATGGTGATTACTTATGCATCATCCCAACAGAGGAGATGCAGCCACACAAAAGAAGGTGGCATTTTGCATACTATTTGCATACGCCAATATATACCGTAGATAAAGGTGCAAACTAAAAATAATTGCTATGACTTAGGACTCATCTATACGAGCCCCCCAAAACCAGAGTGCCCCGCAGTAATGGCATTTTGCAGCAGCTGTGACTTGTCCTAATGGGGATTTTTTGCCCCCCCCCCAAAGCTTTGTATGCCTGTGGCGGCCGCAAATGTGTCACAAGGCCATCTTAGTCACAAGCAGCACATGTGCTGGATCCTGAAGAAAAGTCATGTGTGTGTGCCTTCAAGTTGCCTGTCAACTTATGGTGACTCCATGAATTTCATAAGGTTTTCTTAGGCAAGGAATACTCAGAGGTCATTCTGTCTGTTCCTTGGTCTGAAATGGAGCCTACAGCACCTGCTATTCATTGGTAGTCTCCCATCCAAGTACTAACCAGGGATGACCCTGCTTAGTTTCCCAACCAGACTGGAACTGTTGCCTTTAAGGGCATTACTCAGGAAAGTCATACCCAACACTATACAAAGTCTTGTCACAAGTCTTCAAAATCACCCAAGTGAATGTGTGAGGACAGCACAAAGAAGTAGCTGATATTGTTTGCTTTTGAACCCCTAGTTAATTTTTTTACCAGCCTTATAGGAACTGTCTCCTCTTAGCACAAATGACCAAACTGGAGGATGTGCAACCCGAAAACTGCCAGTTTGCCTACTACTTGCTATTAGTTATTATTTGTTTAATTTATTTAAAGTGTTGTTTATTGTCTCTTAGCCCTCCCGGACTCTGGGAACAACAGTTTACAAATTGTATTTAAAAATAGACCAAAGTAATTTCTTTTAAAAGAGTTGAAATAATAGTCCACACACAACTGAGAGAGCCAGATCTGCCACACCTAGTTTTTAAGGTCTGAAGACCCTATGAAGTAACGCAACTTTAGCTGACTGCCACAAACCCAGGAGGGATGGAGCCTATCTGTCTTCCCTTAGGGGGGAGTTCCACCCCCTAAGACAGTGCGACTAGATAGACAAGAATCTATTGTTGTTGCAAATGATAACAACTTTATTTACATTTCCAAAAAGTGGCTTACGAATTAAAATACAGTCGGACCCCTATATCTGCAGGGATTCAGTTCCAGGAGTTACCAAGAATACCGGAAACCGTGGATAATAGGGAACCTACTAAAATAAATGACTTCTGGTACAAATTTACCATAGAGTTGCCTTGGAGGACCTAGCAGTTCCTAGAGAGGATACCTCTCTAGGCATTTCCCAGCACAGCTCTATGGTAAGTGCCCCTATTTTTTTTTCAGCCATGGATAACTGAAACCATGGATATTGGTTCCATGGATATGGGGCTCTGACTGTACAATGCGAAGAAGAAACAATACAGAAGTTTATTATTACAATGGAATTACATTTCTGTGCTGCCTTCATACGGGAATACATAAAGTTCAAAGACATTTTGCTTGTAGGTCATTTTAAAGAAAGGACTTTTCCCTCCTTTGGGGATCCTCTGAGACTCTCTAGGCGCCAGCATTTTGAAAAAATGAAAGGTGGCAAATCTGTTGCCCTCAGATTGCTCTTAAAGCTGAAAGAAGCAACATTTGATGTGAAGTCGAAGGTTTTCACGGCCAGCATCCATGGGTTTTCTGTGGGTTTTTTCCAGGCCATGAGGCCGTGATCTGGAAGAGTTTATTCCTGACGTTTTGCCTGCATTTCTCTGAAGATGCCAGCCACAGATGCTGGCAAAACATCAGGAATAAACTCTTCCAGAACACGGCCTCACAGCCCAGAAAAAAACCACGGAAAACCCAAGCAACATTGCTTTCTGCACACTCTTGATTTTGTCAGCCTCCTCCTTGACAAAGAGAAGCAGTAAGATAGTAACTTGAGCCATCGGGAGTGTGTTCGGCCATTAGAGAAACAAGAATGGAGAAGGAACATCTAATCAGACTCATCTCTGAACGGACAAAAGTCCAGTGTGTGGCAGCCCTTTGGAGCAGGCGCCTGGCCAGCCGTTCAGTTGCACAACAGATAAGGCACTCTACCCATATGGGAGAATAATTTTTTTACTAGGCCTTGTCCTAAGAAACTTTGGGGTTGTCTTAACGGTCAAAATAATCCTCATTGAATTCGCTTGGAATCCTACCAGCCCTAATGGCATTCCACATCAATCCACAGTATGCAGAAGGAGGTGGGGCAAATCCACTGTAAACTCCCCCAGGAAAACCTTTGCAGCTTTCCCTGTATTTTTTAAAAATCTCCATAGAGAATGTGCATTGTTGCTCCTTCGGACAATCACATTCTCACACATTTGCATTTCCAATAAAAGAAGAAGTAGAAGCTGGTTGGTCAAATGTGGGCAGGGGGTGGAGCTTGTTAACAAGGCAAGCGCCTGGAACTGCCATCTTCAATTTTCGCTTTAGTGATCATGTGCCCAGGCAATGAAATAGCCTTTTTCTTTTTAAAATGTATTTATTTAGGCGGAATATCACACTTTTGTACCTTAGATATGCTTTTTTTAAAAAAAAAAAAAACTGTTCAGTGGCAGCAACTAGCAACAATAAAAACTGAGTAATTCACTTGTGTCCGCCATCTTGATTCGCAGGCATGCCCATTGGGACAACAAAATTGAAAAGTGACATCTGAAAAAAAAATGTTTTCTCTAGGCATTTCTCGATCCTCCAATGAGATTCTCTGGTCAACTTCTGGCGTTTGTCTTATTGAAAATAATAGGGTTCCCTGATATCCATGGTTTCAAGTATCCATGGGAGGTCTTGAAATGTTTCCCCCGTGGATATGGGGGTCAACCTGTAATTTCTTGATTCCAGGGACTGAACTCCTCCTTCCTTCCCACACAGCTCCCATCTCTTTTTTCTGAAGCTGAGATGCAGGCAGAGGGCTTCCTCTGCTTTGGTGTAAGTAACAAGAAAGCTTTGGGAAAGGCCCCGTTGTGTTACACTGTTCACACGTCCGCACAAGCCAAGTCTCGGGGAGCCCTTTCACACTACAGAGTTGGCACTATAATTCCATTTCAGCTGCCATAGCTGCATCCTGTTGTATCTTGGAATTTGCAATTTGGTTGAGACATTGGAGCTCTGTGGCTAAGAATTCCTACTGCTTCCCCCTGAAGTGCAAACTCCAGGATTACATAGGATGTTGCCATGGCAGTTAAAGTGGAACCATAGCACTACAATTGTGTAGTGTGGACAGGCCCCAGGTAAATGGGAGTCAGAATCCAAGGCACTTAAATGAATGGTTCTGACAAAACCTTCCTTTGTTGGTGACAAAGAGGGCTATGTATACGAGGGGGGGGGGAATGTGGATTGATGCACACTAACGCCAATTCAAAGCAGCTTCAATTTGTCTTAATGGTTTTTTGGTCAAATCGCAGGCATGCAAAGCTATCTGCTTTTGATGCTGTCACGGGCATGCCTGCAAATCAAGATGGCAGGCACGACTTAATTACTCATATTTTTTATTGGCACCAGTTTCTGCCACTGAACACTTTTTTAAAAAGCATATATAAGGTGCAAAAGTATGATATTCCACCTAAATAATTTTTTAAAATGTTTTGTTGCTTCAGCACACACTCGCTAAGGCAAAAATCCAACATGGCGGTTCCAGATGCTTGCCTTGTTAGCAAGCTCTGCCCACATCCAACCAATCAGCTTTCCACTTATGCTCTTATCGGGAATGTAAATGAATGCGAATCAAATTGTTCCAATGAACAGGAACGCGCATTCTCCATGGAGCTTTTTAAAAACTTCAGGGAAAGCCACGAAGGATTTTCCTGTGGAGTTTTTGGTGGTTTTGGTCCCCCTCCTTCCAAATATGGCGGATTGATGCAGGAGGGCATTTAGACAAATTGTATTCTCCTCGAATTCTGTGAGGAATATTCAGATAGCAGATACCTTTATATAGGGATTCAGGATCCAAGGACTGCTGTTTTGCCCATAGACTCCGGGTCTGGCGAATGGGGCTGATATCTCAGTTGTCTCCCCACTGCTAACAATATTGTCCTTCTGCCTTTTGGATAATGGAAAATAAGTACTCATTCTTCCATTCTGGGGTAGAATAGAAAACTTTTGGACAAATTGCCGTATGTGTAAAATTAGTAGCTGTGGCGTAGGGGTTTGAGTGTTGAATTACAACTTGGAGGCCAAGGTGTGAATCCCCGCTCAGCCATGAAAACCTACTGGGTGACAATGGGCAAGTCACACGGGGCTTACCGAACTCCGAAGAAAAGCGGCAAGACAGCAGGAACGTCCCATCTTCTCTTCTGCCTTACCGCATGATGTTGCCGTTCTTCCAGCGTTCTTTCATTCGGTCCCAGGAGAGACTGAGCTAAAACCATGTCTTTTTGCTAACATTTTTTTTTCTGGTTAGCCAAAAGACATGGTTTTACTTCGGTTCCCCACAGGACTGGGACGAGGGAAAAAATGATGACGCCATGCAGCCTTGCTGCTTTTCTTCGGAGTGCGATAAGCCCCACACTCTCAGCCTCAGAAAACCCCATGATAGGGTCCCCAAAAGTCAGAAACGACTTGAAGTCACACAACAAAACAACAAATAGGAGAGTCTAGCTTTCAGAGATCCAAAAATGAATCATTGATAGGGCAGGATGTGGGATATTAGATGCAAAGTACACAAGCATATGCAGTATTTTCAGATGAAAATCAAGAGGCACAGATATTCCTGGAATGAACTGGTGTTCTCCTAAGCCTCCCCTCTTTCCTTATGCCTCCTCTCTGCCCAAAGAAAAATTGTTATTTGTGACGGCTCCATGTGGTTGACAACTTCTTTTTATTCTTCTTTTTTTGCTTTGGAAGATTCAGGGAGTTGCCGGCCGTGTAACAACACAGAAATTCTGATGGCTGTTTGCACTAGTGATTTTGGTGAGTACATCAGCTCCAGCATTATTTATGTGTGTTTTTTTCTTTTCATCATCATGAGCTGGCAAAGCTAAATGAGAAGACAGATATGACTTTAAAAGAGAACCCATGGCGCATTTTTCTTGCCACTTGGGGAATAGATGACCCCTCCCCAGGCTTTTTTGGGTGTCAGATTTATTTATTTGGGGGGGGGGAATTGCCCACAAAAGCCCTCTAGGTGGCATACGGGGTATTTTTGCCATGTTTTTGTCCTTTCCTTGGCCATTTTAGGGCCAGAAAAGGCCTGTTTTAAAAACAGAAAGTAACTTCAGGTTATTTCCTGTTGTTAAAAAATAGACTCCCCCGACCTAGAATCTCCCAGGGGGACATGGCAAAAATTGCCTCCCATGCACCCTAAAGGTTGTTGGAGGTGTTTGGGTACCAAAAATTGATTTTTTTTTAAATTTTATTTTCAAGGGGGTTGTGGTGGGTGGTATAACCCTTCAAAGTCATTTTAAAAGCAGTTGAAAAAAGTGAGACAACAGAGGACCAATCGGGACTGTCCCGGCCAAATTAGGAGAGTGGAAGATTGACCTAATAAGTCATGTTTTACTAGCCTGAGATCATTATCTTATCACACTACACTGCTATAACACTATTATTCCACTTTAACTGCTATGGCTGCCTCCTGTGGAATTCTGGGGTTTGTAGTTTTGTGAAGACTAAGAGCGCTCTGGCTGAGAATGCGACATGCCCTTCCCTAAACTGTAAATCCCAGGATTCTACAGGAGGCATCCAGAGCAGTTAAAGCAGAATAATAGTGGGAAAATACATATTGGGTTTTAATTTATGTTGCATCCTGCCTCAAGCCTTGGGGAGAGGCAGGTAAGAAATAAAAAATGTATTATTATTGTTGTTGTTGTTGTTGTGCAATAAGGCCTTATGTCTAAACCAACCCAATACGCTTTATACAACAAACTTGTAAGATATCTTTTTAATGCCCCCATTGTACAGACAAAGGAAGTGAGGCTGAAAGATTTTGAGTTGTTGTCCACGGGGACCCAGCCCACCCTGAGCTTGGACTACAGGGTAACTAAGATCAAGATTGTTTAATGGCAAAGTTTTTTTTAATGTTTAAAAATCCATAGAAAACATTCTTAATCATGCGTCCGCAGGCCTGAAAGCTAAACTGTGCCCCTGTGGGCCTCTCTCCCTGCTGCTTAAGTTGCTAACCAGTTGCTGCCTGCCAAGGCTGGCTGAAGCATCAGTGATCAGAGCTGCCCCACAGAGCAAGCGGGTCTCCCAGCTGGGATTACAACCGCCTTCCATTCTCCCCTGCAAAAAAAAAGTCCGTACCACGCTCATTCGGGTCTGTCGGCACAGTGGGCAGTTGCCAATTATTGCCCCGCATGCTCTGCTAACCTCCCCATGCGCAACTCTCCAAACAATGGAAGAAAGAGGTCAGGGGGTCCGTGGGCTGCCCACTCCAGGGTTGGCATGGCAACCAGGAAGTCATACAGAAGAACAAAAGGATTTGCCACGCTGGATCAGATCAGGAGCTTGTCAGAATACCCCAGAGGGGCTAATTCTTGTTGATTTGAAGAGGCCAAATGCAAGCTAATAATACAATTCCTGCGCATATAATTGGCTAGATCCTACTAGTTGCATTCAGCGATTGCCTTGCAGGACAGTCACCAGTACAGAACAGTTTCCACACTACCTTTGGGTACTTTCAATTTGGCCAACATGCATTTATTTATTGTAAAAGAATGATCATCTAAGTAAGAATTGGGCAACTGAATCTGCTTAGAAATCCTAGCAGATGCAGAAAAGGTTCTATGCCATTCCGCCATCCTGTATACAAACAGCCACAAAATAGTTCAGGATAGCCCTAAATAACATACTAGGGGGTAGTCCAGATGGTGAAAAAAGAAAAAAACCTCTTAAAATCTGCAGGGAATCCCATGTGTCCAAATAGGATCCCGCAGCGTTTTGTCCTTTCTGGAGAGAGGGGAAGCAAAAGTCGGGGAAAGTCTGTGGCAGAAGCCTCCGGGACTTTTTTTGAGGTTTTTAAAAACCCTGACGGAAATGTGCACCCTCACCTGTTAGGAGAACTGAATTGCATTGCATCGCATTGCTGAAGAGGACAGCTGATTGGTCAGATATATGCAGGGGGCGGAGCTTGGTAAAACAGCAGATTGCGGAACGGCCATGTTGGATTGTTGCTGTAGCAATTGTGCATTGAGGCAATGAAACAGGCTTTCTTTCCTTTTTTAAAAATCATTTAAGCAGAAGATCGCTCTTCTGCAGCTTGGAGTTACCGTAGGTTTGTTTTTTTAATTGTTCGGTGCAGGCAAGTTGGTGAGTACAAAACCATGAGTAATTCACTCACAGCCACCATCTTGTTTTGCTAGCATGCCTCTGTGTGAACAGGAAAAACGGAGAGCTTCGCATGCCAGCGATCTTGGCAAAAAATTGTTCAGACAGATGACAGCTGCTATGAATTGGCATTTCTGCACCGCAATTCACATGTTAGTCCCGCTTCTAGACAGGCCCTAGGATATGGAAGGCAACCTGGTACAATTCCTGATGTTTACTGTTACAGTATGGAAAGCAACCTAGTACAATTTCTGATGTTTATTGTTACAGTACGGAAGCTTTTAGTGACAAATATAATCTCATGGAACAGATTAACAATGCATGTGCAGTAAATCCACAACAACTATGAATAACAAATACAAAGTTACTATGAGTAACAAATACAAATTTATTGCACATACATTGTTAACCTGTTCCATAAGATTATATTTGTCACTAAAAGCTACCATACTGTAACAATAAACATCAGGAATTGTACTAGGTTGCTTTCCATATCCTAGTGTGTTATTCAGGGCTATCCTGAACTATTTTGTGAATGCAGAAAAAGTTAACAGGTCCAAATTTCTGGCTTATGTGGCATAGGGTTGCGTTCCAGAACAGTCATGTTTTTGCCACTTGCACACAAAAAACCAAAGTGGTCAGGCAGGCTTCATAAATGCGGAGGGCGTTTCATATTTTAAGGTGCTACAACTGAAAAGGCCCTACGATATCATTCACCTGCTGTACTTCTGATGGCAGAAAAACACAGGGTCAGGTGTTGATGGATGGCAGGTTCTTAGGGGAGGTGTGATTTTGATCTTTGACCTGCTGATTTTGGGATACGATCTTCTGTTCTTTTATTTGATTATATTATCTGGCCTTTTTAGTCATCAGCGTGCTTGCAGAAAGCGCGGGATGAGTCCTTCCTGAATCTTTGTTTGTGAAGAAAAGCCAGAGAGAGAGATAATCTTTAAGTGGCGTTAATTATCAGCAGTTCCCATGGTCATTTTATGGAATGATGAAGTCCAACATTAATAAGTACTTTAACTGTCTGTACTTCCCTCCTCCCTTCCCTTGCAGTCATTCGTGGGAATATCCGGACAGTCACCAATGATGTAGAATCACAAGAATCCATCATCAGTGTGAGTGCTTCTCGGATTCATCGCCAAAAATTTGCCTTGTTCCAACCAGTTGGCAAATATGGGAAATCCGCAGGCAGCATTCGTACCCTGCTGCGGTGTGGGGTGAAGCCAGGACCTGGCAGCTTCCTCTTTACAGGGTGGCTGCACTTTGGGGAGGCTTGGCTCAGCTGTGCCCCCCGGTATAAAGACTTCCGTCACATATATGAAGATGCACGCCAAGCTCACGAAAACCCCTGCGAAGTCTCATTGGACTGAAGTGAAGTGAGGAGAGAGCGGCAGGAAGATGAAACCAAGCCTCAGGTTTGGGAAAGAAGCTAGGTTTTGCCACACATCATAGTTGTGCCATAAATGGTGTATATACCCAACTTGGTGATGTGACCCGTTGGAAAAGACAGTGTGAAAGCAGCAGAGGGGGGAAAGAGGAAAACCACATTACAGGTGGATTGAGTCAATCAAGGAAGCCATGGCCATGAGTCTGCAAGACCTGAGCAGGGCTGTTAACAGGACCTCTTGGAGGTTTCTCATTTATGGGGACACCATAAGTCAAAGTCAGTTTGACAGCACATGGCAAAAAATACCCAACTTAGCAGTGAGAGGGGAGAGCACCTTTCCTGTAGGAGGCTTGTTGGGGTCTTGTTAAGTGACTTGGTAGCTTTCTCCACTAAGTGGAGTAGCTAGGAAGCTAGACTGAGGTCAGAGTAAGACATCTGGGCAGCTATCTTGTTGGAACACACCATAAATTACATAAGGAGAATGTCTCCAGAATCTCCCCATTTAGGAAACATGTTGCTTTGGATCTTTCCCCCCCAGTTTAACATGTATTCCTTGGGACCACTCTCCTGTTTTCTGCTGGAGCATCAAATCGCCACACTGCAAAACAAGTCTAAAAATCCCTTCCTGAGTTTCAAGCCAACCTGGCCTTCTTGCTATTGTATGTGGATTTCAACCTTGCAGGCACCAGCAAAACAGGAAATAAAATCTCATAAAATGACATCTTCTCCTCTGCTCCGGTTTCCATCACTCCACACAGTCAAGCCAGGAACATCTGCAAAGTGAACAAATCAAACCCCTTTTGTGGCTGGTGTGGCAGAACTGCAACCCAGGATTATGTCTCAGTTGGTGACCAACACCCTAAGAGGAATTATACTCTCTTCGGGGTTTTGGTTTTCTTTTCCCATCAGGACATTTCCTTCCTGTCAAATGTGGCAGAAGGTATCAGGTAGGGAGAGAAAATGAGCTAGTGCTGGAACTGGAAGTACACTTGTGTGCAGCTTTTGTGGTGGGTTGGAGGTGGGTGTGATAGCAACAGCAGACTCCTGATGTGCACAATTGTTCTTTTCTATTTCCCTGTCCCAAATGAAGTGGTGATGGCTTATTCCCAAATAATATGAATGTGACAAAGGGGAGATTTAGATTATCCAGTCAACGTTTGCTGGATTTCCAACCTAGCTGCAAAAAAAAAAATATCAGCTCAGGTATCCTGGACCCAGCCCTGGCTGCAGATGCGACTTTTCTTCTTTGTGAAATTAGGGGTAGTCCAGACAGTGAAAAAAAACAACCCTCTTAGAATCTGCAGTAAATCCCATGTGTCCAAATGGGATCCCACAGCGTTCCATCCTTTTCAGAGGGAGAGGGAGCAAAAGTCAGGGAAAGTCAGTGGCAGAAGCCTCCGGGACTTTTCCCAAGTTTTTTATAAACCCCGAGGGAAATGTACACTGTTAGGAAAACTGAATCACATTGCATCGCATTGCTGAAGAGGACAGCTGATTGGTTGGACATGTGCAGGGGCGGAGCTTAGTAAGAGAACAGATCGTGGAACCGCCATGTTGGATTGTCACTGTAGTGATCATGTACTGAGGTGATGAATCAGGCTTTCTTTCCTTCTTTTTTTCATTATTTAAGCAGAAGATCAGTCTTCTGCACCTTGGCTTTAGTGTTTGTTTTTTTTTAATTACTGTTTGGCGGGGGTAAGTTGGGGAGTACAAAACTGCGAGAAATTCACTTGCAGCTGCCATCTTGATTCGCTGGCATGCCTCCGTGTGAACAGCAAACATGGATAGCTTTGCACACTAGCGATCTTGCCAAAAAATCATTGAGACAGATGACAGCTGCTACGAATTGGCGTTTCTGCACCCCAGTTCACATTTTATTCCCTTGTCTAGACCGACCCTTGGATTCATTCCTTCAGACTGCATGCTGTTTGTCCAGGTGGAACCCCTGATTCCGTAAAGATTTAGAGCTCATGGTTTTTGAAAGAGCCAGACTTCTCCCAAGTATGTTTTACTCAAAAGCAAACCGCACTGAATTCAATATGACTTCACTTCCAAATGAGTGTGCATAAAATTGCACCAAGCTTTGTTGTTTTGATAAGGCCCAGTTCTTCCGAACAGGCTAATGCCTTTTACTGTCCTAATGGGGCAAATGAATTGTTAACAGAAACTGCAGCGATAGGATAAGTGTCACCTGTTGATTTTCTGCCAGCCACACGGCTCTTAACGGCTCTCAAGGGCTGACAGAAGAAGAGGTAGCAACCTGTTTCATTTACTTCATGCCCAATAAGTATTCGTCGTCTTGGGAATGGGGAACCGTGGGAAAGAGACAAGGAGCTGGGCAAGAGTGGATGTGGTGCTTTAATTACTGCAAATTGTACTGAGCCTTCTGATCATCAGTTGGTACTTCTCCTTCACTGCTGATGCTTGTTTTATTTTGTCTACTCAGGGTTGTCTAGAAGGTGCTGGAACAAAAGTGGAAAATTATGAGAAATATTTGTTGTATTAGTGCAGGGGTGAATAACTAGGGAGACTAGGGGGCATTCAGGAGAACTTGGAGGGTGGCAGCCCCTATTGCATCCCCACAAAACTCAAAACACACAGTGGCCTTCTGTCCATAAACTCCCTAGAAATGTAGACTTCAACTGCGCAAACCATATATCCATTTTTTTTTTCTTGCTGTACATATTACTCAAATCTGGTTTCAAGGACATATTCCTTCATGGCAGAGATGGCCTGTCACCTTGATTCTGTTACTTTCTAAATGCACCAGTAAATAACATTATCCATGAGAAGAGGTAAATCCAAAACCTACTGGTAGGGCCATACACACTCAAATGGCATAAAATATTGCACAAGCTTTTGAGTTCTCCAGAACTCTTCATCAGTGCAGATAGAACAGAAAACAAGGGATACAGGGAAGGGGAAACCATTTTTTTTTTAAATGGCTCAACGTGGGGGAAATGTTGCTGTGAAATCTCCCTCTGTGGCCATTGTTTTTCCACAACTGTTGTTCACAGTTTGTAGGGCATTTTAAGGTCATGCATGGAGCAAGTTGTGATCCAACACATCTGGGTGCTGGGTTGGGGAAGATTAGGGGCCAATCTAGATGGTGAAATAAATCCTCTTAGAATCCGGGGGGAATCCCATGTGTCCAAATGGAATTCCGCAGCAGTCTGTTGTATGCAGAGGGAGGGGGACCAGAATTTGGGGAAACTATGCAGGAAAAGCCTTTGTGGATTTTCCTGAGTTTTTAAAAAACTGCAGGGGAAAATACGCACTCCCACTCATTAGGATGACCAAATTGCAGTGCAATACATTCCTGAAGCAGATAGCTGATTGGTTGGACATATGCTGGGGGTGGAGCTTGCTAACAAGGCAGTGCCCAGAACTGCCATGTTGGATTTTCACAGTAGTGAACATGCACTGAGACGACAAAACAGCCTTTATTTTTTTCTTTAAGAGGAAGGTTGCTGTTCTGGATTTAGTTGTGTGTTTTTTTAAACTGTTTGTCGGAGGCATGTTGGGGTGAATAAAACTGCGTATAATTCACTCGCCCTCGCCATCTTGATCCGCTGGCACACCTCCGTGTGAACAGCAAACATGGGTAGCTTTGTACATTGGTGATCTTGCAAAAAAAAAAAAAAACCCATGGAGACAAATGAAAACTGCTGCAAATTGGTGTTACTGTGCTCCAATCCACATTTTATTCCCTCGTATAGATGGGCCCTAGATTAGTAGAGAAGTCATCCCTTGTGCTCTTGGGTTATGTTTTCACAAGTCTTCTTTCAGCAAGATTCTCTTCATGTTCTCTTGTTCTCAGCTTCCTGCTTCTTTCCTCCAAAGGTTTAATGCTCTGGAACTGAATCACTCCTCCTAGTTCCATTATTCATGATGGGCCCCCTGCCCATTACCCTCTTGGAGGATAGGGAGGTGGCTACACAGCTTGTCCTACTGCCTTAACCCACTGCCAGGTCTGAAATAATGTTCAGCTGCCAGTCCAGTGGGGGTCTGAATGTGGGAGCTGAGAAAAATCAACATGGCGATGCCAGCCGCGTGCTCATCCAGCCAATCAGCTCATCCAGCCAATCAGCTTTGCACTTCCTCTCCTATGGGGGAGCAATTCAAAGTGAATCCCTTGTCCCAATGAGCAGAAATACGCATTCCCTTTGCCGTTTTAATAATAAACTTTATTTCTATCCCGCCCCTCTGCAACGCAACCGGGGTGGCTTACATCATCAAAATCCCATAATTACATTAATACCCTAACCCACCCATCCCTTAAAACAATATTAAATTAAACAGATTAAAAATGTACAATAATTAAAAAGTGGAAAAAAATGAAATAATCCAGTGGCCGCTAAAGGGAAAAGGCAGCCAAATCCATATGTTTGCCAAAACTGCTGACTGGTCATTCAGGTATGGCTCATGGGGAGCACTGATGTGAACAAGCAGGAGTTATTGAACACTGTGCACTAGCTGGTTGCTGCTTTATGACAAAGCAGCATTCTCATGGTAACAGTATGGATAAGTTAAGTTTTGTTTGGACTACTGGATATAACGATGGATTCTGGGAGCAGTTATTCAAAAAAATTTTTACAAGAGGCTTTGGATGGCCATCTGTTGGGAATGCTTTGATTGGGTATTCCTCATGGCAGGGGATTGGACTAGATGGCCTTTGTGGTCTCTTCCAACTCTATGATTCTATGCATCAGGGCTACTCATTTGGATTAAGTGCCCAATCCTATGAATCATTATGCCAAAAGCTGATGCTATAGTAATAACTGTGGGGCTGTCTAAATGGTGAAAATACAGAATGCGGGGAGAATCCTACTTGTCTTAATGGGATCCCATGAAGGCTTTTCCCTCAGAGTTTTTGACATTTTTGCCCCCCTTCAGAATACAGCGGTATGCTTCAGGATCCCATTAAGACAGGTAGGATTCTCCTCGCATTCCGTATTTTCACCATTTAGACAGCCCCACAGTTATTACTGTACCATCAGCTTTTGTCATAATGGTTCAGAAGCCCTAATGCAGATCAGTTTGTTCTCTATACAAATGAAGACAGGCCTTTAATTCAAATTACAGTTGTTTTTACAACCGGTGCCAAAAATGTCTTGGGTTAGTCTGGGATACATTACTTAGGAGTATAAAATGGGATAGACAGCAGGAAGAAAAGCAATCATCAACTGAATGCACATTCTAGCCAATATGTAGTTTTCTACTCAAATTTCAGATCTGGGAAATGCAAAAAAGCAATGTAAGCATAACTTGAGAAAACAGCCATCTCCATATCACCCGCTTGTATTAATCAAATTTAAGTTAAAACCCCTCTGAAAATCTCAACATAGAGAGACACTCCTTTTCAGTCCAGGGATTTTTTAAAAAAAACATGTGAGTATGGGGGAAGTATCATATGTGCACTAAAGTTATAATGATACCAAATTTGTAATATTTTTTTCAATTTAAATGGTTTGTTATGTTTACGTGTATGTGTGGTTTCTTTTCTTTTTTTTAAGTGAAATGTTAATATAAGGTGAATTGCCACTGCTAGAAAGATAATGCCAGATATGTTTTGGTCATTTTGTAGTGATTAAAAAAAAAAACTGAGGAAAACTGTAATATTTTAAATATGATTTTTGTACATATTGTTCATGTCTTTGTACAAGTCAAGAGAGAAATCTGCCTCTGCATAAATTGTAATGTTCTTTGTTCTTTTGCTTTTTTATTTTGGCTCTTGTATTTTTCTTTTGAAAAAGAGGGTTACATTAAAAAAATACACCCAAGTTGCTTGTAAAGCCTGGTTTGTGATGCCTTCCTCTTACTGGCTGGATTTATTTTTCTCTTGGTGTACTCTTCAAACAAAAGAAATGAAGTAGATAAAAGTGCTAGAGGATGTTCGGCTAGATAATTCTTTGTCTACAGAAAGGGTCCGAAACAGCGGTGATCAAATGAGCTTGAATAATTTAACAAGCCCTGGAATGTGTGGTCACTAAAAACAGAGCCAGGCTATTGATTTTGGCACCTGAGGCAGAAAATCCCCAGTGAGGTTCATGTGTGCACACAAATGCACACATATAATAATTGACCATTTGCTACCTTTGAATAGTTCCCAGAATCCACCGCCTGAGGCTAAACTAGATGTGATGGGGCAGCTATTTGGGTTTTGTCTGCATATGAACTATGGCAAAGGAGCCATTTTTGGTTTTTTAGGTGAATGAAATGTGGAGAGGGAAAGACAGAAGCACTGTGAAACTAAAACCGGTGGCATCAAACACAGGACACTTCCAATATCTGAGCAGAGCTGTGTGAGAATTGGTTGAAACACAAAACACAGAAAAGTATAGCAGGATATAGATTTGCTTTTCTCAAAGCCCACCATAAATTTGAAGAGGCCTTTTAAAAAATGCTTTGATTGTGTATTCCTGTAGGGTAGGAGGGTTGGACTAGATGGCCCTTGTGGTCTCTTCCAACTCTATGATTCTACAAAAAGTTTATGTATAAGGCCATCAGACATTTTGCTTCCTGAGCTGAAATGGAAGATGACATCCTGCCCCTCACCTCTCCACATAGGGCGCAGCTACACTTTAGAGATAATGCAGTTTGACACCACTTTAAGTCTTGTAGCTCCATCCTATGGAATCCTGGGATTTGTAGCTTTACAAGGTCTTTGGCCCTCTGCCAAAAAGAGGGCTGGTGTTCCACAAAACTACAAATCCCAACATTCTGTAGGATGGAGCTGTGGCAGTTAAAGCGGTGTCAAACTGCATTTATTTCTATACAGTAGTTAACTTACCGTAGTTCCACCTTACTTTGACACTGGCAATAGAACAGTGTCCACACCACACAATTATAGTGCTCTGGTTCCACTTTAACTGCCCTGACAACATCCTATGGGATCTGGAGTTTGCAGTTGACGGAGGGTCAGTTCAAAGTCTCAGCCAAAGAGCTCTAGTGCATCACCAAGCTACAGACACCATAATTCACAGGATGTTGACATGGCAGTTATTTATTTATTTTTATTGTTTATTTTATTTAGTTATTTATACTTTGCTCTTCAGCCACAAGGTTATCAGAGCGGCTTACAAATTGCAATAAGCAGCTTCAATGTGTGTAAAAGTGCTGTAATTTTGCAGTGTGAAAGGGTACCCTCCAAAGTCTGCAGGCTAGTTTAGGGGAATCCTAAACTGCTCTTTGCCCTCCTACAACCTTAAAACAACTTTTAAACACCGTTTAAAACACACAATAATCAGAAAAGCCACGCTGGTTTTAATTTTATTTTTTAATTAATTAGGTATTTATACTCTCCTCTTCAGCCACAAAGGCTTACAAATTGTCAATAGCAATTTACACACCTACACTGCATTAAGCAGTTTCCAATGTGTGTTAGCTAATTGCCCCCACAAGCTGCGTACTCATTTTACTGACCTACGAAAGGATGGAAGGCTGAGTGAACCTTGGAGCCCGCTGAAATCGAACTTACAATGTGGTGACTTGCAGTACTGGCATTTAACCACTGCGCCAAAGTTTTAAGCACTAAAGTTTTTATGGAACACAAGCCCTGTCTTTTCTTTCCCTTGACAGCCCCAAGCCAATATCAGAAATCTGTGCCACAGGCAACAGAAGCCCAGGGTTTCCATGCCCCCACCTTAGTCCTGCAGACTTCTAACGCAGTGAATCTTAAGCTATCTGACATGAGGGAGTGGCAATCCCCCCCCCAATATGTCAGGGGCACCATATTTGTGCCCATTGTCTACAGTTGTTTCTTTCCTTCCCAGAAGCTATGGGGACTAACAACAAATGGCTTAGGGATTGGCACTGGTCCCAGGGACCACCACTTTGGAGTAGCGCAATGAGAGATTTCTATGAGAGATCCCGCCCCCCCAAAAGTGAGCTGCTGGGGTTGAGCTTAATTCTTGCCCATAGAGCCAGCCACCCCGTGTTGCCATGGGCCTGAGGAAGGTGCGCGTGTGGGAAGGGAGTAGGAAGGTGGGAGCCTAGTTGCATGGGGTGGTGGGGGTCTGCATTGCTCAAATAGCATTGGTGGAGGAGGGGTGGGCTGGAGAGGAAGGTTTGAGGGTCTCCCACCCGAGAAGCTGTCAGACCTGATTTCTGTCATATGCTTCAAACCACAAGGCCCCATTGTAGTAGCTTGTTAAACATGATTTTCCCAGCCAAACACAGAGATCTGGCATTAGTGCTTACATGCTCCCAAATTCCCATCCATCCTTTGTCTTTGTGTTCCCCCCCCCCAAACCACCTCCTTTATCACGCCTAATGAATTCATCCCTTTATTTGCATCTTTCCCTTTCACATTAGTCTAAAGTTTCCCTGAGCTTGACTAGAAGGAGGAATCCGCAAGGAAAAGGCTGGAATGTGGAAAAGGGCCATGATGAATTTGGACCCCCTGAGATTCCTTTCTATAGAAAGGCAGATAGTCCACCTCCCAGAAAGAGAACAAGGCAAGTGGCTAGTGAGCGGACATTCCCCAAAGGGGTCTTTGCTTCCCCCACATCTTCACATAGGAGGAAGTCCTTCCTGCCTCTTTCCCGGATGACTCATTTCCTCAGCCATCCATTTTCTCTCTCCACTGGGGCTACGGAAGATTTTCACACACATGAGAGAGAGCGCCTCTCTGTCTTCAAACAACAGCTCATCTGTCTCATCTCATGGATGTCACCCACAAAGAGAGGTCAGCTGTGGACCTTTGTCAAGTGTTGCAGAAACTTGGCATGGTTCTCTCAAGCAGAGCTTGGGAAAGTTACATTTTTGGACAGCACCCAGAATTCAAGGGGTGCAAATGAGTGGCCATACTGGCTGGAGGCCTGTGGGAATTGTATATTTTAAAAATGGCGGTTGAGGCTGAGGCAAAAGTATGGGCCCATCCACCAGGCCTGGAGGAGAGACACCACCTTGCCAAGGGGTCTAGGATGTTTCAGCATGACCAGTTCTGCACGGCCAGTTCAGCGGCTCAGTGTAGTGCAGTTCTGCTAGCGTATCGATAATTGATCATTTTGTCAAGAAAATGCAATCAAAACCATCTTTGGAGGGGACTGCTTTGGTAAGTGGCCAATCAGCACACTGGGAAAGGAAACTTGCCCAAGATAGATAGATAGATAGATAGGCAATTCCTTACTGATTTGAAGGGTTGCTTTTTAAGAAGCAAAAAGATGTAATATGTCACAAATAACATTTTTTGTAACATCACTAGTAATGAATTTTGGGAGTTTGGGCAAACGGGTGCACAGTGATTATAGTTACACAAGGATTATTTGTAGAAAGTAACTTTTTAAGCTCTGTTGGGGAAGCATGTGACATGAGTGAGGCATTAAGGGGCTTGGAGGGGGTGAATGGATGTGACAGCATTTGCTCACTGCCTGAGCCTCTCTGGAAGTGTCAAGTAACCTATAAGCAATATGGCACGGCTTCTTCTAGCCATGCACAGATTAGTTTGAGTTTGATATGCCACTGATTGACCCATTCTTCAACTGCTACATAATATAGGTTGTAGGGCAAAATTCACTTTACAATAAACACACTTGCTTCCTTTTTAAGGCGTTCTTCAACTGGATGCTCTTGTTTTGAAGATAAGGCAGCTCTGTGAATCTGATCCTGTATGTGTTCACCATTTGGATAGACAATCTGCCCCACTTTCCTGCAAACAATTGAATAAACACCCAAGAATCACCGTCAAGGGCAAATAGGGGTATACTTTTTTTGGCAGGAAACAGGCGTAGAAGAAACCCAATCTGGCTCATGAGGTTCACAGCTGCTTAAGAGTAGCTGGTTTCAGCACCCTTTTCAGAAAGAATGCTTTCCTTTTGTGTTTAATGGGTACAGGCCCAGTGATATAAGGTAAAGTGAATGCAACAGGGTGCATCTTAGTTTTGACATATAATTTCACCACAGAGTCATTGCACAAAGACCAGTAGCACTTCAAGAATGGGAGTTTACTTCCGTGATTTGGCCTGGGTGAGATTTCAACGGTTCTCACGAGAAGACGTAATTGCACTTAAAACTCCAAACCCCCCTTAATTAACAAAGTAAACGAACACACAAGCACTGAAGCAAACCTAAAAATGTGCAAGCTAAAGGGGACAGTTCATAAAAAGAGTGTCCTATGCTTCGTTTTCAAGTTCTCACTCGGAGGTTTTCTCGCTGAGGACCACCCATTCATGCTGTACAGGAGAACCGGACCAAAGAACCATCATGAAGAGGGAGGAAACCTGGAGACAGAACTAGAGAACAAGCCAGGAAACGGAGTGGGGACACTGGAGCTCAGGTAGAACTTGTTGGTCATACAAATAGGCAAAGATCCTGAGACAGGAAGCCTTAATACTCCGTTCTGCTCAAGAGAAGCCAACATCCAACCTGGGTGGACTCATCACTCCAGAAGTTCCCACCACTGAGAAGTTGTAATGACTTGGCTCATCATTAGAAAGCTGTAGTGATACAGCTCACCATGGCAAGCAGCGACCAGCACTTTCTGTTGGGTCTACTCACAGGTAAGTAAATATTCATGAGGAAAGAGTCTTACAAGTTCCTGAGGAGGTAGCTGTTCTGCAAAACAATGAATTTCTTGGAGTGAAATTATAAACATTCTCATTACCTCAAGTCATTCTGGGCAGCTGTTCAAAAAGAGACACATCCCCCCACCCACAAAAAAACCCAGTACCAGAATAACAGTCCAATAATGAAGCATCCTTGGTGGGTAACCTCGCTTTCTGAACTAGAAATAGTGAGAAACAGGTGAAGAAATTTGGTAAGGGGAAGAGACAGTGCACAGAATGATGCAATTTGACTCCCAGGCACCCAAGGATAACCGATTTTTGTTCTGTTTTGTTGATCAAAACTGTGTGAGCATCTTGGCCAGTCCCACAGTTTTCCCCACCTAGTTGTCAGCTTCTTGGCGGTGGTGATGGCATGAAGGAGGCCCAGGCCAACACCAGCACATGGCACAGGAAGCTGCTGGAAACCCTTGAGTTCCTGGCCCATAAGTGATGCCTATGAGCTGTGAGCGGTTTGGGAAGACACCCCTCTATCCTCTTGGGGTACTGCTGCTCTGAGGCATTATGGAAAAGTTAAATGCCAACTCTCATACACAATGGGGGCCTGCAGCCCTTATCCGAGTGACATTGAATATTTCATTGATGAAAACCGGCACACGTGTGGCCAAGCGACCTCAGAGCGTGTTCAAGACGGCAAAAGTTATTCGCAAGGAAGGCTACGCAAGCTAGGAGAGGCTGGAGCAGTTTGTTTTTGTGTGAGCCTCTCCTCGCCTCCCCCTTTTGCACTTTAAACTCAGAGCTTGTCTATATGGTAAAAATACTCCTCATAGAATTCGAGTAGAATATGTTATGTTTAAATGGGATCCCACATCCATCCATTGTATTTGGAAGGGGGGCAAAAATGCCAAATACTCCATGGGAAAAGCCTTTGCAGTTTTCCCCATATTTTGTAAAATAATGTGTGGGAATGAACATTATTAGGACGACCGATTTGCATTACTGTGCGTTCTCAGAGTGGACAGCTACCGTAATTGGTCGGACTTGCATAGGGGGTGGAGCTTGCTGGCAAGGCAAACGCCCAGAACCACCATGTTGGATTTTCATTGTAGTGATCGTGCACTGAGGTAATGAGACAGCCTTTCCCCCACCCACCCTCTTTGTTTAAGTGGAAATTCGCACTTCCACACCTTCAATTTGCTTTAAAAAAAAAAAAATCTTTGGCGGCAGCAACCGGTGGGAGTAAAAATGTCAGTAATTCATTTGAGCCCACCATTTTGATTCTCAGACGTGCCTGTTTGAACAATGAACGTGGATAGTTTCGCATGACTGCGATCTTGCCGGAAAATCGTGGAGACTAATGAAAGCTACTGCAAATTGGCATTACTGCACATCAATCCACATTTTATTGCCTCATATAGACAAGCCCTCAGTTGGCAATTGAAGCAGACTGAGGACAAAGGAGGAGGAAAGAGAAACTGGGACATTTTAAAAGCAACTGAAAAAGGGGGGTGACAGGATTCATCAGGATGGTCCCTGCCAAATCAGGACAGTTTGAGGGTAGGATATTGCTGCCACTTGTCACGTCTACCATCTTCAGGTAAGTCTACGGAGGGGAATCTCTGGGTCCATCTACATGAGGGGAAAACATAGGAGTACCTCGTAGTAATGGCATTTCACAGCACAGCGACATGTCTTAAGGGTGTTTTTGGCCTCAGAAGCCCCCATAAGCCTCACATTCCAGATGCTGGCCACGAGTGATTTACAGTAGCACCCCACCATCTGCAGGGGGTTGGTTCTTGGCCCCACCGCAGATGGCGAAAACCGAGGATAATAGTGAACACCATTGAAAATAATGGGACTTCAGGTTTAAAATACCATAGAATTGCCTTAGAGGACCTAGAAAATGGCTACAGAGGACACATTTTCTAGAAAGAATCTATGGTATTTGTGCTGAAACTGAAACCATGGATAATTGAAACCATGGATGGCAAATCCGCAAATGTGGGGGTGCTACTGTACTCATGTTAGTTCTTTGTCACCGCTGATTTTTTAAAAACATTGATTAAGGTGTGCTGGATCGATATAGTGATTTTCCGATTTAACAGGAAAGCAAAACTTTAAAAACCCACCTATTTTATCGCCTTAGCAATCGCTCACTAAGACAAATACCCAACGTGGCAGCAGCGGATGATGTTTGCCCTGTTAGTAAGCTTTGCCCCCGCTCTCGCCTGGCTAATCAGCTTTTGAATTGCTTGTCCTTCGCTTGTCCCAATGAACAGGAATGCGCACCCCCCCCCTTTGGCTGTTTTTTAAAAAACTACAGGAAAATCCTGCGCTGTTTTTGCCAATTTGGGCCCCCCTCCTTCTGAATAGTGTGGATCGGTGCAGGATCCCATTTAGACAGGTAGGATTCTCAGCAAACTCCACGAGGGTGTTTTTGTTTGTTTTTTTTAACCGTTTAGCCAGGGCACACTGATTTGGAAAGAGGCACACTGGTGGACATTTTGCCAAGGACTTTAGCAGCCCTGGCACCAAGACCATGCATTTTGCTCCACCACACAGCTCTGGTATTCACACACATAATTTAGCAGCTTGGAATAGTACCATGGAGAAGTGGCTTACTTTGTGTGTGTGAAGGGTGCCTGTATTACATTAGAAACAGAGGTTGGGGGGGAAGCCTGGGAACAGAGTGGGGAGAAAAGCAGTCGAGGTGGGGTGGGGAAATGGGCAAAGGAAAGAGGTGGGAGGAGAAAGCAGTTAATGAAATAACAGAGGTTTTGGCTCCCCTTTCCCATCTTCAATGCATTCCTCTTATTTAAATTATTGCATTTAATACTGTGCACATCCGGTGGGGTTTCAGCCCAAGAGAAAAATATCTTGTTTTGATTTAACGCGGGTTTTTTTTTTGGCCAAATCAGATAGCCTTTTCTGCCAAAGAGAAACATTTATTCTTCTCTTTCCCCAGTGTCATTTTTTTCCCTGGTTGTTTTTGCTGCCCTCTGCCCTCTGTCAGATTCAGCCTCCCCCGTCCCACTTCCCCACATCTCTGTCATTCCAGAGCAATGTTTGGGTTGTGGCCAAAATTGTAGTGCTATTGAAAAGCTGATTTAGGAAAAAGAAAAGCCAGGCACCACCGCTCAGGGCAAACTAAGCTGCAGAAAGAAGAGCAAAGGGAAGGTAGCTCAAAGTAGGCTGTAGACTTCAGATCAAAAGCAAGGCAGCTCAACCAGAGGTATAAAGGAAAAAAATAACAATTGTAATATAACAAAGACGCAAAAGCACAAGCAACATCCACATGAACAAATCTCATCCTTCGATTTGTCCTTCGAGCCTGTGCAATGGATTTTTTTGGTGGAGTGCAGCGTGCACAGAACTGGCCTCACCCTTTAAACCAACGGTTTGTCTGCTGGCCTTGCAAGCATGGACGGTAGCAGCTAGGACTTAGATGGTTGACCTTACAGGGTTGGACGAGCACCATCTGCCCGGGTTTGGGATTAGAGTTTTCCTTCTCCTAGGACGGTTGCCACAAGGCTAGAGAGCCCATCCTGCCCTTTGACGCTCTTTGTCAGACCCTTCGGTTTTGACCTGTCTGGCATGGGAGACCCTACCGGTGGCTATTATACCACCGCCAGCATAGCTCAAAACATCATTAGGGTACGCAAGCCTCTCTCCCACGACAAGGGGGCGTCAATGGAGAGGACAAATCTTATAGGGATGGACAAATCTGTTTCCATTTCTACAATATATTCAACATTTTGCAATTCATTCTGTCCTATTTCTCAATCAAATTGCACAATTTTTGGTTAAAAATCTGCAGAAAAATCCATATGCATTTTTGTTCATGTCTTCTAGTGCAATTCTAGGGGTTGGACTGGATGCCCTTGTGGTCTCTTCCAACTCTACAATTCTATGATTCTACTTTTGTATGCATTTCTCCTAATGTGCATCCAGTTAAGCTTTATTTTCACCCTCTAGCTCATCAGTTTTCCCCTATGTGTCTGCCCTGTCCTACATGCTCATCAAAATGTACATTCAATAAGTAGTTTTGCCCAAGAGGATGTAGAACCAGTATGATGGTGGTGGTGCCACTGAACCACAGCTAAGATTAGTGGCAATATGCCACTGTCAAAGACTTCTGCTTCAAGTACTGGTTTGTTTTGTCGCAAAGACAGCCTTCTTGGCACAGAAGTCTGCAAACCAGTATCGAAAGCAAAACAGCACCTCAAGAGAGGCATCCAAATTAATATTTCCTCAGCAGGATGAAAAATAAGTCTATTAACATAGGCACAATGAGTAGCTGGGAGTGGGAGAGAGAGGATGTGAAAAAGAAAAGCAGTGTGGAGAGTGATGAATGGTCTGTTTCCATAAACATGATTTAGGTTTTAAGTGGCAAAGCCAGCTGTAGCCATTTCGCTGGCCAAAACAAACAGGCTATGGTGCCCCTCTCCCCCTTGCTCTTGGCACATCCACTCCCCACTATGTTGGCCATTTCCTCCCTGTGAAGCATCTCCAAGTTTGTGTTGGGCATAAGCACTGAATACAGTTGTCCCTCCGTATCCACGGATTTTGGTATCCACAGATTTAAGTATTCACGGCTTGAAAATATTCTTAAAAAAATAATTATCCCAAAAGCAAACCTTGATTTTGCCATCTTATATCAGGGACACCATTTTGCTATGCCATTGCATATAATGGGACTTGAGTATTCATGTATTTTGGTATCCACGGGGGGGTCCTGGAACCAAACCCCAGCAAATATGAAGGGACAACTGTATAGTCTTCCTGCTGTGGAAAGTACTAGAGAGACATCACCAAACAAGAGATGATCATTTTGTTTGGTCTGATTTGAAAAAAACAAGAAGAAGACTATATCAACATTTATACATTTCTTCATAAATGCAATGGAAAGAACTTGAGATTTTTTTTAAAAAAAACTGAATGTGGAAGAAGCAAAACTGACAGATTTATTCATACAGGCCAAGGGCATTGAGTGCCGTTCAACCATAAATTTTGGTATTGAATTAATATACAGTCTTGTTGCCTCAACACACGATTGCTATGGCAAAAATCCAACATGGTGGTTCTAGGCGTTGCCTTGCCAGCAAGCTCCACCCCCTGCACACGTCTGTCCAATCAGTTGTTCACTCTGAGAATGGGCAGTGATGCGAATCAGTAGCCTAACAAGCAATAGTGCGCATTCCCATGCATTATTTTTTTAAAAAAAATACAGGGAATGCTGCAAAGGCTTTATTTGGTGTTTTTGGTCCCCCTTCTTTTCGAATACGGTGGATTAATGCAGGATCCCACTTAGACAAAACATATTCTCCTTGAATTCTATGAGGAGTATTTTCACTGTATAGACAAGCAAATGTGGGGAAAAGTCAGACTGAGGGCTTAATCCATCCCTACCCATGGGTTCCCCACCAGCAAAACAGAAACCATACTATTTGACCGATGGCGGAAAATGCGCCATTGTGACTGCGTAGGTGAAGCTGTTGCCCTGCAGAGCCATTTCTTGCAGCTCCCACGACATGGCGCCTGCAAGATAAGAACCATCCTTCCGAGGAGGGTGTGTTGTGAGGGTCTGTCGCCAATACTTGTCTTTCTTTTTTTCTGAATCACCAAAGCTGTAAAAATAAATAAATAAATAAATAAATAAATAAAATTCTGGAGCATCTCTAGCCCATTCTCCCCCACAATCCTGCACACACGTAAATGAAAAAAACACCCTGAGAACAGGCTCTTTTCTGCACTCAAGAGCTCTCGGGCAAAATTGGGAGAAAGAATGAAAGAAAGAAACTTCTGATGGGTGATTTTTTTCCCCAAAGCCCGGGGAGAGAGAAAAAAAGAAAGAAAAGCAGGCGTGCACACACACACACACACACAGCAAAGAATGTGCGGCTTGTCAGTGAATTCTCTCCCGAGGCCTAAGGGCTGCTTCTCACACATGATTAGTGTGTTTACCCTTGTAACATGGGCAAAGCCACACAATGGAGGCTCTGAGGACACATTTCCCGCCATCCCCCCCCTCCATTTTTTTGCATGGCCTTTCACTTTCCTCTTGCAACCCCCACCATCCCCAACAACATCTTTTCCCCCTTCCTTCCTTCTTCCCCCTTTTTTCTGGGAGATAAAAGGCTGGATTTGTGAATCAGCCCCTTACAAAAGCAAGAAGGACAAAGCCTAAGAGGAATGGGGGTCTTAAATGCTCTGCACCCCCCAGCCCACTGAAAGGGTTCAGGTCTATACGTGGAAAAAGGGGGGGAAATATCCTTTGGCTGTGCAAATGATTCCCTCTCCCTCCTCCCTTGCCATTGTGGAAGTACAAGGTCCATGGAGGATGAAGATGGGGTTGCATCACTGTGGCACGGAGCTTAATCTGAAATAAAACAGCAGCTGGGGGATTGCTGTGGGCCTCCCCATAGAGCCCGGCAGGCAGAGCGAATGGCCAAAGATCTCTCCCAGGCCTCCCTGAGGGCCGCGGCTCTTGAACTCCCAAGAACTTTGGGTTGCAAAGTAATCCTTCCCAATCAGTGCTGAACAAGAAAAAATAAGAGCTACCCCCCTACACTGCACAATGGCGCATAGAATAGCAGGTGTTTCGAGGGCATAGCTTATGCGGCAGAGAACATGGAGGAAAAGAGGTGCGCTGGTTTTTACGCCGCGTAAAAAGGCAAGCCGTCAGAGAAGGCTTAACTTTGAAAATCTTCACTCGTAGCCGAGATGGTGGGTTGCGGGGTGGAATTGTAAACCAATTTCAGTTACAGGTTGAGTCTCCCTTATCCGAAAAGCTTGGGACTAGAATCATAGAATTATAGGACATTATCAGACTAATGTCTAAAAACGCTGTAATTCCGGGAGTGAAGATAGCAGGAACATTGTGGCATTATCCACACCTATCACTGCACGTAGCTGTAATTAAGCAAAAGATATGCCATGTAATTATCGCACGGCCACCACTAGCACTTTAAGAACAGGAGATGAATTCCGCAATTTGGCATGGGCGAGATTTCGGAGGTTCTCGCGAGAAGCTGCGAGTGTGCTTAAAACTCCCAAATCCCCTTAATTAACAAACTAAATGAACACACAAGCTCTGAAACAAACCTTAAAACATGCAAACTAAAGTGGACAATTCATTAAAAAAAAGACGTCCTGTGCTTTTGTTTTCGCATTCTCACCCGGACGTTTTCTCGCTGAGGACCGCCCATTCAAGCTGTAATCTGGTGATTACAATGGGACGTAGTTTTGCACGCCAGCAGTACCACAAAACCCCCTCTATTGATGGCTTGTCCCATGAATTAGAAAGAACGCCTTTTTCATGGCTACAGCACACGGTAGGACGAGGATGTTGTGTGATAGTGTGGCCCGTTCGTGCTAGCTATTTAATCCCGCGATTTTTGCTGCATCTGATAATGTCCCTAGATGGTGGGTTGGGGGGCGGAATTGTAAACCAATTTCATTTACAGGTTGAGTCTCCCATATCCGAAAAGCTTGGTATCAGAGGTGGAATCATAGCATCATAGTGTCAGAAGAGACCACAAAGGTCATCTAGTCCAACCCCATTTAACAGAGCCTGCCATATCTATACTTCCAAATACACACACACACACACACACACTTTCTCCATTGACACACTCCATCCCCTCCACCCCACACTCTGCATCTGCTTGGGCCCCCACAGCTTTTCCAGTGTCTGGCTGAACCTCTAACAGCTGGGGAAGCCAGAACTTAGCAGCACATAGCGACAAATTCTTTACATTCACCACTACTTTACAACCTCTGAGAAAAAGACTTGCTGGGGGACTGGGAGAGAGAATGGATAGAAGCTGCCTTTCTTGATGGCTTACTATTTTTTAAAAAAGGCCTACCTCATTAGCACAGAACCGACTCTCTGGAAGATGCTTCATTATTTTCCAGTCAAGCCTCCTAAACCAGGCAGTGATTGTACAAAGTATTTGGAAGGGAGGGGGCAAAAACACCAAAAACTACACAAGAAAAGTCTTTGCAGCTTTTCCCGTACTTTTTAAAATGAAGGAAATGCATGTTCCCACTAGTTGGGACAACCGATTTGCTTTGCTGCGCATCCCCAATAAAATCGGAAGTGGAAAGCAGTTTGGTCAAATGTTCGTAGGGACAGAGCTTGCTAGCAAGGCAAACACCCAGAACCGCCATGTTGGATTTTTGCCGTAGCAATTGTGCACTGCGGTGACGAAACAGCCTTTCTTCTTTTTTCCTGTTTATTTAAGCAGAACATTGCACTGCTGCACCTTGGATTTGCTTTTAAAAAAAATACTGTTCAGCAGCGGCAACTGGTGACAATAAAAATGCAATTCACTCACACCCGCCATCTTGATTCGCAGGCATGCCCGTTTGAACAACAAATGCGTAAAAGGCGAAAGATTTATACGATCTGAAGAGAAACCAGAGTATTTCAGTGTTAAACTTAGAAGAATAATAAAAACTGTAATAAAAATTAGTTAAAATATTTCTGCAGCAATGCATGATTGTAAAGATTAAAGAGAAAAACTTTTAAAAGATCAAAATTTTCTCTTTTAATAAGGAGAGAATGCAGTGTAGAGGATCTTGTGAGAATAGGAATTATAATTTATACATCAAGAGCTGGTAACTGGAGGGAGGAAGTTAAAGAATTATGAAAAGAATATATATATGAGTTACGTATGTACAGTATGTGTGTTTAATATAGCTATTGAAGTATTAATAAAGATTAAATATGAACAATGTTTAAAAGAGAGAAACAAAATGTTAAAGATTAACAAAATTGTAATTATCTGGTATAGATGCTCATCATCATCTATGTTGCTTTTGTTTTATTTTTTAATTATAGTTTTGTTTTTTGTTGTTTTTTAATAAAAATAAAAGTTAAAAAAAAGAACAACAAATGTGTATGGCTTCGCATGCCTGCAATCTTGGGGGCAAAAACATGGAGATGAATTAAAGTTGCTGTGAATTGGCATTAGTGCGCATCAACCCACATTTTATTGCCTCGTATAGACAAGCCCTTAGTTTGTTGATAATCTTACATTTTTTGGAGTTGTACTTACAGAGTTATACTTATGGGGACTGCAATGAGAACTTCCTAGTTAATTGCTCACTGTAGATTATGTTGAACAGATATAGGACTAGCAAAATTTACCTCCATACCAATGCTGAACATGTGGAGCCAGTGTAGTATAGGGGTTTGAGTATTGGACTATGACTCTGGAGACCTGGGTTCGAATCCTCGCTTGGCCATGAAAACCCGCTGGCTGACCTTGGGCAAGTCACACACTCTCAGCCCTCAGATAACCCCTTGATAGGTTCGCATGAAGGTCACCATAAGTCAGAAACAACTTGAAGGCACACAACAAAACACAACAACAACACTGAACATGCACTGATGAAGGTGAAGTACAGGAAGGAGATGGATTATACCTGTTCTCTTTGGTCTCATTTTCACTTGCCAGAAATGCACTCAACGTGATTTATGAAAGAGGCCTTGTTATTGTGGTTATGTGCCTTCAAGTTAACTCTGACTTATGGCAACACTATCCTAGAGTTTGCTTGACAAAATTTAATCACAGGAGGTTGCCATTGTCTTCCTCTGAAGCTGAGAGTGTGCAGCTTGTCCAAGGTCACTCAGTGAATTTCCATGCCTGCACAGAAATGTGAACGCTGGTCTCCTAGAGTCCTTGTCCAACACTCAGGCCTCAGTACCATGTTGGCTCCTTAAGCACCATCAGGCCTATTGTAATTTTTTGTTATGTGCCATCATGTTGACTCTGACTGATGACAACCCTTTCCTAGAGTTTTCTTCAGCAGTGTGATGCAGCAGCTAAAAAAGCCAATGCGATCCCAGGCTGCATCAATAGGAGTATAGTGTCTACATCAAGAGAAGTAATAGTGCCACTCAATTCTGCTTTGGTCAGACCTGACCTGGAATACTGTGTCCAGTTCTGGGCACCACAATTCAAGAAGGATGTTGAGAAGCTGGAACATGTCCAGAAGATGGTGACCAAAATAGTGGGAGGTCTGGAAGCCATGCCCTATGAGGAGCGGCTTAGGGAGCTGGGTATGTTTAGCCTGGGGAAAGAGAAGGTTAAGAGGGGACATGATAGCTATGTTTAAATAGCCAAAGGGATGTCATACTGAGGATGGAGCAAGCTTATTTTCTATAACTCCAGAGACTAGGACATGGAGCAATGGGTTCAACCTACAGGAAAAGTGATTTCACCTAAACATTAAGATGAACTTCCTGGCAGTAAGAGCTGTTCGAAAGTGGAATGCACTGCCTGGGAGTGTGGCAGAATCTCCTTCTTTGGAGGCTTTTAAGCAGAGGCTGGATGGCCATCCGTCATTGGGAATGTTTTGATTGTTTGTTCCTGCATGGCAGGGGGTTGGACTAGATGGCCCTTGTGGTCCCTTCCCAGTCTATGATTCTATGCTTCTACATGAGTACAATGCATACAGTACATGCATAGGCTCGGTCTACGTAATCTGGAAAAGTCAGGATCCTTTTCCAGGTATGCCCTATGCTCAGTTTGTAGAGTCACCCAGAGGTTGCGGTGTGGGGGGGAAAGCACAAGGAAAGCATGTGCACCTCCACTCATGGTATAATGTGCATCAGCATCTTTTCTTTCCATGCCATCATCTCCCACTTGTCTTCTTTCCCTTCTCCCCTCCCTTTTGTCACTCTGTATTTTCTTCTGTGACACCCCCCCCCATTTTTCTGCTTGCTATTAGGCTAATTGGCTGCACCTGCCAGCGAGAACCATAAAATTGGAGAAGCCACCATGGCCGACCAATTTGGAAAGGCCCCAGCCTCCAGATTGTTTACATTAGTGTAACCCTTTGTCACGGGTTCTGGGCCTGGGGATATCATTGCACCAGAAGCATTCCTTCCAACTGCATATATAGGAAACTGTAGCACATTCAGCCATTGAGTGTCAGTTTTATTTTTATTTTCTTTAGGTCTTGGAGCCTAGAGACTAACCGTTTTCCGTATCCTTTCAAAGCTTCTAAACACAGAGCTTAGAGAAGTTATTTCTTGAACAACAGCTCCCAGAATTCCCCATCACGCCAGCATACGAATACTGGGAATTGTAGTCTACAAAGTCACTTTCCCAAGCTATGCATCTGTTGCCTGTGGCTTTTGTGTAAGCTTTGTGCGTGGCCAAACCCACACTACACAAATAACCCATTGATTGCACTATGCTGTTCTAGCGCTATTATTCCACTTTAACTGCTCTGGCTGCCTCCTGTGGAATCCTGGGATTTGCAGTTCAGGGAGGGGCATTTAGAACTCTCAGCCAGATTGTTCTTAGGCTTCAGGAAACTACAGACCCCAGAATTCCACAGGAGGCAGCCATTGCTGTTAAAATAAAATAATAACACTGTAACAGTGTAAACCAGATTATTTGCCTTGGCTCCTTCCTATGAAATCCTGGGATTTGTAGTTTGGTGAGGCACCAGCACTTTTTGGCAGAGGAGCCTAAAGAACCTTGTAAAACTACAAATCCCAGGATATACTAGGAAGGCAAATAATCCAATTTCCAACTGGAATATTTGTGTAGTGTGGATTTGGCCCATGATGTCCCCAGGAGCCTGGCCTAAGTAACCCTCCTTCCTTCTTAACACAGTTTCTGCTTTCCACTGATTTGCCCTATCCCTTTGGTCCTGATCCACATCACTGGTAAGAGGCGGAAAAGAGCAAGGCAAATGGAACCTACTGCTCCTTCTCTTTGCTTCTTGATAAAGGCAGATCCCATAGACAGCCATCCTCTGATCCATGCATTAATCCAAGATATGTGGTTGAGGTTTTCTCATATTTGGAACTCAGGGAGACTTGAATTCCCTTATGTACCTCTCAAAATTATGTCAGTCAGTGTGATATAGTGGTTTGGTTGCTGGCCTAGGACTTTGGGAGACCAGGGTTCAAAGCCCCACTCAGTTATGAAAACCCACCAGGTGAACTCGGGCAAGTAACACCCTCTCAGCCTAAAACAGTGCTTCTCAACCAGACATTTGGGACTTCAGTTCCCAGAATTCCTTAGCATTAGCCAGACTGGTTGGGACTTCTGAGAGTTGTTGTTCAAAACACCTGGAGGACCAAAGGGCGAAAACAACTGGCAGAATTTGAGAGAGTGTGAGAGAGTGTGCTTTGCCCAATGAGTTCCCACTGCCGAGTGGGGATTCAAACCCTGATCTCCCAGTGTCTTAGTCCAACACTCAAACCACTATGCCACACTGATTCGCCAAATCTTCCAGTTAGCATGGAGACGATGAATGAAATTCCCTGTTTATGTCACTTGTCTAATAGAAATTTGGGGTGGGTTGGAATTCTTCATTGGTGAGAGAGTAGAACCCCATTCTTTCTAAGGAAATGAAATTTGTTCCAACTTTTTCTTCCATGCGGATTCCTACAAATTAAGCAGAATTGCCTCGTCTTCAGTGTCCCGCGAATGGAACTCAGAACCGCTGTTCCCCTATGGGCTAGGTAGTACTTCCCCTTCCTCTTGCTGCCTTATCCAGACACCCTTCCCAAATGTGTTAACATTTCATCAACTCAGCAGAACAACAGTATTTATAAATAGCCAGCCTCCCATAGAATTAAAATACACAAAGAGAACTGGGGTGAAGAGATCCATATGTTTCCTTATCAGGACGTTTTATTCATTATGTTCCACACTACCTCCCCCCCCCCTCTCTCCTTGGAGTTAGTATACATTTTCTAGTGCTTCCAAATCCCTGTTGTGCAATTGTCTAGATTATAGTAACTGGTGTGAGTATGTGTGTGTGTGAGAGAGAGAGAATGAGAGAGAGAGAGAGATCGGAATGGGAAGCTGATTCCAAGAAGAACCAAATATTGTTTCCCACGCATAGGCAAAGAAAAAGAAAGAGAAAAAAACTTCCATTCTCCTTTCCAACGTAAGCTTGACTTTTACTAACATTTTTTTTAAAGGAAGGTGTGGGGATGCTGGGTGTCCTGCTTTATGAAGGGACATAGAATCATAGAGAGTTGGAAGAGACCATAAGGGCCATCTAATCCAACCCCCTGCCTTGTAGGAATACACATCCAAAGCACTCCCGACAGATGACCATCCAGCTTCTGTTTAAAAACCTTCAAAAAAAGAGACTCCACCATACTCCCAAGCAGTGTATTCCTCTTACTGTCAGGAAGTTCTTCCTAATGTTTAGGTGGAATCTCTTTTCCTGTAGTTCGAACCCATTGCTCCGTGTCCTAGTCTCTTGGGCAGCAGAAAACAAGCTTGCTCCATCCTCAGTATGACATCCCTTCAGCTTTCGCTGTTTCTCCTGAAGTTTTTTTTTTAAAAATACACAGAAATGCGCATCACAGTCTGTCTGAACAACCAATTTGAATTGGGGGTCATCCTAGAAGTCAAAACCTGATTGGTTGGATGTGCGTGGGGGTAGTCTTGCCAGTGACGAAGTGGCTGGAACCGCCATTGTTGATTTTCACAGGAGTGATTGTGCACTTGTTTTGAGTGGCTGGGCAAAATAATAATAATAATAGTAATCATCATCATCATCATCATCTATTTTTAAGCATAAGATCACTTTCCCACATCTCTCATGAAACAAGGCAAAAAGGTGGGGGAGGGGAATTGAAGGAGCTTTGGGGGAAGAATAATGCATGTAATTCACTTGCAGCCAGCTCTGTGTGAACTTCAAACTCGGGTAGCTTCCCATGCCAGCGATCTTGCGTGGAGACAAATGAGCACTGCTGCAATGGTGAGTTAATGCGTTATTTCCCGCAATTAATTCTCCCATCTAGCTGAGCCCTGTGTCTCTGCTGGGGTGGAGGGGGAGATGGGGGGGTCTGATGACCCCTGAGGAGACCCCCTTTCACCTCTTCCGACTCCAGCCTCTCACCCTATCCGAGAGTTCCCGTGGGGAAAGCACCAGGGGGCCGGATCTCCTAGCCATTGCCATTAGGGGTGCGTGAAAAAAGGGGAGTCAAAAAGTGATGGTGGAGGGGAGGGAGAGCTGGGAGCGAAGAGGAAAAGAGACAGATAGGATGTGGCAGAAACTCTCTCTGGAATGCCTGGAGAAGCCTGCCTTTTTCCTCTCTTTTAATGCTCCTTTCCCTCTAATTGACTCATTGTTGTGTCTCCCTTTCACCCTCCTAATTGTGGGTGGGCACTTTGTCTCCTCAATGATGGGGAAGAAGAGCTGAGTAGCAGTGAGCACACTCTCTGGCCTCCACCCCCACCACCATGTCTGCACATACAACCTCCCCCCACTCAATCCCCCTTCTCTCCTCTCCCCGGCTCCCCACTGTCTTCCCACTCGCTGGAACTTTCCCACAGCCGTAGCCTCATTCCCAAGCCTGTTTTTATTAACAGGGGAAACTAAGCTGGGCATCTGAATGGTAACACGGTGTGGACAGCCCGCAACAGGTGGTGCCGGTTTTGCTGAGATGCAGCAGAGAGAAAGAAACAAGCACCCACAGAGAGAGCGATGCAAGCCAGGCGGGTGGGAAGGGAGCCGGGGTGTGTGTGTAGGGTGCAGCAAGGAGAGCCAGTGGTGAGATGGTGGTGCTCGTGAATCACGTTTCCTCACAAGTAGGGGGGGGGGAAGAGGACGAGAAGCCAACCGGAGTGTGGTTAGAGTGAGCAGCCAATCCACTGCTGGCCTGCAACAGAGCCAAAGTGATGCCTAAGAGCTCTAGGAAGAGTAGCTAATACTCCAGAGGACAGGATCAGAATTCAAAATCACCTCAACAGATTAGAAAGCTGGGCCAAAACTAACAAAATGAATTTCAACAGGGAGAAATGTAGGATACCACACTTGGGCAGTAAAAATGAAAAACACAGATATAGGATGGGGGACCCCTGGCTTGATGGCAGTGCATGCAAAAGGGATCTAGGAGTCTTAGTGGACCACAAGCTGAACATGAGTCAGCAGTGTGACGTGGCAGCTAAAAAAGCCAATGTGATTCTAGGCTGCATCAATAGGAGTATAGTGTCTAGATCAAGGGAATTAATAATACCACTCTATTCTGCTTTGGTCAGACCTCATCTGGAATACTGTATCCAGTTCTGGGCACCACAATTCAAGAAAGATGTTGAAAAGCTGGAACATGTCCAGAGGATGGTGACCAAAATAATGGGAGGTCTGGAAGCCATGCCCTATGAGGAGCGGCTTAGGGAGCTGGGTATGTTTAGCCTGGGGGAAGAGAAGGTTAAGAGGGGACATGATAGCTATGTTTAAATATTTGAAGGGATGTCATACTGAGGATGGAGCAAGCTTGTTTTCTGTGGCTCCAGAGACAAGGACACAGAACAATGGACTCAAACTACAGGAAAAGAGATTCCACCTAAACATTAGTAAGAACTTCCTGACAGTAAAAGCTGTTCAGCAGTGGAACGCACTGCCTCAGAGTGTGAAGGAGTCTCCTTCTTTGGAGGTTTTTAAACAGAGGCTGGACAGTTATCTGTTGGGAATGCTTTGACTGTTTATTCCTGCATGGCAGGGGGTTGGACTGGATGGCCCTTGGGGTCTCTTCCAACTCTATGTTCTATGACTCTCTTGCCAAAAGTTCTAAATGTAAATCCCAGGATTCCACAGGAGGCAGCCAGAGCTGTTAAAGTGGAACTAGCTGTACCCAGCGTTACATACACCGTTAAAAAACTCCCCCCCAATGCCCAGTAGACCTCATGACAACCCTGTATTTTAAAATTCTTTCTCCCCCTTCTTAGCATTCCATACTTTCCTGAAATTGCTTAGGGTGACTTGCTCTGTTGCTCTACCACCACCACCAGGCTGTCTGGGTCCCAATCCAGGCCACAGATTGAGTGGCAAGAGTGCATTGTGAGGTGGAGAGGGAATGTGCATGTGGGTGGTGATTGGTTGGGTATGTTTCCTGCGCAGCCAATCAGCACACTGGGAAAGGCAACATACCCAAGAATTATATATATATAGATTGCAATGTCTTCATCATCTACTTTAAAGTTATGTAAATCATCTGAGGAGGAATTTAAAATTTAAAAATTCACTGGCCTACCTTACAGGATTGTCGTGAGGTCTACTGGACATTTTTTGGTGAAGTTTTTTTGGGTAAAGCTAGTAGTTAAAATATTTTCCATACCTTGGAGGCTGCACTCAAGAGATGAGAAGAAGACTAGGATTTGGAAGGGTAGCTATGACCTAGACAAGATCCTGAAGTGTAAAGGTATATCATTGAATGCTAAAGTCAGGATTGTCTGTGCCATCATATTTCCCATTTCTATGTATGGTTGTGAAAGCTGGACAGTGAAGAAAGCTGATAGGAAGAAAATCAACTCATTGGAAATGTGTTGGAGAAGAGTTCGATGGATAACATGGACTGTTAAAAGATAAATAAATGGGTCCTAGACCAAATCAAACCTGAATCTCCCTGGAGCCAAAACGACTAAACTGAGACTGTTGTACGTTGACCGTATCATGAGAAGATATGACTAATTGGAAAATACTTGGTAAGGTAGAAGGCAATAGGAAAAGAGGAAGACTCCATTACAAATGGATAGACTCAAAGATCAGAGCAGGTCTGTTGAGAATAGGGTGACTTGGTGGTCTCTCATTCATAGGGTCACCATAAGTTGAAGTCGACTTGACATCAGTTAGCAACAAAATTTACTTTTAGAATCCATTTGAATACAACAAGCTACTAGCTTCTCCCTTCTCCCTTGTTGTTTCCTTAACCCCCACTGCTATAAAAGTAACTTTAAATGTTATGGTTACACTGCAAAAGGAATGAAAATATTCCTTGTTAGATTATCATAAAGTAGTTACACCTATGTTAGTCAATAAAAGAAGTATTATAGGTAACAACTATTGTAGCCAGTTACTTCCAGGTTCAGAGTTAGAGGGCTTGTCTATAAGACGGGAAAGCATGTGGACTGATGCGCACTAACACCAATTCAAAGCAGCTTCGATTTGTCTTAATGTTTTTTTTTGCAACATCGCAGGCATGCAAAGCCATATGTGTGTGCTGTTCAAAGGGGCATGCCTGCAAATCAAGATGGCGGGCGTGAGTGAATTACTCGCCAGTTTCCACCACCAAACAGTATTTTTTTTTTTAAGATATCTAATGAGATTTTCAGACAACACTGTTATAGTGTTACTATTCCAGTTTATTTGCTATGGCTGCCTCCTGTTGAATCCTGGGATTTGCAGTTCAGGGAGGGGCATTTACAACTCTCAGCCAGAAAGATCTTAGGCCTCACTAAACTACAAACCCCAGAACTCCACAGGAGGAAGCCAGAGCAGTTAAAGTGGAATAGTAACACTATAAAAGTGTAGTCTGAAAATCTCCTAAGGTGTGAAAGTGCAATATTCCACCTAAACACATTTTTAAAAGGTGGGGGGAGGCTGTTTTGTTGCCTCACCACACAATCGCTAAGGCGAAAATCCAACATGGCGATTCCGGGGACTTGCCTTGTTAGCAATCTCCGCCCCCTGCACACATCTGACTGCTTGCCACACCCACTGTTTATCAGGAATGCAAATGAATGCAAATCGGATTGTTCCAACAAGCAGGAATGTGCATTCCCTGTGGAGCTTTTTAAAAACTTTGGGGAAAGCCATGAAGGCTTTTCGTGCAGTTTTTGGTGGATTTGGCCCCACTCCTTCCGAATATGGCGGATTGATGCAGGATGGCATTTAGACAAATTGTATTCTCCTTGAATTCTATGAGGCGTATTTTCGCTGTTTAGACAACCCCTGTCACCACGGGCCCAAAAAGTGCCTTCCACTGGGTGGAGAAAGTGACATCTCCAAAGCTCCCATCCCCATTTTTGGAATCTGTTTCAAATAAAAGGCAAAGCTAGTCAGGCACTTTAGAGTTTTACAATGGAAAGCTGAGGCGGGTGTAAGTGAGTGTTTTTTTTTTTTTAATGCTTGAAAGCCAAGTCAATTTCCTTTGGAGGCATTGAGCAGGATGGGAAGGGGAAGGCGGGTGGGTGGAGGATTTGGGCCTGAAAAAGTACTGTGGGGGGAAAGGGAAACTTTCAAATAAAAATAATTAAAAAGGCAGAAGAGCAGCGGCAGCAGCTGAGGAATGTTAATGCTGTGCAGCCTTCATTTCCACACTCGCCTGTCACATTCACCACACCAGCAGTTTCCCAGAAGATTTGCTTATAAGCCATGCATTCCTTACGGACTCAAATACATGAAGCTTTCGATTGAAAAGCCTGGATCAGCACTCTGTGTGAAAACCACCACCACCCCTTCCAGCCGTAGCAGTTTTTGGCCACAATGCCTGTCCTATCTCCTTCTCCCACCCACCCCCAATAATTTTGCTGTTTTGCAGACATTTCAAATGCCTTTTTCCCCCTGCAAAAATATATCAGCTTCTAAAATGGTAATTTGGTGTGTTTCATATGAGAGTGACTCTAAAACAGATGAGGCCAAATCCACACTACATAAATAATCCAGTTTGAAACTGAATTATTTGCCAGGGGTCCTTCCTATGGAACCCTGAAACTTGTATTTTTTACAAGGTCTACCCAAGAGTGCTGGTGTTCCAACAAACTCCAGATTCCAGGTTTCCACAGGAAGGAGCCATGGCAAATAATCCAATTTCAAACTGGACTAATTGTGTAGTGTGGGGGCATAGCAAGACAGGAGAATTGTAGAAAATAGAGCATTAACTCAGTAGTGTTCATTTGTCCCCAAGATCCATTTGCAAGATCACTGGCATGGAAAGCTATCCACGTTTCAAGTTCATATGGAACATGCCCGTGAATAAAGATGGTGACCGTGCATAAATTAACTGCATCATTATTTGCCAAAAGCTCTCTCCATTTCCCCCCTTTTTGCCTTGTTAAATGAGACATGCAGAAGAGCAATCTTATGCTTAAAAAACTTTTTTTTTTGCTCTGCCACTCGAAAATAGTGCACAATCACTTCCATGAAAAAAAAAAAAATGGTGGCACCAGACACTTCGTTGCCTGCAAGCCCGCCACTGCACATGTCCAACCAATCACATTTTTATTTCCAGGATGCACCCCAATTTGAATTGGTTATTTAAATGGGCTGTAATGAGCATTTTTTGTGTATTTTTAAAAAATCACAAGAACCAGCGAAAGCTATAATCATGAACTACTTGGAGTTTTCAGCCCCCCTCCTTCCAAATATGGTGAATCCCAGTGCAAGCTCATCTAGACAAAAGGCATTCTGGCCAAATTACTTGAGGATACTGGAAAACAGTATGTTGTTGATGGTATTCATACTGGCTAGTGGAAGTGGTCTTCTTTATAACACCCAATGTGAACAATGCCCTGTAATTACATAGCGAGAACCAGCATAGTGTAGTGGTTTGAGCATTGGATTGCAATTCTGGAGACCAGGGTTTGAATTCCCACTCAGCCATGGAAACCCACTGGGTGATCTTGGGCAAGTCACATTCTCTCAGACTCAGGCGAAGGAAGAGGCAACCCCTCTCTGAATAAATCTTGCCCACAAAACGCCATGATAGGTTTGCCTTAGGATTGCTGTAAGTCAGAAACAACTTCAAGGCACATGGCAAAAACAACTGCATAGCAGTGTTCCCACTGAGGTATTTAAACAGGAATGGAGCATTGCAAACAGGATACTTGTGGTAGGTTCACCACCCTTTGAAGCAACGCCAAAGCTTCAGTTTTTTTAAAAATGAGAGGGAAAGCAATTTGATCCTCTGCCATGACTTCTTAATGGCAAGACCAGCATGCAACAAAATTACTAGAATTTCACTTTCCAAGGAAAACAAGGAAAGGAGTGGGGGGGGGTCTACTCCCTTTTCTAATCAACCCCTCCATTCAGAATATTTATAAAGAAGCAAATATCTAACTATATAGTTACCACAGCAAGATATTACCTATAGTTTAGCTAACAGGTTAGCATGTTCTTCTGTGCAGGGACCCATCCTGCAGCAATAAGAAAAAGGCATGCAAAATGATTAGTGGATAAGTCATAGGAAGGTTGCCTTGGTACAAGGTTAGACAATTGGTCTACAGGTCAACCCCCTGTATCCACAGATTTGATATCCGTGGTTTTACTTCTTCATGTCCGGAAAAAAAATATGTTCTCTCTAGGGATATCTAGGTCCTCCAGTGTGATTCTATCAACTTCCAACGTTTATCTCATTGAAAATAATAGAGATCCTTAGTATTCATGGTTTCAGGTATCCAAGGGGTGTGTGTTTGCCTTGGAATGTATCCCCCATGGATACGAGGGTTGACCTATACTTCAATTTGATGCTGCAGAGACAACTTTTTTATCATATGTTTCTTTGACCCTTTCAATTACCTGCATGGTGTAGTGGTTTGAGCATTGGACCATGACTCTGGAGACCAGGGTTTGAGTTCCTGCTCATCCATGGAATCCCACTGGGTGAACCTGGGCAAGTCACACTCTCTCAGCTTCCGAGGAGGGCAATGGCAAACCCCCTCTGAACAAATGTTGCCAAGAAACCCCCGTGATGGACTATTGCACTTGGGTACATCCCTTTGGGACATCTGGTTGACACTGTGATGCTGGTGTAGACAGAGCTTTGGTCTAATTTAACAGAGGCTCTTCTTATGCCCTGACATTAGCTACTCAAATCAGGCACAGCTTGGAGTGGGGTGGACAACTGTGGTGGGTCCAGGAATAATTTTTTTGCCACAGGATCCTCTATGGGCTGTATGGACTACTAAAAATATCCCCACACACACACACACACCAAATTGAAATGGCAAAAAGTGGCATTTTTGGTGTTAACAGTGCAAGGAGACAGCTTCCAGAAGAGTCGATTCACCTCTTTGTTGCACTGTTTCTTGCTTTGGCCAGAAAATGGACAATCCAAAGAATCAGGGGTAGGATCAAGGGCCCCAAAACAAGCTTGGGAGCTGCATCTTTGCCCATCCCTGGGCTAAGAAAACATATGCACTTAGAAACAGCCTTCTCACAGTGTGTGTCTCTAGCTATGTGGAGAACTAGAGACCCTACAAAATTCTCTACTCACTCTTTACCTCTCTGGGCAAGCCATCATATATTACATCCAGAGACCTTTCTGGAAAGCTAAAATCCTGCTGACCCTTTATTTGGGAGGAACAGGGTGGGACTGGATTCACTCCCCTCTGTTCTTCCTCCCCCTGCCAAACAATTGATCAGAGGGGTTTTAGCCTTTTTTTTTTTTTTTTTTAAAGCAGGGTTAGAGTTAGGCAGCCCCAGCTGTTCCACACATGCTCTGTGAGATCGGGACAACAGTCTGGTGATGAAAGCCATGGGGAGCGGGAATGAAACTGTGTGATTAAGAGGAAGATTGCGAACAGATTTGCCCTAGATTTCCCTGCTCAAAATATCCATAACATAATAGAAAGTAGTTTGGGGTAAAGTGCTCAAATTACCACGACAGTGGTGGAAGGCATCGAGTACCACCCCTCTTACCTTTTGGGTTGCCCAGCTTCCCTGGATACTGTATTTTTCTGCACTGTAAATAAGAGCTGGCCCTGTTATTAGGCAAAGGGAGGTGGACAGTTCAGGAAGCAAATGCAGATTAGTAGTGGCACCCCGCCTAGCCATTCCTGATCAGCCGCTTTAATGATTTCCTTCCTCTTGTCCTGACACCCAAGCCACAGCCTAGGCCAGATGTCTAGGTACTGGCCAAGCAGGCTGGGGGATTCTGGGAGAAAAACTCATCCCAGCTTTAAATGCTGCTCCGCTCATGTGACAAACACCATCCCTGCCACTGACATATTACAGCCTTTGTTTGAGCTGTCAGCAGGCATGTGCTGGGCCAAGCTGCGAACATATATTTTCCAGAGGACAATATATCAATATTCCCTATTGTAGAATACTTAAAGACTGACCCTTGCAAAAAACAAAACAAAATACTATGGACAGGTGTTGAAGAGGAGAACTGTGAATGCCACACACAGCCTGGACCTAGTCTGTTGTCTGCAGCATGGCTGAGAATGCTGTCCTGTCACCAGTAATGAAAACAAATCAGGGCCAGCTTTAGCATTAAATAAAAGTGTGAGGAGACTGCCTCAGGCAGCAGATGTTGGAAGGCAGCAGCAGGCTCATGGTTCATAGAATCATAGAGTTGGAAAAGACCCCAAGGGCCATCTAGTCTAACCCCCTGCCATGCAGGAAGACCCAATCAAATCATTCCCGACAGATAGCCATGAAGCCTCTGTTTAAAAACTTCCAAAGAAGGAGACTCTACCACACTCCCAGGGAGTGCATTCTTCCCTCTAAACCCACTGCCCGTTCCCTTTCTCTTGGAGGACAGAACCATGCGCCCTACAAGGCCTGCCTCTAATCAGGGTTGTTGTGGGGGATATTTCCCCTTTGCTATGATTAAAAGTGAGATCGAGGTACCAATCCAGTCAGCTTCTATGCACAGGAAGAGGAGGTTATAATCTTTGCATCAGGTAGCAAAATATCACAGCCAACAATCATAGGGAGTCCTGGTGGTGCAGTGGTTAAATGCTAGTACTGCAAACCACAATGTTATGAGTTCGATCCCAGAGGGCTCCAAGGCTGACTCAGCCTTCTGTAGGCTGGTAAAATGAGTACCCAGCTTGTTGGGGGCAATTAGCTAAAAAACAATGGAAACAGCTTAGGGAGTGCTTCGGCACTGATAAGCAGTATACTGTAGAAATATCAGTGCTATTACTAATGCTAACAATCTTGGCCAATGAAGCTAAAACAAGAAGCCAGAAAGCAGGGTTTACGGATTTCATTGAGGATCTCTCTAATCCCCACTGCGCGCACACACACACAATAATTTCATCACTGCCTGGAGTATTCCATCCATTCCTGGAGCAGGTAGCATAGTTTTATGCTTCCTTTCAGCTTCTAACTCCTACCCAGCATTCAGAGAAGGAGCTGTGAGTTTCCCTCTAGCAACCTCTGCTGGAAGGAGGCATCATCATTTAGCTCTGCAATGCATCAGCACCCCAGGGAGTTGGTTATGCTTGTCTGAGCTCCATTTCTGTCACAGCACAAAGACCAAGCCCCCTCTCTATGGATGTCCACAAGTGATTCGGCTCCACTCATCTTTCAGAGGGCAGTGAAGACTTCTTTACAGTGCCAGTGAAACTGTTAATAAGACCGTGCTGCAGCACTGGAATATCCTGAACTGCAGGCCTGGCATCCAAATATTTGTTACAGGTTGTTCAAATATCACTCTGAAGTGGTATTTCCTTATTGTTGTTTGCATTCAGCAGGCTGGCTGGCATCTTACTATAAACAGAATGAATGATGACTTGCAAACTCTATTATATTCTACAGATTAATTTTCAACTGTTTTATTATAGACAGAAATATAATTTTAAATGTAAAAATCTAATAAGGTATAACCAAATCCATTTCCATTTTTAGAAAGTGAAAGTTTACCTGGATTTACCCTTCCCCTCATAAAATGATACAAAAATAAAATTCTGATAATTAAGGTTTTGATTTAAAGTTTCAGAAGTAGGCTTTCATGTTTGGCTTCTTCAATAAAGCTGAACAGACATCCTTCATCGCTACATGTAGCACCACTAAATATTTCCATGGAAAGAGAAAGGTTATGTGAAAATGGATTGATTCTATTTCAGGAAGTCCACCATTCTGTACAGTTGTTCTTCCGTATCCACGGATTTGGTATCCACGGATTTAAGTATCCACAGCTTGAAAATATTCTTTAAAACAATAATAATCCAAAAAGCAAACCTTGATTTTGCCATCTTATAAAAGGGACACCATTTTGCTTATGCCATTGCATATAATGGGACTTGGGTATTCACGGATTTTGGTATCCATGGGAGGTCCTGGAACCAAACCCCAGCGAATATGTATCCACAGATTTGGTATCCACAGATTTAAGTATTCACGGCTTGAAAACATTCTTAAAAGAATAATAATCCCAAAAGCAAACCTTGATTTTGCCATCTTATAGAAGGGACCCCATTTTGCTATGCCACTGCATATCATGAGACTTGAGTATTCATGGATTTTGGTATCCACGGGGGCGGGGGGGGGTTTTCCTGGAACCAAACCCCAGTGAATATGTATCTATGGATTTGGTGTCCAAGGATTTGACTATTCATGGCTTGAAAACATTCTTAAAACAATAATAATCCAAAAAAACAAACCTTGATTTTGCCATCTTATGTAAGGGACACCATTTTGCTATGCCATTGCATATAATGGGACTTGGGTATTCACAGATTTTGGTATCCACGGGGGGTCCTGGAACCAAACCCCAGCAAATATGAAGGGACAACTTGTATATTTTTTCAAGACTTCAAATTGAGAAATAGAATCTGCCTTCAATCAATAGACTTAAATTAAGCTTCACTTGCTGCATCTTCCTCCTCCTTCTCTCCTCCTTCTTCACCTTCCAATTCCTCCTCTTCTCCTTCCTCTCCTTCTTCAAAATCATCACCACCCTCTCTATAGCTTCCCCAGCCAAATAAGAATACAGGACAGGGCTCTAGTCTTTTCATTAAAGAAGAGCCCCAGCTTTTTTTCCCCTCTGGCGGAACTAAATGTGCTTGGAGTTCCTGTTTCCACCCGGTGTGTTATAAGGGACGGAACGTTTACAGAGGACTTCCGGCATTGGTAAAGGGGGGCTATTTGTATGTGTGGATAGCGGGAGGGGAAATATAAGAGAGGGGAGGCTGTTGTGGGGATGGGCAGTGCGTTAATTTGTCTTTAAATCAGGAAAGGAACAGGTCTGAGGGAGGTGCAAGAGTACACTTGTCCCTCCGTATCCACGGATTTGGTATCCACGGATTTAAGTACTCACGGCTTGAAAATATTCTTTAAAAAAATACTGTAATCCAAAAAGCAAAGCTTGATTTTGCCATCTTTTATAGGTGACACCATTTTGCCATGCCATTGCATATAATGGGACTGGAGTATTCACGGATTTCGGTATCCACGGGGGGGGGTCCTGGAACCAAACCCCAGCAATTATGAAAGGACAACTCTATTCACAGCTTGAAAATATTCTTTAAAAATAATAATCCAAAAACAAACCTTGATGTTGCCATCTTATATCAGGGACACCATTTTGCTATGCCATTGCATATAATGGGACTTGAGTATTCACGGATTTGGGTATTCACGGAGGGGGTGGTGGTCCTGGAACCAAACCCCAGAAAATATGAAGGGACAACTGTATTCACAGCTTGAAAATATTATTGAAAAATTAATAATCCCAAAAGCAAACCTTGATTTTGCCATCTGATATAAGGGACACCATTTTACTATGCCATTGCATATAATGGGACTTGAGTATTCACGGATTTTGGTATCCACGGGGGTGGTGGTCCTGGAACCAAACCCCAGTGAATATGAAGGGACAACTGTACAAGCCTGAGTCAATTCCCCAGCCAGCCTGCCTGCCTGCTTGCCATTCTCTTTCTGGCTTTAATAAAACCTCCCTGCATCTTAATCCCAGCTAAATTGAAAGTGGGGTTGCCAGAATGAAAACTAGAGACGGTTCCTGTACCTTTTTTGTTCCTTTCTTTCTTTGAGTCTGAGAGATTTATTTCAGTGTGCCTAGAACTGGTTTACACAGACTGCACTGAAGGTTTAAAATACCATAGAGGGGGTATTTTATCTATAGATACAGGAAAATATGTAAGATTAAGTACAAGATAAATACAAGATACTTGTGAGATACTTCAGAAAAATGTACTTTAAATAGAAAGAATGATGGACTGTATGATAAAGTAATGTGCAAGTATGCTAGAAATGTAATTAAGATTTGGAAAATGTATAAAAAGTATCTGAAGAATCTTTCTCTGAAGATGCCAGCCACAGATGCAGGCAAAATGTCAGAAGTAAATTCTTCCAGAATATGGCCTCACAGCCTGGAAAAAAATCCAAGGGAAATCTATATATAAAATACCATTGAGTTGTCTTGGAGACCTAGAAAATGGCTAGAGAGGACACATTTTTCTAGGCAGACTCTATGGTCGGTGTGCTGTTTTGTGTCCTGTGGATAACTGAATCAGTGGATAATGAATCAGTGGATATGGGGGTCCTACCGTATGCTCTGTCAAACAAAGAACACGGTGAGGATATACGTAGAAATAGCCTATAAGACCATGCTGATGAGACCAACTTCAAGGAAGTGGAACATACATTAACCTGTAGAGAAGTTGAAACTGTGTTTGAAATGTGTCTTCCAAGCTGCTAAAACCGAAGCAAGCTCATTGATCCTGATCTTCTGAATTTGATTATTACAGGTGTTTTATTGAAATGGGGGGAGGGAAGGATATGCGAGCTGTCTCCAGTTTTCACTCTGGCAACGGGAAAGAGAGGTGCCCTGTACTCAAACTCAAAAGCATTTCGTGGATCTGAGCCTATTGGGAAAGGCAAGATTCTGCCTCCCCCCCCAGCCCCCAGTTAATTGAATGTGACAGTACTTCAAACTCAGTTTGCCACAATTGAAGCAATGTGAGGACAAAGGGGGGGGGAAAGGGGGAGGAGGTGGGAGAAACTGGGACATTTTAAAAGCAACTGAAACAGTGGGATGGCATAGGATTAAGCTGGACTGTCCTTAGGTATGGTGCCACAAGGTGCTGTGTATGACACTTCTAATTTAGCATGAGCCTCTTTGACCATCTTTGTGGAGGAGGAGGGTTAAAATGCCAGGGGAAAGATGTCTCATTCAAGTGCTGTGTCTCTGTGGACATCTATAGAACGGGTGCTACTGGAACCATTTGAGGAAGGGGGCAATTAATCAAGGGATTTTTACCCCCAGTGTAGAGTGCATTGGTGAACCCACTACCTCTGCCTCCATGTCAGTCCAGAGTGATTCTCCTTGGGTTTTCTGCTTGAAATCATGAATTAATTTCATATAGAAAAAAAAGCCTTGTGCCAATTGACAGAGCAAGAGATTTATCCTGTAATGTTAGTGTGTACTGTAACAGGTTAACATGACTCCCCTAACCATTTGGAAGTAATCTTAATGCATTATATCCTCACTTTGACCATAAGAAAAGAGGACACACACTCCTTGTCTGTACTTAAAGCAACCTGATTGTGTGTATGACTGGGGAGGTAGTTACAGGGAGAAATAAGGACACAGGATAACTAACATTGAAATCTTATACCTACTTATCTGCCCTAATGAGCAAGAATGCACCACAGATTGTTTTATAGCAGCCTGTGAACTCTAGGACCTTTATCGTACTGAAAACACTATTTGGGTTTGTGAGATTAGATATGAGAGAGCAGATAAAGAACTGTGAGGACAAACTAAATCCACCTTTGTATCTGTTTAATTGGGGAAGGGAAGTAACACCATTGATCTTCCCATGAGTATAAAACGTGTCACGTTTGTAGACAGCAAGTTGCAGGCCTTAGGGTACCTTTTTTAAAAACTACACAAACTAGAATCCTTTTTTTAATGGAGAAAGAATGAGGGGAGGAGAGCCTGTTAACCTGGGATTTTAGGAGGCATGAAAGGGAAAATTTGATATTTCCTTTTTTTGGGGGGGGGGAACTAGTATTTGTATTGGGATGAAATCTCAAGTTGATTTGTTTTCTTTCTAGATTTTCAGACAACACTGTTATAGTGTTACTATTCCACTATATTTGCTATGGCTGCCTCCTGTTGAATCCTGGGATTTGCAGTTTAGGGAGGGGCATTTGCAACTCTCAGCCAGAGAGATCTTAGGCCTCACTAAACTACAAACCCCAGAATTCCACAGCAGGAAGCCAGATCAATTAAAGTGGAATAGTAACACTATAACAGTGTAGTCTGAAAATCTCCTTTATCACTTGTCTCCCATTGATGTGCAAATGCCTTTGGTCTTGCAGACATGGATCCTGAGGATGCAGAAGAATTGGCAGCTGAGCTGCATGGAAAGACAGTGGATGGTTGGGGCCTCTTTCAGATTGCAGCTGGCACTGGTTTGACTGCCTATGTTGTGTGGGCAGGAATTCTCATGCCAGGATTCCGCAAAGTGCCTTTAAGGTTACAGGTAAGGGATAATATAATTTATCGGTAGTTTTCAAGGGAGAATGGCAGACTTAATTGGAACATGAATGGCTAGAGTCTGGAGGATATTTCTGAAGCTAGAGCTACATATTGTGAGACACATAAGGCAGAAGAAGGAGAAAACCTGACTGACTCCAAAAAATTTAAATTTGATACCTATTAATTTGAAATATCTGTCATAGGCTGTAAGTTTTGCATTTGCTTCCCTCTGATCTCACTGTTTACATGTATACCTGCTAGTTATCATGTGTCTGATGAAGGGATTCTAGCCCATGAATGTTCCTGCCATAATAAATGTGTTCGTCTTTATGGTCTCACAAAGCGTTTTTTTTTCCTGCAACAAACTAGTATGGCTACCTCTGTAGGAATAATTTCCTTTTATATTGGCTACCAAAGGATTAAAAAAAACCTTAATCCTCCATCAATAAGGAGTAGCCTTTCCCTGTTTTCATGTGAAGTTATCCCTATCCACCCATTGGCCACATCCTGTATGGTCCAGCTAGCCGTTCACCAACTCCTGGACCTACTCTATAGTTGTTGTAGCTCCCCCATAGCTATTTTGTGCCTGGTGAAAGCAGGGCGGGGGTAATCACAGAAGTGTCTGGCTGTGGCCCAGTACTCAGATGCAAGGAGAGAGGGTGTAATCATTTTGTGTCTGGCTATGAGGTTTCTTCTCCAATCCTCCATTGCTCTCATAAGGCATGGGATGGCCATGGGGTGGAGGCTGCAGTAAGTCCTGGGGGGCTTTGGTCAGTGCAGAGGGAGGAAAGAAATACCATGCTCCACATCTACCAAAAAGAGACATGCACGGGGTAAGGTTGATTTACGTCTGCATCATATTGAAGAATTTCACCTGATCTGAAATGTTTGATTTTAGGTTTTTTATCTGATGACTTGTATGTGTGAGATAAGGCCATAGCAGATGGAATACTACAGAGAGAATGTTGATATCTCTTCACGTCAATCTAAATGCAAAGCCTATGTTAGATTTATTATTTATCACAGCAATTTTACCCCTCCCATATTAGAATAGAAAATTAGGTATCTAAGCCAGTGGCTCTTAACCTTTTCTTTACCAGGGACCCCCTTTAAATATCTTTTGTTGCTTTTGGACCCCCAAGACTTAACTCAAGATTTAAAACAACAACAATAATACCTGATAAAAATAATACAATTGCACCATCCATTAAACCTTCTCTCAGAGGCACTGGAGGGGGAAGGAAGACTTTTCTCCGGCTTCTTCCTGCAAGTTTGTGGCTGGTGTGGATTGAATGGCAGTGTGGAGGCTAAGCCAGCCAGCCAGCCTTTGCCTTGGCTCCTGTCACGTGGCCACTCCACTGCAGGGAGGAGGTGGGCCAAGCAGCTTTCAAGCCTTCACAGACTCCCTGTGAGGACATCACGGCCCCCTGGGAGTCCCTGGACCACAGGTTAAGAACCACTGGTTTAAGCGAATTCCCATCACAATAAATCATGGTTTATTGTGACATTGATATGTTGCCAATGTATTAGTTCTGACTGGTAATGCTATGGCCCTTCCCAACTCACAGCTTGCCTTTTTCTCTCATCCAGGTCCCTTATGTTCCAGCAAGTATCAAGCAAGTGGAAAATGTCATGTCGCTGCTGAAAGGCCGCTCAGGGAAGATGGTTGATTTGGGGTCAGGAGATGGCCGAATTGTAAGCACAGCAAGCTGCTTGAGTGAAATACGCTAAGAGGCTTCATGGGGACCACTTAAAGAGGGGGGGGGGAATACATGATAATATATAATATAGAGAATTGGCTCCAAAGAAGAGAGTTGGATCCCAAGGTTTCATTCCACATATGGAATGGAATACTCATCTGCTTACACCAGCACTTCCATTAGTGAAGGTCATCCCAGTATTTTCTCAAATGTTAACACTGGCTGGACATTGTGTATCCATCAAGATAGATAACTGAAATGCTTTAACTAAAAAAAAAAATCCCCTTGGGATCAATTTGCAGACAAGTCCCTTGCAAACAATAGTGCTCAGGACAGAACAGATGCTGTATTCAAACACTGAGAATACCAATAGTGGATTGCTAGTTGTGTTTTCTATATGCCCAACAATAGATGTAGAAACTTACATATTAGGATAGGAACTTAAATATTAAGGATGGATTCAGGCTTGTGCTTACTTGTATTATGTTTCTTTTTATTATGGTTTTTTTATTTAGTTATTTATACCCTGCTCTTCAGCCACAAGGCTATCAGAGCGGCTTACAAATTGTTTTAAGCAATAGCTATTTACACATCTAACTGCATTAAACAGTTTCCAATGTGTGTTAGCTAATGGTGTACACTTTTGGTTGGGGACCCATCAACTAGAGAACTTACCTTTTTGGCTACAGCTTCAGGATTCCATAGTTGGCATGGGCAGTGGCTGGGGAATCTTGGAGCTGTAGTATGTAAAGTACTTTTCCCAGGCTTGGTGCTAGAGTGGCTGGGAAACTACACAGGCAGTGTTGCCTTCATCTTAGCAAACTGGGAATTGCCATGTTGGACCCAGGCAGATCAATAGACTGTTTAGCTCAGCAAAGACCTTTCTGTGGACAAAATCCTGTTCCACTACTGCCCTTCAGAGTAGGTAATGCCTGCCAAATGGACAAATACCCTGAACTGGTGTAAGGAAGCTTCCAGTGTTTTTAAGCAGTAAAAACCCAGCCAGTAAATGAATGCTCTGGCTGTACTTCCAGGTACTGGAGGCCTACAAGCAAGGCTTCAGGCCAGCCATTGGCTACGAACTCAATCCATGGCTGTTGCGACTGTCCAGCTATCGTGCCTGGAAGGCTGGGTGCTACGGAAAGGTTTCTTACCATCGAGAAGATCTTTGGAAGGTGAGGCAGAAGCTCCTGCAAAATGGGAGTTTTGGGTATAGTGATAGGACACAGAATCACCTTGCTTTGGAGCAACAAATATTTGTCTGGCACCCTTAAGAGTGTCGCCTGAGCTTTGATGGGCTAAGGACTAACTGATTAAAATTAGTGCTAGGCCAGGCAAGGCAAAGCACCAGGCTGCTGTTTGACAATAGCAATACAATTAAAGTGTAGCAACTTAAAACTTTTGGTGGGCTGAAATCTCATTAGCAAAACATCTTATTATCCCAGGCCAACTTACTTTTGTTTGCATGCCCTGTTCTCCCACTAAACTGACTTTGAGCTTGCCGGCAGATAATCAAATAGGAATGCAATAACAAGCAGGCTGGATATATGCCCCCATCTCACATTATACTACTTATCATCACTACCCCATGCAGTCTCATGGCAGGCAAGCTGATTGTGCCAGCACCTGACAGGTAGCTGTTATCTTTGATATAAAGCTGAGAAAGACCTTGAACTGAAGCAGATAGGAATTGAACTTGACCAGGCTAACCGTTTATATTTTTTGTGTCTTCCCCTTCCAATTTTTAAAGGTGAATCTCTCAGACTGTAAGAATGTAACAGTATTTCTGGCTCCCAGTGTGGTAAGTACCATCTCTGTGCATGGACAGATGTAGGAGGAAATATGTATCCTCCCACCTAAGATAAATCCACAGCTTGGAAAAGTTACTTGTTCAGACAGTTCCCAGAGCCCCTCAGCCAACATAGCCATATTGGCTGGGGGAATTCTAGAGTGCTAATCCCCTCCCCCCTCCAAAAATGGGAAACTCTTCCAAACTCTGCATGGGGAGAGGGATATTGAGTGCAGTCAGATGTAGTTGTTAAATACAAGAGGGGTTTAAACCAAGCTTGCAAAGAGCTACCCTTGAAACTGTTGCTTCCAGTGTTATCCTGGCAAGCAGACAAGGAATCTTTACAAAATTTGATTCCAGTTTTGTTTCAGGTTGCAGATTTTGCCTGTTTGTTTTTGTATCTTTCTTCAGACACCTCAATTAAACACATCCTGGAAGTGAACCGTATTGCATTCTTGTCTCCGGACAGCAGCTGTTGCGAACAACAGAGGTCTGTTCTCCTGTTGATCCGACCACAGCATACTGACGTTTTCACCCCTCTTTCTGCCAACAATCTGGTTCAAGGACGAATTGCAACATGGATCCTGCTTCTGATTGTTGCACCAGAGATTGCTGGTGAGAGGTGGGTGGAAATATCAGTATGCTGTGCCCCAGTTGATAGAAGACCAGACCTCTGTTGCTTGCAGCAGGTGATGCCTGGTAAAGCAGGATTGTGGGGCAGGTTGGGCCAGGAGACACTACTTAGTTAAGTATACTTAACTGAGTAGCTGATCTCAGCCTTGGGCTTTTTGGCAGTCCATGGTATCCGTAGAACTCTCCTCCAGCACAACATTTCAAATGAGTTGATTTTCTTCCCATCAGCTTTCTTCACTATCCAGCTTTAACAACCATACATTGAAATCAGATATACGATGGCATGGACAATCCCAACTTTGGTATTAAGTGAGATATCTTCTGGAGATGAGAAATACACACCCTTAATTACAAAGCTTCCTTCCTTCCCTTTCCAGTTGTTGTTGCTGGAGAGAAAGCTACTCATGGAACTTCCAGATGATGCCCGTGTTGTTGCTGGCCGCTTCCCTCTCCCCAGTTGGATCCCCACTACCACGGCCGGGGAAGATCTGAACCAAGCCTGGGCTTATGATATCAAAACTATACGGAAAACTGAGCAGGACAAATCGAAGGGAAGCCCAGTATAAGAACTAGCCAGCTTGAAAATTTATGATTGCAAAGAAGCCTACTGCTATTTCTGGATGTTTGGAAATGGGATGTGCCTTTGTTGAATCCTTTAGACTCCAAAGTAGGAGGAGGCAGGGAGGAGATATGAGATGGGTTTTTTCCCCAGAAGAAATCATGTGAACTGGATTTTTATCCCAGTTGGAATCCTGTCCATTACAGAAATGTGACCATGCCTGTTACTAAATGCTCTCTGGTTCTCCCAAGTGGCCATTTCAGGAATTGCAGCTTGGTAATGTTGAGAAAAATACAAAAGATATTACAAAGCAAACCTCTGTGCAACACCAGAGGGTCATCCATGTGGCACTTCTTCCTCCCCCTCATTTGAAATGTTTGGACTGAACCAAGCACACACACCCAGTAATGAGTAACAGGCAGACAAGCTGTTCCTGTTTCCCTGGCAAGTAGTGAATTAAATCCATGGCCATTACAAGTAACTCCATTCTAGCTCAGTGCTGCAGCAAGTAAATAGCTATGAAAGTAACTAGTAAGAAAAGGTGTTAAGTTCCTAGCTCTAAAAAATTCTTGACGGCCATTGAAAAAACTTGGACAGATAAATCATTCATCTTGGTTTTGTGTGCATATTCTGTTTATTTGTAATGAATGCTTTCAATACATTATTTTTTACTTGGTGCTTGTGATACGGTGATACGGTAGACATCTACTGTATTATGTTCTGGTTCCTATTGAGGTGATCAATTGCAAAAGAAGGAAAGAGCGGGGGAACGCCTAAGTGTGCTGAATAGTATACCAGATTGTAATATGTTTCACTAATGTGGTGCATTTGCAGATTCTGCCATCTTTGCTTTTGAGATCACTTTTTAAAGCCACAGCACTGGAGCCTGTATAAGAAAACTTGTGTGTGTGGATACTTATGAGAGAAATAAGCTGCTTGCATTTGGAATGCGAGGCCCCACATGGTGTCAGACAGTGAGATTCTGATGCTTGAATTCAAATTCAGTTAATTTTTCTGATTCTAGCCTCTCTCACTAGTTTGTTGTGAGAGTAAAGTGAGGAGAGGAAACAACTTTTTTCACCATGCTGAGTGAACTCCTTTGAACTACATGCTTCTCAGAATCCTCTCTCAGAGAGATAGAGGTACACTATATATTTCAATTTGTTTGCTGTTTGGGTCAAGATGTCAGTCCTTTTGAGGATGTAACAAGGACACACCCCTCTTGGTTCATGCTGCAGAGATTATGTTTCATTGCTGACATTCCTCTTGGGTTTTGAAGTCACCAAGGCCTTGGAAGCTCCGGCACTAAATGCCCGGAGGCTGTCTGTTCCTAGGAGTTTCCTCAGCCTCAAGATCTCCTCCTTGTATCTGCATTACAAGCACAACAAAAGTAGCATCAACCCAATACTGCAGTACTCACACCTTCCAAAGGCTCCCAGCATCTGTGGAGCTTGAGCAGTGGCAAGTACCTCAAACATCTAGCTCAGAGGTGGGAATGATGTGGCCCTCCAGATGTTACTTGAGAGCCAGCAGGGTGTAGTGGTTTGAGTAAAACATACAAAAATAACCCCACCCCGCCCCCAGAAGCATCTCAGAACCCCCAAATACCTCTGCTTTCCTCTGCAGTCCCTCTCCAAATGGTAACATTAAGTGATGCAATGTTGCTTTCTGTCACCATTTTTAGAGGGACTGCAGAGGAAAATGGAGGCATTTGGGCTTGCCAGGCAGGGTTGAGCCCACAGGCGGGTTTGGGGTGGGAGTGGCACCCAGCCCCCTTGCACCACAAGCTACAGAACAAGAAGCTACTGATTTTAATCCTCTGACTTGAAGCCTAGCTGGCTTCAAACAAGCTGTTCTCTTTCAGCCTCAGTCCCAAGAAGGATAATTGTTCTGACCTGTTTTGCAGGATTGTTGTAAGTATGCAGATACTTGACTTTGAATACTTGACAGCATTATATAAATGTTTAGTGATAATGTACATCAGGGACCCAGCAGCCAAGCCAAATGGCAGTCTCACCTCCCAAGATGCTTGTCCACATAGTCCTGCAATTCGGCTACCTGTTCTTCTGCCACCGTTGCCCGTGCCAGCAACTGGCTCCTCTCCTTTTCTAAATCCTCCTGAGGTTGTGAAAAGGCAACAAGAGATTGATTGACCAACTGGCTGATATTGAAAGCCTGTTTTTCCCCTGCTTTTGGGCTTTCAAAGTGGTTCATGAATGTTAAAAGCAAAGAGTTCTATATACCATCCTGTGAACAAGAACAGCATCAAAACCATCCTATCTTACATCAGTCAAGAGGCCAGTGGGAGGGAGTTCCACAGCCTCAGGACCCCTGTTGAAAAGACTGCCCCATGAGTGCATCTACATTGTAGAAATAATGCAGTTTGACACCACTTTAACTGTCATGGCTCCATCTATAGAATCCTGGGACTTGTAGTTTTGTGAGGCACCAGCACACTTGGTAGAGAATGCTAAGGGCTTTGTAAAACTATAAATCCCAGGATTCCATAGAATGGAGCTACAGCACTTAAAGTGGTGTCAAACTGCATTATTTCTACTGTATCGGGCCATTTGGGACCCAGGCCTCTTTGTGCCTCACACTTGTGAGAATGAATACCTACAAAGCTGGCTGCTGTAAAGCTATAAGCACTGCCATCTTGTTGAAGGGTTTTACCTGGGTGGTGTGAGTGAATTCCCGTAGCTGCTTCCTGAGCTCAGCCCAGCCTGCCTCGTCCAGGGTGCTAAGAAAATAAAAAGGAGATATGAACTGGCCAGAGCCACAAGGTCATCACCAGCCCTGAGCTGAGCCCTTATGGCAGGGGTGGGCAAATGGGTTTGGGACTGCAACTTCCATAATTCCTCTCTATTAGCTATGTTGGCTACGTCAGGTGAAAGCTGAAGACCAAAACTTTCTGGGGAGCCACAGTTGTCTTCCTTTGCTTTACCGTGATGTGTGGGTTACTCTTACGCTTGAGCATTATGGGCATATGTTTTCTCACACCTGAAAGACCAGGACTGGCATTGCGCAGGATGGTGGAGTTGAGATCACTTGAAAATTTGCCTAGGCTTATATTTGGGCCCAGGACCTGTTTCTACCATCCGCTGCCAAATGACCTAGCTGCTGTTCATTCTTGCAGTCCCTGCCTTTCCACCTCTCTGAGGGTGTTATCCACACTGTACAATTATACCAGTTTGACACCACTTTAACCACCATGGTTCAGTCCTGTGGAATCTTGGGGGTTTGTAGTTTGGTGAAGGACTTGGAATTCCTTGCCAGAAAGTATGGCAAGAATGGAGTATACATATTCTTATGCTCTTAATCTTCAGGGCAACATTGCAGGAATGTCTTCCTGCAAAGACAATCAAACAAGCAACTATAAAACCATATTTGCTGTCCCCGTTATTGCACAAACGAAGGATTCTCTGAAATAGCAAGCTTCACTGGTAAGAAATGGTAGTGGAATGAGGCCCTGAACTGTCAATTCTTGCATTAAAAAAAAAAGAGAGAGAAAAAGCTTGTATTGTACTAATGGGTAAATCCACTTATTTCACTGCGGTGGCTTAAGCCATGAGGATAGGTGATCTGATTGTGAGGAAATATGCAGGCAAGCCGTGGGAAAGTTTTCTAGCCTGTCTGGGGACTGCATAAGCAAAATATAGGTCACATTTGATGTCCAGGGCAATTCTTCTGACTGTAGAGAAAGGAGGGTATGAACTGAGGAATGCATTGTGTGCTGCCTTTTGCATACATGGTGGGAGTCTTTGAGGACTGTAGGCTCGCCCTCTAGCGGGCATGGGAGCTTTAGAAAGAAAGAAAAGTCAGGAGAAAGGAAAAATTATCATTGCAGAAAATGTGATGAGAAGGAGAAGAATGATTTGGAAGGGAGACAGGGTGGACATTTCAACTAGAGGCAATCATGGATGCATCCTATGAAATCCTGGGATTTGTAGTTCGGTAAGGTAAATAGAATCCTCTAGTACAACCCCCTGAGCTACAGCATTAGAGCTCTCTGACAGGAAAAAAATAAAAGCTAAATACCTCATCAAAGTACAAATCTTAGGATTCCATAGGATGGAACCATGGCAATTAAAGTACAGTCATCCCTCAATATTTGTGGCTTAAGCATTTGCAGATTTGGTTATTCGGGAATTTGATTACAGTAATATGTTCTCTCTAGGCATCTGTAGGTCCTCCAGTGTGATTCTATGGTCACCTTCCAGTGGAGGACCTACAAATACCCAGAGAAGTGTTCTCTGGAGGTGGGGGGGAATAGCAGGCCTATATTCTTGTTTTTTCCACTTTTTCAGAGCTGCTGTGCCCCTAATCCCCACAGACGTTGAGAGCCAACTATAATATCAAATTGCTGTAATTGTATAGTGTGAAAGAGACTTGAGTTTTAGTGCAACCATAAATCTCTGCCTTGGGCATTACAGCTTCCGAATGGTGGAAAGAAATGGCATTGCATTCCATATTAAATTTTTCTTCCACATAAAAACTAGAGGTAAGGGAGGAAGGACATACCTTCCAGTTGTACCAATTTGGCAGGGATAGTGCCAGTTAACTCCCTGTCTTCCCACTTTTTCAGTCTTTTTTAAAATGTCCCAGTTTCTCTCACTTCTTCCCACTTTTCCCCTTTGTCTTCACCTTATTTCCATTGTGGCAAACTGAGTTCACAATGCAAAAGCCGTTTGCACTATATTAATTCAGCAGGAGGAGATGAGAAAAGGGGGTGGAATGTTCTTCCCAGCAGGTTCAGGCAAAAGCAAACTGCTGCAGCCTCTCTTAACTGGTGTGCTTTTCCTCATTAATAACTTTTACCATCTTGATCATGATCTGGTGTTGCTTGGCTACAAGTGTCCCAGTTTTCATCTGTGAAATGCTGGAGGGTATGGAAGAGTCTAGCAATGCTTTGTACTGTATCTGGTTTCCAGGTGAAACACAGAAAATGTTTCAGAGAGCTGTGCCTGACAACACACAACAAGAAGTGGTACTCACTGTGGAGGTGATGTCTTGGGACCAGCATTTTCAGTTAGCTTTAGCTGCAAAGCAAGATAAAAAGTAAGAATGGTAGATTTGATCAAAATGTCTCCTTGAAAGTTCTTCTCACTGTTAAAGCCCAATGGCAGTGTTGGGAGATGCAACTGTAAGGACTGATGTAATCAAACAAAACCTTTGAAAAGTAACTTTTAGGGAATGCAACAGGGGGACATGATGCTTCGGAGACAGCCTCACCTTTAAATAAATTAGTGTCTTTCTGTTCTAAATATGAAGAAATTTGCAAATTTTGGTAAATTATTTAAGAACAAATACATGAAATTCTGCTCATTTCCACTGGCCAGATTCAATAGCTACAACTATTGCCAGTATGGAGAGGAGCATGTTGTACCTGGCTGCCATACAGGTACATAAAAGATGAGGATTCTCTCAGGAAAAAAGAAGTGGCAACATGTTACACTAACAGGGTTGAGTACACGGGGATTCAAACCAGAGTTTTAAAAAATAAGGAAAGACCTTGGCCCAGGTGCACAAAATCTATCAGTGGACGTTTCTTTTGGATTTGAATTTTTTTTAACTTGCAAGTTTTCTCTCTCTCCCAAACATGAAATGGGAAGGTGTGTGTGTGCGTGTGAGTGAGTGAAGGAATCCAGCAGTGCCTTTGAGACTCAACTGTTTATTCCACCATCCATGGCTTTCGTGTCTGTCGATCCACTTTTTCAGAGGCTTCATGGATTGATAGTCACAAAAGCTCATGCTGATATAAACCAGTTAATCTGGTTGCCCGGGGCCTCATTTCTCTTTGACTATGGTCGTTTATTAAGACATCCTCTCACCAATGTTACCTAGATCCCACATACCATCTACCAGAAGGAGTTGGGATGGATCCTGGATGGATCTAGGTAACAAGAAGCTGGCATCTAACCAGCATCCATCACCTTCATCTGCAGTTCGTGAAGATGGCCTTCCAGGTTCGCTTTGTCTTCCCGCAGCCGGTTCAGCTCTTGAGAGGTGCTTGTCAACAACTCGCCATCTGTGATGCTGAATTGGTCTTCTGGTGGGCCAGGATCCATGTCATTACTGCCCAGGGACCGGATCTGTTCACGCTGCATCCTACCATCAACAGGAGGGGTTATTGATCAATCTTTGGGCTTGGAGAAAGATGGATAGAGCATTTACAATGACCCCTGGCATGTTTCATTCATCTTCCCAGATTCTAGGCGAAACTCTTGCTAGTCCAGGTGTGCATGGATGCCACAATTTCCACAAGGATAGGAGGAAACAACCTCTTACAAGTGGCTATTGAGTGTAGAAGTTAGTAACCTGGATATTGGATACTGTTGTTTCTGTTGGCTTTTTTAAAAAGTTGTGAAGAAAACAGGTCTGATGATTTATGGACAATACTTAATGAACTTTCTAAAACCTCTGAGGGAGGTTCCACAGGAGAAAAATTGCAGAGTTTGGGGGGGGGGGGAAATTGGATGACAACTCCCAGAAACGACCAAACAGCCTGGCTACTATCTAATAGAGATTAGGAGATTCTAGGTGTTATAGTCCAACAAAGAAACTTTTGCAAGCTCTGAAAGTGCAATTTGATTCTCCCACAATAAATTATACAGTGGAAGGATATATAAGTATAGAAGTAATTTTGCTCTTTTGTATAATGTACACCAGAGCCAGTGTGATGTAGTAGTTTGAGTGTTGAACTAGGGCACTGGGAGACCAGGGTTCGAATCACCACTCAGCCATGAAAACCCTCTGGGTGACCTTGGTCAAGTCACACTTTTTCACCTTCAGAGGAAAGCAAAGGCAAGCCTCCTCTGAAAAAAATTTGCCAAGAAAACCCTGCAGTAGGTTTGCCTTTGTCATGTCAGCTTAAAGGCACATAACAATTTAAAGGCACACAACAACAAGGTACCATAAAATGCTTTGCCCTCCATCTCTGGGGAGGGACTGAATGCATGGAACGATGCTTAGAAAGTACAACTTCAGCTTGTGGGCTTTCCACTGTAGGAACAAAATGCAGGATTAGCTAGAGTGTGAGAAAGCAACTTTTGTGGACTACAACTTCCAGAATCCGCCAAATACTTTGAGCACCAAAAAGTAGGAACCACAGTCCTGGGCCACTGTCCAATTTCATGGCTGGGGTTCTGGAGACTGTAGCTCTTTGAAACATTTTCTGCTCCTACCTGTATGCAATCAGCAGCCCCTCATGCCTCTTGATCAAGTTCTGCATACGTTTCTTATAGCCACGAGCGGCGCCAGCCAGCTGCTCTTCCCGGGACTTGTAGGAAGCCCGGATGTCCTTCAGCATGCTGTCCACAAAGCGCTTCATGTGAGCAGGCTCAGGGGGGGCTTTGCCGGCCTCTTTTGCAGCAGCAGCTGATTTGCGGTCAATGTATTCCTTGAAAAACAGAGGGTTTGGGGAAGGCTGGATTATTAGTTGTGGAACCTGAGCAAATGCTCCAGGCCTTTTAGTTGCTAGAGACCCTATACTTCTCTTTCAAGCTTCTTGTACTCTGATGCTGTCAAGAGAGAAATGCTCCTGGGGAGAGGAAGTCTGTGGATCTCACACCCTCCAAAATTTCACAGGGGACAACTGGGAGATATGTGGCCCAGCAGCATTAGAGTGTGGTCAAGGTGGCAAAAATGATTCATGAGGAAGAAAAGACAAGCTAGGAGAATCTGCAGTAGTTTGCTTTTGCCTGAGTCTACTGGGTAAGGGCAAGATTAATAGAGTACAAACTTCTTTTGCACTTTAAATTCAGTTTGCAGCAATTGAAGTAAGTTGAGGACAAAACTGGGAAAGTGGAGGAAGAGAGAGAAATTGGGGCATTTTTAAAAGCAGCTGAAAAGGTGGGATGACAGAGGGTTAATCAGGAGTGTCCCCTTCAAATCAGGACACTTGGAGGGTATGAGATCTCCACCAGATGTTATTGGATTGCAACTCCCACCATCCCTGACTCGCTGGCTATGCTGGCTAGGGCTGATGGAACCTGCAGTCCCACAACATCTGGATGGCCACAGTCTGCCCCCTCTTGCTCAAGAGTCTCAGCCAGGTGTCTTTCTCACCACCAGCCCCCCTTTGAAACCTTGGCTTTCAAAAACAAAGAGTTCTACAAAATGGGGAGCGCAATCCAATCTTCTTTTAGGTTTTACAGTTTGTTACTTATTTTTTTAGGTTTTGGGGTTCATCTTGTAGAAACGAGGCTTTGATGTGGGCGGGAGAGCTGAACCCCCTGCTCATCCCACCACCAGCCAGCTAACCACCCAGAAGGAAATAAATGCTCACCGCCAGGTCTGTAATGTACTGAACAAGCCGTGACCGATACTCTTCGTTGAGCTCCTTCAGTTGCAACTGCAGCCGGGAGTTCTCTGCCTCTACTTCTTGGAGCTGGCTTTGAGAGGACAGCAGAACCTGGGATCCAAGGAGGAAACAAACAGACAAAAAGGTTATCTTGATTACTGGGCAGGGCTGACCCACCCCTGTTTTAGGAGATTGTTCAAAATAAATGTCTGTGTTCTGCAAGGCAAAGTGGACCACTTCCATCTCTCCTTGTTATTAACCAAGGGCTTGGCTATGCAGGTGGGAAACCCTGCACCTACCTCGCAGCCACAGCAGATTTCTTTGATCCGCCATATTCACCAGGCTTCTCCAACTGTAGATTGGAGAATCCCACTACACTGCTAGTTGCGTCACAGTAAAGGGCAAGGTTGCACATGTCCTTTACGTCATACTATTTCTGGCCACACAGCCAGGGCTACTCTGGTGTGGTGTTTTTTTTTTCTCTGTTCACTTGTGCATGCAAATGAATGAATATCTGTGGTCCCAGAGTACTGTGTTACTGGATAAGCAGAGGTGTGCTTATCCAGATGTGTTCAGCCTCTCCTAGCTTGTCCCATCTTCCTCACTGATAACTTTTGCCAGCTTGACCACAGTCTGATGTGGCTTTTCATCTGTGAAATGTTGGAGGGTATGGGCTCACTTACACAACACTGGCATTCGACACAAAGATGGCACAGCACAATCCAAGCAAATTCCACATGCAGAGGTTTATGCTACACAAACTGGAGGTAGGATTGCAGCCACTGTGTGCTTCTTTCAACTGCTAGGCTTGTCCTCCCGCCCCACGCTTCTCCCTGCCTATTTGGGGAGGGGGAATGAACCTCTGGGGAGCCCCCGCTTACCGCTGACTGCTCCGCCAGTTTGTGCTGCGTGTTCCGAATCGCCTTCTTTGCTTCCTGGAGCTCCTTACCCATCGTCACCCTGGACACACAGAGAACATGAGCAACACAACAGAGTGTGATAGCACCTTCAAAACAAGCATAGGCTAGCCTAAATATGGCAGAAGCTTTTGTGGATTGCCACTCTTTTCATCCAGTGAATGGAGAGGGTTGCCTTGGTTGGCAAATATTCATGCACAAGCTTGGGTAGGGGATGTGTGGGAACTGAAATACAAAACATGCAAACTGTGATGATTATTTTAACAGTGGTTGTTTAAGTAGTAGAAGCTGGGGGTGTCATGGAAAACTTAGTATAGATAATCAGGTTAACACATGTAGGCTGCAATCTAGTATACTCCAGCATAGTAGTTTCATGTGCAAAGCTATGGTATAGCTGGAAAATGTATCCTGTGGTAGCTCACATGGCCAAAGAGAAGAGTGGCCCCTGCCCACATAGGTATCCCTCCACACAATCTTGACAGTAACAAAAACAATATCTTGACATAATGTAGGCCTGTGACTCTGACATCGTCATTTCTTTCTTCTCCTGTGTGATTTTTAACACCTTTGCCTGATGAAGACGCCTGTGGTGCTTCGACAGCTTGCATCATGTATTCTGTGCATTTTGGCTGGCCCTATAAAGGTGGGGCTCTTTGGGGATTTTGGAGGTAAAGCTGGTCATTCACCAAGCCCCTGACCTCCTGTAGAGTTGCTGCAGTCCTCTCTCCACAGCCATTCCATGTCTGATGAGAGCAGTGCGGAAATGGATTTGTCACCTAAAAGTTTCTAGCCCTTATGGTTTCAAAAACACTTTTTTAAGAACTTGTAGCTGGTGAAAAACTCAAAGCCAAAAGGGGTGCTTTCTGGGATTCCTACCAATCAGGGATTAAGTTTAAAATCCATAGAGTTACCTTGGAGAACCTAGAAAATGGCTTAGAGAGGACACATTTTCTAGGAAGACTCTATGGTAGGTGTGCTGTTTTGTGTCCTGTGGATAATGAGTCAGTGGATACGGGGGTCATACTGTATAGGCAACCCCTCAGAGTAGATGATACCAATCCCTTTGATTTGCATGATCCACTTTGGGCATGTTACACTCCAGGAATTTGGATGGTCTGGTGAATTTTATTCACTCACACCATACAAAAAGCCTGTGATCTAAATGTTTTCCATGATTTCATGCCAGGCAAACGTGTGTGTGTGTGTGTGTGTGTGTGTGTATGCATGCAAGCAAGTTATGGGACAGAGTCATCTTGGACTGTAATTTTCATCAAACCTCACCATAGGATGTGCTGGCTAGGGCAGCTGGGATCTGCAGTACAACACTGGAGAATCACCTGATCCCATACCTTGCTGTAGGTCATTAGCAGAGTAAACTGGCCTTACATTCTCTCCTCTAATTTCTGCTGTTGAGAGTTGTACATTTCTTTCATTTTTTCAATCTCTCTGGTGAAGTGATCTTGGTTTCCAAAGAGCTGGGAGGGAGAGCAGAACAAAACAGAAAGTGTTTTTGCCACATCTTAAGGACGCAGAAAGTTTCCTTATGCTGAATCAAATGATCACTCTGCTTTTATCAAGTAAAAAAACAACTTAGCCATGTAGTCCATGTGTGATATCAAAAACGAGAGGCAGGCAATACATTTACCAGGCAGTAAAAATATGATCACAAAGCTAAAGATTCTGAATATTTCAGAACTTAAAAACAAAGCAAGAAGCAGAACTGTTCAGGAATTATTCTGGTCACATGTTGTGGCCATAGAATATGTAGGTGCTTAATTCCAAAAATGGGAGACTGTATGCTTGAAGGATCAAATGGAAGCGTGGTGTTATCAGGTGACACCTTAAAGGAAGCAAAATCAATTGACTTTCTCCATCTCTGCAAAGGGCCTGTAACCAGCAAACCAGTCTCCATGGCCTTTATTTGAAGCACATGGCTCCTGTGTTGGCTTGGGACAGAAGCACTGAGTAACATGGCAATCCTCATATTAGCGAAGCTGGGAATTCAATTTCGGCACATTAGGTTAAAAAGAGCCAAGTGAAGCCAAATTATGCATTTTTATTTTATTTAGAATTGGTCTCTTTTGCACTGCTGAGTTATAGTACAGTCGGTCCTCTGCAACCACGGATTTGGCATCCATGGATTCCATAATCCACGGCTTGAAAATATATATATTCTTAAAAAAAATCCAAGAAGCAAACCTTGATTTTGCTTAAGGGACACCATTTTACTATGTCATTGTATATAATGGGACTTGAGCATCCACAGATGTTGGTATCCACCAAGGGGTCCTAGAACCAAACCCCAGCGGATACCAAGGGCCCACTGTACTCATATGGAATCCTGAGGTTTATAGTTTCATGAAGAATTTAGGGTTCTCTCTGAGAAAGATCTAGTGCAGTGATTTCCAAACTTTGGTCCTCCAGATGTTTTTGGACTTCAACTCCCAGAAGCCCCAGCTTAATTGGCTAATAGCCAGGAATTCTGGGAGCTGAAGTCTGAAACATCTGGAGGACAAAAGTTTGGGAGCCACTGATTCAGTGCCTGGTCAAACTACAAATCCCAGTATTCTAAGGGAATGTAGCCATGGACATTAAAGTGACATAACTATGTCGTGAAAGAAGCCTAAATCACAACAATCCTATTACTCACCCTTTTCTCCAGTTTCTGCCGTTCACATTCCGAAGTCACCACATCTTCAGGCTAAGGGGGAAAGACACACAAAGACAGCAAGTACTAGATTTCTGTGTTTGAGTGAGAGACAGACTTTTGGAGAAGATGAGTATTTGTCTGCACAAACTAGTCGAAGCCATTCCCTCATTCACCTAAGACTTTGAGACCCGCTCAGAGCTTGAAAATATTAGGTTTTGGATTACAAATCCCAGAATTCCCCAACCAGCCTGGTTACTGGCAATGGTGACTGGGGGATTCTGGGAGTTATACTCCCAAAAAAGTAACTTTTTTGGCTAGGAGTCCAAAGGGTGCATCACCTGCCAAGGATGGGCTTCCTTTAGAGGAATTCAACACATCAGGAGGGCATCAGAAGGGGAAGGAGTTTGGGAAAGTTACATTTTTGGACAGCAACTCCCAGAATCCCCCCCAATCATGCAACAGCTATGCAGGCCAAGGGATTTTGGGAATTGCAGTCTAAAAATGAAACTGTTCTGAGCTCTAGCCAACTTCTGCAGGAATCGGATTCCAGTTTCACAACAATACAACTGTAGTAAAAAGAAGCTGCAAAGATACATACCCTCACTTTGTGGGCAGAAAGACGGTGGACCAAAGCATGCACCCTCTTTAGCTCATCGGACGGCACGTCCGTTTGACTGTGGGACTTGGGGAGGTTGCCTGGCTCGTGGCGAATGGAGCTTGTAGTGCTGGCCAGGTTGAGTAACTCTTTGCTCAGCTCTTCATTCATAGCAACCTATAAAAGAGCCCAAGCAAGAGGGCCCAAGCAAGAGAGCAGGTTTGTTAGGAACAGTGTCAACTCTCCAACCCACAGATGGATGGAAGAACAAATGTGTTAATGTGCTGCTTGTGGTTGGTATGAAAGACCCTATCTTCCTACATGAACCTGCCTGAGTTTTTAAGATCCTCAAGGGAGAGGTTTCTTTTGGTCCCATCACCTCCACAGGTATGTTTGGTGAGGACATTGGAGAGAGACTTCTTGGTGGCTCCTCCTAGACTGTGGAACTCTCTGCCACAGGAAACTAGGCAGGCCCCTCCCTGTTAAGGTGAAACTCCAACATGGCAGCAACAGGTACTTGACCTGTTGGCAAGCCCCGTCCCCTACTCTTGCCCAGCCAATCAGCTTTGAGCTTCCTCTCCTATGGGAAAGCGATTAAAAGCAAACTGCTTGTCCCAACAAGCAGGAATGCACACACCCCTCACTGTTTTTAAAAAACTACAGGGAAAGCCGCAAAAGCTTTCCTTGCGTTGTCTTTGCCGTTTTGGCCCCCCCTCCTTCAGAAAACTGGATTGATGTGGGATCCCATTTGGACAAGTCATATTCTCTGCAAATCCCATGAGGGGTATTTTCACCGTCTTGTACAACCCCCTGTACAAGAGAACACCAAAGGATGGCATTGTGGAAGGGGGCCTGTCTCTCGAGGGAATCACAGAGGGCTAGATTCTGCCCCAGGGCCTAAGGTTCCCCACCGCTGCTGCTATATTCAAATAGAAGCCTATGCTATTATGCGCAGCCCTTACCTCCTGTTCATGCGCCTTGCTCAGTGCAAGATGATTGCTCTTCAAAGCAAGATACTCATCTGCCAGCTCCTTGCGATTGGCCTCAAGCGCTTGCAGGCGCTCTCGTAAGGCTTCACGCTCCCCGGCAGTTTTCTCGGCATGAAGCTCAACTTCCAGAATACGATTTTCCAGGGTCAAAATCTAGGAAAGCAAAACCCAGAGGCAGACAAGTCTGTACAGAATAATACTAGTCTGAGGGCTTGTCTACACTATCAAATACCCCCAATCCCCATGCAAATGCGCACGAATCTACTGCAATCAGAACTCATGTTCTGATTCCATGGCCTTTCCACCCAATCTTGGGTTATCCAGCCACAACGTGGCAAGGCCCAGATTCGCAGCAATTCAGGGTATATTACCTCAATGTGCATTATGTGGGATTTGGGGAATTCTGTGCATTTTTGGCCACCAATGCCGACACTGCAACCAATTTTAATGCTCCGGCAGCAGTTCCTGGCCAAAGGGAGAGGTTTTCTCCCTTCCCTGGCTCGCCAGTTCTGCCTTCTCCACCTGCTCTCTCTCTTGCCTGTTGCTTCCTTGCAGTGCATCTGTTGCTTTCTTCCAGCTTAAAGAAAGTGACAGAAGCCCTCAGAAAGTGACAGGCAAGCGAGAGTGCAGGCGGAGGAGGCAGAACTGCTGAGCGCTCCCTGGAGAATATGAGGGGGGAAAGGGAATGGGAAGGACAAATGACCACATAAGTTTGGAAGCCATGTGGTCTCCAAAAGCAGACGTACCAGATTCTTCAGTTCAAAGTTTTCTTCTTCGTGTCGCTCCCTCATTTTATTGGCCTCAATCTGAAAATCAACAAAGTCCTTGGAAATCTGAAAGATTGGGGTAAAAAGAAGTTTAGTTTGTACTAAAAAAAAAGAGAAGATTAGTACCCAGCAGGAAGTTTAGTTTGTACTAAAAAAAAAGAGAAGATTAGTACCCAGCAGGTACTAATCCTGTTGGAGATGCTGTATATAACACTTTATATACAGCAATAGGAAACACTTTATATACATCAATAGGAAAACTTCTGTACTTCACTACTAACACAAGACCTGATATATAGCTTCTGCTGTAGGGGTCCTGAGCAGAAAAGTTAGCACTCTCACAAAGAAATATTAGAGTGAAGTAAAAATGATTGCTGGATACTTAAAAGGGACACTGGATTTTAAATTGAAACTACCAGCCAGCAGCAAGCCAAAACTGGTATGCTATACTGATGCAGACTGGGCTGGAGATAATGTAGATTTTCAATCTGTGAGCGGTTTCTTATTTTTTTATGGAAATGGGCCTATTTCTGAATCAAGGAAACCCTGAATTTACAAGACCTGAGTGGGGCTGTTGATGATAGGGTGAGTTGGAGGTCTCTCCTTCACTGACTTACGGCAAACCTATCACAGGGTTTGCTTGGCAAAATTTGTTCAGAAGGGGTTTGCCTTTCCCTTCCTCTGAGGCTGAGAGAGAATGCAGCATGCCCAAGGTCATTCAGTGGGTTTCCATGGCTGAATGGGGATTTGAACCCTGGTCTCCAGAGTCATAGTCCAATGCTCAAAACACTACACCATGCTGGCTCTCATTCCACAGCTTAGAAGCAGTCAATTGATGGACTGTTAAGGTGCTTACTTTCACTGACCTGGGGTGGGAATTAAGTATTATTATCTACCATACATTCCTCTATATAGGCTATGCATTACCTTGAGTTTCTCCTCTTCACTGTGGATCAGTCTGGATGACAGGTCGGTCTTTGAACCAGCCAACAGTCCCATTTTTTCTTGCAGCTCCCCAATTTTGCCATAGAGCCTTTCATTTCTGTCTTGCAGCTGGACCTGCACCACAGGAAAACAACTTCAGCACCTGGGGTGTTAAAATCTCTCAGTCCTGAGTCCTGCCTGAATTTTCCTCTTCTTGTTTCATGCTGGATTGCAAGGCTTTCAAAGCCCTCTCCCCTCCTCCCGTAAGAAAAATTTATATGCATCCCCCCAATTCACTAAAGCATTTATGCACATTTTTCAAAGATACACATAGTGGATAATATGTATTTACTTGTTCACAATTTGAAAAAGGAAAAAGGAAACCAGAACCTCTTGCTTGCAGTTTCTTTCTGACAACAGGAAACAAAAAGAGATGTACTTATAGTCTCCCTGAACATGCATAAACTTATTTTAAAAATGTTTTTTCCACTTTCCTACCCTTATTTAGCCCACCAAGCACCATAGGAGATTGAACTCATGTTTAATTAAGCATTTGAAAGATGTTAAAACATGGCTTTTTATTAAACCTTTGGGTTCTAATGATTTTATCCATTTTGTTACACACACTGCACATGGTTTCAACTGTCTTAAATGGTTTTGATTTCTTAGATAAATATGATTGTAGATTGTCAACTTTTTTTTTTTTGAGGCTTCACATTTTAAATTGTTTTAACATTGTTCCAATGGATTTGATTGTACGCTGTCTTGAGAGCCTTAGAGAGAGGGCAGGAGAGAAATATTTGAATACATAAATAATTGGACACTTACGTTTTCATTGGTGAGACGCCGTACCTGCTCTTGGAAGGCAGCAATGCCGCTGTGCTCGGGACCACTTCCAAAATCCATGAGGGCCAAGGAGAAGGCGATGGAGGTGAGGTTTAGATGCCAGAAGCAAATCCTAGACAAAACCAAGAAGTGTATGTTTTGTATTTCTCAAGAGCCCTCACCTGCACAGACAGGGTTGCTATCAACTTTGGTTGTTAATGGGTGTGGTTTTTGCCTGGTTAATGAAGCAGAGGAAGAAATAAGACTGACTTGCTCCCTCAGGAAATACTATGAGAAACACAAACCCTGGCTCTTTGCAGGTAACAAAGAAAGCTAAAGCAAATCCACCTTGGGCTTTATTTATCTATGGGTTTATTTTATTCACTGTGTCCTGCCTTGCCACAAAAACAGCACTCAAAGTGGCTAGCAATGATAAAACACAGTTCAAAAACAAAATCTGAATTATAATGTGACAGCAGGGGCAGAGTTTCATTTAAGGGGTTGTATAAATTGCAAAAATACTCACAGAATGCGAGGAGAATATGATCTGTCTCAGTGGGATTCCGCATCATTCCGACGTATTGGGAAGGAGGGGGGCAAATCCACCATATAATGCATGGGGAAAGCCTTCACAGCTTTTCCCAAAGTTTTTTAAAAAATAGTACGAGAAATGCACATTCCTGCTCGTTGGGACAAGCGATTTGATTTGATTCGCATTACCTATATGAGCGGAAGTTGAAAGCTGATTGGTCAGACATGCGTGGGGGACAGAGCTTGCTAACAAGATAAGCACCCCGAGTCGCCATGTTGGATTTTTGCCTTAGCAAGCAAGCGCTAAGGCGATAAAATTGTGGGGGTTTTTTTGGTTTGCTTTTTTGTTCAAGCGAAAGGTCATTCTTTCGTACCTTGGATATGGTTTTTTTAAAAAATACTGTCCAGCGGCAGCAAATTGAGGTAAGTAAAAACACAAATAATTTACTTGTGGCCACCATCTTGATTCGCAGGCATGCCCGTTTGCACAGCAAACACAAATAGCTTCTCATGCCTGTGCTCTGCCCCCCTGCAAAATTAAGCCAAATAGCATCTGCTGTGAATTGCCATTACTGCAGAGCAATCCACGTATTTTTTTTTTTGCCTTGTTTATTTAGACTAAAATGGAAGAAGGTAGAAGTGAAAATGGCTTCCTACACCTCCACTCTGGCCATCAGCAGGCTCTTCTGCATAGAGCCAACAACATCCTGAATGTCTGACTCTGTGGATCAAACTACAGGAAAAGAGATTCGACCTAAACATTAGGAAGAACTTTCTGATGGTAAGAGCTGTTTGACACTGGAATGCACTGCCTAGTGTGGTGGAGTCTCTTTCTTTGGAAGTTTTTAAACAGAGGCTGGATGACCATCTGTCGGGAATGCTTTGATTGTGCATTCCTGCAGGGCAGAATGGGGTTGGACTAGATGGCCCTTGTGGTCTCTTCCAGCTCGATGATTCTATGATCTTTTCCTGCAAGATCCAGGGTTACTAGGTAAGTAGCCAAAATAGCACGGGGTGAGGGCAGGGTATGCAATCCCCACGCAGGTGATTTTGTTAGGCATTCCTGGGCATCCAAGCTCTGAACAAGGGCCCCTGCTTTTCTATGTATTTAAACTGGAGCACATCCTCTGCAGCATGAAGTGTGGCCCAGTCCAGGAAAAATCTTTTACCACTTGTTTCTGAGAAACGCATAAGCGCATGTTGAAAGTACTTCAAGGAAAGCTTTGAGACCACCTGGTTTTGCCTCTGCATGCCATGAGCTCTGTTGTATCGATAACCACAGGGGGAAGTATTGAGTTAATAGCATGATAGAGAAGCGACTGACCCAAGCAGGGAAACATGGGTCATTATGGGTCCCTTGTGTTCCATTTCCACACCGTTCTGCAGGTTGTTGTTGTTGTTTTAATGCATCATGATTTCTGAGCATATCTTTCACAAACTACACATTTCTGTATGCAGAAAGAACCATTGGGCAAAAGGAACCATCAGAACTGGGTTCCTTTCCAGAAAAGCACTGTACCCACTAAGCTGCTGAAACTCTCTAGCATTTTTTTAAAAATAGGCACATCCGTTGCCACCTTGACTAGGCTGCCATATTGTTCATGGGAAGGAAGGACATGAAAGAATAGCTGGGACAGGTTGGCATTGGCCAGAATACTGTTAATGACATGCATGCATGTAAGTGTGGCTTACACACACACACACACACACACACACACACACACACACCTGTTTTGCAACAGGATGCAGAGCATTCTGTAGCTCTTTGTACACCATCCAAAACTTCAGGCCCGTTCTCTGTTGTCCCAGAGGGCAGGACCAAGTCTAATGGTCTGAAGTTACAGGAGAGTAGATTTTAACTGAATATTAGAAGGAACGTCTTGGCAGTACAAACAATTTGGCAATGGAACCAATTGCCTAAAGCAGTGGTGGGTTCTCTTTCACTGGGGGCTTGTCTATACGAGGCAACAAAACACCAATCTGGAATGCCTCGCAGTAATGGCATTTTGCAGCAGCTATGACTTGTCTTGATGGTGTTTTTGCCTCGTACACTTTGCATGCAAGATGGCAGCCACAAGTGATTTACTCGCATTTGTGCTTACCTCAATTTGCCACCACCAAACTTTTTTTTTAAATGTCCATGGTATGATAGAGCAATTTTTTTATTTACCAGAAAATAAAATAAAAAGTAACCCCCCCAACCCCCATTTTCTCGCCTTAGCGCTCGCTCGCTAAGATGAAAATCCAACATGGTGGCGGCAGGCGCTTGCCTTGTTAGCAAGCCCCGCCCCCTGCCCTCACCCAGCCAATCAGCTTTGCCCTTCCTCTCCTATGGGAAAGTGATTCATATTGAATCGCTTGCCCCATTGAGCAGGAATGTGCACCCCCTTGCTAATTGTAAAAAAACCACTCATGGGCTTGTTCTGAGTTCTCCACCAGCCCTCATAGCCATGTAACCTCCCCATATGTCATGTGTATTGTATAGGGTTTCCATATCCCAGGGCCTAGCCCTTCTTTTCCATTCTTCAAGGGGAGGGGAAGGAATCCCAGGGTGAGAGCGCTGTCTTAAAAAGTATATGTGTATATATATTCCTCATTGAAGTTTTTTGTATTTAAGTGGCATACTCTGCGCAACTGTGGCTGATGCTTAAGGTATCCTGCTTAATGGCATCAGCAGGCCTCACATCCTCTGATGTCACAAGGGGGTGATCCCTAGGTCTCATGTTTGGGCTCCAAAATGTGATTGAGTTAGTCCCTGCCTGTCAACCCTAGTTGTGTAAGGCTGTGTGAAAGGCATACCTAGCAGGAAGGACAGCCACAACTGCAGCTGCTTGGGCACATTTTCCCACGTGGCCAGCCATTTCTTTAAAAATGATTTTAAAATCCCTCTGGCTTTAAGGTTGCCAATATTACGTGGTTGGCCAGGGTGGGGCCTTCTTGTGTCTGGGGTTGTCTAAGTGGCAAAAATACTCCTCACAGAATGCGAGGAGAAGACGACCTGTCCCAACAGCTATCCGCGTTGTTTTGCCATATTGTGAAGATGGGGGGGGGGGTTTGTACAAAAACAGCAAAAACTCCATAGGAAAAGCTTTCGCAGCACCGAGAGGGAGGAATGCACAGTGATTCAATATGAATTGCTTTCCTATACAAAAAGACGCACAAACCTGATTGGCCGGACGAGCGCAGGGGGCGGGGTTTGCTAACAAGGCAAGTGCCCTTTGCCACCATGTTGGATTTTTGCTTTAGCGAGCGATCGCTAAGGTGATAAAATGGGGTTTTATTTTATCTCTTTTCCTTCCTCTTTTTTTGTAAGGGTGAAATATCGCTTATGCTCACCGTGGAAAAAGGTGTTTTTTTAAAGAAAAATGTTCAGTGGCAGCAGATTTTAAAATGTGAGTAAATCACTCGCGGCCGCCATCTTGGCTAGAGAGCATGCAAAATTTATGGGGGTTGTAAAGCCATTAAGACAAGTGGCAGCTGCTGCAAATTGCTATTACTGCAGAGCAATCCATTTCTTTTGGCTTCGTATAGACAACCCCTCTGTTTCTGTAGTCAGAGGCAATTGGGACGTCCCTGTGACGTCACAAGGTCCCTGCACCCGGTCCCAGGTTTTTGGGCCGAAAATTTTAAGAATGAGATGCTGCTGACCTGGAAACCTTATCTTACAAACAATGGCCTTTCTGCAGAAGGAGGGAGGAGTACTACTTGGTCCTTTGCCTCCGGTGGCAAAGTATCTTGGGTTGGCACTATTTTGGAAGTCAACAGATGGCATATGTCAAGTAGGCAATAACTACACTACATTCAGATCACATTTGAACATGAACACAGAGAGAAACTTACACCAACGGCATTCAATATAGCTCCTGCCCTGTTGAAACAGTCTTCATTAGCTATATAGACAGTTTATTACTTGGTTACACACATAGTGCACAAGCCCTCCCTCCACCACCAACCCACACTTCCAAGCTTTTAAAATGAGCTTTTCAGGGGTATAACTCCAGGATCCCCCAGCTAGCATAGCCAAAAGCCATGCTGGTTAGTGGATTCTGGGAGCTGCAGTCAAAAAAAAAAAAAGAAAAAGCAATGCTTCCAAGCTCTGCTGTTGGTCTTCTAACCGGATCATCAGCCTGAAATAATTAATCTAAATTGCTCTTGGGGTCTCCTGCAGTTGCGGAATTTTAAAGGTAGGTTACTCTCATCAATCAAACCCTGGATAAAGCTCCTCATTGTATGCCTGTCTATACTTTGAGTACAGGTTGACCCCCCTATCTACAGATTCGGTATCCATGGTTTCACTTATCCATGTCCAAAAAAATACGCTATCTCTAGGCATTTTTAGGTCTTCCTGTGCAATTCTATGGTCAATTTCCAGTGTTTGTCTCATTGAAAATAATAGGGTTCTCTATTATCCATGGTTTCAGGTATCCATGAGGGGTCTTGGAATGTATCCGCCATGGTTATAGTGATCGACTTCTATTGTATTATATTATGTAGTTTGAATCTATACTTTGAGATCTGAGGATCCAAGGATCTCAATTCCCTCTCCACCTCACAATCCACTCCTGCCGCTCTACACCCCCAGCCTCACAAGGGCCCCTCCCTCCCCTCCCTTCCTCAGCCAATCAGCACACACATGCAAATTCTCTCTCCACCTCACAATCCACTCCTGCCACTCAATCTGCATCTGCACCCCCAGCCTCACAAGGGCCCCTCCCTCCTCTCACTCCCTCAGCCACTCACCACCCACATGTAAAACAAGGCAATATTTTAGAAATTTAGAATGATGGGAAATACAGTAAAGTGTAGGTGGTATATTACTGTAAAGTGTGTTTTGGGGTGCTAGAATAATACTGTGTAGCTGAACCGTGTGAATCTTTCAAATCTACTATAATGCCATATGTTATGCTCAGTCAGCTAGTTGTTTGTTTGTTTTTATCATTGCTGCCTGCAAACATCCTTACAGGGTCAGCATCCTTGCCAGGGGAAAGCACTAGAGGAGACCAAAAAAAATTTTTCATGAAATTTTTATTTACAAATATACAAACTGAGGAGAAAAGAGAGGCTCCTAAGCGCTTGAAAGGGCAGAAGGTGTTACCGCCCTTGTGGGATCTCATAGACCACCAAAGTGGTCAGTGTCAGTCACCTGCCTGCTAGCCTCACCGGCCTGCTCTCGGCTGGTGTTGAGCTCTTCCTGGCAAGTTTCGGAGGTCCAGTTGGCCAGAAGGTCGCTAAAGTCTGGAGGGTTGCCATTGAGCATACCTATGGGACTGAGAGATGGCTCCTTCCAAAATGACTGAGGCAGCTTTCTGCCATGCATCGGGGTGATGTGGCCGTACTTCCTCTCCAGCCTCCACTTCCTGGTGTCAGAGGAGACCTGCTGCTTGACGTGCCGGTGCAAGCCATACTCAAAGAGCTCGGCCAGGGGTCCCAGCTTCTTGGCCTCTTCCTTGCTGCAGAAAGACTTCCACAGCTGCCCCTGTGCCAGCTCTGGAGGCTCTGGGGAGGCAGGAGAGCCTTCGTCTTCCTCAAGCTCCCTGCTCTGAGAAATCCTGACCAAGTCAGTGTAGTACAATGCCCGCCCAGAAAGCAGAGGGGAGCAGCAGTCCTCATAAATGTTGCAGGCATCTGAGTCCTCCTCTTTGCTTTTTCTTCCAAAATACCTTTGGATGTCATTGCTGATGCGCTCAGCAAAGCGAAGAAGCTGCCCTGTCATTTCTACGCTGCTCGAGCTGGCGTTGGCAGCAAAAGCCCCATAAGGACTGTGGCCTGCAGAATTATCTCCCTTTTCCATAACTTCCCTTTCTTCTTCGTCTTCTTCATCCTCTTCCTCCTCCATTTCTTCCTCCTCAGATAAGTCTTGGAATATCAGCTCTTGGCAGGCAGCGGCAGATGGGAATGAATGTTGGAAGGCCGTGGGGAGCCTAAATTTGCTTAGGGTTTGGATGACGCTGGCAGCCATTTTTGTTTTGTGCTTGAATCTCTAGACTAAATCACAGGAGGGAGGGGGGGAAATGGTCAGTTGCACAAGGAAGCCATTTTAAAATCACCGTTGCTTCTTTGAATCGTGAATTCAGCTGACAAGACAGGAGCTAAAACATGGGGGAATTAAGGTCAAACTAGATGTTAAAGGGAATGTATATTCCTCGCAATTAATCCCATTTTAACCCACATCACAGGATTTCCTTGGCGATCATACTTGCAAATTAAGCTTGCGTTTACCATCTAATGACTGATCGCCAAATAAAGCATGCTAAAAGCAAGATTGTTGAGGAGAATCATCTGCTATGCCAGACTCTCTCATACAACAGAATGGATGCCAACAACTCAGAATTTAGAAGTTACTTTTTTGGACTACTACTCCCAGAATCCCCTATCAGCATGGGTGATGGCAATGCTGATAGGGGGATTCTAGAAGTTGTAGTACAAAAAGGTAACTTTTCCAATCTCTCTAACAGGTAACACATCTGTAATCAGTGGTAAGAAACCTCTAGGCCAGAGGATGTTGGATGTCAACTCCCAGAAGCCCCAACCATGGTCAACTGTCTGGGAATTCTAGTCCAAAACAATATCAAGGAACCCAAGATGGGGAAACCACTGCTGTAGCTTCTGGGCAGAATCTGCTTTTATCATCACTCTAGACACAAATCTTGAATGTCATTCCATGTAATGTAATGTGTCAAATTTCTCTAATTCTCCTGTTATCAACACATCATACAAGATGGCAGCCTAAGGAAACAACCGCCTCCCAAAAGTCCCAACAGAAGCTTCTGAGAATCATATTTGCACATGTGTATGACAAACATCCCTTTGGAAAAAATAACATTTGGATCATGCTTTGAAAGGGAGCAGGGTGTGGGAAGAGGAACCTGCCTGCTTATCGCATGAGGAAGTAAAGTGGGAGTGCAGTCGGAATGTTTCACCTTCTGTCCTGCCTTACTGCATGATATTGTTGTTCTTGCTGTTCTTCCATTTTGGTCTTGTGGGAGATGTTGGTAAAAGCAAGTCTCTTTTTCTAATGGGTTTTTCCAGTTAGAAAAAAAGACTTGCTTTTACCACTGTTTGCCACAGGACTGGAATGGAAGATCAGCTGAAGAATGGTGACGTCATGCGGTAAGGCAGGACAGAAGGTGAAACATTGGGGCTGCACTCCCGTTTTACTTACTCATTCAGTAAGCCTCAAAGTGCTTTGGAGCAGGGAAGCAGCAAGAAAGGAAAAGAGTTCACACACTTCTGCTGCTCTTCCACTCCAACCATCTCTTCACAAGGAGTTTTCCTCAAAGAAAAAGATGGCCACTGTGAGTTTTGTCACACCTGTTTGTGGCTCCTCAAATCAAGGTGCAGATTCCATGGTCAGGACCTGAATTGTTATCATTATTATGCAAAGGCATCTTGTAGCACCTTTGAGACTATCCTTTGTAGTAGCCTTAACGGTGCTATAAGATCCCTTTGCATGCTGGTATTCCAGACTAACATGCTATGTCTTTGAATTCTGTCATCATTGTGTCTCATAAAACATGTTATCTCTGCTGCATGGGAGCCTCTCTCAGAAAAAAAAAATCTATTAGGAGAACATTAAAATGGCCCTTTGGAAGGGGACTATTATTGTGGTACAATTTCCGACTGCAGCACTTTCAGACTGCATGCAAAGTGTGCACCACGTTTTTCAAAAATCTTCTCCCATGTGAAAAGCTCTCTTCTATTGCACACCAAGGAAAGGGCTACATTTCCTCCATTGATATGTTAGTTCACTAGATGCAGGGAGGTGTTGTTGTTTTTTTTAAATATCTGGGTTAATTCAGAAAACCTTGCCCCCTGTATTGATTTACTGTCATCTGAAGTGCTACAGTTGAGAAACCTACTACTTAATAGTCTAGGGACCAAAAATAAGAAACGGGACTTTGGACGTGTAAATATCAGTCACGGGACCACCCGGGATATCCAGAACAGCGACAAAAATCGTATAAACAGCGAGGGACGGCTTCAGGATCACAATGTCACAGTAAGCACCGCGACAATTTCTGTTGTGTAACTGGCACCTAGGTCTTCAGCCTAAGGAAACCACACTACCCAAATAAACCAGTTTGAAACTGGATTATTTGCCCTTGCTCCTCCCTGCGGAATCCTGGGATGTGTTGTTTGGTGAGCCATCAGCACTCTTTGACAGAGAAGGCTAAAGACCCTGTAAAGCTATAAATCCCATGGTTCCATAGGAAGGAGCCGTGGCAAATAATCCTGTTTCAAACTGGATTATATGTATAGCGTGGATTTGGCCAAACTTTAAACACACACAATCACAATGTCTTTACAAATAGAAGGTTAGGCTGGACAAGAATATTCTACTTACAGTTGTCCCTCCACATTCACAGATTTAAGTATTCACGGCTTGGAAATAGTCTTAAAAAAATAATACTCCAAAAAGCAAACCTTGATTTTGCCATCTTATATGAGGGACACCATTTTGCTATGCCATTGCATAGAATGGGACTTGAGTATTCACAGATTTGGGTATTCATGGGGGGTCCTGGAACCAAACCCCAGCGAATGTGAAGGGACAACTGTAGTTCTTTCTGTCCTTGCTGTCCTTGCAGGTGGTCTTTGCCCCTACAGCCTAAAAACAATGTAGCGGTTAGAGTGTCAAACTACAACTGAGGAGATCTAGATTCAAGTCTCTACCCAGCTACAAAGGCCACACTGGGTAACCTCAGGCAGTTCCGGGGTTGCCAGATTGAAAACTGGAGATGGCTTCTATATCTTTGATGGTGGTGTAGAAGAGGGGATTTCAGCAGTGTTCCTTGCCATGCAATCAGGTAACAAGTGACACCTGCTGAAATTCCTTCTTCTACACAACCATTAGAGGGATAGGAACCCTCTTCGGTTTTCAATCTGGCAACCCTACTAGAGGTCACTGTATCTTAACCTAACCTAGCCTGTAGGGTTGCAGTAAGGGTAAGACTGCGGAGTGGAGTAACCCATGTATACGTCTTGACAAAACTTGGAGGAGTTATTTTTCTGGACTACAACTCCCCAAACCTCATACGTGGGGAATTCTGGGAGTTGTGGTTCAGATGACAATTCATGGGGTTGTCTTTTGGACTACAACTCCTAGCATCCCCAGGTGGAAGTTCTAGGAGCTGTAGTCCAGAAAAGCAACCCCTCCAAGCTCTGTACCTTGAATTCCTTACAAGGAAAACCAGTAGGATATAAAATGTAATAAAGAGAAGGAAAACAAAGCGGTCCCATTCACTCCACAGCTTGCAAATTTTGCTGCCTATGTAGAACTGCTCCCAGGTAGAAACTTTGAGAGTGTGTGTCATCCGTCCCGTCCCCCAGTACCAAGACTAGACCCCCACTTACCTGACCACTGCTGGCTAGGCCCCCCTGACGTCTTCTCTGCCAACTCTCCACCCTTCCACCTGGGGTTGAAGTATTTATAGTGGATCTGAGGAACTGGGGACTAGCAAATATTTGGTGGCTGCATTGTAATCGTAGGCTCAGTAAACAAATCTCTGGTTTGCTTTAGTGCCCAGCAACCAGAGAACACTGCAGACAAGGAGCCGGCAAGGACAGGAGATAGGGCTCACCTTAATGACTGACTTCCTGGGGGATTTTCGAGTGTTATTCCTGCTCATTGTCCCTATTAGGTCTGCCGCCACAGCTGCCAAGCCCGCCCCAACGACGCAGGTTGACCGAGGACTCTTATCTCCTGCGTTGGTTTGGAGACTTAAATCAAGCCTTGTCAAATAGGCGTAAAATTAAATTTCATGGTATTTTGACTTCAGGAGTAGGCATCATCTCCAGAAGAAAGTTAATGCTTCTTCAACAACTCATGTGCAAATAATAGGTGCCAGGCCAGAACAGGAGAGTATGGCTGACGACAGATTCCAGTCCTCCCATTCAAAGCTCCTGTACATGGAAATGACCCATTCTGGCCTTTTGGAAATAGATTTTTTTGTAATTTTATTTTTTGGAGATAGACTTTTTAAAAAATATAAACATAATGCAAGATAAATAATACAATGATGCCATAATATAGCAGAATTACATATTTGCATTAGGGGAAAATATAAATGCTTATTTGTCACATAAATAGCTACATTTTACATAAAGTTTGAAAAAGAAGAAAAAAGATCTTAATATGCAGCATGCAATCCACATGCAATGACTATCCTTTCTTCTTCTAAAACAGAGAGCCTTCAATCAGAAGTCAGGGAAGTTACTGTGTTGGACTACAACTTTCAAGAATCTTCAGGCAGCATGCCCACTGGACTGTAATCCAACCTAATTGTGTACCTGGGAGTAACCCCTATTGAACTGAGTGGGGCTTACTTCTGAGTAGGCATATGTCAGACTGCTTTGTAGCTTTGCTTAAACTCTCTCAGTGGTTCTTAACTTTTTCTTTACCAGGGACCCCCTTTAAATATCTTTTGTTGCCGTGGACCCCCAAGATTTAACTCAAGATTTAAAACAACAATAATACAGTACCTGATAATAATAATATAATAATACACCACCATCCATGAAACCTTTCCTTCAGAGGCACTGCAGGGGAAGGGAAGCCTTTTCTCCTGCTTCTTCCTGCAAGTTTGTGGCTGGAGTGGATTGAATGGCAATGTGCAAGCCAAGCCAGCTAGCCAGCCTTTGCCTTGGCTCCTGTCACGTGGCCACCCCACTGCAGGGAAGAGGTGGGCCAAGCAGCCTTCAAGCCTTCCCAGACCCCCTGTGAGGACATCCCTGGACCTCAGGTTAAGAACCACTGCTCTATATGACTGATTTCTCAGTGGACTTCCCAAGATTGCTTTGTTAGGTCCCAATTTGATGTGATGTTAATGGCATCAGTTATCATGCACATTTTAAAACATTTATCTATTTTGGTCCTAAAAATGGTTTGAGTGTTGGCCTATGATTCTGGAGTTCAGGGTTCAAATCCCTGCTTGGCCATGAAAACCCACTGGGTGACCTTGGGCAAGTCACACACTCTCAGACTCAGAAAACCCTGTAATAGGGTTACGTTATGGCTGCCATAAGTCAGAAACAATAAGAAAAGTAATAGCCTCTAGTACACAGAGGTGGTCCTGAACAGCATGACAATTCAAGATTTTTCATTTTTCCACATTCCTGGTGAAAATCAGGAATCAGAAATGTTTCATTTTTGGACTTCACCTCCCATCATCCCCAGACAACCTGACTAGCACAGTTCCAAGGGTCCCTATCATTAGCCACTCTGGATGAAGTTCCTGGGACAACATTAGGGCTACGAAGGTTTCCCTAACCCTGTGTTAAACCAGATCTTGAAAGGTTGGAGTCAAAAAAACGGGACATTTCAAAGTTTTGAACTAAATTCTCTGCTTCCACCAAAGATGGCAAAAATGTGGGTGATGATCATGCGCAGTCTCCCAATCCCAGAAACCCTCAAGTGCTTTTGGGAAAAAAATAATTGGAGGTAAAAACACAGTCCCTGAAATCATATCAAAATGCCATTCAGGACACTGGTTTGATTTCTAATCTGTCTAACCACCCAGATCCAGAAAGTAGATGTTTAGTAATTTAAAATCACATCTGGAGGGAATGTTCAGCCTATTTAGTTCAGTCTGGTACAGGGCAAAAATCGCCCCTATAGTTGTTGACCCTTGCTCTATACATAGAGTTGGAAAGAGACTACAAAGGCCATCCAGTCCAACGCCCTGCCACGCAGGAATAAACAGTCAAAGCATTCTCAACAGATGGCCATCCAGCTTCTGTTTAAAAACCTCCAAAGACAGAGACTCCACCACACTCCGAAGCAGCGCATTCCACTGCCAAACAGCTCTTACTGTCAGGAAGGTCTTCCTAATGTTTAGGTGGAATCTCTTTTTCTGTAGTTTGAACCCATTGCTCTAGTTTCTGGAACAGCAGAAAACAAGCTTGCTCCATCCTCAGTTTGACATCTCGTGAGAACGGCTGGGATTTCCATTCCAGGAAGTGAATGGAGCTCCGTTCAAGCTTTGCAAGGTAGGTATGAAACTGCCCATCCAATCTTTGTTGTATGAAACTGCAAGGTAGGTATGAAACTGCCCAATCCAATCTCCAATCTCTGGAGAGTCCACCACCCTTTGAGAGTCCACTGTTGAATAGTTGTTACAGTAAAGTTCTTCCTAATGTTTAGGTGGCTCTGTTTTCTTTTAATTGGAACCCATGGCATCTAAAGTGGTATCAAACAGTTATAAGTGTGAAGTCGAAGGCTTTCATGGCTGGCATCCATAGGTTTTCTGTGGGTTTTTTTCACACTGTGAGGCCGTATTCTGGAAGATTACGGCTGGCATCTTCAGAGAAATGCAGGCGAAACGTCAGGAATAAACTCTTCCAGAACTCGACCTCACAGCCCAGAAAAAAACCACAGAAAACCTATAGTTATAAGTGTGCAGTGGAGACATTCTTGTTCCAAGGGCCTGAGGCAAAGGGAGCATGTTGCCCCTTTAAAGGGACTTCGGGATTAGGAATTCTGTTGCTCTACTGCCCGTTGACTTTGAATGGCCTTGAATTCCGGGTCTAGAAGACCCTAGAGAGAAGCAGAGCGAGATTGGTGGTGGGTTGAGGTTGTCGGATCACACTACCTTCTCCTTGCCCAGGCTGTTTGATTAAGCTCCATGACACTTCACAGTTCCTCTTAACTAATAGAGTTTTGACAGCACAACCCAGGGCGACAGAGCATATGTCTGGGCATATGGTTCTGTTGGGCAGCCTCTTCTCTTGGCTAGGATTTTTCTCATAAAATGAAAGCACTGCTCGTCTTTCTGCCAAGCCAACTTCTGTCTTATCAGCCCACTGGCTTGGAGGCGGCAGCAAGGGCGCGCCTGGGCTTGGGGCTGCCGCTCCATCCCTACGGGAGGATTCTGGGCCCTCTTCTTGGTTTCCGTGCAGGAAAAAAATCAATAGCACCAATATGTTAGCACTCCAAAGGAGCGGCAATAATATTATACTGGCCATTAACCCCACGAGCACTCAGCTCACCTGTATCCATTAAAAGGAGCATTAGGTGGTAGTTTTTCTGCATGCCTCTATTCACTGGCATCATAAAAGCAAAGCCAGGGACTTGGGGCTCAGCTAGATGGGAGAATTAATTGCGGAAAATAGTGTATTAACTCACTATCGCAGCAGTGTTCATTTGTCCCCACGATCCATTCACAAGATCACTGGCATTGAAAGGTGCATGGAGCATGCCATGAGAAAAGATGGTGGTCACGAGTGAATTACTTGTATCATTAATCCCCAAAAGCTCCCTCTGTTTCCAATTTTTTGCCTTGTTAAATGAGAGATGCAGAAGAGCGATCTTAAGCTTAAAAAACTTTTGTTGTTGTTGCTCTGCCACTCGAAAATAGTGCACAATCGCTTTTGTGAAAATCAACAATGGCGGCTCTGGCCGCTTCGTCAAGCCCACCCCTGCGCCCATCTGACCAATCATGTTTTGACATCCTGGATGTGCCCCAATTTGAATTGGTTGTTCAGATGGGCTGTAATGCACTTTTTTGTGTATTTTTTGAAAAAGATTGTGAGAAACAGCAAAAGCTGTAATCGCGAACTACTGGTGTTTTCAGCCACTTCCTTCTGAATATGGTGAATCCTGACAGGAGCTCATCTAGAAAAAGGGTATTCTGTCCGCATTCCTTGAAGATGTTTTTTTTCACCATCTAGACAACACCTTGATCTCTCTCGGCTGGGTAGGATGGAGGGGTGAGATCAGGAGCTCTGGTCAAGATGGACCTTGCCTAGAGAAAGCATCTGTTGTTTTGCTCTTCTTGTTTTCCCAAGACATTACATGGGTGGCCTTTTATCCCAAAGAATCTTTTTCATACTACATCATATCTGCTGGGGTTTGGTTCCAGGACACCCCCCCCCCAGTTCCTCTATGGATACAAAAATCCATGGATGCTCAAGTCCCATTATATATGATGGTGTAGTAAAATGGCACCCCATATATAAAATGACAAGCAGCAGGGTTTGCTTTTTTTGGAAATCTTTTGGGGGGGAATATTTTCAAGCCATGAATGGCGGAATCCGTGGATACAGAATCCATGGATACGGACGGCCAACTGTATAGCGCTTTGATACCACTTTAACTTTCCCTGGCTCCATCCTTTGGAATCGGGAACAGCCTAAAAGGTGAGACGCAAATCTGTTGAATAAATAAAAGAAGTAAACTTACAGAATTGTCGAATAAAACCCACGCTACATTCCTTAAGATGAGCCGTAAACAGTTAGGTCACAACAAGCAGTAAAAAGTGAATTGAAATTTAAAATGCCTGAAGAGTTTGCCCACAAGTTACTGGTGAGAAGAATCTATGTACTTCAGAGGAAGGAAAAGCTTGTGTAGATGCTCTTCAAGTAAAGCTCAATTGAAATCCTTTTTGCTCCTCCCTGGCCAAGAAAATTCCACTGGTCACCCTGAATAGGTGGAGTCCATCCAAGCTCAGAGGTTTCCCATTAAGAAGCAGTTCAGTGTTTTACCACATAAGGGCGCTGCACATGACTCCTGCTGCTCCAGGTATCATCAATGGTTTGTGACCCATCATTGTGTGCCTCCTCCTCTGAGAAATATCCTGTCCATTCTATGGGTGTCAGCCTTTCCTTGGATACTGGTGCTCCACCCCATTTAGCCAGTCCCTGGGGCAAAGAGAACCAGGATGCCAACTATTCTCATATCTGTGTGTGTGCATGTGTGTATATGTGTGTGCGCCTCCAAGTTGCCTGTCAACCTATGGCAACCCTGTCAATTCCATAGAGTTTTCTTAGGCAAGGAATATTGGCTCGTCTATATGAGCCCAAAAAAACGTAGAGGAAAAATCAAGTCGCAGCAGCTGCGACTTGTTTTAATGGTGGTTTTAATCCCAGCAGCTCTCGTAAGGTTCGCATCCCAGATGGTTCGCATCCCAGGGCAAGAGAGCCCTTTTCCCCTTCCTCGGCCTCACGGCAGAGAAACCGGGCAAGCGGGTGGTAGTGGGATGGAGGAGAGGGAACTGGGGAGGAAGAAGAGGAGAACACCCTCCACCTTTCTCCACCCTCAGCGGTGGTGGCAATGGAGGCAGTGGGCGGGAGTGACAACCGCGCTTCCCCCTTCCCCATCCCCAATTGCTCGGGGAGGAAATGGTGGCTGCGAGCTTCTTGCCTTGCTAGCAAGCCCTGCCCCCTGTGCTTGTCTGGCCAATCAGGGGCACTCTTCCTCTCGTTTGGACAAGCAAATCAGATCGATTTATTTGTCCTAATGAGCAGGAATGTGCCTCACCTCGTTTTTTAATAATAATAATAATAATAATAATAATAACATTTATTTCTATTCCGCCCCTCTGCAACACAATCGGGGCGGCTTACAATATAAAAATTCCATAATCGCAGTACCCTAGCCCACTCACCCCTTAAAATAATATTAAATTAAAAACATACAATAATTGAAAATATATTAAATTAGAAAAAAAAATAAAACATACAATAATGAAAAAAAAAAATTCCAATGGCAGCTCAAAGGGAAAGGACAGCCGAGAAAAGCTGTGAAGGCTTTTCTGACCAGTTTTCTGGCCTTTTTTGCCTCCCTCCTTCACAATAGGGTGAAATCACACAGGATGCCATTAGAACAAGTAGGATTCTCCTTGCATTCTGTGAGTTTTCCCACTGTTTGGACAACCTGTTAGAGGTGGTTTTGACAGTTCCTTCCTCTGAAACATAGCCTATAGTACCTGTCATTCTTTACAAACCAAGAAATAAAGTCTCCAGCACTATGCCTATTATTTCTATATTTCTGGGTGGAGAATGAGAAATTACACCATCAGTATCTACCTCTGTTGGACAGTGGCTCTGCTTGGAATGGCAGCAATCTGGAAATTAAATCTACATTTTTCTATCAATAAATGATGGCCTAGTGCTCATGGACAAATTAACAAGCCAAATAAGAGCCAATTGCAAGGAAAATCACATTCATCTTTGAGGTAGACACAATACTTCGTGGTAGAATCTGCTGGCTGTGTATGTATATGGATGACATGGAGGGTGTTATATATTGCTTGGGGCCGTTTGGATGTACAGTATAGTCTATTCTGCTGTATTAATTGTTAATTAATTAGGTGGCCTAATCAAAGACTATGTTAGACTACATCTCTGGAGGCCAGCATTTGTCCATGGAAACCCACTGGGTGACTTGAGGCAAGTCACACTCTCTCAGCCTTAGAGGAAGGCAAAGGCAAGCCCCTTCTGAATAAATCTTGCCAAGAAAGCCCCATGATAGGTTTACCTTAGGATTGCCATGAGTTGAAAATGACTTTAAGGCACACAACAACAACAAATTTTATCATTCCTTTTAATAGACTTTTTAAAAAGCTATAAGTCTTTAATGGGTCACAGTAAGACTTTTTTTTTCTTCTGAAAGAGACTAACAGGTTTGGAAAGAAATACAGTATATATTTCAGTGCCCTCTACTGTTTGAAATCAGAGCTGCATACTCCTGGGTTATTGTGCTATGATGAGATTCCACCACTCTTCAACAGCCTGCAAACACAGATACTCATTGATTTTCCTTGGTTTTTTCCCAGGCTGTGAGGCCATGTTCTGGAATAGTTTCTTTCTGACATTTCGCCTGCATCTGTGGCGGGCATCTGTGGCTGGAAACATCAGAAAGAAACTATTCCAGAACACGGCCTTGCAGCCTGGAAAAAAACACAAGGAAAATCTATGGATGTCGGCCATGAAAGCTTTCAGCTTCACAGGTACTCATTCTTGAATGGTCCCACCATTTCCCATGATTTTGCCAGCCAGTAGCCTCATTTTCCCTATTCAAGGTTGCATCTGTACTGCAGAAATAATCCGGTTTGACACCACTTCAACTGATGTGGCTCAGTGCTATGGAATTCTTAGCTCTGTGGTTTTGTGAGATATTTAGCTGTGGCATTAATTTTTTATTTTTTTTATTTTTTGCAATGATTGCATGTGAAACAGCACCCCAATCTGCTGGTGCGATTCCAGCGTCAAATGGGTGATCCCCGCCAGAACACTTCCAGATGGGAACGTGAAAACTAGCCATGGGACGCTCTTTTTATGAACCTCCCCATGTTGCAGGGAAGTTTTTGAGTGTGTTTCAGTGCTTTTGTGTTCCTTTTGTCTTTTAATTTAGCTGTTTTTTTTACTTTTCAGCACGCTTTCATCTTCTCGCAAGAACCATCAAGATCACACTCGGCAGTGAATGCAGAAGTACGAGGCTGCTTTTTCACGTGATCACAGCAATGTTTGATATAAAGGGTGCTTTTGCCGGCACAAAAAGTGTAAAATATGGTGCCAAAAGAACATTTTTAGAGACTTGTCTGATAAAGTCCCAAATATGGGGAGTTGCCCCTGTACTAAAAACTGACTTGTAGGATTTAAATAGTCAGAAGGGAACTCAAAAAATACACACGTTTGCTACAGTCTGGTCTCTTTATTTCATCAATAACAGAACAAGAATCTTTGTGTGATGCAAATAAGGAAACATATTGGGTTGCAGCTTTGAATTGTAATGTCAGCGAAAAGGGATACTGCGTAATCACTTTTGGAGAATATTGAATTTGATAACAATGCTTGTGCCACCTGAGTAACAGTGTTGCTATCTTCTCTCTTTTTTTAAAAAAAATATTTTGTTGTTATTGTTATGCACCACCAAGGGCTAAACTTAATCCCTTCCTCTACTGCCATCCCTTTTCCTTTTGCATCATGTCTTCATTAGATTGTAAACTTAAGGGCAGGGAACTGCTTTGTTGTCCTTTTTCTTATAAAGTGTCATATACATTGATGGTGCTATAGATATACTGTACAGTTGTCCCTTCATCTTCACACTTTTCACATTCGAGGTTGTGCATATTTTATTTTTTATTTACAGTCGTCCCTTCACATTCGTGGGGGTTAGCTTCCACGGACCCCCGCGAATGTGAAAATTCCGCGACTAACAACTGCCCTCCCCCTCCTCCATCAAAGCAACCACGGGGCCTCCGGAGGCCCTGTAGTCGCTTCCCCCCACCTCCACCTCCCTCCCAAGGCCTTCACGGGGCCTCTGGAGGCCCTCCAGAGGCCCCATAGTTGCCTCCCCAGCCCTCCCCCTCCTTCCCAAGGCCTCCCCCCTCACTCCCAAGGCTCCCTCGCTGCCTCTCCCACCCCCAGCCCGGCCTCCTAAGGTGGTGAGGGGGCCCTGGAAGGCCTCCTCCCCACCTCTCCCCCCCCCGTCAGCTTCTCTCCCCCCCAGAAGCAGCCACAGGGCTTCTAAAGCCCTGTCACTGCTTTTGGGAGGGCGGGGGGGAGGCCCTCCCAAAACCGCAAATATTCAAAACCGCGTACACTAAATTTGCGAATGTGGAGGGGCAACTGTATTTAGTTATTTGCAGTTTGTAGCTGCTGCTCAACTAGCTCAAACTCCAAGACACTACCCTCTCCTCCTGTCCTGGCAACAAAACAACTCCATCTTGCTTTGGTACCTTGCACTAAAGCATCACTGCCCGTTACTTTAAACCTTACTGTTTTAAATGGGCAGCGCTGTTTTGGTGCATTCCAGAGGATGGAGGCATGACAGTTCAAACTGTATTATTTCTGCAGGATGTCAGCAACCTAAGGGCGCGGCTATACTGTAGAAATAATGCAGTTTGACTCCACTTTAAGTGCTGCAGCTCCTTCCTATGGAATCCTGGGACATGTAGTTTTACAAGGTCTTTAGCCTTCTCTGCCAGAGTGCTGGTGCCTCACAAAACTACACATCTCAGGGTTCTGTAGGATCAAGCTGTGGCAGTTAAAGTGGTATCAAACTGTATTAATAATAATTTATTATTATTATTATTATTTAAAAAGGATAGACCTGTGGTGGATAAAGTGGCATCAAACTGCTTTATTTTTGTAACATAGGCAGGCCCAAGGAGGTCAGCCCTTGCCTTATTATTATTATTGTATTTTTGTATTATTATTTTTATTAATTTTTTATTATTTTTTTCTTTTCCAAATATGTATAATTGTAATGTGTAACTTCTAATTTTAGTATAAAGGTGTGAATATAATGTTCATTGGAAAAGAAAAATGAGTGATTATAGTGTGCTTAGATGAAAAGGAAAAATGTATTATTATTTTTAGGAAAAATAGTTTTATTTTTGTATTAGTAAGAAAAGAGGAAAACAATTTTTTTGTGTCATTGTTATGGCCTTTTGCGGCCGGTGTATTTTTCAGTAGAATGGGCCTTATTTCAATTTTTAAAAAAATCCTAATTTCCCCCCCTCAACAAAAAAAATAAAAAAATAATCCTAACCACAATTCCCAAAATGCATTGCGAGCCGGTCGCACTGCAACTCCCAGAATGCTTTGGGCACCGGATGCCGACAAGAGGGAAGACGACGAAGTCCTGCGCAGGCGCCTCCTCTTTGTTTTTCCCATCGTGCCCCGCGGCAGCTGAGGCGAGCGCAAAGGCAGCCGAGAGCGAGCGAGCGCGCCAGAGAGCCGTTGGCTGGCGCTGGCGCCCTGAGCTCGCGACGCCCCCCCTTTTCCTTTCCCCTCCTGGTTTCCAAGGAGACGCGGATTCCTTCCTGGTTGCCAAGGAGACGCCTCACCTTTCTCTCTCAATCTCCTCCCCCGCCCTTACCTGCCATCGCCATCATCACCATCATGTCGGCCCAGGCCCAGATGCGGGCCCTGCTCGACCAGCTGATGGGCACGGCCCGGGACGGTGAGTTGGGGCGGGCAAGGCGGGGGCCGGCAGGAAGGACGGAAGGAAGGAAGGCCTGAGGCGGACGGTTCCGGGCGGGCGGAGCCTGAGGCAAGGCCAGGCCCCGGGTTTGGCTGGCTGAGGCGGCCTCGTCTTTCCCTCCCCCCCGCTACTCCTCTCTCTCTCTCTCTCTCTCTCTCCCCCCCCTCAGACTAAGGACTTTATCACACTACACTCTTATAGCGCTATTATTCCACTTTAACTGCTATGGCTGCCTCCTATGGAGTCCTGGGATTTGTAGTTCGGGGGCATTTAGAACTCTCAGCCATGGAGCTCTTAGGCTTCCCTGAACTACAAACCGCAGAATTTACTGTTCTAGTGCTATTATTCCACTTTAACTGCTGTTGGCTACCTCCTATGGAATTCTGGGATTTGTAGTTTGGGAGGGGCATTTAGGACTCTCAGACATGGAGCTTTTAGACCTCCCTAAACTACAAACCCCAGAATTCCACAGGAGTTACTGTTCTAGTGGTATTATTCCACTTTAACTACTATGGCTGTCTCCTATGGAATCCTGGGATTTGTAGTTCGGGGGGCATTTAGAACTCTCAGCCATGGAGCTCTTAGGCCTCTCTAAACTACAAACCCCACAATTCCACAGGAGACAGCCACAGCAGGACTTTTATCACGTTACACTGTTCTAGTGCTATTATTCCATTTGAACTGCTCTGGCTGCCTCCTATGGAATCCTGGGATTTGTAATTTAGGGAGGCCGAAGAGCCCTCTGACAGAGTTCTAAATGTCCCCTCCCTAAACTACAAATCCCAGGATTCCACAGGACACAGCCACAGCAGTTGGAGTGGAATAATAATGCTATAACAGTGTAGTCTTATCACACTACAGAGATTATCACAGTGCAAATAAATTTTATTATTATTATTATGTTATAGTGCTATGATTCTGCTTCAACTGCTCTGGCTGCCTCCTAGGGAATCCTGGGGTTTGTAGTTTAGAGAGGCTGAAGAGCTCCATGGCTGAGAGTTCTAAATGCCCCCCTGAACTACAAACCCCAGGATTCCATAGGAGGCAGTCAGACCAGTTAAAGTGGAATAATAGTGCTATAACAGTGCAATGTGATAATCTGCGGACCAGGAAAATGTGGTTTTTCTCTCTCTCCCTCACTACACTGTTATAGTGCTATCATTCCACTTTAACTGCTGTGGCTGCCTCCTCTGGAACTCTGAGGTTTATAGTTTAGAGAGGGCTAAGAGCTCCCTGGCTGAGAATGCTAAATGCCCCTCCCTAAACTACAAATCCCAGGATTCCACAGAAGGCAGCCACAGCAGTTAAAGTGGAATAATAGCATGATAACAGTGTAGTGCAGCCTTTCTCAATCTTTTTATCCTGGAGGAACCCTTGAAATAATTTTCAGGTCTCAGGGAACTCCTGCATAAACATTATTCTATATACTGCTATTGCTTTCCCGCCACAATCACAATCTCTTGTGGAACCCCTAGCAACCTCTTGGGGAACCGTGGTTGAAAAACACTGGTGTAGTGTGATCATCTCTGTCCCTCCCTCTCCTCCCCGCCCTTCGTGTTGTTTTGTGTGTCGGTGGGGCCCTTGGCAGGGCCTCACTTCAGCCCCACCCAAAGCAGGGCCTTTCACTGCTGCCAGTGATATCCCCTCTCTCGCTTCCCTTGGGTGGCCTAAGTGAAGGGCCAAATTCACACTACACAAATAATCCAGTTAGAAACAATTGGATGATTTGCCATGGCTCCTTCCCTATGGAATCCTGGGATTTGCAGTTTATTTATTTATTTTAATTTCATTTATATGCTGCCTTTCTCCCAGAAGGGACCCAAGGCAGCTCACAAATACAATTTAAAATCATTAAAAACTTAACAATATAAAAGGCTAGCCTCCAGTGGAAGGGCGTTCCAGAGGGTGGGAGCAGCCAAGGACCTTGTAAAACTACAAATCTCAGGATTCCATAGGAAAGAGCCATGGCAAATAATCCAGTTTCAAATGGGATTATTTGTGTAATGTGAATTTGGCCAAAGTTTTCCAGCCGTTCCCTCTTTATCTTAAAAAAGTTTCCAGTGCTTTGTCTTGCCTGGAAAGTAAATCCCCCAGGGAGGTGGGCAGCCATGAAGGCTGTGAAGGAGAAGCACCCTCAGGATATGCTCAGAGGCACTCTTTTTTATTTGTTTATTTATCTTTCACAGGTTTCTGGCATTTCAAACCCTTTTGCATTGGGTCTGCCAGGGGGACACCCCCCCCACTCACTTTTAAAAGATGTTGGGGTACCTGGGATTACACTGCGATTTTAAGATTGGAATAAAAGGAGGTCTGGGAAAAGATGAGGATATGTCAGTATATGTTGGAATCAGCAAAGCTTGCAGGTGCTTCCATTGGTGGTTATTAACCATGATGGTGAAGTGGAGCTTCCAAAGCTAGAGGTAGAATACCTTGGAATACCAGGTGCGGGGGAGAAACAACATATATGGGCCTTCATAGCCTCCTGGTGGGCTTCCCAAGAGGCTTTTGGTTATTGTTCAGGGATAAATAGGATTTTTCACAAAAGAACTACAGAAGCTAAAAGTCAAACCAGTCAGGTTAGTTCAGCTGTGAAACAGGCTGGCCATTGTGGTGTTGGTCATTCACAATGCAGGTGGGGAAATTCTCCAGAGACAAATCACAGGGACGGGTGCCCAAGCAGGATAGCCAGGTCCTTAGCACCTGCGTCATCACACCCGCTAGGTGTGCCAACCCAGAGGCCTGGCAAAGCAGGTGGTGCAGTTCTTTGACGTAACATCTGATCACTGGAAACATCTGCTCAGTCGCATAAAACACTGGTACAGATGGTGTAAGGGAAACAATCAGGCTTTTAGAGTAAAACAGATCTGCTGTGCTCAGTACATTTTGAGGTTTTCTATGGGAAGCATCAGCAGGGAGTAGATATCACATTAATTTCTCTAACTTGTACACTTGAAGATGCATAAGGCTTTAAATGCCAAATTTGTCAGCTGTAGCTCTGTGAAATGAGCTAGAAGCCTGACTTTTCTGGTCTTATGTGGTGAGGCTTTTCTCTTGTAGACTCGCCTGTAGAGGTAATGCTCTGTGTGTAAAAACATGGAGGTAGGCCTGTTCTGCATAGAAACAGGATTTTAGTGTCTGCCCCAGGAAAAGATTATTTCCCTTGGAAAGCTGTGCATTCCTGAAAAGGTTTGTATTTGCTTCCTTACTTGAATCAGCAACTAAAAGTCTGGCACATTTGCAGAACTCTGCAGATAACTTTTTGCACTTTGTTTCATAAGTGAATAAGTGCTCGTTCTTTCTTTGTGTATTTGAGTTGCTTTTGAATTGCTTCCCATATTTTTATTTCATACAAACTGAACAATTGTGGCCCCTCTATTTTATTTATAAAGGTTCAGTGTATCTTTGCCTGCCTACATCAATCTGCAAGGGAGTTGCAGAAAAGCCTCATGTTCATCGAGCCGTGAGTCACAACCAATTTTTAAAGCTGTTATAACAAAAAAAAAGTGTTTGCTGCTTTTTTTTTCACAAGTAACTTTAAAGTGTAGCTTAGAAAAGAAGGAAGAAGGAAAAAAACATTTTCAGTAGACACAACATTAATCCTGGATGCTTGCAAATCCTGATCTGTAGTCATACACAGACTAGCTTTTTTTTTAAAAAAAATTGTCACATACCATTACCACTTTGCCTTTACTTTTTATGTATCATTCCCCTGACTTCCTTACTGCAGGTATGGGCAAGAAAACTTTTCCTTTAAAACTTTTCAACAGCGGGCATAAAATTCTGCAGCTGAGGTCTTGAAGAATGCAGATGGGTATAGTATGTGTTGGAGCTCGCAGTGTGTATTAACTAACTTTTCTTTTTCTTTTTCTTTTTTTTTTAGTTTTGCTTGTTTTAAGTGGCTCCCGAATGTAAAATGTTTTCTCGGGGTGGGGAAGGGGAGGGAGAAGACAGATCCCACTTTTTAGATCAGTTCCAAATGTCCTGGCAGCCTTTAAAAACTCATTGTATGAAGCATATTTATGAATAATTAGTACTTAACTGAAAGCCTACTGGATTCATAAATGGCTGCCTACTAAAATTCCTAGCTGTGGGTCTGTCTTGTGAATCACGGCCTGTGGATAGCGTGTTTTGATTTCTCTTGGACCCTTGTTCTCCATGTAGGGGGGGAAAAAACCCTTTCTGTGGCTTTGATCCAGACTGCCCTTTTCTGACTCTGCTGTCTTTTTATGTAGATGTCTGGCAATGGACATAATTTTGGTCAGCACCATACTTAGTAAGTGGTGCATGTGGCATTAAACGCTGTGCTTAGTTCAGTTCTTGGTTGTGAAAGAAAAATGAATATTTCATAACTTATGCTTTTATAGTTTTCCCAGCTGTTCTGGGGTTCGTGAAGTATTTTAATCTGCATAATGAAGCAAAATAAAACGTACCACAGCTTGCCTTGCTCAGTCAGTACTTTTAATGTTTTTCATATTTATAACCAAACATGAATTTCAGGCGATGAAACCAGGCAAAGGGTGAAGTTCACAGATGAACGTGTCTGCAAGAGCCACCTCCTGGACTGTTGCCCTCATGATATCCTTGCCGGAACGGTACGTACACTTTCTAACAACATTGCAATGCAGTAAAGGAGCACTTGTCAAAGGACTTGGCTCAGTATGTGGCTTAGTTTGGCACCTGAAGCATGTCTGGGAACATCCTGTGTAACCATGAACGTGAACTCCAAAGCCCAGTGATAGCAAGCTGGCAGCCTTCCACTTTTCTAGTATAGGGATCATTGTTCTGGGCTAAAAGGGAATTATACTTTGAGATATTCAAGTGTTATAGCATTATGAAGAACTCTGTGTCAAAACTTAAGTGTTATAAAATCTCAGATTACTTACTACACTTGTCCCGCTGTATCCACAGATTTAAGTATTCATGTCTTGAAAATTCTTTAAAAAATAATAATACAAAAAGCAAACCTTGCTTTTGCCAGCTTATATAAGGGACACCATTTTGCTGTGCCATTGCATATAATGGGACATGAGTATTCATGGTTTTTGGTATCCACAGGGGGTCCTGGAACCAAACCCCGGCGAATATGAAGGGACAACTGTAATTAAAATACTTCTGGTCTTTAATCAAATAGATGTACAGTGAATATGGCCACATGGTTATGCCTTACAAAATACAGTAAATACAATCAAACAATATTAAAAGGCAGTAATAGTACAACTGGAAAGCCTTACCAAATTAGAACGCCTCACCTAGGAAAGTTTTAACTTGGCCCTAAGAATCAATGCCACATACACCTCCATCAACAGGGAGGACTGTCTCCGTAGTTGCATGTAATTTTGAAAAAAGCTTCCCTTGCAGGTCGTAACACACCAGTAAGCTAGTTTGAGGGGAATGCTTGTTCAGTGGTTTGGGTCCCTAGCCATGTTTTCCTCTGTCCCTATACCAGTGTGGTGTAGGGGTTTATGTGCTGGACTATGACTCTAGAAACCAGGGTTTGAATCCCTGCTCACCCACAGAAATCCATTGGGTGACCTTGGGCAGTTCACACCATCAGCCTCAGAGGAAGGCAATGGCAAACCCCTTCGGAGCAAATCTTGCCCAGAAAACCTTGTGATAGGTTTGCCTTAGGGTTGCCATAAGTCATAAATGACTTGAAGGCACACAACAACAACAACCTGTTTTGGCATAACAATATAGTTGGACCTCCGTATCCGTGGTGGTTTGGTTCCTAGGGTTACCGCAGATACTGGAAACCGTGGATAACAGCGAACCCTATTAAAATGAAGGACTTCCGATAAAAACATACCATGGAGTTGCGTTAGAGGACCTAGAAGATGCCTAGAGAGAATGCCTCTGTAGGCATTTTCCAGTACAACTATGGTATGCGTCCCCTATTTTGTGTCCCGCGGATATTAGTTCTGTGGATACAGGAGTCTGACTGTAGTCACTATATAGCACTCTGAAGTGTTCAAAGGACTTCAGGTGCAGTGCTGATTTTAATCTTTAAAGCACTAAATGGCTTAGGCCATGTTGCTAGAAGGAGCTTCATCTCCCTTACTTATCTGCCTGAACCTTGAAGTCTGAGGTTCTCCTCCAAGCACTTCCACCAAATGAGATTAACCTTTCCAGCGGTAGCACCAAATGTGGGCAGTGCCCTTCCAGAGTCACTTGGTTTCTACACTGTATCCTTAGGGTTCCAAAAGACCTTTTGATTCATCCAGATATTTTAGGGATTATTTACTGCTTAAAATCGTTGTACTTTCATTTACTGCTAGTCTTAAATTGTCTTTTATGTTTCACCTTGTTTTTTAATCAGCTTAGTTTTATTCTGGTCATTGTTTTAGTGCTGGTATTTTGCCCCTTTATATGTGTAATATACTTTACATTGTCCAGAGAATTCTGGTTGGTGGGTGGTTTAAAAGTGAAATAAATACGCTCCCTCAAGGGGTGTTGAAGCTTAAGAGAGGAAGAGAGTGGTGCACCTCTGGCCATCTAGTGAATTATTTGCAGAGATGAGAGTCCTACTGAGGGTATCTTGGTCCATAGCCCATTCTCTTAACAGACGAGCTGTTACAGGTTTGTGTGATTATCTGTGGAATATAATATGAATTTAGCAGCAGAAGGGATGTGCATGATGTTACACTGCAGAATCATTCAAATTATTTTCTTAGCTGGTCACCAGCAACTAAGCATTGTGCTTGTAATGGTTCTAGTTCTTTGGCTGTTAGTTTAAAGAACTCAGATTTATTGTTTCCCCCCCCCCTTGTTTCTCCCGCACCCTTTTCAACAGCGCATGGACCTGGGAGAGTGCACAAAAATTCATGATTTGGCACTAAGAGCAGATTATGAGATTGCAAGTAAAGAAAGGGACCTGTTCTTTGAGATGGACGTAAGTTTTCCATGTTTTCTGGAAAAGATCTGTGGAATGGTTGGACACCAGGAGGCCTGGTGTTCTTGCTATCCTTTTGACTCCTTTGTGTAAGCTTCTTGTTACAATTGCGAGCACAGGTGCTCTATGCCACTTGCACTTTATGTGATTTCTTGACTGCACAGCACTCCAGATATTTACCAGGGCCATTATGTTCTCCATTTTAATGAGTAAATCAATTACTGTGTGAAGTTTCTGGAGCTATTCTCAAAACCAAGTTTTTAGAAATTAATCTCTGTTTATTGGTTCCAGGCTTTCAGTGAGACACATTCTTAGAACTATGGCAGATTACTTACTAGCCTATCCAGTGGTGGTAATTGCTGGTTATTTGATGTGTATTTGCTCTGCTTGAACTAATTGGAGTTACTCAGAGAGTGGCACTACACAAGATGGTCCAGAGTATAGCTTGCTGAGCATTTAGTCCATACTTCTTTTAAAATCAGGGTTGGGCAACTTTCATGTTCCCAAAGTACCCAGATGGCCCAAGCCATTTTCACACGGCCAACACCTGCTATGGGCTGAACATGTTGAAACAAGTGTGGTTTCACACCCCATCTCTTTATATTGAAGGATTGAGGGTCTTTGGCCATTTGTCAGCTAATTGGATTCTGTCTGAGGCTCACCTTCTGGCCACCTAGGCATCCAACTCATGATGGTAGTGAAAACCAGACAGACACAGTTAACACCAACACTCAACCATCCTTAAGTACTAGAATCTCAAGACATTTATATGGGAAAATGAGCAGGCTCTTTGGTACCCTTTTAGGCTATGGCTATTTATTATATGCGGTCATAGACATAGAAACATATACATTCCCCTTAGGGAGAAACACAGACGTCAATGTCTGGGCATGTTGCTTGTGTTACATTACGTTACATAACATGGCATATGGAACAGCACACATCTTAATAGTAGTATCAGGTTCTGTCATACCTTCCGCAGAATCTATTAAGACACTGTACAGACATTTCATAAAGGCTTTAACTTGCACAGAGTTCTGTTCCTTCTATCATGTCCTTAACTGTCTATCCAGCAAGGAATATAGTCTCATCTGTTGAGGCATTACAAATGGATAAACAGGCATCCAAGGGTTTAATATCTTTGAGCATTGTTATATCTGTAAACTTCCTACATAGTTGTAATTATCCTTGTCTCTATTTTGTCATTTTCTAATTGGTTCTTACCAGCATCAGTATGCTTGGGTTATTTAGCAAATTACCAGCTTAGAACAACAGCTCACAGGCAATGTCATAGCCTCATCTTTCTCCAAAGCAGTCAATTTCAGCCTCTGGGCTTCTTTTATCCTCTACCTAGCCTCTGTCCAGCCCCAGCTGTCTTATCAGAACAAAGGTGCTGACAGTGCCTTGTGTATGATATCCAGTAAAAACAGAGATCTTCAATATGATGTCACTCTGAGTCTTGTTGGAGATAATATAAACAAACCATGTAGAGCTGGATTTTGGCTTTAGATTGCCTTCCATCAGCTTACACCAGCCAGTGCACCTGTTAGGAAGATTATTAGCAGTCAAATTTGCTCATATCACAGTGTTGATAGAAATGCAGATGTTCTCATCTCTTTGTTCACATTTGAGGAGGCATTTTGCCCAGCATTAGCCTTTCTCTTTGTTCCCAGTCACATATGCACTATGAACATAACTTTCAGCATTATACACTATATGGCATATTCCATAGGTTATCCTCTGGATTCCGTGCGTATATTTCCAGGCATCAAAGTTGGCAACCAAAATAAGCCTGGCCTGTAACAACTTTCCCTCACTCTAAAGAGATGGTGTGGCCCAGAGCTCTCCAGAAATTATTTTTTAAAAACCACGGACACCCCTTAGTCTTGTAGGCAGTGACCGTGATCCCCACCACTCTTGGGGGCCTCCAGGAGTAGGCAAGCTCATCTTGTTGAAAAAAAAGGGGGGGGTAGGATAGAGGAGGTCCATCTAGGCTGCAAAAGGGGCCAAAGGAGATGCATGTGTGCCACAGTTTGGCCACCTCTGCTTTAAATAACACTGCAAGTTTGAATCCCTAGTTATTAATTTACTCCTACTGGTGGGAAGAGTGATGTGGGAGTGAACATGCTGCTTGTGAATAGTAAGTCAGTATTCTCTGGAATCCTGTGTACAGTCACGGTCGCTGTATCTGTTTATAGTAATGCTTGGTAAGGTAGAAGGCAGTAGAAAAAGAAGAGCAGCACGTTGCAGGCAGATAGACTCAATCAAGGAAGCCGCGGCCCTGAGTTTGTAAGACCTGAGCAGGGCGATAGATAAAACATGGTGACTTGCAGATCTCTCATTCGTTGGGTTGCCATAAATCGTTTCTCACAGTGAACAGGAGGACATCAGTGCCATTTGTTGGTGTGCAGAGGGATGGAGCATCAGGTGAAGCACCCAGTGTTTGCCTGAAAATGACTGTTAGCCTGCAGAAAGATCACAGGCAACTTATCCATTGTAGGGAGGATCAATAGGACATGGTACGTCAAGTTTTTAAGAAAGACATGGGGATTGATGGGGAGCAAATGCAAAGCAATTGTTATGAAAACCCTTCCTCCCACCTAGACACTCTCTGCATGTCAGTAGTAGTACATGCACCAGCTTTTGAGAACCAGAGCATTGGACTATTACAGATACTTCTCTAAACTAAGATACACAGTATCACTGATAATTTTTAACAATTTAATGATACCACTGTATATTTTATTTCTTGGTCCCCTGAGGAAATAGGTTTATAAATATGCTTCCACTTTTATCTGGAAAAAATGCCTCTTGTTTGCTCTTCACGGTCTGTTTCTTTCACCCATCATGTTCACTGTCCTTTTTGATCTAAGATGCCCTAAAGTAGGAAACATGAAATAAAGGAAAACAATTATTAGATAAGCCTGTTCTGTTTGTGCCTTTTCCTAAGGCTGTTTTCAGCAGTGAAAAACGTGAGGTGGCACACACACACACACACACAGACAGGAAGAAAGGAGAAGGTCAACACAGTGTGTCATTTTTTCCTGTTTGCACCTGTACAGGCAATGGATCACTTGGAATCTTTTATTGCTGAATGTGACAGAAGAACTGAACTGGCTAAGAAACGGCTTGCTGAAACACAGGAAGAGATCAGTGCTGAAGTGGCTGCAAAGGTATTTCAGTCATGTCAAATCATGTGTGATAGCCTCCTTTGCAAGCTGGAAGGGTTTTACTACAGGTATACCTTAGTTATCAAACCAGATGTGTTCCTGTGCATTACTTCTTTTACAGAAAGTTTGGTATCGGGCAGAAATAACATGGGTAGGGACAGGCTCATACACCATAAACAAGGAGCGGTTCAACACGTTTCAGTATACTTTTATACAAAACAAACAGAACAAACATGAAATGAAACAACCAGGTCTGTTAAGCCTTCCATAATAAGAAAAGCTTTTTGAACCTTGTAGAGACCCCTTGAAGGCTTCTTCCAAATTGCATCCAGGGATGACTTTGGACCTTATTGCACTACACTGTTATAACACTATTATTCCACTTTAATTGCTATGGCCGCCTCCTGTGGAATCCTGGGATTTGCAGCTTAGGGAGGGGCATTTAGTATTATCAGCCAGAGAGCTTTTAGGCTTCATTAAACTATAAACCCCTGTATTCCACAGGATGCAGCCATAGCAGTTCAGGTGAAATAATAGCTCTGTAACAGTGTAGTGTGATGAGGCTTTCACCGGCCTCCACTTTTCCAATAGCCAAACTTGTAGAACTGTGCTTTTTTTTTTAACATGCCAGGAGTAGCTGGTAAGCCAGACTTATCTGCTCTTTCCTTTTTGTTCAGTTTTGCTGTTCACGTGCTCAGTAAGGGATTCTGGAGGACTTGGGGGGGGGGGAAATAATGAAATTCTCATTGGGGTGGAAAATATCACAGATTGAGGCACTCAGTGGGAGCTTTTTAAAAATCTGACTGTACGATGATTATGGTAGCTGAAATATATTACAAAGCCAAAGGAAGCAAACTTCAATCCAGTCTACCTTATCAGAGCTGAAAAATCTTTTCTTTGAATCTTTCATGAAAGAACCTTGGTTGGGGGAGGGGAAGGAATTGTTTTCCATTGAATCACTTTATTGAGACCAAAGGCCAAAATACTAAAAACGCAGCCTGCTCATTGCTAAAATCTTCCCTTTCCAGGCAGAAAAGGTTCATGAACTAAATGAAGACATTGGCAAACTCCTGGCTAAAGCTGAGCAGCTGGGAGCTGAAGGGAATGTGGATGAATCCCAGAAGATACTGATGGAAGTTGAGAAAGTGCGAGCAAAAAAGAAAGAAGCCGAGGTTTGTGTTGCTTTCGTCTTACTTTAGCAAAGCATAAGTAAGGAGGTACAGAATACACAGTGTTTCTGGTGGTTTCCTTGTGGCTTCATAAATAAACACATAATTTACTGCCAATCTCAGGTCAACTAACATAAAACAAGCCACTCCAAATGATGATAGGCTGCTAAAATACAGCTAGAGTCTATATCTATCTATATCTATAAAACTCTTGAGTATGTTGCCTTTCCCAGTGTGCTGATTGGCCACTTAGGAAACATCCTTCACCCAGTCACCACCCACACGCAAATTCCCTCACCACCTCACAATCCACTCCTGCCACTCAGTCTGCATCTATAGCCTCAGCCTCACAAGGGCCCTGTTGCCGGCCATGGCAGGGATTTTGGGAGCCTAAATGGAGCCCTCCCTCTACTTCCACTATACACCTCGCTGTGGGGAGCGCAAGGGAAGAAGCTGCCACACTGCAGAGACCTGCGAGTCCAGGGCAGCAGAGCCAGCCAGCTAGGCGGTTGCTTGGTGGTCGTATAGTTTTTGGTGGTATTTTCCCCTACAATAATAATAGTGTGTAGCTGAACCGTGTAAACTTTTCAAATCTACTATAATGGCGTATGTTAAGCTGGGTACTGCTAGTATATTTAATTTGGCATTTGCTACATAGTGGCTACCTGGAGTACTTCTAATATGTTATTTTGAGCAAAAGTGGTAAATCCACTAACATTTCCTCAGTACTTTTGGGAAATGAATTAATATGGAGAAAAGTAAGGATGAAGAGAGCACATTATGGAAGTCTGGATGCTCAGCTGCCTCTGATCTTTCACAGGAAGAGTACCGCAATTCTATGCCTGCGTCCAGTTTTCAGCAACAGAAGCTGCGTGTCTGTGAAGTCTGTTCTGCTTACCTTGGTCTCCACGACAACGACCGTCGTCTTGCAGATCACTTTGGAGGCAAATTGCATTTGGGCTTCATTCAGATCCGTGAGAAACTGGACCAGTTGCGGGTAAGGACTGAAACTCTGCAGTTAGTTACAAACCAGCCATGGTAAACATCATCTTTATAAATAAATTAAGAGATGAAGATGGAATGCAGTCATTTTATAAGGATGCTCTCTTGGCCTTGGACTATAATGCTAAGTATCAAAAATGTCTGTATGAAAGAAAAGGAGACATAAATTCTGATAGTGGTTAAGATGCTAGTTTGAACCTGAGCTTTAGCCCCCAAAACTGATAACTTGCAACGTGTGTGTGTGTGAAAAGACTCTATGGTTCTTCCAACATCTTACTAGGAATCAAAATTGCTAATTCAGGCTATTGTACTTTGGACATATCAGGAGATGACAGAGCTCATTGGGAAAGGGTATAATGCATAGTTAAGGTGAAAGCAGAAGAGGAAGACTACATTACGTATGGATTGTTTCTATCAGGGGAGTCCCAACCCTGAATTTGCAAGAAATGAGCAAGGCACTTGGTAACTGAGACTCTTGGAGGTCTGATTCATAAGGTCATGACAAGTCAGTACCGACTTAATGGCAATTGAGAACAACAAATGTGACCTTAAGTGTTTCCCACATCTAACCAGTAGAACAGATTAAGACTATCTGGTAGGTTTAAGTGGCTTATGGTTTATGGTCAGTATTCCTCCACCATAACTTGTGTGTTTTAGCTGTTGAGATATCCTTGCAGAGGAGGTGGATATCACCAGATTGTCAAGTCACTCTCTTTTATTTTCTAGACATGTTTTATTCCTAAGCATATGGATTCTGAAGTTTAACAAGCTTTGTTCTGTCCTCAGAAAACTGTAGCAGAAAAGCAGGAGAAGAGGAATCAGGACCGCTTGAGACGGAGAGAAGAAAGAGAGCGAGAAGAACGCACAGGACAACGGTGAGCAAATTCAAGCAATCCTTTGCAGAGGAGATGCATTACTTCTTGGCATAGCAGTTTACAAAGTTTTCTGCTACTGTGTTAGGTTTCCAAGAGGTAGTGCACCAAGGCTGGAGTTGAACTGTGTGGCCTGCAAATGATAATGTCCCTCCTCAGGCCCAGCAGTTGCCATTGTCCTCTCAAGTCAGTTGAGACAGTGCTGTACTGGGTATTATATTTGAGGAATGAACAGGGAAGAGAAATATGCAGGTTCTAACTTGGGAAAACAACTAACAGATCATGTAGACAAGTAGCAAACTGATTCAGTAGCTAGAGTTCCATGCCTGAAAATTTGATTTATACCTGTCTTGTTTTATCAAATATGAAATTTAATTGTACTCCTCAACATTGTTTTATAACCATTTTTCTAGTTCATTCTTAATTTATCTGGCATTGTATTCTTCCATGGCCTTTATTCTTGCTGCAGGGATTAGCAGTTATTCCCTAAGTGTGTGAAACTTTTTTTTAATAGTAAACAATCATGTTTAATTTTGAAACTTTTCCAGAACTATGTGTCAATCAATTCTGAATTTCTCTGAAATGCTGTTCTTTTCTAGGTCTGGGTCAAGAAATCGAGATCGCAGAAGGTAGGGTTTATGGGGGGGGGGTTGAAGGGAGATTTGGTCCTTTGTTTTGCATTAAGTGATTGATAACTCTTTGAAATCCTTTCCCTCACTTCTCCCATGCCTGAGCAGTAAATGAGACCAGAGCAGAGTGTTGCAAATCCACAAAAGTTAGTGGGTGGATGGTATGGTATGCAATAAAATGCTGGCCTAGGACTGGAAGACCTGTCTTAAAGCCCTGCTCAATCATGAAGCTCACAGGGTGACTTTGAGCCAGGTACTTTCTTGGCTTAACCTGGTTGGATGGGTTGCTGTAAGGAAAAATAGGAGGGAAAGGCATATACACTGCCTTGGGTTCCTTGTTAAAAAGTATGGTATATAAATATAAAGTAGCATATAAAATATAAAATACCGTATACTGATAAAAAGCACCAAATGGAATTTCATGTACAAATACTTGATATTGCTAGGCATGATGCAGCTTGTTCCTTTGCGCTGCAGGTCTCGATCTCGAGAGCGGAGGCGAAGACGCTCAAGATCTGCGTCCCGTGAGAAGCGAAAATCCCGCTCCAAGTCCCGAGAACGAGAGAGGCACAGGCGCCATCGCAGCCGTTCTCGCAGCCATAGCAGAGGCCACCGGCGAGGATCCAGAGACAGGAGTTCCAAACACAAGTATGCCCAGTCTTAATAATGCTGCTTTGCAGGAGAGTTTTTTTTTTGTCTTGTAGTTTAGCTGTGAGAACCAAGTTCAGCTCAAAACAAAGGATTGTAAAGGTTGTGAGAAAATTAGAATTGGTCCAAGGGTCAATGAATTACCTCCAAAGTCCATCAGTAGATGGGCTCGCATGATATAGATCAGCAAGGAAGGCACACATTGTGATGACTTCTGGTTTCTTTTCCTCCACCCCCACTGAAGCTCTGAAGACAGAATGTCCAGGTCTCATTCTCCTGTGAGCTCCAAAAGCCATTTGGCACTCATAGGTTTGGTTGCGAACTAGACACGCAAGTCTGCTGTCACACATCATTAAAAAAAGCTTCCCTGTTTCTGTGTAATGCTTGCTTCTGTTGAAAGGCAAGCTGGTTACTTGGTGAGTAATCAGAATAATTTGGAATCTGCTCATTAGAGGCAGTTACATATTGAGGCCCAAACCACCAGTCTTGATCTGTCAGATGTAAAGTAACTGGTGAACTCACCCGGCACACTGGGTTATTGTTCCCTATTTGGTGGAGTTGAGGGGCAGTGACCGGATAGTTTTGATTTGACAGTGTTATGCTCCATGGCGGCAGCTGCCCTGGGAGTTATGAACTTGGCCTCCAGCTATGAATTCAGCTACAGGGTTTCAGTTTCTTGAAAATGTACCAGGCTTTTAGTCATCCTGGTTATAGCGAGAAGTTTAACAAAACCCACTTGAGTCCTGAGTGCCAAGTACATTATCCAATCCTCCTCCTGGCACAGCTGTATCTAGCACACTTCAAACCACTGGTAATTCAAAGAAGTGTTTCATGTGGCTTGATGTGATGCAATCTTTGTTCTTCAGAGTAACTGGATTTATAATGTTGACTGCTACATGAGAGAGTGAGGAGCAAAGAGCATTTATCCTGCTCTTCTGTGTGAGTGAAAATGATGACTATTGGAAAGTTGAGCTATTAGAAATGGGATGTGTGGCAACTATTGATTCATGGTTGAGATACTAAATTCATTTTTTAAATCTGTCTTGAACATGAACAATAAAGAAAAGAAGTTTGGACAATTAGGAAATGAGGAAGACCCTGTAATTACTATTGCTAAAGAGCAGGTAAGGGAATACTTCAGAAAACTCACATGTACGTTAATCCATCTCAGAGTGTTCCCTAGGGAGATGAACTGTATAAATGGTATTATCTGAGCGGGTGGGGGAGGAAATGGGAAGGCACTGGAAGTCTGGAAAAAGAGAACGGTATTGTAATGCCTCTTTCCTCAGAAAGATAATAATAGAAAATAAGTGTGCAAATTTTGGGAAGATGTAAAACTTCATGAGGGACAATGTTGGATAAAAGGATTAAAGCACTTATGGATATGGAGTTGTTCCTATCTCGTGCATTGTTAGTACAACATTTAGATGTCACTACTTTATAGCAGGGGTGAGCAAAGTGCAGCTCTCCAGATGCTGGGCTGCAGCTCCCAGCACTATCTCTCCTATTGTTTTATTTATTATTATTTATTAAAATATTTATACCCCACTGTATATCAAGAGATCTCAAGGCAGCTTACAAATAGCATTGAAACATGTTAAACAGGTTAAAAAAAGTAAGTTAATTTAATTAAGCTTAAAACTTATTAAAGAATATTAGTTAAAAAGAGATTTTTAAAATGTAAAGGTTTTAAAAACTGTATATAACAGTCTTTGAGTGGAATTAGTGAGGCCCAAAGGCTTTGGTGAACAGCCAAGTTTTAACCTGAGGCCTAAATGATAAGAGCATTGACACCAGTCAGGTCTCCAGGGGGAGAGCGTTCCACAGTTAAGGTGCCATAGCCCTCTCCTGTGTCTTGGCACATTGACCTCACTGGTGGGACATAGAGGAGGCCGCCCCCAGCAGATCTTAATCCTAAGATTGAGGAGAGGTGCTCCCTCAACTATCAAGGTCCTGAGCTGTTTAGGGCTTTATATGTCATCATAAGTACCTTGAATTCAGACCAGAAACCTATTGGGAGCCAGTGCAGTTCTTTTAAGGCTGACATTACATGCTGTCTGTATGATATTCCAGTCAGCAGTCAAACTGCAGCATTTTGCACTAGCTGCAGCTTCTGAGTCCATCTTCATGGGCAGCCCCACGTAGAGCACATTGCAGTAGTCTAATCAGGAGGTTATGAGTGCATGGACTACTGTGGCTAGCTTATCTCCTAGCTATTTTGGCCAAGGCTGTTGGGAGTGGAGGTCCAACAGCATCTGGAGCAATGCTCTTTGCCCACCCCTGCTTTGTAGTGTGCCAGTAGAATAACACAAGCATTCCTTGTGGGTTGTCTTATTGAAGCTGGGAGAGGGGCATTGCCTTATTTTCTACAAGTTCACTCTGTGGGAGCCTCCTCTGTTTGCATTTGAAGTTGCCAATTGTCCTGCTTAGTTGTGAAAATTTTGAGTCTAGTCTGTGGCTACTCCTGTGTTGTTCTTTGTACAAAAACCCAATGCCTGCTTCTAAACTAGCTGAAATGTAATAGGCCCCTGTGTGTATTTCTGCTTGGTTGATGAAAGCTGTGGCCCTTAGCATTTAAGGTTACACAATCACAGGATTATCTCATAATAACCTTTTAAATGTTGGTCATAATTTGTTTCTTCCAACGGGCTCAGGTGGTGCTTGTAGGCATCCCGTAAACTGGTGAGGTAAGCTTAGACTTGAGAAACAGCACAGTATCCCCAGTTGGGTGGCAGCCCAAGGCCACCCTTGGAGTTCTGTGGATTTGTTAACTTTTTGTCTTAACTTGATGCTTTTTAGCATTGAACAAGAGCGGTTCGCCTCCGTTTTACAGTTTGGGACTGTACTGATAAGGAATGGTGTTGGGTTCAGCAGTGTTGGGCACCTCCTGAGTTCTACGCTCTGAAGTTGGGGCCCGTGACCAAACTACGGAAGTAGAGCCCCTGCTAATCTTCCCTGTTCACCTGCTCTCTCTGAACATGCAGATAGCAAGCAGCAAACTCTCCGTGTTCTGATTTTCTCCTCTGGGTGCTGTGCAGGTTGTGCTCAGAACAAGAGGGTGCATGAGTGGCAGTGACGATAGAGATAAGGCAGCGGGGGACCTACTTAGTATGTCTTGCCAAAGGACCCCTGCAACTGGCAATGGGAACCATGGTAGTCATCATGACATTGTACGTGGAGAATTCCTTTGTAAGCATGCATTTGGAAATAAAGCAGGCATAGTCTGTCTCAGCACAGTTCTGCTCACTTGTCCGTCTGATCTCTCTGAAGATCAGTTGAAGGTGTAGAGTGAACTATAGGATGAAACTGATATCTGTGACAAATAAAATAGATGTTTTAGGCTTGTCATCTACTGAGAGCAGAAAAGTAAAGGAGGTCATAATGCTCTCTGGAGCATTATGAAGAACCTCTAGTATGGTAGAAACATGACAAACAGGCTATTTGGTGCCGACATCACTAACAGATTCCCACCTTTGAAAGAATAGCAAAGTATTACTGAAGATAACTCATATGGCTACTTACTGAGAGCTTGAATACTGTTGCATGCTTCTCTGACTTTGTGAATACCATCTCTGTGAAACATTGGGAAATTTTCATGTTTGAAACATGGTTTGAGCATTCCTGATTTTTGAAGCAGATATACTGCTGCACACAGGGAGACCATGTTTCAGGTTGGGGCAACAAGATCAGAGAGACAGCATAATTTGCCTGTTCTTTGATATGCCTGGCCACTTGGTGTGTGTGGCGCTTTTATGCCATGAGTTCAGCTGAAGGTAACTTTTGATCTTGCTTTTGACACCCAACTATGCTTTCTTTCCTGCCCAGGTTCCAGAAAAAAATGGTTTCCTGATCAGTGTTATTTTCATATAGACGGAATAACTTCAGTTGTCAAGCCTTTATAGTGTTGTTTGGTTTGTACTTCAGGTCCTCTAGAGATCGGTCTTCCAGGGAGAAATCACGGGAGAAAGAGAAGAAAGAGAAGAGCTCTTCTGAAAGACGGCATGAGAGCACCAATGGCAAATCTCGTTCCAAGAGGTCGGAAGAGCGGGAGGCTGGCGAGATCTGAATTCTGGCGAGATCCATCTTGTACTGTATATAGTCTTGAGAAACATTCTACACAGTCCAAATTTCTCATTTATATTAACGGAATACAGCACATATTTTGTAGTCCTGAATTTCTATTGTTTCTGCAGGTAGCAAAGCTGGTAGTGTAACAGTTCTCCGCCATTGACTGAAATTTTGTTTTTAATAGGAATGAACAGACCAAGCAGCCAGCTTTTAACACAGATTAGTGACCTAAGCAGAATGCCACAGCGGGAAGCTAGCCCTGTGGGTGGGAGTCTGCTGGAAAAACCCATGCCCCATCGATGTACTTTAAAATGCCACTTGCTTTTCTGTTGCAGAGTTAAGTTCATAACATACTAAAGAACTTCAGCAGTGCTAGTATTTCTTTCCATTTCTAAAAACGGCAGGTTCGTTGAGTTAAGTGTGAACTAATGAAAACTGGCCAAGTTTAACTTGCACAACAGCCTCGCTTAGCGAAGTTGTTTGGGGACAGCTGGTACAACATGACACAGTCATTTTGTGGAGTTTTTGGTTGGTTGGTTGGCTTTGGTAGTTGTATTTACAGCCTATTGAAGTAGCACAGAATTCAGATTTAAATGGATTTTTATGGGATTATTTTGTCTCTCATTCATCAATATTAATTTTCACAACTCTGCGTTTTGAATTCTCCCAAGGGATTCTTTTTTTTAAAAAAAAAATCTGTTTCTTGGGTCCCAATGTTGTAGTTTTTAAGTAGTGAACCACTGGACATAAATATTTATTGTCTGATTGGGAGGCCCTGCTTAAGGTGGGAGTGTATTCTATGGGGTTCTGTTGCAAATAGTTTGCAGTGGTCTCGGGTAGTCTGTTGTCTTAAAGCTAGTCCCTGAAGAGCAGCTCTTGTAATGAGCCCTTTACCCATTTGGCAGAGTAAAATTCAGGATTTTGCACGGGCAGCCCTATTTCAGGGTGAGCAAGTAGCTCCCTCACCTAGATGGATCATGAAAGAAGCTATGCCTGTTGGTTCGTTAAGCAGATTGTAATAGTGACTGCTATGAGAGGTTATTCTGCAGTATGAATTTATCTGAAAGAGAGTTGGTAACAGGCCGTTACCAGAGGAAGGAGCATGATCTTGTGTTAAGCACAATATGCTAAAGTCTTTTCATAACAGTTTGCAGCAACTGAATTATGGCACACAGTCATTGAAAACAGGCATAACCAAATTAGAATTGCTGCTGCTTCAGCAGTGCTGTGTTCAGCGTACTGGGATATTTTGGTTTTCTGTTTGCTTTGCATAACTACCTGGTAATTCTCTGACCCATTCTTATGTGCCTCTTCTTTATCTCTTCCTCCCTCACCTTGTTGTCTTTTTGTTTGTTTTTCTGCAGAATTTCAGGGGTTAACAGAATTGTTCATCCTAACGTGTATGTAGAATTTCCTTTTTCGTTGTTGCTGAAATTTCCCCTTTTCTAAGCAGAACAGTTGAGGAGTATGTTCTCTAGGCCCTTTGTTTCATGTGCGTGGTTTCTAGCAGAATGAGCATCAGACAGATGCATTTGTTCTGGGGGAATTGGCTCCAGTTCCACTTGAGTCCTACCGCTTTGCACGTACATCTCCAGTTAGGATGGACAGTATCTGGTCAAGCTCAAATCGAGAATGCCATTTTCCCCATCTCCTTTGGGAGGTCACTGGGCCCAGTAAGAGAAGCCAGCAAGGCATATCACATTAAGTGTACAGAGTAGTTGAAAAACATCCCTCTATGGGATTTTTTTATGTTTGCTGTTTGCGGTTGCGCAGTTGGATCCTTAACAGCACTATTTTCCCTTGCCTTTTTTGAGGAGTTTTGGTCTAAGTAATAAAGATGTAAGTAAGATGCTGTCCTCTTGCCAGTCTGATTCACATTAAAAGCTTATCTTTGTGGCTTGGAGTGGAGAGTGCTCTCTTCTGGTGTGACATTAATGCCTGAAACTTGCTTCAACCCCATCTGCTGCCAACTGATTTGACTACAATTTGTCTCATAAGACTTCCTGAAGACACATGAGATAGGAAGTTCTTGCTGTGTAACAATGCTGTAAGTATCCTGGACAGATTGAAGTCAGTGCTTAGCATGACTATTCCACACTCCTGAGTGTTTACACACTTCACATGCTGACACAGTAAGTCTGACAACAAAGGCAAAAATTAGTGCGAGTATTCTCTCACAGGTGGGGCCTCTAATAAAATGTGATATTGTATATCTTCATTGCTTGACAGGAGAGGACTTGTGTATACTTCTACTTAGCCAGCCATGCCCTTTCCCCAGGGTAACTGTAAGCTATAAGGGATCTGAGCCAATCCGTTCAACTCTCACACCCCAGCCCAAGTTTTCAGTCTCTCCTCAAGTGAACACTTATCTCTCAGTGGCGGTGACTGATCATGCTCAGTTCTCATTGGGCTGTTTCTAGAGAGTCTTGGCCCCTTTGGGGTGTTCTAAATGTTTTGTATTTCACCATATCGAATACAAAAGAGTCTGGAGTAATAAACACCTGAGGCGAAACACAACAATCAGTGTGTATAGATCCATTGTATTGTCTATTCTCCTTTATGGGTCTGAAACATCGGTCGCCTATCGCCACCACTTACGACTCCTCGAACGCTTCCATTAGCGCTGTATGCACAATCCTAAATATACACTGGACTGACTATGTGACGAATGTTGCTGTCCTTGAGCAAGCAGGGATCACCAGCATTGAGGCCATGATATTGAGAACACAGCTGCACTGGGCAGGGCACGTTTCTAGGATGGAGGACCATCGCCTCCGAAAAATAGTACTCTACGGTGAACTCACCACGGGTCAGCGTAAGAGGGCGCTCCAAAAAAGCGATACAAAGACTCCCTGAAACAACACCTCAGGTTCGGCCAAATTGATCACCAACATTGGTCCGCCCTGGCCTCACATCAGGAGGCTTGGAGACGCACTATCCACAATGCTGCAGCCTTATTTGAGAACTCACGCCGAACAAGTCTTGAAGAGAAACGACAATGCAGAAAGAATCACAACCTGGAAACATCACCCAAGGAGACCTCCTGCTGTGTTTTCTGCAACCGGACTTTTCTATCTCGGATTGGCCTTTTTAGTCATCAGTGCGCTTGCAGAAAACGTGGGATGAGTCCTTCCTGAATCTTCGTTTGCGAAGAAAAGCCAGAGAGAGAGAGAGAGAGAGTGATCGTGTGCTGCACACAACTATGCCGATATTGGCTCTTGTTTGTCAGTTGTCCCATTTTGGCTTTGGTCCTGTTCTCACTTAACCATGTGACTTCAGTATTAGAGACTGACATTATAGATTGAAGGCTAAGGAACATTCACCTGCCTAAATGCCACACGGTGAGTTGACAGCTGAAGTAGGGTTGCTTGCACCGCCATAACCCAAGCTGGGGGCACATTTACCCATTATTAGTGGGAACCAGAGATGACATCACTGCACCCAAAATTAAGATTGCTCCCTTGAAGATACTGGCATGGGAAGTTGGTATGTGCATTATTCTGGGATGTTCAACATTGACTTGAATCCCACTTCCTAATGTGGGGGTGCCAAGTTCAGGTTCAGTAGCTGAAACAAGACTTGTCGACCACCAGGTTCCCCTCCTCCAGGTAAGATCAAGGAAAACAGGTAACAGCAATTGCCACAAGCACTCCACAATATTTTAAGTACTTAAGGCATTGTCAGGGATAGTTCTGACAATGGATGGTCTCTTGGAAACTTTCCTGGGAGTATACCTGATGTTTTAGAGATGACAATATTTGATAAAAGATTCTTGGCACCAGCTCTGATAGCCTAGACTTTCTGGATGGATGATCATGGGCTCATGCCATCTTATCAACAGCATAAAAGCAGCATTGCAGAGGCTTTGGTCTGTAATCTTTTTTGAAACTAGGAGAGTGTAGCATTCCACCAATGTGGTTATGCTGAAATGAAGAAGCTAAGCCAACGGAGAGGTATGGCGCAGGCAGGCAAGCAGCAGGAGGGAGTCAAAATTGCATCCAGACACTGAGCAGCCATTGCATAGCCCTGCAAAAGCATTGTGGAAGGAGGTCCTGGGTACCTCCGCGCACAGTGTCAGAAGAGCTAGGTACAATGGCGTAACTTGTGAAGAGGATTGTTTTTGGTGTTTTGTTTTGTTTTGTTTTTTTGCAAATTGTTATAATCAAGTACAATCATAAATGGCATGTACCCCATCCAGGAATTTTTTGTGGGCCCTAAGTCCATCCTGGAGCCCTTGCTCTTACATTTTTAGAGTAAAAAAATAAAATAAAATGGCTGCTCCTAAAAGGTGGAAGGAACAGTTCCCTTCTACCGTATGTGTTCCCTCCCATACCTTGTTCCAACAGAAAATCCTGTATCCACTCCACCAAAAAAAAACAAAAAAAACCAACCACCAAGAAATAGATCTCCCTTTTCCCTGACTGGAAGTATAGAATTTGTAGGTCTGGGGGGAGAGCTATTAAGAATGCTCCACCACCAAAGGCTGTTGGATACAAGGCATTTTCATCTTGCAAATACAGAAAGAGTCAGAACAAAAACATATTTTAAAAAGTCCTTATGAGAGTTGTATGCTGCGGCACTGTTAGCAAATAAACATGGTCATTAGACTGCAATCTGGAATATTCCAGATGGTGGTGCTAAAATCTGTCTAGAATCCAAATGTGTGTCAAGAGTGAAGACTTTCCCATTCAGGAGCAGATTTTGGTTAATTTTTAAATTGGCCACTGCTGCCAGTCAGTTACTGGGCTAAATGGCTGACTCAGTATAAAACATGTCCCTGTAGGCTATTCACATAGAAAACTGCTGTTCCAGGGAGAAAGGAACTAGTCTGTCTTTCTCAGGTGCTAGCTTTCTACTGACGTGTGCATGTGTGTTCCTGACAAACCCTTTCATGCATATGGCTGCACATGGAGAAATAACTCATTAATCCCAAGAAGCTTTCGACCAGTGCTGTGAACCATGCATCTCTTGTGTTCCTTTCACACTAGATGATTGCAGTGCAGTCATTCCACTTTATCAGACATAGTTCCTATGGAATCTATGGGGTTTGTAGTTGAGGCACTAGAAACCCAAATTCGAGAATGCGAACTGGATTTCTCTCAACTGCTAGTCCCAGGATTCCATAGGATGGAAGCATCACAATGAAAGTGGAATTGTGCTAAAACTAATATGAAAAGGCCCTACATGGTGCAGAAATGCAACTCCTAGTACGCCATATAATTGACTATTCCTGCTAGGGATGATGGGACTTGTAGTCCAACAATATTTGGAGGGCCATATGATTTCAAGCCCTGCTGTGTGTGTACATCCTACCGTTTCTTAGAGCTCTTATGCATGGGAAGTGGTTAGTCATGCAAACAGCCTTATTCACTACCTTTGACCACCCTTTAATGAAAGGGAATGTGTGAAGGAGAGAAGCAGCATCTATACTGTGAGTCAGGGCCAGCTTTGCCATTAGATAAAGCATATATGTGTGTATGTGCCTTCAAGTGGCCTGTTGCCTTATGGCGACCCCATGAATTTCATAGGATTTTCTATAGGCAAGGAATACTCAGAGGTGGTTTGCTAATTCCTCCCTCTGAAATACAGCCTTACAGCACCTGGTATTTGCTGGCAGTCTCCCATCCAAGTGCTGACCAGGGCTGATCCTGCTTAGCTTCCAGAATCAGCCAGGAGCTGGTGCCTTTAAGGTGTTTAGGCACAGATAACGACATGTGCCCTCATCATTTCACCAATGAAAACTGGGATGCATGGGGCCAACCAACATCAAAGTGTGGCCAGGGTAGCACAAGTTATCAGGAAGAACAGACCAGCTAGGAGAGGCTGCAGCAGTTTGCTTTTGCCTGGGCCACCTGGGAAGGGCAAGATTCTGCCCTGTCTCATCATCTCTTCCTCGTAATTGCTTTTGAAGTTTGAATTGAATTTGCAGAGATTGAAGTAATCTGAATGAGCAAAAGTGGCGACTTTAAAAGCAGGTGAAGCAGTTGACTGGCAGATGATTTAATTGGCCAAATCAAGACAGTTGGAGGGTATAGGCAAAGGGAGGAGGTGGATTGGGGGAAACAAGAAGAGTTGTGGCCAGGTGTAGGCTATATAATGGGGCCTAAGCAAGTCTGCTGCCCACAGGTGTGATGTTTTGTGCTTTGCTTCAGATCTTTGAGGCTGCTCTGAGTAAAGCAAAAGGTCTTCTCATATTAAAAACTAAGGTAAGCAACCCCCCTCCATCCTCCTGCTAAGTCCCACCTAAGGAAAGGAAAGGAAAATAGACTTTCTCTTTATGCCCATAGTTTTTAAAATAACAGCATAGGTTGCCCTAAATGTTTCTGGCTCCTGTCATGTATGAGGTTCCTCAGAAGTTCTTCTCAACATGACGTGGTGGGAAGGGGCAATTCACTTTGTGAACTGCCCTCCTCTGTACATCAGGCCACAAAGGACATGCCTGGCAAGTGGGTGGAAAACATTGCGATTTGGGCCCTCCACGAAAATGGAAACGGCAAAGGCAGACAACTGCTGATTAAAGCAAAACAAAACTGTTGATATATATTGATACAGAGAGGGCTTACATTTTGTTTTTTGGCAGTTTGCATGCCCCGTGTCTTGTAGAGTGCTATCATTGTACAGAGTAACATAAGTCAAGGAAACTAAGCAAAACCAGATCCCTGTTGCAATCACCATACAATTTAAATGTTGGAGGTGGTACAGGGAGAAAAAGCCAGGGAAAAAGAAATGCTGTCTCCACCTCAGCCCTATTTCCCCATGTTTGCCAGCCAGCTACTCAGCTTGCCATGTTGAGCAGCCAGTTCCAAAGGGGTACTATAGTGTAGTGTAGATAGTGTTTATAGCATATAGCAGTGGTTCTTAACCTGTGGTCTGCAGACCCACAGGGGTCTGTGATGTCCTCAAAGGGGATCTGTGAATGCTTGAAGTTTGCTTGGCCCACCTCCTTCCTGCAGTGGAGTGGCCATGTGACAGGAGCCAAGCAAAGGCTGGCTGGCTGGCTTGGCCTGCACATTGCCATTCAAACTGCTCCAGCCACAAATTTGCAGGAAGGAGCAGAAGAAAAGTCTTCCCTACCCCTCTAGTGCCTCTGAGGGATGGTTTAATGGATGGTGTAATTGTATTATTATTGCAGTCTCTGTTGTTGTTAGGCATTATTGTTATCACTATTGTTATTATGGTTTTAAGTCTTAATTTAAATCTTGGGGGACCATGGCAACAAAAGATATTTAAAGCGAGTCCCTGGTAAAGAAAAGGTTAAGAGCCACTTGTATATGGTATAGTATATAATATATAATATAATATAGTGTATATAGGTGTAGCAGAACCAGGGTTCATGGGATCAAAGTCCTAAGAGTTCTTGAGTAATAGGATCTATTGCATTATCTGCTACCCTTACCCTGTTCCTTCTGATTTTAGCTGCAGTCCTCACAATAGCTGAAGGGAACTAGAATTTTCCCAACAAAAGCATATTATTACAAATAGTCCTTGTTGTAACCCAAAGGATTACAGGACAAGACCTATTAGCTTTACAAAAGACCTGCTCCTGCTGAAAATGAAGATTGCTAAAATCCATTACTTATATCTAGAGATCAACACAACCCTTTGCATTTGTGGATTTTTCCTGAGGGCGTCTCTATATAGTACTGTTATGGTGAGTATCTGCACTTCAAAATTTAGCACTACCCCAATGATTCATGGAAACCCACTGGGTGACCTTGGGCAAGTCACACTCTCTCAGCCTCAGAGGAAGGCAAAGGCATGCCCTCTCTGAACCAGTTTTCCCAAGAAAACCCCCATGATAAGTTTGCCATAAGTCAGAAATGTCTTGAAGGCACACAACAACAACACGCATAAGAACTTTCTGTATAGCCAGGGACTGTAATAAAGCAGTTTTTTCCTCCATTATGGGGAGAATTTGACTCCCCTTCAAGCACATTAGGCAGATCTTGTTTTCGTATACATGCTTATGAGGTGAGGCCCAGCATGTGTGCTTGTGTGCATGAGTGCACTCACATGCACGTGGACACAAACACACACAGGCAGTAGGGCCAATATGTGGGCTTGTCTATACGAGCCCATAAAAAATGGAGCCCCTTGTAGTAATTACATTTCACAGCAGCTGTGACCTGTCCTGATATTTTTGTTTGCCCCCATAAACTTCGCATACCTGCTAGTAAATACAGTGGCTGCGAGTGATTTACTCACATTTGCACTTACCTCAATTTGCTACTGCCCAATCTTATTTTTTTAAAGGTGATGTCCAAGGTACGATTGAGCGATTTTTTGCTTAAACATAAAAGCAAAAAAACCCACTCAACACACCATTTTCTCGCCTTAAGAGTGCTTGTCTGCTAAGGCGAAAATCAAACAAGGCGGCAGCGGGCACTTGCCTTGCTGACAAGCCTTGCCCCCTGCGCTCGTCCAACCAATCAGATTTGCGCTTCCTCTCATTTGGGTAAGCGAATCAGATTGACTTGCTTGTCCTAACAAGAAGAAAAGACGGGAAAAGCTGCAAAGGGTTTTCTGGTGAGGTTTTTGGCCTTTTTTGCCCTCTTCCTTTACAATGTGGCGAAATCACACAGAATGCCATTAGGGCAGGTAGGATTATCCTCTCATTCTGTGAGTTTTGGTTTTTTTTAACCATTTGGACAACCCCTGGGTGCCCCCACACCCTTGAACCCTCATGAGTTCAAGAGAATGCCTACAAAAAGGTCTAGTCTTGAAACATATGAAAACTGGAGGCTTCCTGGCTGCTATGGCAGCCTCAGTTTATACCCCTTCTTTAACAACTTCTGAGTGGTACTTCATCCACTTGAAGGCCTACTCTCATTTTCCACCTACAGTAGGATTATTACGTCTGAAAATTGTCCCTTGTTATTTGATGTGATCAACAGGCATTTATGTTAGGTAATGCCAGGTGCCTGGGTAAGATGCTCTTGAGCGGTACATTAATACTTCAAAATAATGGATATTTCCCCCTTACCATATTGTTGTTGGCAATAATGAATGATTGTTGAGCTTATGTCATACTCCTTTTACCGCTGAAGTGAGAAGAGTTGGATTTGAGCAGAATAAGTTCCTTCTCAGCAAGGCAAAATCTGTTTACCTTAAGTATTAAGTTTGTTTGTTTTATAGGTCATAACTGTCATCTCCAGAATCTGGGACAATTAAAAATACGAATGTTGCAAGTGAAAATGGATAGCTGTTAACGAATTACTCACGAAAAGGCAGTGCATATGTTCCTACCGTAATTTGTAATCCCTTAGGCTGAAATCCTGTACACACTCACATGGGAGCAAGCCCCTCAAACTCAGAGTTACTTATGAGTAGGCATGAATAGGACTAACTGACTTTTTTTTTTCACTCTTAGCCCAGAAATGAAGACTTGGGACTTTTTCAAACAGGGGGAAACCCCCCCCCCCCCAAGGAGGTCAGGAGAAGAACAGCACTGTCCTGCTTACGGTGCTCCGTTTCAGACGGTACCGTCCTCCACCCAACCTTCCCCATGCAGGAGCCGCTTTTTATTAAGGGGGGTTCTCCGTTAATAAAAGTGGTGCATTTTTTATGCCCGCAGCATGGAGGAAGCACGGGGGAAGGTCAGGAGGAGGATGGCGGCATCCAAAACAGAGTGCTGTAAGCAGGACAGCATCGTTCTTCTCCCAACCTCCTCGAGGATTTTTTCTCCTAGTTTGAAAAAGTCCTTGGATGCAGCCATGCTTTGGATGAACACTACCTCCCACAAATAATAGACACAGTGCATCAGAAAATGTGTTTGCTTATTTTACCAAAGTGACTTAAAAAAATTCCAGTTTTTGAAAATGAAACCGAATCAACAAATGGGGTTGTACAGAATAAGAATAGTTAACACTGAAAATAATTTTAAAAGTGAAAAAGAAAGCCAATGTAAAAGCATCAAAACAGTAGCAATAGCAGGACTTTGGTTGCTATTAACAAAATGGTTGTCTGTTAGTAGAAGGAAAACAAGCAAGTAGTTACGTGAACCTCCTTGGGTTCAGCATTAGATTTGTAGGTACCAGTAGTTGATACTTGATTCATCCAGAGATGGACTGTAATACAGAAAATATCCTTTACAATGGGGGTGGGCAACTTCAGGGAGTGTAGAAGGCTTCCCTGGAGGGGACATAGAAGGGGGCATTTTTACCATGTTTTTGGGCTTTTGGACCATTTTAGGTCCAGGAGAAACCTTTTCGAACAATAGGAAGAGAGAACACTTTTCAAGGGCAGCTAAACATAGAGCACATTACAATAGTATAATTGAGATGTAACTAAGGCATGAACCACTGTGGCCAGATCTGCCTTTCCCAAGAAAGGGTACAACTGGCACAGCAGCCGAAGCTGGACAAAGGTGCTCCTGGCCACTGCAGTAACTTGGCTTTCCAGAAGCAGTACTGGGTCCAAGAGCATTCCCCAGGCTACAAGCCTGATTGTTCAGAGGGAGAGCAACCTCGTCTAGAAGAGGCTGTGATTCCAATCCCAAGTTGCTTTTCCTACTGACCAGCAGCACTTCCATCTTGTCTGGATTAAGCCTCAGTCTATTCATCCAGCCAATGATTCAGTACTACCACAGCCTCCTTGGCAGTCCTCCCTGGCCTCACATCAGGAGGCTTGGAGACGCACTATCCACAATGCTGCAGCCTTATTTGAGAACTCACGCCAAACAAGTCTTGAAGAGAAATGACAACACAGAAAGAATCACAACCTGGAATCATCACCCAAGGAGACTTTCTGCTGTGCTTTCTGCAACAGGACATGTTTATCTCGGATTGGCCTTTTCAGTCATCAGTGCGCTTGCAGAAAGCGCAGGATGAGTCCTTCCTGAATCTTTGTTTGTGAAGAAAAGCCAGAGGGAGAAAGGAGAGACAGAGCTGGGTATCTTCAGCAGACTGAAAACACCCAATCCCAAGCTCAAGAAGACCTTTCTCAGCAGGTTCATGTAGTTGTTGAAAAGCATAGGGAACAGTAATGATCCCATGGTGCCCCACAGGCTAATGGCCAAAAGGCTGAAGAACAGTCCCCAAGAACCACCTCTGGGAACAGTCAGACAAGAAAGACCAGAACCACTGTAAAGCAATGGCCCCAAGTCCCATACCATCTAGACAGCCTAGAAGGGTACCATGGTAAATGGTATCAAATGCCACTGAAAGACCCAGGATGACCAATAGGAACCCACTCCCCCTGTCCAACTCACTGTAGGTCGTCCACCAAGGCTGTTTCTGTCCCATAACCAGGCCTGAACCCAGATTGGAATGGGTTCAGGTAATCTGTTTTATCCAAGAGAGCCTGAACTAGAGACTGGCCGATAGTTACCTAGGGAGGTGGGGTCCAGTTAAGTTTTTTTTCTAACAAAGGTCTTACAATTGCTTCTTTTAGAGATGTTGGAATATTGACCTCTTTCAAAGAAGCATTTACAACCTCCACCACCCAATTGGCCAGTCCTCCTCCGGCAGCTTTAATTAGCTAGGATGGATGTGGGTCTAACAGGCAAATGACTGGACTCACCTCTCCAAGTAACTTGTTCACATCATCACGTTGAACAACCTGAAAGTCATCCATCAAAACTGGACAAGTACGTGCCTCGGTTACCTCCCCAAATTCTGCCTTCAATGTGGAGTCAGTTCAGAATGAATCTGAGTTATTTTCTCCACAAAGTATTTAGCAAATTGTGAAGTTGAAGGCTTTCACAGCTGGCATCCATAGATTTTCCTTGGTTTTTTTCCGGGCTATGAGGGCATTCAAATACTAGTCATTCAAATACACAAATTTACAAATCCTCTCCAACTGGGGTTCACAGTATATAAACCCCACACACCCACATGCCACCATTCTCTGAAGATGCCAGCCACAGATGCAGGTGAAACATCAGAAATAAACTCTTCCAGAACACAGCCTCACAGCCTGGAAAAAAACCAAGGAAAATCTATTTAGCAAACTCATCACTGTGCTTTTCTGAGGGCTCCTTTAACTCAGAAAAGTAATAGCCCTTTAACTGCCCAGAGCAGCTGCACCGGATGAAATTGAACTGATGTAACAGAGGCAGCAAAGAATCTATTATTTGCTGTCCTGGCTGCTGCAAAGTAGGTTCTAAAATAACAGAAGATTCTGTTAAATACCTTGAATAAGCAACTGTAGTTATATAGGAAAGAATGTATACAAGAGGAAAACAGGTTAATGGAATAATGTTTATTTTATTTTGTTACTTTATTATTATGATTACTATTATTATGCATGCCATAAGCCTTCACTGTATGTATGAACAGAATTTCTTCTCTTTTCTTTCCCTTTGCTGTTTTAATAAAAATTATTGGTTAAAAAAAAGTTCTAAAATGGGCCTTAGGCTGTGCTTGATCAGACTTATCATGAATCTTTGTCCACCATTGCTCTAGTCGTCTATCCAAGCGTTTCATTGCCCTGAGCGCCTGAAAAAGCCAATGGGGCCATGCTCTGCTCCCAAGTAAAAGACCCTTAGGAGCAACTGTATCATTTGCTTGGTTAATCTCTATATTTCACAGATTAACCAGGGCATCAACAGAATTACCAACTTCAGCAGCTGTAAAATCCTCCAGTGCATTCAGGAATCCTTTGGGATCCATTAGTCTCTGGAGGTGAACCATATTAACATGTCCCTTGTTGCTACTGCTGTTGTGTGCCTTCAAGTTATTTCCGATTTAAGGTGGCACTACGGTGAACCTATCAGGGGTCTTTCTTGGCCAGAGTTGTGCATATAAATGCACAAGGCTATTTTCCCCGTTTCTTCTCCTTTTACAGCTTTTAAAGATATATAGAGAACGCTACTTTCCTTCCCCGGCCCCAAACGTGGTTTCTGGTATCCTGTCTGCTGCAGGCTGATTTGAGGTAACATAAAGAGTAACAGAAATGATGATCTAGAATTCTCTGTCCAGATAATGTACTTGAATGAGTGGGGTGTGTTCCACAATTTTACAATTGTTCTTCACAAAATGTGGAAAGTGATGTTTCACAAAATTCAGTTTTACATGGCTTGAAATGAAGATTATTATTCAAAATTTAGGATATTCTCCAGCTCTCTCGGTTTGGCAGGCATAGTCTGGATTAATCCTCTGTCATTCCAATTTTTCGGGTGTTTTTAAAATGTCTCAGTTTCTCTCTTGTCTTACTTTCTCCCTTTATCCTCAGCTTATTTCAGTTGCTGCCAACTGACAAAAGGCAAAAGTAGTTTGCCCTCAATTAACTCAGCAGTGAGGAGGGGATGGGAAAGCGAAAGGAAGGGGGAAGAATCTTGCTCTTCCCAGAAGGCTCAAGCAAATGCAAACTGCAGCAGCAGCCTCTCCTAGCTTGGATATTTTTCCTCATTAATAACTTCTGCCATCCTGACCACACTCTGATGTCATTTGGCCACACACATCCCAGATGGAATCATATTTAAAGTGGTATCAAATGACACTGGAGTGTAGATATACCCCATATGTGTGGTGGCTGATTTTCCTGGAAGCTCAGAAGATGAAACTTGGTAAATTTTGGTATGCTAGCAGGTGGATCGAGGTGTGAGGTCAACTCAAGAAAGCAGTTAAGCCTTCCCAGCATTGCTGCACCTGACTGAAAATGTTGAATGGGCAGATAAACATAACTGACGGCTGGAAACCTTAAAAGAGGTGGGCTCATTTTCCAGGCCTTCTACTTCCATGATTCTAAGTAATTCTAGGAAGAATTTCAGCAAGTGAAATTCTGGAGAGATGGATCTGCTATGAGGAAAGGGAGATGTCAGCTTCCTGTCTCAGATTTTACTTGCTATGTGTGAATTCATCCTGAGGTGCGTGCCACCATTTAGATTTTCCACTTTAGGTACCACTACCCCAACTTGGTTGAGTCAATGTGAGAGCTGGTTTTTTTTAGTTTTGTTTTGCTTTTTTTGCAATGTCTAGCAGCATATAGCACCAGTCATCGCTTGCAAGTGTGGGCTACAATTTTCTTTCAGTGGTCACGATACCACGCCATGCTGTCTTGCAGCTTCTGAGATGAACAGGAAGGAAGATCAGATGAGACCCACAGCACAGGAAGAGGTGAGTGGCAAAATGTGAAAAAGTCAAGAAGAAAGCAAATTGACTGGAACAGCGTTAGCAGCGAAGTGAAGACAAGGAAACCTGTAGCTGCTCGGTGTGGTTCAGTTTTCTTTCTTCCTGTGGACCAAGGACACTCAAGTGAGATGAAAAGCTTGTAAAAGTTGCTTAGCCTTCTCTGGTCACCGGCTTACAAAGTCCTTGTGGAAGCCACATCTTTTGTCTTTCAGCTTAGACCAGCTAGACAAGTCCATTCAAGATAGGTTATACCAAGGCATTCAAGTACCACAAAAAAGCTTTTGGAGAGGAGGAGGAAGAAGCTATTTTCTAGCACTGCAGGTAGAGCAATAAATGTAATATCCACTCAGCAGAGAATTCTTGGGAGGCCACAAAGTGGATTTATGGAGAAGGTAGGAAGAAATGTGTGTGTATGTCGTGTGCCTTCAAGTCGTTTCTGACTTACAACAACCCTAAGGCCAATCTAGCATGGGGATTTCTTGGCAAGCTTTGTTCAGAAGGGGGTTGCCTTTGCCTTCCTCTGAGGCCGAGAGAGTGTGACTTGCCCAAGGTCAGCCAGTGGGTTTTCATGGATGAGTGGGGATTTGAGCACTCAAACCACTGCACCATGCTGGCTCTCATACAGGATTAATATCCATGCAGGAGAGATTTATTTTGTAATGGGGAAAAGAAAGAAAATGCATTCTCTGCCAATAGGATAGCCAAGTGTGGAAGAGGACAATGCGTTGTCTACTTTGGATAGTTGTACAAAAGGGGTACAGCTTGCAAAGCAAGAGTTTAACACACTTCCACTCAGCTCCATAATAGGGGCCACATCCTTCTTTATCTCTATCAGGAAGATTTTCTGGGTGTGTCACCATTCTGACACAAGGCCATACTAAGCTGCCTTATACTGAGTCAGTCACTGATTTGTCAAGGTCATGCTTGTCTGCACATCACTCTTGATGCCCTGGTTTGCTACTCCCATCTTCTCTGACTGACTGGGGCAGCCACTGCTGTGGTGGTTGGAGATGCTGGAAGTTGCAGCCCAACACATCTGGAGAACATCAGGTTGGAAAAAGCCCCTCTCTTTTTGCTCCCAGAGGCTCTCAGGTTCCAGACATACAGAGGACCTTCCAGTGCTAGTTGTTGAAATGCAGGCGATTGAAAATGGGACTCTTTGCATGCAGAGCACATGTTCTGCCACTCCACCACCCTTTTAGTCATAGATGGATTAAAGTTTATATTTATGTATGTATCGTTGCACTATTTCATTTATATCCCATCTTTATTTCATGGAGTTCAAATTAATACTGTGTTTGACCTTCCTTAAGCAGCGTTCTTATATCAATGCATTGTCCTGATCCTTGCCTGACTGCTTAGCTTCTGTATCCTGTGCCTTTAGGCCACATCCTGCCTTTGCTATTTTCATGGGAGGATGTGGGTACTTCATAAATCAATATACAAATATCCCTCTAATAGGCCTGCCTAAATTTAAGTTCAGGAAGCTAGTTAGGTTGCAATCCTCTAACACTTATCAAGAAGTAAGGCCCATACGTATGAGACGGTGCTGTTAAATTTACCCAAACAGACATTAAAGAAGCAATCAAAAATCATTTATTAGTTGTGACTTTGCACTCATTAACCAGAACCAGGGAAGGCAAGAGTAGGTTTGCTTCATACTAAGCAATTACATGCCCTCCAACAAACCAGGGCGCGTGTGGCCAAGCAACATCAGAGCATGATCAAGATGGCAAAAAGTTATTAATGAGGAAGAACAGACAAACTAGGAGAGGCTGCAGCAGTTTGCTTTTGTCTGAGCCTATTGGGAAGGGATATTGGGACGGTTCCTGTATAGGGAGCCAGCATTGTATAGTGGTTTGAGCACTGGGCTTTAACTCTGCATCTCCACTCAGCTGTGGAAACTCGCTGGGTGGCCTTGGGAAAGTCACACTCTCTCAGCCTCAGAGGAAGGCAAAGGCACAACAACAACAATTGGGAAAGGTAAGATTTTGCCTCCTCCTCTCCTCCCTGCTGAGTTAACTGAGTGTAAACTACTTTTGCACTTTGAACTCAGTTTGCAGCAGTTGAAAGAATTGTCTTTCATGTCATTTCTGACTTATGGTGACCCTAAGACAAACTTATCATGAGATTTTCTTGGCTAGATTTATTCAGAAGGGGGTTGCCTTTGTTTTCCTCTGAGGCTGACAATGCTATTTTAGTGGGGGAAGAGCCTCATGCAATAAAACCCTAACTAGCTTACAGGTGCATTGGAATTATAAACGTAACTATTAATCCAAGCTAACCTCTCAAACTGTAGATCAGGTGGCCTGGGTACCTGCACAGTTTGGTGTCCAGGTGCTGCTAATGGTGGATGAGCCATTTCCAGGCCTAGGGCTCTCCCTTCTTAGGGTTCTGCAGCTTTAAACTGGACTTGGACTAGGCAGACCTCCAGATGAGGACACCCTTGCCCTGAGGACTGTTGCAAGCAAAGAAGGGCACCTGGCTACCCTACTAGTGCTTTCCAATTCCTTCTCCAGAGAGATTCTCATCCTCCTTTTCAAAGGCAGGTCAAGAAGATTTTGCCCTCCAATGACTATTGTTGTTATGTGCCTTCCGGTCATTTCTCACTTATGATGACCCCAAGGCAAACCTATCATAGGGTTTTCTGAGGGCTGAGAGTGTGGGTTTTCATGGCCGAGCGGGGATTTGAACCCTGGCCTCCAGAGTCATAGTCCAACACTCAAAACACCACACCAATGATCATAACTGCCCCCAATAGCCTTTGAATTGACTCCTTGATATACTTAGGTTGCTGTTGCAATGTTTTGATGTACCAATTATTGTTATTTTTTTTTCGCTGGCTCTACTTGCTAAAACTCTTGTGTTTTTGTGTATCTACCCTGAGTTAAAGAAACAGCACTGCCCCCCACACACACCACTCAATAGTCACAACTGGAGCCCCTATAAGCTGCAGAGTGACCAAAGTCCCAGATTTTCAATGTTCTTTTTTTTTTAAGGATAAAGCTCTAGCTCTCATACCAATGAAACAGAAAGAAGAAAACACATGCATTGATATAGCACCAAGCTGCTGTTCCCCTCACCCATTCCCTGGTGAAAAGTTAAGAGCCACTGGTGTGGGAGACATCTAGATAATGAAAAAAATAATAAGTCAAAATAGCCTCTGTTTTGGATCCAAATTACACTAGGCTCTGAGATACATAGGAAGTGGCCATAGGACAGATGGGGCTCTCAAAGGCAAGGAGAGAATGACAGAGTCAGGAATGGAAGTGAAGAGAGGGAGGAATAATAGAATTATAGAGTTGAAAGAGACCACAAGGGCCATCCAGTCCAACCCCCTGCCATGCAGGAATATACAATGAAAGCATTCCTGACAGATGGCCATCCAGCCTCTGTTTAAAACCGCCAAAGAAGGAGACTCCACCACACTCCCAGGCAGTGTATTCCTCTTACTGTCAGGAAGTTCTTCCTAATGTTTAGATGGAATATCTTTTCCTGTAGTTTGAATCCATTGCTCCGTGCCCTAGTCTCTGGAGCTGCAGAAAACAAGCTTGCTCCACCCTCAGTATGACATCCCTTCAAATATTTAAACATGGCTATTATGTCACTTCTCAGCCTTCCTCTTCTCCAGACGAAACATACCCAGCTCCCTAAGCCACTCCTCATAGGGCATAATGGCTTCCAGACCTTTAACCGTTTTGGTCGCCCTCCTCTGGACACCTTCCAGAAAGAGAACTGGTGGGGCAGTAAGCAGCTGAGATAGACAGTTGATCCTTGAAATCAGCACTACTTTTTCTCTCTTTCTATTGTGCACTACTACCAAGAGCTATGGATAAAGGCTAATCTAGAGGTGCTCCTCATGCAACATGTGTACAACAGTAAAGTGAAAGATGTCCGCAAAGAAAGAGTAGTGGAAACTCACCTGGATCCAGAGCCTGCAACCAGTATAACGCTTCTCTATCTGGGAACCATAGCAAACCTCTGATGGATGGTGAGTGGAGTGGGCAGGTTGCCCTGATACAAAATGATAACTTGCTCTGTTCCCTTGTGCTGGTGGGTGAGTACAGTTGTCCCTCCATATCCACAGATTTGGTATCCACAAATTTAAGTATTCACGGCTTGAAAATATTCTTTTAAAAATGATAATCCAAAAAGCAAACCTTGATTTTGCCATCATTTTGACCCCATTTTTGCTCTGCCATTGCATATAATGGGACTTGAGTATTCACAGATTTTGGTATCCACGAGGAGTCCTGGAACCAAACCCCAGCGAATGTGAAGGGACAACTGTACCCCGCTTCTCCTGTTAATCATCTCCAGCCAAAGAAAGTCCATTTGAACACTCTCCTCTGAAACATTTGCCACTTTATCCTCCCAGTTTTATATTTTCTGATGGTTTTGTAGTAGTAGTAGCTTAATAATGCTTAGACCAAAAGCCATTCGCCTACATAATGAATAAGAAAGATATAAAAATATAATATTATAAAAGTGCTATATAAAATAACTAGTATCAAAAAATTGTGCATTAAAAATGATCAAATTCAATACAGTTAAAACACATTGAATAAAAACAACAATACTGAAATTAAATAAGATCATCCCCATAGCAATCAACTGCAATATCAGCTATAAATCTTGCATGAATTTTCATCGCTGCCAGGGCAAAAAGAGAATTGTGAGTTACCATAGAGTCAATATCTGACAGGAGATGATGGTTTGGTGAGCATCCTTTCCCACATGCCTGTAGCATGTGTTGCGAAGATCTAGATCAGGGATAGGAATCATTTGGCTTTCCAGATGTTGTCGCATCACAGGTTGCAGCAGCAATACCTTGAGGGCCCCATGATGCTTACCTCTTGTCCAGATCTGTTTCTGAAGACCCCTCAAGCACCTCTGGGTGCTGTATTTGTGTGAACAATGGTGCCCAGTCAGGTTATGCCTTTAAAACATGGCTTCTCTGACTGCACAAACCCAGAAGTGGTCAGAAGTAAACACACACGTAGGTTTTCTGTGGTTTTTTTCTGAGCTGTGAGGCCGTGTTCTAGAAGAGTTTATTCCTGACGTTTTGCCTGCATCTATGGCTGGCAGATGCAGGCGAAACGTCAGGAATAAACTCTTCCAGAACACGGCCTCAGAGCCTGGGAAAAAAACACAGAAAACCTATGGATGCTGGCCATGAAAGCCTTTGACTTCACATTAAACACGCACAGTTTCTTCTGGAGGGAAGCAACAAGTAATTTCAGCCATTTTCTTCCTGCTGCAAGAAAGTTTTTAAAAAACACCGTTTCAAATCCTATTTGCAAATCAGGGCCCTGTTCTGAGTACATAGTTATTTTGCAAACAAAACAACAATGTTGTTGTGGTTGTTTTTGCATATAAAACAGTGTGGAAGAGTAACCATGTGGAAGTATTTATGCTTGTTTTTGTGTAGTTAAGAATTGTTGTTATGATCTGTGAATACTTACTTTCTTTGTGTGTGTGTGTGTGTGTTTTTATCTTCATGAATGTGTTACCAGATACTGTATGTTTTTTCAGGTATACTTGAATGTATTGTTCTGCATATTTTGTTTATATTCATATTTTCTATTTTTTTCTTTTAAAGTTTGTTGTTTGTGATGTCTGAAAAAATAAAAATAAAATAAAATAATGTTTTCTGTGCAGAAAATAATATGGAGCAATATGGAGCTGGAACTGCAATATGGAGCTGGAACTGACCCCCACAGAATTCTCCTCTATTGGAATTTTAGTGAGCCTCTTCTGTTGGCAATCATGGTAGTGGAGAAATAGAGAAAATTTTAGAAGGTCCAAAGAAGGTCCTTATCTCTTTTGGCCATTTGCCTTATTCCTTTTAATTTCTTTCTTTGCAGAGCCAGTGGTGCAGAAGCATATGGAGACTCTTCAGAACTGGTGTGGCCTAAGCACTGGGTTTGTCCCCTGGAAGAGACTGACCAATCTCCTTCTGGTGGAGGGGCTGACCGACCTCCAGCAAAATCAGCACGACTTTGTCCAGATCGAAACCACCAAAGGCGTAAGGAGTGCCTCCAAGAAGATCCCCTTGGAGAAGCTCTTCCTGCCCCTGTCCAAATTCAGCATCCCTCCACGAATCTCAGTGACCATCGGGGTCGCTGGGATTGGCAAGAGCACTTTGGTCAAGTTCTTTGTCCATACATGGGTGAAGGAAGAAATTGGAAAGGATTTCATGTTTGTGTTGCCTCTCACCTTCCGGGAGCTGAATGCTTATGAGAAACTCTCTGCTGAGCGGCTGATCCGTCTGGCATCTCCCCATTTAACAGAACGGAGCCTTCTCTCTGTGGATACTGCCCGGACGCTTCTGATTCTTGACGGTCTGGATGAATTTAAAACTTGCTTAGATTTTTCCAACACTGCTGCTTGCACAGACCTCCGAAAGGAGATCCAAGTGGAAAACCTGATCACTAACATCCTCCGAGGAAACCTGTTGCCCAAGGTTTCTGTTTGGATCACATCCCGACCTATAGCAGCCAGCCAGATTCCAGGTGGTCTAGTGGACAGGATGACAGAAATCCAGGGTTTCGGAGAGGCAGAAATCAAAGACTATTTAGATCACATGTTCCTTGAGGACCCAAGCTTGTCGGATGGTGTGATGCGTCATCTCAGGGTTAACAGATCTTTGTATATCATGTGTACAGTGCCAGCGTTTTGCTGGATCTGTGGATCTTCACTTGGCTGCTTTCTGAAGAGTGCCAACTACTCTCCAGAAATGTCAGCGGTTCCTAAGACTTTGTCCGAGATCTACTCCTACTACTTTAAAATGACATTGTGGAGTGAGTGGCAAGGGAAGCCGAAGGAGGTTCTCCGGATAGAGCAGATGGAGCACACTTGCAAGAAAATGATGAGCTGCTTGGGCCGGTTGGCCTTCTACACCCTGATCAAGAGGAAATATATATTTCATGAGCAGGACTTGAAGGCCTATAGCATGGATCTCTCTTCTCTTCACCTCAGTCTGAGCAACAGGCTCTTGATGAAGGAGGAGACTCTGCTCTCCACCATCTACTATTTCCCCCACTTAACTTTTCAGGAATTCCTGGCAGCCACTTATTATTATACAACTGCAAAACGAGCCCTTTTCGATCTCTTTGTTGAGAGTGGGATGTCTTGGCCAAAGCTGGGCTTCCTCAACCACTTCAAAAACGCCATCCAGAAGTCTCTGCAGTCCGAGGATGGACACCTGGATGTCTTTGTGCGTTTTGTTGCTGGCCTCCTCTCCCCACAGGTCAACAAAACCCTGTCTGATTGGTTCTTGGTAAGGGACGAACACCACAGCTACCGGAGTCATGCTGTTAGCCTTCTCCAGAACCTTCTGGGTGTGGACCAAATGGTTTCCTGCAGGACTGTGAACCTCATGAGGTGCTTGCATGAGATCCAGCACACAGAGATTGCTACTGTTGTTGAGGAGGCAGTGAAAAATGAGAACTTGGCTAGGATGCTGACGCCAGTCAATTGTTCTGCCCTGGCTTATGTCCTGCAGACCTCAGAGGTGTGTGCGGACGAGGCGAATCTCTCCAACTGCCTCACCTACCATGCCTTCCAAAGCCTTCTCGCCCAACTACTCTACTGCAGCAATCTCAGGTAGGTGACACCAGGGAGGAGGGCTTAACATGGGTCAAAATTCACCACGGTGGTTCTCCAGCTTGTTCTCAGCCACAGGACTTAAGCCTGTGTGGGTATGAACCAGGAACAAAGTAGAGAGCATCTATGAGGATATACTTTGAGGATACTGTGAGTAGGCATTCAGGGCTTTTTGAGTGCCTTTTGTGTTGATAATTGTATGATTGTTTTCCAAACCATTTATATTTCTGTAAAAAAATTTTTTTCATTAGACATAATTACAGTTCACTGTTTATTTAACAATACATCACACCTCGTTCTATTGTCGTAACAACATTACATTAAATGTTCCTTTCTAACATTTAATGTAATGTACATTTACATGTTTAATTTCAGGTACATCTATATGTGACCGACTGCTGTGTTCCGATACACTTTGTACCATATGCACTTACATAGCTGCAGCCTTGTTTTGAGTCTATACGATAACTCTTGTGTTCCTTTTCTCTGCCCTCATCCTATACCAAAGTCCCTTGGCTCCTACGAGTACGTTAAACTATTTCTCCAGCCACAACTGCACAACCAACTGACCTGTTGTCTTGTAACAGCAAAAGGTGTTTTTGCATTTGATTTGATCCAGGCTGGAATACAACCAGTTTGAAGACAATGCCATGGACCTGTTGGGCAGCGTGCTGAGCGGGAAGGACTGCCAAATTCAGAAGATCAGGTGATGCATACTCCACCAAATGCACCATACTTAATTTTAATGAATGCATTCAGGTGGCTGGCTTGTTACTGAATCAATGCAGGCAGTTTGACTGCCAGTTCTATCTAGGTTGGCAGCTGGTGCAATCGTGATTGACTTACTTGGGAACCAGATTTTACCACCTAGCTTTTAAGAGTGAAATATGCTGGAAAAACAAGGACATTGTCTATATCCAGTGTTGACATTTTCTTGAAAAGGTCCGAGTTTTTAATTGTAATTGTAACTCCAAGGTATTTTTTTTTCAATTCTAAAATTTGATTTTTTTTTCATTAGTTCTTTTCCCATTTTATTCATATTCATTGTTAATATTGTAGTCGTCTCCTTATTGATTTTAAGACCTGCGTACTGGCCGTATTCTTTTAGTGTATCCAATAATGATGTGATACTGTACTATCCAAAGGGTTGGTTATTGTAAATACAACATTGTCCACATAGGCCCTCAGTTTGTATTCAAATTCTTTGATTTTTATTCCTTTGATCTTTTTGTCTTCTCTGATTTTTCTATTTAGAATTTCTAATGTTATTATAAAAAGTAGAGAAAGGGGGCAGTCTTATCTTGTCCCTTTTTGGATATCGTAAAAATTAGTTTTTTCTCAGTTTACTAAGGCTTGGGTTCTTTGTGTTGGTTTGTATATCGAAGTTGTCTAATTTATAAAATTTTCTGCCAAATTTATTGTCCAGTGTTGAAGTTTATGCAAATGAGAGGTTTGCATGGCTAACCTGTTTCTGCAGTCAGTGAAATATTCCAAGGGTAGAGCTCACAATTTTGGGTTCACAACTCCCAGAACCTCCCAGCCAGCATGACCTTTGTGAAAGCTGCAAGTTGAATAGGCAGAAGGGCAATTAAAACAGCTTAACCATTTAAGCAGAAAAGTCACTGCACTCCAACAAATTCCCAGGGGTGCCTGCCAATGGTGTCTTGTATAGAGTTCCCTTTCTACCTCATTCTGAGCCAAACTAGACAGTGATCACACCTTTCCGTAGAGATGCTCCCTCTGAATGGTGAAAGACATTAGTTTGTCATAGCACATGCTTTTACCTCCCCACCTCATACTGTATTTTGCTTTGAAATTAGGGCAGTGTTTCTCAATCAGGGTTCCCTGGAACCCTAGGGTTGCTAGGGGTTCCTCAAGGGCTTGTGATTGTGGGGGGAAAGCAATAACAGTATATAGTATAGTTTTTATGCAGGGGTTCCCTGAAACCTGAAAATTATTTCAAGGGTTCCTCCAGAATAAAAAGTTTGATAAAGGCTGGATTAGGGATAGGGAAACACAGGCTTAATTTGCAAAGTCTGATGGCTGAGGTCTTTAGAATCATACAGGGGGAAGAGACCACAAGGGCCATCCAGTCCAACCCCCTGTCATGCAGGAATGCACAATCAAAGCATTCCCAACAGATGGCCATCCAGCCTCTGTTTAAAAGCCTCCAAAGAAGGAGACTCCACCATACTTGAAGGCAGCAGCATATTCCACTGCTGAACAGTTCTTGCCATCAGGAAGTTCTTCCTAATACTTAAATGGAATCTCTTTTCCTGTAATTTGAGTCTTTTGCTCCGTGTCCTTGTCTCTGGAGCGGCAGAAAGCAAGCTTGCTCCATCCTCAGTATGACATCCCTTCAAATATTTAAACATATCAGACGTGGAGGAGTGTGCCAAAAAACCATATTCCCAACCACATCAGAAGATCACTAGAAGAACAGAAAGGGTGACCTTACTAGATGCCGTGTCCTCCAGCCGTTCCTGGGGTGTAGCGCCGCTGCAGACAAGGCTTCCCTTTTGCATTGACCAGGACAAGTTGCCAATAAAAAGGGATGCCTTACCCCCATGCTATGTCCCTGGAATGCTGGAGGAGATCATCGTCTGGTAGGGTCGCCCCTTCCTGTTCTCCTAGCAATCTCCTGACGCAGTTTTTGCTGTCTGATAATCTCCATAGCTATCATGTCCCCTCTTAAACTTCTCTTCTCCAGACTAAACACACCCAGCTCCCTAAGCCGCTCCTCATAGGGCATAATGGCTTCCAGACCTCTCACCATCCTGGTCACCCTTCTCTGGACTCATTCCAGCTTGTCAATATCCTTGAATTGAACTGGACACAGTATTTCCAGGTGAGGTCTGACTAAATCAGAACAGGGTGCACTATTACTTCCCTCAGTCTAGACACTGTACTCCTATTGATGCAAGCTAAAATCACATTGGCTTTTTTAGGAAATCCTTTTGTGGGAAGGGGAAACAAGTTAATGGTAGGGAATACACTCTTTCAATTGACATCTCTTATGACCATCTTTCTCTGTCCCTAAACTGTTCCTATTGATATTTTATCAGACTCTCTCCCGCCCACTCCCAAGCTGATTGTTCCCTCCATTCTGGAGAATAGTGAAGTATTTCTAAGTCATTAGATAGCCTTTTGTCCAAACTGAAGCCTGACTAAATGATCAGAGTCCATTTTGTCCTCAAACTAATTTCACGAATTCCTTCTAACCACAAAACCAAGCTATTTGCAGCTGTCTTGGCCCCTTGCAACTCAAACTTGGCTCATCCAGTTCTTAACCCCATTAGGGAGTGTGACTTTATGCCAGAAATATGCATCACAAATGGCCAATTCCCCTTCCATGGGGCCATAACAAGCCTGGAAGTTATTGTCCTTTTCATATTCAAGCCACTATTAAATTAACCTCCTCTAAGAGGGTTAATAGCAGATAAGGGGAGCTTAGGAAGATTCACGTGACTTAGAAAATGCATTAAATCTCCTTTTCTCCTTCTGGACAGCTTGGCAGAAAATCAGATTGGTAACAAAGGTGTGAAAGCTCTTGCCAGATCCTTGATGGTCAACCGGAGCCTGGTGGCACTAGAGTAAGTATCTTATAAGTCCTCTTCTGGGCCATCCTGTTTAAAATGTGTTCGCCATGCACTGTGCATGTTTTTGGATTTATATATTGCAGGCAGTTTCTTCCAAGTGGTAGGAATTAGTTTTCCCCCCTATCTTGACTTACTTTTTCACGAGTTCAGTAAGATGAATGTTAAAATGTCTGTTTCCAATTGAAATAATTGGATAGATGTTATTCATACTTCTTTAAAATTGGTGTGTGATGTGTAAGCAGTGTCCCTTCTAAGGAAATGAATGAAGGTTTTGCAGGCATTACAAGCGGAGAGCAACTTTACATGAATTTATTGTCTCCTTGAGCTTTTGTGGTGAAGCAATATTTTCAGACAGCTTCTGTGTGATCTAAAAGCACAACTGGTAGTGATTGGTTAGCGAAAATTGAGTTGGATGCTTTTATGCTTTTATAAAATGCTTATATGCTTTTATAGCATGATATCCTGCATTTACTTTCTTTTCGGAAGTAAAAAAAACAGAGACAAAACCTGCAAGTCGCAGGAATTATACCTGTCACAAAACTGCTTTTTGGAGGACTAGTGCTTGTTAATAATGGAATCTGATAAAATTATAGGTTTCTTCCTTGCTCTCATCTAACTGAGGAATCAGAAGCTGTTGATTACATATACTTGGAGAAAAATAGTGAAATAAACTTCCGCCAGTGTATCCATTGCAGGTGGTTAATTGTATTTATTTGTTACATTTATTTTTCGTATTTTAATTCCAAGGGAGCTGGGGGGGGGGGAAGAAGGAAAACTCTGTTACCCCCCTCCTCTCCTCTCCCCTCTGCTGAACTGACTGCAAACTACTTCTCCACTTTCATGGATGTAACCTGAGGACAAAGGGGGGAAATAGAGGAGAAAGAAGCATTTTAAAAGTGGCTGAAAAAGCAGGAGGATTCATCTGGATTGTCCCTGCCACGTTGTGCCAGTTGGAGGGTGTGTAATGTTGCCTGTGTTTGTGGTTAACAGTGGCCTTTCCTTCCTTACTGTGTCTAGCCTTCGGAGTAATTCGATTGGACCCAAAGGAGCAAAGGCGCTTGCGGACTCACTGAAAATCAACCAGTGTTTGCTTTCTTTAAAGTAAGTGAGCCTTGATTTCTTTCCTTAGGTTGAAAGGCAGTGGCATGTCCCAGGAAAACCATGTCATCAATGGCATTTACCTATGTGTTGACTTACAAGATTTCCATTAATTTAGTAGACCTACTCTAGTTCAGACGACCAGTTAGGCCAGAACTTTTAACCCAGGGGTAGGCAAATTTTCAGTTTTCCAGTTGTTGGTGGCCTGCAGCATTACCCAGCATAGCCATTGGTGAAGAATGCTTGTAATCTGGTGTTCTTCCAACAATATCTGGTGGGTTACATTGGGCCTACCCCTCCTTTAATCCATAGGAAAATGTGCTGTGTGCAGGAGTTTGATCTCATACTACCATTTTACTAATTTGCTGTCTATGCAGCTTATTTGGCTGTTCCCTCTAATATGAGCCCAGAAGCAATGGTGTACTTCCACTGGTTCCTGTGTCTTTTGCCAGAATCACATATCCTCCAACTCGCTAGGACAGTTCAAATTGATTTTCCTTGGGGTTTTTTTCCGGGCTGTGAGACCGTGTTCTGGAAGAGTTTATTTCTGATGTTTGACCTGCATTCTCTGAAGATGCCAGCCACAGATGCAGGTGAAACATCAGAAATAAACTCTTCCAGAACACGGCTTCACAGCCTGGGGGGCAGGGGCGGAAACAAGGAAAATCTATGGATGCCAGCCATGAAATCCTTTGACTTGACAGTTCAAATTCATCCTCTGTCATGCCAGTTTTCCAACTGCTTTTAAAATGTCCCAGTTTCTCTCTCCTTTCCCATTCCCTGATGCTTTATCCTCTGTTTACTTCAATTGCTGCAAACTGAGTTCAGAGTGAAAAAGTAGTTTGCACTTAATTAATTCAGCAGGAGGGAGAGGAGAGATGAGGGGGACAGAATCTTGCCTTTCCCAGTAGGCTTAGGCAAAAGCAAGCTGCATAGGTTGTCTGTTCTTCCTCATCAATAACTTTTTGCCATCTTGCCCACACCCTGAAATTGCTTGGCCACATGTCCCAATTTTCATCTGTGAAATCTTGGATGGTATGGAGTCAGTAGAGAGAGTGTGTGTGGTGTACTTGTTTGAGCGTTGGACTATGACTCCGGAGAAGAGTTCAAATTGCTGCTCAGGCATGGAAACCCACTAGCTGACCTTGGGCAAGTCACATTCTCTCAGCCTCAGCAGAAAGTAAGGGCAAACCCCATGTGAACAAATCTTGCTGAGAAAACCCCTTGATAGGTTTGCCTTAGCGTAGCCATAAGTTGGAAACCACTTGAAGGCACACAACAACAACATGGTGTCAGTGGTTCCCTCTTTTTCCTTTAGCTCTCCCTATTCATCCTAAAAATGCTGGTCTGGAGGGTGAGGAAACCTTTGTAGAGCAGGTTCCAGGCATTAAAGAGAGCTGCTGTGGGAATTCCAAGCTCTGCGGCTCTAGTAAAAATTAACAAAATGGTGGAGAAGGCCACCATTAACCCTACCTAGGGGAAGCAAGGCTGTTGAATTCATCCACTCTTGTATGGCTGGGAGGGATGTCTCAGAAGTAGTGGCTTCTGCTTTTGGTTAACCATGATTTGTCAAGCAACTGCATCTTCTTGGTAGTCCCAACCACTGTAGACTCATTGAATCAGTGGGATTTATGTAAGTGTTGACTCACCATTGTACTGTTGATTCAATGGGAGTGCTCTGATTGGGATCTCCAGTAGGATTCAGATGAAGTTGTCCAGAGTAATAAACAGTAACATTATTTGTTCAAAGCAAGCGGAGTTCATTCTGTCATTTCTGAAGCTGGCTTGTTTAGACTAGACATAGCCAATGTTAACTTCAGTTCTGGGGCCACATTACAGGAAGGCATGGTTAATTAAAAGCAGAAGTAAAAGCTTTCAAACTCCTCCTGGAGAGAAGAAGGAAGAATAAAAGAAAATAAAAATAAAAAGGCTCATCCAGGCTCATTCTGGTTCGTCCATGTTATGCTACACCAGTGGTTCCGAAACGTTGGTTCTCCAGCTGTTTTGGACTTCAGCTCCCAGACCTCCTGACCATTGGACAAGCTGGCTGGGGCTTCTGCGAATTGAAGTCCAAAACACCTGGAGGACCAAAGTTTGGGAGCCGCTATGCTACATTATGGTTTAATAGGGCCTTGTCCAACTAGGTGCCCTCTGGATGCGTTGGACATTAGCCCTATTGGCTGGGAACGATTTTGTAATCCAGCACATTGGGAAGGCACTAGTTTCGGGAAGGCTGATAGAGTGTAATGTGAGAATCAGGCCATTGTGTGCACTCTTGGTGTGAGGGGAATATGGAGATGAATGCAAATTTTGGCACAGCTCTAATCAGTGGCCAGGTCACATCCACTTGTCTTTTCACAGCAATCTATCACTGGCTGGGAAAACTGATAAAGCCATTTTTCTTCTTCTTTTTTTCTCTTGTGATTCTTCTTCTTTCAGCCTCCAGAACAACATGATCAAGGAGGAAGGGGCGAAATGGCTGGCTGAGGCGCTTGTCAGCAACCATACGCTGATGACTCTACAGTGCGTGTCTATCTTGCCCCATGGCATTTCCTGTGTGCCCCCAATTGTTCCTTGTACAACTGTCATTCCACCCCTGCTAGCACCACTTCTAGTAAACAGTGCAACTGGGATCTGTGTGAGGATTGGGTGGGGATGGTTGTCCGTATACAGGACTTTTATCCAAGTCACAAAACTTTCCTGGTGCAGAAGGAGGGTGGTGGTGTAGGTCAGATATCAGCATCCCCAAACTCATAGAGCACAAGCTCCGGGGTTCAATAGAAAGTTTTATTGCCAGAAATCCAGGAAGCATAATGTACAAAGTTGTTGCTGAGACTGAGGGTCTAATGGATATACTCTTAACTTAAAAGCATTTTACAATAAAAAAAATGGGTAGACTGCATAACTAACTATTGGTTGCCCATCATCCACTGACACTTGAATTGAAAGTTAACATTTTCCCAGCATCTCTTAGCCTCTTAATTTGCAACCATTAATTGCAAATGCCTTCTTATCTCCTTTCCCAAGCAAAGCCCAGACAGTTCCACATACATCATTTTACCCCAGCACCAACTGCTATGTACACTCTATACCAAGGCCAAAGGGAAACTAATGAATATGGTAGGAGCAAAGGGGACCAATCCTGACAGTGTGGGACTAAAGCCTTACCAATGATGAAAGCTGGTGTTGGGAAAGTGAGGCCTATGGGTCTGTTTTTTGTGGCCTACAGGGTTCTCCAGGTGCAGGGGAAAAAAACCCTTTAAAATGTTTTGTGGATGCCCCAAATATGCCCAAATGCTTACTATCAACGTATGGTGGGCATTTTACCTTTTTACTCCTCTGGGTACTTCCAGGCCCAGAAAAAAACTCCCCCCCCATGGGACATCACCTGGAAGTTGACTCCTAGGTGACTTCCTACTGGAAATAACAGTCTCTGCTGACCCTTGAAGCGCCTCGAAAAGAGTCAAAAACATGGATAAATTATTCTTCACATTCTTCAGGATGCAAAAATATTAATTTTGGGTGATGGTGGCGGCAGCGGTGAGGGGTGCAGTCCTCCAAGTCAGCTAAGGGGCCAGTGTGGTTCCCTAATCTCCAACAGTTACTCGCCCCTTGTTTAAAATGGCAGCATCTTGATGAAAGAGAAATGGGTAAGAAGTTCATCGGGGCTCATCCAGTTAACTTTGGCTGTGCCGCCAATCTCTTCCCAAATTTGAATTCAAACCTAGGTCCACCAAAGGGTTTTTTTTGTCCTTGAACCACAGAAGTTGTTTGCCACCACTGATCTAAGGACCTAGATGGGTCTCCTGCTTCTCCATGCCTATTTATGATTTCTGTCCTTTGCAGACTTCAGAAGAACTCAGTTGGACCCCAAGGTTCAAAGAAAATAGCAGAAGCCCTGAAGAAAAACTGGAGCCTTAAGGAGCTAATGTAAGTGCTGCGACAACTGATTCAGAGAGAGACTGACAGAGGCACAGTGTAGTGACAGGTGATGTTCTCCTCAGGAGAATGTCCGCACTCCATTTGAGAGCATCAAAAACTCCAAGTTACCACAGAAGATGGCAGGGGAGTTGGTGAGGGCGAGAGAACAACCTCACAAAAACTCTAGCTCCATATTGTTCCTAGGAAAATGCCATCAAATGATACTAAATGATTAAAAAACGAATGTTAATGTTTGGACTTTGGAACCAATATTATGTTCATTGCATTTTGTCAATGTTTGGTTGCAAATGGGAATGCTTTCCCTTGAATGGAAGGAATTGCTTTGCATTCTGGGTGGGATGCAGGTGAAGATCCACTCAGATTCCTGCTCCAAGTTGGCTTTCCTTTCCCCTGCCTTCCCCCACATCTTGCAACAGCTGCCCTGCAGGTCAGAACCTTCTCAATTAATGGCATTTTAATATTGCTTCTTTTGGTTGCACCTCAGAGTTTTGAAAAGTTGCTTTCTTCGACTGCAGCTCCACAATCGACCAGCTTATTTCCAGAGTCGTAGTCCAAAAAGCTGAGTTTTCCAAACCCTGAGGCATTAAGTATATGCAACATTGAACTGATTTTTGTATTCTAAGGTTCCTATTATAACACAATGAAAACAACTGTAATACAGTAAAAATAATTGTAGCAGTAAATGAAATAATGCATTGAATTGCTCTTCATTGCTCTTATCCTAGATTGTCCAGTAACTGTGTTGGAGACATGGGTGCAGTGGCCCTGGGAGAAGGGCTGAAGGCCAACCACACCCTTTCAACCCTGGAGTAAGATACTTTTATGTTGTGCCCATTTTACTGCTCCCTGCCCCCATGAAGACACACTTTCCTGAAAGATGACTGTGGAGAGACATAGCCAAGGCATCCCGGCAGAACAGCATGCCCTCCAACCGTCCCAATTTGGCAGAGACAGTCCTCTGTCTTCCCACTTTTTCAGCTGTGTTTAAAATGTCCCAGTTTTTCTCTTTTTCTCCCACCCTTCCCATTCATCTTCTGCTTACTTCAGTTGTGGCAGATTTTACAGAATTCACTTGTAATACAGGTCAACCCCTCCTCCCCGATATGCCTGGGACCAGTACCTGCAATTTCAGTTACCCATTGTCTGAAAAATATGGTCTGTGGGCATTTCCTAGGTCCTCCAGTGCAACTCTATGGAGTTACGCTAGATATGCCTAGAAAGGTGGCCTCTCTAGGCATGTCCTTGATGATTCTATAGGGTTTGCTAATACCCATGGTTTCAAGTATTTACAGTAAGTCTGAAACATATCCCCTGCACATATAGGGGTGGGGTGGAGTGACCTGTAGTTGTGTCTTCTTCCTCATTAATAACTTTTGCCATCTTGACCACATTCTGATGATATCACGGCTACATGCAGCCTGGTTTTCATCTGTGAAATGGTGGAGGGTACACCACTTGCACTGATCTCTCCATGTTGTTTCAGTCTCCAGAGCAATTCAATCAGTGACACGGGGGTAACCGCTCTCACACGAGCCCTCTGCTCCAACCAAGGTCTCACCAGTCTCAGGTAAGCCCTGACCTCAGCAGTGGTCACTCCTGTTGTCTTCCTGGCCGTTTGACCATGATTCGGGGAGGAAAGAACACTGTGGTTGCATTGTTTCTTGTGAACATCTCCAAGCTGACAAAGAACCCAAGAGTTGTCTTAGTGGCTGTGTTGCAGGATTGGTATACATGGCTTCCAGATTGAAATTTCAAGCTGCAGATATATATTTTTTTGCTTAGACTAAATGTTTTAACTTTCCTCTTTGTTGACAACTGTTGGGGTAGACAACTGCCCTGGATGCAACCTGCACAGGCATACTCTCCAACTGTTCCAACTTGGAAGGGACTGTCCCAATTACTGTATATATATACTCATGCATAAGTCTACCTCACGTATAAGTCAAGAGCAGGTTTGGGGGCCAAAATTACAGCTTTTGATATGACCCGTGGATAAGTTGCGAACCTAAAGGAAGCACCGATCCCCTCTACTCTCTCCACTGTGGCGCTGCTTTCCAAAGCAGTCAGGAACATAAAAAACCAAAACAGGAAGACTTCCTAATCCAATATTAAAATGTTAAAAAGCTAGCAATGAAAGTGATAGTAAAAGCAACGGAGATTAAACACCTGCTAGAAGAGGCAGGTTAAGCCTGGTGTCTAAATGTATTTAATCAGGAGGGAAAGGCATTCTGCAGATGTGGGGCCAGTACAGTGAAGGCCTTTCCCACAAATGTTTTTAATCCACTTTGCTTCCAGTCCTTGCTTCCAGTCCCAGGAAATGAGAGAGTTAAATTGGACACCAGCTCTTAGCATGGAAATGGCTGTCTGTTCATTTGTTAAAGCACATTTCAGAAGTGAGAGGGACCTATGCTTTTTCCTTCAGAAAGATGATTATTGTGCAGTTCAGAACTTTGAAAAATTACTTTCTAAACACTAGTTCCCATCATGCCCCAGCGTTTGTGTGAATTATCCAGATTAAACAGTATCTTGTTGGGGGGGGGTTCAAAAAAGAAAGGGGAGCCTATAAAAGCTGCCGAGTCCTTCTCAGCATTTGCAGGTAAAACAACAGGTAGCAGAAAATTTTCCAAAAATAGACTTCTTCAAAGGGGACTGATTTCAGCTGCTATCTGCAAGTGTATAGCTTGGCAATTACTTTTTTCCTTTGAATTGTTGAAAATGAAGGCTACAACTAGATAAAAGCTGTGCTCAATTGTTACTGGGTTCTGTTTATGGGTCAGCTCTTATTATTTTTGGTGAGATGGAAAAATCTCTTTCCCCAATAGCAGCATATAGGTTTTTGCAAATATTCACCCTTTCAGTGCCTCTGTTCACCTGTTTGCTGGTGTTTCTTTTCTCATTTATGGACCACTTTTGGGGTCCTTAAAAAAATTCCATCTTTCTTCTGCTCTCTGTGATTGTGAGTTGACTGAGATAGTAAGTAGTCAAATACAAGATTTAACCCTAAATCAGAACTTGAACTTGGGCCTCTCTCTGTTTCTACTTGGACACTCTTAGAACAGCCTTCCCTACCCCAGTATCCTGCAGAGGTACTGGACAAGAACTCCCACCAGCCACAGCTAGTCCTGGCTGCCTGTTGCCTTCCCATCTGCTCAATTAGGTTGTTTAAATAGCTGTTGGCATTGTAAAGATGCTGTTAAGTCATCTTCCACTCATCAGTTCTCTCCAGTTCTCCTTCCACTCAGGCCAGCATGGAGTTTAACACACAATGGATGCATCTGAAGGAACATAATTCTCTTTTGTGTTTTCAGCCTGCGGGAGAACTCCATAAGCCAAGAAGGAGCCCAAGAGATTGGCAATGCCCTTCGAGCTAACAGTTCCCTGAGAAATCTGGAGTAAGTCTTTTGGCCTTTTAAACAATCGAGGCTGTTGAAGATGATCTTTTGTTCACCCTAATCATAAAATAATAAGAGTTGGAAGGGGCTTCATGGGCCATCAGCTCCAACCCACTGCCCAGCCTCTTTTTGAAGATGTCCAGAGAAACATGACAAAGGTCCTTCATTTGGTACTTTGAGACCCACATACAGTAGCAGCATAGGATGCATCTTGCAGGTTATCTGTAGTGGGTCCGGATGTAGAAACAAGCACATTACAGGTATCCCCCATATCCACAGAAAAAATATCTGCGGTTTCAGTTATCCACAGCTGGGGGAAAAATAGGGACACATAACATAGAGTCATGCTGGGAAATGCCTAGAGAGCTATCCTCTCTAGGAATCACCAGGTCCTCCAATGCAACTCTGTTTTTTGTCCTGTGGATAACTGAAACTGCAGACATTGGTCCCAGGGATACAGGGGTCCAACTGTACTATTATTTTCTTTTCTGATGCTTGCACATGAGAATGTTCTCATGGAAAAATCATGAGTAGTAGAGCATTGGCAGTCAGTGCAGGCTGTGGGCTGGAGACACCAGTCAGGGCGTAGGAGAAAAAAAATGATAATTTCTGATGATGAGAGGGGACCCTATATTTTGAAAATAATGGGGAGAGGATGCCTCTGGATGCCGTGAGAAGAAAATGGTGTCTGAAGGAGGCAACAGAGTCCTGGAAAAAAAGGAAGGCCTGCAGGTGAACCCTATAAAGGGCTTAGGCTAGGGGTGGGCAGTTCAGCCCCAGGGCTGTTTTTGTGGCCTCCAGGCCCCTCCTGGGGGGGGCCAATTTTTTTTAGCTTCAAAATGCCCCCAAGGGGGCATGGATGGCATTGGGTCCCCCAGGGGTCAAACATAATTTTTGCAATTTTTTTTTTTTTTGCCCCAAATGCTGTCTACTGGACATGGGAGGCATTTTTACCAAATTGGTGGGGGGTGTGTGTGTGTGCTTGGACCAATTTAGACCCAGGAGAGGTTTTTTTTAGAAATAGGCAGTGAACAAAAAGTGACTTCTACTTTTCTCCTATTGTTAAAAAAAGGTCTCTTGTGGGCTCAAAATGCCCCAGGAATTCCCAATAACATGCTGATAATGTCCCCAAAGGACATTTCGAGAAAATGATTCCCTCCCCAGGAGCGGGTGCAGTGGGGAACACAGCCTGCTAAGATCTCGTGAGAGGCTAATGTGGCCTCCTACCCTTCCACAGTTGGGACTAGAGGTAGGGGAAGCTGTGTACTGTTGGAAAGACAACAGATTTTGGGGGAGATTGGGCCCCCCAATTACTAACCAGAGGTCTCCTCTATGGAAGGGAGGCAGGCATCTGAATTTCTCACATATAATTAGTTTCTCCAGTGAGAGAGCTTGAGATGCACACCATACGCTATTCTAACATTCCTTTTCTCTGGGCTTTGCTTCTAGCTTGGCGGCCAATCTGCTGCATGACGAAGGCATCCAAGCCATTGCCTTGGCATTAAAAGAGAACCAGGCGCTTGCTTCCCTGCAGTAAGTTTTGGTGGATTACATCTGTGTTGCTAAAGTGTGTGTTCTTTAAAGAGGAGGGAGAGGGACTTGTAGTGTATGAGGGGAGATGGAGGAAAAACAAGGACACTGGGCTTTCTTGTAGGGACTCCAGCTAAAGAATAGGGCAGTTTCTCAGAAGGCTATGCTAACTTTGCTATGTGCTAATGAGAGAGCTAGAAAAGTACTAGAAAAGGTGGAGTCACCAACATCCAATTCACAGCCCTCCTCTTTTCATGGTTGAAGCAGAACTTGGAAAAAACATTTATTTATTTTTTGGACTACAACTCCCAGAATCTCCGAGCCCCCATTGCTGGTAGGGGACATTTGTGCTCAAAGCTACAATTATTAGACCAAAACCAAAGCCTCCTCACCTGCTGCCCCAGGTCTACTCACCACTCAAAAGGAGAGGATCAAGAGTCAGAATCATAGAGTTGGAAGATACCACAAGGGCCATCCAGTCCAACCCCATTCTGCCCTGCAGGAATACACAATCAAATCATTCCCGACAGATGGCCACCCAGCCTCTGTTTAAAAACCTCCAAAGAAGGGGACTCCACCACACTCCGAGGCAGTGTATTGCACTTCCGAATAGCTCTTACTGTCAGGAAGTTCTTCCTAATGTTTAGGTGGAATCTCTTTTCCTGTAGTTTGAACCCGTTGCTCCATGTCCTTGTGTCTGGAGCAGCAGAAAACAAGCTTGCTCCATTCTCAGTATGACATCCTTTCAAATATTTAAACATGGCTATCATGTCACCGCTCAACCTTCTCTTCTCCAGACTAAACATGCCCTTACTGTTACTGCCCTCTCACCTGTGACAACCTTGTCCCCCAGCCACACACACACACACACACACACACACACACAGAATCTAGAAAGTGAAATCCATGGGCAAGAAAACTATAACAGGGTGGCCTTTTCCCACCCACCCACCCTCCACCATATGGTGCTAATGTGCTGGGGCCCCAGCCTGGGAGAGATTTGTAATTTGAAATACGGCATTGCAAGAGGTCAGGCTAAGGGGCTGCAGGTTGCCCATTCCTGGCATAGATGGTTCAAGGTAATGTGAGTGAAACCCCAGGCTCTTGCGTTGTCCCTATGTACCCTCCAACATTTCACATGGGAAAATCGGGACGTGTGGCCAAGCAACATCAAAGTGTGGTCAAGGTGACAAATGTTATTAATGAGAAAGAACACACAGGCTAGGAGAGGCTGCAGCAGTTTGCTTTTGTTGGAGTCTACAGGGAAGGGCAAGATTGTTCCCCCTCCTCTCCTCTCCTCTCCTCTCCTCCCAGTTGAGTTAATTGAGTGCAAACTATTTTTGCGTGTTGAACTCAGTTTGCAGCAAGTGAAGTAAGGTGAGAACAAAAGAGGAAAAGTGGGAGGAGAAAAGAGAAACTAAGACATCTTAAAAGCAGCTGGAAAAGTGGATCAGCAGAGAAATTGACTGGGAATGTCCCTGGTAAATCCAGACAGTTAGAGGTTATGTTCCTATCGAATTAGGCACCACTCTCCTTACGTCTTCAAGACTGTAATATGGGAGAAGCCTTCCTGGAATGTACTTTAGGAAGCAGGATACCATGATGGATGGTCCTGCTCTTTAGGCAGATGGAGATGGAGAACGTGCATATCCTCCCATCCTAGGAACTAGCCATTCAAATACACAAATTTACATAACCTCTCCCAACAGGGACTCACAGTATATAAACCCCACACACACTCCTACCCAACCATTCTCTGAAGATGCCAGCCACAGATGCAGGCGAAACGTCAGGAATAAACTCTTCCAGAATACAGCCTTACAGCCTGGAAAAAAACCATGGAAAACAGATGGAAAACTGTCCATCTAACTCCCAACACTCCTCCCAACCAGCAAAAGGGGTACAAGGAGAAATAAGATCTTGCAGGAGAGAGGGTTGGATGACAAACTAGATATAGATATTGGTGGCTTGGGCACTGGTGACCCCACAAGCTCCAGAGTCACTGGTTGTTACTGGGATGTAGAGTTGTGTTCCATATTTGCATTGTGAGATAGTGTGGTGCTCTCCTTCTTCTTCTAGTTTGCAGTGGAACTTCATTCAGTCCAACGCAGTGAAGGCCCTGAGCCAAGCACTACAGTTCAACAGCAGCCTTGAAGTCTTGGAGTAAGTCCATCTTTCTGCCTAGCGATTGTTACATTGCATGAAATGAAAACATCCACCTTTTAAACCCATTTTGTTAAATGGCTCAGTCTATATTACAAGCAGCAGCATAAGGTAGTAAGAATGCTGAGACTGTACCACTTTTGTTATATAGGTAAACTCACCCATTTAGTCATGTAAAATGTGACTCCCTGCAAACAGAAATGGCACATCAGGGAGAGAATTGCTAGCCCAGCACATTCCTGATGTGCTAGTTTTCTACGTTCAGGGAGAATTCTACAAAAGGGAGCATTAAAAATTATTGACATTCCACCCTCACCTACAGCCCAAACCGATGTCATTCATTATCTTCAAGTCCAAACTACTTTCTTCTTGTGCCCCCCCTCTTCCTGGCTTCTGAGAGGGAGTTTTAGAAAGGGTTTAATGAATGGCTTATTCACTTTGGAATGCACACTGTTTTGGGCCTTTCCAGATAAGGGCTTCTTTGAATTACAAATGTGCATTTGCATTGCTCATCTGTTTTGAATTATTGTTTTTTTCTTTTCTTTACAATAGCCCTTCCATGACAGAAATCCCTTTAAAAAAACAGTATATTGTGAGTAGGGGAGGTGCACCCCATCCAATTACACTTAGGGAAGCAGAACATGCTGCAATTGAATCTTAACTCCAGCAGTGCTAATGGGATGATCAAAATCCCAATTTAGTGGGGTTGACTCCCAGGTAAAGGCAATTAGGATTACTGCCTAAGTGTTATTTTATTAAAGCGGTGGAGCTCATCCTCTCAGCTTAGAAGCAACATGAACTCCTTCCCTTCCCTTCCACCATGAGATTATAGGAAGAGCCCTGCTGTGTTAGATCAAAGGCACCTCTAGTCGATGAAGAGATCCTGCTGCCACTGGCTCTGTGCTGGCAGGAGTTAGAACGTCAATAGCAAGAAAGCTCCCTCTCTCATATTTGTGGAGCCCCGTGGGTCCATCCATTGAAGCTGAATGGTGGCAAATTCAGGAGAGCACAAAAGGAGGTTTTCCTTTGCTTCCCCAACATGTGTGGAAGACAAGGTTATCAATGGTTTGTTGTTGTTGCAACTGCTGTCCACTTTGACTTATGGTGACCCTATGAATGAGAGACCTCCAAGTCAACCTGTCATTAACAGCCCTGCTCAGAGTTTGCATTGAGTCTCTCCATCTGGCCTCTTTTTGTACTGCCTTCCACCTCGCGAAGCATTATTGTCTTTTCTAGTGAGTCAAGTCTTCTCATGATATGGCCGGAGTATGACAGTCTCAGTTTAGTTATATTGGCTTCTAGGGGGAGTTCAGGCTTGATTTGCTGTAGGAGTCATTTGTTTTTTTAGCAGACCACGGTATCTGTAGAACTTTTCTCTAGCACCACATCTCTACTTTGAAGTAACGTACAGTGTTGAGTGTTGGCCTAGGACACTGGGAGACCAGGATTCGCATCTCGCTCAGCCATGGAAACTGACCGGGTCACCTTGGGCAAGTTACACTCCTTCAGCCTCAGAAGAAGGCAAGGGCAGACCCCTTCTGAACAAATTCTGACAAGAAAACCCCATGATAGGTTCACCATAGGGACACCCTAAGTCAGAAATGACTTGAAGGCACACAACAACAAACAAGTAGTTGCTGGAAAACACAAACAGGGCCAGGCCTGGTGAGATTCTGGAGCTGAGAACCATTGCATAATGTTCACCCAAAGTAAAGCAGATTCGACTACTACTTCTTATTCAAGGGATATGTAGTTTGCCTGTAGCTGTCCTGTCCTGGGCCATGAGCCCTTGAGGGAGGAGAGAAGATGGCTCCTAATAGCTGGTTTGTTTCAGTTTACAGGAGAACGCAATTGGGGATGAAGGAACAGTTGCTTTGGCCTCTGCTCTGCGGCTGAACTCAACACTCACTGCTCTCTAGTAAGTTCCCATACCTGCTGATGGGGAAACATTTCAACATTTATTTATGAAAATATTTATGTGCCACCCTATATAGCCAAGGATCTCAGGGCTGAACAAAATAAAATCAGCGTTAACGGTTTAAAGCCATTTAAAAATAAAAGCTTACTGAACAAATTAACAAGACAATTTAAAACCAATTAAAACAGTTTAAGGCAATTTAAAATGATTTGATGATTTGGGTGTAATCAAATAGGGACCCAAAAGCTTTACTGAGAAACCATGCTTTTACTCGGTGTGAGGATGATACCAGTGTTGGTTGGTCATGTATCTAAGGGGAGGGAGAGTATGTAAGACTGGTTTGAGGTGGGGTCAGCAACCTATGACCCAAGAGAGGACTGTTTGGCCTTAAAAGATAGGAAGGCCTGAGAAAATGACCTTTCCCATGTGCACGTCTTTAAAAATGTGTGGGAAAGTTCCTTTTCTGAAAATTTCCTTGGTTTCACATCTCTGCATGGCCCACCTGTGGGATATATTTGGTAGAACTGGATGAAAAGGCTGGGCTATGTCAAAAATTTTAGAGGGGAATGGACGACCCCCTTAGCCCCGTTTTTAAAATTAAAAGCCGATCAAGGCCGTCTTAACTTGGGTTTCTCAAAAGTTTGCATATCAGCCGTTGTGGCTAAAAGGAAGAGAGGGGCCCTTCAGCACCAAAGGATGGCCCAAGACGTTCTGCTGCCTGAGGCAGAGCTGCAAATGGCACTCTTTCCAACCCAAGCCAAGGTACATAATACTCAAGGCTGATCAAGTTATTTTGGTATCTGAGGCAGAAAATTCCCGTCCAAAATTATCATTATGCTATGGTAATAAATTAAGTAACAACGGGTTGCTCTTTCATGACACCCCAAGCCAGCCACCTTGATCTGTCTAATACAGGGCTGAGTAATATGTGGCCCTCTACATGTTGTTGGACCTTATCTCTCACCTAAAACTGATGGGGAATGCCCTTGGCTGGTGGGACTGGGAATTGCCTTAAATGTGTCCTGCTCTATTGCAGCCTCCAGGCGGCGCTAATTGGTGAGCGTGGGGCTGTTGCTTTAGGAGAGGCTTTGGTTATGAACAAGACCCTTGCAGTGCTAGAGTAAGTATCCCCACACCTTCCCTGTATGTGGCCATCTTGAAAGCATACCCTCCAATTGTCCCAGTTTGGCGGGGACAGTCCTGGTTACAGGTTTGAGTATCCCTCATTCGGAAATCCAAAATGCTCCAAAATACCAAATATTTAAATTTTAAAAATACATTTTTTTAACAAACTATGTACACAAGCTATGTGCACAGGTTGCTCCCTGTATCTGTGTGGGATACATCCCCGGACTTATTGCAGATACGAATATGAATAGTGAATCACCATAGAATTGTGCTGGAGGACCTAGAAAATGCCTAGAGAGGATGCCTCTCTAAGCATCTGGAGTGACTCTATGGTCAAACTCTGGCAGACGTTGACCATAGAGTCACGCTGGAGGACCTCCCGATGCCTAGAGAAACCACTCTATGGTCCTCTGGATGCCTAGAGAGACGTTCCCCCCTCAACTGTAGGTTAAGTGGGTACCAATTCTGTGCAAACAGGAGGAGGGGGACACCTGTATAAGGTGTATATGAAACATTAAATGAATTTTGTATTTAGACTTGGGTCCCATCTCCAAGCTATCTCATTATGTATATGCAAATATTTCAAAATCGGTGGGGGAGATATCAAAATCCCAAATACCTCTGGTCCCAAGCATTTCGGATAAGGGATACTCGACCCATCCTGCCATCTTGATTTTTCAGATGCTTTTAAAATCTCCTGGTTTCTCTCTGCTCCCACTTTTCCCTTTTGGCCTCAGCGTGCTTTAGTTGCTGCAAACTGAGTTCAAGAAGCAGAAGCAGTTTGCACTCGATTAACTCAGTAGGGAGGACAGGAGAGGAGCGGGTAGAATCTTGTGCTTCCTAGTAGGCTCAGGCAAAAGAAAACTGCGATAGCCTCTGTCTGTTCTTCATTTATAATTTTTTGCCATCTTGTCCAAACTCTGCTTGGCTACATGTGTCCTGGTTTTCACCTGTGAAATGTTGGGAGGGTGTGGGAAAGGAAAGCTAGAGACTGTACTTAATAGCACTATTTCAGAACTTGACAGATTGTTGTAGCCATTGGCACATGTGGATTCCACATGAGCTTCCACCTGTGTTCCCTTTTGGCCCCTGGGCTTGAGTGGGCTCATTTCATCATTGGAACCTCAAATGAAACCACTTGCCTCAATCAATTCTTCCTTGTTTCTAATTTCAGCTTGCGAGGAAATGCCATCGGTTTGGCAGGAGCCAAGGCCATAGCCAGTGCCTTGAAAGTTAATTGCACCCTCTGCAGATTGAAGTAAGTAGAGGAACAGAGAGCTGATACTGTGCTAAGGTTGTGCCAATCTTTCATTCAAAGTAAAGAGATGGACTTTGCATTCCAGGATTTTGTATAGTTTGAAAGTTGGCAGCACTCGCTTAATGGCCTGAATGTGTCTGAAGCACCAAAACTTGTGGCACCCACTGCTTTGGTCAGAGGTTGGAAAGTAATGCATTGCAAGTAAGCTTTGGCTTACTCTTTTTATTCAGTATCTTTGTTCCTGTTCTCGCGCAGCTGAACATTTTTCAGGAAGACTAAGGAGTGAGCAGACTACAGTCATTATACATTCATATTTTCTTCCTTCTCTTGTGCTATCTCTTTGGCCAAACAAATACTGTACTGTACAGTGAAACCTCAGTAACCACTGGGGGTTGGTTCCAGGACTCCACCCCACATGGATACCAAAATCCATGGATGCTCAAGTCCCACTATAGGTAATGGCATAGTAAAATGGCATCCCTTATATGAAATGGTGAACAGCAAGGTTTGCTTTTTGATTTTTCCTCCCTGAATATTTTGAGCTGTTGTTGATTGAATCTGTGGATGCAGTACCCATGGATACAGTGGGGCTGACTATACATCATTGATTCATGCTAATGCATAGTACCGGCAACATCTCTTTTCTACCTTTAATTCTCTTTAATCCTTTAATCCCTTCCCTCCATCATTCTCTGCTGATGATTTTGCAGCTTTCCTTAACACTAAAATTGAAACTATCCACTCTGATCTTGCTGTTCCTGAGCCTTCTTCATTACCAGTAAATATATCGGATGTTTGTTTCTTCTACATTTTCTGCTTCCCCCTGCTGCCTTGTTAGATGAACTATCTAAAATGTGGATGTCTTCAAATTTTCCACCTGCTCTTTTGATCCTGTTCCTTCTCACTTCTTAATTACTGTTGCCCCTGCTATTCTGTCTTCTCTTCTCCATATTATTAATCTGTCCCTTCCTACTAGCTTATTCCCTTCTGAATTTAAATATGCTCCAGCTCCTGTGGGAGGCTAGGCTGGCCCCCTCCCTGCTTTCATTTCACCAGCAGGCAAAAATGTTTTTTGTGAAGTCGAAGCCTTTCATGACCAGCATCCATAGATTTTCCTTGGTTTTTTTCTGGGCTGTGAGGCCGTGTTCTGGAATAGTTTCTTTCTGACGTTTCACCTGCATCTTGTTCCACCCAGGAACAAGGGGATTTCTAGCAGTTAATGGCCCATCAACCAACCATTAGCCAAACAGACACTAATGAGCCTTGCATTTCTATACCCTGAAACTAATCATTCAATTACACAAATTTACATCTACTCCCCAACAGGGGTTCACAATATATAAACTCCACACATACTCCTACCCAACCATTCTCTGAAGATGCCAGCCACAGATGCAGGCGAAACGTCAGAAAGAAACTATTCCAGAACACGGCCTCACAGCCCGGAAAAAAACCAAGGAAAATCTAAAAATGTTTTTACTTAAGCAGGCCTTTGATATATAACTGTGCCCACAGAGCTTTTACCGGGCTGTGTTTTTTTATGTTGATTTTGTTTCTATTTTTTACTTTGTATGTTTCTAATTAACTTTAATCGGTTTTAACTGTGATTTTAATTGTTTTGTGAGCTGCCTTGGGTCCTGCTTCAGGAGAAAGGTGGCATATTTATTTATTTATACCCCACTCTTTCAGCCACAAGGCTATCAGAGCGGCTTACAAATTGTTTTAAGCAATAGCTATTTACACATCTACACTGCATTAAGCAGTGTAGATGCGTGTTAGCTAATTGCCCCCACAAGCTGGGTATTCATTTTACCGACCTACGAAAGGATGGAAGGCTGAGTGAACCTTGGAGCCTGCTGGAATCGAACTAGCAACGTGGTGGCTTGCAGTACTGGCATTTAACCACTGCGCCACCAGGGAATATACATTGCATGCATGCATGCATGCATGCATGCATAAATAAATAAATAAATAAAATAATACTAGAAGGAAATGGACAAGCTGGAAGGTGTTCAGAGGAGGGCAACCAAAATGGTGGGAGGTCTGGAAGACATGCCCTATGAGGACTTAGGGAGCTGGGTATGTTTAGCCCGGAGAAAAGAAGGTGAAGAAGTGACATGATAGCCATGTTTAAATATTTGAAAAGACATCATATTGAAGAGGGAGCAAGCTTGTTTTCCTGCTGCTTTCCTGACAAGGACATGGAGCAAGGGACTCAAACTCCAGGAAAAGAGATTCCATCTAAACATTAGGAAGAACTTCCTGACAGTAAGAGCTGTTAGGTGGTGGAATGCACTGCTTCATAGTGTGGTGGAGTCTCCTTCCTTGGAGGTTTTTAAACAGAGGCTGGATGGCCATCTGTCGGGAGTGCTTTGTGTATTCCTGCATGGTAGGGGGTTGGACTGGATGGCCCTTGTGGTATCTTCCAACTCTATGATTCTAAGTTCCTCCAATTCTTAGGTAGCCTTCACTTGATCCAGCTTTTCTTTCTAATTATAACCCTGTCACCTTTCCTCTTGAAAGTTTTGGAATGTGCTGTTTATGTACGTTGCCTTGCCTTTCTTTCTTGTACTTCTGTAATAGATCCCTTTCAACCTGGATTTTGCCCTGTGCATTCTTACAGCGATAGCTCTTACAAAAATCACAGATCTCCTTCAGGCCAAGTCAAAAGGTCTATATGTAGTCCTTATTCTCCTTGATCTCTCTGCAGCCTTTGACATAGTTGATCATGGTCTTTTGTTGGATTTACTTCATGAGCTCAGGTTTACTAATTCATTCCTCAGCTGGTTCACATCCTATCTCTCAGTTCAGTCATTTTAACATGATAGCTGGAGGTCACATCTTCTTTTTCCCTATTGGTTGGGGTTACACAGGGTTCAGTTCTGGGGCCTTTGTTGTTTTATACACTATATTTAAGTAAACTTAGCAGTTCATACAGTTTTCAATATCATCTTTGCTGATAGGTATATTTCTCTGTTCCAGAACTCTTTTCTGATATCAAGTATATTACAACATATTTTTCGGCTATTTCAGCATTGTTCAAGAAAATGGAGAGTGCGTAACAATACTACTGGATTATCTAGTCTTTGAACATGGCTTTTAAGTTAGGCAGCACTCAACTTCAAGCATTTGTTGATATTAAACTGCCAGGTTTGGTTACGTAAAGGTATTTCTGGGAAACTGAAATCAAGTTGGAGCAGACAGTGGCTGAGGTCTACATTGCTATGTTCTGTGCATGCAGAGTTCGGCATCCTCCTATCACTCAGCAGCTGCTAAGCTCTGGATGGGGTCTCTGCTGCGGTCACTTATTGGTGGAGACATGAGGAAGGGGGAGGTGATTCAGATCGCAGAGAAGCTTTAGCTGGTCTCAGCTCAGTCATGGGAGGAAGAAATGAGGGTGTGTTCTGAAAAATAGTGCATCCTCATTCCTTTCTCCTGGGAGCACCTCTGGGTGTTTTTCATGGTCTGGATTGCCTCCTCTGCTCCCTTCTCAGGTACCGAACAGCAGCAAGGGCCCCTCCCACAATTGGATAGCTGCCTATAAGCTGCACTTATGTGGGAGTAAGTCACTAACAGGATGCCAGTCAGTATGTGTGAACTGTATTACACATGTTTCTTCTCTTTTGTTGACAGTCTCCAGGAGAACTTGCTGGGCATGGATGGAGCTATCTGCATTGCCACAGCTCTGACTGGAAGCCACAGTCTTACTTACATTAAGTAAGTCCCTTTTCAAGAGCCAGTGTGTACCCAACCCATTTCATGCCTGGCTCTGCAGAATTTGGAAAGTGTTGGGCTTGTTACTTAAGTTGTGACAACACCTCATTGTGCTTTCCATGCATCCATGAGTAAGCCAGGGAAATCAGAATGCCTTTTTTCAACAATTTGAATCATTAAAAAAAAAAAATTACGAAGCAACTACAACTATGCAGAAAAAGCTTGTAATATAATAGACCATGTCTGATGAAATATCAGAATGAGGCTGAGCCAGGGCTCTGGGGCCGGAAGGTGCCCTGCCTAATTCATTTGTTTTTTCCAGGGCCACCACTCCTTGGTTCTTTCCTCCTCCTAGGTGTCCCTCTTATTTTTTTATACTAAAAGAAAATGCCAACATGGTTGTTTGAATTGGGGCAGAAGTGCTTGGCTGTAATCTGCAACATCATGAAGGATACAGGCAGGGTTTTGGTCTTTTTATCTTAATATTTACTAGATCTAAACTTTGCAGGAGGTCAGAGTAGGGTAAGGTTATTGTTTCTCAGGACCAGAGGGGAATCCTAATAGGAAAAGGTTGGGACTGGCTGTAGTTACGTTGATCATAGCTTGTTAGACATAATAGGTTGGCGAACTTTGCTTTTCTGTCTCCCAACACTGAGTATGAATCAGTTAGAATGTGCTCCAGCCCAAGTGTTTATTTCAAAGTGACAACTCTGCCCTCTGCCTTCAGCTTACCCTGACCTTTCTGGCCCTAGCCCAGCCCAGCCTTCACTGTATTGACAATTAAGCAATAGCTCTAGTTAGCTCAAGCAAGCCATGTGTAACAAGGGAAGCTTAAACCTTTCTTTCTATCCCCAACCTTTACTTATGAATCTGGGAGAAAACAACACACACGTTCATCACAAGGGGCCTTATCACACCGTTCCTTTATGCCATGTTATTCCACCTGAAATCCTCTCCAGGCATTCTCATGAGGGTAGCCAATTGCACCATTGCCACATTTGCACTTTCACAGCATCACCTGAGGGAGGGATAACCTAGCCACACCCTACACTGCACCCACTAATGGATTATTCCTGGAAGAAAGCACTATTAGACATCCGCACCTAAGCTGGTTACTGAATTGTTGCCAGAAAGAGGGATGTTAACGGATTATTTTCAGTGTGGAAGAAAATCACATTTTCTACAACCCTACAACACAACAATGCCTGGACAACAATGATGCTATGTGATAAGGCTGAGGCAATAGTGGGACTAATGGATTGCTATGATGGTATAACAGCATGGTGTGATAATGCCCTGGGACACATGACACATTGTGGTTTCCCATTATTGGAAATAAAATAGCAAGCAGCACATTTTCATTTTTTTTCCTGTATGAATTAAACACATAGAACTGAACTGAACAATATGTATTTTTGAAAAACGTGGGGAAATGTGTACATGAAGAAAAATTTAAGAAGTGCATAATTAGGCAAAGTACATATCAAAATATGTATGTATTCCCTTGCAAAAACAACACACTGAAGTCTTACAGTCCAACACAGAACAAGGTTCCAAAGAAAATGGCAGTAGGATTCAGAGAAATGCAACAAAATGCAACAAAACAGAGACTGAGAAATGTTCACGTCCATCATTAAACCCTGACTATAGGCCAAAGAGTTACACTTTGCTGAGATGTACCTTTTCTCCCCTCTCACAGTTTACAGGGAAATCAGATTGGTGAGTCAGGAGCCAAGATGATTACTGATGCCATTCGTACAAATGCCCCCAGCTGTGTCGTGGAAATGTGAGAGACAGTCTGCTGGAGGACTTCAGGCATCTTTGATGTTCCCATACCTTGGGAGTGTGCCTTTCCCAAGCATCATATCCCACTGAATGGAAGACGAGGTGAAAGGAAAGACCACAAAGCAGTGAGAAGCTGCTGCAAGGAAGAGTCCAAAGTGGTGATGTAGCCTCGCTTGTAGGCAGCTGTGGAAGAGAATGGCTCGCCTAGTCTTTCTCATTCCAGCACCAGTTGCTGCTGCTGAGCATTGCTTGGTGGCTTAGACGTTTTGGAGAGAAACATGGGAAGTAGCTAAGACACTGACTGTAGCCAAGATTTTGCATCGTGCTGACATTGCTTATGGCTCCATCAGTGCACTTAAGGGAAGTGGTGAACACTGCTTGGCTGATGCCCCAGGGGGTGCAATGAAGGGCCTGCCTCCTCAGCCTCTCATCTGCTGCAGTGGTGGAGCTGGGCTTGTTCTGATTGCCTCTGAGCACAGAGAGAAGAAAGTGCAGCTGTTCCTTCCCCCATCTGTGCCCAAGAGTAACCTGAGCAAACTGGATTGCACCCCCCCCCCAATCTGTGGCCAAGGAGATGGGGTGCACCCCAGCTGCTGTTGTGTGCCAGGCTGGGTGCCTTGTGGAAGGAAGTGCTGGATACTACCTCTTGTAAAGTCTAAAAGAGTACCTACACAGGTGCAAGCCTCAGTTATGCCTGCATACGTTCCCAACAAGCAAAAGATGTGCTACTTCATAAGATGACAGAAAGAACCCACAAGGCAAAAAAAAAAGAAAAAAAGAAAAAAAGAAGAATGAAGATGGAAAAAGCATTTATTTGTGAAACACAGGAATGTAACAGTCAACAAGAAGTTCAGCATGTCTCTGAATAAAACAGTAATGCTTCTGAGGCAACCTGAGGAATCCTCAGTACAGAACTAACTCAATAGTTGACTCTTGCTGGTATTACAGGATTGAATAATTCTGTTTATCATCTGAAAATGAAGTGGTTTATGGAAGCAGGCAGGGACTGGTAGGTGTATAAGGCTTGTGATCAAGACCTGGGATCACACAATTTGCATTGTTTTCTTTAATTAAAATGTTTTAAATTGGGGTAGCAGCTATCTCAGGCCTGAGGGCCATACCCCTGGCACCCAGCCCCTGAATTTTTGATGTTTTTCAGTGAATTTTTTTTTAACTTAAAAAGCTCTCTCAGCCCTTGGGGTTTCACAAAGGGCAATTTTGCCATATTTCCCCCATCCCAGCTCTTTTAAGAGGCCTTTTTCAAACCTGGAAGTAAACTGTAAGTCAGCTTCTGGTTTACCTGCTAGTTTTAAAAAGCCTACCCTGGGGCAAAAGTACAAGTAAAATTGACCCCATGGCCACTAAAGGGTGATATTTTTATTTTTAAAAAGGGGTGGAATCCCTGGGGGGCATACTCTCCTCATCTGTTTTAAATAAAAATGAAAACTAGTCTAGGAAAGCAGATTAAAGCTGGTCTTCACAGTAAAGGAGACCTATATGGGGTATGAACTACTAGGTTAAAAACAAACACAGTCTCTCTCAGTGTTTCTTTAGTGTTCCCAAGAGCCGTGTCAACCATTTCAATGTGGTTTAACTTCGATGTCCTTTTGGGGCAAAATCAGAGATTACACTGAGTGAACAAAGTGAAGAGTTTAAGAATAACTGGGCCCTGCTTCTCTGGCCTGCTTTATTGGTTCTGGTTAACTGACAATGGAAACACTTGCTTTGCTGGAGGTATTGGGGTTCCAATATGGCCGAAGAAAGAGTTCCTTCTTTTGTTTCAAGAATAACAGGCACTCAGTGTTCATTCTGGAATTAATTTTAGGCAGGAGAAGCAAACCTAAAGTGTTAACTTATCCTTATATTTTGGAATTATAAAAGCAGTCAGTATTTCCCCCTGCCTCTAAACTGCTTTTTGCTACTGGTCTGTCTAACTGTGGACTTGGATCTTGCTGGGAACTTTAAAATCTTTGGCACCATGGAACTTGAAGGCCTATGCTTCTAACAATTTATTACCTTCAGTTTGGGTTACTTTTCAAACCAGCATAGCCTTCATAAGCTGACAAAGAGATGATATAGTACTGTATTCATTAGAAACAAAGGTACATTACTTTGAAGTATTACTTGAAAATAATTCAAGTAATTCATGTGTGTGTCAATATTTTTAGCTTCTTAAAAGATTTGTGCCATGAAATGTCTTTGCCACTTCCCTTCCGCAAGTCCGCTCAGAAGTCATTGTCACTCTCCTCCAACGGCTCAGGCTTCCTGACCCTTCGATTGGCTTTGTTTGGAGAGATGTCCATGCTATCATCTTCCAAGTCATCGTCGTCGTCGTCATCATCATCAAGATCAATTTCGCTGTCCTCTGAGTCTTCCTGTAATGAAATATTTTATTCCTTTATTATCTACTTTAAAAAACAAAACACCTTCCCTCTTGCTGAGGGCTAAGTGTAGTTAACAAATTAGTACCACCAAAATACCGAAATAACTTAGGGCGCTTGTTACTCAACAGTCAAAAGGTGTTGTGCAGCTATTCTATTTCCTCCCTTATCAGGTTTGCTCTGGTAAGGGGAGAAAAAGGAAGAAGAGTACAAACTGAAGAGGATGTCATCTAGCTCTCACATCCACTTCCATTAAAGAGGTGGTTTGTAGACTAGAAGCCTCATCTGGAAGCACCCTTATTAATGGTTAAAGAAACCTTAATTGATTTGTCAAGTTTAGATTACTAAGTCTGTATATGAGTAAAAGCAACAGTTGTAAAGAAGAAGAAAAAAACACAGGCTTGGATCCAGAGCTGGATGGGCCTTCCCTTTTCTTCTCCAAGGCAAGCTCCTGTGCCTCTGCAAAGCCTTCTGAAAACCAGAAAATTCCACGTGGTGGTGCAAAAGAAGGGGGAGAAATTGGAGAAAATAAGGCAGTTTGTGAAAGGTGGCCTTCTCTATTGGCAGTGCCCCTTCTTTGAAACAAACATATGCACATTATTTTTAAAAATGTTACTTTGAGCATGTATAAAGTATCTTGCTTTCCCCAAAACAGCCAGGAAGCTAAGTTTGTTAATTCTGGCACAGCTCCCATCTAGGCCTCAGCCCCATTTAGACTGATAAATCTAAAACAGTGGCTCTTAACATTTTCTTTACCAGGGACCCCCTTTAAATATATTTTGTTGCCACGGACCCCAAAGACTTAACTCGATTTAATAATAATAATAATACTTGATGGTGATGATGATGCTAAAATTACACCAGCCATTAAACTTTCCTGGAGGGGGAGGGAAAACATTTCTCCTGCTGCTTCCTGCAATTTTGTGGCGGGAGCAGATTGAATGGCAATGCCCAGGCTAAACCAGCCAGACTTTGCCTTGACTCCTGCCATGTGGCCACTCCACTGCAGAGAGGTGGTGGGCCAAGCAGCCTTCAAGCTTTTGTTGACCCCCTGTGAGGACACTGCGGACCCCTGGGGGTCCACAGACCATAGTTAGGAACCACTGGATCTAAAGTGTTTCTGAAGCTGTTTGGCCACATCAACAAAACTACTAATAAAGGTAAAATGTAATGTGGTTCCATCAGTGACTACTACCCATAGTTAAAAAAATGGCTAAATATGCTGCAGGAAAGGTAACCACGGCCATAATTATGAAAAATACTGCCTTGGTGGCATTAAATGTGGAAGCGAAACACCCACCTTCACCTTGGCTCTGGAAGCTCTCTGTTTACTGGCTGGAGCATGGGCTGCCCCAAACTGTGAGGAAGAGGAGTGGCGGCAGCATGCAGAGACAATGCAAGAAGGAAGCAGACAGAAATTAAAAGGAAAAGTGAAACCAGCAGATACAGTAAAATGAAAGAGAACAAAGGAGGCACTGCAGTAAGAGGGTCATACAGAGTCTCCAAACAAGGTAGGAGAAAAAGAGGACAGAGTGGGACAACTGAGCTGGACACACCAGGACCAAGCAAAAGAGGCAGCAGCCAGTCTGGGGATAACTCAAGCAGAGCATGCTCCTCAACCACTCACACAGCCCTCCAATATGACTGGCAAGAGCCCCCAGGGAGGTTTGCCAAGGATTTCATGGGGTAGGCAGGCAGGATAAAAACAGCTTTGGTACTCTGGTGATATAACTCCAGGGTGAGCTGTGTCACACATATATAAAACACAGTGGCCTGAATAGAACTGACTAGTCCCACCCAGAGTGGAGCCACTGAATCAACTGTTGAATGGAAAATCAGTCAACAAGTAGATAAATTCCACTGATTGAACAGGTCTACTCTTCTAGGGAGTAACAACAGGATTCAGGCTGTCATCTTCTGGATAGGAAGAAAGACCCTGAGAGAAAAAGCCCACGGAAGCAGTTTCTCTACAACTAAGTGGTGCATCTTTGAGTCTGTCTAGTCACATGAAGAGGGGAAAGGACATCTGTCAGATGGCAGGGTTTATAAAAGGCCTTTATTATGTCTGTGAACAAAAAATTTAAAAAACACCCCACTCTTGTGTTATGAATAAGAGGTCGCTTGAGAGACAATTAGGAAATCTTGGTCAAAAAACAATTTGACCATTCAGTGGGAGTAATACCTTGATTCTAAAAACACAAGGCAAAATCCCAAAGAACTCAGGGTGGCCAGATACTATTGAAAGCAATTAGACTGAAGATAACTAATGACACAACTATTTCTCTGAATGGGGCTTGGGCCCAAAGTAGAAATTATGAGGAGCCCACAGCTCTGCCCAGCTGAGATCTCCCCAATGAGGTTGAGATACAAATAACATGGAGGCTGTAACTGTGGATCAGGATTAGTATACAATGGGTATATGTGCTCCTCCTAATGTGAAGGCCTTTAATTCAGGCTCTGGTGCACCTCCCTTATTAGTGCAATATTAGGTACACAGTGCCTATTAAAACCAATTAAAATTCCCCTGCATGGAAACTCGTCTTTCAAAAAGCACCTAATAGTTTAATCAACAGTAAAGACAGAAGAAGACATTACAATAAAATAGTGTAATGTGACAAGGCAATCTCAAAAAGAGGGCCAGTCCACCCTAAAACTCTCCAAGAAATGTTCCTTGCCAGTCTGCTGCTCTCCTTCCCCAGCTTAAGTGAAGCAGCAGAAGAAAAAGAGAAAAAACACAAAGAGAAGAAATTGACAAAAGGGCCTACAGAGTAGACAAAAGGTTTGAAAGATGCAGTGTATGGGAGCTTTCATGACAGCAGATAGACAAAACGTAACAGGTAATAGCTGAAGGAACAGGCTCTCTGTTGCTGAATGAAAAGGTCTACCAAAAGCATCACCAGTTGTCAGTGGTATTCTTTACTACTCACATCATCCTCTGTGTCTCCACCTTGCATTGTTCCCACAATCCGCTTGCTTGGCCTCCCTGGAACAGAGAGAGAATTCATGAGAATGGGACTGCCCGTGTACCAAGGCTAGAGGTAAGAAACATTTTTAGTCAAGTCAAAAGCAGTGTCAGAGAGGCCCCCAGCACGCTTAGATTCATTGTCTAAGATTTCTGTTCATAAGTGCTACACATCTTTATAGCAACTGAAAAAGCTATTTGTTCTGAGATGGCAGAGGAAAAAATAGAGGGGGATACTGCATAGAACAATGCTTCCATCATACAATCTTCAGTGCTTTTGCTTTAAAGTCCTGTAATAACCTGTTCCCAAAGATAATGTCAGGTTTACAGAAAAGTCAGACTGGCTAAAATACATTCTGTCAGCAGCAAAATATTGGTTTAAAACGTTGCCTAAAGAAATGTTTAGGGAGCACCACTGGACCTTGGGGTCAACTGAAAATATGATGATTAAAGCCTCTGAGGCATTTTAAGTCTTAATTCTGTGTTTTCACTGGACCCAGAGAAAGAGCTTGTTATCTTCCCTGATCAGTTCACTGAGATTTTCTCTTGCGAAAGTCCAAAGAAAACAAGAGGGGCCTGCACCACTTCCATAAGGGAACGGACAGTGGATTGTGCCCAAAACAAGTTTCCCAGCACAAAACAAACAATAATCAAAGCGAAGCTCTGGAGTCCCCTAAAGCTACAAGCATTTTCAATTTGTACTGCCAAGTTACAAGATGGTTTTGGTCTTAGCAAATTTTTTTAAGACAAAAACATTCAGTATCCCCTAGAAGGGGCACCCTCTTCCTATGGTCCTTGCCATTCCAAAAGCCTATGGATGTATGACTCCATGCAATGGAACATCTTTTCACTTACCCACACCATTGGTCCATGGTCAAAACAGTGTGTGGAAGGACACTGGTACTTACCCCTGCCTTTAACTGAACAACATTCATTTAAATCAGACTATCAGCTTAAGAAGACTGCTAGCTTTGCTCTTTCAGTTGCTTTTTGTGTTACAATTAGAAGACCTGGTTCATTTGTCAACATTTCTTGGGCCCAGCCAGGACTTGGCTCGCATTCTGACACAGAATTAGGTAGTTCATAAGGTACTCCTGGGCACTTTCGGCTTGATATATTGTTATGAAAGTATTGCCATATTGCATCATCAGAACTCTGATCTGAATCCTATTGGTTAGTCACAACTAGAATTGACGCACTGAATCAACGGTTGGATGGTGAATCTACCTATAGGTAAATCCTGAGGGTCTACTCTGAGTGGGACTAATGATAGGAATCAGGTTTATAACATCAGTTTGGGACCAAGTTATTTAAAGAACTGTCTTCACTCACACAAACCTGGCCTAGACCTTGAGATTGGCTTTAAAAGCCCTGCCTGCAAACCCATGTTTAAGATCATGGCAAGCACTAGAGACAGGGCCTTTTTGGTGGTGGTCCGATACTCAAGGAACTCCCTTCTAAGGTGTAGATGTTGGCTCCATCAGTACAGCATTTTAAGCAAGCCTTAAAACTCATCTCTATTGCATCACTTTTAAATTCTACTGCGTTCTATTTTATTCCATTCTATCACTTTATTTGTACCATGTCTTTATTCCAAAGCTTGGGACTCAAGGCGACTTACAAAATAAAAAGAATTAAAGGTAAAAGCACAGGGGCACAGGGAGCTATTCTCCAGTCACTTCAATCCACCCAAAACGTCCTCACTCCCCAAGCAGCTGTTAAGCCCTGTAAGCGACCACTGTTCCTCTGCTGATTACCAGAAGAGATGGGGAGGAGGGAGGCAATTCAGACAATGAAGATGCAGCTGGTCTGGGTTCCAAGGGGAAGTAAAAAGGAGGGGGTGTACTCCCTCTGTGAGCACATCTTCATTTCTTCTCTCCTCTGAGCCAAGACCAACTGCTTCATCATCATCTGAACTGCCTCCCACCCCCTGTAATCAGAAGGAGGAGGTGACCCTTCCATAGCTTGAGAGCTTCCAGGCAGGGGAGTGGGGAATGGACCCAGCAATGCACAGGCAGAATGTTATGCTATGGGATCTCTGGCTAAAAAAAGGCCTTTACTGTACTTGTAAAATAATTAAGTCCCCCCAACCCTGCTGGAATAAAAGTTCTTCATCTGTTGGAAAGACATCAAAGAAGAAGCTGCATAGCCTCTTGAGGAAAGGAGTTTTTATGTTCTGGATTATTTATTATTTAACATTGTGTTGCTTTTTAAAAATTCCATTCTAAATGACTGTTTTATTAAAGTGTGGCTTTTAAAAATATTTTTATTTTAAACACTCAGGCAGCAGCTTACACAGAAAATTAACAAGCCACCTGAATGGCAGCCTAGAAATATTTAAATAAAACCAAACAAATGGCCTGCAGTTAAAATGAGTAAATATCAAGATAAGCAAAAACAGTATGTCAGATTCCAAGAATCTGACATCAGATTTGTGTGTCAGTCCTTCACAAAACTGAGCAAACACTTCATATCCATAGGCATGAGCACCTCGTTTCCACCACAGGCCCAAACACTCAGCCACTTTAGACCCTTATATCTGCAATGGAGCATTGGCTCTTCCCACAGGCCTGAAGCAAACAATATAAGCCTTGAGGTGAGCATTCAAGTGGCAAATGATGCCTACTTTGTGCAACATACCCTTGCTGAAATGCTCATAGTGGCCCATGGAGGTAAGAAGGAAGAGTAGAAGAGTTGTGGACAGCACTGTGGCAGTGAAGGGGGAAGGCAAAGGGAAGAGTGTCAGTGCAGGCAGGCAGAAAGAATTTTTTAAGCCTTTTTTTTTTTTTTAAAAAAAGAAAACCTCATTAATTCACTCCCTGGTACTATGAAACTGGGGGAAAGCTTGTAGATAGAGTGTGAAAGATTACCAGCTGTGGAGCAATCACAGAGGGATGAACCTAAACTAGTATCTGCAGCAGCTATTAAAGGCAATTTTAACAGTTTGGCAGGAGACCAATGCAACATTTAAACGCCACCATTTGTCAACCTAGCACTGCAGTGGCCTTTGTAATGGGAGACCCTGCAGAGTTCATTTGGGGAATACGCTTCTCTCCTTCAACTGAGCACCTGGTGGCTTTGGTGCTTTGCTGTGTGATCAGCAAAAGCAAGCACTGTCCTCTGGTCCCCAGCAAAAAACAAAACAAGTAAACAAAAGACTGAATTAATGTACAATCTGGTCCCACATACTCTGTGCTTTGTACCAACACCCAGATGTCTCATTTTGAATTTCTAGCATGCTTTCCTTTCTCCCTGGGGTGGGGTGTGAAGAAACTGCAGATGTGCAATAAATCTGAACATGGTGGGGTCAGAGCAAGAGGGAAAATATCCAGTAACCAAAGCACACAAACTACCTATGTCTCTTGCTTGACACCATCAGATCTCCCCAGGGAGCTCATCAAACCTGCTGCTCTAAAAAACTATGGTGTAGGCATATAGTCAATAATTAAAGCCTCTGCTGAGTCAGGAGGACCAGTTGCTCTTCTCCTTTAGGGAGAGCTCAGGAAAGAGGGGTGATGGAAGACTCCTTCATGGCACAGCTGACCTCTGCCAGTCCACCATGCTAAAGGACTGATGCATGACTAGTGTGGGCTCCCACGTTCGTGCTGGTGGGGTGCAAGGCTATGTGAAGGAAAAGACGGTTGTCTTTTTCCAAGATAGTTCACATACTCTGGCGTTAAGTTACCCCCTAGACAAGGAAATGGGAACTTGCCATCAGGATGTGGCCTTCTACTGAAGTCTAACGGATAAAATAGCCATTGGTGAACAGAATGCATGGATCAAAGCAGAGTTTCTAATAGTCAAGCTAGAAAAGATGTCAGATGTGTAGCTATACCAACATACCGTACCAACAGGGTCCTAGCCTTTGGCTCCAAGGTATGGAATCCAAAGATGGACTATGTCTATTTCAACCATCTCTGTGTACTGTACTTTTTTTTTTTTTTTTTGGTACCCACAGAATCCAATATCCCAACAATCTGCATTTTCATTTAAAAAAGAAGCATGATTCTAGTTCTCATAGCCAGGAAGATATGATGGTCTGGGGCAACAGCTTGTGAAATGCAACTGGCAGTGTTTTCCCACAGATTGCATCTCTACCTGGCACGTGTAAGAGAAGCTGCGTGTCCAGCAATTTGTGAAGAATTAGGGAAAACAAGCCTAGGTACCTTGCATCAACATCTCCATGGCAGTATGCTGCTTCATTAATTGCCTGTCTTCTATTTCGCTGTCAGAGCCTTCATCCTCGTGGATCTCTATGTCTGAGTCATTGTTACCTAAATAAAAACAAGACACCCGCAACAGTTAATGACCACTATTGAAATATGCTCAGGGTATTAACCCTATCTCCTTGTGTTCTTTCATTAATGAACAATTGTGGGGTGACAGGCACTGAAGAGGCCATAGCTTAGTGATACATAATTGACCTATAGAATATCCTGGACAGTTGCCTCCATTCAACACCCCCTCAGCGTAGCATAAGGATCCACCTGTGGACATGATGCTACGCTGACCCATATACTACCCACATTAAAGCCCTGAAATGGCCTCATGTTAAAGCAGGCAAGATTGGAGAAGATCTAGCTTTTCCCACCCCCATCCCAGCACTTCTGTATTTGTTGTGTGTCCAGCTTGAGGGAGGGGATTGCTAGATACTTCTGCAATCCTCCCTGTTTGTGCCTCCTTGCTGGGCAGCTGTGTTTGAATTTAACAGGGAAGCATCTCTCACATTTGTGTTCCATCTGCTTTCATTAGAATGGCACAGCAGATTTTTGACCCCTTGTTGCTATTAGAATTACAAGGAGGGCAACCAAGTTACCAGACAAAAAACATTCCCCATTGGGTTATAATTTCCAGGGAAATAAAATACGGTACCCATGAATTTAATTGCTTTTGAGTAACAGGTTCTGTGAAGCCCCACCTTCCTGGTAAAACTGCATCATTAGAGGCAGCAGACTGAAAGTCATCTTAAACTTCCTGCTACTCAAGCTTTTATCTAGAATGACAGCCAATGAGAGCTCGCCATAAAGTCCATTTTTTCCAAGCCTCATCATGGCATGGAGGTGACCCTGGGCTCTAGAAGCACAAGCTTTGGCAGGGTCTACCAAGCTGGTAAGACTCTGAGCAGGGCCTTGGCAGTGGATTGCACATCTTCATCCTCAGGACCAGCCTAGCGACACAGGCCAAGGTTTATCATCAAAAGACTGTCCCCCCCCCTCCAAGTGATGAAGTGATCACATCAACTGTGACACAATTATAAACACAATGACCTTGAGACATAATTGTGATCTGCATTGGTGGAGGGACTACCTGTATCAAAGAAATCACAGATTATCAAGATTGTGTATATTTAAGCTTTCACAATTCAATCATAAATACATGGGACAGCCTTTCCCAATAATAGCTTCTCCCAGATGGACTACAGTTCCCACCATCCTGGGGACAGGATATAGTAAGGAAGGCTGATATAGGCTTCCGTGGAAGATTTATATGAGAGAATAAGTGAGTGCTGTGTTGCTGCAAGTCTCTGCAGGCAGAGTAAAGCAAACACTTAAGGAGGAAAGAAAGAACCCCCTTCCCTGAGAGTTATTTTTAAACATTTTTTTTTTAAAATAAATTCCTTACTGATCAAATACTGGTTTTGCTTCAGGTACAAGCTGAGCTCACAGACACATGTGCCACTTTTTCAATAAAGCACTGTTCTAGTGAAGAACAATGTGTACTCCATATTTATCTGGGGAACTTAAGAGTTTTCTTCAGACTGTGCTATACTGGCCATCAGATGCTACTCTTGCTCAGTTCCTTTGCTTCATTTTTTTTTTTTACCAAAGCAAATTGCATGAAATGCTCCCTTTAAATGATCTAGACCCATACTGCATTCCACCCCAAACTCCCTGCAATTTGTATAGCACAAAAGCAAACAGCATATATAAGGGTTGTACAACAAAGACAATTTTATGGCTGAGATAACTATTGCTGCAGAGAACTGGCTCTCTAGTTTCCTCTGTCAAAAAACATGAAGGCAGACATTTTCAGAAATATCTGTACAGAGATCTCTTCAAATGGCTTCCTTGAAGCTGGCCATCAGAAATACAACCAGAATTCAGTTTTCAAGAAATATGAACAGCCTGTTCCTTAAGAAAGCCATCATGGTATAGTGGTTTGAGTGTTGGACTAGGAGTCTGGGAGAGGAGGGTACAATTTCATACTTTGACTTAGAAGTCTGGAAAGATTCCTCGCTAAGAGCTACCACATAGTTCTTGCAGCACAATCCAAGAGGCTCCTGGCAGCAGTCAGTAGATCCCTGATGCCATCATATAAATATAAGTAGCTATAAGCTATAACAGCTAAATGAAACATCTATCTTCAGTAACAGTAAGCCAGTGAACACTACTTGCTCAGGAAAATCCTGTATTAGATGAACCCCAGTCCCATCCACCGGGGCCCTCTGCTCTTTAGACACAAAAATACTGAAAAGTCAAAGGTTTCTTAGATGTTTCTGTTAGAACTCAGGTCAAAGAGGCCATTTCTGTATATAAATTTGACATAAATTTAAAACACCCTGAAAAAAGGCTTGTCTCCTTACCAGTATAAGTAGTTCCAGCCTTGTATAGGATATCTTTAAGCAAGACAGTGCACTAATCCACAAAGGCTAAACAAATTAGAATTCTAGTTCTCAACAGAACTAACTTTAACAACTACTTTATGCTTGCTTCCATATCAGCGAAGAAGGTTAAGCGAAAACCTATTAGCCAGCTGGAATTATCAGATGTGACTTGAAAATATGAAAATCCTCCATCTCAGCTTCAAATGGAAATTCCCTTAATTGATCCACAAGAGAAAAAACCTCATGGTTTTTTCCACCAATGTTAAATGCCTATGTGGCAGTATTGAAATCACCAAGGTAATTCACCCAAGGGGTCTCTGCTGACGTCTTAGTTTCAAAAGAGTCAAAACTAAAACATCAATATTGTTGGCAGCAGTGCAGGAGTGAATTTTCCCTTCCAATCTGCCACTAATTTAATTTTTTAGTCAAAAGTCAATTTTATAGCAGCATGCATCTGAACATGTAGCTCCATCCTGGGTGGGCAATCTGACTAATTATAGTGCACTTAGTACTGCACCATCTCCTAGTAGAAGGACTTGACCATGACATAAAACAGAGAAGGCAGCACTGGTACAGACTCTCAATTAAACAGCTACCTTTTAATTCAGGCTTGTAAATTTCATTCAGTACATTTGTACATTTCCACTTGCCCTTGCATCTGCATTGACTAAGGAACGCAACTGGGAAGTGCCCCACTGTCCGCCCTTTTAAGCTACGAATGGCTAACACAGTTATTTATGTATGAGCAAGACACTAGCAAAGCTAGGAGCTTTTGCAGATGCATTGCAAGGCTGCGTTACATAACCAATTAGTGAATTACATGTAACTAAAGTAACTGCAGTTATTTCTCTGTATGAGAACTGGGCTGGTCTATTTGGCTACTATAATTTAGGCTCTTTCATCAGAAAGCAGTAGGAACTTCCATCTGAAGCTCTTACCACAGAAATGGGGAAAGGGAAGTTGACAATACATAGCCTAACTCCATATTGTTAGGAGACAAGCCATATATGTCTGCCTGGCATTTGGATGCTAACCCAAATGGCCACAGGACCACTGACAATCAAATGGTATTGAGGGGTTGAGCCTTCAAATACATAGAAAAAAACTGGAGCTCACTTCCAGTCTTCAGCAAACGTTTCTCTTCCTCCTTCAACTTGTTTTGCATCAGGCGCAAGGTGTTCTCAGCTTCCTGTATGGAAAGGATAATCAAAATCAGAATGGCAACTCCACCACCACCTAGTTCAGAAGACTAACAAGATATATTCTTCAGGTTAAAACTAAAGGCTTAGCAGGCAGCTTTGTTGGACAGAATGAGACTTAACAAGGGGAAAGATTCCTCCCCCAACAGATCAAAGCTGGCTATCCACAAGTATTGCAAATGCTTGAGCCTGTACATGCTCCTATTTTAAAAGTCCATATACTCACATACTTCTATTTTATTCTTCTTCTGAAAAACCCATGCCAGAAGCTTTTAAATTGCAGCCCAACTCGATGGGCTTCATTTGGATCAAAAGTAAAGCCTGAATGGCCTTGTGATTGCTGTGGAAGTGGTGGAGACAATTAAAACAATTAAAGTTGTAAAAGCTCCAGGGCCAGATGGATTATCTGCAGTTTAAGAAATTCAAAGACGAGTTACTTCACTGAAGATGGTAGGTGATGGAGTATTAGGGCAACGTAAGATCCCAGACTCTTACAGAAATGCTTACATTACAGTAATTCATAAAAAGGGCATTGATGAGAAATTAACTAAGAATGATAGACCTATTTCAGCAAAACAACTATGAAAACATTTGGAAGGAAATTAAAAGGGACTTAGAAAAATGGGGAAAGTTAAACTTATCTTTGATGGGGAGAATTGCTGTAATAAAAGGCAAATGTTTTGCCAAGACTTTTATTTTCAAACAGTACCCATTTTAAGAAATGGAATACCCTTTGTGCAATGGCAAAAGGAAATTTCCCAGATTTATCTAGTCGGCAAGAAAATCTAGAATAAATTGAACGTATTATGTGATGCTAAAGAGAGGGGTGGGCTGGGGCTTCCTAACATTAGATTGAATTATGAGGCCTGCTGCTTTGTGTGGTTGAAGGAATGGATATAATAATAATAATAATTATTATTATTATTTATATCCTGCCCCTCTACAAAACGCAATTGGGGGGGCTTACAACATTAAAATATATACCGAAAGACCCTCCATCCCACCCCCCTCTTAAAATACAATTAAATAATTCAAAAATTTAAAACATACTTAAAAATACTAAAAATAAACAACAGATGGTGGCTGTAGTGGCATCGGGACAAATTTCTGATTGTTAACAGATGAGAGTGAGAGTCACACTCTCTCAGCCTCAGATAAAGGCACTCCAACCCCCTTTTCTGAACAATTCTTGCCAAGAAACCCCCATGATATGTTTGCCTTAGGGTCACCCTAAATCAGAAATGACTTGAAGGCACACAACGATAAATATGTAGCGAACCTGCTTTCATGGCTCAAAACAAAGGGAAGACGTTTTATGCATTATATATTTCCCTTTGTATAATGAGGAAAGGGTGACTAATACTTGCATCAGATTTTAGAGATGGGGCAAGGACTGCACTGAGGACTGTAATCCATCCGTCTTGTGGGCGATAGCAGAAACAACATGCCCTCTCTCTGTACTAACTGAGGTTAAGAAAGTAAAAAATAAGACTGTATGGTTTACCTTGTCAGAGATATCTGGTATGCTAAGTTTACAGTTGCGTTTATATATTTTTATGTAGTTTTGTATACATTTTTTATTTGTTAACTTGGGTTATAACTGGAGCAGTTTTTAGAAGGGAGAGAGTGCTGTGTATAGTGATTTTAAATATTCACTTTGTATTAGGTTAACCTGTGTTACTGTAATGCAGATATGTAGATATGATAAACTCCCTCTTTGTGATAACCTGATGACTCCTCGTAGAATGCAAAGAAACCTCAACCTGACAGAAGCCTATGTGACACAAAGGGAAGAAGGAGAGGAAAGAGGAATTGCACATTTTATATTAACCTTCAGAATGAGTAGGCTCTGCGTCTGTGAGTCAGTTTGGCTCTCTGCAGAGAAGCATCCTAGAGTCCTTCACCATGACCACCTTCTATAGTTGCTTTCCAATGCAAAAAGGAAAAATTGACAAAACAAACCAAGCCATGCCTACCAACAAAATTGGGCAGACGTCATGATTGCAATTTCTTCATATCTCACCCCTGCTCTAATTGGCTCAACAAAAGGGCTCCATACCACTGTGAATGTCTTTAACATGATAGTGGCAAGATGCTGCATTTAAGTGCTCATTCTACCATTATACATCCATTTATTTCTATCATTGCATGTCATAATCAATAACTCACCAATTATCCCAAATCTCACTTAGAAGAGGGGCAGCAGCTGCTGGATTTAAAGAAAGCTACAAAAGGAGGGGGAGTTGAGAATGCTGGTTTTGGAAGCAGAATTACACTAACAATTAACAGCTATTTCTCTCACATGGGCTAAAAGCTCAAATTACACTATAATTACACTATATATTGTAAAAAAGCTGTTGTAAAAAAAAAACCCACTTGACATCACTCAAGAGGTATCTGATTCATAACTCAGCCCAACGAGATTTACCTACTCAAAAGTTTTCCCACTGAAGCTTTACTGAACTTGAGTCTTGGACTGGGACTCTGGAGACCAGGGTTTGGGTCACAGGTCAGCCACGGAAGCCCACTGGGTGAGTGGGTCACATTACCTTGGCCTTGGAGAGTGGCAAACCCTGCCCCCAGATCTTGCCAAGAAAACCCTGTGATAGGTTCACCATAGGATCGTCATAAGTAGGAAGTGAGTTGAAGGCACGCAACTACAATATTAATGGACAATTTAAGTTATGCTTTAAAGTTTAATAAATTACAACCTTCCAGTAAATATAAATACAGAAAAACAATTTGGTTCGGCTTCTTCTTTTGTCTATCTTCTTAGTCAAGTCAAGCAATCCTCAACTTGATCCTAACCAATAGGGAGGAGTTGGTCACTGGAATCAAAGCAATTGGTACTTTAAGGAGGAGTGGCCATATAATGCTAGAATTCATAATTGTGGGGCAGGCTAAAGAAGAGCATAGTCAAACATGGACCTTGGAAGTGGATTTTTATCAAGCTCAGGGAAATCTTGGGCAGAATCCCATGGCTAGAAATGCTAAGGGAAAAAGACACCCAGCATGAGCAGGATTTCTTGAAGAAGGCACGGCTAAAAGCAAATAAACAATACCACAGAAGAAGAAAAATGGGAAACATCTGAAAAAGCCAATGTGCCTGCACAATAAACTCAAGGAGGAGTGAAAAGAAAAAAAGAATATGTATAAAGAATGAAAGGAATGATGAATCACCAAGGAAACAGAGAGATGTGTAGCTCAAGCTTGCAGGAACAATGTAAGGAAATCTAAAGCTCAAAACGAGTTGAGAATGGCAAGCAAAGAGCAACAAAAAGGACTTTTTCAAATATTTTCAAAGCAAGAGAATGATGAAGGAAATGGTGGGCCCGTTGTTCAGCAAGGATGGTAAAATGCTAACTGTCAGGCTCATCCCTGAATTCTGGGCATTGGAGTGGAATTCATGGAGGCCCTGACATGTAGCTAGTATTTTCTCAGGATTTTGGAATGCCTGAGAAGTGAGCCAGGCCTCCTGGTTGGCATGGTAACGCAAGTCCTACCGGGAACTCAAGGCCACGCTCCCCAGCTACTTTTGCTCCCCCGTGTCTGTTCTCACGCTTGATGCCTTATTATCTCTGGATAGTTTACATTTACTTCAGTAGCAGCTTTGCAATGGTTCCTTACACAAGCTTCTCTTCCAATAAAGAGATTTATTGAAGAACCCTGAGTTTGTGTTCTGCGTACATCACAGAAAGCTGCTACTCAAGTAAACTTTGCGGGTGGGGCCCCGCCCGGCGCATAACTGGCCCCATGCACATGAGGATGGGCAACCACCAGGAGGAACTGCAGTTTGTGATTGCTCCAGGTTTAGTCCCCGCGGCAGTTGTGGGTCTGAACTGGCTAAAGTACCACAACCCTACCATAGACTGGATAAAAGAAACACTGACTTTTACAGACCCATTGTGTATCAAGGAGCACGGGGCGGGGGGTGGATCCCCAGGGGAGGGGGGGCCCTTGGTGGATGAGCCGCAGAATTTCACAACTGCCTTAGTAAAAGGGGAGCTGGAAGGGCTGCCAGTGGAGTACAAGGCTGATGGCGGGCTTCGTTTGATTCAGGATTACAGAGGGCTAAACGCGATTAGTGTCTCCAACCAGTACCCCCTGCCCTTGATGAAGGACATATTAGCCCATCTCTCCAAAGGGAAGATTTTCACGAAGCTGGATCTGCGAGAGGCCTACTACAGAGTACGGATTCGGGAGGGGGATGAGTGGAAGACTGCATTTAATTGCCCCCTAGGGGCTTTTGAGTTCCTCGTCATGCCTTTCGGCCTCAAAGGGGCCCCTGGCATTTTTCAGAACTTAATTAATGATGTTTTACGTGAATTTCTGTACAAAGGGGTGTTGGTATACCTTGATGATGTGTTGATTTATTCTGAGGACTACACGTCCCATGTGAAACTGGTGAAAAAGGTGCTTGCCAGGTTGGGGGAAAATCATCTGTATGCGAAAATGTCCAAGTGTGAGTTCCACCAAAGCCGTCTGGATTATTTAGGGTACCGCATCTCAAACAAAGGGATTGAAATGGACCCAGAAAAGGTTAAGGGGGTCTTGGCATGGGAAGCCCCTAGAACCAGGAAACAGTTGCAGAGCTTCCTGGGGTTTGCTAATTTTTATCGGTCCTTCATCCCTGACTTTGCGTCGGTAGCCCTTCCCCTGACTGATTTGTTAAAAACCAAAGAAGGGAAAGTCAAAGGTTCCAAGCATGGTAAAGGGAACAAACCTCCCCAAAAAATTGTGTGGTCACCACAGTGCCAACAAGCATTTGACAAATTGAAATCCCTTTTCACTTCTGAGCCTATTCTCAAACACCCCGACCCCTCCCAACCTTTCGTGGTCCAAGTGGACGCATCTGATGTGGCTATGGGTGGTGTTCTGTTGCAAAAGGGGGAGGAAGGGGATTTGAGGCCATGTGCCTATTTATCCAGAAAGTTCAATGACACGGAACGAAATTGGCCGGTGTGGGAGAAAGAGGCAGGTGCCATCAAGTTGGCACTAGAGACGTGGCGCCACCTACTGGAGGGCTCACCCAAACCATTCGAAGTTTGGACTGATCATAAAAATTTGGAAGTATTGGCTACCCCTAGGCGTTTGAGCCCCAAGCAGGTCAGGTGGGCCAGTTTCTTTTACCAATTTAATTTCACCTTGAAATTTATCCCGGGGAAGAGGAATTTTCTGGCTGACGCTTTGTCCAGGCTACCACAGCATGAGAGTAAGCGCAAGGAGGTCATTGATACCGTTTTTTCTCCTTCCCACTTGGGGCTAGCTGTCCTCACTCGGAGCAAAGCCAAGGAACAGAAATCCACTGCTAGCCCTGCTCAGGTGCCGGGTCCTACAGAAATTGACGGTGATTCCCCCTTGGCACCTGGACCGGTGCCCCAGCCCTTGAGCCCCAAACCACCTTCCCCCGATCCGGGGACCCGAGCAGTGGCCCCTACGGCGGATGGCTCTGCCACGCCCTCTGTTTCTCAAGGGGAGGGAGGTGGGTGGCATTCTCAATTGGCCTCGGAACTGCCCCTGGACCAGTGGTTCCTGGCTCACCCCAATGAGGTGACTGTGAAGGATGGGGTGGCCTGGAAAGGGGATCGCCTGTATGTTCCTGAAGTCTTGAGAGCGGGTATTCTCAAACAGTGCCATGATGTCAAGAGTGCGGGACATTTTGGGTATCTCAAAACTTTACATTTGGCCCGGAGACAGTTTTGGTGGCCCCGTATGAGGAAGGAGGTGGAGGAATATGTGAAGGGGTGTACCACTTGTGCAGTGTCAAAAGGGGGGTCAGGGAAGCCCAAAGGTTTGCTCCACCCTCTACCTACCCCAAACAAGCCCTGGGAGGTCATTAGCATGGATTTTATTGTGGAATTACCAGAGAGTAGGAAAAAGACGGTTATTTGGGTGGTGACTGATTTGTTCTCAAAGCAAGCGCATTTTGTAGCCTGTAAGAAACTCCCCACGGCCTCCCAATTAGCCAAATTGTTCATTCAGCATATTTATCGGATTCATGGCATTCCGGCCAAGATTGTGTCGGATCGGGGGGCACAATTTACCTCGCAGTTTTGGAAGGCTTTCACAAACCTTCTGGGGGTGGAGCTCGGTCTCAGCAGCTCCCATCATCCCCAATCGGATGGACAATCGGAACGAACGAATCAGACTCTGGAACAATACCTAAGATGCTATGTGAACTTCCAACAATCTGATTGGGTTGATCTTCTACCTTTTGCTGAAGTGGCCTACAATAATGCCACTCACCAGAGCACTGGGCTCTCGCCGTTCAAGGTTGTGTCTGGGCATGATTTCGGTCCCCTCCCCTTGTTGGCGGGGTCCCCCAACTCTGACCCCGTTTCGGTCTCCCAGTGGAGTCAAAAGGTCAGGGATGCATGGCCTCATGTAATCTCGGCCTTGGACTTTGCCAAAGCACGCTACAAACATTATGCTGATCAGAAACGGGATCCTTCCCCCAAATATGCAGTGGGAGATATGGTTTATTTGTCCACCAAATTCCTTAAGTGTCCCCAACCCTCTAAGAAGTTGGGAGCCAAATACATTGGGCCTTTTCGTGTTGTTAGGATGGTAAATCCTGTGGCTTTTGAACTGTCTTTGCCTAAGTTATACCGTCATGTACATCCTGTGTTTCATTCCAGCCTGCTCAAGCCCGTGAACCCTCCGGACAAACACCATCCGGTTCCAGAACCTGCTCCTCAGCCGATCCTGGTGGATCAGGAACAACATTTTGAAATTTCTGAGATTCTGGACTCTAGACTTCACCGGGGAGGGTTACAGTATTTGGTAAAGTGGAAACACCTGCCTTTGGGCCATGCGGAATGGGTTGCTTCTGAGCATGTCAATGCCAAACGCTTATTGCGAAAGTTTCATGCCCGCTTTCCCGATAAGCCGGGCTGAGAAAGGGGGAGGGTTGGTCTTCAGGGGGGCAGTATGTCAGGCTCATCCCTGAATTCTGGGCATTGGAGTGGAATTCATGGAGGCCCTGACATGTAGCTAGTATTTTCTCAGGATTTTGGAATGCCTGAGAAGTGAGCCAGGCCTCCTGGTTGGCATGGTAACGCAAGTCCTACCGGGAACTCAAGGCCACGCTCCCCAGCTACTTTTGCTCCCCCGTGTCTGTTCTCACGCTTGATGCCTTATTATCTCTGGATAGTTTACATTTACTTCAGTAGCAGCTTTGCAATGGTTCCTTACACAAGCTTCTCTTCCAATAAAGAGATTTATTGAAGAACCCTGAGTTTGTGTTCTGCGTACATCACACTAACAGATCACGATGAAAAAGGCAGAACTGCTCAATACCTATTTTGCTTCAGTTTTAAGTTGTAGGAGGGTAGATTTCAACTGAACATTAGAAGGAACTTAAATGACAGCGGTTCAGCAATAGAACCATTTGCCTAGAGAGGTGGTGGAATCTCCTTCTCTGGATCTCTTCGAAAAGAGGCTGGACAGCTACCTGATGGAGATCTAGCTGGTGCACTGAGTAGGGGCTTGGACCTGATGGCCCATAGGGCCTCTTCCAACTCTATGGGTTGGTCTAGATGAGGAAATAAAATGTGAATTGGGGTGCAGAAATGCCAATTCACAGCAGCTGTCATCTGTCTCAATGATTTTTTGGCAAGATCACTGACGTACAAAGCTCTCCATGTTTCCTGTTCACATGGACACATGCATGTGAATCAAGATGGCGGCTGTGAGTGAATTACTCACAGTTTTGTACTCACCAAACATTTTTTTAAAAAAAACCTAACTTCAAGGTGCGGAAGAGCGATCTTCTGCTTAAATAATAAAAAAACAAGGAAAGAGAGCCAGGACAAAAAAGAAGCACAATAAAAACATTGGTAGACCACGCAAAAAGGATCTGCGAACACCACTACCTGGAGGATGAACTGAGGCACCTAAACTGGGCCCCACAGGCTAATGGTTACTCCAGATCAGACATCACAAAAGCAGCCAGACCCAGAAAAAGCCACAGGAATGAAGAAGAAGAAAAAAAAGGGAAGGTATTTTTACCATACATCAAAGGGGTCACAGACAGAATTGGGAAACTGATGAGGAAACACAACCTCCAAACAATCTACAGACCAACCAAGAAAATCCATGAAATGCAAAGGACAAAAGTGACCCTCTCACAGCTGCAGAAGTTTACTGCATACCATGCAGCTGTGGATAAGTTTACATAGGGACCACTAAACACAGTGTGCAAACACGAATCAAGGAACATGAGAGACATTGCAGACTGGGCCAGCCACAAAAATCAGCAGTAGCAGAACATGTTATAAACCAACCTGGACACAAAATGCTATTTAAAAACAGAAATTCTGGACCAGGCCAACAATTACCATGTCAGAATGCACAGAGAAGCTAATGAAATCCACAAACACCTGGACAACTTCAACAGGAAAGAAGAAACCTTAAAAGTAAATAAAATCTGGCTCCCAGTTTTATAGAATCAAAACTCAACACTTACAAAGGAATTCCACCCAGGGACAGGGGGAGTTCCAGCAGATAATGGCCCATCAACTAACCATTAGCCAAACAGACACTAACGAACCTTGCATTTCTATACCCAGAAACTAACCATTCAATTACACAAATTTACATATACTCCCCAACAGGGTTTCACAGCATATAAACTCAACATACACTCCTACCCAACCATTCTCTGAAGATGCCAGCCACAGATGCAGGCGAAACGTCAGAAAGAAACTATTCCAGAACACAGCCTCACAGCCCGGAAAAAACCCAAGGAAAATCTACAAAAGAAAGGCTGTTCCATTGCCTTGGCATATGATCACTATGGCGACAATCCAACATGGTGGTTCCACGATCTGCCATCTTACCAAGCTCCACTCCCTGTACACATCCAACCAATCAGCTGTCCTCTTCAAGCAATGTGATGCAATGCGATTAAGTTGTCCTAAAAAGCGAGGGTGCACATTTCTGTTGGGGTTTTTAAAAAAACTCAGGAAAAGTCTGCCACAGACTTTCTCCAACGTTTGCTCCCTCTCCCTCCAGAAAGGATGGGACACTGTAGGATCCCATGTGGACACATGGGATTCCCTGCAGATTCTAAGCAGGCTTTTTTCACCGTCTGGACTACCCCTATCATTCCATGACTACACAGAGGACTACAGCTGAGAGGTTGGGCAAAGATTTACTGAATCCCAGTAACCAAGGCTTATATCCTTGGCACTTTCCCAAGAAGAATTCAGAGAGGTTGCAAATGTGTTTGACTGTGTTGCCCATCAACCCTAGGTAGCATCAGCATCAGCCAAATAGGGATGATGGGAACTGTACTCCAACATATCTGGAGCCTCTCATTTTCCTTCCTCTTTGAATTCCTCCTGTGAAGGTGCCAAAGAAAAAAGACTCAGTCATAAGGTCAAAAAGGCTGCTATAAACCCTGATGTCCCCTTGTAAGCTCTTGTAGCTTTCATACCTCTCACTGCACTCTCTCAGGTCCTGGCACAACAGCACAAAAAGCGCTCTTGACCATGATGTACCCTCACAGCTCTAGCAAATACCTACTTCAAGTTCTAACAGTCTGTCCTGCTTTGGCAGTCCAGAGCAGCAGACATCAATTCTAAATGTTATCTTGCTCTAACAGCTTAGAGACAAGCACAGTGTCCAGGGAAGAAGATGGAAAAGTCAAGTTCTATTTGTGTGGGCTCAAAATCTTCTTGCTGGAACATAGTGTATCTTTAGCAGTGAAGAGCCTTAAACTTAACATTCTGACTGAGAGGGGGAAGTCAAGAGGGAAATAAAAAAGATGCAAATATTGGGCAACAGTAATCTGAAAAGCAAGTTGCACTTGAATGATCTATGTCAGAAGAGACCCACTAAGGAACCACAATGTATTAACCGAGTACTATGCAAACAATGCGTACCCTTTTCAGTGGCCAGCTCTTTGTAACTATGTGATCAGTCAAGGACATCTCCAATTAAATCAAATGTGCTTTCACCGTAGCAGAAATTACCTCAACAGGTCTCCTATTTATTTGCTTACTTTCTCTCTCTGGACCTAGGGAAAGTATGAATTGTAATGATTCAATAAAAATTCATTTGCTATTCTCTTGATGTATTACAGTTCTATTGTACTCATTTACTTGGTTGACTGGTTGGATGCAAACCCTTTATACGTGTCTGCACTGATGAGCATGTGATGTAAACACAAGGATCACCTTGTACTGTAGGAAAAATCTGACAACCACATTAACACTGATGGGGATAATATCACAACAGCTGGAGCTTTTAATTTATTTCTTATAAATAAATCTTTACCCGGCAAAAGGTATCACAACTATGCTCCTATACATGAGAAATAGCATATGGCAATATTGTGAAAATTGGAACAATAGCAGAAAGGAGCACTTCTACCCTGTATAATATATGTTATTTCCACTAATTATTATATATTATCTTTCAGTACCAGTTGAGTCTCCCTTATCTGAAATGCTTGGGACCAGAGATATTTCAGATTTTGGAATACTTGCATATATACGGTGAGATATCTTGGAAATGGGACCCAAGTCTAAACATGAAATTCATTCATGTTTCATATACGCATAGCCTGAAGATAATTTTATACCCAATATTTGTAATAATTTTGTGCATGAAACAAAGTTTCTGTACATTGAACCATCAAAAAGCAAATTTGCCACTACCTCAACCACCCATTGGACATTTTGGGTTTTGGAATATTTCAGAATTCTGGATAAGGGAGACTAAATCTGTATTGCACGATCATGTGCCTGCTTATGGCAGAGACAAAGTTTGAAAGAAAACTAGTATGAAACACAGTGACCACTCCCTGGGAATGCTACTGTAGAGTCTAGATATAGCTAAAATGGGATGGCATATGTCAGAAATTGTGCTTCTGTCTGAACCTAGTTTTTTTCCCCCAGCACCACTGCTCAACATAACAACCTGATCTTTCCATCAGTGATGGAAATGTGCACACATCACCCTGACCTGCCAGTTCCAGTTTGTACTAATCCCGAGGAAACTTATCTCCTGCAAAACACCTTGCAGCCAAAGCCATGGTCCATCATCTGTGGGATACAGAGCCCTGGAAAAATACTAGTGGAGGGAGCAGCAGCTAATGGTTCTGGAAAGGAATCTGTTTCTGAATTCTGATCTTACGATAGGTTCTGATGAGATGAGGTCTTTGGTGCTAAGAGTTTCTTTATGCTTAGTCCCAGCAGCCACTTCAGAAGGAGAGAACCAGGGCTCTTGCCTTAGCCACTGGGCATCACTTGACGTCAGATTGGTCTTCCCTAGCCTTGGAACTAGAACTCCCAGAATGCTCTAATAAGCTCTCTAAGCAATGTCTGGCATCCTCTAGATCTCTTGAACTACAATCCTCTCCATCCCCGCTGCTCCAGCCAACAGGCTCCCAAGAAATCTGAGCCAGCCAGTTTGGGAGAGGCTTGCTCTCTATGTTGGTCAGAATCTTGATACCTGAGTCAAGTGCCATTGACTAGATAGCTAGCACAACCCTTCTTTCACACACTAATAAGACCTCCCCAGAAAGCAAAACACATTCAAATTTTTTTAAGAAGTGGCAGAGCTGATAAAATTAATTGCTTCAGGGCCCTCTCTAGTTACCGTATACTATTGATTCCTTTAAATCTGAAGCTATGCCTGTTGGGCCCAATATATCAGTTGGATTGTTTGCCGATTGATAATTTCATTGGTGTCCAGAAGCTATCAGGTATTTAGCTACATTAGCCTCTTGGGACATTACTTGAATGATTAAACTGAACTTGTCTGTACTGGTTGCTAAAAAACATCTCTTGATTTGGATAAGTGGGCATCACTCAGATTCAGTATTTAGGGTTAAGTTAACATAATAGTTCTACCACGTGTTCCTTAAGACATCTCACAGTATATTCCTCTCAAAAATGTTTCCAAAGAATTAACACTGGATTTCAGACATTTGGAAGACATTATAAGGTATAAGATTTCAGACATTTCCACACCTTGTTCTTCCTTTAAAATATGCAATTGCTGCTTTTGAAGGTGAATTTAATTTTCTGGACTTAAGTCAGACAAACAGCTGGCAAGCAGAGTTTTTATTCAAACACCCTCCTATTTGGCTTCCTCTCTGCAATGTCTTTAGCCAGGGTGGCCTGGTGTATGATCGCTTGTCATATACAATTTGATTTATGTGCTAATGATAAACTAACTCTATAGGATAATTGTGATTTGAAAATTCTGAACCATTCCTTCTCATGGAAGGAATGGTCTAAATGTAGAATTTATATATTAAATCAATTTGGTTAGATTTAAAAATGATGTTAGGTCCAGCAATTTGAAGTCTCAGGTCTCAAACACCACCAAGTCTTTTTAGAACAGAACTGGCCGATTCAGCTGAAAGGTGACAATGTCATATTCCAAGGTTGGAAAGATTCACCATCTATATTGTTCAATGGCCAGCCAATCTTACTGCTTAAACGACTCATGAATGTGTAGTCTACTGACATCAACTCTATATTTTTGGATATACTAGCTATTACCCAGTGTAACATACGCCATTATAGTAGATTTGAAAGGTTCATACAGTTCAGTTTCACACTATTATTTTAGGAAAAAATACAGTATTCCATTGTTTTAGATGTGGGTGGTGAGTGGCTGAGGGAGTGAAAGGGAGGGGCTCTCTGCTTGGAGGCGTAGCTTGAATGGCAGAAGTGGATTATGAGGTGAAGAGGAAATTTGCATGTGGGTGGTGATTGGCTGAGGGAGTGAGAGGAGGGGGGATTGGTTGGGTATGTTTGCTAAGCAGCCAATCAGCACACGGGGAAAGGAAACATACACAAGTGTTTTATACAGATAGATAGTCAGCTTATATACAATATATGCCTAGCACACACTGCTATCCTATGCACTTATTTTCCCCTTCCTCGTCTGTTTCCTCTCCTTGCTTTGCATTTGTATTTTAAAATTTTAAACAGCTAGCTAGACAACTAAAGTGTCAGGAAAAGCTGCCTTACTCCTGTCTTTATCTAGCTTGCACTTCTATCTCTCATAGTATCAAAGCATTAGTGGTAGCCACACCCATACCCACAACAGCACTTAGCCTTAAAAAGAACTGAAAGAAGCTAGTTTCACAAAGCCCCTTAAAAGTCAAGCACATTCAAAACTAATTGAGAGAGCAACAGGGCTCCGAAGTATCACTTTCCATCCTTAGCTGTCAGTTACTTGACCGCAGACCAGCTGGTACTCCAATACCAGAATGCTTTGTTAAGAGAACATAATGAGGAGCAGGGATCCTCACTTTCCAGAACAGTAAATCATGTAATGATTGTATAACAACGAATAGTAACTTGTATCCTGATAAGTAGCCTACGCGGGTGTTTTCCAAGCCAAGGTTCTATGAGAACAATCTGTACACAAGAATGTGATTGTAATGACTTATTCTCAATAGAAGCGCCATCTAGGACAGTTAATCATTTCAGGATTGATTGAGCTACATGGAAACCTCAATTATAGCTCTCGCGTTTTACCAAATGTGAATGGCATCATTCTCTGTTCCCTGCAGATGTTCAGGTGCTTTAGGGAAATGCTAGGATAGACTGATTTTTATTGGCCTCAGTATGCCTCAGTAATAGGAGAGTAAATATGAATGGCAGCATTCATCGTACCCTGTAGATGTTCAGATGCTTGAAGGTAACACTGAGCAAAATTGACATTTAAGGGCTTCTATGTGCCCATAAATGTATGTACAGTATATGCATTTGTAATAGGAAAGCAGCTATATGTAATAGAAAACCAGCTCTGCTGGATGAGACCAAAGATTTCTCTAGCCCAAGGGTAGGCAAAATGCAGCCTGAGGATTGCATGCACCCCCGGGCCATTTTTGTGGCTCCCCAAGACTCAAGTCTTTTTTGCAGAAACAACAACAAACCCCAAATTCCCCAAAATGATCTCTAGGGGGTGTGGAGCAAGTGCAGCCCCCCAATGTCTCCTGCAGGGCTAATTTGTCTTCCTAGTCCTCCACAGCTGCCCATCCCTACCCTAGCCCAAAGTCTGGGCAAGTGACTTTGGGGGGCTAAAACTCCTGCCCCAAGCCTCTATATTTTCTATGCCAAACTACCATCCAGTTTCTAATTTTGGCTGGTCAGAAGGCTCAAGGATTCTTCCTGCAATCTGCCCTTTGCACCAGAAAGTGGTATTCAAAGGGATAGTGCTGCAGCAGTGCAGTCACCTTCCTAGCAATTGTTCTCCTCTGTGGGGTTCCAGACATTTAAGCAAGCGATTCTTCCTAGCAATTGTTCTCCTCTTCAGGATTCCAGACATTAAGCAAGGGATTCTTGTGCCAGCCCTAGCCCTTGTTTTCTTTTCCAACAGATATGCTACTGAGCATGCTGTGTCAGTGATGGACTGTTGGTTTATTTTTGTGTGGGGGGGGTACATTTAGTGTTTCAAAAAGGAGACTTCATACTGTGAAAACCTAAGGTTTCCTTTAAAAGTTTTCCTATTTGTTTCCTTTCTGTTTGTACATGGGCCATGAGTCTGTCAGCACTCACAAATCCAAGTTTGCTATTAGAGGGAGCAATGCAACTACCAAACAAGCTATGTTGCTATTTCCCTTAGGGAAAACTACAGTTAAAACACTGCAGTGACTGAATACGCTCTCATCTCTCACACGAATCTATGCTGGTGCTTTTCAAATTGGACTCCTGTTGACAACTATATTGGTATATTGTATATTGATATAAAATTGGTGTAGAAAGTGCCAGCAGGAGGAAAAGGCCACCCAGGTGCAGCAGCTGGGATGGAAGGCAGGCACTGGAGAAATAGGCTGCTTGGAGCAAGCGTGTTCTGTGTGCTATCCCTTGCCAACCCTGTGTGACCATAGAAAGAAGTGTAACCATTAGTATAATGGACCAAGATTGTGGTCTGCATGGTTCCTTGGAAGTTTAATAAATAATTTTGGGACAGAATGGCTATCATTCTGTTAGTGGCATAAATCCACTTATGCCTGTTAATGTCTTTTTTGGTTGACGCAGAATTTGTTATTTCCTTTCTTCCTCTGCAATGATCCAAAGCACCCCTTCAGGAGTTATTGCAAAGCCAGTACAGCCTCGGCTGTACAGCCAATTCAGGCCTGGGGGGAAGGGGACTGCTGGAGAAGTGTCTGGTTATGTTCCTGTAGCCAAATGCAAAATTGTTACATCACCCACTGAGACCCCCAGAGACCCTGGTGGACCTCAGTGAATAATGTAATCATTTTGTATTTTGTTATGGAAACATAGCTTCACTGATGCCAAACCCTCCGCTCATCCACCAGGCCCAGAAAGTCCTAGGGGTAGTAGTGCTGCAGCAGCTCTGTGGGAGCCCTGGTGGCGCAGTAGTTAAATGCCAGTACTGCAAGCCACCACGTCACAAGCTCGATTCCAGCCGGCTCCAAGGTTCACTCAGCCTTCCATCCTTTCATAGGTCGGTAAAATGAGTACCCAGCTTGTGGGGGGCAATTAGCTAACATACATTGGAAACTGTTTAATGCAGTGTAGATGTGTAAATAGCTATTGCTTAAAACAATTTGTAAGCTGCTCTGATAGCCTTGTGGCTGAAGAGCGGGGTATAAATAAAAAAAATAAATAAGTCCAGCTGTATGAGTATGGCCAGTTGTCACACAAGTCTACATGAAGAATGATTACACTATGCTGAGGCATAGAGGATTTTGACCAGTATCTATAATGATCGGTAATGTCTTTGCTGAAAGAGAGTTTGCTCATACTACTGGCATTCACCTGCAATACACAGCTGCAAACTGCACTCTTTTATAAACTTTGAAACCTGCCCTGAGTAGTTTCCTCTCTGTATGGAAAATGCCAGTTGCTGTGAACAGTGTAGCTGCTGATAGAGTTTATTATAAAGTTTATTTTAAAATATAGCTTGCTTTTATACAATGTGTGGTTTTAAATTATCCTTAGTGTTTTATTGTAATATGTTTCAACTGAAAGGAAGATAATGTATATTGAAAATGGTGCTGAGGCCAATTATGCATCCAGATGTATCTGAACATCAGTGGAATTTTAATATTTTGTTTACAGTCTTATTTGACATGTCTAGGCTATTGTTGCTTTATTGCTTTTCATTTAAAATTTTATGCTCAAAACAAATGAAATAGCTCACAGAAACACCTCAATTTTAAGCTTCTTTGAAAGGCCATTTATCAAAGCAAAACAAACAACAACAACAACAACAAAACAGCCTTGGCACTTCCTTTCTGTAGTGGCGGGACTGCATGATCCTGTAAGGAAAGAGGTTATGCTGATGATAGCAGTGCTGCTGCTAGTAAGGTCTCCCATGTCAGACAGGCTTTTGCTGAGGAAACATACCAAACAGCTAATGGGCAGAAAAGCAGTAGTGTGTGTGTGTGTGTGTATTTGTCTGTCTGACACTGTTGGAGGATCTCTCAGAGACAACGGCAGTGGCACCATAGCTAACACTTGTTAGTACAGCGTAGAAGAAAGCAATGGTAAACCACTCCAGAAGCCTTTTACCTTGAAAGCCCTATGATGAGACAATCTAAAATGAACTCTCAGATAGTGCCAGAAGATTACATTCACAGGTCAGATGGCACTCAATGACCCAGCCAGAGCATGAATCCAGCAGAACCCAACTAAGAAAATGAATCGACTGGAGTGATTTCTAACAAAGGTATCAATAACTTCTTGTTGCATTTACCTTGTGCTCATCATTTCAGACTAATACTCTCTGGGGAAGGAAGAATCTTTTGCTATCGATCAACACATTCGGCAGCTAGTCCAATGGCCTGCTTAGTTGAGTTATTAAATTGGGAAATGTGGGAAGGAATGTACACAGCAACAATGGAATTTATGATATCCCACTGATGTCATGCACAAACTCAGTGTAATGGTTTTGCAATGGCTTATAGCTTTTAGCAATAAAGATTCATTCACCAAATAATAATAATATTTCAGCCAGGGAAAGAGGAGCAACACCCCATACAGCAATTTCCATAAATTAGCCAAGCTTATATCTACCAGTTGTCAACATACACAATACCACACAGAAAGGTAGCTGATTCCAATGTATAAAAAAACAAGAAAAAGATAACTTCCTTTTGAATTTATATGCTCAATGGTGAAAGCCTTGGAGATCATACTCAACTGTCCCAAGAGGAATTAGTTTTTAGTGCTGCCACATGAACAAAATGCTTCCACATTCCAACTGTGGGAGCACAAAATTCTTCTGGAATGTCAACCTTTTGGACATGGTCCACTTGAAAAATAGGAATCAGGGGGCTATTTTGACTGCACAATCATGAACAGAATCATTCAATCTTAACAGGTTTAAATTAAAAAGAAAACCAAAAAGCAACAGAATTGGTTATATTACTCCAAATGTAACTTTTAGCTGCAAACCTTCCAGATCAGTCAAAGGAGCAGTTTCACATAACTTTCATGTAACCCAAAGTGCCGCATTAATTAAAAAGCCAAAAGCTTTGTTCAGCTTTAAATTGCTTTTTCCAATTAAGAGATGTAATCTACTCAATGTCATCAGCTGTGGAACAACAGCAGAGGACACAAACCATTGCAACTGTTAAGTATACTAACAATAACTAATTACTCAATGATGATGTTTAGACTGTGCACAGCTTCACCTAATAAATAATCATTTGTCCGCAAGCATGCAGGTAGAACCATTTGCAATCCAGGGAAGCAAGTCAAGGGACCACGTACACATTGCTATTCTCTTAGCATGTTATTCAGCAAAATTCAGAGAAAAAGACACAGATAGTATCATTTCCTCTGTACCATAATTGCTAAAGATTTGTTAACTGGAACCAATGGCAAAATGTGGATTGGGAAATTCATCAAAGATCCATTTGACTATTTAGGTTGGAATCCAATTATCTCTAACCTCAATTCATACTTTCCTTTGCTGAGACTGGAAAGGACAATGATTATGAGGCAAAAGAACAGGAAACAGTATGCTTCTCTAAATGGCTGAACTAATCTAACACCAAATCAGTTTTCTTGCAATAACAATATAATCAACTGCCAGCAAATATACTGACGGGCAATCAACAAACAGCGAAGAAAGAATGAAGCAGCCCTTTGAGGAATGTGCTATCCAGCCTCCCCATTGGGTACAGCACTCCCATTTTGTCCTCCTTCATAAAACACACAGTTAGAATCGAACCCACTGTCCATTGAGCCAAAGTGATTCAAGAAGCAACAATTCTATTAGGCTCTGAGACAGCTTATAAGCCTGCTGCGGCTATTTCTGGAAGAGACTGAGTCAGCTACCCTCTACGATCTGAAACCTGTTGTGCCTTCCTATAGTGACTGTAGTTGATAGTTTGACTCCCTGCTCTGTTTCTCTGTGAATTTGCCAATATTTTTTTACAATGCCATCTCAGTCAGTACCATTTATAACATCTTGCGATAGTAAATTCCATTCCACATTACATGAAGAACTATTTCCTTTTCTCAATCCTGAGTCCACTACCAAATCAATGTCACTGAATGACTTGAGCTCCTGTAAATACAAACAAGAAAAACCTGACCAGCCACATCTCTAGTGACTGACATCTATCCATTACAGGACAAAGTGACTTTGATGGCTTGTTCAATCTTCCTGCCTCACAGTCCACCTAAATTAGTGCAATCAACTGATTGTTAAACCTCATTTTTAAGGACTCCCAGTGGATGCTACAGATTTCACAGCATCCACAAACAACTTGCTTTCTTAAGCGTCCCTAAACAGAACTATGGACACACTGCTTTCTGAAAAGTAATTCACTACTTTTTGCTCATTACTTTTACTTCCAAAACAAAAGCATTAACCTTATGCGTTACTTGCTATTATGAAGCAAACTTTGGAAGGTTACACAGTCATGTTTAAATTCCATTTTTTAGAAGAGTGGCAATGACTGGCATCCTGTTAGTGAATTACGATGCTGTGAGTCCAACTTATGCCATCTTAACCCCTTTTTTTTGGTTCTTGCAGAGAATGGAAGTGTGTTTTGACCGCTCAACAACCAGAATTATCCCGCAAAGCCACTTTTCAGAGTAGTAGCACCCCCCAAGATGGCCATCTTGTGCTGATGGAGAGTAGGGGGCTGAGACACATCCAGCTATTTTCCTTTCACTGGACATACAGCAATACTGTTATCCTCAGGGATCTCCGATGGAGGATAAAACTAGATAACCAGCATGAAACTGCAGATAACAGAAACATGGCAGCAATTAAGACTAAATCACCTCACCTCAAATCTTTCCTGCTCCATTCGGTGCTGGTCATCTAGTTGCTGCTCCAGAAAAGTAAGGTTGCGAAATTTCTCAAAGTAACAGCTATATTGCTTCTGTAGTTCCTCCTCAATTTTTTCATACTCATCCATAAAGGCTGGTCTGGTTGGAAACATAAGGAAAAAGAGTAGGGGAAAATAGTCTATTTCCACTTATATGAACTTTGCAGAGAGGTTACATCTCAACTCCTGCTCAGCCCTCCATTATTTCCAGGACTTCTGACACAGAGCCCCAAAACATTAAAAGGATCTTACTAATAGTGCCGTCACTCAGTTGCTTGAACCACTCCTTTGAGGATACCTGTATATACCTAATTAAAAAGGAAGCGTCATAAAATTCCATCCCTCCCTGTCCCTGTAGTAGGACAGGCAAGTAAGGATGGAGGAGTCAAGTATTAAAGGGCCAAGGCAGATGGCTACTGTTAAAAAGTAAAATTTAAGGAAATCAAGAGTTTCTACATAGTATTGAAAAATAAGTTATTTCACAAATGAGTGGAAGGTATGAATATACACTTATACACACAAGCAGCTGGAATAGGAGACTTTTCCAGACCTCAGAAATATGGAGTTGGTCTGGTTAAGTTAATAAACTTTAAAAGTCATGCTCCTGAACAAGCTGAAAAACTGTCAAACACAAGAACCCATTTGGCCTTCCCTCATCCCACTCGGAGCTCTCTCCTCCTCTTCTCCCCCCCAGTCCTGCTCCCTCCCTCCACCCCAAAGACCTCCTCTCAGCTCCTCCCCTGCTAATAAGTGAGGAAGGGAACACACACAGGGCTGGGCCCAACCGCCCTGCCAGTTCAGATTTCCTCCCAGCATACATCCAGGGAGAACCTAGAAGAAGCACCACTCCCCTCTATTCTCTCTGCACCAAAGAGCCACCAGCACAGCCATTTCCCACCCAGGTTAATACTGTACCTTACACTGACCTGTGGATAAGGTGACCCAGGTTTGGGGGGTCAAGTATTTGTCTAAAATTTCTCAGTGTATACACAAGTATATACGGTAAACAACGTGTTTTAATTTGCTTATATAATGCTGGGATGTTTGTGTCATCTGCCATGATAAGTTTGTGAATAGCCAGTATTAATAAAGTGACTGCTACAATCAACTGTATTTCATTCTCTTTGAGCTCACTGTTTCCAATTTCTTTCCATAATTCTTCTCATCACCTACCACTCTCAATCTTTCCCCCCACCCATATATATTTAATTAGCTAAAATGTTGGCAAACATTTCATGCATAGAATCAAATTGACTGTAGTCCAAAAAACTTATAGCATAATAAATTAGTTTTTAAGGTGCTTGGTGTAGTAATTTGAGCACAGGACATAGGACTACAACTCTGAGCATATTGAGCATAGGACTACAACTCTGGAGACTGGGGTTCAAATTCCCCCTCAGCCATGGGAACCCACTGAGTGACCTTGGGCAAGTCACACTCTCTCAGCCGCAGAGGAAGGCAAAGGTAAAATGCCCTCTGAACAAATCATGCCAAGAAAACACCAGAAAACACCTTGGGGTTTCCATAAGTCAGAAATGACTTGAAGGCACACAAGAACAACTGCAACAACAAACAGTATTCTTTGCTTGTTATAGTACAGTTATAGGTTTTTTTCTCTGTGAGAGGGGTTAAATTAATCATTTTGAAAAGCTTAAGCTTAATTATCAAGTAATGCTCAGAACAGCAGTACTTCAGCTGCAAAAGATCTAATGACTGGGAAAATAGACAATTACATAATTGAAGGTATAGTGTGTGCATTAATTAGTAGGTGACAAAAAGGTTACTTTCTGTCACCCAAAGTACCTCTTGAATGACAGACTTTCCTACCCTCACTGCTGGCTATTCATCCTCCACTGTGATGAGCATTAAGCATCCACATTAGCACTCCGAATGATAAACAACTTGGTGAAACAGCTGTCATCCAGCTCTCAGTGGTGTTTCTTCCCTTCTCCAACTGACCCCTCCCAGGGGTTTCTGAGGAATCATCTAGCCAAGGGGTGATAGAAGAAGAGGCAGACTAAACTTGAACTCATAAACTTGAAGTGTAAGGAGAAGAAAAACAGCAAAAGAAATGAAATGAAAAAAAAAAAGGGGGGGGGGAACAGGCCCAGTACAGAACTCAGGAAGGGAATACAATCAGTGCAAACCTGGAGACAATTGTCCAGAACATAAGCCCATCCATCTGGGGCTCATTCACACTACACAATTGTAGTGCTGTTATTCCAGTTTAACTGCCATGTTTCCATCCTATGAACTGCTGGGGATTGCAGTTTGGAGAAGCAACAGAGGAGCATCCTAGCTGAGAATTCTAAATGCCCCTTCCTAAACTACCAGTCCCAGGATTCCATAGGACAGAACCATGGCAGTTAAAGAGGAATAACAGTGTTGTAACTGTGTAGTGCGAACGGGCCCCTGATCAATAGAACTAACCACCAACACCATGCTCTCCCCCCCCCCCCCGTACCTTCCTTTCTGTCTTGTGCCTTTCAGATTGCAAGCCTGAGGGCAGGGACTGACTAATTGTTGATTTTTGAAAGCGTCTGGGACCCTTTTCTGGTTGAAGAGCAGGATAAATATTCAACAAACAAACAAGCAAATGCCCCTGATAATAGTTCTTCAAAGGACACAATATATCAGTCCTCACCGAACACTCTGTAGCGTTTGGAGCCGCTTGTGGTTTCTTTCCAACTCCATTTTTCTCTTTTCAATCTTTGCCTCCAAACTGGCTTCATCTGAAGCCACATTATTCAACATGTCTTTGGTTTTCTGGACCTGCTCCTACAAGAAGCAGAATGAGGAGCAATTTTTGGTGACACCATAAAATCTTCTTGAAGTTTATACTCAGGGCCATGTACACTAAGGGACAACTTGATATGAATACTGGATTAGACCTAGAAAACCCTGGTGAAAGTCCCAATTCAGCCATAAGTTCATTGGACAATCTTAGGGCAATCACTATCTCTTAGCCTAAGCATCTACTTGCAAGTTTGTTATGAGGATAAAATGGAGAGAGAGAGAATCCTGAACTTCTAAATGACGGATGAAATAAACATGTACATAACAATGATAAATTAAAATGATCTGCCAAGCAAGTCCAAATTCAGTGCCAAGAAAAGCTGGATTCTGAGGCCAATTTCAAGAAAGAGGATTTGCATAATTTTGTATAACTTATTCCACAACACATTGCCATTGAATAAAATCACAGTTCCAACCAATGGGAATTGTATTCAGTTGCACAATTGGCTTAACTCCTGACCTGTTGTGTGTGGGACGTGTTTACATTTATAAGCGACATGTATACAAAGATGTTAAGAACTTACTGGGATAACAAAGGGAAATTTTGATAAAACGTTGCTTTTCAAGCCTCCAGTTAAGAAATGAACTAGTACGTATAAGGCCATAGAATCTTGAGTTGAGAGACAGCATGGTCAAAAGATCATGACAAATTTCAGACCAAAACCACTGTCATTTAGAGGAGGGCAGGAATCACCCTCTGTTTCTGATAATATTAAAATATTCCTCAGTTTGCTGGTTCTAGCCACAACAGCTAAATAGAATCTCCATGTTCAACAGCAGTATACCACTGAATGCTAGATGCTGGAGCCAATAAAGAAGGATACTCTCTAACCTTCATGCCCTATTTCTGAACTATGGGACTGTGTATCTATAGGCTACTTGCCTATTTAGTCTGTCAGCCTCTGATGTCAGTTTCCATTATGGTTCTTAATGGACTTTAATACAGAGGGTTTTTGATAAAGGCTGTTGGGGGTCAATCAGACCTGCATTAAGATGAAGGCAAATGTTAACATGATTTGGCCAAGGCACTGGGGATAAAAAGGAATTGCTGCTTTATTTTAAGATGATAGCATCACTCTTCATGGGGTTATTAAGACTCTATATGGCCTCAATATGGGGGAAACTCTCGCTTAATAACTAGCAACTTTAAATGGATGCAGCAATTGATACAGATGGGATTTACCATTCTTTTAAGAGACAAGTCATTACAGCCACCAGATCCCTCTATACATAGTCATAGCTCTATATTGTATAGTCCTTCCTCTTCTTGCATTAAATTGGTATTGGTTAAATTGCAATTTTGGCTTACTTACAGTGAGTGTAACTGACTTGGAAATCAAGAAAATGGGAGTTGGGAATGATAGCCAAAATGTGCTGCATAGGATTAATGCACTTTGAACACTTTGATCTTTAAAACCTTGTTAATTAGGAAAGAAGGAGTACTTTGACATTTAAGCACCTGATGGATTTGCTCTAGCAGTCTGCTATGTAAGTTCTACTGAACTGGCTAGCATGAAGTAGTTTTGCAATATTAATATACTCCCCATGAAATAAAGTGCAGTAATGCTGCAGTTTCCTGGAGCTGCTGTTTGGAGTATCAAGGGATGTTAAAATATTATTTGGGGTCTGGATTCTTTTCAGTGGGTGGGCAGAGGAAAAATCAAAACTTAATTGCTCTATATTTTGACTTAGGGGCTTATCGCATGAGGGAAAGGAAGTTACTTTAAAGCCCAAGAATAGCACATCCCGCCTTGCCTTATCACATGATGTAAGTGATCTTCAGATGTTCTCCTGTTCTGGTCTCGTTGGAGATGGTGATAAAGGTAAGTCTTTTGCTAATGGATTTTTCCAGTTATCAAAAAGATGCGTTTACCACCATCTCCCACAGGACCAGAATGGAAAAACAGTTCAAGTACGCAGACGTCATGCGATAATGTAAGGCAGGACACACTATTCTAAGCCTTAAAAAGTGCTTCCCTTCCCTCATGCAATAAGGCTCTCAATGTAACTTGTCTCTTCTCCCTGGCAATAAAGTGGCATTCCACTCAATAGCTTTAGGTAAATTATCACTGTTTAGTCCCAACTTAAATTCTGTAAAATATAGGTACAAGAACATTAGCCTATAACAACACTTACAGGGTTGTTACAAATAACGCTGAGGGCCAAACAAGATATGATAGCAGTAGTCAGATGTTTAATCACCCATCTGTCTTGTTCACCATAAAATAGGGTGACAGGTCTGATTTTAACAGCAAAAAGAACATATGGGTATGGAGAACTGACCAGACAAAGTTCTATCTTTACCCAAAATACTTTTCCCTTCCCCACTGAGGTTCCCATATAAGAAATGAGCTGGCTTGTGGCACTTGGTCACCAAGGGAGTAAGATGGCTGAGCATTCAGCTTCTCTCATTCATGTAACCCTTTGGATATTAACATTGGACAGTCTGTCATCATGCTGCTTTGTTAACCAGACATTTTATTGGAAGAGACATGGCTGTCACCCACATGTTTAGACTGGCCTCTAAAATAAATGCTCATTCCAGCTTTGTCAAAGGTCTGTGTGTCACACATAAACAAATGAAACATTTACATGAGAGCATATTTGTCAGAGGTTCTAACCTAAGGTGCCTGTAATTATTTTTTGGGGGAAATGAGGCATAAAAAAAAACCTATAGTACCGAATAAGGAGACCCATTCTTGAATATGCCACTAAATATAAAAGGTCATCAACCTTACCAAAATGTCTTTGATGGCAACTCTCATCACTTTTTCAGTCTCATTTATCTCCAGAGGCCTGGCAATTGCTTCTGTTCTCATTTCCTGAAAGACAAAACCCCAAAAGGAGTAGTCAAAGGCTGAGACTCTAATTAATATTCACCAAATCACAGGCAGCTCAGCTGCTTTGACAAAGGCATTTGCATAACAAATAGAATGTGGTCTAATATTTATGCAGCATGATTTAAGAACCTTCACTGAATGGGAGCCCATTAAGAAGGTTAACAAAAGACTCAGTGTACAATGTTTTCACACTTGGCACTCTTTAAGGGCACCAACTAAGTACACATATGAGAGAGCAAGTCTCGCTGAACTCGAACACCAGCTTGGTGCAGTGGTATGAGTGTTGGATTATGGCCCTGGAGACCAGGGTTTGAATCCCTGTTCAGCCATGGAAACCCACTGGGTGATCTTAGGCAAGTTACACTCTCTCTGCCTCAGAGGAAGGCCAAGGCAAATCCCCTCTGAACAAATTCTGCCAAGAAAACCCTATGATATGTTCACCTTAGGGTCTCCGTAAGTCAGAAATGACTTGAAGGCACAGAACAACAGCCACAACCTAAGAACATAAGAAGAACCATGCTAGATCAGACCAAAGGCCTGCCTAGTCCAACATACTGTTCTCACAGTTGTCAGGTAAATCTCACAAGCATGCTTAAGTGCAATGGCACCCTTGCATTTGTCAGACATAGAGCTCTTATTAACTATCCCCACTCCAGCCCCTGGACTGACATAACTCTTAATGCCATCTCCTTGATAATATTCAATAACAGTGATTACAATGCTCCATATGACTGTACATGTACATAGTAATCACAAGATTATATTAAACAGAAGGGAAAAAAGAGTTTACAATCTAATAGCTGACAAAAGGGAGGGGGGAAAGCAAGGGAAGAGAGAGACAGAAGGATGAGAGGGAATAGTAATAATGTTTATTTATAACGACCTTTTCACCAAAGGGTGGAAGGACATGTATAGTCAAAAATAAAACAATAAAACACAACACTATGAAATGCTAAACTACTAAAATAATATATTAATATGCTAAAAACAAAATCCTCATCAGTCGCTACCCATCTTGGCCACCTTAGGCATACTCAGCTTAATCCGGCGAATTGAAGAGGAATCCCAGTAGGAAACCGAGCCGAACCAAACTTTGTAAAACAAACAAACAAACAAAAAACTGGCTTGGAATCAAAAGATGAAGTAAGACAGCAAGGTTTTCCTTGCCCTAAAGTGTTCATCAGTTCTGATCACCACTGCACACAGTACAGCTCTCATCTCCTCACTCTTTTCTAACAGATGCCTATGGCTAAGTCTCAATGCGGTATGATAGACACATTTGTGTCACGTTCACACATTACATTACATGACAAGACATTTTAACCATCTCTCTAACAGTAGCATGTGTGAACTGGTTCAAAGGTTCATGCTCCCATCCCTCCACAAATATATGCCTTCTGGTCTTTCATAAAATCTAGTCTCACTGGTGAACTTTGTTTAAAAAAGAAATTTAAAACAGCTACAGTTCCCATTATGTTTTCTCTAGAAACTTTCACTTTAAAAAAACCCAACATGTCAACATTTGGAAGAGATTTTAGATTTTTAGTGTTGGTGCCTGCTGTGTCTAAGACCTTGGCATGTCTAAGTAAGGCATTTTCTCAGCAGGATTCTGCTTATGCTGGTACAACCTTGTGGCTTTTGACGAGAAAGTGCTGAGAGTCATGAGTGAAGAAAACCAGCTGGGCTGTTTGTTCCTTTTTTTAACCTATACACATTTGGTATTGGGAAGGGAAGGACCAAGGGACTGACCCCAAAGGATTTGAGCCTTTTCTCACTTCTTCTTTATTTTTTTTAATTTGTTAGAGTTGCCCCTTCACATTCGTTGGGGTTTAGTTCCAGGACCCCCATGAATACCCAAATCCGTGAATACTCAAGTCCCATTATACTCAATGGCATAGCAAAATGGTGTCCCTTATATAAGATGGCAAAATCAAGGTTTGCTTTTTCAATCCATGAATACTTAAATCCGTGAATGCCAAATCCGTGAATATGGAGGGACAACTGTATTTATACCCCGCTCTTCAGCCACAAGGCTTTCAGAGCGGCTTACAAATTGTTTTAAGCAATATCAACTTACACATCTACACTGCATTGAGCAGTTTACAATGTGTGTTAGCTAATTGCCCCCACAAGCCGGGTACTCATTTTACCGACCTACTAAAGGATGAAAGGCTGAATGAACCTTGGAGCCCTCTGGAATTGAACTTGCAACGTGGTGACTTTCATTCAGTACTGGCATTTAACCACTGCGCCACCAGGGCTCCCCCTATGGTCTTCTGACCATATAAAGCCTGTCTAATGAAGGGCACCCCTGGACTAGCAGGGGACTGGACTGGATGGCCCTCAGGCTCCCGTCCAACTCCCAAGATTTTAAGATTCTAAAAGAGCTCCTCAACAACCATGCCAGACATTATTTTACTGTATGATCTCGGGAACTCCTTTTCTTTCCCTGTCCTCCAGCACTTCCATGCTATAAAGTCTTGGAATTTGGGGTTTTTGTGCAAAGGGGAAGTAATGAAATCTCAGTGCTTTTAAAGTGGGGCAAGTTCTATACTTCTCTCCCCCCTTAAGCCATCCTATGACATCCAGTGTACTATAAGACACAGCAAGGCACTCAACAGGACCTATGAATAAAGGTAAATGTCAGAGGCTTTGAGATTCACCTTCCCAGTGATCTGCAATTGGTCTCCTACCTCTTCGGAACTGCTGAAATATTTTCTTTAGAAGGCAAGCATTTTCTCACAAGCAGAAAGGGTTTCATTTGCAACTATTTTATGATGACAGTGAAAGTAATTTATTTCAGATCTCAACTAATAATGAACTACTATTTTTATCTTAAGTGCGTAGGCAATCTATAATGTTTTTTAGAGTACCCAGACAGTTCAGATGGAAAAGGAACACATAAAGTTCAAACCCAGAGAAGCATCTCAGAATAACATAGCCAACTGGGGTCTGCAAGCTACAGAGTTGAATTTTTGAGAGAAATACCCAAGTCAGTCCTCCTCTGTCAAACCCACAGATATGCAAATAAATAAATGGTTATAAAGAAACTCTCCATTCTGTCCTTATTTGCAACAATTACCTTCCTGTTGTGGTGGGGATTTTTGGACCTCCATCTATTTTGGACTTCAGCTCTCCCAATCCCTTTACAATGTTCATGCTGGGTGGCGCTGAGGGGAATTGTAGACCATAACAACTTTAGGACCAAAGGTTTCCCACCTCTGCTGCCAGGAGTCTCAGGCAACACCTATGGCACATTTAGCTCATCATCATTCCTTTCCTTTCTCCTGTATTAGTGAGTGGTTGCTTTATATGCATCTGGGGAAAATATTGCAATGAGGCAACCCTTGCCTGGTCTGCACTGATAGGGATGCTGGAGAAGTGGTTGATATGGAAGGAATCCATAATATTTCCAAGAACTCTGTCAAAACACATGCCACCCATCATAAAATACCAGAATTCTGGTAGCCTGATAATTACCATGACACCAAAACTGACCAGCTAGTGCTTCTAGAAACTCTACCCAGATCCCACTGAGAACAATGGCAGTTTAGCATTAAAATCCAGAGTCGGGGCAGGAGCTGCATTCTCAGTTTTAACTAACTGCCAAGAAAGCAAAAACCAGAGTTCGTTAGGAGTGGTGCATGAAAGGACTGCTTCAAACTTTCTTGAGTGATCTTCACATAAATGGTCTTCACAAAAGCTTTGTACCTTCCCTTTCAGATGTCCTGCTGGCTCAAATGAGGCAGAAAAAAGAGGCATTCCTTCTGTGGCAAGACACAGCAAGGACAATCTACCAACTGTTTTTGCCACAATAGAAAATTTCTTCAAAAAATAGCCTCTACTACTCAAGGCATTCATTCACCGTGTTATGAAGCATACATACTCCAGGACACCACATTCCCTGCTGGAATGTACAATTTTAAGAGAAGCTACCAATTAACATCTTACTGGTAAAGTGCAGTTGATTTTTCACCTGGAACAATCATCCTTGATTTTTATCACTATGTCCACAGATACTGCTTCTACCAAAGTCTGCTAAATCCCCCAAAGATATGACTTGGTCAGAATACCACATGTGGGTAAAATTGTGTAGATCTCAAAATTCCTTATTGAAAATTGTCCTTCAACATGCTGCAGGACAGCCCTACCTTCTTCAGAGATGGCCAGCCACCTCAGCGAGAAGGTGCCAAGAGATGGGGAGTGGCAGACCTATATATACCACAAAGCCTGCCCTGTACTCCCTAAGCTATCCTGATGCCCTCAAGTGTGGCTGTTCCACTGCCCATGTTGAAATAATATTTAACTGCAAATCTCAGTCTCTTTCACACTATGTCAAGCCCCTGCTTATCTGACGGGTTTGGGCCTGCAGCCCTGTCAGAAAGTGGAATTGGTTGAAAAGAAGAACCCAGTTTTTTTTAAGCTTGCAAATGCAAGACTGAACACTAGACAGTGCCCAAGAAGACTGAGAGAAAAAAAACCAGCATGTCAAGTTGATAAGGTCGAAAGAGTGGACCATGGGTGGAAAGTGTAATACGTGGCTACAATTTAAATCTGTTGAAACAGCAGAACACGTTTTCAAAAAGTGGGGGATGCCATAGGTGTCATCAGCATACTTGTGGCACTTGGACCTGAAAACTCCCCCCCCCCACCAACAACACTGCTCTTCCAGCAGTTTCATGTTCATATTAAATAGCATGGGGACAAAAGTGAGCCCTCAGGACCAACAGCCAAGGAATGTTGGTCCTCCAAAAGGAATCCCCCAACACCATCCCCTGGGGTCACCTCTCCAAGAAGTATCAGCACTACTGTAAAAAGCCATCTCCACCCCATAACTAGGCCTTGAAGCCTGATTGAAATGAATTTAGATCATCCTTCTCACCCAGGAACCCATGGACCTGGGAGACCATCACAGTTCCTTTACTTTCCCCCCAAATGGGATATTGCGGACTGGCTGGGAGTTAGCCAATATAGTGAGTTTCATGGAGGGCTTTTTCTATAAGAGCCTTACCCACAGCTTTTTTCAGGCAGGCCATAACCCTTTGCTGCTGTAATGAAAAAATCACCACTCGTCTTATCTACTCAGCCAGCCCCCCACCCCCTGCTTTTATAAGCCAGCACACTCACAGATTCAAAAGACAAGTACTGACTCTCACTTCCTCAAACATCTTGTCCACAACCCCAGTCTGAACAAACTGAAATGTATCCAGTAACATGGAACAAGCAGGGACAAAAGTTCCATCTGCTGGAATGGCATCAACTACAGCATCCAAGTCAGAGTGGACTCACATGACTTTTTTCCCCTGCAAAATGTCATGGAAATTCTTCAGAGGGCTGTTAAGTGGCATGTATTCTCTTATTGAGGGCCAGAGCATAACAGGTCCTTGAACACTCAAGACTGCTCCACCAAATGACCCTGTGCAGAAGCAATGGTAGCAGAGAAGAATGATTTCTTCACTTCCACCATTGCCACAGGGCTGGCTTTCCACTGGACTCCAATCCAAGTTCAGTGAGACCTGCTCTGAGTTCTAGTCTCAATGTTCTAGTCTCTATCCACTTGTTTTATCACCACCACCAATTCCTTAGTAAATCAGAAGGACTGAAAGGAAGGCTGGGTGGAAAAAACTGGAAAGATAAATGTCAGGGAGAAATTATCAAGGAGTGGATACAAAGGAATCTGTGAATGGAAAGGGAAATTAGTAGAGATAAATGGATAAAGGAAGAATTGTAGATGGCCATGAATCTGAGAAGCAAGGAGAGCTGAAGTTCACATAGCAGTTTTTGTGGGTTTTTTAAGGAATCAGTAAAACATTGGGTTTCAAGTATCTAGAAATATTATAATCAGGAAGTTATAGCACAGAGACTGATGAATTAACCATAATGTCTGGGGTTTTTTTTCTAGTGCCTGCAAGGCCTCTTTGCTGACTTACCCTTAACTCCACTTCTTTGCCCAGTAAATCATAGAGAGATGCGCCTTTCGAAGTGATATCTGAAGCAAGCTGCCTGGCAGTCTTCAAATCTCCAATCTAAACAAACACCAGAAGAAGAGCTTTAGCTTCTCCCTCAAAAAGACCCAGAAGGGTGGAACAGGGAGAGGACAAACATATTTCTACTGAAAATAATGGGTTTTTAAAAAAGAGAAATGAACAATATGTTGGCAAAAAGACAGCATACACTCCCAGTGTAATCAGAAACATCAAATCCTAACAATGCCTGGATTTTTTTACAGCCACAAGAACAAATACTTCCTTAAGTGGAAGGAGCCATCTTGAGCTAATGAGCTGCAGCATCCATCCACAATAGCCATTCCCTCAAGACACCCAACACAGGGAGAAGACATTTTCACACCAAAGAAGAAAAACAAGAATGACAGAGAAAGCACATTTGTGAAGATGCATGGCACAATCTTGAAATTTGCAGCTCTCCTGGTCTCCAAGAGCAACTGCCAATTATTCCTTAGCAATTAGACAAGGTATTGTCATTTCAGGTTGTGTGCACAGCCTACTGTTAACTCCTTTTTGCTTTAAGGTAGTGGATCTTTATAACAGAAGGGTGATTGAGAGTTTCACACCCAACCTGAGATGAAAGGAACATCACTGCTGCCATCATTGCCACTGGATCTAGGAGCGTACAGACTGGGGGGAAATCAATGCCTCTCACTATGAAGGGAAGATACATACAAAGGACTGATGCCTACTACCTAGGATCATCCCTCGGATTGGGACCAGCACAAGCAAGGAATGAGGATACAAGCTGGAAAGAAGCTGGGGCAGTGGGAAGGATGGAAGTAAGAAAAGGTGGGAAATGAACATAAGCTGTAAAGTGTGGTTGCCCCATTTATGAATCCCACCTATATGATGTACAGTTCCTTTGACAGGCCAGGAATGGATGCCTAAGGCATCAAGCAATGGCAAAACAGAAAAGCATAGAAAGTGCAGTAAGCTAGAGTTTTAACACCTTTTTGGTAACAAAGTTGCCCCTTTCCAAAAACATAAGAGTAGGAAGACAGACTGTTTTCATTGAAAACTGGGTCACTCTCACACAGAGCTCAGAAAAATTATTTTTGGACTATAGTTCTTAAAATTCTCTAGCTAGCTTGACTGGGGGATTCTTGGAGTTATGGTCCAAAAAATAACTTTTCAAAGTTATAGTTTCTCAGTTTATTTGGAACACAATCCTCATGCAGCATTGTCCAAACACAGATATGTAAATGCTAGGAGCAGAAAGTAGGGAGTCAAACTACCCTGCTTATTATTGTTCAAATCAAAGACATATTCTGTATGGGTTTTTTTTTAGCCAAATGACATTTGAAGTGAATTACATCAGTGGCATTTATTTTTAAAATAAGCCACACATACACAAAAATACCAGCATAATTAAAGATGCAACAATAATGCAGTTCAGTTCATAAAAGCAAACATGTGTTAAGAATGGCTAATATATTTAAACTAAATGAAATCAGCTATAATTAACTAATATCAACCAATATAGTTTATTTTATTAAAGCTAAAATAAAAACCCATGGGGAAAAGAAAATGATTTCAATAACTGCTTGAAAGCTACAAATCAATCAGACCGCAGTGGATACCAAGTTCCATAACATTGTGGTCAGTGCTAAATCAAAGCCAGTGCTCAAAGCATATTAAGCCACAAAGGCTCGGTCACAGTCTCTGTGGTGTATTAGACATGCCCACCCCTTTCCTTAAGGAATCATGGCAACGCAGTGTAGCGTACAACTAAGTGCTTCTAGACTGATTACTAAGGCAAACAGTTGGCAGATTGTGGGACTTGCAACCTCAAACATGGAAACAATTTTTAAAGAATGGGTGTACATTGGAAATAACTGGCTAGGAATTATGTGCCTTCAAGAAACTGAAAGCAGAAAATAATTAGAATCAGAAATTATATAGCATGAAGCAGTTGCTTCCAGTGGGTCCTGTCATCTGCCAACTATTTGCCTAAGTAATCAGTACAAAAACACTTGGTTGTATGATGCACTGCACTGCCTTGAATCCTTAAGGGAAGGGGTGGAGGTGTCTGATACACCACAGAGACTATGACTGTGGTGAAGCCTACTGGTTTGCTCTAACAATGATGGAAGCAGGAAACAAGCCCAATTCTAGAATTTAACCCAGTCCCTTTATTCCAGATGATGGAAACATACACCTAATCTTCACAACAAAAGCCAGGATCAAACAGTGGACCAGGAAGTGGGGAATCCTAAATCCAATTACGTTCTCTAAGGTGCTCTTTGTAAAGCACTCTTGTAAAATAAATCTACTTCGTGGCAAAATGGTGGGGTTTAAGGGCTGCTTTGGGCTCCCAAAAGGCTGCAAATATCATAAGCACTTTCTCTGATGATTTTTTTAAAAAAAGACATGAGGTTCCATACTTTTGAGCCAAGGTCAAATTTGAATTTGCCCATGTCCTCTTCACCCACAGCCGTGGTCTCCATCCCTTTGGACTTCATGGCATTGTAAAGCACAGACGTGATCTTTAACAGCTCCTTCACTGCATAGCCATCAGCTTGGTACAGCTTCTTAGTGTTGAGCTTTATGTGAGCCTTTGTTGCCTGTTAGAAAGAAAATATTGATGCTTGATATTTATTTTCTCCCATGCCAGAACTTTTAAGGCAATACACAAATGGTTCCCAAGTAGCCTCCCAAGCAAACACTGCCTAGAGCCGAAATTGCTTCAGCTTCCACAAAATTGCAGTAGCACGTGCCTTCAAATCACACTCTGGGATTGCAAGGCTCTGGAGAAGTAGATCCCAAAGGACTTTTCTCCAAATGTAATTTCTACACATTAGTCACTATTAAAGGCTTAAACACATGCGTGCTTTCAGCCATATTATGCAGCTCAGTTAGAAGATAGTAGTAGAGGCAAGAAGGAGAAAACTCAACCAATGCTGTCAGGGAGAAAATGACCCTTATAAAGTAGACATGCTTCACATCCTTCATCAGGGACTCCATAATTAGCTGAAAAGCAACTCAGCACGGCAGATTTTATTGCTCCAATTGACCAAAGGTAAAGTTTACAGGTGACCTTCGCTTAATTGGCACTGAACGCTGCCCATAGTATTTGCCCTCCTTCTTCAGCAGGGTTCAATTGCCAAAATGAGATCGCTTACCTTAACAAACTCTTCTTCTTCAACAATCCTAACAAACCAACTATTAATGTTTATCTATTAGCAAGTTCTGTTCTGATTTTTCGCCACAGTATTTACCTTAGATCAATCTCTCTAAACATAGGAAGAGCTACACTATACTGTATTGTCTAGAAATTGAGAAATGTCAGGAAAGAAAGTTCTACAGGTGGGGCCAGTAAGAAAACAGAAGCAGCTGTGAACAGATGGGACAAGTTTATTCCCCTGTTCTCACCAATCCCAAAAACTTGGTCTAATGGAGTCCTACTCCCTAAAACAAAAACAAAAACAAAAAGTTTCCAGGTTTTGAGGTTTCACCTTCCTGGGAATCACCAGTAGAAGGGGGAAGAAATTTTCAAGGTGAAGGATACGAATGGGCCAAGTATTTTTCTTATTGGCTTTTACTAATGGCTTCAATGTCCAGTAGGCTTTACTCCAAAATCACAGCCAGCCTTAACAAAGTGAGGTGACCACCAGGCAGCAGCTGTTGGGAGATCAACATCTACTTCTATCTTCTCATGCCAACTGCAAAAATGTCTTGTTTACTGATGACCTTTGCTGGCTGGCTTTTCCACCTAATTGTCCTCTACCAACATGTCCCAGGAAAGTTTTGAAGGCCCTGAGACTATGCAGTGTTGCTTTATTAGGATTTCACCTTCATGAAGTCTGTTGCATACCAAAGTCCCAGCTCAGGAGGTTTATGATTTACAAGAAGGCAAGAAGATGGAGAACTGAAGAGCTTGAGGGAAAACTGACCTAATGTTTTAATACCACAGGTTGAGATGCCCCGAAGAGGCAGAGACAGCCAAAACAGGACAATAGAATGGTTTGTTTCCTTCCATTACTCTTGGTAACAAGAGTGGGATGGGCTGCTCCATGAAAGCAGTGAGTACAAAGTTCTGAAAGACCATTTAATTTCTACCTTGGAAGAAAACCTACAATGCCAGCTTCACCAGGAGGCTGATGAAAACCACTCTAAAGGTATTGTTAAAAAGGAAGTATTTCAGATCCATTTAAAATACAAAGCAGAAAAATCAATGATTGTTAAGTGAAGGGAGACCAAGTCAATACAACAGAAAATAATGTACTTTCTGTATTTTCTAAAATAGCGGAAGTTCCTAACCCACACATTGAAAAGTCAAAGTTCTGAGCAGCTTTGCAGCTGCTACCACAAAAGCCTCTGTAAACAAGGCCAACCGTTTTTCTTATTCTATTGCTTTAAGACACATTCAACAGCATCATTTGAAGAATCATTTTTATCTTATCTTGGTACTCACGCTTGTCTATATAATTTCAGTTACATTTGCTCTAAACAGCAATGAGCACATAAAACTAACAGCGAGAACAGAAGTAGCACATTAAGACTCAAACTGGAGGAAATACACTTTATAACACAATACTGTATTTCCAGTAAGGATAAAATACTGATTTACTAATGTAATGTACGGTATTTGACATATTTCCTTTTTTACCTCATGTCTGATTCCACTGATAGTATATACAGGAGGGGGGAGTACCACTTGTGCTGCAATCCCCACTCAAAATGATTATAAGCCTCTTAAGAATGAACTGTGTTATGCAGCATACTTTGTGAACGTTAGGCCTTGATGATTATAGTGCAACCTTCCAGAGGTGCCCTCATCAAATTCCTTCTCTTGCCAATCTCCGGCACTCACCCTCTGAGTAAACACCCCATGTGGCCCTTGGGAACATATGTGTGTATGTCACAGCCCCAATGAACTTCCAATTCTCTGTCACAGAATAGTGCACAGAGAAACTGAACCCAGTGTGGGTCTAAGTCAGGAGTATGACCCACACTACCATGGGGCACTGTATCCCCCACATCTCTCCTGGACTACCTCATGGAGAAAAAAAATGAGCATAAATGGAGAATTGCCTCTCCTGGAAGCTCTCCCTCTTCACAGATCATTTGAATTTCCATTAGTATTGTAAATAAATTTTACTTCTTGCTTATTCAACATAACTGAAGGTTGTCACATTCTTACTGCATGTGCCATCTTCCTCTGCTAATAGTATTAACAACATTAGAACCCTACTACATCAGACCAAGTTTCCATCTAGTCCAGCATCCTGCTTCCTAGAGTGCCATTCCAGTTTCCCATCTTGCTTCAGAGGCTTTTAATGTTAGCATGTAAGCAATATACCTACACGCGATAAGCCTCTCCAAATGTTTTTGCCAATGGTTCCAGCTTCTTCAAACAAGTTGTTATGTCCTCTTACTTTGCCAAGTTCTACCCTTTCACCTTCTGGATGAATAACATTTTTGCCCTTATCACTTAGGGATGAATAGTTCTAAACCAGCTTCTCCCCAACATCTGACAGCTTTTCCTCCAGAGGTTAATTTACTAGCTGCTGTGCAACCTTTGTGATATGAAGTGCAAGCAGTCTGCTTTAAGTGGGATTCAACTGGACCTGTCTGTTTTGTACTGACTCAGGTTGTCTCCAAACTTTCCTGACAAATCTAAATCCTTCCTCTCAAGATAATAATCTCATCCACATAATACATACTTATCAGGCCCTCTATGTGGAACAGGTAGCATTTTTGAAAATGCTACCTTGGAGGCCCTGGCTTTCACCATCCTATCAACCTATCTAGGTTTTTTCTCCCAAGAGTGTTTTTATATTTCCAAGGGTTGCTAATATTGATGTGCTCCACAGCTGCTTTCTCTTCCATGTACTATCTAGCAAGCTATCAAAACAACTGACAACAACTATAACCTTCACTCGAGGTGAATAAGTCACCATACAGCCAACACACCCATTAAAAATTCATCTCTATATATTTTTAATGATTGAATCATCCAAAAATAAGAGCTTATCCATTATTTGCAGATTTAGGACTCATCTTTAGCCTCAGCCTCCAACATGATGCTCAGTTTTAGATTTTTAATCACATGCCCATTTTCTTCTCTCTCTGTTCTGTTGTTATTGTTGTTGTTATATTTATTTATATGCTGCCTTTTACCCAGTCTGGAACTCAAGGTGGCTTACAAAGGTTAAAACAGATACAGCTTAAAAAATTGCATCATGCAAAAGTTAAAAATATAATTAAACTAAACTAAAAGCAGTTAAAGCATAACTACTAGTAATGAAAAAAATAAACAATATAGCACACTCTGAATGGCCCTTTGCCTCCCAAGCAGTCAGTCCTCAAAGGGCTGCTGAAACAAAAAGGTCTTAACTTGCCTACAACAGTACAGGGTGACCCCCATATCCACAGATTCAGTATCCACAGCTTCACTTATCCACATTCGAAAATGTATGTTCTCTCTAGGCATCTCTAGGTCCTCCAATGTGATTCTATGGCCAACTTCTGGCTTGTTTCTCATTGAAAATAACAGGATTTCCTATTATCCACAGTTTCAAGTATCCACAGGGGACCTTGGGATGTATCCCCCCGTGGATACGGGGGTCAATCTGTGTAGTCCATGCCTAACCTCTTTAGGAAGGGTGTTATGGAGTCTGGGAGCAGCCACTGAGAAGGCCTTCTCCTATGTTCCCAGCAGATATATGTGTGCAGGTGCTGGGTCAGAGATTTCCCCAGAAGTTTTCAAGATATGGGCAGGTGTATATCGAGAGATACTGTCCTTCAGATAATCTGGACCTGACCTATATATGCATTCTCAGGTGGCTGTTTGTTTTTAACATAATGGGGTTCTATATTATTTTTTCATCCTTTTAATAGGGCATATAAACTACAGTGAAAACACAGTCCATACATACATTCAAATGAATCAATGAATACAATGCTTGGGGGGAAGGAGAACCTGTCAATCACAATATTTCATGCTGAACCCTAAAATAAACTGACTCACCATAAACTGAGCAACAGCCTTAATGAAAAAAACCCGGTCTTGTTCTGTCTCAACATCTGAAGGGATATCAGTCTGAGGCTCATATCTGCAAAAGGAAACATGTGCAGAGTTAAATAAGTGTTCCAGCAACATATATATATATATATATATATATATATATATATAATTTAAATGTTCATCTTCCCGTTTCTACTGCAGCACTTCAAATTGGACTGGCATATCAGAAGCGCTTATTAAAAACATAAAAACCAATATGGATCAATCCACAAAAAGCAACAGTAAGATTCATAATACAGCCATCAGCAAGAAACAAGCACGCAGGAGGACCCTCTTCCAGCAAGCCCATAGAAAGCTGCCAGCAAATGGGGCAGTATGTGTCTCTCATGGAGGAGGGGTGAGCAACCGTGGAAGGTGTGGGGGGCAGTTTTCATCCTGCAGCAGGCAGCTCCACTCATGGAAAATCGGCCAAAAATAACACCCAATTTTCATTTAGGTGGATGTGTGGGTTTTTTTTGGTGGGGGGGGGGCTTGTGCTGTTTCTTGATTTTCACCAAAACATTTCTCAGAATGTTGCTTTACTGATTTTCCTTCCCACATTTTTTTCAGAGCACAGAGGCCATAAAGAAGCCCCTGGGGGCTGCATATGGCTCACGGTCAACAATGTATTCACCCCTATTCTAATGCCTCAGTGCCACAATAGAAAACCTCCTGTCCTAGATGACTCCCCTACAATACCCCAAACAACCATCTTCAGTGGATATGAATATTAAAAGTTCATCTCAAATATGACATTTTTTACAGCAGTTGTGGTAATATCATCCAGGTCAGATGAAAAATTTGTCTAACCTAGTATCTTGCTTCCCACAATGACCAACCAGATGCACTGGGAAAGCACACAGATACAGAACAGAATGAAGGTATAGAGTATGTCTAAGATGAAATAAAAAGCTATTTACTTTGAAATCAAGGTTAACTACCAACCTTTTCACCAGCCAAAGAAGTATCTCTGAAACCAGCATGAAGTTTGGAGTGCGAAAATTCTCCATCGAGATGAGCCGGGGATATCCCAGGGCCCTCATCATCTCAGTAAAATCTTGAGAAACAAAGATTTAAAAACAATGTATGCAGGTACATCATGGCATAATATTCAAACTCTAACAAAAAAAAGTCATCTTTAATTAAATGCTGCCCCCAAAGAGATATTTCCCAATAATAAACCAAAAAGATATATTGCTAACGACACGTACATGCACACATATACATAGGTCTTCAGCACATAAGGTGAGACCCAATACTAGACCTAAAGCAGAGGTTATAGCAGCATTAGCACCATATTACTTCTTTAAACTTTTCAGTAGAAACAGAAATAAGGAAAGAGGCCAAAGAAAGAAAACCAAAGAAAAGAGAAACCCTAATAAATGTCAAGGAAAGTATAATGGCTCACACATTGCAATTAAAGATGGATGCACTGTTAAGAGAGTCTAATCCTCTCTTTTTATAATTTGTTCAGAGAGGGTTTGCCCTTGCCTTCCTCTGAGGCTGAGAGGGTGTGACTTGCCCAAGGTCACCCCATGGGTTTCCATGGCTGAGCGAAGTTTCAAACCTTGGTCTCCCAATATCTTAGTCCAACACTTAAACCACTACACTATGCTGGCTCTCTGTCGAATAATGCAATCCTATTCATCAGGTTTGTGAAAGCGCTGAGCCACATGCTGCCTCTGGGATTCCCCAAGATCCTGCCCCCCAACCTAAAAGTCCAAGACCCTCCAAAAGGTACAAAAAAAAGATCTTTTTTGGGGGGGGTGCTAAGAAACAGCACCAACCCACTGTTCTTCAAGCAGCGGTATACCCTTCTACACACAACCTAAATCCTGCAATAAAAAACTACCTGATCCTATCTGACACTAAAAGTCCCATCCATTTTTGTTTTCTGGCCCCCCAAAAGGGTGGGGAGACCTGCTATATACATTTGGAAATAAGTCCCATCAAGCTCAATGGAATTCACTACACTGGTGTCTCAAGATCATTAGATTGGCAGGGTGTGATTTAGCACAAATCCAAAGTTTGGATGCACTCTGATACAGTCTTTGCCTAAGAGCTTCTTGCAAGAGTTACAGAGGCAACATAACTATAGTGTCATTTCATGCTATGATATGCTTTGCAAGATACAAGGAAGGACCTCAAACCAGAGCTCTTAATGGAAAGGTCCCCGTGCCACCAGCACTCTGATTCCATAGTGAGGCTGGAAGAATAAGCTCAGCACTCCAAGGTCTAGCGGCTAGCCTGTCAGAACACTTACGCCCTGTCTATATGAGGCAGGGAAAAACAGATAGCTCCGCAGTAACACCAAATCACAGCAACTGCGATTTGTCTTAATGGTGTTTTGCTCCCCCAAATGTTTTGCATGCACGCTGGTCAACATGGTGGCTGTGAGTGATTTACTCACGTTTTTACTTGCCACTGTTGAACATTTTAAAAATAACTATTTTACATTGTGCGCTTGAGCGATATTTCGCCTGTACAACAAAACAAAAAACAACAACGCTCCATTTAATCGCTTAGTGATCGCTTGCTAAGGTGAAAAACCAACATGGCAGCTCCGAACACTTGGCCCATTAGCAAGCCCCGCCCCCTGCATTCATCCAGCCAATCAGCTTGCGCTTCTTCTCCTATGATAAAGTGATTCAAGTCGAATCACTTGTCCCAACAAGTGGGAATGCGTATTTCCTTCGGAATTTTTTAAAAGCTCTGGGAAAAACTGCAAAGGCTTTCCCTTCACACCCTTCTGAATACGGTGAAACGATGTGGGATGCCATTAAGACAGCCCATATTCTCCTCGCATTTTGTGAGGAGTATTTTCGCTGTAGAGACAACCCCTCAGCAGGCTGTCTCCAAGGGCCATCCAGCAAGCGCTTTAAACCCTCGCCTCATCACTTGCTCCTCAAGCCAAGCAACTAGACCCTTAAGGGAGGACAGTGGATGCCCAAGAAACTATTCCCTCTTCTTAGGCTGCTTCTGCACTGCAGAAACAATCCAGTTTGATACCACTTTAACTGCCACAGCTCAATGCTATGGAATCCTGGGAGCTGTAGCTCTGTGAGATATTTAGCCTTCTCTGTCACACAGCTCTTGCACCACAACAAACTACAAATCCCACAATTCTGTAGGATGGCGCCACGGCAGTTATAGTGGTATCAAACTGCATTACTTCTACAGTGTAGATGCACCCTTAGTCCTGACCTATGCTTTTTTAGGCTACAACTTCCAGATTCCAATGGCCAGGGACCATGTCGGCTGTGGGACCCCCCCCACACACAAAAAAAAGTCATTTCGTCAAGCTCTGGCCCCTGTCCATTTTGATTCCCCTATACTGGTAGCTAGCTGTCCCTGGACCCTGACTCATGCCAAGGCCTGATTCCAATGGGACTGATCTTGCATGTGCAAACCAGAAGACATTTTGCAACGGGAGTTCTTTAAAGGGGGCTGCTAATTTTGCTCACCATGCTTCAGAGCATGAAGTGCCTGCAAATGAAAATGAATCGGCTATTATCCTGCTTCTTTCAGGGGCTCATTAACCAGAAGGATGGTGTTTATCGTATGGCAACTGGGAAAAGTTGACGTAGAATCCTTCACTATGTATAATACTCATGATCAGTGACCTGCAAAGAATAAACTGAGTTGGCGTCTGTATTAGACGTCACTTCTTTTTTCCCCCTTAAAAAAAGGAAAATTACAAAAGGATTTTTTATGTGCACCTTAAAACACAGGTCATATGTTGTTAGGGGGTTTTATACCTATTGTGCCTTTAATTGCCACTACACAGTGATTAAATTACAAGAGGCACCTTGCTTTTTGTTCCAGCCCTTTAAGTACTGCTTTTAAAATCCAACAAAAGGCAGAGATCATTTGGACAAAATTCAGCAGAATACTAACCTCCCTCTACACACATGTACCTTTTCTTCTAGAATTCAAGCACTACTTGTTAGACATCCAGCCTGCAAATATTGCCACATCCCTTTTTTAAGATTCTCTCTCCAAACCCACCCTTTTCTTCCATTGTCTGGCACAATACCTTAAATCTCATCCCTTATTGAAACAAAAACAAAAAAGTATAACTGAACACAAATTCTTCCAACTAGCCCACATCTATCTTCTACAGTACTTTCTTTTCGTCCCTGTGTGTATAGAATCATAGAGTTGGAAGAGACTACAAGGGCAACCCTCTTCTGCCATGCAGGAATAAACAATCCAAGCATTCCCGACTAATGGCCATCCAGCCTCTGCTTACAAACCTCCGAAGGAGACTCCACCACTCTACAAGGCAGCAACACATTCCACTTCTGAACAGCTCTTACTGTCAGGAAATTCCTAATGTTTAGGTGGAATCTCTTTTCCTGTAGTTTGAACCCATCACTCCATGTCCTAGTCTTAGGAGCAGCAGAAAACAAGCTTGCTCCATCCTCAGTATGACATCCCTACACTTGGCTTCCCCTTTCCTCTGTATAACAAACTCCGGGAGAACATAGTCACTCTCTGCTAAGGATTCTGCCACTTCCACACCATTAACCAGGTGATCCCCACTGGTTAGGATCAGATCTAAAACAGCTGATCTCCTTGTTGCCTCTTCCACCTTCTGGTCAATGAAATTGTCTGCAAAGCAAGTGAGGAATTTGTTGGGACCTTAAATTCTTCGCAGAGTTGGACTTCCAACAGATATCAGGATAGTTGAAATCCCGCATTACTACTACATCTCTCCTTTTGGAATGTGAAGTCATCTGTTCCAGGAAGGCATCATCCAAGTCCTCAGTTTGTCTTGTACTGAATTTTAGTTTGTGAATGTTTGAGGATGGAGCAGGCTTGTTTTCTGCTGCTCCAGAGACTGGAACACGGAGCAATGGATGCAAGCTCCAGGAACAGAGATTCCACCTCAACATTAGGAGGAACTTTTTGACAGTAAGAGCTGTTTGGCAGTGGAACGCACTCCCTTGGAGCATGGTGGGGTCTCCTTCCTTGGAGGTCTTTAAACAGAGGCTGGATTGCCATCTGTCAGGGATGCTTTAATCGTGATTTCCTGCGTGGCAGGGGGTTGGACTGGATGGCCCTCATGGTCTCTTCCAACTCTACAATTCGATGATTCTATGAACTTCTTGATCGCCCTTTCATTATTGATCAGTAAGTTCCATGTCTGCTGATAGTGCTGTCACTCTTACAATGTATCAATATGCATGACATTTTGCAGAGTATAATGTGTCAAAAAGCCAGGTCTCTATCCACAAGGCGCTTGCAAATCACACTTTTGACAGTACAGAAGTTTGACCAAGCTGGGAGGGAAGATAACAAAAGACTGAAGGAAAGAGCAGTAAATGCAGTGGTGTGTACAGTAGGACCCCTGTATCCAATGATTCAATTATCCACAGGACACAAAACAGCACACCTACCATAGAGTCTTCCTAGAAAATGCATCCTCTCTAACCATTTTCTAGATCCTCCAAGGCAACTCTATGGTATTTTAAACCAGAAGTCCCATTATTTTCAATGGCGTTTGCTATTATCCACGGTTTTCAGTATCCACGCCCCCCCAGAACCAATCCCCAGCGGATATGGGGGTCCTACTGTACTAAAGCAGTGGTTCTTAACCTGTGGTCCGGGGACCCCCAGGGAGCCATGATGTCCTCACAGGGGGGATCTGCGAAGGATTGAAGGCTGAGCCCACATGACAGCAGCCAAGGCAAAAAGGCTGGTTGGCTTGGCCTGCACATTGCCATTCAATCCACTCCAGCCACAAACTTGCAGGAAGAAGCAAGAGAAAAGTCTCCCTCCTCCTCCAGTGCCTCTGAGGGAAGGGTTCATGGATGGTGTGACTGTATTATTATTATTAGGGTTTTAAATCTTGAGTTAAGTCTTCGGGGTCCACAGCAACAAAAGATATTTAAAGGGGGTCCCTGGCAAAGAAAAGGTTAAGAGCCACTGTTCTAGGAAGGCGATTTGCTTCAGATTTAGCAAGCAGGGCGTTGTAACAGGACTAGGAAATAGACGTTTGAATTCCCAGTTATTAATATTATTTTATTTATTTATACCCCGCCTTTCCCCCAATATAGGGCCTCACTTAGCTGTTAGCTACTTAAATAGTGAGGCTGGTTAAGTAAGCAAGCCTACCTGACCTCACAAAGACTGGGATAAGAATAAAATAATTGGGAGCAGGGAAGACCATGCACGCAGGAATACTAAACAATAAGCCCCGCTTTGAGGATAAATGGAGCCTCTCCCCCCACCCACCCGCTTTTCCCTCTTTCTCTCTCATTTCCCTGCAGGCTTCGGGGGGGGGGAGCCGTCCGACTCACTCCGGAGGTCGCGGAAAGACATTATTATTATTTATCGCCGCTGCCGGGACCTCAGCTGGGTGACTGGGTTGGTTGGGTTCGCCTCTCTCAACTAATCCGCCGAGGCTTCGCTGCGCCGCTTTCTAAAGCTAGGCCGCGTCGCTATGGCAACTCGGCTACGGCGGGGCGTTGGGCTCAAACTACGCGAGGCGGCGAAGGCGCGTGGTTGGGAAGGGGCGCGTGTGACCTCGCTGGGCTGGATAGAAATGAATGGGAGGAGTGGATGCCCGTGCATTTTTAAAATTTGCGTTTCTATACAATGAGACAAATAAAATAAAAATATTTTGTTTTACATATTTAAATATTGCCACATCCTTCTTTTTAAAGTTTTGATTTGATATACATATATATCTATATCTTGATATGGGATATATAAATATATATATATATATATATATATATATAATATTGCCACATCCTTCTTTTTAAAGATTTGATTTGATATACATATATATCTATATCTTGATATGGGACATATATATATATATATATATATTGCCACATCCTTCTTTTTAAAGATTTGATTTGATATACATATATATCTATATCTTGATATGGGATATATATATATATATATATATATATATAAAATATTGCCACATCCTTCTTTTTAAAGATTTGATTTGATATACATATATATCTATATCTTGATATGTGATACATATATATATATACAGTATATATATATATATATATATATATACAATATTGCCACATCCCTCTTTTTAAAGATTTGATTTGATATACATATATATCTATATCCTGATATGGGAGCTACATATATATATATATATATATATATATATATAAAATACTATTATATATTATATATATATATATATGTGGCAATATTATATATATATATATATATATATCCTGATATGGGATATATATATATATATATATAATATTACCACATTCCTCTTTCTAAAGATTTGATTTGATATACATATATATCTATATCTTGATATAAGATATATATATATATATATAATATTGCCTAAAGATTTGATTTGATATACATATATATCTACCGTATATCTTGATATGGGATATATAGATATAGATATATATAATATTGCCACATCCCTCTTTTTTAAGATATACATACATGTTATATATATATATATTTACACACACACACACACACATATATATATATATACACACACAATGAATTAGACCAGTGGCTCTTAACCTTTCCTTTACCAGGGACCCCCTTTAAATATCTTTTGTTGCTGTGGTCCCGCAAGACTTAACTCAAGATTTAAAATAATAATAATAATAATAATAATACAATTACAGTACACCATCCATGAACCCTTCCCTCAGAGGCACTGGAGGGGGAGGGAAGACTTTTCTCCGGCTTCTTCCTCCGAGTCTGTGGCTGGAGCGGATTGAATGGCATTGCGCAGGCCAAGCCACTTACGAATGGGAAGTCTGGGAACGTATCTTCCGTGCGTGGGGAGGGGGCAACCTGTATTGTATACTCATGGCAGATGTGGACTGCTATGTCAATGGGATTGTGAATCCACTCCAAGAGGGTGTCTAAACAGCAAAAATACTCACGAATGCAGGGAGAATACGAGCTGTCTTAATGGCATCTCAGATTGTTTTGCTGTATTTGGAAAGGGGGGGGAGGTGAAATATGCCAAAAACTCTGAAGGAGAGGCCTTCTCAGCCTTTCCCAGAGTTTTTTAAAAAGGGGGGGGGGCACATTCCTGCTTGTTGGGACAAGAAATTTGATTTGATTCGCTTTCCCATACGAGCGGAAGCACAAAGCTGATTGGCTGAACAAGCACAGGAGGTGGGGCTCACTAACAAGGCAAGCACCCGGAGCCACCATGTTCGATTTCTGCCTTAAGTGAATGAGCGTTGATTTTTTTCTTTTTCATGAAGGCAAAATATCGCTCTATCACACTTTTGGAAATAGTTTTTAAAAAACGTTTGGGGGCGGAAAATTGCGGTAAGGAAAAACGCAAGTAATTTACTCGTGGCCGCCATCTGGATCTGCAGGCATGCAAAGCTTATACCTGCAAAAAACAAACAAACCAACAAACCCAACATCAAGACAAATCGCAGCTGCTGTGAATTGCCATTACAGTTATCCCTTCATATTTGCTGGGGTTTGGTTCCAGGACCCCCCACCCCCGTGGATACCAAAATCTGTGAATACTCAAGTCCCATTATATGCAATGGCATAGCAAAATGGTGTCCCCTATATAAAATGGCAAAATCAAGGTTTGCTTTTTGGATTATTATTTTTTAAAGAATATTTTCAAGCCGTGAATACTTAAATCCGTGGATACCAAATCCGTGGATACGGAAGGACAACTGTACTGTAGAGCAATCCGCTTCTTCCCCCCATTGCTGTCTAACACTACCATTGCTGTCTAACACCTTCATTAGTGGATGCTTGAAAAATGCAATAAATGCTTATATTTCTAAACCTGGATTGTAAGTCTTTCACTATACAACACCTATCATGCCATGGTTAGAAGAATTTAGTGTTTTATCTATACATGACTATTTTCTTCATAGGCATCAACTCAAAGAAAATATGTTTGGGGACCTATATTAAGGCTATTTTAATGTAGTGGTCTACCTCCAATCATATCTTATGTGCTTTCCTACCTCTTTATTCTTTTTTGGCTCTCCTCTTTCTTTGTATTACCTTCTAAATATCCATTTAAAATTCAATAAAATAAATAAATATGATGCTGTTGTTGCTGTTGTTGTTGTTAACTGCCTTCAAGTCAATGTTGACTCATGGCGACCCCATGAATGAGACACCTGCAAGACCCCCATCCTCAACTCCTTGCCTCAGGTCCTATAGGCTCAGAACCATGGCTTCCTTGATCGAGTCTACCCATCTAGTGTGTGGCCTTCTTCGCTTTCTACTACCCTCCATCTTCCCTAGCAATTCTGGTTGTATCATGAGTGCTGGTGCAGCTCCCAGAGGTGGGGTGCAGGGGTGAAAACTGGCTTCCCCCCTCTGCAGTTGCCCACCCCCAATGTAAAGCAAGGGATGGGATTGTATCTGGTAGAAAAGTGAAGGGCAGAAAGAGGCTAAATAATCTTTCCTATTCCAGGTGAGACCTTCTAGCACAGTGATTCCCAGACTTTGGTCCTCCAGATGTTTTGGACTTCATCTCCCAGAAGACTCAGACAGCTTGGCCAACAGTCAGGAATTCTGAAAGATGAATCATAGAATCATAGAGCTGGAAGAGACCACAAGGGTCATCTAGTCCAACCCCTTGCCCTGCAGGAATACCCAGTCAAAGCACTCCAGGCAGATGGCCATCCAGCCTCTGTTTAAAACCTCCAAAGAAGGAGACTCCACCACACTCCCAGTCAGCAACGCATTCACTGCTGAACAGCTCTTACCATCAGGAAGTTCTTCCTAATGTTTAGGTGGAATCTGTTTTCCAGTAGTTAAGTCCAAAACATCTGGAGGACCAAAGTTTGGGAACTGCTGCTCTAGCAATTAGTTGCCAACATTTAAAGAGTTAAGAGATTCAGTCACGGATCTCCATTGTTGAATCTAGTGAGCCTTTCAGTTGTCCAATTATAGCAGTTTTCTGATGCACACAGACACACGTATTCTATGTATTTATTTATCCAGAATTTGCTGGTTCCTATACATCACATTAATAATATGGCTTCCTTCCCACCCACCCCCTTGTGAGTTTTTGCTCCTTTGAAATATTTTTGCTTTCATTTCCTGCTGGTTCTTCTCTCCCTCCTGCATCATCAGTATTCATTTTGGCATTATATTAAAGTTTTTTTCCCCATGAAAGACGGCAGAGTGGGGCGATGGGTAGGATAAGGTTAACTTTAGTCAGAGCTGTTCTGCAGATGAAGGGAATTTCTTCAAAAGCCACAAAGAAACTGATGAAAGCCAACCTGTGAAACTTAGACCTGTGACCCTCAACATGCTACCTTGCTGGGAGACGTCATTAGCGAAGACTTATACAATGCAATCAAAATGCACAGCACTGTCAGGGGCCTTGGAGTATTCACTCCTGCTTCACAATCAGAGGTGCAAATTCTTTGATCTCCTGATCCTATTACAATATTTGATTGTTCCCCATTTTTCAACCCAATGGACAAAAATGGTCCAACAGGAAGAGCAAGGCATGTAGCTTTGCCTGGAGAGAATGTCTAGGTTCTGGACAATATGGAAGGGAACACAAAGTGGATGAAGGGACAATTTGAAAAAGAGACTATAAATGCTTTGTTTTTAGCACAAGGTGAGAGACTCAAAGAGATGCTCTGAGATGAAGACACCATGTCTCAGAGGCTGAGGAGCTGAACAATGGAGGTGGTGGTTAAGCCAGGCCTGAGATGGCCAGCCGGCTTAACACCTTCTTGGAATTCACAGATTGAATCCTGCATATAGACTGCATAGTTGTAAGTAGTCAGGAATGTCTTAGAACTGTGCCAAGGATTCTCTTTTGTTTCCTTGGCTGGATGTAATTCTATACTTTTACTATCACTGTCAATCACAGATTAGCAAAGGCATATAGCGCATTTGGAAGACTTTACAAAAGAGTCTGGAGTAACAAACACCTGAGGCGAAGCACAAAAATCAGTGTGTATTGTACTGTCTATTCTCCTTTATGGCTCTGAAACATGGCTCACCTATCGCCACCACTTATGACTCTTCGAACGCTTTCATCAGCGCTGTATACACACAATCCAAATATACACTGGACTGACTATGTGACAAATGTTGCTGTCCTTGAGCAAGCAGGGATCACCAGCACTGAGGCCATGATATTGAGAACACAGCTGCGCTGGGCAGGGCACGTTTCTAGGATGGAGGACCATTGCCTCCCCAAAATAGTATTCTACGGTGAACTCGCCATGGGTCAGCGTAAGAGGGGCGCTCCACAAAAGCGATACAAGGACTCCCTGAAACAACACCTCAGGCTCGGCCAAACTGATCACCAACAATGGTCCGCCCTGGCCTCACATCGGGAGGCATGGAGATGCACAATCCACAATGTTGCAGCCTTATTTGAGAACTCACGTCGAACAAGTCTTGAAGAGAAATGACAATTCAGAAAGAATCACAACCTGGAAACATCACCCAAAGAGACCGTCTGCTGTGCTTTCTGCAACCGGACTTGTCTATCTCGGATTGGCCTTTTTAGTCATCAGCACGCTTGCAGAAAGTGTGGGATGAGTCCTTCTTGAATCTTCGTTTGCGAAGAAAAGCCAGAGAACCTTAAGCTGTAACCTGAAGGAAGAAGTGCTTCCTTCATGAAATGATTTACCTCTTTAAGCTTGCTTGAATAAAATAAGTTCTTTTCTGTTTCTAACAGGTGACTCCACGTGTCCTTAAGCTCTGAGTCATTGCTCCTTTGGCTCTTCTCTTTGGGATACAGAAGGGGGGGGGTAATAGTTCCACAGTGGCCAGTAGTTCCACAGGTTATTCCAAAGTTCCCCGTGGTTTCCTATTGAACCACATGAAAAAGGGGGTACCCAAATCAAGAGGTGGTGGCAGCAGTGTACTTAGAAGAGAGACATAGTTTGGAGGGATCTCCAGGCTAGAGGGATCCTGAGAGTGTGTCTCAGAGGGAATAGGTTCAGGAGTCCTCAGACTGTATTCAAAGGTAGCCTTGCTTCTCAGGTGTGTGCATGCTGTGCATGCACGCACACACAGAGGCAAGAGGCTATATGAAACAATTTTATAACAACTAAAATAGCAGAAGTGAACTTTCAAGTGAAAAATCAAGTGTTCTCAAGTGGTCAAGCAACATCAGGGTGTGATCCCGATGACAAATGTTATTAATGAGACAGAACAGACAAGCTTAGAAGAAGTTGCAGCAGTTTGCTTTTGCCTGAGCCTCCTGGGAAGGACAAGTTTCCGCTTCTTCCCCTTTACCCCCTGCTGAGTTATATGTTATTATATTTATAATCGATGTACAATAAATGGCAAATATATCAGACAGTCACAAATACAGACTACTTATTTCCCCCTCCCCTTCCTACACATTAGACATAATGAATCTTGACTTACATAACAGACAATGACAATAACAAAAGACTTCCTCTACAATGAGGAACAGCTTTGACTTCTTATATTCGTATTAAAAAAACCTTTCTGGTAGCGTCTTAAAGAGGAATACTTTAAACATAAATCTACTGAAAAAATAAACCTCTTTATGAGATTTCTTCATCAGTTATACATTTTTAACAGCCCGTGGATACAGTGTAAATTTACTCAGAGAAACCAAACATTGTATGCACTTGTTTTTTAAATACTCTTGTAGGTTCTCCCATTGCTTCACAAAATTACGCTGCTAAGTTAATTGAGTGCAAACTACTTTTTCACTTTGAACTCAGTTTGCAGTGATTGAAATAAGCTGAGGACAAAGGGGGAAAGTGGAAAAAGGTGAGAGAAACTGGGACAAAAGCAGCTGAAAAAGCGAGAGGGGAAAAGATTAATTAGGATTGTCCCTGCCCAATTGGGACAGTTGAAGGGTGTGTGCTCCTCATCTGTCCAAACCTAAGCTGCATATAAACCTGTATTCAACTAAGTCACTCTTTTGCTCCTCTTCTTTCTTACTGTTGAATCCAGGGCTGGTAACTGTGGGCCTCCCAATGTTTTGGACTGCATTTCCCAGTATCCCCCCCGTTGGCTCTTCTAGTTAAAGTAGACAAGAGTTATAGGCCAAATCCATGAAGAGGGCTACAGCTCTTCCACCTCGGACACTCTGATTGTCTAAGGACTCTGTCAGATGCATTTGCTAGCTAATGATGGAAAAATTGGTCAGTTTTGTTGTTTCATGTATTCAGGATTTTAAAACCTCAAGTTTTTTTCCTCTCTGCCACAAATATTAAGAACTCTCAAAAGTCTGATACTGATTTCAAAAACCAACTGGAATGAAATGCCTGGAGAAAAGACAGTTAAGAGGTGACATGATAGCCATGTTTAAATATTTGAAGGGATGTCATACGGGGGCTGGAGCAAGCTTGTTTTCTGCTGCTCCTGAAATTAAGACACACAGAACAATGGGTTCAAACTACAGGAAAAGAGACTCCACCTAAACATTAGGAAGAATTTCTTGACTGTAAGAGCTGTTCAACAGTGGAATACTTTGCCTTGGAGTGTGGTGGGGTCTCCTTCTTTGGAGGTCTTTAAACAGAGGCTGGATGGCCATCTGTCAGGAATGATTTGATTGTGCATTCTTGCATGGCAGGGGGTTGGACTAGATGGCCCTTGTGGTCTCTTCCAACTCTATGATTCTATGGGATTTTTATCATCCACCGATTTTGGTATCTGGGGTGGGGGGTGGGATCCCAGAACCAAACTCCAATGGATACCAATGGCCTACTGTATACTTTTAAAATGAGTATGCAAACCCAGTAGCACCTGATGGCTGTACTGTCATTGGCCAGTAAATCTACTCTAGGTTTTAGTTGGGACTTAAAGGAGTTATCCAAGGTGATAAAACCCATCCTCACAACAGGTTTAGAAGACTGGATAGTTCCTTTAAAGCTCAGACTAAACACCGAGCAAATTGGCTGCTCCATTGACTCTGGAAGCACCAGTTACCACTGTACAAACTGAAACTCAATTATCCTTTGAAATGTACACCTCTGAATTTTGCAACAGAATTCTTCAGTCAAAATGCAAATATTAGAGGAATACACATAACAATGGCATATATTTGTGAAAGGAACATTCAAATTTGTCTCAGGTTAGGAATATTGCTTGCAAAACTGTGCACAAGTTTGTGTGCCTAGAAAGTGCGTAGAAATACATACGGTACAATTTTTATGCAAACAGGATTTTTTTAAAAAAAAAATGTCAAAGATTGGTACAAATTAAATTAAAGTTTAGGACAAATATTAGAAGTGGGGGAAATTAAAACTGCCAGTTTTGCCCATCCCTCAAATGTTTCACTTTGCCCTTTACCTTCCTGACAAAAAAGTGGAAGGATAAATAATATATAAGAGCTGCTCTACCAGCACATGGAACAAGCATTCCCAAAGGATCTTGCAAAAGAGGTTGTGGAACATTGAGCCCTTAAAAATATTGCTTTTTGTGTTGTTTATGTGTGTACATTTCGGAGTCTATGTCTTTTCTTGTGACCTGAACCACTTCCACAGGGAACAGTATGGGCGAGCTAAGCGTTCTAGAGGTATCTAAGGAACAGTCCGACATAAAAGGTTTTCAGATTTTGAAATCTTTGGAAGTAACAAAGAGAGGCCTGTGTCTTCTGAAAGAGTAAAGTGGCTCATTTTAGCATCATAATGTGTCTCCATTTTCCCACAGGATACCTAGTAACATCAGGGCAGCCGCCGCTGTTGCACTTTGGCTGCTGCTGGAAACACAATCCATCAATATTTTGATTGCTGCTGCAGTGTGGGTTGTTTTGCTCTTTGTGTATTATGTTGCAAACGTGAAGGACATTTTTCATTCTTGATTTGGTTTGAAGCGGTCCAGAAGAATTTGGAGATGAAATGGCATGTTGTTTATGTGTCTATGTGCATGCTTTCGAGATTTCTGTCCACTTTTGACAACCCCATGAATTCCATACGGTTTTCTTAGGCAAGGAATACTCAGAAGTCATTCTGCCTGTTCCTTCCTCTGAAATGGAGTGTATGGCACATGGTATTCATGGGGTGTGTGTGTCTCTCATCCAAATACTAACCAGGGCTGACCAGGGCTGATCCAAGATCACATGGGATCTGGTGCCTTTAGGGTATTTAGGCAGAGTAGTATGGAGTACAGATGTTTTAAAATAAACATCATGGTAAAATAATATGGAACATGACTACAGACCATACCTGGAGTGGGAACCATGTGGACTTCTGGGTCATCAGTGGTAGCACTAGGGGTGTGTGGAGAGGCCGAATCACACGAGGTAACACCTTCAGAGGGAGGGGTGACATAGTAACATCACAAGCTCCTGGTGATGGTGGACAGTAACTCCCATCAGCCCTAGTCAGCACAGCCCATAGTGAAATATGCTGGGAGATGCAGTTCAAGAACATTTGGAAGGCTACAAGATCCCTGTCACACGCAATTTCCCAATGCAGGGTGGCTGGTGGATTCACAGCAGAAGAAAACACAGTGCTGTGTTAGCTCACAGCTGCAAGATACAGAAACCTGCACCCTTGAAGTGACCTTTATTTTCTGCTGTTGTTGCTGGCATTAACAAATCCAGCTGGACACACCTCTAGGGACATCGCTGAATCTCCTTCTATCTTAAAAATAATTTCTAAGTAGCACAAACTCACCCATGGGCTGAGCTGAGCTAATCAAATTCAGGCATGCTGAGCGAATCCACCAGGAGAGAGGCAATTGGAAATGCAAAGTCCTGGGTGTACTTGTGGTGTGACCAAGGAAGGGATAACCTCTTTCAAAGTGCAAGTCACCTGAGTTAAGGTCATAGGCACTGATGAAATACAGAGAGCAAAACTGATTATTTTTCTTAACATCCTGTCATGGCAAATGTGCCCAAGGGCAGTCGTAATAGATGCCCGAGACATTTCAAATGTAAACAGGTCAAGCCTCTTAAAGCCAATAGCCTGTCTGCTTGGCATTCATTTCAGGTTTTGCTGAAGCTGGATCATGCTATTTGGGCTGAGCATCGTTCCCTGGATTTTTCAAGGTGGGCCCAAAAAGGCAACCAGAATTTTGATCATGGCTTTCCTAACAACTCTCACTCCAATAAAATAAAGTACCGTAGGAGTGGGCAACATTCACCCCACAAAGCTGTTTTAGGCATGCCCAACCCATCCAGAATCCCTGGACTGTTCTTTTTGTGGCACAAAAGGGGAGGCATCTCTCCTGGAAGCCTCCAAGACAGCCATTTCACCATTAAAATATAGGATATATTTGGGACCATATTAAACAGGACTAGCACAATATGAGCTCATGTTAGAAAGAGGAGTGCTTGGGCTGCTCTTGTAAGGTAAACAAGAAGAACCTATGCTTATTATGTTAGGAAATCCACCTTGAGATAGGAAAGGAGACAAACAAGAGAAGCTGACCTATACAGCCGGACCCCCGTATTCACGGAACCATTACCCATGGTTTCAGTTACCTGCGGGGCACAAACTAGGGGATGCATACCATAGAGTTGTACTGGAAAATACCTAGTACTTCTAGTTTGGCATCCTGGTCTTTGGAATTTCAGTTGTCCCTCCACATTCATGGATTTGGCATTCACGGTTTTAAGTATTCATGGCTTGAAAATATTTTTTAAAAAAATAATAATCCAAAAAGCAAACCTTGATTTTGACATCTTATGTGTAAGGGACACCCATTTTGCTATGCCATTGCATATAATGGGACTTGAGTATTCATGGATTTGGGTATTCATAGGGTGTCTTGGAACCAAACCCCAGCGAATGTGAAGGGACAACTGTAGTTTTTTGGGGTGTGTGTGTGGACAGACTGTAGAAGAGCAAAGCTGTGAAAAGTTACTTATCACAGTTCCTAGATAGGGAGAAACCTATTGACTGTTTCATCCAGTCCTTCCGCATCCACAGTTTTCTGCATTGCTTGAATGCACTGGATTAATTCTACAAAGCCTTAGATGGATTTGAACAGATGGAAACTTTTAATGAAAGAAGACCGTGTCACCCTCAACAGTGGGCAGATAAAACAATTGAAGAAACTCTATACTGCATCAGAACTTGGGAAAAAAATTCTTTTTAAATTGCAACTCCCAGAATCTGAATGGCTTCTTTCCCAAGCTCTGAGCAGAGTGAAACAAAGAGGAAGGTTCATTTGTGGAGTACCCAATCCCCATGGGTTGCCATGGAGGTGCCTGCAAATATAATGTGACCATCTTTGACACAGGATTTCCTCATCATCATCATTGTCGTTGTCGTCGTTGTTGTTGTTGTTATTTTATTATTATCATCATCATCCTACTTTTTCCCCAAGGCTTGGACCCAAATGGTGTTGCCATCACAGCAGATACAGACAGCAGAGCTAGTGAACTTCTCTACTCTATAGCTACTTGACTTAAAAGGAGAATGTGGCACATGATAGCCTTCTCCATCCCTGATCTCTCCTGATATGTCAGGCTACAGCTCCCATCATCCCTAGCCACCATGCTGTCTGAAGAGAATAGGTGTTGTAGACAAACACATCTCTGAGTTGGGGAAGGCTGACATAGCGGGTTGAATCATAGAACCTTACAGTTGGAAGAGACCACAAGGGCCATCTAGTCCAACCCCCTGCCATGCAGGAATACCCAATCAAAGCACTCCTAACAGATGGCCATCCAGCCTCTGTTTAAAAACCTCCTAAGATTGAGACTCCACCCCACTCCCAGGCAATGCATTCCACTGCTGAACAGCTCTTACTGTCAGGAAGTTCTTCCTAGTGTTTAGGTGGAATCTCTTTTCCTGGCGTTTGAGTACATTGCTCTGTGTCCTTATCTCTGGAGCCACAGAAAACAAGCTTCAGTGCTGGAGTTGAGAAGCCTCACTGTGCAGTAAGTCTCTGGTTCTGTCTTTGGTCCTTGTGGTATTTTGGACTTCAGCTCAGCCAGCATGGCCACTGGTTAGGCATTTTGGGAGTTGGAGCCCAAAAGACCTAGAGAGTGAAGGGTTGAGAATCAGTGTTCATGATACTCTTGGTCAAATCAGTCTTCCTCAACCTAAATTGCTTCACAGAATGGTTGGGAAACTATGCCACACATGGGCCAGGGGTTTAAATTGGGAGCCTTCAAGTTTCTGAGTGGTTGTTCCATTTGGCAACCCAAACCACTATGCTTCATTGTTGTAGCTTTTGCTTAAGTAATGCAATATCCTAAGGTTGATAGTTCCCCTGTGTGGTGAGCTACTGAACTGCAGGTGACTGCTTCTGGCTGAGGTTACACCAGGACTCCACCAACAACCCAGGCTAGCTTATGGATCCCTGTGAAGAGGAATACAAAGCTCTTTCTCAGATCCACTTCCACTGTTCTACGGGCCCTGCCATTAGGTGCTGTATGGCAGCACGCCTTTTCCTTGGATACCGATCCTGACTTGAATGTTCATTTCAGGATCCTCATCAGGACATTGAGCCATCAAGGATATTGTATCCCTAGAGTTACTGTTGCTCCTTTAATATTGAGGTCCATAGTGTATATATAATTTTGGATTTATCACTACAGTATTGTATTGGTACTGAACATGGATTCAATGTGCACCTTTTTCAATTATTGACTTGATATCATTGTTGTTAGTACTGTTTAATATCAAACTTTGTATTACATATTTATATATTGTGCACCTTTTTCAATTGCAGAATTAATGTTATTGATGTTTGCATTGTTTATTGCATAAAATAATTTAGTCATAATGGTTCATATGGTGTCTTGCTTTACATATTAGGTAGTATGAGGCAGCTTACACATGCAGCAGATTTCAGGTATCATGCAAAGGCAATGGATTGTTTTTTCTAATTAATTTGGCTTTATTGTATCTACATCATATTATATTGTCATTATTACTATAGTAGGGACAAGGCGCATGTAGAATTTTCAGCTTCATGCACAGTTGTGGCTGATGGATCCCATGTCAGTGATGGGCTGAATCTGCCTTGAGGTTTACTTGGAAGTTCAATGGAAGATTGACTCCCAATGATTGTATTCAGTGTAACTTTTTTCATGTTCTTTTACTTTTTATTTTTGAATTTCCTGCGCTCATGTCTTCTTGCGACAACAGGTGGGATTTCAGTCCAGGAAGTGAATGGAGCTCTGTTACAATTCTGGTCCCGTCTACACGATTTAAATAATACGTACGGCATGCGAAAGTTCGCACTTCCGTACAAACGGCCGTTCGGATGCACACGAATGCAAAAGAGGGGGGGCGGTTTTCCACCCTGAAATACGCACACACTGCGTTCGGGAGGGAAAGCGGATTGTGAAGAGAAATCCGTACGCCGTTCGGATGGCCAACGGGTCTGTACGGTCCGTTCGCACACATATGAACAGGCTGTGTAATCTGATTGGCTGGTCGAGTAGAGGGGACGGGGCTAGCACGGAGGGAAATTGGGAGCGGCCGCCATGTTGGTTTCCCGGCTAGTGAGCGTCCGGTAAGTCCGTGAATTTATATGTTTATTTATTTTTATTTTATATTGTAAATACGGAAAACCGAATGTCCGCAAACCAGGAACCTTTAAAAAAAAAAGCAGCGGGAGATTTAAAACTGCTGCTTGGCTTGCTCGCTCCAGCCAGCTTCAGGAAGAGGGAGTCATACGGAGTTTAGGGGGTTTAAAAAATCGTATAGCCGGTTCGTATGCATACGAATGACAGGCTGTTCGTATTTTTTGCCCCCCATACGGATTTTTTTATGATCGTATAGCCGCACCCTCTGTTCATTCCTGGGCTGCCTGTCAAAGGGGGAGAAGGTAAGTATTATGGGGAGGGTTATTGTGCCAGGACAGGGACAGAATTGGAGATTGTGGGACAGGAACGCTCTTTGCACACCTGTCAGATAATCTCCTTAAAGTTTCTGCTAGGCTTTTCTCCTGCCGACATTGCTTCCTTTATTTTGATATTTATGGTAACGTGTTCCTAATCTGTTTGTAGAGGAAGGAGATGGTCAAATTGGAGGGACAGACAGGTCATCTTATGTCACTTTCAGAGATAACTGTTCAAGTTTTTACCCTACCACTAAATCAATGTTTTGGAGCTGAGATGGAAAGGACGTGTCCTCACAGAGGATGCGCCCAGGCTTGGTACATTGGTGGCTATGGATACCACCACCGTAGCTCATCAATCCAGGAGTGGTCACATAAGAGAGAAGTGCAACATAGGTTTTGTTGATTAAATGTTCCAATTCAATAATTGCCTAATAAGCCAAGAATGTTAATCTATCAAATGCCTCACAGGGTAGCAGCTGCACAGGTAAGAGATTGGATCTGACCTTTCAGGCAGAATGATAAGTGGAACCAAATGTCATGGCTACAGCAGCTGAAGGAACCAGGGTGTGATGCACACAGACAACAACAACAGCAGCAACAAAGAATCAGGGTTAACACCTTCTCCTGCTTGCACCTGGAACACTGCCTTACTTAATATTCCCGACCTCCCATGGAAAGGTATTGATTGAGACCAAGCACTGCATAATAATTATGACAGCATAAAGACAACAAAGGACCCATCTGTCCCGTGAGCATACAACCTAAGGGCAGAAGTGGGTTAGCATTTCAAGATGGCGTCTTATGGAAGCAGCAATATCGTATGCTGTTGTTGTGTGCCATCAAGTCATTTCCAACTTATGGCGACCCTAAGGCAAATGTATCACAGGGGTTACTTGGCAAGATTTGTTCAGAGGAGGTTTGCCATTGTCTTCCTCTGAGGCTGAGAGAGTGTGACTTGCCCAAGGTCATTCAGTGGGTTTCCATGGCTGAGCGGGGATTCAAACCCTGTTCTCCAGAGCCACAGTCCAACACTCAAACCACTACACCATGCTGGCTCTCATGCTGACTCATAAAATGAATTCAAAGACATAGCCGTGTTAGTCTGTACTATCAGTAAGCAAAGGGATCTTGTAGCACCTTTGAGACTAACTAAGAAAAAGAAGTTGTAGCATAAGCTTTTGTAGACTTGGTCTACTTCCTCAGATGCATGGAGTGAACTAAGTGCCTAGGAACAGACCTTATAAGCAGGCTGTAGAATAGCCATAGAAATCCAAAAGTTGTGAGTGTGGTGATGAGTTGACAAATTCAGTTTAACAATGGACATCCAGGGACCAAGACAGAAGGAAAGATGTTGCCTAAGATCAGGTTGGGTTGATGACCATATGAATGGTGGAGGGAGTTTCGAAATGTAGTGTGATGCTAGCTGGGAACCAGAAAGGAGATGTGATAAATTGGCCAAGAGAGCCCTCATGAGACTGGGGTGTTAACTAATGTCACAATATGTGTAGTGTGCCAGGAAACCATTGTCTTTGCTGATGGCCTGGAATTTCCAATTCCGCTGTTTCTCTTTCCAATCTTATTTGTAGTTTATTTTTGTTCAAATCAGACAAAATGGGAATGGGAACACACACAAAAACGGTTGCAGAACACTTCAATCTTCCTGGACATTCCATCTCTCACCTCAGGACAGCTGTACTTGAACAAAAAAAAAGTGCAAAGGAAGATTGGAAAGAGAAACAGCTCAATCCCAGGAGAAAGATAGGATATAAACTAACTAAGGGTACATAAGTTGAGCATTCAGCAGAAAGAACAAGAGGCAGAGCTTGACAAAATGATTCCTGTGTTCAGTGGAATTTATACCCAAGTAAAGATCAACAGCATCGCAGCCTAAATAATGTAGTAGCAAAGGTATCAACAGCAATATCTCCTTCAATTATTTTTAAAAACCACTGTGTAGTTTCCAATATCTTGAAATACGCTTGTATTCCTTGAGGAAATCAAAATTTCTGAGCTGCTCCTTTCTAAATTTTATCCAGTTTGCCAATTTCAATCACAACTGTGCATTTCAGAGTGATTACAATTGCATTGTTTTCCCCCAGCAGTCTTGGGCTATTAACATCCTAGCAGAGATTAACAAGTTAAACCTTTAAATCCTCTTGAGTTTTTCTGACAATTTCCCAAAAGTGTTCAACTCAGACCTCACCTGGAATATTGTGTCCAGTTCTGGGCACCACAATTCAAGAAGGATATTGACAAACTAAAATGTGTCCAGAGGAGGCGACCAAAATGGTGGGAGGTCTGGAAGTCATGCCTTATGAGGAGTGGCTTAGGGAGCTGGGTATGTTTAGCCTGGGGAAGAGAAGGTGAAGAGGGAACATGAGAGCCGTGTTTAAATATTTGAAGGGATGTCATACCAAGGATGGAGCAAGCTTGTTTTCTGCTGCTCTAGAGATTAGGACATGGAGCAGTGGACTCAAACTACAGGAAAAGAGATTCCACTGAAACATTAGGAAGAATCTCCTGACAGTAAGAGCTGTTCAGAAGTGGAATGTGCTGCCTGGAAGTGTGGTGGAGTCTCCTTCCTTGGAGGTTTTTAAACAGAGGCTGAATGGCCATCTGTTGGGAATGCTTTAAATGTTTATTCCTGCATAGCAGGGGGTTGGACTAGATGGTCCTTGTGGTCTCTTCCAACTCTATGATTCTATGACTGGGAAAACTCCATGAAACTTAGAGCACATTCCAGAGGACTGGCCATAAAACCAAGAGTCGATTTGCCACCCTTGTAGCAACAGATCCACTGGCCAATCCTGGACATTTGTCTCCTTGCCTCCATCCAAAAAAATACAGATCAAGCCCCATATCTGCTGGGGATACATTCCAAGACCACCATGGATACCCAAAACTTTGGATAATATAGAGAACCCTATTATTTTCAATGAGACGAATACCAGAAGTTGACCATAGAATCCCATTGGAGGACATAGAAATAGAGAGGACATATTTTGTCGGATGTGGATAAGTGAAACCATGGAAACTGAGTACAGGTCAACCTGTACTCCAAAAATAGTAGCTGTGCATATGCCAGTGTCTGCTAAATTCCAAATAAGAATGTCATTTTGAACAAATATGCCATCTTTGAAGTTACCAGCTATTCCAATTCCACCTACAGCAGCACCTTTATTTATTAGCTTTTTCTAATGGTGTATTTCTTTTTTTTCAAAACCTATCCTTTTTTTCTGCTTCAGGGTGTTGTGGACACTCCTTTTTTTGAGGTCTTTAAACAGAAGCCATCTTTCAGGAGCACATTTCTACGTGGCAGAGGTCAAACTCGATGGCCTTTATGGCCCCTTCCAATGCTATGGTTCTATAATCCCTACCTAAATGCCACCAAGGGAGCTTCTAATACCTATCATCAGTTTATCTCCACAACCTGTTCCTTGCTTCAGAAGAAGCAACTCTAAAAGGCACCAGTATCCGGAGTCAGTTCAAAGGCTGTTATCTCGCTCCTCCCCCTGCTTTAATTCTCCCTTTTGGTCAAGGCATGAGGTGCTGTGAGGGTTGAGATGCATAGTTTTCTTCATCTCTGTGCAGTCAATAAATATCAACTGGGGCCATTCAGCAGTCTTGGAGCACTCACTATGAGGTATTCTTTCTTCCATTCAACATGAGTCCCTCTTTTACAGTCTCTTCCTTCACTTGCTTATTGTCTCTGTGTACAATGCCATTGGCTTCCCGATCGTGCAGAACTTCTAGAAACAACAACAACAAGGGAGGGCAAACAAACCTGCTGATGTGAAGAATTAAGTATCTGATACGTGTGACTGAATGGACCTCACTCTGCAGGAGAGGAACATGTTTATAGCCAAGCTTTCGATGGCGTGAGAGGTGAAAGAATTGGCTTTAAGGACACGTTTCACTGTTATTCTTGTATTGCAGAGAAAGTGAATATCTAACCTTTGTTGGACTGCAGCTCCCATCAGCCTTCATGACAGGCTATGCTGGCAGGGGCTGATGGAACTGCAGTTCAAGAACAGCTGCAGGACTGCATGTCTTCCCAAATCTTCACAGAAGCAGGAAGAAGGAGACAGAAGAAGCTAGGAGACCATACCCTTTTCTTTTCACTCCACACTCTCAAGGTTCTCCACAGCGCTACCATGTTACGGGCTCGGTCCTGTCTCTTGCTCTTGAGTAGGAGAGGGGGCCCCCAATTCTATCAACTACCACCACCCACTAATAGACTCCATGATGCAGTAATTTAGTGGGAAGTTACTGAGGGGTTTACCTGCACTCTGCAGAAATTTTCTCTCCCCCTCCCATGGGAGATGACCAAAAAAGGAGGGAAAGGCATATAACTAAGGGGTTGTCTAGACAAGAAAATGTAATGCTAACTAGCTGGACTCGACGTACCATATGCCATTAAAAAAAAAAACTCCTCAGAAAACATCTGGTAGACCTCACAACAACCCTGTAAGGTAGGCCAGTGGATTTAAATTCTTCCTCCCCCTTCTCAGCGTTCCACACTTTTCCCGGGATTGCTGAGGGTGACTTGCTCTGTTGCCCTGCTGCTGCCACCACCACCAGTTAACTGCCTGGGTCCCGTGTCAGGCAGCCTGTTGCTGACGCCACCACCAGTTGACTGCCTGGGTCCCATCAAAGGAAGCTCATCACCACCACCAGTTGACTATCTGGGTCCCAATCTAGGCCACAGATTGAGTGACATAACTGCATTGTGAGGTGGAGAGGGAATTTGCATGTGGTTGGTGATTGGTTGGGTGTGTTTTCTGAGCAGCCAATCAGGACACTGGGAAAGGCAACATACCCAAAAGAATTATATATATATATACAGTTGTCCCTCCATATCCACAGATTTGGTATTCACAGATTTAAGTATTCACGGCTTGAAAATATTCTTTAAAAAATAATAATCCAAAAAGCAAACCTTGATTTTGCCATCTTATATAAGGGACACCATTTTGCTATGCCATTGCATATAATGGGACTTGAGTATTCACAGATTTTGGTATCCACGGGGAGTCCTGGAACCAAACCCCAGTGAATATGAAGGGACAACTGTAGATTGCTATGCATTAACTCAAATTCACAACAGCGTTCATTTGTCTCCACGGTCCTTTGGCAAAATTGCTGGTATGTGAAGCTATCCGTGTTTGAAGTGCACATGCAGCCATGGCTGCAAATCATGATGGTGGCCAAGAGTGAATTACTCTCATTATTATTCTCCACAAATTGTTGCTGCTGCACAATATTATTATTTTTTAACTACATCAAAGTTACACAAGTGTGACCTTCCACCTAAAAAGAAGCTGTTTGGTCACCTCAGCGCAGCAAAAAAGCACACAATTGCAAACGCAAAACTCCAAAATGGTACTTCTGGCCACTTCATTGCCAGCAAGCCCACCCCCTGTGTACGTCCGATCAATCAGCTTTCCACTTCTGCCCTTGCCGAGAATGTGCTGTGCTGTGATTCGGTTGTCCAAATGAGTGGGAATACATATTTCCATGGATTATTTTAGAAACTTTGGGGAAAGTCACAGAGGCTTTTCCCCCCAACAATTTTTGGAGTTTTTCCCTTCCCTTTTTCTGAATAAGGCAAATCACTGCAGGATCTTGTTGAGACAAAAGGTATTCTCTGCAATTAATATTAGGATTTTTTCCCCATACTGTCTAGACAACCCCTAAAATGCAGTTGGGCTCTGACCCCTTCAATCCTAATTTGCAATGACAGGAAAAAGAAAAGAAATATTATTCTACCATTACAGGTCCAACTAAATAATCCTACCAATTACTAATAAATATAACCACAGATGATTACATTATTAGATTTCTTATTGCTCAAAAAGTCTATAAATGATCTCCAGTCTTTCAAAAAAAAAATTAAAATCTTCAATTGGCTTATCCTCCTCTAGAATCCCATTAATTTGGCAAGTTGGGTTACATCCTTCCCTTGATGATTTAGTCTCCATCTTTTCTCAAAAATAAGACTCAAAATGGGTCACAGCTCTCCTGAATAAAAGGCACCGTTAAAACTCAAAAGACTCAAAAGCATTTCACTAAGGAAAATAGAGCACTCCACTGGTAACAAGCACTTTCCTCAAGAAATTGTCATTTTGGAGACATTTTTTAGTCTTTTGTCACTGTTCCAAAAGAAGGGCTTGTAAGATTTGAGCAAAGATTTTATGGATCCTTTTGTCTCTGCCTCCATTGTTTTGTTTTGTTTTAACAAGCCTTACATGCTCTCTCTCAGCAGCTTCTGTGGCAGATCAGGCAATTGGGATCAAAGGAATTTCACGTTCCTTATTGCTTTCAGAATACAGCAGTTGCACCTGTATGAACACCTTTGGATGCTCTCCATTTGGTGTTTTAAAATTAAAGTCCAGATGAGGTTTCTGTTATGCAGTCCATGCTGTTTCACTCACAGAATATTATGGGAGAATGCATTTGCACTGCAGAAATAATCCAGTTTGATACTGCTTTAACTACCATGGCTCAATGCTCTGGAATTCTGGAATTTGTAGTTTTGTGAGCTATTTAGCCTTCTCTGTCAGAAAGCTCTGGCACCACAACAAATGACAAATCCCAGGATTCCACAGCATTGAGCCATGGCAGTTAAAGCAGTGTCAAACTGGATTATTTCTGCAGTGCAGATGCAGTCAGAGAGTCAAGATATCATCTTCCACTTGTAACCTTTCCATGCTTTCTGCCATTTCTTTAGTCCCGATCAACAATGACAACAACAACACCCTGTAGTAATATTTGGCATTTATATTGCAGGACGTAGCAGGACTTGTGTAATATGAGTTTTTTTTTTCATTTATTTTTTATTAGTTACAATTATATATTACAATTCCGGATTATACCCTCTCTAATCAGTCATGGCTCCTTATCATCCATCTCTCACATATAAGCATAAATGCTTAATACATAATCCATACATATCTTTATATATTTTGTGTGTGTGTGATATGAGTTTATAACAGTAACAGGAGTAATTACTCAGATACTATAGTAAAGGGAAAAGGAGAATGTATTTTTGATTGTCTCAGGAAATCCACCCAAGATTAGGAAAGAAGACAGACCAAAGGAGTTAAGCTATACAGGTTGACCCCTGTATCCATGGGGGAAACATTCCAAGATGCCAGTGGATAAATGAAACCATGGATAATAAGGAACTCTATTATTTTCAATGAGACAAAAGCCAGATGTTGACCACAGAATCACATTGGAGGACCTAGAAATGCATAGGGAGAACATATTTTTTTGGATGTGGATAAGTGAAACCATGGATATTGAATCTGTAGATACGGGGGTAGGTCAGCCTGTATACTTTCAAAGCCCACAGTTGTAACACTGTGACCCCACTTTAACTGCCATGGCTGCATCCTAAGGAATCCAGGTGTTTGCAGTTTGGGGAGGCACTAAAACTCTCTGGTTAAGAACTAGAAATAGCTCCTCCTAAATGACAAATTGCAAGTTTTTATACGACAGAGCCACCACCGTTAAAGTGGAATCTGTGGCTGTTGTTTAGTGCCTTTAAGTCATTTCTGATTTATAATGACCTAAGGTGACATTATCTTGAGTTTTTCTTGGCAAGATTATTCAGAGCTCAGTTTGCCATTGCCTTCCTCTGAGGCTGTGAGAGTGTGACATGCCCCAGTGGGTTTCCATGGCTGAGCAGGGATTCGAACCCTGGTTTCCAGAGTCCTAGTCCAACACTCAAACCATAGAATCATAGAGCTCTAATTGTTCAGGGTGAAAGGGCCCATAGTCCAAAACCATGAAGATAAGTTGCAGCTGCTGTGACTTGATATTACTGCAAGAGCAACTTGTTTCTTTTGCCTCGGATAGACAATCTCATAGAGTTCATCTGCAGTGTAGAAATAATGAAGTTTGACACCACTTGAACTTCCAGGACTCCATCCTATTGAATCCTGGAACTTTTAGTTTGGTGAGGCACCAGCACTCTACCAGAGAAGGCTAGAGACCTTGCAAAACTACAAATCCCAGTATTCCATAGGATGCAGCTACACAAGTTAAAGTAGTGTTGAACTGCATGATTCCAAGTAAAGATGAAAAAAAGGGGGGGGATTAAAACCTTATCAATACCAAAGAAAAAGAGCAACTGAAGTTAGGGGTAATAAAATAACAAACTTACTATAAGAATTGAAGAAACTATATTATATGTAAATAAGCTTTAAAAGCAACTAATATATCATATGGAATATTTAATTCATTAAACCATGGCATACAATATATACAGTAGGACCCCCGGATCCACTGATTCATTATCCACTGATTCAATTATCCACAGGACACAAAACAACACACCTACCATACAGTCTTCCTAGAAAATGTGTCCTCTCTAGCCATTTTCTAGGTCCTCCAAGGCAACTCTGGTATTTTAAACCAGATGTTCCATTATTTTCAATGGTGTTTGCTATTATCCACGGTTTTTGGTATTCATGCCCCCTCCCAGAACCAATCCCCCCCAGAGGATACGGGGGTCCTACTGAACTTAAAAAGGTACAAATATAATATAAAGAGCCAAAGTCCTGTGGGGAGATCTCTAGTCCTTGGAGATGCCTACCTTACAGGGTTGTTGTAGGGTCTACTGGGCATTTTGAGGGGGAGGTTTTCAGCAGTGTATGGTACGTCGGATCCAGCTAGTATGTGATATACAGTATTGGTTGTTTCTAAAGCTTACATACATACAGGGTTCTGTCGTGGGCCCAGTGCTATTCAACATCTTTATCAATGACTTGGATGAGGGAATAGAGGGCATGCTTATCAAATTTGCAGATGACACCAAATTAGGAGGGGTAGCTAATACCCCAGAGGACAGGATCACAATTCAAAATGACCGTAACAGATTCGAAAGCTGGGCCAATATTAACAAAATGAATTTCAACAGGGAGAACTGTAGTCTTCTTCCTTGGAGGGTTTTAAACAGAGGCTGGATGGCTATCGATTTGATTGTGTATTCCTGCATGGCAGGGGGGTTGGACTGGATAGCCCTTGAGGTCTCTTCCAACTCTATGCCAGTACTGCAAGTCACCATGTTGCTCAGCTTTCCATCCTTTTGTAGGTCGGTAAAATGAGTACCCAGCTTGTGGGGGCAATTAGCTAACACACATTGGAAACTGCTTAATGGAATGTAGATGTGCAAATTGCTATTGCTTAAAACAATTTGTAAGCCGCTCTGATAGCCTTGTGGCCGAAGAGCAGGGTATAAATAAATAAATAAATAAAGTAAAATAAAAAATAAATTTAAAAAATGATTCTATGATATAAAATAGTTTCTTCAATTCTTGTAGTAAGTTGGTGATTTGATTCCCCCTAACTTCAGTTGCTCTTTTTCTTGAGCTGGATTGCTCCTACAGTGCTGATGCGCCCATAGCTAGTTTTAGATGAGCAGCCTGAGTAACTTTCCTAGCTTGGAAGGGAGCTAGCCCCTGGACGAAAAGCCTTGGCTTCTTCCCTTGAAGCCATTGGTGGTTTAGCTCCTTAAGCCAGGCTCCTGGATTGCCTGCTGGCACTCACGCGCTCCCCTCCTCCTCCTCTCCATTCACAATTTCCCTCTTGCAGGCGGAGTCCAGGCTGGCTGGCTGGCTGGCTGGGGAGGCACCCCTGGCAACCGGGATCGTTCCGCCTTTAAGACTGAACCCACACACAAGCTCCCATCGAAGGAGACCCCGAAGGAGCGGACTCACGAGGCGCTGGGACTCCCCCACGGAAAAGAAGCCCGTTTGGGACGGGGCGGCAGGTAAGGGGGTCCTTCCCATGGGGGTGATGCCTGTCCCCCTCTAGGCATCCAAAAAGGGGGGTTGTAACCCCGGGGTAGGGGAACCCAGGCAGGCTCGATGGTTGCCTCCCAAGGGTGGGGATGGAGGATGCGAGGCACTCCACTTTCCTTCATCCCTTTTTGTTTCTTGGGTACCACTTTTGAGCCCCATCCTTCAGTCTCCGGACTCTTTGGAGGGGCAAGGGCTTATGCAGCACCTGCCCCCCTATTCTTGGAAGCCCCTGATGTTCTCTCTGGATCCAGAAGCATTCCTCAAGAGTCATCCTTGCAAGGGAAAGGGATTTCCTCCAATAAACGTTGTTATGAGCTGTTAGGTTATGGTCTGGAGTGGGCAAAACCCCTTAGCCCTACAAAAGACCTGCTCCTGATGCTTTGATCATGATTTCCTGCATGGCAGGGGGTTGGACTGGATGGCCCTTGTGGTCTCTTCCAACTCTGCAATTCTATGATTCTATGATTCTAAATACATGGACATGCATGGAGCAGCACAGAAGGGGCAGTGTTTTGTTCTGTATGTGAGGGTTTTTGTAGTTGAAAATAACAAGACCAATAGACGGGGGGATGAGATGTTTGTCTGGGTGGGGAGTGTCTCCCCCCCACCCATACTGGGTTCAAATGTCCTGGGAAGCCTCTTTCTGAACTGAACTTCTTCTTCTTGTTGTTGTTGTGTGCCTTCAAGTCATTTCTGACTTATGCTGACCCAAGATTTGTTCAGTGGGGGAATGCCTTTGCCTCCCTCTGAGACTGAGAGTGTGTGACTTGCCCAAGGTCACCCAGTGGGTGTCCATGGCCGAACGGGGATTCGAACCCTGGTCTCCCAGTGTCCTAGGCCAGTGGTTCTTAACCTGTAGTCCAAGGACCCCCAGGGGTCTGTGATGTCCTCAGAGGGAGTCAGCAAAGGCTTGAAGACTGCTCGGCCCACCTCCTGCCTGCAGTGGAATAACCACGTGACAGGAGCCAAGTCAAAGGCTGGCTGGCTGGCTGGCTTGGACTGCGCATTGACATTCAAACTATGCCAGCTGCAAACTTGCAGCAAGAAGCAGAAGAAAAGTCTTCCCTCCCCCTCCAGTGCCTCTGAGGAAGGTTAAATGGATAGTGTAATTGTGTCGTTGTTGTTTTAAATCTTGAGTTAAGACTTGGGGGTCCAGGGCAAGACAAGATATTTAAAGGGGGTCCCTGGTAAAGAAAAGGTTAAGAGCCACTGGCCTAGAGAGAACATTTTTTTGAATGTGGATAAGTGAAACTGTGGATACCAAATTTGTGGATACCAGGGTCAAACTTGCAGGAAGAAGCAGGAGAAAAGTCTTCCCTCCCCTTCCAGTGCCTCTGAGGGAAGGGTTAATGGATGGTATAATTGTATTATGATTATCATCAGGTATTATTGTTAGGGTTTTAAATCTTGAGTTAAGTCTTGGGGGTCTGCGGCACCAAAAATATTGAAAGGGGGTCCTTGGTAAAGAAAAGGTTAAGAGCCACTATCCTAGTCCAACACTCAACCCACTACACCATGCTCTTCTGGAGCTTAATTTTGAATCTGGGCTTCAGACTCATAATGTTTGGCCATCCTGATTCTGAAGCACATCCTCTTCAAAACTATGAGAAGGAAGGAGTTCCCCCCACTACCACATTTTGCCTTTTCACTACTCTGGCTGTATGCTGTCATTTTCATACCTTCCCCTTCCTGCATTAATTTTCACTCCCCAGAGAGGATAGCATCTTGCAGCACAGTGCTGTATTTATATACTCAGAAGGATGCTCCACTCATTTTAGTGGGACTTGTTCCCAGCTAAGTGGAAGAATAGGGCTGAGGCCCTAGTCTACAGCAGAGGAAAGAACCTTGTGGAAATAACCCTCTTAATTATATAGCCCATTAAGCATTTAGCATGGCATAGTAGTTTGAGTGTAGGACTATGACTCTGAAGACCAGGGTTCGAATCCTTGCTCGGCCATGAAAACCCACTGGGCAACTTTGGGCAAGTCACACACTCTTAGTCTCAGAAAACCCCATGATAGGTTCACCTTACGATCACCATAATTTGGAAACTATTTGAAGGCACGCAACAACAACAAATAGTCCATAGCTAGACCAGGATGGGAGATCTTTAGATTTTTTGTACTACAACTCCCACATTCCCTTACTGTGGGGCCATGAGGTCTGAGGCTTCTGTTAGTTAGGCAAAACATCTGGAGAAACAGTGGTTTTCACCTCATGGACATGAGTGTTGGACCTAAACTGCCTAGCTCAAATGTTTGCCCAGCTATGGGAAATTGCAGAAGAAGGACCTGGCAAAACCACCTTTTGAGTATTCCTTGCTTAAGAAAACCCTATGAAATTCCTGGCGTCATAAGCCTACAGGCCACTTGAAGGCACATACACACACATGGGAAATCACTTAGTGACACTGGCTGGGATCCTACATCAAGCAGGGATGTAATGTAACACTCCACTCATATGGTTCTGTGTTCCCTTCCCCTTTAGCTGTCAAGGGGCCACTGTGGCTGCTCTTTACTGATGGAATGGGGAGGCAGTTCAGAGGAGGAAATTGCAGCTGGTTTGGACTGATGTGTGTTGTTGCCTTCAAGTTGTGTCCGACCTACGGCGACCCCAAGGCGAACCTATCATGGTGTTTAACTGGCAAGATGTATTCTGAGGAGGGTTGCCATTGCCTTCCTCTGAGGCTGGGAGCATGTGACTTTCCCAAAGTTACTCAGGGGGTTTCCATGGTTGAGTGGGGATTTGAATCCTGGTCTCCCAGAGTCCTGCATTCAAACTACTACAGCATAGCTTGTTTTCCTGGGCTGGGGGAAGAAAAGAAGATGCATTCCTAAGATGGAGTGCCCCATACTTTCCCTTCCCCTTGGAACAAAGACCTGCTGCTTCTTTCTTCTCTGAATTGCCTCCCCTCCTTCCCTTCTGTCTCCATCTATAAGGAGGAGCAGCAGTCCTTTCCAGGGACTGATAGCAGGGTAGTCAGATGGCTCTTGTGCTTTAATCATTATGTAGGTGAATTTCACCAGGTGACGCTGGCCACTCAACCAGGTAACAAGCAACACCTATGAAAATCCTCTCTTCTGTTGTTGTTGTGTGCCTTCAAGTTGTTTCTGAGGCTGAGAGTATGTGACTCACCCAGTGGATTTCTATGCCCAAGCTGGGACTTAAACCCTGGTCTCCAGAATCATAGTCCAACACTCAAACCACTAGCCACCACACTGGCTCCTTCCCTCTTCTACATAACCATTAAAGGTACAGGAGCCCTCTCCAGTTTTTCCTTTGGCAAACTTCCTTGACAGCTGTGGAGGAGGAGGTTGTTGGATGGGGTGCAAAGGGCAAGAGACTAGCCCCCTGTGCCCTAGCCAAAAAAGGACACTTGTACGTATGGGGTGTGGGTGTGTGTTTAAGCCACAGTTATGCATGCATAAGCTACTAACAAGATTCTGCCTCTAGAGTTGGTCATAATCTCTCACCCATTATTGCTTTTCTCACAGAGTTGTTAGGAAGATAAAACACAGGGGACTTGTTGGATAAAAATGTAGTAATTGAAGCCTGAGAAACCATTAACACATGGTGGGAAGTGAGAACTAGTGAGCAATGTCCACATTTACTCAATACATTTTGTTCCATTTTACATAGCAGGCTGTGTTTGCATTCATTTTATACATTTTCTCATAAATTATTACATGGATGTGTTAAATTATTATTCTTCCTCCAAGGAGCTGAAGTGGCAGTCAGAATTCTTCCTGCTACTCACAATTTTATCCTCATATCATATTGTGACTTAGACTAAGCTATGAGACTGGTTCAACATTACCCAGCTGAGGTTCATAAGCTGAATGGGGGATTTGAACCCAGGTCTGTCTGGTCCTAGTCCACCTCTGGAACTGTTACATTAGACTCGGCTTCTGATACTGGGAATGCAAAAAGAAAATATGTGTGCCTCACCAGCTGACTCCATACGCTGATGACTCACCACGGAATAAAAGAATGAGCTCTGCTGAAGAACGTTGTGTCTGAGGTAGAAATGGCAGCTCTTATCTGTGGTGACATATTTGTATAGGCACGTTGCCTCTTCACGTTGAATTTCCCTGAGCCTGAAACTGCCTCATACAGAGTCAGATGATTGGATTTGGTGGCCTACGATTATCTGCTCTGACTGTCTCACCAAGGTCTTTCCTGACCTTACGATCTGAGAGACCTCAGACACAGGATATTTTATTGCATGTATAGTGTGCTTTCACCATGAGGCACTCAAAGGAGGGTCTATAATTCTTCCCCCCTCCACAGTTTTAGTCCTGTTTCACAAAAGGACCCCATGGTCATGAGGTGGCCTTTGTGGCTAAGGGCCAAAGTAGGAGACGTGTTCATTATATTAATGCAATTAACATTTAGGAAGGATTCTTATGTAAAAAGCAGGAGATAAGGAAGCATGGAAGGCCAGCATGGTGTAATGGTTTGTGCGTTGGCTGCATCTACACTGCAGAAATAATCCAGTTTGACACTGTTTTTAATTGCCATGGCTCAATGCTATTGAATTCTGGGATCTGTAGTTTTGCAAGATATTTAGCCTTCTCTGTCAGAGAGCTCTGGTGCCACAACAAACTACAAATCCCAGGATTCCATAGGGATGGAGCCATGATAGTTAAAGCAGTGTCAAACTGGATTATTTCTGCAGCATGGATTGAGCCTAGGACTCTAGAGACCAGGGTTCAAATCCCCCCTCAGCCATGGAAACCCACTGGATGACCTTGGGCAAGTCATGCTCTCTTAGCTTCAGAGGAAGGCACTGGTAAACCCGCTCAGAATAAACCTTGCCAAGAAAACTCCATGATAGGGTTGCCATAAGTCAGAAATGATTTGAAGGCATGCAACACATGCATGACTAGGTTGGCACCAGGGAGAAGGGTGGAGGTGTTTACTTCCACTTCTCCCCATCTTTCCTGCCAGAGTTCTGACCAAAATCATCTCCAAACAGGGCCAGGCCTTGCCCTCAGGGCAAAGGGTGGGGGTTGCCTCAAGCAGCTAATTTAGGGTGGCATGAAAAGGCAGCAAATAGCTATTCCACTTATTTTGACTGTATTTTGATCCTAGAGAGGGGTACTTCTAGGGCTTTCAGGCTGTGGGGTTGCAACAAGTGCTTAACTCTTCCTGGCTACCTACGTATTTTACTTTATTTTTGTTCCAAATTGCTCTCCTGGACTGCAGCTGGCAGCTTGTGACTCTCATTTGATTGGGACGGTGAATCAAAGTTTGGTTTGGGCTAGCTTTGAAAAGCGATCCAAGATGCTGAACCCTATAACCAAACTAGGTTCAGCACCTTGGATAGTTCCTTCAAAGCTATCCAAAACCTGGGGGTCGTTTACATGGGCAAATATTCCCCTAAATATACCGCTAAGATAGCTCATAGTTCCCACGGATCGCAGCACAGCATCGCCTCATTCAGAAGGGGGGGAAGGTAAAACACCCAAATATAGCATGGCAGGGCATGTCGCTATTTTTGCAGGAATATTTGCAATGTAGTGCTTTATTGGCAGTGTAAACTAGCATTCCACTAAGGGTGAAAGCACAGCTGCATTGTGATTGGTTGATGATGCAGGGGTGGGCTTAAAAGGGGGGCAGGGAGGAGGCGAAGACAGTAGCCATTAGAGAAGAAACTTGCAAAAATCCTGTCTGCTATTTTGCGAGCCAGTTTGCAAAAAAAAAAAAAAAAGGATTCCCAACAACTTTCATTCAGGAAGCATTCCTTCTCATCCTCTGCTGTTTGAAAGTATGTAAAAGCTCGTTCATCACTTTTATCCTGTGCACGGGGGAGGGAGAGAAACCATTTCACAAAGGGCTGTAGCAAGCTGAACTGCTATTTCCCCCCCCTCTCTCTCTCTGCTTGGGGGAGGGAGGGAGGGGGAAATAGAGAGACAGAGAGAGAGAGAGAGCAGCTGGAAAAACTTGCAATCCACGGCATGGCAGCAAGACTTTTAGCAGAGAGATTACTCTCCCTCTGCTTTATGGAGTGAGTTCATTTACAGGCAGATTTACAGAGACACACAGAGCCACACACCCCACACTTATTCAAGTCTGAACTTCAAAGCGACATAATTAGAAAAAAAAACCTGACTGGCACAGCTGCGGAAAATAATTAAACCACAAGTTGCCGCAATAAATCTGCTATGTAAACCGGCCCCTGGACTCACCACTCCACTGATAGGGAAATCCTTAGCTGCTACTGCTCCCAGCATTCCTCACCCTTGGCTATGCTGACGGGACAGCTGGGAGTTGAAGTCCAATGACAAGTGTTCAGAGGAGGGTGACCAAAATGATGGGAGGTTCGAAAGCCATGCCCTATGAGGAGCGACTTAGGGAGCTGGGTATGTTTAGCCTGGAGAAGAGAAGGTAAAGAGGGGACATGATAGCCATGTTTAAATATTTGAAGGGATGTCATACTGAGGATGGAGCAAGCTTGTTTTCTGCAGCTCCAGAGACTAGGACACAGAGTAATGGACTCAAACTACAGGAAAAGAGATTCCAGCTAAACTTTAGGAAGAACTTCCTGACAGTAAGAGCTGTTTGGAAGTGGAACACACTGCCTCAGATTGTGGTGGAGTTTTCTTCCTTGGAGTTTTTAAAACAGAGGCTGGATGGCCATCTGTCGGGAATCCTTTAATTGTTTATTCCTACATGGCAGGGGGTTGGACTGGATGGCCCTTGTGGTCTCTTCCAACTCTATGGTTCTATGATCCTATGATTCTTAAGAGCTTCCCTCCAATCTAGTGTTCATGAGGCAAATACTGGTCAAGAATCCTGCTGAGAAAAGAAGTCATGACCTTCCTCAACCTGGTACTTGACAAGATGTATTGGACTATAACTCCCATGCAGGCTGAGAGATGATGGGAGTTGCAGTCATCCACAATAAAAAGGCATCAAGTTGGGGAATGTTGTCATCTGAATGCAGTTTGAAGTGAATTGGTGTTGCCTGTGTGTGTTTGTGGGCTGCATGTGCTATTTTAGATCTTAATAGAGAGGGGGTAGAAAATATGGAAGAGAAAAAAGGTTTACAGGACTACTTTAATTTTAAGATCTAATGTGTCATTTTAAAAGCAAAGCATTTTAAGAGCATTTATTATAGACCTCACAATGCGGATTGTAAGTAACCAGCAGCTGCCGAACTGCTGTCAATCCAGCAAACATTACTCATCTCTGCAGATTTACTTAACCCTGATCATGTTGGGTCTTACTTTTGAGTAAGTAAGGACTGTCAGTTTCATTCAAAGCAAAGGGATAGCTGAGAGGCTGCAATCTGTCGGCAAAATTAAATCCCATCGGTGAGATTAATGTCTCAGTAAGCATGTGTAGGATTGAGTTCTTTTCTCATCACAGTCTTCAATCTCACTGATTTTAGAGGGAGTTGTAGTGCATCCCTTTGTCCATTGGGGTGTTTGTTCACAAATGAGCTCTACTGAGTCCAATCAGACTAATTGCCAAGTAAGGGTGAATAGGACTGCAACTGAGTCCAAATCCACACTACACAAATAATAGTTTGAAACTGGATTATTTGTCTTAGCGCCTTCCTATGGAATCCTGGGATTTGTGGTTTGGAGAGGTACCAGCACTCTTTGGCAGAGAAGGCTAAAGACCATGTAAAACTACAAATCCCAGGATTCAAGAGGAAGGAGCCATGGCAAATAATCCTGTTTCAAACTGGATTATTTGTGTAGTGTGGATTTCATCTGAGTTGCGATGAATTTTTGCTCACTTGTGCCCCTTTTTGCACCCAAGGGCCTTTGGAATGCACCCTGGCAAATGTGTGACATGCCAGATACTGTTGGGTGGTGAATCCCAGCATTGGGATAGCAGTTGTGGAGGCTGGTAGCAGAAGAAATGCCCACATGTATAGGAAATGCAGTTCCTCTCCCTCCCTGCCATTTCTGTTGTGCATAGACATTAAAAGGTTTGTTTTTTTTTTACTCAAACAGAAATACGCTTCTGTTTGACTTGTAGCCTCACTGGATGTTTCTGCCATGTAAATTAGTCCTCAGCAATGCCTTTGCAAAATAACACCACAGCAGAGTTAATTTCCAGGAATTTGGAAGGCTCTGTGTGGATGCTGTTTCTGTGTGTGCTTAATCACCTTTTGTTGATGGCCAAGAGCTGGCTTTGTTAGCAGAAGACTTTGTGTGGGATGTGTGTGTGTTTGACCACCAAGGCTTGGAACAATTCCTTTTTACAATTCTCTGGCTTTTCTTCGCAAACGAAGATTCAGGAAGGACTCATCCCACGCTTTCTGTGAATTACAATTCACAGAATCCCTCAGCTAGCATAACCAGTGGCCAAGTTAGCTGGGAGATTCAGGGAGCTGTAGTAGTCTCAAAAAAGTAACATTTCCAGGCTTTGGGGTACAGGGAGGACTCATTCAGTATCATACACTTGCCATACAAAGGTGCAGAAAAGTAGCACAGAGGCAATGGTATCTCTTTCTGTTCTGGCTTTGTTGCAAAGTTCCTAACTAGCCCGCTTTATTATAGTAGTGTGCAGGGGGCAAGCATTTTGTGTACCATATTTGTAAAAAAAAAAAAAAAAAAAAAGCAAAAGAGGTCACAGCAGGGGGGTGCGCATTCCTGCTCATTGGGACAAGCAATTCAATATGAATCACTTCGCATAGGAGAGAGAGTGCAAAGCTGATTGGCTGTGTGAGCGCAGGGGTCAGGGCTTGCTAATAGGGCAAACAACTGCTGTCACCATGTTGAATTTTTGCCTTAGCGAGCAACGGCTAAGGCGATAAAATGGGGTGTTTTTTGGGGGGGGCTTTCCTGTTAAATCAAAAAATTGCTCTAGCCCACCTTAGACATCGGGTTTTATTTTTAAAAATGTTTGGTGGTGGCAAATTGAGGTAGGTACAATTGCGAGTAAATCACTCACAGCCGCCATCTTGGATGCAAAGCTTATGGAGGCAAAAGCACCATTAAGACCAGTTACTGCTGCTGCAAAATGCTATTACTGCGAGGCACTCTGGGATTTTTTGCCTCCTATAGACAGGCCCAGAAGGTGTGGGATGAAACGGAGTATCCTATTAGAAAGCATAACTGGCTGACTGAATCTCTGAGCAGGAGCACTCCACACGACAACAAAGATTAAATGGCCATATAACTGATTAAAATGGGCTGAAATATTCTTGAAATTTTAACTCTCTTGCTAAGGCTGCTTTTCTTGTCTTGGGGAAGCCAAAGTCCTATCCTTTAGGCAGTAGAAATAGTCATTGGCAGCTTGTCTGATTTCCAAGACTTCAGCAAGTATTGAATGCAGACCTTGGAGTCTATCTTAGGAACAGTAAGTTTGCACTTTTTCATGTTAAAAAAGAAAGCAAGCTGAGAGTTTTGAGAAGCAGCACTATATGTTCTTTTTCTGTACTTGGGAGGAATTGCAGCGCAGACAGGATGACAAAGAATTATGAGTCAGCCCTTCTGTTGTTCTTCACCCAAGGTCTCTTTCACCCCAGTAGCCTTCCTTGAAGAGAAGTTGAATCCAAGAACCTTATAGGTTTCAGAGAGCAGAGCTGATACTAAATACACTCGTCCCTGTTTATTTGCACGTTAAGCATTTGTGAATTGGATTTTTATTAATATGTTCTCCCTAGGCATTTGTCAGTCCTGCAGCACGATTCTGTGGTCTATTTCCACCAGAAGTGGTTCATAGGGTTGCACTAGAGGACCTGGTGATTTCTGGTGAGAACTTTGCTCTAGACATTCGTAAGTCCTTCAGCACAATTCTGTGGCCCACTTCTGCTAGAGCCACACTGGAGGACATTGAGATTCCTAGAGAAATGTTCTCTCAGGTTTTTAAAAAATGGCTTTTATGATTTTTATTTATATTGGCGATTTTCCCATTTTCACTGAGGTCTTGAACCCCTAACCCCTGTAAAAGTGAAGAGCTGGCTGTAGAAAGACTATGTTTCATGACTGAACTTAACCCTTTCGTTTAGCGCCTGCTGTTTGCTTTGGTCAAGATTTCTTCTTTTTAGTTAAGATGGGATCTTGTTTTGCCTGAAGGATCATTATAATCATCTATTATACCCCCCCGCCAGAGTCCACCCACCCCCAGTTGCACATATCACTAACTTTACAATTATATAATGTGAAAACAGTTTCTACAAGTGGACACACAGCATCGGCCAGAGTTTGGAAAAGCTACTTTACTCCTGGGAGTCTGTGGAGTCAGCGAGGTGCTGAATCCACTCTGGGTTTTAGTCTGAACTCTAAAGGAACTATCTTAGAGTACTGAACCGTATCCGCCCCCCCCCCCAAATAGGTTTGGCATCTTGGAGAACTACCTTAAAATTTGAACTCAAAGTTAGAACAGATTCACTGTCTCACTGAGATGGAAGCCACCACCAGCTGTTCCTGCTGGGAGAGATTATTCTGAAAAAGCAACTTTTTGAAATTCTGGTGATAGGAAGTATTTTCATGGCTCCGTGGTGTCCTTTGAGCCAAGGGGAGATAATCCATCATGACTGTTGTCTCTGCCAGCCGGACCTCGCAGAGGCTTTTGCGTCACTTTTGAAAGTTACCCAAAGGTCACTTAAAATGTGGGTTTTTTCCTCCCTTTTATTTCTCTTTCTGTAGGACCCTAATTCAGCTGTGACATCCCTGCTTGCCAAGGACCGTGGCTAACCATGAGAATGGCATTTCGCTCACAGTGTGCAGGGAAGCTAATTCATTCCCTCTGGTTAAGCCTGGTCTTCATGGAGGTAAGAGCATCAAAGGACATTATCAAATGTGGCAAAAATTGTGGGATTATGACATCAGGGTAGGCTGAATGGGTCTTTGTTCTCTCCACTGGAGAGTCTACCTGGCCCAGAGACAGTGTTAGATCCAATACAAACAAGCTTCTCTTGCTATCAAATACTTCTTCCTTCCTTTCTTCTTTCTTTAAAGGTACATTTCTTATAAAATAATTGCTGCTCTTCATATTCACGGAGTCTGAGGAGGAGGAATGGAGATTAGTGGCCCCTTGCAGGATGGAGGGCAGACGGTGACATCTACCAAACTGTGGGGAGGGGGGATTAAAAATGGGTGAAACTAGTGGTGTTATCAGTAGGTGATGGCCACTTTCAGCAAAACTTAGTGTTTGCTTTTCTTGATGCAAAAAAGAGCAATCCTCTTGTTGCTATGATATGCTGAGTGAAAACTCAGAAGCAAAATAGACTGCTGAACACTTGGAGGCTTGAAGGGAATGGGAGGAGGGCAGAGCTAATAACAAAAGTTTTAGAAAGAAGGTTGTCCCTTTCATTTCAATAGAAATGAAATCAATAGAAGTATAGTGTCTAGCTGTATAGAAGTATAGTGTATAGCTGTATCAATAGAAGTATAGTGTCTAGATCAAGGGAAGTAATAGTGCCGCTCTATTCTGCCTTGGTCAGACCTCACCTAGAATACTGTGTCCAGTTCTGGGCACCACAATTCAAGAAGGATATTGACAAATTGGAGCATGTCCAGAGGAGGGCAACTAAAATGGTGAAAGGTCTGGAAACCATGCCTTATGAGGAGAGACTTAGGGAGCTGGGTATGTTTAGCCTGGAAAAAAGACGGTTAAGGGGCGACATGATAGCCCTGTTTAAATATTTGAAGGGGTGTCACATTGAGGATGGAGCAGGCTTGTTTTCTGCTGCTCCAGAGACTGGAACACGGAGCAATGGATGCAAGCTCCAGGAACAGAGATTCCACCTCAACATTAGGAGGAACTTTTTGACAGTAAGAGCTGTTCGGCAGTGGAACACACTCCCTCGGAGCATGGTGGGGTCTCCTTCCTTGGAGGTCTTTAAACAGAGGCTGGATGGCCATCTGTCGGAGATGCTCATGGCAGGGGGTTGGACTGGATGGCCCTCGTGGTCTCTTCCAACTCTACAATTCTATGATTCTATGATTTGCAACTCTCGGCCAAAGGCTTTACTCCTTCCGCAGGAGACATTGAAAAGACGACAAAAATCTTGACATTTTCAGACAAGCTCTGGCAATCCTGTGGCTGGACATGAAGTCAATAGTCCAAGTAGATTTTTGGACTACAGCTGCCAGAATCCTCCAGCCTCTCGCTGTGCTGGCTGGGGGATTCTGGGAGCTATAGTTAAAAAAAAAAGCAGCTTCCTCAAGTGCTGAGCATCTTCTAGCTCTATCTAGAGTAGGCAGTCTTAGTTATTTGGAAGACAGTTTCCTTGTCACCAAGGGCTTGTCTATACGAAGCAATAAAATATGGATTGGTGCCCAGTGATGACAATTCGCAGCAGCTTCTATTTGTCTCAACAGGGTTTTTTGAAGATCATAGGCATTCTAAGCTATCCACTTTCACTGTTCCAACAGGCATGCCTGCGAATCAAGACAGCGGCTGTGAGTGAATTACTTGCATTTTTATTTATCTTGAGTTGCCACTGCATAAGTTTTTTTAAAAATATATATCCAAGGTGCGAAAGTATGACCTTCTGCATTAATAAACAAGCAAACAGCCGTAGCATACAACTGCTGCAATGAAAATCCAAAATGGCAGTTCTGGGGGCTTTTCGCTGTAGCGATCGTGCACTGAAGTGATGAAACAGCCTTTTCTCCCTGTTTATTTAAGTGGAAGGTTGCACTTCTGCACCTTGGATTTGCTTTTTAAAAAAATATACTGTTCAGCAGCGGCAACTGATGAGAATAAAAACGCAAGTAATTCCCTCGTGGCCACCATCTTGGTTCACAGGCATGCCCATTTGAACATCAAACACAGATAGCTTCAAATATCTGCCATCTTGAAAAAACCCCATGGAGACAGATGAAGGCTGCTGTGAATTGGCATTACTGTGCATCAATCCACATTTTATTGCCTCGTATAGACAAGCCCGGGGTTGCAAAACTGCAGCCAGATGCTGCCTGGATGCCCAACACCCTCCCCACACCACTAAATGGCTGCAGCGAGAAGTTGCCTTTGTGGGAGGGCGAAGAGCAGCTTGGAGAGCACTGCACTCCAATATGTACTCTCCCAACACTCTCTGTGTTTTCTTTTCTCTTAAATGAAAAAGTGTAATTTCTTAACCCTTACAGTGCTCTTCCTAAGTAGCAGAACCTTTATATTAGCTGTGCTTTGTTTTGAATTTGTTGGAAGCCACTTTGAGTTCTGTCCAGGGAGAAAAGCAGGGTACAAATAAAATAAATAAATAAATAAATAAATAAAGCCAAGCCCAATTGACCAGGACAGTGCTGGCAAAGTGCCACAGCTTAAGTCCATCTGATGGTAATGGTGGTCCTTGTCTCTCATTTGGGTGGGTGTGTTTCGTTGCAGTGCACCTGCAGTGCCAAGGTTTTGGAAAAGACATTGGAGCAGTGGATGCAATACAAGGACGAGTGCTTTAAGAAAATGGCCAACGATCCCTATCCCTCAGGTGAGAAACTTCCTTTGTAGCACCTAAGAGACTAAGTGAGAGAAAGACATTGTAGCATAAGCTTTCGTAGACTTGGTCTACAGTACTTCCTCAGATGGATGGAGATCAGATGTAGATCCATGCATCTGAGGAAGTAGACCAAGTCTATGAAAGCTTATGATACAAACCTCTTTCTCTCACTTAGGTCCTGTCTATACGAGAGGGAAAAAATATGAACTTGTCTGAAATAGCAGCCATTTGCAATGCTGCAACCTGTCTAAACAGTCAAAAGAGCCCCCCTAAACTTTGCATGACCCCTAGGCAAGATGGCAGCCACAAGTGATTTCTCTCTCTCTCTCTCTCTCTCTCTCTCTCTCTGGCTTTTCTTCGCAAAGGAAGATTCAGGAAGGACTCATCCCGCGCTTTCTGCAAGTGCGCTGATGACTAAAAAGGCCAATCCGAGATAAACAAGTCCGGTTGCAGAAAGCACAGCAGAAGATCTCCTTGGGTGATGTTTCTGGGTTGTGATTCTCTCTGCGTTGTCGTTTCTCTTCAAGACTTGTTCGGCGTGAGTTCTCAAATAAGGCTGCAGCATTGTGGATAGTGTGTCTCCATGCCTCCCGATGTGAGGCCAGGGCGGACCATCGTTAATGATCAATTTTGCCAAGCCTGAGATGTTGTTTCAGGGAGTCCTTGTATCGCTTTTTTGGAGCGCCCCTCTTACGCTGACCCGTGGTGAGTTCACCATAGAGTACTATTTTTGGGAGGCAATGGTCCTCCATCCTAGAAACGTGCCCTGCCCAGCGCAGCTGTGTTCTCAATATCATGGCCTCAATGCTGGTGATCCCTGCTTGCTCAAGGACAGCAACATTCCTCACATAATCAGTCCAGTGTATATTTAGGATTGTGCATACAGCGCTGATGGAAGCGTTCGAGGAGTCGTAGGTGGTGGCGATAGGTGACCCATGTTTCAGATCCATAAAGGAGAATAGACAGTACAATGGCTCTATACAAGTGATTTACTTGTGCTTTTAAATCTGCTGCCACCAATTTTTTTTTTAAAAAAATTAATATGGTACGCACGTGTGATATTTTGTATTTACAAAAAGAAAAAAAAGAAGAGAGTATAAGATTACCATTTTATCAACTTACCGGACCATCATTTAGCTGAAAATTCAACATGGTGGCACCAGGCGCTCTCCCTGTTTCCAAGCCCCACCCCCTGCTTGTCTAGCCAATCAGATTACGGTGCCTGTTTGTACCAATGCAAATGTGAGTGTCCAAATGATTGCACATTCACATGTCATACGGAGGTTTTTAAAACATCCAGACAAAGCCCAGGACACTATGCACACAGAGTTTGTGGTGGCTTTGGCTGCCCCCCTTCCGAATGAAACATATTTATGCAAATGTCAGTTTGTACAGATTGCTGAACATTCACATCCCATTAGGATTATTTTCACCATATAGACAAGCCCTCTGTCTCTAAGGTGCTACATGATCCCTTTGTATACTGATATTCCAGACTAACATGGCTATGTCTTTGAATACTGTTTCCTTGTCGATGGTGTTAGTGGTTTTAAAGTGGTAAAAAGATACATTGAATTTCATAGAATCTTAAGAGTTGGATGGGACTGAATCAGTGGTTGGCGAATCAGCGGATACGGGGGTGCTACTGTATGTCTTATATGTTGTGTATAATTAATTAATTTGTTTTCTAGTCCTTTGTCATGAATTTTATGTTAATAAAAATATTTTTTTAAAAAAACATACATCCGCTACCTAAAAACCTCCAGCAAAGGTACTTCCTGAGGGAGCTTCCACTGTCTAGCACTTTTCCCCTCACATTGGGACATTTCTCCCAAGTTTAAGTGAATTGTCTTACCTTGCAATTTCCACCTATTGGTTCAGTCCCAGAGCAATGGAGAACAAATCTGTCTCCTCTCCTCTAAGGCCTTTGAGGGGGACCTTTGGCCTTCCCAATCTTTTGAACCAGAGTTCCCACACAAAGCTTGGAAAAGTTACTTTTTGGTACTCTTTCTCCTAGTATTGCCTGGCAAGCCGGCCAAGTTTTGCTGCTCTTTCTTTTAGGGATCTTTTGCAACCGAACGTTTGACATGTACGCCTGCTGGCCAGACGGGACCCCAGGTGCCATCGTCAATGTCTCCTGCCCTTTCTATCTGCCCTGGTATGAAAAAGGTAAGGTGGTTTCTCAGTGTGGTTTTAGAGCTGCCTATGCAAAGCATCCCTGAGAAGCTATTGGGAGTTACTTTACTTGGTTCCCTGACCCTTTTCTACCTCCCTTCCAAAATCAAAACCCTATTCCAGCCTGCATGGAATCTCTCCCGTTGTCCTACAGATCTCCATCATTTCTTACAAACATCCATTTGCTCATTGTCTCTACTCCTTATGATTGGGTTCATCCTCTTCCTCTATAGAGAAGTCCAACCATTCAGTTACAGCAGGCTGAAGTCTGCATTATCTGGAGATAAGAGGAATTGCAATGATGTTGCTTCCTAGCACCCACTCTTAGCCATTAAGCTTTAGATCAGTATTCTTAGAAGCCATTTAAATAGTCTGTTCTCCCAGCTAATGTTGGACACAATCTGGCTAGTAGCCATGTTGGCTAGGAGATTCTGGGACTTATAGCCCCCCAAAGCAATCTTTCCAGAGGTCTCTGCTTTATCCAGGAAAACATCTTTGTTTGCCAATTTGCCCATTCATTGTGAATGGCTGTTTGCTTCCAAGTGATGCTTGGAGAGGTTTCTGTGATTTATTTTGGTTTGGAGGGCAAGCTTGCAAGCATCATTTGGAGGCTGCTCCATCTGGTGGCCATATGAGGAATTGCTCACAGAATTAGAGGCCACAAAGGCCATCTAGTCCAACCCCGTTCTGCCATGCAGGAATACGCAATCAAAGCACCCCTGACAGATGGCTGTCATCCAGCCTCTGTTTAAATCCTCCAAAAAAGGGAATGGCACCACACTCAGAGGCAGCGTATTTCACTGTCAAACACCTGGTATTGCATAGATCAGCTCTCTTGGACCAAATAACCTTCCAGGAGTTTTGGACTCCTGGACCAGCTGCCTTCCATGGGCCAATGGTAAGAGAATAATGGGATTTGTAGTTCAGGAAATTTGGCGACTGTCAGAATGGAAAAGAGCGGCATAGATAATAATAATAATTATTATTATTATTATTATTATCCCACCCCTCTGTTAAAACAATTGGGGCGGCTTACAAAAATTAAAATACCAATACAATTTAAAGTCCCCAAACACCACCCACCCCCACCCTCCCCCATAAAAAGATGTTAAACCAAATACATTAAAACAACTGATATAAAATCACATTAAAATAATAAATAATAAATAGCCAGCAGACTAAAAAGAGCCAGGAGCCCCTGAGGCCGGGAACTAATCAGGAAAGGCCTGCCGAAAGAGATCCGTCTTTAGCGCTTTTTTAAAGCTACTCAGGCTTGTCATCTGACGGATCTCGTTTGGCACATTATGTTACTGTACAGGGTATTTATATGCTACCAGTGGGTGCTGGTTGCTCACTGTGTCTGGTGGGGCAGAGATCACTAGGGGCAAAGCGAAGGGGTAACCACAGCTGAAGCGTTCTTTTGGCTCCCCAGCCGCTAATACTACAGAAAGCGAACACTGAGACAGACAAACTTTAAACATGAGTTCCACAGTCAGAACAAAAATGGGGAACTCTACAGAGTTGCTATTGTTTTTAAAACCCTACTCCATTATTGTAGGAAGGTAATGAGTCAAAAAATAAAATTGCATTTAAAAATTCCAGGATCTAGTCCTTTAAAAACAACAAGAATTATTTCCTTTAAAAAAGGTAAAATCATTCAGTCACTTTTGACTTCATGCTTTATGCAGAGTGAGGTTAAGAAGCAGACTTAAGCTCAATTATCATTTGAAAGTGTATTCAGAGATCTGGGATCCTCCCAGTTAAATTAGACTCATTACAAAACAAAGGAGTCAGTTTAAAATGCAAAACAAAGTTTACTGAAGGTATATCAATCTCAATCTACATACTAAAACAAACTTAAGAAAAGGTCCCTAACTGACTAAGAATGGGTAGGAAAGACTCACCAGCCTACAGCCATGGCTGGGTTCCGATGCATCATGGCATGGTTACAGGAAAGCTTAAGATGCCTCCATTCTCATTGAGAGTCAGATTCAGAAGAAGGCAGTTACACAAAAGCAATAAAATTCAAATTAGGTCATGTGTCCAATCACTCAGCACTTCCAGTTGGCTAGAAGTGCTCAGTGAAGTAAGAGAAGGGAATTTTGGGAGAACAAAATGCATGCAGGGAAAAAACCCTAGACTTATCTAAGGTTGTGAATGAGGTACACAAGATTGCTTTTACATTACAACATACAACAATTATGCTCACATTTTTCTCTTCTATGAAATTTCCCACTCCATAGAGAAGCAAGTGACTAGTGCAGAACAGTGATGGGAATCTACACAGCCACATCTTCATCTTCACCACCATCATTGTCATCGTCATCAGAATCACACAGAAACATAGTCTTTGGAACTCAGCGGCAAATTTGGAAAGTGCCCACAATGGATTTGTATGCATGTTCTCAACAAAGCATCGTTCAGACCACAACTCTAGATGCCTACTCACAAGTAACAGCAAGAAGCAGAACAGTACAAACCTTTTCAATTAAGCAGGCTTTTGGCTATTAACTGGTTGCTGCAAAAAGTTCTTTGGGGGGAGAGATGCCATATTTTTATCCTCATTGTTATGTTTTAAATGCTTTAACAGTCAGACCCCCATATCCGTGGGGGTTTGATTCCCAGACTTACTGTGGATACTGGAAACTGCGGATAACAGTGACTCTTATTAAAACAAAGGATTTCCAGTAAAAACATACCATAGAGTTGCATTGGCGGATGTAGAAGATGCCTAGATAGGATGCCTCTCTAGGCATATTCCAGGGCAACTCTATGGTATGTGTCCTCTATGCTATGTGTCCCCTATTTTGTGTTCTGTGGATAACTGAAACCACAGATATTGGTTCCGTGGATACGGGGGAGTCCGGCTGTATACTGTTTTAAATTACGGCTATTTTTAACAGGACAGTTTATTGAATACCTTCTAAAAAAAATACTGCTGTGATTGGTTTTGAGCTGTATTTTGTTTTATTCTATGTTGTGAGACTCTTGGGTCCCATACCGGGAGAAAAGCATGATATAAAACAAACATCCCGCTCATGCATGTCTAATTGGAAGGAGGACTGGATTAACAAGGAGTAAGCATGTTTAGTAAGTCCTGGAAGCATGGACTCCGTTGTATCTGCTAGTAGTAGCCATAATCCTCCTCCTCCTCCTCCACACAAAAGTTCACCTTTGGAACAGAATAGTCTTTCTCCAGCAACAACCCACATCGCACACAGATGGAAGCTGAAACAAGGGTGTGGGGAATCTATGTATTTCTGGCAGAAATCCATACACCCTCTGCTCAAATGTGAGAATGCCCTTTGTGGTTCTATATGATTCCTAAGCCAGGGGTGGGTAACTGTATGGGGGCCAGGAGCAATTCCTCATCCAGACCCCGCTGCAGGCTGCACCCCGCACAGCAAGCCCCAATAGCTCCATTTGCTTCCGCAATCCCCATTTTGAGATGGACTGCACAGGCATTTGGAGGCAGAAGAGAGTTCTACGGTGTGGGAAGGGGTGGGGTATTTTAATGTGTTTTCACACATTTGAGGGGCTTTCTGTGTGATTTGGTGGCAAAAATTGTGCCAATTTTTATTTGGGGGATTTCGGTGCTGTGGGGCCATAAAAGTGGGGTCACATGAAACCTGGAGGTCATACTATGTCCACCTCTGTCCTAAGCAAGGCCCAACTACCTTCTCCTGGGCTGAGAGTAGGGTTCCAGTCATTTGGAACCTAATGCTGGTTTTCCAAAGGTTTGGCCCACATGTTCCAGATGATGCTGGTGCATCCCCAGCCAATGGCACAATGTCTAATTTCCAAATGCCAACTCTGGCTTCTTGTGCTCTCAGTTAAACACGGGCTGGTGAGTCGGAAGTGTGGGCTCGATGGGCACTGGATGTTGGTGAATGGGACGGAGCTCTGGAGGGACCTTTCCCAGTGCAAGGAAGAGATGGAAGCTACTGCTGAAGAGGTGAGAAGGGAAGCCTGCTGGTGATATGTTATCCATGTTGTCCCTTGATAAAGCCAGAGTTACCATCTTTTTACAAACAAACACAAAAACATGCCTACTTAGGTTGCCTGGATTGTCCCACCCTAGGCACTGAAGTTTCAGGGCCAAAACCTCAGACGTATGGATGATCTCTGGTGATGTCATTAAGTATGAGATCATTAAGCATCAACTACAGTTTCTCAGAGTATGCCAGTAAAAAAAGGTGTAACCAAGGAGAACACACACAGACACACTTACTTTTCAAGATAGTGGTCTCACCCTGAGATTCCTCTCCCTTGCCTTGAGGATTGGAGGAGGTCCCTAAGATATGGGAACCCTCATGCCTAACTTGGGAACTAGGGAGTGCAGGAGGCATGAAGGAATTGTGGAGGGAAGGAAACGTGTGTTACTCCGGCAGTAGTTTCCAACCTTTTTAAATTTTAGCCCATCAACAGTCCCATCATCTTCATCTAGAATGAGAAATGAGAGTAGATGTAGTCCAACATCTGATGATCCAAGTCTGAGAACTCTTACAACAAGGGTGATCAGCTTTTACTTTTGAACTTGTACATTCTGTGAAGTCTTGGGGTGGGAAACAAAGGAAGAGATCCACTGTATATCACCAAGGGTGGGGGGTTGAGAGGCAATACATAAATGCTTTAAATAAATACAAATACATGAGAAGGGGGCCACTGAAATTTTCTGTTTTCATTACCTCTTGCTGTTGAGTGCCTTCAAGTCATTTCTAACTTATGGTGACCTTGAGGCAAACCTACCATAGGATTTTACTGGTAGGATTTGTTCTGAGGGGGTTTGTCAGTGCTTCCTCTAAGGCTGAGAGAGTGTGACTTGCCTAAGATCACCCAGAGGGATTCCCTGGCTGAGTGGGGATTTGAATTCTGGCCTTTGAGAGCCCTAGTGTAACACTCTAACCACTACACTGCACTGGCTCTCCCATTCCTTGCTTCTGATTAAATGGAAAGGCAAACAGTGTTCTGCTCAGTGAATCAAGTACTTTTATCCCCACCTTCTTTTCAATCCAGGAAATGCAAGCAACACTGAGATGATATGAACAAAAACACTGAGGAGGTGGGATAAAAATGATAATATTACCTATCTGATGCAGGGTTGTGGCTGCTTTTCTTCCTCTGTACAGGTGGGATTCCACCGGTTGATGGTCAGCTTCAAAGTCATCTACACAGTGGGCTACACCCTGTCCCTGCTGGCGCTGGTCTTAGCTCTGCTCATCCTCACTGTCTTCAGGTACTGTAGTCCGATCTTGGCCCGGCTCAGAGCAAAAGGCCCATGAGACTGCAACTGACACTTCCTCCTCTTGCACTTACTGTGTAGCCCTGAGGCATTGTGTAGCATTTGTTTTGTAGAGGTGCAGAATGTGTGTGTCTTAGGAGAAACAGAAGCTGGAATCCTGTGAGACATGGGTGTGTATAACCCCAGATTACATGTGTGTACAGTGGATCCTCTGGATCTGCAGGCGTTTCAATTCCAAAATCCTTCCTTTTCTGTTTTTTAAAATGGATTATGGAATATTTTCTTTTAGAATGAGGAATAAAATGTTTAAGTCAAGGCATTCACATATTTAAAACTATGTGAGAGGGAGACCTTTATGTTGTGGTATGCACAGTAGCAAATCATTACACTTTCTGGTCCTGGTATCCTTTGTTCAGTTCTTTTTATCAGAATGAGTGCATTATGGATACTTTCCACTGTGAAGACAAAGTAAGCTGCTATGTCTTCTAATGTTGGTGGTCTGTTTTAATGGGAAGGTATTTTTTGCCTGCTCCTCAGACAGGCAAAACCAGAGGTTCTGGTGTTCTTCACAATTCAGAAACTTGTAGCTCCATTTAAAAAAAAAAAAGTTAAGTTCAATTATTATATTCTAAGTAAAGTGTTGTTGCTGCTGTTGTGTGCCTTCGAGTCATTTTTGACTTATGGCAATCCTAAGGTGAGCCTATCACAAGGTTTTCTTAGCAAGATTTGTTCTGAGGGAGTTTGCTGTTAGACTCTGAATGTTGTATCTCAGAATCCCCTAGCCAGCATGGTAGTGAAAGTGCTGGCAGGAAGGTTCTGGGACTAATAGTAAAAAAAAAAGTACCTTTTCAAGGCTCTGCTAGGCCATCTCAGCCAGTCCTCTATCAGGAAACCAGAGTGGCCCCAAGAGATGGCTGTTCAGCCTTGGCTTGATGAAACCCCAGTGAGGCAGAGCCCACCAATCGATAACTGGTTCCATTGCCCAGCATCTCTTACCATCCAGGTTTCATGTTGGCTTCATTGGCTGATTCCTGCTTCTTCTCCCAGTCATTGGTTGGTGCCACACCGTCAGGTGGGGATATATGTCCAACTGTCCCAATTTGGCAGGACAGCAACGATTACTTCTCTGTCATCCCACTATTACAAGTGCTTTAAATATGTCCCAGTTCCTCTCTCCTCTTTCCCCATTTGTCCTCAGCTTACTTTAATTGCTGCAAACTGAGTTCAAAGTGCACAAGCAGTTAGTACTGAGTGGGGGGAGAAGAAAAGAGGGGGCAGAATCTTGTTCTTCCCAACAGGCTCAGGCAAAAGCAAACTGATGCAGCCTCTCTTAGTTCGTGCGTTCTTCCTCATTAAATAACTCTTGCCATCTTGACTGCACTCTGATGTTGCTTGGCCACACACATCCTAATTTTCATCTGTAAAATATTGGTGGGTATGTGGGAGGGGGAAGATGGAATAGATAGCATTCTGCCTTTCCAGCATTGGGAGCTAAGCGTGGTGTCCTTTTTGTACCCCTAGGAAACTTCGCTGCACACGGAACTACATTCATGCAAACCTCTTTGCTTCTTTTGGGCTCCGGGCCCTCTCAGTGATCGTAAAGGATGCGTTGCTGGAGAGGTGGTGGGGAAGGGAGATCTTCCAGGTGTCTGACTGGGAGGCCTTGTTGAGCCATGAGGCAAGTATGGTGGGTACAGATCATTCCAGAGAAGTGGAGAAATATATACACATATCTCACGACAGTAACTGGCAAGGCCTAGATCCCTTTTCCACTACAGATATAGCACTCTGATGCCTCTTTAACAGCCAAAAGCTACATCCCACTGAATCATGGGATTTGTAATTTGGCAAGGCACTAGAGAGCTATATCAGAAATCCTAAGTACCTCATCAAACTACAAGTCCCAGGATTTCATATGATGGGGCCATGGCTGTGAAAATAGTATGTGACCGATAAATCTATGTAGTGTGAAAGAGATCCCAATCTCTCCTTGAATGTGGTGGGGCTCTCTATAAAAATGTATCAGACTGGGCAGAGCTTGGAAATGTTAATGTTTCAGCTCCCAGAATCTCAGCCAGCCTGGTCAGTGGCCATGCTAGTTCGGAGATGCTGCGAGTTACAGCCACAAAAGGAAATTTCCCAAAATCTGGGGCTGGCTTTATGCATCCAGTAGTGCGAAGTGCAAATGAAGGTGGTAGAAAATAGTGTACCAGTACTAATTAAATGTGGGGAGGGGATACCACTTTGAATGCTTCCCCCATGTAAACTGCCCCCCAACATCCTCAGTCCTGTTTCTCCTGTATCTGGGATATACCTGGCCTACTTTACAAGTCTGATGTAATTAGCGGTGAAACGGATTGTCAAGCATGTAATGTACCCATTGCTGAATGGTTCAGTCAACAAGTGGAGAAATAGCACATTTCAGTGCTTCCTTGTATCAAAGCACGAACAACACACCCACCCACACAAACCGTCTTTCCCCTTATGGGAAAAGGCTAAACTAAAACTTTCTCCCAGAATCCTCTAGGCATCATGGCTAGTGGCCATGCTGCCTTGTTATACAGAAAAGTAACTCTTCCAAGCTGTGGACATGGCTAATTTTGCTTGCTGGTGGGAGTGTTCAGATAGACAATTCTGTTTGCCACCTTCTGTGTGGTATTGTTCAGGAGCAGACACACCTCTTGCATATAATGCTTTCAGAGTGTGTGAGCAGTTAGGGTTGCTAGATGAAAGACAGGGCTCCTGTACCTGTAAGGGTTGGGCAGAAGAGAGAATTTCAGCAGGTGTTGCTTTGTCATGGAAGCTCCGTCTACTAAAATTCCCTCTGCTGTACAACCATTAAAGGTACACAAGCCCTGTCCTATTTTTTACCTGGCAATCTTAGTGTGCATCCACACACGTGCCTCAGTATAATGGAAGCACATGTAAAGGGTCATTCTGGTTAGCCTTGCCCACAGTGTGAGCCATGCATTTGGTGGCAGTGGTGAAAGGATCCTACAGATAGTGGTGTACACACTTGTGGCTTGTGCATTGCTGTTGCTGTGTGCCTTCAAGTCATTTTTGACTTATAGCAACCCTAAGGCAAACTTATCACAGGGTTTTCTTGGCAGAATTTGTTCAGAGCTTTGCCATTGCCTTCCTCTGAGGCTGAATGTGACTTGCTCAAGGTCAGCCAGTAGGATTCTATGGCTGAGAAGAGATTTGAACCCTGGCCTCCCTGTGTCTTAGTCCAACATTCAAACCACTACACCATACTTCCACAAAAGTCATGGCATGGTTAATGCACTTATCTTCATCTGTGGTTCTTGTACAGGGTGGGGGAAGCACAGTTGTCATAACCTTGCACATGGTTTTTTTGCCCCAATATGTGAGGAGATTCAGCTTTGCCTCTCAACTGTATGCATCAGAGGTACTTTGAACTGTTGAAACATATTGTATAAAATACCAATTACTTGTGTGTCTCATACCCAGAGCTTGGAAATGTTTCCTTTTGTGAATGACAACTTCCAGACCCCCCTCCCACCCCAGCCAGCATGGCCTGTTTCCAAAGCTCAGCACATTCATGTGTCATCCAGGTTAGGTGCCTGATCTTCTGCATGCCACCCACTAATAGTTGTCTCTTTCATCTCCTCTGTTTGGTTCTCTCCTTGCAGGCTGCAATCGGTTGCCGTGTGGCTCAGGTCATGATGCAGTACTGTATTTTGGCCAATCACTATTGGTTTCTGGTAGAGGCTGTCTATCTGTACAAGCTTCTGATTGGAGCTGTGTTTTCAGAAAGGAACTACTATACCCTTTACCTCTACCTTGGCTGGGGTAAGTTGGCATCTGGGTGGGAAGCATTTGCTTCTTAAAATTGGGGCCCAACGTTAAACTGTTAAAACACACTTTCCCATCCAATCCACCTCTCTCTGTCATGCACACATTCACCTTAGAGAGGAAGCAGCCAAAGGGACTCTTAATCTGGATCAGGGCAGTGGTACGTTGGGAGGAGTATTTCTGTCAGGGTTGGGGAAACTCAGGTCTTGGGTGGTCAAATCCAAGAGCCAAGCAAAAGCCTTGCCCCCTTACCTGTGGCACCTTCATTTCATGGTTGCTTAGATTTTGTACCCCATTTGATAAGGTTCAGATGCCTCTTCTAAGGTTTGGTTACTGCCAGTAGGAGCTTTACGCTAAAATGTGCTGGCATTGGGGTCTTGCTTTTTTGGTCTTTGACCCCAGCTACCAATGAAATGTGGGAACTGAAAATGCCTCTAAAACAGAACTTGGCCCATGGACTGAATGAGCTTCCCTGCCCGTGATTTAATCTTCACCTCACCATGACTTTTCCCCACCAAAAGTTGCCCTCTGCTCTTCAATTTTGACTTTAACTTTTGTAAGCTGCTTCGAGTCCGGGAGCTCTTTCATGCTACACAGTTAGAGCACTAGCACTCTATTTTAACTGCCATGTTGCAGTCAAATGCTGTGAGCACCCTGCTTAAGGATTGTAAATTCTTCTCCCTACATGGCAGATCCCGGACATGGTTCCACAGGATGGAACCATAGCAGTTAAAGGGAATCATAGCACTATAACTGTGCAGTGTGAAAGGGCCCGTAGATTAGGGGAAAAGGTGGGAAACAGGAACAGCAGCAGCAACAACAGCAGATGCTGCTGGAGATGCTGTTCACTGCAGATAACCGCTAAGTGAAGGCAACACAATATCCAGAATTTCTCCATTGGTTGTGTTAGCTGGAGCTGATGGGAGATGTAAAAATCTAGAAAACATTAGGTTGCCTAGTCTTGACGTGAGTAGTGTGTGTCATTTTTGTTCTAGTCTAAGCTGCAAGATTGTGGGCTTGCAAATGTGGAAAACAAATCCAAATTTCCTCCATGTTTAAAATTTTAAAATGAAGCCTAGGCCAAACCATGCTCTTTGCTGTGGTTTCATCCCACCAGCATTCCCACATTCAATGGCACATTTGACTGCCCAGAGCTTGCTCTTGAAAATAGTCCCATTTATATTAATTTATATCTTGCCTTTCTCCTAGTATGGGATTCCCAATTCTTGGCTCTGTTGCTTTCTTGACTGGGGTGGTTTTCAAGGATGGGGACCCTCTCTGCTAAAAGCTCAGTGGGGAGAAATTCTCTTGCTTTATGACTGCGGGGGATGTTTGGTTTGTAACATTTTTTTTTAAATGCATGTGTTCCAGGGACCCCTGTGGCCTTTGTCGTGCCGTGGATGGCTGCCAAGTACTTGAAGGAGAATACAGAGTGAGTGAGATATGGCTGGGTCCAGAATAGGTAACCTCCAGACATGGGGCATAATCAGGTTCTCTGGGACTCCCTGGCTGGCCATGTCCCCATTTGTTGTGTGCTTTCAAGTCATTTCCAACTTATGGCAATCTTAAGGTGAACTTATCACAGGGTTTTCTGAAGCTGAGAATGCGCGACTTGACCACGGTTATAGCCAAGCAGGGGGATTTGAACCCTGGTCTCCAGAGTTGTAGTCCAACACTCAAACCATTACGCCACACTGGCTCCCCCCTCCCGCTTTACTGTTGCCAAAATGATTTGGGACCAGGACATTTGATGGACTATGGGCCTGTCCACCCACTGTAGTCTATAGGGAGGCCTCAGTTCTCATCCTATTACTCTGCAAGTGGGTGGATGGGAGATGGGGCCTTTTAATTGTAGGCCCCCAGCTATAGCGCACCCACCCTAGGAACATTTCAGCCACACCTTTTTATGGCAGTTCTGAGCTGGTAGTGCCAAACTCTTGCAGTTGCACCTGGTAGTGCAGTAAGATTCCATCTCTATCCTCACGGAGATGCTTTCTTGCTTCTTCTATTAAGCTACAGTCCAGTAATGGTGTGATTTTGATCCCACTTGTGCTGCAGCTGCTGGGGGGAGAATGAGAACATGGCCTACTGGTGGATTATTCGCATCCCTATTTTGCTTGCCTCTGTGGTAAGTACTTCCCCTTATTATGTTGGACAGGGTCACAGTGGTGGCTGTGGAAAGGATGGGTTGGAGCTTGGAAGGGAACTTTTGGGACTACACTGCCCAGAATGACCATATTGGCCAGAGGATTTGGAGAGGTGTAGTCCAGGAAAATCACTTTCCCAAGCTCTGGGATGGTGACAGGCTTCTTATACTCACATCTTGGAATGAGGACAGCAGAAGCTTCTGTTGCATGGGACCAGCATGACCCCGGCACCGCATGGATCACCTCCCCTTCAGTGACTGAGGAGGGAGGAAAGAAACTGTCTGCACCCAACATCCTTGGGCACAGCTGCTAGAGACACAAAGTCCGGGCAGGACCTACTACTGTTGTCTGCCTTAGAACTTCCTTTCCTGATATTCTGGAGTTCTGGGGAAGCCACGAACCACCATTTTAAATTCCTCCAAATGTCCCAGAAGAGGGTATGCAAGCTCTATGGGTCCAGGGACCAATTTTCCAACTATGGAGTCTGTTCTGGACCACAAGTACAACAAATTGAACACCCAAGAAACACCGGACAGAGATAGTAGTGAGCTCAGGCCAATGTACTTCGGAGACACACACTCAGCTAAGATAACAGCACCTTCGTAAAAAAGTCCAGTACTGTTCCAGCAAAACAATTTAAGCAAGGGAAAGTGATTGTTCCTATTCTAAAGTAATTGGGAGTTGGAGACACTTGCCACTCTACTGCAAATCAGGCAGAGATCTACCAGTAGATCGTGAGCTACTTACTCCCTATATGTAGTTTCATTAGGTACTTAAAATGTTCTGCTAGAGAGTTCTAATGCACTGCAGAGTTCTAACAACCTCATCAAACTACAAATTGTCCTGTGGATATACTCCGGACATTTTCTTCCCTTTCACCTTTTCTTTTTCTCCCTTTCAACTGCCTAGAGCCTTCTAGTTTTTAACAACTTCCTCTCCTTCTTGAATATTCTGATCTCCATAGCAATGATGATCATGCTCTCCTCCCTTTCTTCTGCCTTACATTGCTTCTGTGATCCTCTTTTTGAAGTCTGTTAACTACCAGAGATTGAATAACCTTGTAGTATGTGTGTCTGCCCTTCCCCTACCTCAGATCAACCTGCTGATCTTCATGCAGATCCTCAAGGTGATCCTGGCCAAGTTACGAGCCAATCAGAAAGGTTATGCCGACTATAAACTGCGGTGAGTTTGATATCCGGCTGGTTGAGCCCACAAGGAGAGCTGCTCTTAGGTTTCCCAAAGGAGAACTGCGCCCTGACCTTGACCATCTTCCATTCTGTGCTGTTCCTTCCAGGTTAGCCAAAGCCACCCTCACTCTTGTCCCCCTCTTTGGGATTCATGAAGTGGTCTTCATCTTTGCCACAGATGAGCAAACCACAGGAATCCTGCGTTGCATCAAGGTTTTCTTCACACTCTTCCTTAACTCCTTCCAGGTAAAGTCTGGCTTGGATTTTGAATGACTCCACAAAGGTACCAACTCTCACTTTGCACTTTCTTCACACCTTGCACTATCCCTTTCTGACATGCATTCTCCAGGTAAATGCTACCGGACAAGCTTTGCCCTAAGAACACTTCTGCCACTTGACAGTTTGTGATGCACGTTAGGGACAATGCAGATACAGAGGCAGAGCAGGCTCTGGGTTTCAGGGCAACCATTAGTAAAATGCCTTGGGTGGAATCAATATTACAGCATGTCCTGAATTTGGTTTTGGCTGTTTTTGCCCCTCACAGGGCACACTGAGCTGTTTTAGTCCAACTTTGCACTGCATTCCTTTCCAATATAAATTCAGAATAAGGGTGGGTGTGTTTGTAGTGTGCATGTGGATCCTCAGTTGCATATAATCTGGCAATCTCCTGACCACATAGATCATGGTGAATAGCAGCTTCCGATTTTTAAAAACTTCCTCACATGTGCATATGCACTGGATCATAATAGTTGTTATTTTATACATTTTGATATAGTTGAATATGTCTAGCTTCAAAGATCTTGACAGTTCATTTATTTGTAACGCTGACACCCTGACCAGGTGACACACAGACATCTATTCCCCTTGTAGAGAACCACACCACCCATTTTGTGAGCATCTCCAAAAGTTAGCAGCAATGCTGCAATGAGTAGCAGACAGATGCTAACATGGTTATGTGGCTTGGTGCGTACAGTCAACCCTCCATATCCACATGTTCTGTGTCCACAGATTCAATCAACCGCAGCTCGAAAATATTTTTTGGGGGTGGGGGGGAATTAAAAAAAAAACAAATCTTGCTGTTCTCCATTTTTCATAAGGGACGGCATTTTACTACACCATTGAGCATCCACAGATTTTGGTATCCATGGGGAGTCCTGGAACCAAACCCCATTGGATACTGAGGGCCCAACTATATGTGTACATGTGCAGGGTCCAGGCTCAAAATAAAAATTATAATAAACTTGATAGGTGGAGACTTGCAGCACTGCATATGCGTACCAGATCTTGGGCTGGAAATAAGAAAAATGGCAGGCCTTGCACAAACAAATTGTTTCTACTCCAGTTTAAGCCCAAGAGTAAGAAAAGGCCAAGGTTTAAAGTGGGGTCAGCAAACATTGTGTCAACATAGGGCTACAAATAAGACTGAAACTGCATTTTCAGCTCAGTATGTAAACTGAGCTGGAAATCTCCATCAGACAATAGGAATTTATCAGTTTCTCACTGCAGCCTTCATGTCTTTGTGGCTGTAGGACAGTTTGGAAAAGTTACTTTTTGGGCTGCAGCTCCCAAAATCCCACCACCAGCATGAGATTCTGGGAGCTATAGTCCAAGATACTTTTCCAAGCTTTGCACTCAAGAGCTTTTAGACAGGGATATATGCTGTACAATAATGCAGCTTTTTCAGGAAAAAATATGCCTTTATCATCAGTTTCCTGGGAGATAATGTGTTCTGTGGATCTTACTATTTTGCTAATTTGACTTGTAGTCATTGAAAAGGCTGTAGCATTCTGAGAGCCTAGTTGACAAATTAATAATATGCCTAACACTAATTTATCTAGAATAAACTGATCAATATGTACATACATTTTTAATTTCTGATCTGGTCACTGACTGTAATAAACCAAAACAAATTTCCCATCATGCCTAGTGATACTGAGGCACTGCAAGAAGAGAGATAATAGTCTTAAGTCTGTTAATAGAAAAGCAATGAGTTTTGTGGATACCTTAAAGGCTAACAAGTTGGCATAAAGCTTTCATAGACCACTTTGTCAGCTTTTGGTCAATAAAACTTGTTATGTCTTTAAAAGCAGGACAAGAGCTTTCGCTGCTGCTCTCTGAGGGAATGTGATCAATTAAAATGGCAGGCAGTTCCCAGCCATAGCTGCCATATGCAGTGGAGGGAATTGGGCAACGTCAGGACAATGAATCCAGTGACTAGGGTAACAAATGAAAAAATAACAGAGGGGTTCTTGAACAACCCTGACAAGCGATAACGGATACTTAAGTGAACGTGAGTGCACTCCCAACACAAAGATGACCTGCATGTTCACATAAATGGGATGCATGCAAGAACAGTGCTTTTCAGTGGGGTTCATGCAGAAAACCTTTTGCTTAATTTCTCACAAAGTATAGAAATAATTGTAATACAGTACTTGGATTACTATTTATTGTGAGTGGAGTTTACACATCCTCCTAAACTTACCAATACTGGTCCAGTGCAGGTCAGATTTTCTGTGTTGCTTTGGGCATGTCAGTAGCTAAACCACCATCAGAAGCCCTGGCCCACCCTACTGCAACAATGAGTTCGAACTCATGCTATGTTTTCCTCTCATTTATCACAGGGTTTCCTGGTTGCTGTACTTTACTGCTTTGCAAATAAGGAGGTAGGTAATACCCATTCACCAAACTGATTGTTGGGGCATGCAGCTTGAGCAATTTTTGAGAAGCCCTGAACCACAGCCAGCCAGACCCCTTCCCATCTTTGGAAGGGGCACAAGCAGAGAGCAATTCTTAGGCTTCTGCCTACACCACTTGAATTTCTAATATTTCCAGTCTTTGGCCAGAACACGTCCATTTTCCAAACAGCTTTTAAGGCTTTTCTCCAATCATCTTGTAATGTAGTGGAGCAGGGAGGGGTAGGATGCTCGAGATACACAAGTCAAAAGCCACAGACACCTGACAATGGCTCTCTGGAGTGGAAGTCACCAAACAAATGGCACTAGCGTCACAATTATCTCTATTTTTGGTGTTTAGGTTGTGAGTGCTACTCCCTATACAGGTTGAGCCTCCCTTATCTGGAATGCTTGGGACCAGAAGAGTTTTGTATTTCAGATTCTTTCAGATTTTGGAATACCTGTATTTGCATATACATAGTGAATAGGGGAAAGGGGGTTAGTCAAAGACCCAGTGCAACTTAATAAGGACTGCATGTGCTGAGTTGCCTTGGAATGCTAACAAGTAGAGGGTGGAGCTGGGAGTGGAGTATCCTGCATACAGGCACTTTGCACTCTGACATTTTGTCGTAGGGTAGACAACAACCGGGCAGCATCCTTTTTTGGTACCTGACTCTGGGAAACTGATGTTCCTGAAAAGGGATGCTTTACATTTTTTAAAAGTGTGTTCATGTGTTAAAGCAGTGCTTCTTAACCTGTGGTCTGCGGACCCCCAGGGCTCTGCGATGTCCTCACAGCTTTGCTTGGCCCACCTCTTCCCAGCAGTGGAGCGGCCACATGACGAGCCAAGGCTGGCTGGCTGGCTTGGCTTGTGCATTGCCATTCAATCCACTCCAGCCACAAACTTGCAGCAAGAAACAGGAGGAAAGTCTTTCATCCCACTCCATGCCTCTGAGGGAAGATTTAATGGATGGTGTAAATGTATCATCACCATCATGTATTGTTATTATTATTATGATTTCTCATAAGATATGTTTGTGCAAAATATTTAGAAGATAAATCTCTGAATGTAGACTCATTTTTTTCTTAATGTCCTTTCAACCATTTGGTTGTGCATGGCATTAATCAAGCTGGCAAGCACGGTGTCTAAGAGAATAGCTAATGAATCAGGCAACCTGTAGCCCAAATCTTACCCCTAACTAGCCTTAAGCAGGGCACACGCTCTCAGCCTCAGTCCTACACTGCACCCCAACCACAACGGGGAGAATATCAGCCTACATTCCATGGCTGTTCTCAGGAATATAAACTTGCTACTTTCTCAAACTTTTGATGCATGTTTATTTGGTCACTCAGAGTTTCTGGTGCCTGGAAACAAAGGTTGGTGGACCATCAACTGCTTGAGAGAGGACAAAGGTCTGCATTCTGTAGGATCTAGGGCAAAAATTAACATGATGCAACTTTTCACTTTCATCCAGGTAAAGTCTGAAATGAAGAAGAAATGGCAGCTCTGGAAACTGGATCACCCAGCTCTCTGCTGCACTCAGTGAGGATGGACATTGGGGGGAGAATGCTGCAAATCAGTGCAGGAATCTATGCATCCTCTGTCAAGGCTTCCTTGGAACAGCAGCTGATTCTCTGCCCCATAATGGATTACTTCAGGCAGGCAGGGAATTGCCTTGGGATGACAGGCATGAACAGCGGTTTATAGCCACAGCTCTGTTAGAAGGAAAAGCGTACCATTCAGAAAAGGGTGACTGTTGCCACTTCTGCAAACTTTGAGAGTGGTGCTCCTGGGCAGGAGCCACAGAATGATGAACCAGCCATGCTGCAGGGATGCAAGAGGGCTTGCCTTAACCTCTGGAATGCCCTACTGGGGCTCTACAGGCCGATGCATATATATCATATACCCGCATGAGCTCAGGACTGAGCTTTGACCCAGTAGGATTCTAGTTCAGAAATGGGAGACTATGGACCTTAATAATCTCCACCACCAGCTGGCTGCACTGGAGACCAGCTACTATCGATACTCACACATCCCATATCTTTGCTATGAAAGAAACAGACGCTCCTGTCAAAATCATGGCAGAGCCATTTGGCCTTCTGGCCCAAGATCAAGGCATGGAGGCTGAATAAAGAAAAAGATCCTTCTCAGTTCTGCTTCTGAATACTGGAGAGCATGTAGGAGGTAAGAAGCCAAGACTGTTTTGCCACCAATTGACTCTCTCAGATGATGTAATCCTCTGCGCTCCAGGCACTGGCCAACTGACACAGCTCTCTAGCGCCCTAGAATACTCTATCTGTAAAGCTCAGTGCAGAACTCAAGGGTCGTCTCCAAAGCGGACAAGCTCCTTGTGAGAACCCAGTACTCTTCTCAGTGTTTTCTCACACACCTGCAACATTCAGCGACCACAGTCATTGCTCCATAAAAAGAGAAAAGGTTCCAGTGACTCACTTCCTGAGTCACACCATTAAACCTGGGAAAACTCTTGAGTACTTTCTCTGTACATCCTGACCTTCCCAGGCCTCACACAAGCACCATGGGATACACTTTGCATTTAAAACAGCTATCAGGACTTCTTTCTTTCACAGCAGCTCTAAAGCACGAGCTGTTTCTACAGGGGGTGACATAATAGAGTAAGACCTCTTCCTCCCATCCTATACAGCAGTAATTCTCAAGCTATTCTAAAGGACATACTAGTGTGTTGAAGGGAACTGAATCATGCTTTATTAAGCTACCATGGTGGAGACAACTACCAACTCTGATGCTGCATTAATGTCACTCTGCCCACTTTCCCTATCTAGAAGCAATAACATGGTCCTAAGGGAAAGAGTAAAGGTTCCCTGATGCAACCAGGGGATCTGGATCCACATGTCACAGCCCCCATGCCTAAGCGCTGATAGCTCTGAAGCAGAGGGACAAGTGGGATGCCAGAAGACAGTATGAAGACTGCCCCAGTGTTGCAAGCCAATTTTGACATTGACAATTCTGATTGGTGTTAGGCCTCCCTTTACATTTTATACTGAGGGGGCAACCTATGGCACAGGGACAAAAAATGTGGAGAACATGAACACACTCTTGCATTGGAAATGAAATTGAAAGAGGCAGGTGGTCATATAGTAGAAGCATCATATGTCTTTTTTTTATTTTAAAAAATGCAAATAAATACTTTTTAGCAGGAAACATGCTCCTTGGTCGTGGTGGTGTATCTGGGAATGGAATGGCAAGGAGCTGTGTGGCTCTGGTAGTCAGTGAAGCACAAATGTCGACTATGTGCAGCCCTCATGACTGCTATCGAATTTCATCAGATACAACAAAGATAGAAGAGAACCTAAAAGACTGCAGGTCTGGAGGGAAGCAGACAGGAATTTTAGAAGACAGCTATTCACAAGTAGAAGGTCAGTCTCTCCTAGAACCTGCTTTGGGGCTTCTATTTCCTCTACAGAGCCTTTCTTGGGAAGTGATGACTAGAACAGCAAGGGTACCACTTATACCCACTAACCCATTACTTGAAAGTTTATATGAACATAAAAAGATGAAACTGCTCCACAAATTCAAGACCTAGGCCTGATTTTTCCAGAAATGCTCCCTACTACTAGCATAGCATTGGAGAGAGCTATCAAGATGAAAGCCAACAAGGTTATTCATATGTCATAAGCTGTGATATGACTACTCTTGTTTTTGCTCAGATGATATCTGAAGGAAGGGGATCAAAAGGCTGGGGGCTTCCACAGTCATTGCCACGGTAACATGGTAGGCAACTAGGCAGCTACTGTGACTATATGGACCAGAACCACACTTCCGTCAAAAGCAGAACTCTGTAAAGAGCTAAAGCATTTGTGAACACATAAAATGTAAATAGTATCCGCAAGCAATCAGCACCTTGGAGAGTTATGAGTCAAAGTGATTTATTCACAAAGCATAGCATGTTAAAATCTGATCACCAAGAGTCTTCAGTACCAAAGGGGAATGTCTTCCCACAGCCCAGTGTTAAGACCCATATGCCCAACAAACCCACTTCCTCCAGGAACACCCTGAAGTAGAGGAAACAACCCTTAGAGAGGGGGAGCACTAAGGCCATTTGCTCCAGGAAACAGTCAACCATCTCAGTTGGACATGTAGATATATAAGCCTTCTCAACCTGTTGGTCTCCACATATCCTCTACTACAAATCTTGTCACTACCAGCCAGCATGGCAATACAGCCTGGGGATGATATGTGTTGCAGTATAGCCCCTCTGGCAGGTGCCAGGTTCTACTGTACTTTGGGCTTTAAAAAGGTCCAGATTTTCTGTTTAAAAACCCTGGTTGGAGAAATGTATCAAAATCTGATCATATCTTTTTTTAAAAAAATAAACAGATACAATCTGGTTCTCACAAGCAGCAAATGGAGTAGTGAACCTAGGTCTCAACTGTATCACTTCTGACTACAGTTGAGCTTTCTGGGGACTGAATGTTCCTCTGTTGCTGTTTTTAAAGCCCAATTCCCTACCCATTAAAAAAAAAGTTGAACTAGAACCCTGTCTCCATCAATTAATAGTTTTCATCCCAACCTCCAGAAATTTTAAACCTCAACTCAAGAGAGGAGCTATAATCCAAAACATTCAGAGGGTACAAATGCAGGAGGGCTGACATAGCAAACAGAAAGCTTACCTTTCTAATGGAGGCACATTCAGTCCTTCAAACTCGTCTTGCAGTTGGAACTAATACAGCTCAGCCCCAAGCTATTTTCTATTTGATATGGTTATATCTCATCTTCTCATGTACCTAAGTAAGGCACCTAATCATTTTAAGTGATAAAACCTCAGAATATTAAACATAAAACTGCCACAACATTTAAATTATTTGATCACCTCTTTGAGAAACTAGGGGATGTGAGAAACTAGGGTGCATAACAGAAAGAGCAAACAGAAGAAAGCAGCTGCCAGATCAGTTCCCCTCAGCTGAGGCTATTAGCAGCCAAAAGCCCTGTAAAGGCCAGTTGTGTTTTGGATCTTCGTTTGCGAAGAAAAGCCAGAGAGAGTTTTGGATTCACATGGGTGAGGAGGGAAGAGTATCTTTGCTGGAGATGCATGCTCTCTAGGCACAGCATCTACCGTTTGGCTGGATCAGGCACACTGCTCTCCCCAACGCTGTCTGCATGTTTCAGGAAATGGGAAACTGACTTTGCCACAAACTATAGCCAAACCTGCTTCTAGGATGACTTAACAGATGGGATACCACACGGTTCTCCAATTCCTGTGTTATATCCCTGGTTCTTCCCACCATACAAGTCTGTAGTTAGCCAAAGCACATGGCCTTGTACATGGACTCCACAGTCTCACACACACACATCAAGTGCAGATCTGAGAAAGAGAAAGTCTTTGCAGCCTTCCTACTCCCAGCAAAACAAAAAGGCAAGGTAAGCTTTGCAAGACTTAATACCTTGTCAACAGCCAGGCTAGGCGAACTTTCAGCTCTAGGTCCCAGGAATCAATTTATACCATCAGTTATCCTGGGATAAAGTCACATCACAACATCAGGTTTTCATTTAGAAATGTTCAGGAGCTCTCAGCACAGCTCATCCATGTCCTAGGATAAGTGATCTCATAAGAAAAGAAGCAGACTGTCACCTTTCGTTGGTGGGGTTTGCAGTCCTGCAGAGAAACGCGATAGCCCCCCCATGGGTAGCACAAGGAAAGTCAGCAAGTTGGGTTATAATTCCATATCTGTGCCAGCAGGGACCATCTGACATTACAGATTGTGAGAATGATGATCCAAGTTGTCCACCAGAAGACTCGAGGAGCGAGAAAGCCCCACTGTGTTGCTTCTAAATACAGTGCATTTACAGAAGGACCACTTACACACTATGGGTCCCAAAGTCATAAAGTGAAGTGAATCAGAAGGAATGTTGCCTCTTTTTCTAGCACCCTGGGCTTTCATGAAGAACCTTCATAGCTTTCCTCCATAATTGTTGCACTGCCTACTCAGGCTGCACACTCAGCTCCAACACAACTGAACAGGACTACAAGGAAGTCCTTGGACTCCTACAGTCTCCAGGTCAGCTGCTGCTCTCTGAACTGATCAACCCCAGTAAAAAAAGGGATGAAGTCCCTAAACCCAAGGCTCCACTGCCATAATCTTTCCTCATGTGGACACAAGGAAAGGGACGGGTGTGGAATCTGGTGCTGAAACAGGCAGCACTCGGTTGGTTCCCAATAAACACCAGATACCTTCCATGGCAAGGAGCGCACGTTATCAAGCTGCCCACGTGGAATCTCTGAGCTTTAAGAGACCGCTTTGCTCTGAACTCTCTTGGCTTCGCAGTGAAATTCAGATCCATACTCTGCGTCTCAGCATCACCCAGCAGATTCAGCCCCCATTCTATGCACCGACACACCTGCTTTCCTCAGGACAGGTACTGACAGCTCTCGTTGCAGATGGTCTGCTGTGTCGATCCCTCTCTCGCACTCTTGCACTCTCCCAGGCAAAACAGAGCTTCCGGGTGGATGAGTCACCCGACGTCAGAATGGCTGCAAAGAGGCAGTACAAGAACAGGGTTAAATGTTTACTTCAGTTTTGAACTGCCCACAAGCAAAAGTTCTCTGGCAGTGCACAGCCTATGACAAAAATAAAATGCAATATAGCGAAACAATGGCTAAAATAAAGAGAACAGAAACCAAGACAACAAAATATTAAGGCATGGAAAATAGTAAGAGGATAGGGATGCAAAGATGCAGAAGCATCAACGCAGTTCTTAACATGGCCAGGAGAATGAACAGGTCTTTATCTGGCACTCCAGACAAGCCTTTCTGGGGAGAGCATTCCACACGCAGGAGCCACCACTAAACAGGTCCTCTTTTTGCACCTGCCTTGCTTCATCTGGGGGTTGCCCATGGAGGAGGGTCTTGACTGGTAACCTTATGAGTCCTGAACGGTCTTCAGCTGGCTTTCGAAAGGGGGAAGGGGCAGTAAGGCTGGAGCTGACAGAAGTGCAGGCTGATGGCAGAGGTCTTTGCAAGGTAAGCAATCAATAACAAGACACCCTCCACAAGCTTCATTTATACTAATGAAAGAACCTTGTGAGACAAGATGAAAGTTCCAAGGAGTTGAGAACTGTGTTTCCTAGAATGGTCAACCAAATGTCCTGCAGGAAATTCACATGTGGGGCTTGAATGCACAATCCTTCCCAGCACTGTTGCCGCTCAACAATTGATAACATCCTCCCCTTCTGATTTTGAAGGATTTGACTTAAGAGCCATGGAGAAATCTATTTTCCATCAACTCGGTCCAATCCAAGTTGAAAGGTCCAAGCCATTTACGCTGACAGCCATAAGATTCTGTGGCTGCAAATTGTTTAACTTGGCCCTCCAGACATTTTGTTCCTCTCTACACAAGCATTTACCACTGGCCATGCTTGGTGGGGCTGACGTGATCTTAAGTCCCGAAGTTCCCCACCCAGAATACAGGCTAGTGGCGGGAAAGGGTAGCAGCTACGAACTCCTATACCGTTAGCAAAATTGGCACTCTCCATGTCCCCCCACCCCTAGCTGTTGGTCCTCTTTTACTCACCCTTCCTCCACTGCTAGGGCTGCTTCTGGGTTGGCTTGCCCTTGTCTGGACTTTGTAGCCTCTCGAGATTAAAGTTGACAGAATGAAGAATTTTTCCTAGAGACACAGATAAATGTAATCTCAGGAGTGGACAGATTTTGGGTTTGCAGGATCTACATTCTTTGACCCACAAATCCACCAACTAGAGTTGGGTTGCAAAATATTGGCTCAGGTGGTTAGACAAATGCTAAGAATGAAGGAAAAAGGTGCCTCTGACCACATGCTAAGTCTAGGTATTGACTATCACTTCCAGAATGAAACTCACAAGTCCTTTCACACAAATCTGCATTCAGTCTCTCCTCATACCTGTCCTAGCATTTTTAGTGACTGCATGGGTGGGGTCACACAACAACTGCTGCTATTGTTTGACAACTGGGAGTCAAATAATTGCTTCTAGATCTAGTGTAGATCCTGATCTGCCTTCTCCATCTCTGTGAGTTAAATGGCATAGCCCCTACTATCTCTAAAGATTTGTTTATTTTCAGACAAAGGGGATGTGAGAATTAACCTTACCCATTTCTCCCACACACTCCTCCAGAAGAGATGATAGCTCAGGCAAGCTAAGAATCTTCAAGGTGGGTGTCCATCCTTCTGAGCCTACAGCAAAGAAAGAATTGGCCAGAAGAATCAATGCTTTGTGGCCAATCACCAAGCAGCCTTGATTGTGCCAAACATGAGGTAAAAATGGCAATAGTAAAAGAAAAGGAGGATCAGAATGATGAACTGAAACAAAGGGTGCCAACTCATGAACAAATAGTTTCTCAATTAGCTTGCACAACTGAGATCAAGGTGATGTCAAATAAAACTGCCTGCAGTTTACTTGCAAAGAAGAGAAGCCGTGAACCTCCCTGTATTTTTCACATAAACAACTAAGAAGCTGAGAAAAAGATTTCAAAGTGAGAAAGAAGTGGCCACAAAAGGAAGTATGTCCCCTGAAACAATGTCTCTCTTCCCTCTCAAATCGTTGAATGGGGCACTTCTCCCCCTTTGCAGCTTGAAGAACCCTTAGGGGACAAACAGAGCTAGGGCTAAAGAATGCTCCAATGAGGAGGGCAAAAAACAAACAAACAAACAAACAAAACACCCAGCACCCACCCAATAGATAAGACACTGGCACAGGAAATGTGAAAGATAAAGGACAAGTACAAATGAAGTTTAATGGTGTAGTGATATTTAGGGTATTACTGTTATGAGCACAATGCAAACAGAAGAACACTTATACAAGGTATATAAAATAAGACTGTAGACTGATCTTCCAAATGGTCAGTCAAAGTGCAGTCTTTGTAATTCACTTAGACTGGGCAACACATTCACATAGAGAGATGTTGACAGAGCCCCAATGTCTGTTTCTGTTATGAGTGTCAAGAGGCATATTCCATGCTTGGTAGGTACATCCAGACTATGCAGAGATTTCTAATCATCTACTTGTTACTCTTCTTCAGTCACCAGATACTTAGTAGACAACAGTGGAGGGATAAGCTCATATTTGCATTTAAGCACTAGCCTTGCAACCACAGGCAAAAAGGAACTGCACGCAGCTGGTCATTTGGTTCGTGGGGGACTGTGAGAATGTTCCCTCTCTTCTACTTCCTACAGCAATCAACATGGGCTGCTAGCTCTAGCCATGTATCGCTAGCACAAAGCAATCGCTAGCATAAGGCCATTATCCACAAGTGACTAACACAGTATGTATACTAGTAAAGATGTTTCACATTTAGGCTGATATATTGCAACAATATAGTACCTGGAAAATTACATATATAACCACTAGCTGCCTATTGTTTATATATGCAACTTTCTAATTACATACCGTTACAATATATCAGCCTGAATGTGAAACATATTTACTAGTATATAAATATTTTGTTAGTCACTTGTGGATAATAATTCATGACTTACCTGTTGAAAAACTGATATATAATTGTTACATATTTGTAATGTTTTATATCTAAAAATCTAGACTATGATGTTGAATTTTCCACCAGCAATGTGAAGCGGTCTATGTATCCAGTGACAAAAATTACATATATATATTTGTAAACATTATATTTGGATATATTGGATTTATACTTTATTACAATTGGTATTAATTCACACCAGGCAAACAGAATATAGGTTTGTAAATTTATTGGCACAATTTAATTATTAATTGTCCCATTGTTACCCGGTTTTGAGGGCTGGCTAATTTCTCTATGTTCAGTTTTGTTACTCCCAAAAGTAAAATTGTGATGACTTCCAATCATTCATTTGATTTAAAATACATAAATGAAGAAATGGAAATTTTCAGTAGTAGCTCAACCATGCTCAACAATCCCTCACATTTCCCAATGGGCTGCATGTTCGCAGAGGCTTGGTTCTCAGACCTCCCTTTTGGTATTTTACTAGACCTTTTTACTTACCAGCTTCCAACTGCCCTTTAGCCTCCAACGATCGGCCAGCAATACACTCTTGATTCATTCGGGAAGACAGTTCGGCCTGACAGGCCCTACCAGAAATGGGGGGGGGGGAGGGGGAACATTATCAGCAACATTCTATTGAAAGAGATAAAAACTGCACAGACAGTGGAGAATAAGAAACCAGGACCATGCCCTGTATCATAAAGCATGGTTTTAAAAAAAAAAAAAAAAAACTTTTGGAGAAATAAACCTTACAAAAAAATAAGGTATTGGAGCTACACAACTAAGACAAGAACAAAGAGAAATGTTAAAACTAGATAAGGAGTGTACAGTTGTCCCTCCACATCCACGGATTTGGTATCCACAGATTTAAGCAACCACAGCTTGAAAATATCACAGATTTTGGTATCCACGGGGGGGGGGGGGAGTCCTGGAACCAAACCCCAACAGATACCAAGGGCCCACTGTAATTCCAAATTAAGCAAAACTGATTTTGGTTGGTGGCACTCACTGTATTTGTTCCAAGAAGATCCCAGCATTTCTGGTGATAGCCTGCACCTCTTGAAGTTTCATCTGGACATCACTCCAGGCTACATCTCGCTCCATCAGACAACTCTCGACCACAGCACGCAGCTCCTGCTCCTGGGAAACCTGTCCCTTCAACACTTCCACCTCCTCACATTTCTACAAGAGAACAGGGCAAAAAAGGATAAGAGACAAGGGTTTAGAGAGTTGTGGATGCACAAGGAATTTAAAAAACTATTGTTGAACCCTCCTGCACAAGAACATTGTGACTTAATATACTGTCAAGGGATGGGGGGGGGGGAGTGTCAGCTTGCCCTTCCAACCCAACCCTCAAAATATTTCAGCAGTGTGTCCACAGGTATATCTCTCCCAAGAAGCAGCAGAGAAATATACATGCGCCAAGTGGGACCTCAGTCCATCCCATCCCAAAGCAGGTGGGCTTGGCCATAGAAAGGCAGAGACTTCCCCATGGGTTTAAAAAGCCAACTTTTTACCTTATGGAGCTGAATAGCAAGTTCCTGCATTTCTGCCTCCAAACGATCAGCATATGCCAACTCAAGGGCATCACTGGGAGGCCGGGCACTGCTATGCCATCGAGCAATGGCAGAAGTCATCTTCCTCTTTGGGCCAAACAGACTACAGGGGGGAAAGAGCCAAGGGTTAACAGGGGAAACTATTGGCCACCTTGTTGCTTCCTACTCATACTGGGAAAGTTTGTGGACTTATTGTTCCCTCTGCACTGAAGACCAAACTGATATCAGGTCTGCACAACAGATGTCCACACATCCACCAGAAGCTTCAGGCAGACCAGTGTCTCCTGGGTCTTAAAAAAAAGCCAAGTAATGGTAAAATTCAAAAAAGTACCTTAGGCTGCATAATTTATTTTGACAATCATTCAAGAAGTGTTAAGGAATGACATTGCCTCTGCAGTCCTGGTGGTCAATGAGCAGAAACCAGGTTAAGCCCTAGCACTGCTCATGTACCATTTTTGAAACAGTGTGGATCAGAAAAACTTTTTTTTAAAAAAATAATCAGCAAAAAAAGTCTTTGCTCTGGTGGTATGGGAATGCATGCATGCACATGTAACAGCCCAGAAACATCTGAAGAACCAACAGCTGCCCACCCCTCAGCTGAGCCATCAGGCTTAGCTGCCAGCCTTCCAAACAGAGCTCCAGGGACTCACGTGATGCCAATCTCTTTCAGGTCACTCTCTGTTAGAGTTAGGAAGATGCGAAGGTCAACATCTTGCTCCTCAAACACTTGCAGATATTTCAGACAGCCAATCTGTTCTAGGAAGGTGGCAAGATCCTGCAACCCAGGCAGAGCAAGACACAGTAAGAAGGAAAGTTTATAACAATAGGAAATCTAGTCCAAGGCTCTTACTCAAGATTTTACTGTTCTGCTTATAAACCTGCAGCCATCATTAGACTTCTGTAAATTCAAGACATTCACAAAACAGTATGGTTCCTATATAAGGTAAACCAAGTGCGATATAGCACAGCTCTTGATTTCGGAATCATACTGGTGGATTATGGAAATTTTGTTCCAAAAACGTAATTTCCCCAAGCTCTAGTGTAACAGATCTTAGGAGTAAGACTGGGGAGAACAGAGTCCAAACTCCGGTTCAAACATGAAGCTTACAAGCCAGCACTGAACCAGCCTCAGTCTAACCTACCTCATATAAGCTGTTCCTAAGCTCCTGGGAGGAACATAGGTGGTATAAAGGAACTGAAAAAGGAGAATTTTTCCAGATTCTAAAGCATCTATAGGGCAACAACACAACAGTGTCAAATGGACAGGTGAATACCAACAAGGGAATCCTACCGTTACTCTTCAAGAAAGGCTGGTCTTTACCTCACCTTCACTCACTGACTTTCCACTTTACTTTTCTCCTCACAATTTGATAGAAGCTGGCTCTGAAACACAGGGCTATGCCCTACATTTGCCCCCCTGTTCCCAGCCAAGAAGGTTTTCCAAATTCCCTCACCACAGTCATCCCTCCACATTTGTGGGTTAAGCATTCACAGATTTGATTAATATGTTCTCTCTAGGCATTTGTAGGTCCTCCTGTGCGATTCTATGGTCAACTTCTGCCAGAAGTTGATCACAGAATCACGCTGGAGGTCCTACAAATGCCTAGAGAAGTGTTCTCTCAGGAAAAAAATAGCAAGTCTATATTTGTGATTTCTCCCACTTTCACAGGGCTGCTGCATCCTTAGCCCCTGCGAAAGTTGAAGGCTGACTGTACTGTTACCTGGGGCCCTGTGTAAGATGGTGCCTCTGGATTGGAGGGGCCAATGGGCTGATTAGATTTCCAGGATCTGCTAAACCAGTGGCTATCACTATTGCTATAACGATTTTTTGCCTTCACGTAGCTCTTGACATGTTTTCGGTTAGAGACTTCTGTTGCATTGTCTGAATCCTGTAAGAAATAAGCAATGATGGCATATTTTGAAGAAAAGGAATTTGATCATGGGATACCAAGGGGAAACAATGACATCATTATCCTCTGTAACATTTGTGAAGAGCTCTGATATGTGGGAAGGTACATTCCTATGTTAATTTTAACTGAAACATGTCCATGTTAATATTAACTTTAAAACTAAATACATAAAAGTTGGGGTTGGAGGTAAGTATGTTTTAAGATGTGTGTTTGGGATACACTGCATACAACTGAACAGCTGTTTTGAGACTGATCCCCTCTTTTAACTGCCACTGTGAACATTTATCAAGCTAACCTTTACTTGAGTGTTTATAAGGGTAAAGGATCCAAACTGTAGGAATCCAATTTGGGAGTTGTCACCGTTTCATGAAAGCTGATTGGTGGGGGACAGTGTTGGAACTTAGGGCACTTCAGATTTGATTGGATAGTCCTGTGGTGAAAAGGCTATGACCAGAGCCAGAGGGGAACTGGAGTTCCATCTATACGAATGGAGGGGTGGGAAAGGAGTATCTTGCAGTAATGGCATTTCGCAGCAGCAGTGACTGGTCTTAATGGTGTTTTTCCCCTAGAAGCTTTGCATGGAAGATGGTGGCCATGCCACTGCTGAACTTTTTTTTTTTTTTAAACCCTGTCTAAGGTGTGGTAGAGCACTTGAGCAATTTTTCGATTTAAGAGGACAGGAAAAAAAATCTCACCCCGTTTTATCACCTTAGCGATTGCTCACTAAGGAGAATATCCAACAGGGTGGCAGCGGGCACTTGCCCTGTTAGCAGGTCCTGCCCCTGTGCTCGCCCAGCCAATCAGCTTTGCACATCCTCTCGTATGGGAAAGCGATTAATATTGAATTGCTTGTCCCAAAGAGCAGGAATGCGCATTCTCCTCGCTGTTTTTTAAAAAACCATGGGAAAAGCCACAAAGGCTTTTCCTGTGCTGTTTTTCCTGTTTTGGGGCTCCCTCCTTCCAAATACAGTGGATTTATGCGCGATCCCATTTACACAGGTTGTATTTCCAGCGAATTCCATGAGGGTTATTTTAACCATTTAGACACCCCTGGGACTCAAGCTGTTGAGAGCAGAAACAGCATCTTGCACCGCATGGCAGACCTACCTCATTGCTCTCCAAAGAGCCCTCGCTGCTGATTCCCACAGCATTGGCCAAACCTTCACTGCTGCTGCTGCTCTTGATCCTGATGGTGGCCAAGTCATTGGTGAAGGAAGAATTGTCCTCTGAAGCAGGAGGAAGTGAATAGTGAGCTTCCTCCCTGAAGCCTAGCAGATGCTTAGTTTTTTTTTCTCTTTTACTATCAATATTTACAATATTTCTTTGATTATTTATTCAAGCACAAAATACATATCACTGCAATAGAAAATGTTGCTGTAAAGGGGTTAACTTCTTGACTTCCTGGACATTTGGGCTTGAAATGGAAAACTTTGGCCATTTACTACAACAGCTTATTTTAAAAGAATTAAAAGTTACCTCTGCTGCTGCTGCTTTCCACATCATATTCATTAATAGGAGAGGTGACATCTCTGCAACAGAGACGGCCTCCTTCAAAGCCACTTCCATCATTGTTAAAAGTAACATAGCCTTCCGGAGGGACCTGCTCTGTGTGTAAAAGGGGACAAGGGAGAAGAAGACAGGTGAACAAAAGAACAGAAAATATTCATTTAACAATTCACAATTATACAAATATTATCCTGAAGAGTTTTTAAATTATTGATAGTTTTTATACGTATGCTCTTTTAACTGATGTTATGTTACTTTTAACTGATTATGTATTTCAATTGGTATTCTGTATTTTTAGCTAGTATTTATCCATTGTTGCATTTTAATCCGTTGTTCACCTCCTCAATCCATAGGAAGAGGCGGGTAAAAAATGATGATGATGATGATGATGATGATTAGCAGCATTTGGTGGAGTCATGAGAGAGGGCCATCTTGGTGGCTTCTCTCAGCAACTGACCAGCTGCTCAGGAAGAATATATGTGCTGTAGTTCTCTCTGAAGTACAGGTATTTTAAAAATCATTTTTAGTTCAACCGTTGTAATATGTTGACCACACTTTAATATTATAACTTGCTGTATTTTTCATTATAGCTTTGAAAAAATCACAATGTGGGCCACCTTTGGCCCCCAGGGTATTAAGAAAAAGACAGCAAAGGATACTGAATACATAACGCAGCAAAGGGAGAGGGAAGCTATAACTAACTGCAATTGCAAAAGGCAGCAGTAAATCAATTACCAGCTCTTTGAAAAAGTCACACCAAGACTACCCATCCCTCTGCCCTCTTTTGACCTCATAGTTACTGCTTTTGAGAATAGGAGGGACCATGGCTTTACCCAAAGTCATACAAAAGTTGTAGTATTAGATCCTCCAGAGCAGGTTGGAACACTGACAACAGCTGTGAGCCACACTGGCCTCCCAGAGGATCTAGGAAGTCTGTACCCCCCAAGATTTTCTTTTTATTTAGTTGTCTTCAAATACCTTCCAGGGTGTGTGGCAATCTCTAAGCAATTCCTCCACATTTTTGGCCCTCCCCAAATGAGGCCTTGTTTCCAACAGGAAACGGCCCAGAAACCAACCTCCCCACCAATTCCTGTTAGAAATGGGACCTCTCCTTGGTCTAAGTGGCCAGGGTGGGACCCAAAAAAATTAAAAATTTCCTCCTACACTGCCCAGAGGGCAATGTGAGGAAGAAACTGTTTTTCAAAAATACTGCTGTCAAAAGCCACAAAAAGTCCTGGTGGCTGAATGCAGTCCACAGACTGTACTTTCCTACTCCTGTTCCAGTTACTGTAACAGTATAACTGAAATCCAAAATCTCAATTAACAGGATGAACTTTCCTCAACAGCTGCCCCCACCAGACTGATGAGGTGATTTCAGAACCAAAGGATTAAGCAACAGATTGTCACGCCAGGCAGAAGACCAGGCATCCATTTTTATCATAGCCAGAGGAAGGGAAATTCTAACTCACCATGACATGGATGGCTTTTCCCTCCAGTTCTGACTGCTGTTATCTTAGCCAAGGCATGTGGCCCTTCATGGATACTGGGGCCTTTGGATTTGCGAGCAGGCCGCTGCCGTTGAGGAGCAGAGTAGGACTCATCGGATGAGCTCAAATCTTCATATTTACCTGAGTGTCAAATGCATACGGTCAGCTCCACTGTTTTTGTTGTGACAAAGGAATCCAAAACAGTCTCCCAGTCTCTCTTCATCCCATCCCCATGAATTCTCTTTAACATCCTTAGCCATGGTAAAAGTCTACATCTTCTTACCCATGGTTAATGATAAGCCAGGCTTGTTATTTATCACATAATTCACAGGATTAAGAAGATATCCCCCCCCAAACAGCTATAATTCTGTACTATCTGTGTTTATTAATAATCAACCAAACTGTATGTAGGCACCTTTTGCTGACACACTCTCTCTCTCTCATATCTACAAATTTCTTCTTGGCCTTGCACTGCCATATTTCATGTTGTTGTTGTGTGCATCCGAGTCATTTCTGACTTATGGTGACCCTAAGGCAAACCTATCACGGAGTTTTCTGAGGCCGAGAGTGTGTGACTTGCCCAAGGTCATCCAGTGGGTTTCCATGGCTGAGTGGGGATTCAAATCCTGGTCTCCAGTTATAATCCAACACTCAAGCCACTATGCCACTCTGGGCCCCTATGCTTCACATAGGGAGTAAAGTTATTTAACAGTTGAACAGAGATAATTAACTCCTAAATTACAGCCTTCAACAGAAGCACTTTTTAAAATCTACTGTTTTATCTTCCTAGGTCACTTTGTATCCTCAGACTAGTTCCCAGCTGAGTTTCCCTGAAAGCATTTACCCAAGACTGTGTAGGCTTAGGAAGAGTTATCACTTTAAATCCTATGATGCACCTTTTGACAAGGAGGTGGAAAAAGTCTTTCGTTTCTAACCTCAGGAACTTCTGGTTCTTCCTGTGTATCTCCTGTAACCAAGGTAGCATCACTGCCATCTAAGACAAACAGTGAAGGAAAAATATTCCTAAGGTTTTATTTCACAGACTACTGCTTTCTGCTCTTTGTGCAGGTTACAGACACATAACCTCAGTGAGAATGCCCTATCCTGAAATGTCTATAAGCTTAGCATCTTGAACCACGAGGCTTTCATTGCTTAATAAAAACGAATATGACAACACTTTGGGTCATCTGAGTAGTCTGAGGTTGGAGGCTGGTAAGAGTTGTAGGTCAGCGACCAAGAACGAGCTCTAAACAGAAGATTTCTTTTCATAGTTACTGATAATATAATCCTATACATGTCTAGTAGGAAAAGCAAATCCCTTAGAGGTCAAGACCCACCAAAGTTGCTCACTCCCGGTCTCAAACTGGGTTTAAGATTGCAAGAATAGTCACAACAGAAAGGAGAGCAGAAAGCATGCCAGTTTGTTCCTCTTAGTTATGAGCAAGGCTTTACTGGTCCCCGCTTTTTACACATGGAGAACACCAGTTGCTTCTCATCAAGCTTAAGAAAGGGAGATGAATCAGTAATACAAGACCTGGTGGCGCAGTGGTTAAATGCCAGTACTGCAAGCCACCACATTGCAAGTTCGATTCCAGCCGGCTCCAAGGTTCACTCAGCCTTCCATCCTTTCGTAGGTCAGTAAAATGAGTACCCAGCTTGTGGGGGGCAATTAGCTAACACACATTGGAGACTGCTTTAATGCAGTGTAGATGTGTAAATAGCTATTGCTTAAAACAATTTGTAAGCCGCTCTGATAGCCTTGAGGCTGAAGAGCAGGGTATAAAAAAAAAAAAAAAAAAAAAAGACCCACTGGTTGTTGTTTTTCTTTCAGGCCAGGCTTAGCAGTATTACTAAAAGATGAAAAAATATAGCTCTAAAAATTAATCTATAATGCAGTAAAATTACAAGAGGCAGTAAGAAAAAAATGCAGGAGGCAAGCTAGGATCCTGTCTAGTGAGACAAAGAGCCTTTTTTAAAAAAAAGGTCTGTAACAATGTGTATCAGTCACCTGGACCCCTGCAGAGGACCTTGGGCACTGGAGCTGTATGCAGATCTATCAGTCCCACAATCTTCATGTGTCCATACGTCATGGCAAGTGTCCGTGCAGTGGCCCCACTGTTGTCCCGTACATCCACTCTCACACCCTGTTGGGAGGAAGTACACGTTGTTCAGTTTTACTGGTATGAAAAATCTAGAACTATTTCAATGTCTTCATTGTCTCCTTTAAAATTATGTAACTCATCTGTGGTTGTTACTTTTTGTTTTCTTAATGTTCATCAATAGCCTGTGTTTTTCTATCATGTGCTGTAAGGTGTAACCAGTGATGAAACCTCTTATCAGTGAAAGCAACAATCACAAAGTAAGATCCAGATTTAATACAAAAGCCTTTCAGTCAGTGACATTTGCATATGATATGATATATCATGAAGACTGATCAAACAAATAACGGGTTAGAGCACCTCTGCATTGGATAACCTGAAAAATCAATACTCACATGATTGAGAAGGTCCTGTACAATGATCTCATGGCCAGAAGCAGCTGCCTCCATTAGAGGAGTGTACCCACAAAGGGGTTCCCTGGACAACAGAAAGAAAAAAGTTCCCAGAAGGCCAGAGTCAAGAGATATGTAATCGGTAATGCGGTGGAGGTTTGCTGGTAACATATGCCCAGAGGTAGAGATGTGAAGGCCTGGAAAAATTCAGAAAAAGACATTTTTTCTGTTTTTTCCCCCTGAAGCCTTTGGTTGTTTTTTTTTTCAAAATATTGAAAAAATGGGGGGAAAGGAAGAAAATCGATTATGGAATGTTTTATTTGAACATGATGAATAAAATCACTGTATTTTTAGTATACCTATTGTGATAGTTTTATGCCAAATCAAAATGTACATAGTCATATTTTATGTTCCTAAAGTAACAGAGTGACTTGCAATCTGTAAAAAGTGCTAATGTTGCATTTTTTCAATTTTTCTGAAAATTTCCATTTTCTTTCTGAAAAAACCTGGGGGGGGGGATTTTTTTTCCCATGGTTTCAAAATTTCCAGAAATTTTACATCTCTACCCAGAGGGAAAGAAGAAAGGACTAAAAAGAGGAAACACCAGGGGCAAAAACCTTGACTAGCAGTTGCTCTTCAAGGTCTCAGCACTAAGCACTGATCTGTTCTAGCCCTGCTATCCAAGACTATTTTAAACTAATTACGCTCAGAAAGGGAAGGCAACACATCTTCCAGATGCTCCTGGCCTACAACTTTCATCAGCCCTAATCAGCACAGCCAATGGTGAGGGACTGTGGGAGTGGAAAGACCAAAACCAGCTATGACCACTAGTCCTTGAGTTAAAATACTGAACCAGAGATCCCCTGCAAATAAAGTCCATAGTATACTACTGAACTATAGCCCTCTCTGCTCTCAGCTCCAGAGAGGAAAAAGTGTCCCTTTTAAAATTTCAGCTTGTTAGCTTGCTAGCAACCGGTGGGGGTGGGGTGGAAAAACAATGCTTTCAACTTTGAAAATAATAAACCACGAAAAATTGGTTATCTTAGCAAAAACTCAAAAAAACTCAAAATCCACACAGCCTGGAATCACAAAACTTGGCCCCAATAACCTACTGGGAATAACAATGTTTCCCTCCTGTGCTTTACTGGAAGTACCTTTACAAAACAGGCAGCCATAAAACGGATGGCTTTTAAACCTCCTTAGAAAGCACAGTAAATCAGCAGAGTTTAACTGTTTAAAACATATATGCAGCTGACGTGTATTGATTCCAGCATGCAAGCTTAAGATAACTACCACTAGTTTCCCCAAGTTATATTTCTAGCATAAATTTTATTTATTTATTTATTTATTTATACCCCGCTCTTCAGCCACAAGGCTATCAGAGCGGCTTACAAATTGTTTTAAGCAATAGCAATTTACACATCTACACTGCATTAAGCAGTTTCCAATGTGTGTTAGCTAATTGCCCCCACAAGCCGGGTCCTCATTTTACCAACCTACGAAAGGATGGAAGACTGAGTGAACCTTGGAGCCCTCTGGGATCAAACGTGCAGTAAAAAGAACTCAGAAACACTGAAAACTATAAAAACATCTTTACTCACAGTCTCAGATTATTTCTCACAGAACATCAGCAGCACAAAGATAACTGAAATCTAAAACTAGTAAAATGACTAAAAACTACATGATTACAAACAAAATATGCAGGACCCCTGCAAGGTAGGTCCTCACTCTAAAAAGGTATCATGGCGACTGGCAAAACACATGGTAGCTTTCCAGACAAAGAGAAGAACTTGAACACACCTCTTCCTCTGGAAAGCCCTATCACATTTCAGTAGGAAGTTACATCAAGCATTTGTTTGCTTGTATAAGTTAACCCTTTAGCAGTAAAAACATTTCAACTTATTGGATTGCAAACTACATATCCCAATATCAATTTGGTCTGAAAGTGCATCCAACATATTTCAAATGCTAAGTTTGGGGTAGCAAAATGACCCCTGAGCCAAATCAAACTCTTTGAGCAATCCTGCCATACTCTCTACCCAAAGCAATCTTCTGGTAAATTTCTAAGCTTGTGTCACTTCAATGTATAGGTAGGAGCTCACATAGTTAAATATATATTGCCATGTAAGAACATTTCTCCAGATGACTGAACAGGAAAATATGACAAAGAAAGATCAAAGGAGAACTAAAAGAACAGTATGAAATACAAATATTTTGGCAAAAATTCAAAGGAAAGTCCCTCAGTAGCAGAATAAAGAGAATGGATACAGTATGCAACTAGACAAATAAGTAGTCTCCTTACAGTTTTTTATCTACTACTTCTAATCTGTATTATAATTAACTCCAAAACTCATCCATATAGGACTGATATACTTTTGTTGAGGCAGTTACATTACTCATTCTTCTTGAAACAATTTTAGATATTCAGCAAAAAGTAAGCCTTTCACTGGCTTCTCTCTTACCTGCAGTTGGCATTAGCTCCATTATCCAATAAGAATTTGACCATTTGCTGATGGCCAGCACTGGTGCAGTGAAAGAGGGCAGTCCAACCATGGATGTCCCTCATCTCCAACTCAGCACCTTGCTTCAAAGAAATACAGAGCATCTGTTATGGCAATGTACCTCCCTTCCCTGAGCCACTTAAAACCATGAGCATTTCAGGAGAGGCTAGCACAAGATGGGCAATATCTGGGGGTTAGGAAGCCAAACTGCCCTACTCAGGAAACCCTTGGAGGGCCACAACCACCTCGCAAAAATAATGTTTAAAATGCTCCCAAATACCCTGTAGTTTTTGGACTTCCCTGGGCTTTTTTTATTTAAACAGGAATTGAACTGGAACAGAAATTGAGGGGGAAATTGACCCCTGGGCCACACTTTAAAATCTCAGTGGCATCACTTAGAATGCTTGGCCTCTCATAGGCACTTTTTAAACTCACATATAGACAGAACTTAAGAGACAGGCCTGTTCATATGGAAGTAGAGATTCACATTAAACATATTACCATTTATATGCTGCAGCTCAGGATCAAAGTACAGATGAAAACTAGGGCCCAATCCTGAGAAACAGCCACCTAAGTGACAAAACTGTGTGGGCCACCCCACCCCAAACAGTAGATAGCAAGACACATATAGTCTGGTGCTGTTCACATATGATTTCTCTCACTCAGGTTAGAACATGCCAGGTATAATTTAAACATGACAGGCACGAACATAGCTGTTTTATCCTGTGCCTTAGCAAAACCAAGTTACTTTGTTTGTGTGCTCAGCATTAGAACCCCAGGGATCTACAACACTGGGAAGTCTGGACAAAACATGAGGTCAGCTCTGTGGAAAGCTGTGCAGACCAGCTCCTCCACCTCGCCTACCATCACCACTTCAGTGGACATTAAGATAAAGCTGACCTTTTCTACTTTCTGCTCATGAAAAACAGACTATTCCACTCCAGAAATGTGACACTGGCTCTTTTAAGCTGAAACATTGCACTCTATCTTCCCGTGGTAATTTAACACCAAGCTATAAGTGATCTATTTTATTTTGGTTTTAATTAATTGGTTGAAGGGTGATAAAGCAACACTTTAAAAGAAGGAGCAGGCATGACAGTAAAATGTCAACACAAGGTCAGTACACAGTATATTACATGAGCAATTGGCTAATATTATGATGGACACGTTGTGTATGATACAGAGCAGGGGGTTGTGGAACATCTTGATCACCTTTCTGCATCACCACTCCATTTCTGGAGGGCACTGTATGTGTTGCAGAAAGGCTTTGGTCTGTGCCAAATACTATTTGTACATGCACTATTACACTTTTCTCATATGGATGAATGACAGCTATTCACATATATAGGGAAAAGTGTCCATCCTACAATACCATCAGGGCAGGAGCTAAGCTGTAACCAGAACCTCCACATATGGGATAAAGGGCAGGTTTTTCTGCCCTTGGGAAGGGTGGGGTTAGACTGCCACTTTTCTACTCAGTCCCGCTGAATTTAATAGGAACCATGGATAGCCAAATTTTACTCCTATCGGAATATCCTCACCAATGTCTGTAGCCATGCTAAAGCCAAGTGGCATTCCCAATTAAAATAGGCCCACTGTGTCAATGAAATGTACTCAAGTGTTGATTTACTAAGTTTCCACTGAAACTATGGATCTACTCGATTTGGGACTAACAACTGGATTTAGGTGAATGGGTCAAAGATAGAACATTAAGCCTTGGCAGTCTAGTTAGATGGCATAGCCAGTCCCCTTCACAGTCATTACAAGTACACCCACCTGAAGAAGGAATGAGGCAACACTCTCATTCCCACAGCTAGCAGCCAGCATGAGTGGAGTCTGCCCTTCTGGTGTGGGTACATTCACATTCACACCCGCCTCTAGCAGCAAGTGCACAATGGTATCGTGCCCAATGTAAGAGGCATACATGATTGGAGTCCAGCCACCACAGTTCCGCTGATTCAGGTCCACCTCCTTGCTGGAAGATAAAATAATCAGTTTTCAACAAGCAGAGTATCGCAAGGTGCCACAAGTTATAAACCTGAAAGGCTGTCTCCTTACCTGTACTATTTCTTACTTTCAAGCTATGAAACATTTTATTCTTTGATTTCACTTTGTTATGATTGTTCAAGATTTAACAGTTAATGAACAAAATGAACAAAGAGAATAACTCTAATCAATTACTCTTTTCATTCTTTTTGCTGGTTTACTGGAGTACAGGGTTACAGGTGGGAGGCAGCTATATGGAAATGTCTGAAAAATGATCTTGCCTGTTTTTCTCCCCTGGCCAACCTTTTTGGGAGTGCTATTATTCACACACATTTCTTGGCCTTTTGGTTAGGATCAAATGAGGAATAAAAAAAGGTAAAAGGTACAATAAAGCGTGGTATTTTGTTTTAGTACAGAGAAACATTTAACAATGCAGTTTGCCACATCTGCAATATGAAATAGTAACATCCTACCACCTCTGGATTCTACACTACCTAAGACTGCTGCATGCTTATCTATATAATGAACTCTCATCTGGAAAGTAGATTGAACTGCAGTCAGAGTGAGTAAGGCTAAGTTTTACTGAAAGGACATATGTTATCTACAACTTACCGTTGAATACTTTCCTTTACCACTTCATACTGGCCTATAGAGGCTGCTGTGTGAAGGTCCAGTGGAACATCTAACTCTTGATGGTAGACCATCTGACCCACTCCATGCCACATGGACAAGCTGCGATTCAAAAGTTCAGATTCACTGGCTTCATCACTCAGCTCTGACATTGTGTCCTAACAGGCCAAATGAAACAAGCACCATCAGTTCTTAAGTTCATACGAGAAAGGTAAAGTGACATAAATGGTTGCAAGGTATGATATGAAGGAATATCTGATGAAATTGTGGCCCCTACGTATACTGCCTCAAGTGCATTAAATAAATGAAACTGAGTAAAATATTAACTAAATAGATGAAACTGAGCAGGAAAGACAACTTGGAACTTCTATTTCTTTAACAGTAGCCTCATTTATCAGGGCCTAAATACCCTCAAGGAACCAGTTCCATCTGATCTTCTGGTTAGTATCTGAGTGGGAGACCGCCAACAAATACCAGGTGCTGTAACCTATAGTTCAGAGGAAGGAATTGGCAGAACCATCTCTGAGTATTCCTTGCCTAAGAAAATGCTATGAAAATCATGGGGTTGCCTGCCATAAGTTGACTGGCAACTTGAAGGCACATATACACACACAGAGCCTGATTTGCAGAGGAGGAAAACCAGAAAGGATTAGTTAATTGTTTGTCACCTGAACCAGCTGTTTGCTCCAAAGCAACACAAAGCAGAGTTTAATGAGGATGAATGCAAAGTGGACACGAAAACCTATGTGAGAAGTTCAAAGTAAGTATTATATAGTTAAGCCTAGGTAGCATGCCACACAAATCTTCATTAGAAAATGATTCTCTCTAGTCTTCCTCTAGAGAAGACTGCCCTGTACCTGTTGCTCCTTTGGTTGATCTTCCCATCAATTGTGTTCTTACTAGAAAGGAAAGGAGTGATTTTCTAGAATCCTTTGATTGTCTCACTGTATGGAAAACACAGATTAGCCTAAAGTTGTGTGTGCCCAAGCTTTTGTCTTTGAATTAATTTTCCCACCAGTTTTTGCTGTCCCCTCCAGCCAAAACATAGCTAACTCCTTAAAGCACAACCTTTGCGTAAGTGCTTCTGCAAGCTGCACAAGGGAGGCAACACTGTAGGAACAACCAAGTTTAAGGGTTTACTGTATTTTCCTGTGCAGAAAAACTAAGGAGTCCTGTTATCAAAAACTATTAATCTTCATCTTGATTGTACAGTATTTGTTTGTATTTGGTATTTTAAACCTTGACAAAGGACTGGAGTGAAAGTTGTTGCAAGAGTGGGGTGGGAACCTCCACTCAGACTACATGAGGGAGACGCAACATTTATCTTGAATCTGGTTGAGGCAATTAAAGAAAATGGTCAAAACAACCTTCATTTTTGAACACAAATACAGTATTTGGTGCTTGATGGTTCATGAATAGCTACAATGTATTTGCATATGCTATTCAAGAGCAGAATGCTTCATCTGGGAATGAGCTTGAGGGAAACACTCCACACACAAATAAGACACCTGCCAATTAATCCTTTACATTATCTATTTTACGCTAAGTAATTATTTTGCTTCCTTGATTCAAGGCCATCATTTAAGCAATAAGAAAATGAAGTAAGTGTTGCTGAAGTATTCCAGCCTCCCACTAAAGTCATTTAACTCCATTCAATATTACAAGTGATCTCATTACATTTATATTACTAGCACGTGCCTATAGGCAAAGCTAGTTATTCTTTTGTTTGACAAAAGGAAAAGAATTAAGTAGCAAGAAATCTTAAATTACTCAACAAACAAAATCCTGAATTCTAGGAACTTTCTGATATTTTGTGCTGTATTTTGGCTTTTATCTGCATCACTTATTTAGCTTTTACTACTCACGAACTACATAGGACAATCACAAATTTACACTCCATTCTGAAATATGCATTAGTTGTTGCTCATATATTTTCAACCTTATTTTCCACAGTCAGAATAACTAGATACCTCCTGACAATTTTAAATTAAAACTGAGGGCTTAATTTGGCACACAGAACCAAAATTAACCACTGACTGAATCTGTAGCAAACAAGTGTAAAATGCACAGGGGAACGGGGTGAGCATTGCTGAGGTGTTGCTAGCTGGCACAAGCTTGTCAGCCCACCGCACCATGTACACCACTTGGGCAGTGGACCTTTACCCTTGATTTGTTTTGTTTTATACTGTAGTGAGTTAAAGACTTCCCACTTCTGACTTATAGTTGGCTGACCAAATATCAGTACACTTAATTACCAGAACCTCCATTGCAGCTTCAAGAGAAAGGAATACATCTACAGTATCCTCAGCTTGAAAATATTCTTTTTAAAAAAATAATAATCCAAAAAGCAAACCTTGATTTTGCCATCTTATATAAGGGACACCATTTTGCTATGCCATTGCATAAAATGGGACTTGAGTATTCATGGATTTTGGTACCCACAGGAGGTCCTGGAACCAAACCCCAATGAATATGAAGGGACAACTGTGTGTGTGTGTATAATTCTCTTGGGTATATATATAATTCTCTTGGGTATGTTGCCTTTCCCAGTGTGCTGATTAGCTGCCCAGGAAACACACTTAACCAATCAAAACCCACATGCAAATTCCCTCTCCACCCTACAATCCACTCCTGCCACTCAATCTGTGGCCCAGACTGGGACCCATGCAGTCAACTGGCAGTGGCGGCAGGGCAACAGAGCGAGTCACCCTCAGCAATTCTGGGAAAAGTGTGGAATGCTGAAAAGGGGGAGGAGGAATTTAAATCTACGAGTCTACCTTACATGGTTGTTGTGAGGTCTACCAGGAGTTTTTTGGGGGGAGTTTTTTAATGGTGTATGGTACGCCAAGTCCAGTTAGTTAAAATATGTATACAGTTGTCCCTCTGTATCCACACATTTAGTATCCATGGATTTAAGTATTCACGGCTTGAAAATATTCTTTAAAAAATAATAATCTAAAAAGCAAACCTTGATTTTGCCATCTTATATAAGGGACACCATTTTGCTATGCCACTGCATATAATGGGACTTGAATATTCACAGATTTGGGTATCCACGGGGGGTCCTGGCAGGACCGGTTTAAGGAATTTTGGCCCCCCCTGCAATGTTTTATTTTGGGGGGCCAATATGTTTATCTCAGGTCAATGAAACCTAACAACCTAAGCTGTTCACAGTACAAGATACTCAGATTATTACTAATATTTTTGCAGGAGGAGGGTTACTATGCCCCCCCCCCCAATGATGTCCCCCCCTGAAGATGCTGACGCCACTGGTGCCTTAAACCGGCCCTGGGTCCTGGAACCAAGCCCCAGCGAATATGAAGGGACAACTGTATTTTTAAAAAACACCCCTTAAACTACAATTCCTGACAGGACCGCCAACACCGAATGTCAACAACAATCTTTATTATGGTCACTGACCAAAATCATAGAATTGTAGAGTTGGAAGAGACCACAAGGGCCATCCAGTCCAATCCCCTGCCATGCAGGAATACCCAATCAAAGCATCCCTGACAGATGGCCATCCAGCCTCTGTTGAAAGACCTCCAAAGAAGGAGACTCCCCCACACTTCCAGGCAGTGTATTCCTCTTACTGTCAAAAAGTTCCTCCTAATGTTGAGGTGGAGTCTCTGTTCCTGGAGCTTGCACCCATTGCTCCGTGTTCCAGTCTCTGGAGCAGCAGAAAACAAGCCTGCTCCATCCTCAGCGTGACATCCCTTCAAATACTTAAACAGGGCTATCATATCGCCTCTAAACCGTCTTTTTTCCAGGCTAAACATACCCAGCTCCCTAAGTCTCTCCTCATAAGGCATGGTTTCCAGACCTTTCACCATTTTAGTCGCTCTCCTCTGGACACACTCCAATTTGTCAATATCCTTTTTGACTTGTGGTGCCCAGAACTGGACACAGTATTCTAGGTGAGGTCTGACTAAGGCAGAATAGAGCGGCACTATTACTTCCCTTGATCTAGACACTATTCTTCTATTGATGCAGCCCAAAATCACATTGGCCTTTTTAGCTGCTGCATCACACTGTTGACTCATGTTCAACTTGTGGTCTACTAGGACTCCTAGATCCCTTTTGCACGTAGTCTCATTCTGCCAGGTCTCCCCCATCCTGCATCTATGCATTTTGTTTTTCCACCCTAAGTGCAGTACCTTAGTACATTTCTCCGTATTGAATTTCATTTTGTTAGCTTTGGCCCAGCTCCCCAGGTCATTTTGAATTGTGATCCTGTCCTCTGGGGTATTAGCTACTCCTCCTAATTTGGTGTCATCTGCAAATCTGATAAGTATGCCCCTAATTCCATCATCCAAGTCATTGATAAAGATGTTGAATAGCACTGGGCCCAGGACAGAACCTTGTGGCATCCCACTGGTCCCATCTTTCCAAGAATAATCAAAACCAACAAGTTTCAACATTAAATGCATGAAATATGGGTACAAATAATAATAATAATAATAACAATAATAATATAAAATTTATTTTTATCCTGCCCCTCTACAAAATGCAATCGGAGCAGCTTACAGGGTTTAAAAGATACATACAAAACCCTCCATCCCACCACCCCTTAAAATACAATTAAATAATTAAACATTTCAAAAATATTTAATAAATACTAAAAAAATACAATAAAATAACTGGATAGAGAATACTATAAAGCATTATGAAGCGTAGGAGATACAGTATTTAAAAGCTTAAATATTTAAAATACTTTAGCATTTAAAATACGTATTATAAACCATTCTGAAGTGCAGGAGATACAGTAGTTGAAAACTTAAACAGTTAAAATACTTTAGCATTTAAATATTATAACCCATTATGAAATGCAGGAGATACTGAAGTTAAAAGCTTAAATATTTAAAATACTTTAGCATTTAAAATACTAAAATACTAAAATATTAAAATTTAATTGTAATGATAATAATGCTAAAACTAGTCAAAGTAATAAAGACTAGCAATGAAAACTAGTCAAAGTAATTAAAACTAGTAATTAAAACTAGCCAAAGTAAAACTAGTAATTAAAACTAGTCAAAGTAATTAAAACTGGTCAAAGTAATTAGAACTAGTAATTAAAACTGGTCAAAGTAATTAAAACTAGTAATTAAAACTAGCCAAAGTAAAACTAGTAATTAAAACTAGTCAAAGTAATTAAAACTAGTCAAAGTAAAACTAGTAATTAAAACTAGTCAAAGTAATTAAAACTAGTACAGTAATTACAACAAGCCAAAGTAAACTAGTAATTAAAACTAGTCAAAGTAATTAAAACTAGCCAAAGTAATTAGAACTAGTAATTAAAACTGGTCAAAGTAATTAAAACTAGCCAAAGTAAAACTAGTAATTAAGACTAGTCAAAGTAATTCCAGAGTAACGCCAACGCCACAGAGGTTCGTTCCCCATTGCGACTAAACCCCCTCAGGGGCTGCCGGACAACCGAGGCCCGGCCCGGCGCTTGCGGAGGGGGCTTTACCTGAGTAAAGAAACGCTGAGGGAACCTCCGGTGGTCTCACCCAACCGCCTGCCGGGCCCCGTCCGCTCCACCCGGCCCTCCTCGGTCCAGAGCCCGCTTCCACCCTCCGACAACTTTACCTCAGGCGAGCCCCAGCCTCGTCGCCGGAAACGGCCGAGCAACACCGCCGAGGGGGAAAGAGCCAATCAGGAGCGGCGGAAGGCCGGCGCGCGCAAGCCCCGGCCACGTGACCAACCGTCTCCTGCACGAAGCTTCTATAACAGGGACTCCCTCCTTGAGGGAAGCCCCGCCTCCTCCAACCTCTCCTCGCGCGCCTTGGCTCCGCCTCCCGAGGAAAAACAACAAAAACTACCACCAATAGGCTTCTCACAAGTACGCATGCGCAGGAGGGAGGGGAGGTTAGGGTCTCGGTAGGGCGAAGGAGGGATGAGAGGAATGAAAGGAAAACGGAATAAGAGTACTTGGCTCCGCCTCCCAAGAAAAAAAACAACAACCAATAGGCTTCTTGCAATTGCGCGTGCACGGGAAAGGGATGGTTAGGTCTCGGCAGGGCGAAGGTGGGATGAGAGGAATGAAAGGAATACAAAATAGGAATAAGAGCCCTTGGCTCCTCCTCCCGAGAAAAAACAGCAGCAACAACCAATAGGCTTCTCTCAAGAGTGCCTGAGCGAGGGGGGGGAGGCTAGGTCTGGGCAGGGCGAAGAGGGATAAGAGGAATGAAAGGAATAAAAAATAGGAATAAAAGTAAAACCGCTGCTCCTTTCTGTCTCACTTGTAAGAGGCTGTCTCACGTCTGTAGGAAAGTAAAGTGGGGGTTTTTTTGCCCTGATTTCCGAAACAGGTAAGACCACCACTACAATAGTGGTTTATTAGCTGCCAGGACCTGAGAAATGGGCGGGGCGAGGGGCGTGATTATATTCGCCGGTGGGAAGAAGGTGCGCCGAGAGACGGTGGGTGGGCAGGCAGGGAGTAGTTAGTGGGGTCGGTGCGTCGCTTGTGAGGAGGAAAGGGGGTAATGAAGCGCTGGGAAGGGTAACTTGGGGCTGGTTTGGCTTCGCTTCCGGTAACGGGGGAGAAGTTGGGGAGAAAGTGAGGAGAGCAACCGGTAGCGTCTGGTTGCCATAGCAACGGCAGTCTCCGCCCCCTTCTCTCGGTGGGCGTGGCCTGGGAGGGGAGGTTGCCAAATGCCTCCCCTCTCTCTCCACCAACCCACTGGAGGAGGAAGCCTAGCATTAGCAACCATAAATAAAAATCATCAGGTGCCCTTGAAAGTTTTTAAAAGCTGAAATGTGAAGGGGGGAAAAAAAAGCCCAAACCTGTAAATGTTAAGCCAAATCCACGCTACAAAAACAATCCAGTTTGAAATTGGATCATTTGCCATGGCTCCTTCCTAGAGAATCTTGGGACTTGTAGTTTTAGAAGGTCTTTAGCCTTCTCTGCCTAATAATAATAATAATAAAATTTATTTCTATCCCGCCCCTCTGCAACGCAATCGGGGCGGTTTATAATATAAAAACTCAATTGCAGTACCCTAGCCCACCCACCCCTTAAAATAATATTAAATTAAAAAGGATTAATAACATACAATAATTTAAATATATTAAATTAGAAAAAAAGTTAAAACATACAATAATTTAAGGGAAAAAAAGAAAAAAATTCCAATGGCAGCTCAAAGGGAAAGGACAGCCGAGTCTTGGGCCGGGATAGTTATTCTGGAAAGGCTTGCCGGAAAAGATCTGTCCTGACAGCTTTTTAAAAGCTGTCTAAGGTGGTAATAAGACAGATCTCATCCCACCAAACTACAAATCCCAGGATTCCACAGGAAGGAGCCATGGCAAATAATCCAGTGTCAAACTGAATGATTTGTGTAGTGTGGATTCTGATTGTGGGTGTTCATTATGCTCTCCTGTGGTCATAAAGTGTGTGTGAGAGAGATGGGGGGGGGATTGAGTGTGTGAGAGAGGAAGCAACCAAGGAGGGAGTGTGTATGTTAGTATGTTTGGGGGGGGGGAGAAAAAGAAATGGAGCACATATAACTGTAAATAATAGAGGGAGGTGGGAGCATCTGTGTTAGATTGTGTGTGAGAGAGAAAAGATTGTACGGTGTGTGCAAGAGAGGGGAGAGTGAATGATCATGTGTTAGAGAGCAGAATTGTATGTATGAGAGACGATGCATTTATGTGTGTGAGAGTAAGTGATGGAAGAGGGTGTATATGTTAGGGATTGTGTGTGTGTAAGAGAGAGGGGGAGAAAATGGTTGGGATTTCATATCACAATCTATGTTGTGTAGCTTTAGGCTTACCTAGCTACAAAGCAAAGATGCTACTGAGCCCTCTCAGTGAACTACAAAGATGCATTAACAGGACACTGGGAAGATATCGGGCTCTACCAACACACAGTCCCTAGCTGGTGTTCAATGTGCATTGTACTTTGTTGTTGTGTGGATTTGGCCTTAGTAAGAACGAACAGTGTTTTCTAAAAGTGTTGGGAAAAACGTTAAGAATATGACAACAAAAAGGGGAGGTATCACACACAAAGATGTGATTCTTAAGAAGAAGATAAAAAGATCTGTGTTGGCTCCATTGACAAGCTTATCTGTCGCAACACTTTTCCCCCCGCCAGGCCTGAAAGGAGGGGATCTTCCTCAAGGGACTGCTTTTGGCTTCATACAGTGCAAGGGCAGACAGAACTCAAAGGAAGAGACTTCATGGCTGCAATGGGGAATTAAATTTTATTGCCTTCTACTGCCTTTGTACCTGTCACTTTTTCTGCCTCTCTTTGTGGGGAGGGGCTTGGTGGAATCTGGACTTTCTGACTGCTTAAACACTATAACATTTTAAACAAACTAAGATACAGGCCTGCAAAATGTGACTTCAGTAACATTACAATAAGACCCCCATATCCACTGATTCATTATCCACTGCTTCAATTATCCGCAGGACACAAAACAGCACACCTACCATAGAATTTTCCTGGGAAAATGTGTCCTCTCTAGCCATTTTCTAGGTCCTCCAAGGCTACTCTATGGTATTTTAAACTGGAAGACCCATTATTTTCAATGGTGTTCACTTTTATCCAGGGTTTTCAGTATCCACGAGACCCCCAGAACCAATTCCAGCAGATATGGGGGTGCTATTGTACTTTGCTTCTGTATAATTTTTGTACCAACTTTATCTGCTGAAGATACCAGTGAGCTTCAAAAGCTATAAAGTTTTTTTTTTTAATTGCACCTTCTGGTTGTCCTGATAAAGGTACTGCCAATATGGATTTGGATTTTACTTGAAAGCAGTGTTTCATGTTAGGTCTGGAGTAAATTAGTCATGTTTTAGTCTCATTGAAGTCAATGGTACAAGTTAATTTGAATCCCCTTGATTTCAGTAGAACTAAATCATGACCACTTTAGTTTGTGTCCAACAACTGTGGGCATTGTGGGTAATTAAGGACATGGGTGGCACATACTTCTGTCTGCTCAGTTGAGTTATGTCCCCAAGGCCTTGATGTTGGCATGGCACTTTAACAAATCTGAGGCCCTGATGAGTTCCCAGCCTGTTGGCTGGCTATATGTGGAGATAACCAGCTATACAGATCCATGATGCCACTATCAGGGGGAAAAGGAGGAGCTTCTATATGTTGTAGTGTGCATCCACCACCATTGCTGAAATATTATTAAACAAGGTACATGACTCTCAACCTGTTTTTAATGCGTTTTACACACTACTGCCATATTATTGTAAGGACCTAAATATCCTAATAATATTAGATCTTACCTGATCTTGGAGGCTAAGCAGGGTCAGCCCTGGTTAGTACTTGGATGGGAGATCACCAGTGAGTACCAGGTATTATAGGCTATATTTCAGAGGAAGTAACTGGCAAAGGCACCTCTGAGTATTCCTTGCCTAAGAAAACCTTATTAAATTCTTGGAGCCGCCATAAATTGACAGGCAGCTTGAGGGCCGGTACACCCTCTCCTTCTTAGGGCAGGGAACTCAGATAATTGTATATGCTATTATCCCAGTTCTAACAGTGCAACTGTCTCACACAGGGGTAACACGAAACACTGAGAAGTGAGATGACTGTTCGTTCAAGTGTATGATTCCCTGGTCTAAGACTCTTTGTCCTTCTATACATACATGCCTGCTTTGTGATTACTCTGTCCTTTTCTCTCTTTAGTACTGTGCCCTGGAGCTCAGCTGGATAGTTTGTGTACAGCACTTCCAATGGCATCAGAGGATCAGAATGAGGGGGAAAAGGATCCCTCTGACCTGGTGATAGTGCCTTTCCAATGGGGGACAGTTCTATCTGCAGTTAAAGATCAGATTCCCTCAATGGACTCAGATATATCAGTAGTAAGTCCTGTTCTCCATTTTTTGTTCTCTTGGTCTAACAATTTGTGTGATCCACCCAAGTCATAAAGTAGCTTTCTCAAGTCTTGCACCCTGCTACCATCATCACAGCCAACATGATTTATGACAATTCCCATTGTCCCCAACCAGCCAGGGCCATTGAGCAGGATGGCTGTAGTGATGGGAGTTGTGACACACCATATCTGGAGAGCACCAGGTTGAAAAAGACTGACAGAAATTTGCCAGATTCTTAGAAAAGGGAGTTTTCAACTTCAAAATGTTTTTCTTAGGCACAGCCAAAATTAAAGAGTTATATTGGGTTAATTCATAAGACTGCTTACTTGCCTGGGGTGGCTGGAAATGGTAATTCAAAAATGAGGCCAGATATTGTGGCTTTTAGCATAAACAGAGTGTATCTTAGTATAAACAGAGTTAATTGCATTTTTAATCCTATTCTGTTGTATTTACCATAATCTCTTTTCAGCTTTCTTGTATTGTTTCCTCTCTCTAAAAATAGTTTAGCACTATAGATGTTCACAAAGAAGTAAGCGTGCCCAAGCTCACAACTTTATATTATGACTAGTTAGATTTCCAACAAAAAGGGGATGGGTGAATCCCAGCAACAGCTGGAAATTATTTCATTGTTTCTTTCTACCATTGATAGTCTGATGGCGATGAAGATGAGGAGCTTTTCATCTTCCAGCGAGATCAATCCAACCTGATTCCTGACTTGTCAGAGGAACTTGAAGACCTGCCTCTGGAAGAAGCACACTTGCAGGTCATTGATTCTAACCAGTTACTGGTTTCAGTCTCAGTGGGGTAATATCTTCAATGGAGAAAAATGAAAGGGAAAGAGGAAGTGGAACAGATGCATTTAAAATGAACAAAATCTCTCCATATTGCATATTGGTCTTCCAGGTTTGAGAAGTGTGCAGAATGTTTGCCTAGCCTACACTGTGTTCATGCAGAATATACAGAGTTGTCCCCCGCCTCTGAAAAAGACCACTCAGAGTCTTTGCAGTAGCCAGGATATTCCTGAATCTGCAGCAAGCCCCATTTTCCTTATTTATTATAATTGTCATTTGTGGAACCTTACATGCAGTTCTTAACATGCTGCCATATGAATGTCTCATTCAGTCTTTCTCATTTAGAATGCTCATGATTAAGATATTCTGAAAGGTGACTGCTGTTTTTTCCCCTGCACTTTTAGAAGACCTTTGCATTCACGAGGCATCCAACAGAGGCCCAGCATGAAGATCAAGGTAGTCCAGCTTCTCAGAAAGACAGAAGTGTCTCTCAGTCTGTGTCAATGGGACACATGTTACTAGGCAGTGATTGCTTTGGTTTTCTGGCTGAAGAAAGGCCAAGCCAGCAACTTGTGGCTGCTTCAGAATTCCCCACAAATGAACAGAAACCTGGAAATGATGTCAAGAAAGATAAGGATACTCTGAGGTCATTGTCTGATACATTACCATCTGTGGAAATGGCACCCTTTCTGATATTAAACGGCAGCATAAAAGATCGAAAGAAACTAATAGAAACAAAAATACTTACCAAAGCAACATTGGGACCCCCTTTGGGAGATGTAGGCCATTCACAACCAAAAAATAACAACAGTTTTAAAAGAATGGCAACGACAGAAAGAGATCCGGGTGCCATTTCAGCTGAACACCCTAGAGAGTTGACTCTGTTTGCCTTCAAGGTATGCATGGTAATTTCATTCTCTTCTTCTCTGTGTTCTCTTTTCTATGCAGTCAGTGACTGATGACAGGCAGGAGTTCTTTTGCTGTCAGTGGAGATGAAGGTCCAAATATGCAGAATATTAATACAACATTTTAGGTTGAACATTAAGTGGTTCAGACAGATAAAGGTTGGAAATTGGACATTGATGGAGGAATGGTGGAGCTATTCTTGCTATGATGACCACACTCGACCTGCAGCTGTCTCTCTATTGATTGGGGTTTTCAAGATTTTTGGTGCTTCTCTTTGATCAGGGATATCGGCGAAGGAATTGAGTGTGCTTGCCACAGGCAACAATGGCTCCATCATGTTGGCTGTCTTCTAGCTTCTTCCAAACTCCCACAGCTAACAATGAAGTCCAGGCCAAAAGAACATGAAGTGTTATTTTAATTAAACACTAGCAAAGTAATTTTATGTTCCAAAATGCCAAGCAGAGAGAGAGAGAGAGAGAGGCTGCTACTCTTTTGGTGCAGTTTCTGCTATATGTTGAGAACCAGTGTGGTGTAGTGGTTTGAGCATTGGACTATGACTCTGGAGACCAGAGTTCGAATTCCTGCTCAGCCATGGAAACCCACTGGGTGACCTTGAGCAAGCCACACTTTCTCTGCCTCAGAGGAAGGTAAAGGCAAACCCCTGTGAAAAAAAATCTTGCCAAGAAAACCCCATGATAGGTTTGCCTTAAGGCACCAAAAGTCAGAAATGACTTGAAGGCACACAAAAACAACAACCTGCCCTATGCTGCCCTTGTGCAAATTAGACCAGGAGGGGAAAACACACTGCTCCAAAATGCATGTGATGGAACAGCAGCAGCCATGCCACCGGTATCTCTTCCAAGAGCAGCAGGACTTACTAACCTGAGATGTTACAGAAATGATGTGACGGGGTTGCACAAATGCCCCCTTCTTCTGTGGCAGAACTGGGTGTGGTTCAAGGCTTCTCCAAGAGTTCTTGCAGTGCTGAAAACTGATGTGTTACTACTATAATATAAGCTTTATGGGTGGTCAATGATGCAGCAGATGAGAAACATTTCAGCCCTTTTGTGGATGGTGCCCAGTATCCCCTCACAGCCAGTGGTTAACTTGAACCCCCAAACTATTTCTTTCCAGACTTTTTCTGGCCGGTGATCAAGCAGTGAAAGGAAGTACCAGGATAGACAACCATGGTGCAAGGTACAACCCCACAAAGACAGCAGCATCCTCCAGTGGCTCACTGCACTGAGTAGGGGCAGGCAACTTTGGAGGGGCCAGGCACAACTTTCCACCATCCCTGACCTGGTGCAGGCCACACCATATTTTCTCAACAAAGTGAGTGGAAGCTCACTCCTTTAAAAGCAATTGCAGAAGTGTTTTAGTAGAGAACTATGCTCTGTGGAGGCATGAGTCTCCCGTATCTTAAAAAAAGGGGGGTGCCAATGGAGGGCTCTGGGGAACCAGAAAAATAACCTTGGGGGCCTCATGCAGCTTGTGGGCCACATGATTCCCATCTCAACATAGGGCATAAGGTAGAGAGATGTGTGCTCAGACTCTACCAAGACAAATGGAAGGAAATGTTACTCACTTTTTTGGCATGTTTGACCAGCAAGTTGTGTCAGAGGTACAAGAGGGAGGTCCCTAGCAGATACAAAACTGTTCTCTACCCACACAAGAGGCAGACATATCATGGAGCTTTTGAGTCTCACTGCTTCCATCTCAAAACACAGTCTCATTTATTTATTTATTTGTAGTATTTATACCCTGCCCTTCAGCCAAAAAGGCTCCTAGGGCAGCTTGTTGTTGTCTGCCTTCAAGTTGTTTCCAACGTATGGTGAACTGAACATGGGGTTTGCAGAGGCTCAGGGCTTGGAGCCCTGGTGGCGCAGTGGTTAAATGCCAGTACTGCAAGCCATCACGTCGCAAGTTTGATTCCAGCCGGCTCCAAGGTTCACTCAGCCTTCCATCCTTGCAGCCTTATTTGAGAACTCACGACGAACAAGTCTTGAAGAGAAACGACAACGCAGAAAGAATCACAACCCAAAAACATCACCCAAGGAGACCTTCTGCTGTGCTTTTTGCAACCGGACTTGTTTATCTCGGATTGGCCTTTTTAGTCATCAGCGCGCTTGCAGAAAGCGCGGGATGAGTCCTTCCTGAATCTTCGTTTGCGAAGAAAAGCCAGAGAGAGAGAGAGAGAGAGAAACTGAGTACCCAGCTTGTGGGGGCAATTAGCTAACACACATTGGAAACTGTTTTGTCTCCGCCATTTTGTCATCTATTCGCATCTATTCAAATGGAGTGGCTACACGTTCTGATAAAGGGAAATAGAGTAAAAATGCACAGTGATGCAAATTCGGACAGACACACATGTGAAATGCTCATCCATGCACATTTTCTGGGAAATTTTGGGGAAAACCATGAATCCTTTTACTGCGCAGTTTGTGGAGTTTTTAGCCCTCTCTCTGGCTTTTCTTCGCAAACGAAGATTCAGGAAGGACTCATCCCGCGCATTCTGCAAGCGCGCTGATGACTAAAAGGCCAATCTGAGATAGACAAGTCCGGTTGCAGAAAGCACAGCAGAAGGTTTCCTTGGGTGATGTTTCCAGGTTGTGATTCTTTCTGCGTTGTCGTTTCTCTTCAAGACTTGTTCGGCGTGAGTTCTCAAATAAGGCTGCAGCATTGTGGATAGTGTGTCTCCATGCCTCCCGATGTGAGGCCAGGATGGACCATTGTTGGTGGTCAATTTGGCCGAGCCTGAGATGTTGTTTCAGGGAGTCTTTGTATCACTTTTTTTGGAGCGCCCCTCTTACGCTGACCCGTGGCGAGTTCACCGCAAAGTACTATTTTGGGAGGCAATGGTCCTCCATCCTAGAAATGTGCCCTGCCCAGCGCAGCTGCGTTCTCAATATCATGGCCTCAATGCTGGTGATCCCTGCTTGCTCAAGGACAGCAACGTTCGTCACATAGTCAGTCCAGTGTATATTTAGGATTGTGCGTAAACAGTGCTAATGGAAGCGTTCGAGGAGTCGCAAGTGGTGCCGATAGGTGACCCATGTTTCAGATCCATAGAGGAGGATAGACAGTACGATGGCTCTGTACACACTGATTTTTGTGCTTTGCCTCAGGTGTTTATTGCTCCAGACTCTTTTGTAAAGTCTTCCAAATGTGCTATGTGCCTTTGCTAATCTGTGATCGATCTCTTTGTCAATCTTGGCATCTGAGGAGATGATGCTTCCCAGGTAGGTGAACTGCTGAACAGGCTTAAGCACAGAGTTGCCGACGGCAATGTGGGGAAGGTGGTGTTCGTCCTGTGGTGCAGGCTGGTAAAGAACTTCTGTTTTCTTCAGGTTGACTTCTAGCCCAAACAGCTCTGCAGCTGTTGCGAAGCAGGATGTTAGGCGCTGCAGAGCTGCTTCTGTGTGGGCAACAAGGGCAGCATCATCAGCGAAGAGCAGCTCACGGACTGGATAATTTAGAGTCTTAGTGCGAGCCCTCAGACGGCTTAAGTTAAACAAGCTACCATCAGTACCCACTGCCTTTGAAACACTGCAAATCTCATTCGGATGGCATCGTGTTCTCTGTGAATTATATGAGGAGTATTTTCATCATCCCAACAACCCCTGAGAGTGTGTGACTTGCCCAAGGTCACCCAGTGGGTTTTCATGACTGAGCAGGGATTCAAACCCAGGTCTCCAGAGTTGTAGCCCAACACCCAAACCACTACACCATGCTGTCTTCCTCCAAAGGCTGCTTACAAATCATTAATGTGACAGTTTCCTGCCCTCAGGCTTACAATCTAAATAAGACATGAAACATAAGGAAAAGGGAATGGCAGGGGAGGAGGGATTAAATCTGGCAGACACTGCCCATTTTTCTCTCCTTCTGAGGCCACAGCTGTGGCAGCTGGAATGGAGAGAAGGGCTTTTCATCTGCTGTTGGGCTTAAGGCCTGATGGAGCTGTGCTCGCTTTTTCTTCTGTACTAGTTTCATAGGAGAAGCTGTAGCTTAATGGAACAGTAGAGGGGACAATTCCACTCTAGAAAGGCTGACAAGAGCTCCCAGACTTGTAAATCTGTGGATGGAGTGCAATTTGAAGTGGAGATGGCTTCTTTCAGAACTCACAAACTTAGTCACTGAAGTATTTCTCTTCAAAAGTATGTTTGACAGCAGGATCCAACTATCGTTCATCCCACGCAGCCGTAGCTGTTGTGTAATTTAAGTATATTTGTTCTGCTCCTCAGAGAAAGCGGCCTCAGTTGTTGTATTGAATGCAGTTTCTATTGTCCTGCCTTCTTCATCTCTTAGGCTATTCAGGGGTGGGTGGGGGTGCTGTTTGCTTGAACCAGTAAATAGCTACAGTCTTCGCCAACTGATGATGATCTCTAATCTAATGTTACAAATTAAATTGGAATATGTGATGAATGCCAAAAGCAAAAACTTGCCATGCTAAAGCCAGCGCTAATCAGAGGTTCCTCCACTCCTTTGAGGTTTATCAGCCAGGAAACAGCACGGAGAGGCCCCTTTGAGACGGCCTGCAACAGACAAAGGAGATTATCACAATGGAAACTGCATTAGCTTTCAGCACTGACAGTTTTGGATCGGAATGAAAGGATTGAATTTATGCATTTGTTGTAACTCTGATGCTGTGTTGTTGTAATTGGCAGTTCACGTCTTCTTAAGAATTATAAAACCCTTCCTTGAGTGCCCTGAAACTGTCAGTTGAGAACACAGACCCAGACTGTAGTATGAAAAACAGAAAGACATGATCAGAACAGTTCATGTTATGAAAACATTCCGTTCTATTTTGGGGGGGGCTGAATTGTGGGGGTCAGTGGAGAAATCACCCCTCATGGCCCCAGAGGGTGACAGGAGTGTTTGTCAGATTGCTTTAAAACAGGTTCTTAAACATTGAAGAGGTTTGGGGGCAGGGATGTGGTTCTCCAACATTTAAGGGGGGCATCAGTAGCCCCTCAGGTTTAGGCTAATCATAAATAGTCTGAGAAATGTAACTATGATAAATTATAACTATAGCTGTTGCTCTGCCAGTCTGTTCATCATAGAAATGAGAGCACTGAGGAAATGGAAAACAAAGACAAACAGCATTAAAAACAGTGGTTTTCCTATACGCTTGTAACCTGGTGAACTATAATAGAGAAGAATGTTAGTCTTATAGAACAGATTGATATGTTATAATCCTCACTCAGCCAGAAACTAAATGAGCAGACTTAGGGTCAGTGCACACATTATTGTTGTTAACGGTTGTCAAGTGGACTTCGACTTATGACAACCCTATGAATGAATGACCGCCAGGCTCCCCTATCCTCAACACATTTGGGGTAGCCACGTTGGCCATGTAGCAAAAAAACAAAATCTGGAATCCACAAAAAGTGATACCTTTATTGACCAACCGAACTCAAAGCACACAATGCAAGCTTTCGAAACTCTACTGGCTTCATAAGCTTGCATATGTGTTTTGCAGTTTGCTTGGCCAACAAAGGTATCGCTTTTTTATAGATTCTAGATATTGTGCTATCCTCAACAGCCCTACTCAGGTCTTATAGATTCTGGGCCATGGCTTCGATCTTAACCAAGCCTTATTGTCTTTTCTAATGGGTCTGTCTTTTCAGGATATGGCCAAAGTGCTTAGGCTGAGCTAATCTTGGGTAGCAAACCTGATGTGGTAGGCAACAGAATGAGGCGGGAGTAATTCGTTGCTGGGGAGAGGAGGTAGAATGTGGTACATTAGGACCATCAAAATGGGCAGTCAGTGGGAAGGAAGAGATTCTGAGAAAAAAACCCAGCTGTAGCGTTACTTTCGAGATTTACATTATTTATGTAATTGTTGTTATCATCATCATTTATTTATATGGTGCTATCAGTGTACATAGCACTTTACATGAGCGGTTTACAATAGTTAATTTGACAGTTATGTAATTGTTATATTATACTGAGCCATCCATGCATTTTTCATTCACTATAAACACTCAGATTCTATGATTGTAAAATAAAACCTATTCTTGCTTTTAAAAGGAATCAGGGGAGGCACTCTCTATTTAGACAGAACCTATAAGGTTTGAACCCCTGCCAGCATACTTTAATTTTACACTTGGTTTACCAATCCAGATATTTGCAAGCACTAGGCAACCTCCTGCGCAAGCCTAAATTTATCTAGCCCTTTCCTTAATCTTTTGTCTGTCCCTTCAGTTTTGTGAGTGGCAAAGCTCACTCACGGGAGTGACAAAACAAGCCAAGATTGATCATGTAAACATAATTCTCCATTAAATGCAGTTCAAGAAGTATTGGTAAGCACTTCCAAAATCCATAAGCCAACTTGAGGCTTAGATTTTAAACTGCTTTCCATTTTGGGTAGTCTAAAAGCACTTCACCATAGTTCCTGGTTGACTGAATAACAAGATTGGTGGGTTGGGGTGGGGATGCCAGTGCTGAAACCTGGCTTGTTTTCTTGCTTACAAAAAGGGAGAAACAAGAGAGAGCAAGCATGCTACATTCATGCACACAGCTTGCCTTAAGCCAGAAGCTTTGGTTTCCCATTACATGTGAATGTGCCCAAGCTCTAATATGAATTAACTACTTGCCCCAAAGGTAAAAGAACTCCTCCTTCAAAACATACTTAATAAGATCCTCTTGTGAAGAGTGGGTAATACTCAAAACATCTATGGCACAATAAGGAATTAGAATGTATCTGCAAATGAATAGCTTTCTTCAGCATTTGGGGGACACCTTGTGCTCTATAAATTCTGAGAAAAAGAAGAGCATAAGCGTAATAATGGCAATAGCAGCCCATTTCTTGTTCGTTTGTTTCTCGTCTTGAGTTTTATTTGATTATTTGATGTATACTCTACATTTCTCTTACTGGGTCTCAAGGTGGCTCCCAGGAAAATTAACTAGAAAAGCTACAAATAAGAACACAAACATTATGATTTTACAACACAATTAGAAAAGCACAGCAATAAAGAAAGGATACCACCCACCAACCCACCAGGAAGCCCCTTCCTCGGCAACAATTCAACTGTCTTTGCTGGCAAAAGAACAACAGTTGACCAGTTCTTTGTAGAAGCAAACATGTCTTCAGCAAAATGGCAGGATATTAGTAAAAGAGATAAAACATGGCTCCAGATTGTTCATAGCATCACAGAAGTTCATTTTAGGAAAACCACAAAATGCCTGCCTTTGTGACACAAGCCTAAATTTATCTAGTACATACCGGTAGTTGAAGTAGCAGATTTGCTCAACGATGCTATAGGGATGGTTGCTGTATTGGACAAGCTTAAAGGGGAATTGGGCAAATTCATGGTGAATAAGGCTAACATGGTGTGGTGGTTTGAGTGTTGGACTATGACTCTGGAGACCAGGGTTCAAATCCCCACACAACCATGGAAACCCACCTTGGAAAAGACTTGAAGGCACACAACAACAACAAAGTTGTACATTACCTTCAGAAGTAGAGACAATATGCCTCTGAATGCTAGTTTCTGGGAAGATACTATTGTGTTTGTGTCCCAGAGATTACAGGTTGTAGTTCTCCCAGAAGCATCTCACTGGCTACTGTGTGAAACAGGACTCTGAACTAGATAGGCCTGGTCCAATATAGACTTTCTTGTAGTTTTACAATTGTCCCTCTTCAATCACAAGCTGCTCTTGTTTCAGGAGATTGAGAAGTGGGATCTTGACAAAGTTCTGCAGGACCTAGAGAAGCAAAGTAGCAATACAAGTTGGACAAGAGAACCTGCTCTTCCTTCCATGTACCATGGTAAATTAGGAAACATAATTTGCGTTTGCTGGATGCTGAAATACTACAGAGAATCTATGAGGACACAAGCTGGATTTCAAAAAGCAAGCGCAAAAGTCATTCCAGACTTGAGTCCTAATCCTCCTGGTTATAACACTTAACTGTAAAGATGTCTGTATAGAAATAAAGGGCCCAAAGAGGTTAATTAGGGATATGAATGTTGTTTACTGTGAGTTAGTCAATAAATAATCCATATGTCTTTTCTTCATGGAAGGGGCTGGAAAATAGGAAAATGGAAAGCTCTCAAGCAAGAGCCGTAATTGTTTGTGAACAAAGGAATGGAAACAAACAGATTTATTCCTTTCAGAATACCCAGTTTAATAGCCTTTCTTCTGTTTTATTTACTCTTTTTTTCTTCATAATTTTGAAATAATAGCTACCAGCTCTCTTATTCACTCCAGCCTAATGTACAGTATGTATTTGACTCCTGGTGGAATATGTTTGTCCCTTAACTCTTCATCGTTTACATTTGGCTATGTGAACATTTATAGGGGTAGGTGGGTAAAAGCAAAAAACAGCAACTCCTTGCAGCAGCATTCCCTGACCTGGCACCTTCCAGATGCATTGGTTTGTAATTCTCATCATGCCTAGTCGAGGTCCATGTTGGCTGACAATCTTGGAAGTTGTAATCCAACATATGTAAAGGATACCATTTTTAGTTACCCTACAAGTCTGCTGGTTCTGTCGTAACTGAAGAAATGCCTTTCATCAGCAAGACGTAAGTGGTTGTCTTCTCTCTTGCACCACCAGAAAACTCCAGGGCTATGTCACAAGCCAAGCTCATGGGAAAGCTGGAAGAGTTATCCCTCAAGCAATCGAGGGCATTTTTTGCACATCGCAGAAGGTGCCTTGCTAAGCTCCCCCACTTTAGTGAGTGCCAGGGAGATGGGAGGTAGGTCAGAGTTTGCTTCTATGTGTGTCTGATGTTGATGTATATAATGACCTAGGAAACAGTGATGCCCTAGGCTGGGTTAAACTTTTCTTTTTTCTTGCACTTAGAAAGTGCTTTCCCATTTAGTGTAGTGATTAGGAGTGTTAGACTGCAATCATGTTCAAGCTTGCTAGCAGCTCCTGAGCTAGTCACTCTCTCTGCTGAACCTAAATGAAATTGGGGGAACACCTAGTTTTGTATTTTTTCCAGATTCTGAGAAGTGATTCCCTAATAACATGATAATTGAAGTCTTTATTAACTTGTTTTTTGTTAAACTATAGATAGGCGTACCAACCAAATCTAAGTGCATCACCTGCAAGATTTAATAATTTGCTGTTATTTAAACTAATCCATTGTTTTAACCATCTCAGGCAGGTGGCATGATAATATCATTTTAAATTTGGAAGTCCCATATCACCTCTGTCTTCAGAATCTTGTAAATTCTTTTGTTTAATCCTACGTTTCTTCCCTGCTCAGATGAACTTTTCTACTTCTTTCTGCCAATTCTTAATTATAGTGTCATTATTAATTATTGGAATTGTTTGGAATAGATATAAAAGTTTTGGAAGAATATTCATTTTTATTATTAAAATTCTGCCTAATATGGAGAGATACATTCTTGACCTTCTTATTAAGTTTTAATTGATTTATTTCCATGTTTTGTCATAGTTATTTTTAACTAAGTCGATATTATTTTGTGTTATACCTAAATATTTAATTTTCATTTCAATACGAAATGTAGATTTATTTGTTACCTCCACATTCTCCTCTTTTGATAAATTGTATGTAAACATCGATGTCTTTTCTTTATTCACATTAAGCCCTGACAGGGAGCAAATTCATTTAACAGACTGACCACTGTCTCTGTGTTTTCTTGTGGATTTTCTACTATTAGCATTAAGTCATCTGCAAACACTCTTAGTTTTGACCTCAGATTTTCAGACCTCTAATCCTTTTTTCTAAACATATATTGTTATTTAATATTTCCATCACTATCAGAAACAGGAGTGGCGATAAGGGGCATCCCTGTCTGGTGCCTCTAGTCATTTTGATTTGATTTGTTTGTTCATCATTTATAGTAATTGTTGCTTTTTGTTCAGAGTATATAGCTCTAATCCATTTCAGATAATTTTGTCCAATGTTCATTTTCTGCAAAATTTTGTCTAACAGTTGCCAACTAACTTTATCAAAAACCTTTTCAATGTCTAGAAATATTAAAGCTGCTTTTTTGTCCTGGTGTCTCTTGGAATATTCAATAGCGTTTAATATCATTCTGAGATTGTCCTTGATGTGTCTGTTGAGTAAGAATCTGCTTTGTTCTTCTTGGATCCAATCTTTTAATATATCCTTTAATCTAGAGGCCAAAATACAAGTGAATCTTCTATAATCTTGTGCCTGATTTTATGAAGATCGATAATCCACTGACACAGTGATTTATATTCTCAGAGATATTCCCATTCTGGCACCATTGACAACAGGTCAAAGCCCGAGTCCAGTGGAATTGCAGTGGGCTCCAGAACCACCAACTGTGTATATTGATTTAAGGGACACATTTTCACAGAAGCCTGAAGCTGATGCGGAGGAAAGGTAATTACCCACACATGATATGGGAGATGTTGGTCATGGAACCAGAGGCAGGTAAAAAGCAAAAGTAACTTTTGTATGCACTACGAAGATCTGAAAACTGAAATGAAGAAGAAGGTGAAAGTCCTCATTTTGACAATGTGAGGTATTTTAGTTGCACCCTGTGGCTCAGCAGCAACCTGAAAAAACAGGGAGGGGTGCTTGCAGTTATGGACTCATGATGCTGGGACTGCCTTTTGCTTTAGGAAAGATGAAACGGATGGCCTAGTGGGAAGACACATGCTTAGCGTGAACAAGGTCCCAAGTTCAGTTCCTAGAGCCTCCAGTTAAAAGACACCGAGAACAGATAACAGGAGAAATCTCTGTTGTAGAAGCAGTAGATTCCTTGGCTAGGAAACTGAATAGCATTGCTAGGAATAGTAACACTATTCAGGCCAAGGAAGCGGAGGAAATTTCTCAGTGAAGTTCCCTCCTCCTGTTCCCAGTCTTACAGCTTCAACCCAAGTTGAAGTGGACTAATGTTGTAGAGATGGTGGCGGCGGGGGGGGGGGTGATCTTTCCCAGCACAAGAACCTACTGGTCTATTGCTAAGGCTCCAGAGTTTTGTTTAAAATAATCACAATTTTAAAAATGAATGTTCAGGGTGGGAGAAGAAGGGAAATAGGGTGGAAATATCCTGAAAATAGGGTGGGGTTGAGGTATTGATAACACCTAATAATGGCAAATTGCATCAGTTTTTTTTAATCCTTCACCTTTCGAGTAGGAACAAAATACTTCCGAATACCTGGGGAAAGGAAGGGAAATAGCCCTCAAAATAGCATGACTGGTAAAATGGCATTTGGCTCTTTTTTTAAAAAAGCAAGACGTGCAACAAATGCCACAACCTCCTGACATATTTCTCCATCTGGAAGAGCCATGAGAGGTCTTCCTATAGACAGCCCATTTTGTCAAATCATCTAAAGCCCATCACCTGCTGTTGTACCAGCCTTTTAAAAAAACAATATGGCAATATCAAATCAATGCAGAGTTCCTACCATGCCCACCCCATAACTGAGGCTGATTTTAAATTTGTTATCTGAAGCACTCTACGGGCTCCTAAATGAGAGACTTGCTAATGAAGCCGCTCTGTGACTCTGCCACCTTTTACAGAGCCGAACCATTCTGATGAGGAAACTCAGGGGAGCTGATTATTTATTTTCTTCTTGAGTTTGAAGGATTCCCAGCATCAGAACAGTAAAGGGAGCTATAACAGGCCCAAGGACAATATTAATCAAGAGTTAAGAGGAGACTACTGTAGAGTGTCGGGGAAGTGACTTAATTACGCTGACTCTTATAAAAGATCATCATAAACAATAAAGATCAAGCAGTCATTTGTGCACTTGTGTGCAGTTCTCTAAGGAGAGAAATATTGCAAGGCAGATCTAGTTGTCCAGACACTTCTTTCTGGGCAGCATAGGCGCAAGATAGTCAATTGTGGGCCTGATTACATCAAACTGTGAGCTATATTGGGCAGTAATGCATTAGGAGAATGCCAACTAAATATTTTAGGTGCTTGCCGTTCAGTTCATCATGGGGCAGTTCAAATGTAGCTCTAAACTAGGGGTGGAGAAAGTGTGGCAATGTGGGGCACACGCGACCCCAAGATTATTTTTGAGGCTCCCAGGGTTTCTCAGCAACCAATTTTAGAAAAAAGTTTGTGGGTTTTTTTGTCCCCATATGTCCTATAGCACAAGAGGGCAACTTCGGCTGCTGCCACACTGCAGAAATTACGCAGTTTGACACTGCTTTAACTGCCATGGCTCAATGCTATAGAATTCTGAGATTGGTAATTTTGTAAAAGGAGGAAGATTTATACTATCTGAAGAAAAATCAGAATATGGGATTTATAGTTTTATGAGATATTTAGCCTTCTCTGCCAAACTACAAATCCAAGGATTCCATAGGATGGTGCCATGACAATTAAAATGGTGTCAAACTGCATTGTTTCTATAGTGGGGCAGCAGCCCTTGCCATCTTTTAGGGCCACCCTATGCCCTAGTCTGGGTCACTTCCTCGTTTAAAATAAAAACAGTTCAGGGTTGTTAAAAATATGGTGACATTGACCTCACACTGCCCTATTCAGATCTTCTCTGCCTCTGACTGCCCTGTTTCTTTTCCTTATTTCCTCTCTGACTTTTTACTGGCACTCTCTAGATTGTAACCTTCCCCCACCCCCCAACGCTCCCCATCATAGCATTCCTTGAGCTGCGATTTGATGGCTCCAACCAGGCTTGCCCAACATCTCTCTTGACACCCTCCAGCCCCTAACAGTTGCCAACCTCTGCTCCAAACCATGATATTGTATACAATATTTGCACAAACCACTGCAAGCCCAAACAAAATCCCATGCTCTCCTTTCGTGCAGGCAGCAACCATAAACTCTGGTTCAGTTTCACTTTCCTTAGTTCCTGGCTTATTGATAGACACAAACCAGGAATTTTAGTTTAGCAGAAAGTACCGTCGGCCCTCCATATCCATGGGTTCTGTATCCACAGGTACAACCAACCAGGGCTTGAAAATATTCCAGAAGAGGGGTGGAATTCCAAAAAGCAAACCTTGCTGTTTGCCATTTTATATAAGGATACCATTTTACTACACCATTGTATATAATGGAACTTGAGCATCCACGGATTTTATTATCCACAGAGGGTCCTGAGAACCAAATCCTAGCAGATACTGAGGGCCCACTGTATCTGGTTTTCTTTGCAAATGAAGATTCAGGAAGGACTCATCCCGCGCTTTCTGCAAGCGCGCTGATGACTAAAAAGGCCAATCCGAGATAAACAAGTCCGGTTGCAGAAAGCACTGCCCACTGTATAATCATTTGATAAACCATCCAAGACAAACTTTGGACTGTTTTGCTGGCTTGTTTAGGAAACTCCAAATAAACTACTGGCAAGAACGTTTTATGACATTGCCTATTTGACCCATGGGACCAATAATAACTACATGTGTTTGTATCACAGCTACGTAGGAGGTGGGATTACATCAAACCAAGCCATTGATTAGCCTAGCTTAATATTGTTTACCTTGGTTGGCCACAAGTCCACAAATTCTCAAACAGGATCTCTCCCCAGTGCTTTTCGGGACTGGTCCATGGACATTTTGTATGCAAAACATATTCCCTGCCACTGAGTAATGTCTCTTCTCCCAAATATCTGAATATCTGTTCCAGAAATGGTTCTGTAACTACCCAAACCCAATGAAATTGGCAACAGGTCCTCCGGTCTGGTTACAGTTCTTGCAGCAATGAATGTAAAATGTCAGGTTCAGTTGGTTCATTTCCTAAGTTTTATATAGTTTTCTTTTCCTATTCTGAGAAGTTGAAATGCCTCTCCTAAGGCTTACTGACTGGCCATAAGAGTGTTAAGGTAAAATATGCTGCTACGTTGGCCTTTAGCCATGCCTACCAATGGAGTGTGCCACCAAGGGTTTCTCTGAAACGGAACTGAGCCCTTAGCTACAGGAAGTTCTCCACCCTTCACCTACAGCAGCCTTTCTCAACCTTTTTATCCTGGAGGAACCCTTGAAATAATTTTCAGGTCTCAGGTAACCCCTGCATAAACATTATTCTATATACTGCTATTGCTTCCCCCCTACAGTCACAATCTCTTGATGAACCCCAACAACCTGTTGGGGAACCCTAGGGTTCCAGGGAATCCTGGTTGAGAAATGCTGACCTAGAGAGTAATGAGATGTCTTGTTCATTTTGCAGCTTGAGCAACAGCTCCACAGATGAAGAGGAGGATATAGACATGACAGACGAAAAGAAAGTGGGAGACAAAATGAATGAGTTTCGCCAGCCATCACGGTACAGAAAAAGGATGCTAATAATTTCCTGGAGGAGGACATGGTTGGCTGGCTAACACCCTGCACTGGAACACTCATGCTGAGAGTTGAGGACACACCTCAATATTTTCTTATTGGTCCTTCTTGTTCATTATACCACCATACCTAACACCTTGCCGTGATCTGCCAGTCAAACTAGCCTCCCCAGATTTAGGATCACTAGGGAGTCCCAATTAACCATACCAGCCTGCCCACACTGTGAGATTGGCAGCGTTGAACCTTCTCTTTTGCACACTTCTGAGAGCAGTCAGGTTAGCAGCTGAGGGGGAAGGTCTTGTTAGCACTGTCCCCATGCCTGCATCTGCACTGCATAAATAATCCAGTTTGACACCACTTTAACAGCTATGGCTCAGTGTTATGGAACCCTAGGGTTTGTAGTTTGTTGTGGCACCAGAGCCCTCTGACAAAGGAGGCTGAATAGCTCACAGAACTATAAATCCCATAATTCCACAGCATTGAGTCATGACAGTTAAAGCCGTATCAAACTGGATTATTTATGCAGTGCGGATGGAGTTCATCTCTCTGGAATGCATTACCTACAAATGTCCATCAAAAACAAGTGCCGCAAGACAGCTGGAAACCTTTTGTAACTCATTTCTTTTCTTGGGTCTTCTCTTAAATTGCGTTTTTAACAGCACTGCTGATAGTTTTGACAACAATTATGTTTCCATTTTATGAGGGGTTGGGGTTGGGCAAGGAGATGTCTGCTTTTATGATTGTCATTGATTTTATTAATTATTAATGTTTATTGGTGTATTGTTTTTAATCTTGTGGGCTATCTCGAGATGGTTCTGTATCCCAAAAGATGGTTTTAAGACTTTTTGAAGAAGAAACAAAATAAGTTTCCTTCCTCTCTCTCTCATTTAGCAAGGATTGCACTGGAAAAAGCTTTCTGCTGCAACAGCTTCGTAACTTTCGGAGAACAGCATCTCAGTCTGCAGCAGACAGAGGAAGGAGCCAAGATCTTCAGAGCTCAGAAGACACTGATCTGCTGAATGTCAGAGGAAGATGCAACCTGAAATGGAGAGGTGTGACTTCAGTAGGCCCAGCTGATCCAAAGTCAGACACAAAGAATGTCTCACTTGAGGGCATTAACAGTGTTGCTAGGCCCTCGAGAGAACTTAAGGAAGAAACCAAGGAAGGGACATGTTCAGAGTTAATTCAAGATTCTTCTGCAGAGAGCAGTGCAGGGTATCCAAGGTATTGTATAAAAAAAAGCCTGGCACGTTATTGATTGCATTTGTATCCCACTTTTCCATCAATGAGCTCTGTACAATGTACACAGTTCCCTCTGCCTTTTAAAATCCTCATAACAACCTTGTGCAGTAGTTCACAAGCAACAACTTTGTGAATGATAGTCACCAGAGTGAAGGTTCCCCAAGGAATTTCATGGCCTATTAGAGATGGAATCTGAGTTTCCTTTGTTGGAACCTGATGCTGTTAACCCAGGGTTGAGGAACCTGATGCTAATCAGTGCTATGTGGACAGGTGAGGCACTGAGCAAAGCATTTTCCCCTGTCCTTTACTCTTCTAGTCAAAGTTAGTTCCACTTGCCCCGATTTCTAGCTTACATAGAAACCAGTGCGTGTGGTTTTAAAAAACACCTTTGTTTTTTGAACAATTCCGCTAAACAATGTAAAGTTGGTACCTAGCTGTTTTAGCAATCAAGTACAGCAGCCTTCCCTGACCTATTGCCCTCCAGATAGTCATCCCCACTCTGTGCAGCCAATGTATGTGCTAGCTGGGGATAATGGGCATTTTAGGCAACCGCAGCTAAAGGGCAGCAGGTTGGGGACATCTGGGTCTAGAGTTTGTTTCAAACCACGATTCCTGACTCATACATGAAGGCAAATGAGGGATTTGGAGAAACTGAAATTAACCTCAACAAATAGCCTTCTCCTGGCAGTGTGGATGAGGAGATGAAGCAGACTCACTGGAGTGCTAAATCATAGGTAACTGTATGACATTAAAGTTTTATGAATCACTTATCTACAGTTCGGTTAATTAAATATAGGATGCTTTAGTTCCTTATACAGATTAGATCAAAGTGGGCAAAGCATGGCATCCCCAGGTGTTGCTTAACTACAGTTCCCAGCAGCCCTAGCCAGCATAGCCAATGGTGAGAATGTTGGGAGTTGTAGTCCAACAAAATCTAGACAACCACATGTGTCGTACCCCTGGATTAAATAATTAGGATTGTGTGTAAGAGAGAAGGAGAACGATTGGCTATTGTAAAATTCGTCAAATATAACATATTGATTTTGGGGTATTTTTAAAGTGTGGAATGTTGCAACTGAATATTTTTAAGTTTACAGAATCATAGAGCTGGAAGGGGCTGCAACGGCCATCTAGACCAACATCCTATAAAATCCAGTGTCGTCTTATAATTTTTGTATATTGATAAAACACATCAGGAATATGATCATATGTGCAATTATCTTTTTTTCCATAAGTGGCAGACTCACCATATGACTTAAATTCCAATAAAAACCAAACCAGAAAGTTTTCTCTATGCTTTCATTTTGTAGGACAGAAGAAAGCCAGAAGGAAAAGTGGAGGAAAGAGAAGCCCAAGAAAGGGAGATTCCAGGAGATAATGAAAAATTAAAGCTTTGGCACCAAACTACTGGGAAGGAGGCCATGGCAGAACAAATGCCCTTCTTGTTCTGTACAGTCAGTCAATAGCGCAGAATAGCTGAAGAACAACATTTTCCTAGGGAATCTCATTCTCTATAGAGCTGACTTCATTCTGACCTTGTTTGTCTTCTGGCTGTTTTTAATCAAAGCTAAAGCTTCAAGCATGCTAGTCACAGTCAGGGGGAAAATTTCTGATCTGGGTTGTGAGATGCTATGCAATAAGCAATATCTAGATGTTTTTGTATCTACTGTAGATATTTTTGTTGTTATTCATTAATTTAATGGATTTATCATCCCTCCTTTTGACAAACAATTGGTCCCCAAACATGGCTTACATTGCTGTTTAAAATATAGCCATAAAATCATCAAAATCTCTAAAGTAATATAGCAAACAAATAAAATAATATAGAACAGCAGCAAATACCTGCAGCATTTTGTTAGTTTGTTTTTTGATGCATCCTTGAACCCACCACCAAAAAGGCCCTGTCCCTGATAATTGGCAACCCAGTACTGTAGAAACAGACAGCAGGGCCTACAATGACAGTACAAAAGTCTGTTTACTCATATTCTAAATTACCTGTTCCCATCCCAAAGGGCTCAGGCAGCTTAAAAGACAAAAACAAATTTCCATTCTCTCAAAATATTGTACAACATGTTTAGCCCAGCCAAGTCAAAAAGGTGAAGCAAAGACAACCATCCCGGCAGGAACTCTTCTAGTATTAACTCTCCCTCCCAGTACTTCTCTTCACACCCATTTTTCTCTTATGTCTTACATGTGATCCACTAAGAAACACAATGGATTGTATTGTACTAAGTTGGTGACACTAAATGCAAGATTTACATTAGTTAATGAGCACCCCGTCCCTGCAAATATTATATATTATTTTCCTTTGCTGTTTTACTGCATTTGGTGTAACACATTATTGTGGTCCTTAATCTTCACAGATTGATCGATTGATTATAGTAATGTGTCTGTTTTGTTTTCACATCTTTAGAAGATGGGCCAGCACTCAGCCTTGTTTTCTTTTACAAAGTGAATTAAAATCTTCCAATGTCAGCACAGTTACTTTCTTTGTGGTTATTTTTAAAAATGGCATACCTTTAAAACTGGGATTGTAGTGCAGAGGTGAGCAAAGTGGGCCACAGGCAACCCCCACGGCCATTTTCATGGGTCCCCCACACCCCGCAAGGTCAGATTTCTGTGCCAAAATGCCCCCAAACACACTCTAGAGTGTTTTTGACCCCTTGAGCCACTGTAAGCCCAGCAGAGGCCTTTGTTAAAAATAGGAAGTGACATCCCAGTCACTTTCTGTTTTCAAAAACGGTCTTTGTTGGCCGTAAAATGACACGGGGAGCCTAGAAGCATGGCAGAAATGCAACCACAGCCCCTAGATGGCAACTGAAACCATTTGGGAGAAAAATAACCTTTCTGATTTTTTTTCCACGGGAGCAGAGTGATGGAGGAGTGGCCCTCCAAGGTCCCTTGAGGAGCTGATGCAGTCCCTTGGCCTCTGATAGTTGTCCACTCCTGCTTTAATGGATACTAATATAATCAATTTTCCTTAATCAGTGATGAAATGTATGCTGCTTTTTATCTTACCTGGACAGAAAGGAGAAGTGTTGTTCTGTTCTGGCAGTGTGTGGCCCCTGTGAAGCATTACTCTTTAACACTTGACTGTCAGCTATGGGATGATGGGGCAGCCTTCCTGTAGTAGGGAACATTACTGGGCATCACAATCCTGGAGCATGTGGGAACTCAGAGAACAGTGAGGTGGTAAACTCTAGCCTGAGATGTACCACTTCAGATAGCAGAAAGGGATGGTTGAAATTTGTCATTTTTGGCCTGTTTCAGTCTTCTGATCTTAAATTTGTTTTGTTTATGACATTTTCAGTTTTTTCCTCCCTTTACATTTTTATTAAAACGTTGTACAGACAAGTCAGTGACATGAGTTATAGTTTTCTTCCTTCTCACTGGTCTTAATGACCACAGATAAGTACTTAGCAACTGACAAGGTGACATTAGGATATCTATCCCTAAAATTATCACCATTGGTATATTAAAGATTTTATTGTCTTAAAGATTTTATTCATCATGCTAAAATAAAAGATTTCATAATAGATTTCTTCCTTTTTTCCATTTTTTGGAAAAAAAAAACAACAACAAGGCTTCAGGGGGGAAAAGGGGGGGGGAAATGGAGTTTTTCTGATTTTTTCTGGGTTTTTTTCCAGGCCTTCAATCTCTAGTTTTTTGCATGTTGCTTGTAGTAAATGCATTTTGGTATGTACTGTAGTCTCTGAATGAAATACATTTTTCCATGTTATTTTCACCAATATACGTATTTTCCTTTGTATGTGCCCCTGATTTATGAGTTCTTAATCTTTGGCCCACCATGACACTAGCTTTCACAGAATCATAGAATTGCAGAGTTGGAAGAGACCACGAGGGCCATCCTGTCACGCAGGAAATCACGATCAAAGCATCCCCGACAGATGGCAATCCAGCCTCTGTTTAAAGACCTCCAAGGAAGGAAACCCCACCATGCTCCGAGGGAGTGCGTTTCACTGCCGAACAGCTCTTACTGCCAAAAAGTTCCTCGTAGTGTTGAGGTGGAATCCCTGTTCCTGGAGCTTGCATCCATTGCTCCGTGTTCCAGTCTCTGGAGCAGCAGAAAACAAGCCTGCTCCATCCTCAACGTGACACCCTTTCATATACTTAAACAGGGCTATCATATTGCCCCTTAACCATCTTTTTTCCAGGCTAAACATACCCAGCTCCCTAAGTCTCTCTTCATAAGGCATGGTTTCCAGATCGTTCACCATTTTAGTCACCCTTCCATGGTGGAGGGATTGCACATCCTGTGAGGCAAGAGGGTGATGCCATGTAAGACAGGCTTTTGCTGAGGAACCAGACTAAATGTGCCAAACAGCTACTAGGCAGCAGCAGTAGTGGTGTGTGTGTATGTTTGACACTGGCGGAGGATCTCTCAGGGACAAGAGCAGTGGCACCATAGCCAATGCTTGTTAGTACTGCGCAGAAGAAGGCAATGGCAAACTACTCTTCAGGCCTTTTACCTTGAAAACTACCCAAATAGTGAATAATAATAATAATAATAAATTTTTATTTTTAACCCGCCCCTCTGCTCGGCAACCGGGGCAGCTTACAGCAAGATTAAAACAACATCAAGCTAAAACAATCCTTCCCCATCTTACCCTCCCACCCCTTAAAACTAAATTAAACTAATGGAGAGTTAAAACAAAGATAAAATACAATAAATAAATAAAAAAATAAATAAATAAAAGCAACGACGGCGAGGGGGTGGGTAGCAATCAGTCCACTTGAACTGGGAAGTTATTCCGGGAAGGCCTGCCGGAAGAGATCCGTCTTTAGCGCTTTCTTGAAGCTGTCAAGAGTAGTGATAAGACGGATCTCATCCGGCAGGCCATTCCAAAGTCTGGGAGCCGTAGAAGAGAAGGCCCTCTGGGAGGTCTGCGACAGCCTAGTTTTCATAGGCTGCAGCAGGCTCCTCCCAGAGGACCGAAGGGATCTGGAAACTGTGGTACATGCTTTGGTAACCTCACGTTTGGATTACTGTAATGCACTCTACATGGGGCTACCCTTGTGCCTAACCGGAAACTTCAACTGGTACAAAATATGGCAGCCAGGTTAATTACGGGTACATCTAGGAGACAGCATATAACACCTGTGCTTAAATCTCTCCACTGGCTGCCGATTAGTTTCCGGGCACAGTACAAGGTGTTGGTTTTAACCTTTAAAGCCCTACATGGCTTGGGTCCATCTTATCTCCGGGACCGCTTCATCCCATATGATCCCCCCCCCAGATCCCTTGTATCCAGGTAAGGGCGCAGTTGGCGTATCAGCCGAAGCTGATAACAGGCACTTCTGGCCGTCGCACTCACCTGCATCATCATCAGCAGCAGCAGCAAAATGCAATACTAAACTAGAGGCTTCGATGACTGCTCAAACACTTTGGCTTGGTCCTTCCTGCATCTACTACTAGTCTTCCAGAATCCTTTCTGGTTTTGAAAGTTCCAAGGAGAATGAAGGATGGTGAGCCTTTAAGTATGGCGATTTGTCAGATGGCTCAGGCTGCCCATTTGCCCACCCACTCTGGCTTCAGGTTCCAGCTGTACTCATTGAGTCTTTCAGTCCATGTTTCATCTGAATTTGGAGCATGCCCTCTCACTCAATCTGCATTCATCTAAGCCTTTAATTTGTCCTTCGGGTTCAGACTCATTAATATTAAAAATATACAATTGAAACTTTTCATTAAAAAAATACGATCGCTGGTTGTCCAGGATACAGGGCACGGCCTGTTCTCTGGTTGGTTTTCTTCAAACAGACAAGAAAGGTAATTGTTATATCTTTTTTCTCCTTTTATCTTCCTTATATTTCACATTTGTCTTTATTCAGTTTATTCACCAAGTCCAGTTTTTCCATCTATTGAGATCCTTTTGAATTCAGCCCTGTCTTTTGGAGTATTTTGCAGAAGACCTGCATAGGTTTGGGTCATCTCTAAATCTGATAAGTAGGCTATCAGTTCTTTCAACCTAAATCATTTCATAAACCTAGAACTCTTCCATTTACATTTCTGTTCACAATACGGAGCAGTGCCAATCTTCAAAGAGTTCTACATGGTTTGCAATCCACATTTGGCTCTTCCCTCTGACACATCTTTACTCTTCACAAATATCTATTAATAAAACATTTAAAAGAGAAGTAGCAACAGCATCATCAGTCCATTTGCTGCTGTCTTTTTCAAGATAGGCCTGAAAGATAGTTTGACAGCACCATTTGCTGACTCTCAGATTAGAATATTCACCCCAACTCCCATCATATTTTTGATTCATACGCAGATTGAAGAATTAACTTGTTTTGACATGTGGAACCAAAGCAGTTATAATTTGGCAGCCATGCCCCTTAGAGATTTAGAAAGGAGCATGACTATATATAAGCATCACATTATCATAGTGCCACTTTATTTTCAAGTGAATTTTCAGCATTGTCATTTTGGGTAGTTCTTAGGCAGCAGCCTTGACCATGGTCCCGTCTACACGATTTAAATAATACGTACGGTGTGCGGAAGTTCGCACTTCGGTACAAACGGCCGTTCGGATGCACACGAATGCAAAAGAGGGGGGGTGGTTTTCCACCCTGAAATACGCACACACGGCATTCGGGAGGGAAAGCGGATCGCGAAGAGAAATCCGTACGCCGTTTGGATTGCAGATGGGTCTGTATGGTCCGTTCGCACACATACGAACAGTCACGGTAATCTGATTGGCTGGCCGAGTAGAGGGGGCGGGGCTAGCACAGAGGGGAATTGGGAGCGGCCGCCATGTTGGTTTCCCGGCTAGCGAGCGTCCGGTAAGTCCGTGAATTTATATGTTTATTTATTTTTATTTTATATTGTAAATACGGAAAACTGACTGTCCGCAAACCAGGAACCTTTTTTAAAAAAAAAAAAGCGGCGGGAGATTTAAAACTGCCGCTTGGCTTGCTCGCTCCAGCCAGCTTCGGGAAGAGGGAGTCATACGGAGCTTAGGGGGCTTAAAAATCGTATAGCCGGTTCGTATGCATATGAACGACAGGCTGTTCATATTTTTTGCCCCCCATACGGATTTTTTTATGATCGTATAGCCGCACCCCAAGTCTCCTGCCTTGGGCCATTGTGTGCCTGATTCTTTTTGTGACCAGTCTCTCCAGTTAAATTCTGTGCCTCTGCCTATTGAATTCTTACCTGCCTGTCTGCCTGGGACTCAGCCTTTCACAGAGGTCTGAGGCCTTGGGACAAGCCAGTAACTGCAAGCAAAGAATACTTTTGAACCAAAAAGCAAACCAGGAAAGAGGATTAAGGACTAAGCCAGAAACATGGACAAACAGGAACTCAGGATCAAGTATAGAGAGCTCAGGAAGACCATACTGTGTGTGAGCAAAGTTCATTTGGAACAGAAAGAGCCAAATGGCCCCCCTGAACAATCAGAGCTAATCCAAGCCTGAAAGGCACATCACTAAGAAGCTGCCACAACTTTTTGTGTGCATAACCACACAGGGGAGCAGCACATAGACCAGCAGCCCTTGACCTCAAAAGCTGACCACCAGTCTGTTTGGACCAGTCTTTTTCTCTCTAACCCTGCTGGACCCTGACATGAGGCCAGAGCAGAAGCTGCCTCTGAAGATATGGATGTTCGCCTCCTAAGGTTTTTAATTTATTTTATTTACCCATTGTGGTATACCAGCACTTAGAATCATAGAATCATAAAGTTGGAAAAGATGACCACAAGGGCCATCTAGTCCAACCCCCTGCCATGCAGGAATACATAATCAAAGCACTCCCGACAGATGGCCATCCAGTCTCTGTTTAAAAACCACTATAGAAGGAGACACAGTATTCTACTGTCAAACAGCTCTTATTGTCAGGAAGTTCTTCTTAATGTTTAGGTGGAATCTCTTCCTATAGTTTGAATCCATTGCTCTGTGTCCTAGCAGAGCAGCAGAAAACAAGCTTGCTCTATCCTCAGTATGACATCTATCATGTCACCTCTTCACATTCTCTTCTCCAGGCTAAATATACCCAGCTCCCTAAGCCACTTAGGGCATAATGGCTTCCAGACCTCCCACCATTCTGGTTGCCCTCCTCTGGACACCTTCCAGCTTGTCCATATCCTTCTTGACTTCTTTCACAGCACACTAGTGTAGTGCAGTATATATGTTCTGGGCATGTCCTCCATAGACCTGGAATATGGCAGTCTTTCTGATCATTTATAATGCACCTCAGTAATTGATCCGAGCAGTAATTACACTTGGGGAGCTTAGAAGCTCTTCACTGCTTAATGAAGGTGCTTAGAAAGTACTGTCATACACTTCTTCCTCTCCTCCTTCTTTTAAAATAGTACATTAGCAATTACATTAACAGAAGCAACTCTCTCAGAGTCAGGAGGGAAATGAAGGCATGGTTTCTCTGTCCTTAGCTTACCTCTTTTTGCTGCCTATGGGGAGGCATATCCTCCTTTGTTCTTTTGTGGAATCCCCTCTCTGTTAAGCATTGTATAAATGTAACTGTGACTGAAATTTGGTCTGTTGAGCTAAATTGAGGGCTAATCTGTGTAGATTCAGTTCCATGGCTGGGTGGAAACTTAATTTAGCAGCAATATAAACAGAATTCTGCTGATCATGCTGATATAAGGGTAACTTGGACAGATTTGGTTTCCCAGAAAATATGTTACCATACTTAAATTGGTCTTGTAAACAAGAATTGCTTTTGGGCAACAGGTTTGGAAAGTGTTTCAGACTATTGTGTATTTTTCTTTTAAGTTACAAGTATGCTACACTAGCATTAGACAAACTTACTATGGGCTCATCACTTTTAGGGACCAACTGGTAAGCAGAGCTTGGAAGGTGTTACATACAATGGTGTTACTTGTGATGTGTGGCTTTGCCTGTAATGAGGGCTAAGTTCTCAGTGCTGTCTCACCTTCATATCAATTCCACCAGAACTGTGGCCACATATGTGGTGTTCTTGATAAGTGTTTCCATACCTGACTTAGGTAAGCCAGGGACATGTTTGCAACAGTTGACATTTATCTGTCAGTGATGCTTAAATGTGCAGTCTAGGATGGATGTCACTTTTGGCAGAGCAGTGCTTTCTTCTCTTTTCTCACATGCCTACCCCCCACCCAATAGGTAAGTTCGCTATGCACCTAAAATGTGTAATGCATAGAAACCACAGGAAACCAACATAGCATGTGTGTGGGTAACAGTCATGTTGTCTGTGCATTTGTACAATCCTCCATTCCTCCTGGTTCTGGTACATCTCTCCTGATTATTGTTCCAGACTGCTGTGTTGGTGGGATTATCAAACTGAGTGGTAGCTTCATGTTAGGGCATCATGACATGGAGTAATATGTCATGTTGTTCATCTGAGGTTGTATTTAACAAATTTTAAGACCTGCTAAGGAATAGATGGTTGTTATTATGTCCTGATATGTAAAACCATAGAATTCAAAGAGGGTGTACTTTCTTTTTCACACCAACTGTATTATGGAAACTATGAAACACAGAAAGAGTTGTATACATACTATCCAGTAACCAATTAGGTACATCTAGTTTCCTTTGTCAAACTGATATTTATAGAGAAATCTTCCTGGTAATTTTGGTGTTGCTTCAAGCCTACATGGGACAACAAATTGAACAAGAGCCACCAGGTGGCTCTGGATCCTGTTACCTTATGCAATAGTGAATAAATTCTCAAAGTGAAGGCTCCCTCTTTCTTTTCCTGTTTAATGAAACCAACACCTTGATTGAAGAAAAGACCACAAATAAATGCAAAGTGGTAATGGATGATATCATTAAATGAAGCCTACATTCATAAAACACTATTACTAGGAAGAAAGTTCTATTCAACACAGTGCAACCTACTTCCAAGTAAAAAAGACACATAGGATGAGCTTTTCAAGTGGTTCTGTTTGGTTCCACAGATTGCCACCCACCCCATAGGAATCCCCCCCCCCAGACTCTGAATTTGAATTCAGCCTTCAGGTAGAAACAGTTCTATAGCTTTGACTTATGGCAGTGGTTCTTAACCCCTTTGAGAATCTGGTAAAAGGTATGGGCACCCTGCCCTTAAAAAATGTACTTAAACACAATTTTCAAAGTGACAGGAAACTGAAGGCAAAAATGTGCCTGGTTCATGGACACCTTCAAGCTTGACCATAGACCTTGTAGGGCATTCATAGACCCCAGGTGAAGAAGTTCTGGTTTAGGGCAAAACCAAGACCTAGAATATAGAAACAGACTGGAAGCCACTGAAGCCAATAGAATGGGGTGGGAATTCTATCGCCTTCCAGATGTTATTGGTTGCAGATCCCAGACTTCCTTGCCACTGGTTATGCTGGCTTGGATTGCTGGGAGTTGAAGTCCAACAACATCTGGAGGGCCACATGGTTGCCACCAATGCAGTAGAGGGCTAGTGTAATATAATCTGAACAGACAGGTCCCTTTAGGATTCTTACAGCCACATTCTGGGTTAGTTTCACTTTTTGAGTGTCCCAAATGTGTCACTTTGGTTTTGCTATTGAACCCAAGGAGGAGTACATTTCAAAGAACAATGTTTTCCAAACTATTCTCCCTGGGCCTTCCGTCACACCTCAGAAAGCAATTTAGAGCTCAGTCAGTGGAAACAATGCATTCCTGTAGATAAAAGCCCAGTTTATTCACCCAGAAAGATCCAGCCTGCACCATTTTAGGGTGCAGGTGAAAGTCTGCATGTTTCAGTACAGTTTCACGAAAAAAAACTCCATGCATCACTGCATACAAGAGGAAATGTGAGCCTGAACCATTCCTGCTATGAGGGTGGTTTATTGCAATCAGAAAAGTTGCTTTTGCTTGCATTGGTGGGGGAGGATTCAAAGATACCAACTTCCCCCTGCCAGTCCAGGAAAATGTGTATAAGCTAGGATTCCCAGGAGTCTTATTTTGTATAGAACATTACATTATTGAGGGGTCTATACTGGGGTGATCCTAGATTTGAGAGAGGGCACTAGTTATACCCCCTGCTGACCAAAACAACAACAACAACAACACAAAAAACCCGGTGGCAGTGAAGAACTAACACAGGTAAAGCATTCGCAGCTGCCATCAGGAATGCAAGGCTTATGGGGGCTTCTGAGGCCAGAAAAAACATTTGGACATGCTGCTGTGAGATACCAATAGTACAAGGTATTTGAGATTTCCCCCCCTTGTGTAGATGGGCCCTGGGTGTAATATGGAGAGAGAGGTCAAACATGTGAGGCAGGAACTCAGCTGAACATCCTTTGCCTCTGAGAAGTGTTTGCCAGTCTCCTAATTATAACATGGAAATGTCCAGTGCCCTTGAGGCTTTCTCTCAGTTCTAGGTTGTTTTTGGTCTTGTTTCTCTAATGAGAATGTACTGTATTTTAATAGCCTTTCAAAGATATGAAGAACGGAGTCTTATAATCCTTGCTTCATTCTGGGTTTGATTAAAGTGACCTTTCAGCTTTATTATTCAATATGCCCCTGTCAGAATTTGACAAGCTAAATGGTTTGTTGCTTTGGCTTAAGGAGAAGGATAATTTTAAAAAGTGGAAGGAATGACTGCTGCTTGTGCAATTTCATCCCCGTTGACTTGGTGGCCAGCAGAGGTCCTCCTGTACCATTCCTGTTTTGCAGGAAGCCTCAAAAGCATATACTAAAGAAGGCTTCCCATGGCTGACCTCCAGATCTGGGTGTTTCTGTCTTGTTTTGTTGGCTATAGGAAATGTTCATGTAGCTCTTATCACCCAGGAGGGTGAGAAGCTGTTTCACAGACGAAAAGGCCAGCCTTTCTTTGAGAGGTTTCCATCTAAATGCACATGAATTAGTGCATTGCTGAGCAGTGTGGTCCAGCAGATAAGAACACTGCATGGGAAATGAGCAGACAGAGTGAGAAGATGAAGAGAAACAGGCCCTGCTTGGACATTGCTGTGATTTACACTCCTGCACAAGCCATACCATTTGGTAACACGGCAAAGCAATAACTGTGTGTCTGTGTGTGTGTGTGTGTGTGTTTGCATTTGTGTGTGTCTCTCTCTCTCTGGCTTTTCTTGGCAAACGAAGATTCAGGAAGGACTCATCCCGCGCTTACTGCAAGCACTCTGATGACTAAAAAGGTGAATCCGAGATAGACAAGTCCGGTTGCAGAAAGCACAGCAGTAGGTTTCCTTGGGTGATGTTTCCTCTCTCTCTCTCTCTCTGGCTTTTCTTCGCAAACGAAGATTCAGGAAGGACTCATCCCGCGCTTTCTGCAAGCGCGCTGATGACTAAAAAGGCCAATCCGAGATAAACAAGTCCGGTTGCAAAAAGTGCAGCAGAAGGTCTCCTTGGGTGATGTTTTTGGGTTGTGATTCTTTCTGCGTTGTCGTTTCTCTTCAAGACTTGTTCGTCGTGAGTTCTCAAATAAGGCTGCAGCATTGTGGATAGTGCGTCTCCATGCCTCCCGATGTGAGGCCAGGGCAGACCACCGTTGGTGATCAATCTGGCCAAGCCTGAGATGTTGTTTCAGGGAGTCCTTGTATCGCTTTTTTGGAGCGCCCCTCCCACGCTGACCCGTGGCGAGTTCACCGTAGAGTAGTATTTTTGGGAGGCGATGGTCCTCCATCCTAGAAACGTGCCCTGCCCAGCGCAGCTGTGTTCTCAATATCATGGCCTCAATGCTGGTGATCCCTGCTTGTTCAAGGACAGCAACATTCGTCACATAGTCAGTCCAGTGTATATTTAGGATTGTGCGTAGACAGCGCTGATGAAAGCGCTCGAGGAGTCGTAGGTGGTGGCGATAGGTGACCCATGTTTCAGATCCATAAAGGAGGATAGACAGTACGATGGCTCTATACACACTGATTTTTGTGCTTTGCCTCAGGTGTTTATTGCTCCAGACTCTTTTGTGAAGTCTTCCAAATGCACTATATGCCTTTGCTAATCTGTGATCGATCTCTTTGTCAATCTTGGCATCTGAGGAGATGATGCTTCCCAGGTAGGTGAACTGCTGAACCGACTTAAGCACAGAATTGCCGACGGCAATGTGGGGATGGTGGTGTTCGTCCTGTGGTGCAGGCTGGTAAAGAACTTCTGTTTTCTTCAGGTTGACTTCTAGCCCAAACAGCTCTGCAGCTGTTGCAAAGCAGGACGTTAGGCGCTGCAGAGCTGCTTCTGTGTGGGCAACAAGGGCAGCATCATCGGCGAAGAGCAGCTCACGGACTAGATAGTTTAGAGTCTTAGTGTGAGCCCTCAGACGGCTTAAGTTAAACAAGCTACCATCAGTACGGTAGCGTATATAGATGCCGTCGTCTTCTTCAAGCTCTGCCATAGCCCTTTGGAGCATCGTGCTAAAGAAGATTGTAAATAAAGTTGGTGCAAGAACACAACCTTGCTTCACTCCATTAGTTATTAGAAAGGGCTCTGAAAGAGCATCGCCATATCTGACTTGACCACGCTGGCCCTCGTGTAGCAAGATAATCATTTTAAGGAATTTGGGGGGACATCCTAGTTTTTCCAGGATCTGCCACAGACCTTTTCTACTTACAGTGTCAAAGGCTTTGGTGAGGTCGACAAATGTTACATAGAGACCCTTGTTCTGCTCCCTACATTTTTCTTGCAGTTGCCTAAGGGCAAATACCATGTCTGTAGTACTCCTATTGGCTCTGAAGCCACATTGGCTTTCAGGGAGAAGTTCTTCTGCAATAGCAGGAACTAATCTGTTCAGGAGTATCCTTGCAAGGATTTTTCCAGCAATAGAGAGCAGTGTTATGCCTCGATAGTTTGAGCAGTCGGATTTTGCTCCTTTTTTCTTGTACAGGGTGATGATGACTGCATCTCGGAGGTCTGATGGCAGTTCCCCTTTTTCCCAGCAATTCACAAGGAATTCGTGGAATTTTTCGTGGAGTGCATGACCTCCGTGTTTCCAAACTTCAGGTGGGATTCCATCAATCCCAGCTGCCTTGCCGTTTTTCATCTGCTGTATGGCCATAAGGGTCTCTTCCAAAGTGGGAGCTATGTCCAATTCATTTTTCATTGCTTATCAGGTCCAAAGCTCCTTATACAGTACAGATGGTCAAACATTAATTACTGATAAAGCCTCCATCCTAAATCGTTGGGCTGAACATTTTCAAAGTCTCTTTAGCGCCAACCGAGTAGTCCAAGCCTCAGCTATCCAATATATGATGTTTCCTATAATCATGCAATATTCCCAAGGTCCCCCCTCACCCCAAGTAAACCCCCCTGCCTCCGTTCTGTGCATACCATTGATCCCAGTTCTGACCCCACCAAATTGGTATTTTCTTTAAAGTTTGCATAAAAAGAGGAAATGGCTTATTAAACTTTGAGATTACAGGCTCCTCCAGATGGGACAAATGGTTGGAAAATTGTGGGTGTTTGTTGCTGTAGTTCTCAGGTTTTTAAAACATATCAAAGGGACTATTTGCTGGTAACTCTAGGCCCCAGCTGCGACATTGTATTCTCACCCTTGAGTGGGTTTCTTTTTAACATCGAAACATATTGGGACAAAATAATGCATAGTTGAAACAGCACTTTCACATTGTAGCAGTACAACTCTTAATTTTTAAAAAAATCAGAGAGGAGAAAATTTGCCCTTCAAACCACAGGGCCACCTTAGCAAACCATGCCCTGGTTTTAAAAACCTTTGAAAGAGCCCTGGTCTAGAGTCAAGAAATCATACAAACTAGGTTTGCCAATTTAGGATTGTCACAGGCCCTGAAGACTCTAGGCCCAAACCCGAGGATTTAGGAACAGCCTCGGGCAATGTAATTAAGCATTATGCATTAGTTTGTTGTGGCCCCAGAGCTCTCTGACAGAGCAGGCTGATTATCACAAAACTACAGATCCCAGGATTCTATAGGATAGAGCCATGGCAGTTAAAGCGGTGTCAAACTGGATTATTTCTGCAGTGCAGATGCAGCCTGAGTTAACTGAGGCATGCCTGCACTTTTAACTCCATTTGTACCAACTGAGGCAAGCTGAAGGCAAAGGAGGAAAGTGATAAGAGGAGAAACTGGGACATTTTAAAAGCAGGTGAAAAAGTAGAATTACAGAAGATTAATCAGGATTGTCCCTGCCAAATCAGGACAGCTGGAGGGTATGTAATGCCCTCGTTTGCCCCTCACATAGCTACAACCTAGGCTGTGCCAATCTCTCCATCTACAATAGTCACACCACCCAGCACTACGGACCACGATTACTGAACCTCCTAGGCAATGCTCCTTAGCTTGTGCACTGGCTTGTGGCCCTGAACAGGTGATGACCTTAAGAACCTCCAAGAAAGTTCATTTCCTTTGGTAACAGTGGGCTTGTCTATATGAGGCAATATACAATGTGGATTAATGTGAACTAATGCCAATTCGCAGCAGCTTTCATTTGTCTCAATGGTTTATTTTGGCAAGATCACAGGCATGAAAAGCTATCCGCAGTCATGGTTCAAACAGGCATGCCTGAGAATCAAGATAGCGGTTGTGAGGAAATTACGCATGTTTTTATTGTCGCCAGTTGCTGCTGCCAAAGACATTTTTTTAAGCATATCCAAGGTGCAGAAGCACGATATTCTGCTTAAATAAATAGAAAAAAGGGGAGAGGCTGTTTTGTCATCTGAGCACACAATTGCTTCAGCAAAAATCCAACATGGCAGTTTTGGGAGCTTGGCCTGTTAGCAAGCTCTGCCCTCGTCCAACCAATCAGCTTTCTACTTCCACCATTACTGGCAAATCAGTTGTCCCAATGAGTGGGAATGCGCATTCTCCGAGGAGCTTTTTAAAAAAAATATGGAAAAAGCCACAAAGGCTTTTCCTGCAAAGTTTTTGGCATTTTGGCCCCATCTTTCCAAATACGGCACATTGATGCAAGATGCCATTTAGACAAATCATATTCTCCTCAAATTCTACGAGTATTTTCACCATATAAACAACCCCTGTATTTACAACCTCATAAGTTGCCAACAGGATTCTAGCCTGAATCCCATGGCTGAACAGGGACTATTCTGTACTTCCATAGTATTCGCCGGATACCCAACAGTCTTGCACACATAAAGGAACAATCTGTTAGGACAAAGAGAGATCAGCAAAGAAAGATTTTGGTCATTGGCATCTTACAAATCAGTGGCCTTTCCCTTCCTTTAGCAGCTTCCTCTGTTGCTTGTTTCAAAAATCTGTAGTACAGCCAAGGTTTAGAAATTTCAATATCATCCAGGCAAGAGTCATATTTTTCGGATCGGTGACTTTCAAATGTTTAACATACAGAAAACCACTAGCAATATGGAATACAAATTCAGCACAAAAGTGCATTAGCTATAGGAGCCCTTGGACCATTAGTATTGCTATTACATACCTACCTTCCCCCGGTCAAATGTTTTTCTCTGACTATGGTATTATTTGGACAGATGAATGCAGGACAACAATGATGATGATGATTACTACTGTTACTATTGCTATTGGTTTCAGAGAATCATAGAATCATAGAGTTAGAAGAGACCATGAGGGCCATCCAGTCCAACCCCTTGCCATGCAGGAATACACAATCAAAGCATCGCCGACAGATGGCCATCCAGCCTCTGTTTAAAAACCTCTAAAGAAGGAGACTCCATCACATTCCCAGGCAGTGCATTCCACTTCCAAACAGCTCTTACTGTCAGGAAGTTCTTCCTAATGTTTAGGTGGAATCTCTTTTCCTGTAGTTTGAGTCCTTTGTTCCATGTCCTAGTCTCTAGAGCAGCAGAAAACAAGCTTGCTCCATCATCAGTATGACATCCCTTCAAATATTAAAACATGGCTATCATGTCACCTCTTAACCTTCTCTTCTCCAGGCTAAACATACCCAGCTCCTTAAGCCGCTCCTCATAGGGCATAATGTCTTCCAGACCTCCCACCATCCTGGTTGCCATCCTCTGGACACGTTCCAGCTTCTCAATATCTTTCCTGAATTATAGATTGTAGCTCAGTTGATCTGTTCTGTATGGTTGTGGGTGGCAATGTTATTATTATTTCATCTTTAGTGTACTGCTGGACTCCTGTTTTGTGTGTTGCCAGAGCGTCGTGCTTCTTTCTGTCAATGAAGAGGAACATTCTCTTCTTCTTGTTGCCCACCACAGTAACCCGTAAAGAATTGTTCTGCCTCATTCCAAGTCAATGCAGAAAGCCATGGGTGAGTGGAAGATGATTAGTAGGTATTGCTGTGGGAGTATGATGACTCGCCTGGTGGGGGAATGTACCATCTCCTCATAATAGCATAATCACTTAGCATTGATTTTTAGCAGAGGTTATTGACCCCATTATCATCAATAAAGGCAGTGTAGTGTGTTGTTGTGGCAGAAAACATGCAGAGTCAATTAGGACTCTGTGTTCTTATTTCTTTCTTGAAAACTAATAGGAATTATGAGCCTGTTCCTTGTGCAAAAGTTGAAGGCAACTGGCGGGGGGAAGGGAATAAAGCATGTATTTTATTACAGCCAGTATGTTTATTTCTCTAGTGTGCTTTTTCCTACAGTTATGTTATTTATTTAATAGCATTTATATCCTACCTTTCTCCTGTATTTACAGCACTCAGGATAGTCTGCAATAACATAAAGCTTCAACAGACATCGTAAAAAATTAACGCAATAATAAATGCAGGAAAGGAATGAAGATACATCAGAGAACTCAGCTTAAGAAAAGATCGTCACTTGAACTTAGTGGTATGTCTTTTGCAATAAAAATGTCTTTGCTAGGTGACAAAATGTACAAGGGAAAGGGGAGGCATGGGTTATTAGCAATATCCTGATGATGACCATTTCTGTGTGCATGCCCATGCCCATGAGCATGTGTACGCTCATTGCTCTTTGCAAGAATCCTTGGAAGCAGGAATGCCTCTCTTTGTGCAGAGAATTCTAGATGAGATCCTACATTGTGCTTCCATAGTATAAACCTACACTCACGTGTACTGAATACAACTCTCAGCATCTGACTAGGTTCTGCTGGGAGTTGCAGCCCAAGTTCTGGAGGGCTACACATTTCCCATCCTGATTGAGGCAATAGTGTTACCCTAATCCTGCTTTCACCTTGTGCTTGGATGCATAAGGATCTTCACTCCCATAAGGATGGGAGAGAAAAGGGTGCTCTTAGGTGTACTGTATGATCCCCATATCCGCAGGACCCACATCAGTGGATTCCCTTACCTGCCTAAAAAAAAAGTTCTCTCTAGGCTTCTTCTAGATCCTCTAGCATGATTCTATGGTATGTTTCCAGCTGATCATAGCATTGTGCTGGTAGACTAGAAGATGCCTTGAGAGGTCTCTAGACATCTTCTATGTCCTCCAGCATGACTCTATGGTATGATTGGGCTGAAAAGCATTCATTTTAATAGGGCTTGCTATTATATGCAGTTTCTGGTATCCACGGTAAGTTCAGGAACATGTCCCCTGCAGATACAGGGGTCATACTGTACTTGGAAGCACCGTGGTGGTGCTGATAGTTGGGAGGAGGGGAGAGACTTTTTCCCAGGCCCCGACAACCGAGAATCAGTTCTGCCCTTCATCTACATTGCCTCAACCCTGTATTCCATTTCTGGGTAACTCTCAAGTCCTAATGTTATGCTGGGAGCTGGTAATGATGGAGATAGTATAGATTGACTGGCTGGGTTTTAGCTATCTTTTACTATTGAATCATAGAATCACAGAGTTGGAAGAGACCACAAGGGCTATTTAGTCCAACCCCCTTCTGCCATGCAGGAACACACAATCAAAGCATTCCTGACAGATGGCCATCCAGCTTCTGTTTAAAAAACCTCCAAAGAAGGAGACTCCACCACATTCCCAGGCAGTGCATTCCTCTGCCAAATAGCTCTTACTGTCAGGAAGTTCTTCCTAATGTTTAGGTGGAATCTCTTTTCCTGCAGTTTGAGTCCATTGCTCCAGGTCCTTGTCTCTGGAGCAGCAGAAAACAAGCTTGCTCCATACTCAGTATGACATCCCTTCAAATATTTAAACATGGCTATCATGTCCCCTCTTCACCTTCTCTTCTCCAGGCTAAACATGCCCACCTCCCTAAGCCTCTGGGTATTGGAGCTACACGCACCCAGATTTTCCACTTTCCCAATTCCAGTCAAGTTAGGTTATTAGTGGTAACTTCAAATAACATTTTCACACACTGCTGCTGCAGGGACAATTCTGTATCAGCTACTTACTTAAGTTACAGATAGGTAACTGTTCCATATTTGCTATTTATTCATGATCATGGCACTATTGCCACAGTCATACCTCCCACCCCCAACCTATTTCACCAGGCAGCAACTGCCTAGGAGTCCATTTTGTTGGGCCAAGAGAGGTATCCTTCACAAAAGAATAACTGCATGCCAAGCACTCTGCAGTTAATGCAGAGTCCAAGTCAGAGATGATATATAAAACTTTCAATCTGCCAAAAAAAAAAAATCACAATAATTTGACAAACTGGTCATAGCAAGACACGGAGGGATGCTCTCCACCACAGCTAGGGCCAAAATGTAATAGGGTTGTCACACAGCAAGTAAAAGTGTAGGAGTCAGCACTTGTTACAACTCCCAGTGGCCATGCTAGCTGGAGTAGCTAGAGTTGTAGTCCAGAAAGTGACAGCAATAAAAGTTGGTATTTACTCCATGCACAATTTATTTCTTGTGACCAGCTCATTGCAGGTTTCAGGATGAGCTTCAGTTGATGTACTGTAGAGTTTCTGTTTTTCATCTCCCTTCTATGGATGGATGAATCTGTCAGCTTTGGTTTTGCTCTCTTTCTCGCTTTTGTTCCATTTTATTCCATCTCATTTCCTCATCAATTTGCAATATGTTTCAAACTCTGCAGAAATATCTTCCCATATGAGCCTGCCCAAGCTCTAAGCTCTAAGGAGACACTTCTCTTGACCCCAGCACCTTCACACGAAGATGAAGGCTATCCCCATGGCTGCTTCCAGACTCTGGAACTCCCTTCCTAGGGAAGGTAAGATGGCTCCTTCTGTCCTGCCTTCTTGGTGACAGGTCACGGCTATTATTATTATTATTATTATTATTCCAGCAAGCTCTGGGAAACTGATTGTTTTTACAAGAAAAGGGCTTTGTATGGTGCTATGCTGCTTTTATTCTTTGTTCTATGGTCATATTTTAAATGGTTTTAATTCTTTGTTTAATACTATTTTAATCGCAACTTTCTGTATGGCTTTAACCAGATGAGTTTTTATTGTAAATCTCTCTATTTTGGAAGCCAGTTTGGGTCCCAGTTTGGTGGGGAAAGTTGGTGGTATAAATAAAGGGATGCATGGATGCAACTTAATATTCTGCAAACATTAAAATGTGAGCTGAATGAATCCCTTCCCCATCTCCCCTCCCACCTGCTCCATCTTTTATATATAACGTGGCTTCCCCCTGATGACATGCAAATGTTTGACAGTGTAGATTCCCAGACCCAAGGCTGTCACCAAATTCCTTCTTCAGCCTTGATGTGTTTGGACTATTTTTATGATCCTTCTGATGTTCTATGGCCATTGTAAAGGTGATCCATCCAGCTTCTGATGTTCACTTAATTACAGACACACGGATGCTAAAGGCCATTCCCTTTGACAAGTTACAGTGCGCGGGACTTACTAACTTGGAAAGGATAACGGTAGCAAGCCAACCACAGAAATATCTAAAACAGCATCACTTCAAAGCTCTAGGTCAATGCTGCTGCTTGCAAAGTCAAAATTCGGGACTCTTTTTCTTACCCTCCCAATGATTCTTTCTTTAAAGTGGGCACCAGGTGTTGAAAAGAGAAGGATAAATGAGGCTCTTATGTACTGTGATCCATCCCAGGAGAATTGCTGGAAGCTGCTAAGATGGCAAAGAAAAAGAAAACCCAACCCCCTAAAAACGAATGCTTGTCACTAAAAAACACCTGCATGAAAAAGCCCATAGGCATTTTCTGAGGAGTCAGTATCATCTCTCCAGCTCAGGATATTTCAGGAGCATTTAAAGCCCTTGGGTGCTCTTCCTCCTTCCCTTGGCTGCAGTGAACATTTATCATCTGGATCTAGCTGCCAGAGAGCTGTAAAGGCCACATTTCCTGCAATGTGTCAGAAAACCCATAATGTAACAGCTGTGGCTGTCCCCCCCCTTTCCTTTTTCTGTTCTTCTCCTGCAGGAAAGTGACTGACACTGATTTCAACCATTTGATTAAAAAGCAAAAGAAATAATTGATAGATAGATCAGATCAGAGATTACTTGCTGGGAAAATGGAACTTTGGGATGGGTAGGAAAACTGAAGTCTGGCATCCTCCCTTGATCAAAACTGCACTGCAGCAATCTCAAACTAGTTCAGCACTGGAAGAGGTGCAAAATCTTTACAGTCCATGATAATATAGGTCTATAAATGGCAGGAGTCACAAATATGCATTAGTCACTGAAGGAATAAGGTCAGACTGTAAACTACTGGTGGTTATAGATTCAAGCAAACCAAAATCCAGAATCCACAAAAAAAGTGCTGCTTTTATAGGCCAACCAAAATGCAAAACACACGATGCAAGCTTTGGAAGCTCTACGGATTCTTCATCAGGCAAAAGATGTTAAAAAATAAAGAATTGTGGATTCTGGATTTTGTTTTGCTGCATGGCAGAGATGATATTGTGCAATAGGGGAGTCCTTTTGTGGTATCCTGTTGTCGTAATCACGCCATATTTGTCGCGTCTGCTAATCTCCATTGTTATTGAGGTACTTAATAAACATTTAGGCTCCATCTGCACTGCAGAAATAATTCAGTTTGACACTGCTTTAACTGCCATGGCTCAGTGCTATGGAATCATGGGATTTGTAGTCTGTTGTGGCACCAGAGCTCTCTGAAAGAGAAGGCTAACTATCTCACAAAACTACTGACTCCAGGGTTCCATAGCACTGAGCCATACCAGTTAAAGCAGTGTTAAACTGGATTATTTTTGCAGTGCAAATGCAGCCTTGGTGTGCCCTGTTTCCCTGCCACATTGTTCCATTTGCATATTATTTTCAAATCACACTGTCATACCCTCCAACATTTCACAGATGAAAACCGGGACACCATGTGGCCAAGCAACATCAGAGTGGGGCCAAGAAGGCAAATGTTATAAATGAAGATGAACACACAAACGTGGAGTGGCTACAGTGATTTGCTTTGCCTGAATCTACTGGCCCTGAGGTGACAGTTTTTATGATTCATCTCCATGTGGCAGACAAGGGTGAAAATTCCTTGGTTTTGGGGGGCTCAGCTCCTACTAGTAAGCTTACCCAGTAGAGCAGCAACTTGTTACAATTGGCAAAGTTTAAGCAATTGGTTGTTGCAACTTGCAAAGATTCTCTAGAGGGAAATCTGTATTTATTCATTCGCTTTCTCCTTCCTTCTCAGTTGTTGTGAGATCAGGGCTCACCCTCTGCTCTGCATCCACCTTCTGGCTAGAATCAGACTAGATTAAATGTTCCTTATGATGTCTCTCTATGTAGGTGAGAAGGAATAATCCCCTCATTTTACTTTGATCTGGGAACAACTTCTTTAATTAAAGTTTCTCTCAATTTCCCAAAAGGAAAGTATGCTCTCTTCTTTGTGCATTTGAATAACAAGCTATTAGCAACTGTGATTGGTACTTAATACATAAGGCTTCATGTCATCTTCAGGGCCATCTCTCGGTCTTAGGTTTTGGACCAGAAAACTCCAGGCTTGGAGCAATTCTGAACCAGCAGCCCTAACTCAGAATGTTTTCTACAAGTTTAACTTGAAATCACTAGAAATGGTACAGTGGTATGAGTGTTGGACTATATCTCTGGAGATCAGGGTTCAAATTTACACTGAGCCATGGAAACTCACTGGGTGACCTTGGTCAAGTCACACTCTCTCAGCCTTGGAGGAAGGCAAAGGCAAAGCCCCTCTGAACAAATCTTGCCAAGAAAACTCCTTGATTGGTTTGCCCTTAGGGCTGCCATAAGTCGGAAACAACTTGAAGGCACACGATACCAACAGCAAGAACACTTAGAATGATCACCCAAAGAGTTCTGCTGCCTCAACAAATTACAAACCCCAGGATTTCACAAGGAGGTAGCCATGACAGTTAAAGTAGAATCAGAAGGTTATAACTGTGTAGTGTGAAAGGGCTCTGACTCTTAAAAGAACAGTTACTCTAGCCTTGTAATTAATTATTTTTTTAAGAAAAAAACACAATTAAAAAAAATGTTGCTTGGTCTCAGCTAATTGCCTCCTCTTTTACATGTGCTCCAGATTACAAATATCAGTCTATGGCTGGCATCCTGTTCGAGACATATGGATGCATAAGTCATGCTATGCGGATATAATCTGATAGTGGCAGAAGCAGAGTTGCACAGGCAGCATGTTCATCTGTGCCTTGGCTTTATATGTTATGCATTGTGTGTTATGTGTCATGGTTGCGCACTGAATGTTTTATTTTCTCTCCAAGATGCACACTCTTGCTAAGCACAGAGCTGGGCATGCCCATTGAAAGTATTGGTCAAAGGTGGGTGAGATTCAAAAACAATGTGAGCAAAACTTTTGAGCCATGTGGCAAAGCCGCAAACACTCCATATACTCCTTTGGATCATGTCCTTTGTGTGCATGTAGGCCCCATTAAAAATCAATAGTGATTCTGAGAGCAATATGCTGGATTCCTTCCTGCCAGTGTTTATTTGCCCAATATGTCAATTATTGCCAATCATGCCATTCAATTTGGGTTTATTCTCTCCCAACACCAGACACGGCACAGGAACTGATGTCTCAATGACTAATGCCTCTGCTGCACCATTCTACTGACTCCAATCCTTGGCATTAATGATAACTGTCTTTATTTCCAGTCCCTAGCTTTGAAAAATCAAGATAATTCACAAACAACAGCTTTCCCTTTGTGCATTGCAGGCAGCAGGGAAAGCCTTGGCATGGCCAGCTGGATTTTACTGGCAGAGGCAGATGAAAAATATTTCCCCAGCAGCCAAGATATAAAAGAGATCAATGATAACAGATAGTGAGATATTTTTTTAAGGCAGCAACCAAACACAACAGTAACAACATGTTATCTTCTAGATTTACGTGGGGAGCTTTGAAAAATTCCACAATTAGGATAGCATGTTTACTTTGGTCTGAGAAGGGGGAAATTGTATTTTGCTTAAATTGGGTCCAACACAGCAGTGTCCCTCCCCTTATTCATCTATTTCCCACCTTCCCCCCCCTCCAATACTGAGAATCAAGGTGGCTTAAAAATTATTAAAACCAGTACAGATTAAAAACATACAAAAGCATAAATCAATATGTGTGTGTTATTAAGACAATCTTTATAGAATTAAAACTACAGTAGACCTGTGTATTACACAAGCTCTAACACAGCCGAAAAATTATGTTCTCTCTAGGCATTTTTTAGGCCCTCCAGCGCAATTCTGTGGTATGCTTCTACCAGAGGTTGACCATAGAGTCACACTGGAGGACCTAGAAATGCCTAGAAAGAACACTTCACCGTTAATTTCGGGTAAGACAAATAGGGTTCCAGATTATACATCAAAATAACTGTGTGAATGGTCCCAGAATGGACCCCTAGTGTTATACGCAGGCCTGCTGTATTTGCAATTCATTAAAAGACAGAATATAAAATAATATTTTAAAACCAACAAAAGAGCACACCGTTAAAAGAGGACCACATGCTCCAACATTTCATAGATGAAAATTAGGGCACATATGGTCAAGAGAGCAAACGTTATTAACAAGGAAGAACAGATAAGATAGGAAAGGCTGCATCTATATTGTAGAAATAAGGCAGTTTGACACCACTTTAAGGACTCTTTCGGACAGTCAAAAATAACGCAAGCAGCCTCGTCGCGTTGCGAGGCTGCTGCACTGCAGAGTGTCGGTTTTGGATGATGCTCTCCCCTGTCAGTACTGTTGCAGTACCGTGGGGAGATTTGAGCGTCATATTTCGTTGGTTTTTAATCACAATCAACTTTCGTGAGTAAAAACTGATGAAATATGACGCTCAAATCTCCCCGCGGTACCGCAACAGTACCAGCAGGGGAGAGCGTCATCCAAAACCGACGCTCTCCAGTGCAGCAGCCTTGCAACGCGACGAGGCTGCTTGCGTTATTTTTGACTGTCCGAAAAAGTCCTAAGTGCTGTAGTTCCATCCTGTGGAATCCTGGAATTTGTAGTTTTACAAGGTCTTTAGCCTTCTCTGTCAAAGAGTGCTGGTGCCTCACAAAACTACTAATCCCAGGATTCTGTAGAAAGGAGCCATGGCAGTTAGAGTGGTGTCAAACTGCATTATTTCTACAGTGTAGATGTACCCTGGGTGAATCCAAGTGTACACTCAAACTGCAAACCTGTGTCTTCAGGGGGAAATATAACTCAATCTCTATTCCTAGATTTGCCTTGCAGCTGACCAGAAACACCTGTCTTGGCTGGATTAAGCTGTAAATTGTTCACTCTCATCCTTTAAAGAACTACAGTTGTCCCTTCGTATTTGCTGGGGTTTGGTTCCAGGACCCCCATGGATACCAAAATCCATGAATACTCAAGTCCCATTATATGCAACGGCATAGCAAAATGGTGTCCCTTATATAAGATGGAAAAATCAAGGTTTGCTTTTTGGAGTATTATTTTTTAAAGAATTATTTTCAAGCCATGAATACTTAAATCCGTGGATACCAAACCCGTGGATATGGACAACTGCATAAGAAGAACTGTATGCATGCAAATGATATGTACAGTCAGACTCCTGCATCCGTTTGGTTCCCAGAATTACCACGGATACCGGAAACCATGGATAACAGCGATCCCTATTAAAATAATGGACTTCCAGTAAAAACATACCCTAAAGTTGCACTGGAGGACCTAGAAGATGTCTAGAGAAGATGTCTCCCTAGGCATTTTTCTAGGATGACTCTATGGTATGTGTCCCTGCTTTGTGTGCCATGCATAACTGAAATTATGGATATTGGTTCTGCGGAGGTCCAATTGTAAATTCTAACTGTAACTTTTTTTAAACACACACACACACACACACAAAACAGAGTTTGGGGAAATTGTTGTTTGGACTGTAATTCCCAAACGCCTCACAGCAAGCATTGCTAAGGCAATCTTTTACATGGTAGAGAAATTGTTATAGGATGGTTTCTTAAAAGGCAGTTAAAGGCAAGGATCAATATACGAGGAATTCTAATTAGTTTGATCAAGTAGAATGGGTTTTATTCTTCTGGCTTAGATTAACCTTTTTGTTACTTAAGTAGTTTTATAACCATTACAACAAAGTAAACCTCAAGATGCATTTCCAGGGATGGGGCATTTGGAAACACTCCATTTCAAATGCCCACTAATGATGAATTCATTGGTATTTATTGGCATAACGACAAAGCTGGTTCTTGGGGACTGTTCAGAATGAAAAGCTAGATGAAGATGGAAGCGCATCTCCTCTAGCTAGCCCACCACCAAAGGCAAAAGTTCTCCTTCCAGAAACAAACCGTCCATATTTTTATAGAAAACATTTTGCCTTCTTATCTGGTTTGTACAACCAGAGGGAAACATTAATACCATTCCGAGTGTTTCTCAGTCCTAAAGAATGGAGAAATCACTTTGAATTGCCAATGAAAGTGACTCTCTCCTCCCTCAGCCCTGAACATTGGACTTGTCTGTTTTCTTCTCTGATTTGTGTTCTCTGTGCAGGTTTCCATGATGCTACTGTTAGAAACTGATTCTTACTTCTGGTTTGGGTATCTGTGAACTGTGTCTGTGCCGGCTCTACCCCTAGGAAAGGGAAGCCCAGTCTCTCCAGTAAGAGACCTGTTTGCATGCCTTAAACTGCCATACAAGACCAGGGAGACATTGTTCACGCATTACCTTCTCAAAAAGTTAAGGTGTCTTAACTTGCTTACAACAGGCAAGGCGAACAGCAGTTGCCGCGTCCACTACTGAGCATCCACGAACAGCAAAACAGAGTGAAAGGGGACTTGAAGGCACACAACAACAACAAGTTGCCTGCATTTGTTGTTGCTGGTGATTTTAGTGGGCATGTTTATAAACAGATTGTTTAATTCTACTTATAGTTTAATTCTACTTTAACTTTTGCATGTCTTGATGATGTGGAATTTCATTTGTACTTGTTTTAACTTTGGACTTTATCAGACCAGCCTCTGAAAACATTCCTTTTCCACCGTATTTTGAAGCATTTGTGTCCCAGCACAATAACCCGTTTAATCATACATTCCTGTCTCTCTCTCTCTCTCTGGCTTTTCTATGCAAACGAAGATTCAGGAAGGACTCATCCTGCGCTTTCTGCAAGTGCACTGATGACTAAAAAGGCCATTCCGAGATAAACAGGTCCAGTTGCAGAAAGCACAGCAGAAGGTCTTCTTGGGTGATGTTTCCGGGTTGTGATTCTTTCTTCGTTGTCGTTTCTCTTCAAGACTTGTTTGGCATGAGTTCTCAAATAAGGCTGCAGCATTGTGGATAGTGCGTCTCCATGCCTCCCGATGTGAGGCCAGGGCGGACCATTGTTGGTGGTCAATTTGGCCGAGCCTGAAATGTTGTTTCAGGGAGTCCTTGTATCGCTTTTTTAAAAGCAGCCCCAGCATTGTCGGGGCACGAACCCTCAGCACCATCTACTTCCATGTTTGCCAGTGAGCGTGATCTTGGCAGTTCTCACGAGTAGATGCGAGCACCCTTAAAAGTTAAAAAACAGCTAAATTAAAACACAAAACGTACACACAAGCACTGAAACACAATTAAAACCTCCAAGTACCTCAGGGGAGGTTCATAAAAAGAACGTCCTGTGCCGGGTTTTTGCATTCTCACCCAGAAGTGTCCTGGCGGGACCGCCCATTGATGCTGGAATCACCAGAGCACAATGGCACATGGTTTCAGATGCTAGCAAAACCACAAAAACAAAAAACACAATGCCACAGCAGATCTGCTTGAGCCATCAATAAAAAGGAATGCCTTATTTACAACTTAAAATCGCCATAGCACGACGTCATGCAGTATAGGCATGCTTTCACATTCATTAGGCTTCGTTATGATGCTGTATTTGCTTGTCTGATAAAGTCCTTTGTGGGATACCAGGTGGGATCAAGGGGAAGAAAGTGGCATATAAATAAATGAAATCACCACCACCATCACCACCACAACCTTTGCCTGATTAAAAAGTCAGTGGGCTTCAAAAAAATGGTATGATGTAGTTTGCAGTTTTTTATGGGGGTTTATTTATACCCCGCCCCTCTGTTAAAAGAATCGGGGCGGCTTACAAAAATTAAAATACAATACAGATAAAAATCCCTAAACACCCCCCACCCCACCCTCCCCCATAAAAAAATATCAAACAAATGTAAATTAAAAGCAACGGTCTAAAATCACCTTTAAAAACAATAAATACAATAAATACAGGATGGGATCCCAGATTATTTTCAAACTCTCTCATTGCTGGTGGCAAGGAAGGCTTTTCTCCTTGCAAGGTTGAATGTACATCCCTCTAATGTGACCAAGGGTAGATATTTGCAGACCCCTGTTTTGAATCGCATATGTCATTGTGCTCAAGCCCCTGATGTTCTCTATCATATTGTATTGACTTGCCTGTTGTATATAATTCCAAGGGAAAGGTTGATAAGGAGGTTATTGGAAAGGAACGTCTGTACAGATAGATTATCAGTGGAACTCTTATTGGAAGATCGTAATCCGCATATTACCAGACTAATGGCTAACTTTTTGGTTGAGGCAGCAAACATATGGCTTAACCTGCCTAAAAATTATCCTTGAAGTCCGATTGTTCTATTGTTATATGTATACTGTATGTTGTATTATGCCTAATAAAGGTTGTGGATGTGTGTGTGTACTTTGGATTCCCTTACGTACAATCTATAGTGTGTGTGGCAGGATACACAGCGTTAGTGATCAGGGATAGGTTCCAAAGTGGAGAAGAGCAGCCAATTTTCTCTTGCTGTTCCACCTCTTCCGCGCAGCCCATTTTCCTCTCTCTTTGGCCTCTCCTTGCTGCTGATCCAGCAGACGTCATGCTGGACACACGTCATCCTTACTTCCTGCCTGGCTGCCTCTCTATCTGCTTGTGATGCTTGGCCCTTGGAGTTACTGGAGCGGCTCTGATAACTCATCCCTGCCCAGATGGCATTTCAATATCCGTGAGATGCTCTGAGACTGACCAGGCTAATGGGCGTGGGGATATTTATTAGCACTTTGATTTGCATCCAGACGGTTCCAAAAATATTCCTTGAGGTTACAGCAATGATTCACTGTAATGAGTCATGGCAGCATTTACTTTGGTTTGTCAGGAAGCTGCCACTTGGTGATGCAAGAGTAATATTACCCATCCAAATGTTCGTCTTGTTGCTTTTTCATCCCACGAGAATCTTTAAATGTCTGCAAGCTTGTCATTGACAATATGGGATCTCCCTGGAAAAGCAACATTCACTCCGAGCCCGTTTCAGAGGTTGATCTCGATCTGAAAATATCTCTTTCTTGAAAATCCCAAACTGGATTTTTTTCTTAAGTGGATTCAGTTCTATCTTCCATTAAACTTTTTTTTTTTTTTAGTTAAAAAAAAAAACCACAGTTATCTCTCTGCTGCGCTATTGCCAATAACCCATTTTGGTAGCTTTACCACTTAACACCCTGAACATATGCAGCTATCTTATACAAAGTCGAATTACGTATCCATCTAACTCAGGATTGTACACCTTGGCTAGCACCAGCTCTTCAAGGTCCCAGACAGAACAGGTGGTGTTCTTGCTATGTCATCCTTTCCCCCTCAATGAACCAACAAAGTATTGAAGGACAAGTCTAAGTTGAACATGAGCCAGCAGTGCGATGCTGCAGCAAAGAAGGCAGATGCTATTTTAGGCTGTGTAGTTTCCAAGTTGAGGGAAGTAATAGTTTCCCTATATTCTGAGCTGGTCAGGCCTCATCTGGAATACTGTATTCAGGGTGCTTCATTTTAAGAAGGATATAGACAAGTTGGAGCAAGTTCAAAGAAGGGCAATGAGGATGATAACAGATATGGAGAACAAAACATATGAGGAGAGGTTGCAGGTGCTGGGCATGTTTGGCTTGGTAAACAGAAGATTGAGGGTTTACATGACTGCGTTCTTTGAATACCTCAAGGGCTTCCACAAAGAGAAGGGGGAAGGCTTGTTCTCTGCTGCCTCAGAGCATAGAACTAGGTCTAATGGTTTAAGTTAGAGGAGGGTAGATTAGAAGGAACTCCTTACAGTGAGAATGATTTGGCAAAGGAACCAATTGCCTAGAGAGATGTTGAGTTCTCTGGACATCCTTCTCTGGATGTCTTCAAAAAGAGGTTGGATAGCTACCTACTGGGAATGCTCTTGCTGGAGAGTTTGCATTGAGCAGTGAGTTGGACCTCATGGCCTATGGGACCCTCCCAACTCTGAAAAGAAGTGTTTTCACATCAGAACGACAGGAATATTGTGTGTTCCAACAGGACTGGGATTGAGGTAAGGACGCATTATTTCGCCTTCGTAGGTTCAGCCTTAGTGTGGATGAATTTGTGTGGTTGGAATATCTGTTTAAAAGAAAACTAGCTATACCCAGTGCAACATACGCTGTTATAGTAGATTTGAAAGGTTCACACAGTTCAGCTACATGCTATTATTTCAGGAAAAAATATTGCATTGTTTTATATGTGGCTGGTGAATGGCTGAGGGAGTGAGAGGAGGGAGGGTCCTTGTGAGGCTGGGAGTGTAGATGCAGATTGAGTGGCAGGAGTGGATTGTGAGGTGGAGGGGGAATTTGCATGTGGGTGGTGAGTGGCTGAGGGAGTGAGAGGAGGGAGGGGCCCTTGTGAGGCTGGGGGTGTAGATGCAGATGGAGTGGCAGGAATGGATTGTGAGGTGGAGAGGGAATTTGCATGTGGGTGGTGATTGCCTGAGGGAGGGGCCATTGTGAGGCTGGAGGTGTAGATGCAGATGGAGTGGCAAGAGTGGAGAAGGAGTTTTTGGGGGTAGTGATTGGATGAGGGAGGGAGAGGAAGGAGGCCTAAGCAGCCAATCAGCACACTGGGAAAGGAAACATACCCAAGTGTTATATATAATGTGTATATAATATATATATATATATATATATATATAGTATATACACACACACACACACACACACACAGATAGATAGATAGATGCCTAGGCCAAATGCTGACCTCCAGGCTTCTCGTTCTTGACCTCTGGACACTAAAGCTGGCATTACCCCCTCCCCCTGATGGTGTCACCTGGTGCAGTTCGGCCTCTTCACACACCCCTTGTGCTGCCACTGCTCTGGACTCTTCCAAGGCCACAAATCCTGTCCTTAGGCCACACCCTCTTCTCTCTGTTGCTTCGGGGTATGGACGTTATTTTATTCCAACTGGCTCTACTTCTCCAACTTTATAGCTGAGGGTGGGAACTTTGGCCATGCTGGGAAAGAAGTACACCTGGATTCAGATGTTTTCACCCATAGCATAGCAAAACAAAAACAAAAACAAAAAAAACCCCAAAACCTATTTTGTTCTCTTCCAGCTTTTTGGCTCTCTTCCTGTCCACTGCTGGGATGTGGAGTCCAGTAGGGAAGTGATACCCCACCTTTCTTTTAGATGCTGATTCTTCAAGTATTAAGCATTTGCATCTGCAACAAACAGATTAGGGGGATCAAACTCTCGCTGCACTGTACCACATCAGAAGTGGAGGTGGACCAGATGCTCCCCTATGTGAGAAGCTTGGTGCACCTGAAAAATGGACATGTTAAGGTGAATGGTTCTACTTCAGGTATGCATGTCTCTCCCACCCACCCTAGTTGAAGGGAATGAGGAAGGTTGAAAGAAGCTTTGCAGTTTGAAGTGGTAGATTTTTACAATAGGTTTCACCCTCTGCTGTGAACAGTTTGCATTGTCTGGGCTTGGCCTCTGTGCCAGAATTTAGAAAAAAAATTACTCTCCGCAAATCACTTTTCAAAGCCCAGATCTGTGCAACACCAACATAACCTCACACTGTGCTGTTTCAATGACCAAGTCACCCCGGCCTCTGCAATTACGTTCTAATGCCACAGTCCTTGAGGCTAAACTGTTAACGATTGATGTTACATTGAGCTTCCACAAAGATAGTCCATTAGACACAAATTTGAATCTTTTTGCAAGAACTACAGATACTTTTTGTGTGGGAGGATTTAAAAAAAAATATTCAGAGAGCAACCACTTGAAAATACAAAGTACTCATTGAAACATTCTAATGCTCAGGGCTTTTCATAAATGGGTTACCTTGATAACTCAGTTGGTGGACCACTTACCATTTAAAACCACTAGCTTGTGTCATTACAGGGGGTCTGTATTTTGCCCTAGCAAGACTTCACAAACACCAGATAGGCGTTTCTCAGAGGATGACCTTCTCGTCAACACAGGCACATATTGTCTAGGTTTGTTGCTGGGAACAGCAAATGCCCATCCACCATGTTCCTCTCCTGCTGGAAGATGTGGTCTTTCAGAAGGAACCTTTACTATACCACTTCATTCAGTGAGGTCATTCTGACCCATCTACCCTAGGACATTATCACACCATCCCATTATCACAATGGGATGGTAGCACAAATGGGCTCCCATTATTGCACAGTGTTGTTGTCCTCCTGTACTCATTCTGTGCTCCACCCTTTCATTAAGCACCACTTTTTATTAATGGGCAAAAGCCCTCAATAGCCCTCAATATTGCTCTTTTCACTGTATTGATGAGCGTGTGAAACCACGTCCTGCTGTAATTGCACAATTACAGCGTGAATGGGCGTTTCTCTTCTCCCCCTCTCCTTTCCCAGCGGGAACACTTGCTTCAACTTTTGGGGGAGAATGTGAAGAGGACCAACAGGACGCTGTTTTAATGAATTGTTGCCTTTCCTTGGTGCATTTTTTTATGTTTGTCTAAGTGTTTATTCATGACGTTTTTTTGTTATGTCTTTGTTTTTGGTGTGTTTAAGCGAAGTCATGTCTTCTTGCAAGAACAGCCGAAATCTCGCCCATGCAAAATCCAGGAATTAAGAGAATTTTTTTTCTTAAAGGCGCATGCGCCGGTCAGCAGGAAGCATTAATACTCTGTCATTAGAAGGCAATGTGAAGACAAGTGTTGCTATAGTACGAGCTGAAATCCTGTTCTTACGCAGCTAGTGGTGGATGTGCGATAATTATTGTAATAATGCCACTATGGACTTTTTCAGATGCGGCAAATATGGTGTCATAATGACACCTAATGAACGCAAAAGGCTGCCAATACCAGATGACATTGTGCTTTTGCATTCATGTATTGAAAATAAGGCATTCTTTTTTTTATTATTGTCAGGCCAAGCCGTCAATAGATCAGCCATGGTGTTTTTTGCCATGATTGCGACATTGTGACATTGAAAGCCACTGTCTCCTATGTTGCATGGTGGGCAGAATCACACTGCCTTCTTGACTGAGCCATAGATACTGGGCAAACCCTGTTATTGTTAATTTCCTGCAACAATTAAAGGATATTTCCCTAAAGCAGTGGTTCTTAACCTGTGGTCCAGGGACCTCCAGGGGTCCATGATGTCCTCACAGAAGGTCTACAAAGGTTTGATGGCTGTTTGGCCCACCTCCTCCCTGCAGTGGAGTGGCCACGTGACAGGAGCCAAGGCAAAGGCTGGCTGGCTGGCTGGCTTGGCCTGCGCATTGCCATTCAATCTGCTCCAGCCATAAACTTGCAGGAAAAAACAGGAGAGAAGCCTTCTCTCCCCCTCCAGTGCCTCTGAGGGAAGGTTTAATGGATGGTGTAACTGTACTATTATCATCAGGTATTATTGTTATTATTATTAGGGTTGTAATTTTGCGTTAAGTCTTAGGGGTCCACGGCAACAAAATATATTTAAAGGGGGTCCCTGGTAAAGAAAAGGTTAAGATCCACTGTTCTAAAGGGATCATCTGTGCATATTATGGTGGCATATTGATTTCAGGTTTTCAGCATAATGTAAAAATACTTTTACATTTTGTAAAAATCCCAGATTTCCATGACACTTGAAACCATCCTGGTTTGCAAACAAAAAATAGGAATAAATTCAAATAATGTGTGCGCCAGGTTGGTGCAACAATCTGGTTTATATCTATAATTAATCTCCCCTCAAGGTAAGCATTATCAGGGATGATCTAAAACCTATAATTATATGTGTTTCTGTGGAAGAGCGCTTAGCTTCAATTGTGCTCTCAGCATACCTCAAGATCCTGAAGAGGTCCATTTTTATCAAGCACCTCTGAACACAAGGCTTCTTTCTTGCTCTCAATTCAATGTTGGACAATCTCCTTTTCTGTCCCAAGAAACTTCTTTTCCTTGATTAATTATACGTAGAGGCACAGCAGGGCTTTCTCAATTTTGTTAGTATAAAAACACAACCAGCTTTGTATGAAGCTTGGGAAATGACTTTTTAAAAAACTGTAGCTCCAAGAATCTGGAGAATTCTCAGAGTTGTAGTCCAAAAAAGAGTCACTTCCCCAAACTTTGGCCTTGTTAGCAGAGCTGATTTGGAAGAGTAAATTTAGATGTGCATAAATGAAATAGTGCAGTCCTCAGGTGTAGCATTCCCAGAGCTATCTAGCTAGCTAAATACCCCCAGGGTCAGAATTCAAAATTATAACAGATTGAAGAGCTGGGCCAAAACTAACAAAATGAGCTTCAACAGGAATTAGTGTAAAGTACTACATTTAGGTAGGCCAAATGAAATGTCCAAATATAGGATGGTTGACACTTGGCTTGACAGCAGGACATGAGAAAAGGATCTAAGGTTCTTAGACCACATGAGCCAACAATGTGATGCAGCAGTCAAAAAAGCCAATGCAATTCTAGATTGCATCAAGCAGGAGTGTAGTGTCCTGATCAAGAGAAATAATAGTACCATTCTATTCTGCTTTGGTCTGACCTCACATTCGCATCCTGTTCATATTGTTTTGACCATATAGAGAAGGCCTATATCTCAGGATAAGCCTATCCTGGCAACCCTATTCAGGTGAGTACAGTAGCAGTTTAATTTTCACACGGCTGAGACAACCACACACATACACCTCTCCAGCCTGCAGATAACATTTCATTCAATAACCTCCTTCCGTATCTGACTAAAACATGCAACCGAGGCAGCACTATTCTTAGCTTTGGCTCAAGCGTTCCTGATGAGCCATCCAGGAGCCTGCAGAGCTAAAAACTAAAGCTATGTTCTTTGAGAAACAGAGAGAGAAGAAAAATCTAGGTGGAACTTGGGCTTATCCAAAAGGAATCTTTAAGCCAATTTCCGTTTGGAAAGGATCTGTAGTTTGGCTTTATCATAGCTAATAATCACTAATACAGTAAATCACAAAAGGCTTTCATACAGCTTTCTCTACAAGAGTTAGAGAGAAAGAGATGACTGGAGATGAAGCCCTGGAAATGGAACTACAAGGAACAGCTTTTCTCCCTCACCATGTGTCAGCCCCCATGCAGGAGACAAAAAAAATGTATCTGGCAAACATAATGGAAAGAACTGCTACCAATTATAGAGAAAAAAAGTGGGGGAGATTGCAGGGTGTTATTTTAAAGTACCATAGGAAATCATAATCACGTGGGACGAGAGAGGGCCTGCCCATTCATTTTTTTAATGCTTCCCCTGTCACTGGCTATAGAAATTTCCATTATGGCTAAATTTTGTGGGGAAGTCAAAGGGTGAGATTTGTAGATTCCCTCCCCCATAGTCCAAGTATAGGCTGAAGGTTACAGTTTTGCAAACTCTGCTTCAGTATTCTGCACACCCTCTAACTGTCCTAACTTGGCAGGGATGATCTTGATTAAGCTTCAGTCATCCCACTTTTCCAAGTTCTTTTAAAACATCCCAGTTTTTCTTTCCTCTTCCCATTTCCTGCCTTTGCTTCTCTGCTTACTTCAATTGCTGCAAAATGAGTTCAAAATGCAAAATTAGTTTGTATTAAATTAATTCAGCAAATGCAGTGCTGTGATTTTGGGTTATGAATGTCTTAGCTGGCTCTGCCTTAAAAATTACAGGTCAACCCACGTGTCCACAGATTCAATATCCATGGTTTTACTTATCCATGTCTGAAAAAAATATGTTATCTCATTTCTAGGTCCTCCAATGTGATTCTGTGGTCAACTTCCAGCATTCATCCCATTGAAAATAATAGGGTTCCCTATTATCCACAGTTTCATGTATCCACGGGGTGTCTTGGAATGTATCCCCCGCAGATACAGGGGTCAGCCTGTACACATCATTCATGGGGGAGGGCTAGCAAACAGGGAAAGTGCTCGCTGCTGCCATGTTGAATTTTCGGCTAAGTGAGAGATCAGTAAGTCTATAAAACAGTGATCTTTTACTCTTTTTTATTCTTTTCTTTCTTTTGTAAATATGAAGTATCGCATGTGCACATCATGGTAAACTTTTTTTTAAAAAAATTCAGTGACAGCAGATTTAAAAGTGCAAGTAATTCACTCACGGCTGCCATTTTGGCTAGGGGGCATGCAAAATTTAGGGGGGCTCTTGACCATTAAGACAGGTTGCAGCCCTGCAAATTGCTGTTTCTTCAGATGAGATTGTGTTTTTTTTTCCCCTCGTATACATGGGACCTGTGTTTCACTAGCTCTACTGCACCATTCTTCCACTGTCAATACCACTTTTTAAAAAATGCTTTCAACTAGATAGGGGACAAGGAAGAAAAGTGGAGACTGCTATATGCAAAAAGACTGTAAAAAGGAGCTTTTTGGCTTTTTTAACTGAGGTTTGCCTGCACTTCTTTCAGTGACCATGAATGTTTTTCTGTGCTTTGTTTTCATGAAAATTTTTCATTGTCCCTTTGCAGATCCCAGATGACAACCTACCCTGAGGTGCTTGTCATCTCCAGTAAGGCCTCCCCAATCCCAAAGTAAACCTTGCAAGCTGAAAAGGTTCAAAGAAGAGCTTCAGTCCAGCTTTAATGACAAGGTCTGTCATTGGAAAATTAAATAGGCTGAGAAACCTGACATTTTTTCTTGTATAATTCTCATCTCATAATAAAATACGTACACTTTTCTTTTCTATTCAAAGGCACTCAGAGAAGCCACACAGATTCTTTGTTCCTCTCCAAGCAAGCCAGTATGAAAACAAAGGCTGAAAATCTCTCTGCTTTCTGGATGAAGTGTGGTTATGACAATTTCTGGGGAAATGGGGACATGTCATAAAAGAATCCTGCTGAACTTGATCACTAGTAGCGGACGAACATTACATGCTGGCTACAATTCTGCATGGCTCAGTGTAGTGTAATACTACCACTTCTGGACTTATATCTGAAGCCCCCTGCCCCACCCCTACATAGAGATGTGAAGGCCTGGGGGAAAAAATGGAAAAATTCCTGAAGCCTTTTGTTTTGTTTTGTTTTTTTCTGAAAAATTGGGGGGGAAATGAAAAAGGGAACTGTTCCATACAGTTCAGGAGATTGTTGCTCCATTTGTTACACATAAAAATTAAAAATAAATAAAAGTAAAATCCATTTGTAATACCGTAATTGTTTGAATGTACTGTATTTTAATATACCAATTGTGATAGAATCATAGAATTGCAGAGTTGGAAGAGACCACGAGGGCCATCCAGTCCAACCCCCCTGCCACGCAGGAAATCACAATCAAAGCATCCCCGACAGATGGCCATCCAGCCTCTGTTTAAAGACCTCCAAGGAAGGAGACCCCACCACGCTCCGAGGGAGTGCGTTCCACTGCCGAACAGCTCTTACTGTCAAAAAGTTCCTCCTAATGTTGAGGTGGAATCTCTGTTCCTGGAGCTTGCACCCATTGCTCCGTGTTCCAGTCTCTGGAGCAGCAGAAAACAAGCCTGCTCCATCCTCAGCGTGACATCCCTTCAAATACTTAAACAGGGCTATCATATCGCCTCTAAACCGTCTTTTTTCCAGGCTAAACATACCCAGCTCCCTAAGTCTCTCCTCATAAGGCATTGTTTCCAGACCTTTCACCATTTTAGTTGCCCTTCTCTGGACACGCTCCAATTTGTCAATATCCTTTCTGAATTGTGGTGCCCAGAACTGGACACAGTATTCTAAGTGAGGTCTAACCAAGGCAGAATAGAGTGGCACTATTACTTCCCTTGATCTAGACACTATACTTCTATTGATACAGCCCAAAATTGCATTGGCCTTTTTAGCTGCCGCATCACACTGTTGGCTCATGTTCAACTTGTGGTCTACTAGGACTCCTAGATCCCTTTCGCACGTAGTCTCATTCAGCCAGGTCTCTCCCATCCTATATTTATGCATTTCATTTTTCCGCCCTAAATGCAGTACTTTACATTTCTCCGTATTGAATTTCATTTTGTTAGCTTTGGCCCAGCTCTCCAGTTTATCCAGGTCATCTTGAATTTTGATCCTGTCCTCCAGGGTATTAGCTACTCCTCCCAATTTGGTGTCATCTGCAAATTTGATAAGTATGCCCCTAATTCCCTCATCTAAGTCATTGATAAAGATGTTGAATAGCACTGGGCCCAGGACAGAACCCTGTGGCACCCCACTGGTCACATCTTTCCAAGACGAAGAGGAGCCACTGCTGAGCACCCTTTGGGTTCGGCCGGTCATAATCTTATGCCTAATCAGATTTGTACCTAGTCTTATTTTATGTTCCTAAAGTAACAGAGGGACTTTCAACCTGTAAAAAGTACTAATGTTGCATTTTTTCAATTTCTGAATAGTTCCATTTTTTTCTGAAAAAAGGGGGAAAATGTGTTTTTTTCCCATGGCTTCAAAATTTCTGGCAATTATATCTCTCTACCCCTACATGGCCATTACATGACCATTCCATGCCTCATGGAGAATAGTCAGGATCAGAAATGCTTCTGGTTATGTTCCTATAGGCAGACACAAAACAATTACAGCAGCACCGAGATCTGCCAGGGTGCTTCAGAGGTCTTGGTGGTTATGCAGTCATTTTGCGTCTGGCTACAGGGACATAGCCAGATACTTCTCCAATCCTGCCCACTCCCCACAAGGCACAGAATGGTCATAAGAGGGTGAGCGGTGGGGGGGAGGTAGGATTCAGAAGCTGTATGGCAAGTCCAGAGGGGTTAGGCGGTGTGGGGGGAGGCAGGGAATACGAATCTCTGCAGCACCCCCAAAAAGCAGATATGCTGGCATAAGAGAAACTTGTGTGTATGCCTCAAACAGGATGCCAGCCCATGTGTGAAATGTCTGTAAATGGTTATATAATACAGTATGCATCAAATATATATCTATATCTATATCTATATCTATATCTATCTATCTATCTATCTATGGTGGCTTGGGTATGTTTCCTTTCCCAGTGTGCTGATTGGCCCCTTCTCTCACTCCCTCAGCCAATCACCACCCACATGCAAATTCCCTCTCCACCTCACAATCCACTCCTGCCACTCAATCTGCATCTACACCCCCAGCCTCACAAGGGCCCCTCACTCCTCTCACTCCCTCAGCCACTCACCACCCACATGGAAAGCAATGCAAGCTGAACTGTGTGAACCTTTCAAATCTACTATAATGGTGTATGTTATGCTGGGTACAGCTAGTAGTCATATTATTCATTTAGTCATTCATTTTCCACCTTTCTCCCAAAATAAGGCTCAAGATGGGTCACAGTAATACTAAACAAACTCATAACAATTAAAAAACACATCACTAAGACAAGCAGAGCACCTGACTGCTAAGAAGCCCTTTTCTCAAGAAATGGTCATTTAAGGCTGGGAAAGTGTGATGTGCCCAAGGTCTCCTACTGGGCTTCCATGGCTAAGTGGGGGATTCAAATCCCAGTCTCCCAGAGTCCTAGTCCAATACAGGTCGACCTGTGTATCCTCAGGAGATATATTCCAAGACCTTCCACAAATACCTGAAAATGTGGCTAATAGGGAACCCTATTATTTTCAATGAGATGCATGCCAGAAATTGATCATAGAATTGCATTGGAGGACCTAGAAATGCATTAGAGAGAACATATTTTTTGGATATGGATAAGTGAAACCATGGATACCAAATCCATGAATATGGGGGCCAATCTGTACTCAAACCACTACATCATACTGGCTCTCTGCCCAGCCAGAATTATGCCCGACTCAGTAAATGGAGGATGTTTGACCTTCAGTTGGTAGGCTGTACTTAATCCATTCCCTGCTTGCAAAAATGGGAGGAAAGAGGCTTGAAGTACGGAATAGTATGATTAGTGCTGTTGCCACCATGGTAGTGAGCATGAAATGTTACTTTTTTGCAGTACGACTCTTAATCCACATCCCCTCTCTCTGGCTTTTCTTCGCAAACGAAGATTCAGGAAGGACTCATCCCGCGCCTTCTGCAAGCAATCCACATCCAGTATGCTCCCAAAAGTAATTTCCGCAAGCTCTACTGTTCTGGACCAGTGAGGAAAACTGGAAAAGGTAGGTGGTTCATGAAAACTCCTCCTCTCAAAGCATCCTGGGGAGCTGACGAGGTCTGCTAGCAAACTGTTGCTTCAGCCTTAAAACTACTCAGATACAGCAAATTAGTCAAAGCAATCCAAGGCATTCAAAAAGAGGACAAAATCCTAGAAAGGAGGAGGTGCAGGAGAGACATCAGCGTCATTTTCAAGAGTTCTTCCAAGTCTGAATGAATGTTAGTAGAATGAATAGATCATATGCTGCCTACATGAAATCTTTTTTTAAAAAGAAAGTAAGCGTGAAATATTATATTCTGGGTCGAGGCCAATGACTCACTGTTGCTAGAAAGATTTTCCCCAAAACATACCCTTTCTTTTTTTAAGGCAGTGTTTTTTGTTTTTTTTCTGACTATGAGGAACATGATTTGGACAGCATGAAGCACTGGGCCTCTGAGAGATGGACAGAGGTCTGAGTGTCAGCAAGCCATTTTGCCTCCAAAAGAGACTAGAAAACCCAGAAAACAACATCACACACACACACACACACACACACACACTACCTTCTCACCTAAATCTTTTTCTGGCTGAGATTCCACATGGTTGAGCATAGCATAAGAATTCCATATGTGGTATTCCATTATGGCTGCCCTGTCACATAACCTGGACTTACCTTTGTGCTGTGATAGCACCCCCCGCCCCCGTGGACATTCTGTTGCTGGAAGTGGGGGAAATAAGAAAAGAATCTGGCTATGTCTGCATAGTCAGAGGCAGACCAAGGATATCTTCTGCTGAGATCTGCTGGAGTCTCAATGGATAATGTCATCAGTTTGCGTCTGGCTACAGGGCCATAGCCAGATGCTTCTCCAATCCCACCTCTCCACCAGCAATTAAATGGCCATGGGAAGGGGCTATAGCAGCATGACAGTGGGTCGAGGGGGGGAGTCTTTGGATGTTGCAGCGGCAGGAAGGGGATACTGACCTCCTCAATAACTAAAAAAAAATGCAAATGTAAGATGGACTTAATGCTTGTGTATGTCACTAACAGGATGCTGGCTAATGTCTGCAAACTCCACTTTGGGAGTTCATTTAGCTGCAGCAATAGCCAGAGCATCCAGTCAGATTTTAGATGCACATACACAGTGAGTTGTGCACTTGGTTGCCTATTTAGGAGTGTCTTCAGTTGCACAATTTTGCCATTCATCAGATGGTTTGCATAGTCCAATGAACACATACCTCCACATGCAGAGATTTACCCTACCCAACCCTAATGGAGGATCTTGCTTTTGTATTCCACTATCACCTGTTACCATGCCCTCCACTCCCTGCCACACCTGGAACCTCTGGGTATACCCTGCCAATGAAAGCTCTGAGCATCTGATGAACTGGACTTTGGTTCACCCAAGGTGAGATCATAATGCACATCTTAGGACTTTATCAGATGAGCCACTAAAAATGTTTCTTTGCCACCATATGTTAAACTGTTAGTGTGCTGGCAAAATAACCCTTTTTATCAAATGTTGCCATAATAGCATGAAAAAGCAGCCCCGTATGTCTGCATTGCTGGGTGTATGTGATCTCAGCAATTCTCACAAGTGCGCTTACAAGTTGCAAAACAGCTAAATTCAAAAACAAAACGAACACACAAGCACTGAAACACACTTTAAAACTTGCCTACAAAACAGGGAGGTTCATAAAAAGAGCATCCTGTACCTAGTTTTCGTGTTCTCTACCAGAACTGTTCTGGCAGGGACCGCTCATTGACACTGGAATTGCACCAGCAGAATGGGGCATAGTTTTACACGCTCACAATTACATAAAAAAAACCCACCACGGCCGATCTACTGATGGTTTGGTCCAACAATAAAAAAGAATGCCTTACTGATTATTCAAAATTGCAAAAGCACGACGTCGTGTGAAACCCTTTCACATTCACTGGGCATTGTTATGACATCATATTTACAGGGCAGCTTTTTCATGTTATTATGGCAACATTTGATATAAAGGGTTATTTTGCCAGCACACTTTCGGTTTAAAATATCGTGGTAAAAAAATGCTTTTAGAGGCTTGTCTGATAAAGTCCGCAGTGTAAACAAGGAACATTTCCAAGTTCTCCCTCCCAGCATGACCTGTGCAGAGCCCAGGTTGTACCCCATTCCTTCATCGAACTTCATGCTTCTTTTCCTTCTCTCCTCTCCATTTAAAACCCACACCAGCCAAGCTCTTCAGCTGCTGGGAACTACAGTGGGTAGAAAGATCGACTTGCTCCAACTGGGGCAAAATTTTTGTGACCCACACTGACTGTTGGGAGGCGGTGTCTCACTGGGAGATCTCATATCATCTTTATTGCAGAGACAAAGGAAATATAAACACCATAGCAACAGATAATTACCTTCAGGAATGCACCCAGTTGGTGTCAGTTAGTGATGCTCAAGTCTTTGCTATGGATACACTTTTCAAGCAGCCATACAGAACCGCCCTTCCCAAATATGAAAAATGTGTTGAGGAGAAGATGGAAAAGAACTGTGGAAGACAGATCCAGTCCATAGCATCTTCTGTTAAAGGTTCCAGGTAACAAAGTTGAGGTGAAAAAGAGCTTCTCTGCATATAAAGCACCCCCCTTCATACACACCTTCTGTTCTAAACCCTGAAATTCCTCTAACATATCTCAAAACACCCCTGTGCTAATAATATGCCTTTTTGTAGCTAGACATTACTAAACTCAAGAAAAAAAAATAACAGCAGGAATTCTACTTGACAGATGAGTGAACAAATACATTCACATTTACACGTGGAGGAGAGAGCTGAGACAGTGCTGTTCTGTTGAAGGAGGCATCAAAAAATGAATTCATTTCCTGATAACTCCATCGCATTCAACAGCCCCCTCTCCCCTGTGAGAACATTGTATCCACAGTGGTTTTTCCCAGTCCTTAAACCCGTTCTGCTTTTTCCTAACACTTTATTACTTGGCTGCAAAGGCAAAGACGGCCGGGACGATATTGTGCTTGTATGAGGAGCAAGCCGAGTCATAACAGAGCGAAGTCAAAATAGCACTGAGACAATGAAGCTGTTCTTGGCATAATGGGTTTAAATGTTTGCTGTTACAGTGTATAACAGCTGCCCTTTAAAGCAATTTCTTTAGGAATCTGTACACAATCAATCATCCCAGGAGAGGAGCAGAGAACAGAGACAATGTTTAATTCATAGCCTGATAGAATCATCTCTTTGTAAATATCTCTCTTAGGCTCCACATCTCATTGTATTGCTGTTCAGCTGTTTTCTTTTGTTTTCCAGAGGGCTGTGTGGGGTCGAGTACCTAGCTTCAGAGCAGAAATTGGTAGGAGCCTAGTCATTCCTGATCAGAGCTTGGAACACTTACATTTTGGGGACTTCAGCTCTCATCATCCCCCAGTCACATAGCTATGCTGCTTAAGGCTGCAGCCTCCTCTTATCTGAGAGGAAACTCCATTGAATTAAAAGATATTATCTTTGATTAAATGCATTGCACTATAACGTTCCAGTGGTTTGGCCATTTGAGTGTTCCTAGGCAGGGATTTAAAGGACAGGTGCCACCACTCAGAAAGTCAATCTCTGTGCCATCACATCTCTTGCTTTGGATAACCACAGCAATCAGAATAGGACTTCCCTTGAAGATCTTAACATTTGAGAATGCATGCATATGGGAATCCACTTTTGAAGACCATGCAGGTATTTTAATTGACCCCACAACCAGGTGGCCAGGTTATAAACTGGGACCACTAGACTGCCACTATTGAAATATTTCCACTTGGTTCAAGGCTCTTTCTAGGTGTTGGTTTTACTTTTAACCTGAAATTTCCTATAAGACCCTAGACAAGGTTGTCTGAAAGACTAACTTCCACGTAAAGAAGCTGTTCATTGCCTAAGAGGCTTGAGTGAAGTCCATTCCTTGATCCTCTGCTTCATGTGTCCTCAATGTACAAGGTTGGATGGGTTGTAACCATGAATAAAGCCACCTTGCTTTCTCTTAAGGGATTGTATAAGCTACCTTACTTTCTCAAACACTTAATGGATTTTGTCCCTTTAATTGTGACTGTTGTTCTTTTATTGAACAGTGCTGCTAGCTGGATTTGAGTGGATTTCTCTTTTATTTTATTGTCAATGGCTTTATTCTGTGTTGTTGTTTTTTAAAGCTGCCCTCAATTCTTGATAGCAGAGGATAGGGGAGAAATATTTTAAATGGGGATGGACAACAGCAGCCCTCTGGCTTGCTAAAAGAATTCCTTATGAACTTCATCTGTCTCCCAGCACTAGTGGCTAAGAAGATATGCTGCTGTCTCTTCCTTCTTGTATTCCTGCAGGGCAGGGGGTTGGACTGGATGGCCCTTGTGGTCTCTTCCAACTCTATGATTCCCTGTAGATTTGCACCATTCATGCTTGACCCCATCCCCAAACTGAATTGTTTTGTTTGCTATCTCAGAATTGACCAGCTTGTGCATAGAAAGCAGCTGTTTACTGTGCTCTGAATAGCCACAGACTTTGGACAAGGAAGCATGGAACTCTCTTGTTATTATGAGCCCCAAATGGCTATTGATTGATTGGTCAGCAAGACAAAAGCATGGCAGGATGAGTTGGTATTATCCAAAGAAAGAAAGAGAGAGAGAGGAGGTGCCTGGAGCATCTTGGGGCAGCAGGAACATCATTTAGGCTTTAACTGCTTCAGTGCCAAGATAATCTTGGTCAGCGTAAGAGGGGCGCTCCAAAAAAGCAATACAAAGACTCCCTGAAACAACATCTCAGGCTTGGCCAAATTGATCACCAACAGTGGTCCACCCTGGCCTCACATCGGGAGGCATGGAGACGCACTGTCCACAATGCTGCAGCCTTATTTGAGAACTCACGCTGAACAAGTCTTGAAGAGAAATGACAACGTAGAAAGAATCACAACCCAAAAACATCACCCAAGGAGACCTTCTGCTGTGCTTTCTGCAACCAGACTTGTCTATCTCGGATTGGCCTTTTTAGTCATCAGCGCGCTTGCAGAAAGCGCGGGATGAGTCCTCCCTGAATCTTCGTTTGCGAAGAAAAGCCAGAGATGAGACAGTGCTCCTCCTCAAAACAGGTACTCCCCAGAGGGATAGGACAACAGCTATCATCCCTAGCCAGGATGGCCATTGGCAACACTGCTCAGTGGGAGATGCAATATATCTAGAGAGTACCACTCACGGGAAAGCCTGTAGAAGGGAATGCCTTCTATCTCAGCAGAGTACAGAAGTTAATGGATGTGCTATCTATCCTGCATGAAGGTGCACACACAAAAGAAGATAGCAATAAGCCAAAGGACATGCTCCTTGAATGCTGCAAGGAACAAATATTCTCCAACAAGTATTAGAAGTGTGTGAGTGTGTGTGTGTGTGTGTGTGTGTGTGTGTGGAGAGAGAATGAGAGAGAAAGAAGTAAGATTGCATTTTGCATCCTAGTTGTGAAAAGACAGGGCCAGAGTTCATATATGTCAGGCAGAACCAAGTGGGCCAGCATCCTTCCCCTTGACCCAGTTTCAAAGGCCCTCTGCAAAGGGCTCATGATGACCTCTCATTCCTGCCCTCCCCCTATGAGGTTGGGAGAGAGGGAGGCAGCGATTAGTGACATAAAGAAAGAGAAAATGGTAGAAGAAAAAGATGCCTTTGGTCAGTTTTAGCACCGGGCTGGGCCTCTTTTGGCTTCAGCCCCATCTACTTCCAAGTATGTATCCACCAAAAGACTTTTCCAAGGAAATGTGGTCCTTAAGAGACACAAAGGTTCCCACCCCCTCCCTCTCCCCTAATGTACCCTATACTGACATCAGTAGTCTCCTTTTTGAGCACATGCCTAGAACTGCATAAGGGATCCCTGTTTTGTCTTGGGGCTGCTTCTTCCCCAGCTCCTGAGAAGATGCAATAAAAACTGCATTGTAGTGTTATAGCAAGTGATAAATCTTTTCCAGAACAGGATTATTCAGGAAAAACTGGGGCATGAATATGCCCATGAGTGTGGCTCGCTAGCTAGTCAATGCAGCGCATGCTTTGTTCTGAATCAGGCTTGAACACAAGAGGGCGGTGTTGCACATGCCAGAAATGTGTACTTTGATACCAATTTGGTCCTGCTACACACCAAGAAAATGTAACATTTAATGACAACATGACACATTCCAAATTGCGTATTAAGGTAATCGAATATTAGATTTTTGGAACATTAGAAGCTAGCTTGATCTATGCCATATCCTCCAACATTTCACAGATGATAACCAGGATCCGTGCAGCCAAACAATATCAGAGTATGGTCAAGATGGCAAAAGTTATTAATGAGGAAAGACATACAACCTAGGTGAGGCTGCAGCAGTTTGCTTTTGCCTGATCCTATTGAGAAGGGCAAGATTCTGCCCCCTCTTCTCCTCTCCTCCCTGCTGAGTTAACTGAGCACAAACTACTTTTGCACTTTGAGCTCAGTTTGCAGCAAATGAAGTAAGCTGAGGACAAAGGTAGGAAGTGGGAAGTGAAGAAAGAAAACTGGCACATTTGAAAAGCAGCAGAAAAAGTGGGACAATAGAGGATTAATTAGGACTGTCCCTGCCAAACTGGAGGGTGTGCAGGACCCAAATCAGCACAATGGGGATCCACACTTGTGGGATACTGGCAGGGCTTGGGCAAGTGAAATTTTTGGGTGACAACTCTCTGAATTCCCTAGCTAGAGTGCCAATGGTGGCACTTTCTGGGGGATTCTGGAAGCTGTAATTCCAAAAGTCATTTGGCAATGCTCTGGAATGCTGGAGTCCTTGCCGTTGCCTTAGGCTACTGTGTGCTATGTCTCGGTAACACATTGGTACCTCTGAGCATATCAAGAGGACCAGGCAGCAAAAGTTGTTGTAGCAGAGTTGCAATCATCAGGCGAAGAAGTGAGGACACAGACACAGGAGTGTGTCTAAGCTATTTCTCTTTACTAAAGCATGTTGGAGAAATATTTACAGTGAGTCTGAGGCTACCTCTGAGTGTGGTGGAGTCTCCTTCTTTGAAGGTTTTTAAACAGAGGCTGGATGGCCATCTGTTGGGAATGATTTGATTGTGTATTCCTGCAGGGCAGGGGGTTGGACTGGATGGTCCTTGTGGTCTCTTCCAACTCTATGATTCTATGATTCTATGACTCCTAGCCTACAGACTACATAACACAGCACAATGTACAGAGCAGACCTCCCACTGTACAGCCCAGATTGAATGCACACAGTCTGAGAGCTAAATCCAAGTCAAGTGCAGAGACAGTTAGTGGGGTGGTCCAGTTATACAGTACAGATACAGAACAGTCATGAGTTATACAGTTGGTGGTTCTCTCACACATTTTCCCATACAGATAAGACTTCATCCTTCACATGTCCTTCACATGCCTGTTTCTCAGACATAATCTAGATATGCTCACCACATATGAACCCTGGTCTCCCAATGTCCTAGTCCAATCAAACCACTACACCACATTGACTCTCTTTTGTGTATTATTGTTCTGATTCAGGACTTTTTTGGATGTCGATCTGTAGCGCAAGCAGGCTCGTCCCCATTGCAAGGCTGCTGCGCAGCAGGGGGGCTGTTTCAGATGACGCTGTCCCCACGCCGATACTGTTGTGGAAGAGCTGGGAGGCTGCAACGCTATATTTGGTGATTTTCTAATCACGGTAAACTTCCGTGATTAGAAAATCACCAAATATAGTGCTGCAGCCTCCCAGTTCTTCCGCAACAGTATCAGCATGGGGATAGCATCATCCGAAATGCCCCCCCTGCCATGCAGCAGCCTCGCAATGGGGACGAGGCTGCTTGCGTTACAGATCAATGTCCGAAAAAGTCCTCAGTGTATTATTCCTTCAATATTTGTTTGTTCTTTAGACACGCTTGAAATCCATGGTTTCTCTGGTCATTAGTCCTGAATGTGATTACATCGCAATTGTGCTATTGCTCTATTACTTTAACTAAAAAATATAAAAATTAAAATAGTGTAAACAAAATGCCAGATAATAGAGAACAAACAGTGGCCAAGATCTTACATCATGCTTGCTTAATAATGTAAACCTGCACTCATATAGTTATACAGTGGTGTGGAGCATCACCCTTCTGTTGAATACCAACATTGTACAACCAATTGTATTGCTTCCAAGGTTCCTGCTGATTATCCCATTGTGCAATGGGGAATGCACAGTGGCTGTTTCTGCAATCAGTGGTACACTGGATGCATGGACAGATAGTTATGCACTATCCAAGCATGTGCACCTGCAAGACTGGAATCCTGTTGGTTAGTCCAGATAGAAGAGAACCATGGAATCTAATGTTGAATGGTGAGTGATCATGTAAGTAAATTGAACTGATTCAATGGTTCTATTCTAGTGGTGACTAGGAATAGGATTTAGACCATGTGAAATGGATACAGTCATGGAACTCTGCATAACAACAATTATGAACTAAATTAATTCCGGCCTCCTCCTCCTCCTGTTTAATTTCCTTGGATGTCTCAGTTTGCACAACTAATTTTTTAAAACTCCCAACTAACATCAGTGAATGAGACCTTTTGAGCTCTATGAGTAAAATGAATTCAGCTTTTTCAACGTTACACTCCAGCCTGTGGCCAACACCAGGACTAGGGCACCTCGCCAGTGGCTGCCAAAAGAATCCACCTTGTTCCGGGGCCATCCAGACCTACAGCAATGTTGGTTTGGCCCCAGCGTCAGGGCTGTGCTCAGAGCTTGGGACCATTGCTTGTATAGACTACAATTCCCAGAATCCTGCACACAGCATAGCTACTTTGTGAACACAAAATATTCATTTTTGCTTTTGTGGTGAGTGGATGTTCCCTTCCTTTCTCACTCTCTCCACAGAGCACCTGCCGGCACATTGTTTCTTCTGCACATCTCTCCCAGTCTGAGTTAATCGATCCCTCTGCCAGCTTCCCCATGCTCTCAATCATAACAAGGAGGCTACTTTTCATTATTTATCAATATTGAACCACTTTGTGAGTCAGCACCATCAAAAGCCTCCTGGGTTTTTTTCTTTTCCAGAGCTGCATGTTTTGAGAAAGGCCAAAGCCCTGAGTGGAAGCCTCTCTCAAGGACACCAAGGGAGTGCTCAGAGACTGCCCTTGCTGGGTTGCGTAGCTACAGGGAGCTCAGCAACCAGAAGGAAGTCTCTCGTGGAGAATCAGCCTGCTGAATCAATATCCTTCCCAGGGAGAAAATCCACCCTGTTCGGCACTTGCTGGAGAAAAACCTTGACATCAAAGGCTGGAGCACAGAGTCTGGGGGACAAATGAAACATGCCATGGGAGTCCTGTGATCTGCTCCCCTGATTATTTTTTTCTCCTTAAAATCAGTTGGGGAAGGGAGTACACTCCTATTTTGTGCTTGGGTAAGGATGGGAAGGTTTACTCTCTTGTCCCACTCCACCTCCCCACCACCCAAGATTTCCTGATCTACATCTCCCTCCACATCTGTGATCTTCGATAGCAAATACAGGCACATTATAAATATTGGCATTCCTTTTCCCAGTCTGGGTAACAGCAGCCACAGAAGGGATTAGTTGTTGTTGTGTGCCTTCAAGTCATTTCCGCCTTATGGTGACACTGTCATGGGGTTTTCTGAGGCTGAGTGCATGTGAATTGCCCAAGATCACCCAGTGGGCTATCATAGTCGACTGGGCATTCCAACCCTGGTCTACAGAGTCATCATCCAACACACCAACCACTATACCATGCTGGCTTACAACCCAGAAAACAGTGTAAGGAAAAGAGTGGGGAGGAATCTACCCACCACTTTGTTCAGAACGATGGACCTCACAGTTGATTGAAAATAAGGGGCTTTGGGAGATCCAATCACAGATCCTCCACATCAATTCAATTTTGATTCCAAGTTCAAACACTCCAAAATCAGGGCAATACTTTTATACCAACCAAATACAGGTTGCTCGCTATATCCCCAGGGGATACATTTCCAGATTTATCATGAATAATTGAAATCACATGTAATAGCGAACCCCATAGAATCATGCTGGAGGACCTAAGAAATACCTAGAGAGGACTCCTCTCTAGGCATCTCCAGTGTGACTTTATGGTAACTTCTGCTGGAAGTTATCATCAAGTCATGCTGGAGGACTAGGAAATGCCTAGAGAGATCATATATTTTGGATGACAGATAATTGAAACTGTGGGTATTGGTCCCACACATACAGGGACAGTGGAACCTGCATATACAATAATATTATTATAGAGTGTTGAAATATGTCACAAGTTGCCTCAAAAGGCTGTAACCTTATAAATAACACAGAAATAATAATACTAACAATAATGATTACAATGGTTATGAATAGCTTTGAATTCCTCAAGAGTTAGATCACTGGATAGGGCTTCTGAAAGAGTTTTACCTCTTCCTGACACACAGAGTGCAATGGAATAATTGCTAAACCAGCTCCAAGGCCAAGAGCTCTCCCAGTAGTTGTTTTCCCATATCTCTGGGTCCTATTTCTCAAGTTGACATGGCAGAGCCACAGCATGGAAACATTGCTTTTTTGGACTACAACTCCCAGAATCCTCCAGTCAGCATGGCAACTAACATTCTGGAAATTTTAGTCCCCCCAAATTACTTTTATCAAGCTCTGGACAGACCTCATCTATTAGGGCTGCCAGATTAGGACTATCCCAGGCTCTATGATTTTAAGGCCAAAATCTGATACTAAGGGGTAAGCCCCTTGTGATGCCATTACATTGTCATGATGATGATGATACATTAACCATCAACCACAGTTGCATAGAATATGCCACTCCGATAAAAAGCTGCAAGTCTAACCAATGAGAAAACTGTATATACCCATACTTTTCAAGTCCAAAGCTTCCTCACCCTTGCCTGGAGGACCAGAAAAAAGGCTGTAGGACAGATATGGGAAAACTGTGGGCCACAAGCCACATGAAGCCCTAGGCACCCATAGGTGCACCCCTGGAAGCCCCTCCAAGATCTCCAGAACCTGACTACTTCTTCTTTAAATTCAGGCCAGTTTGGAGGTGATTTTACACTCCCGAAGGAGCCCAAAGTGACAGATCTAAATGTACGGAAGAGTGAAATCTCACTCTGGACTTTAATGGAAGCCAGAGCAAGGCAATAAACTGCCCATAAATGTAGCTGTTTACTTCCCCCAATCTTCCAGTGCTCAAAAAAAAACAAACAAAAAACCCAGCACCCCCAAACCAAAAACCAGCTGAAAATTAGCGAAAATGGCAGCCAGAAGTGGTGTTACATCACCCGTGGTGCAACAAAAGGGTGGGTGGGGGTGACCCTCACCCCCTCCATAGTTGCTCCCACCACGCAATCCAGGCACTGACATCTAGGCACCAAGATGTCTCAGTGACAGATCTAGATGTACGGAACAAGTGAAATCTCACTCTGGACTTTAATGGAAGCCAGAGCAAGGCAATAAAATGCCCACCAGGTGTTCTTTTAAGCCGTTGCATGCCTAGCCCATTATTTCCTGTCAGCCACCTCTGCAAAAGCTGTGTCAGATGAGGACACAGGACTTCTCTTGAGGTTTCTCTTAAGGGAACAGAGAGCTTTGTTTTGCTTTTTGCTTTTTTGTTTTTAAAAAGGCACGCGTTTCAAGCTTGTCAGTTGTGGTTGCTTTTATTCATTCACAGTAGAGCCTTTGGGCACTTCCCTGACCAAGGACACACAGCTACTACCACTGCACAAACAGGACATGTTGAATATGGAGGAAAGAGGAGGGGAGATAATTTGCACAAAAGGTGGCTTTGTTTCCTCTAATACCTCAGGCTGCCACACTTGGCTGATTTTACAGTACAATCCTACTCTGGTTTATTAAGATGCATTCCCCCTCCCATGTTTGATTAAGCTGAAACCTAGGGGTTGTCTAAATGGCAAAAATACTCCTCATGGAATGAAAGGGAAATCCTACCTGTCTTAATGGCATTCTGCATGGTTTCACCATATTGGTAAGGAGGGGGGCCCAAAACGTCAAAAACTCCACAGGAGAAGCCTTCGTAGCTTTTCCCAGAGTTTTTCAAAAACAGTGAGGGGAATGCACATTCCTGCTTGTTGGGACAAGCATTTTGATATGAATTGCTTTCCCATAGGAAAGGAAGCGCAAAGCTGATTGGCCGGGGAAGCATGAGGGTTGGGGCTTGCTAACAAGACAAGCGCCCACTGCCACCATGTTGGATTTTCACCTTAGTGAGCAAGTGCTAAGGTGAGAAAATGGGGTGGGTTTTTTTTCTTTTCTGTTAAATCGAAAAATTGCTCTATCGCACTTTGGGCATTTTTTTTAAGTTCAGCAACGGCAAATTAAGGTAAGTATAAATATGAGTAAATCATTTGCGGCTGCCATCTTTTATGGGAAGCTTATGGGGGCAAAAAAACCATTAAGACAAGTTGCAGCTGCTGCAAAATGCCATTACTGCGAGGCACTTTGTGTGTGGGGGGGGAGTTTCCTCGTATAGACAAGCAGTAACCATGCATTGGATTGCAGGTATATGTGTTCCAGCAACATCTGAAAGGCTACAGGTAGCCTAACTCTGGAGATTATCAGATGCTTGAAAACAGCCCCAAAGGAGCTCATCAGAATGACATCGCTGTGCTGGGAAGTATTCCTGTTATCGCACATGTTGTCTTCCTGGCATGCTTGCTCTATCCTTCCTCCGTGCTGAAGTGACGAAAAAGGTGCCACTTTCCACCAATGAAAAACAGTGCTCTTTTTGTTGTATCAGCATGGAGGGTGGATGGAGCAAGCACGCCAGGAGAACGACGTCATGCGATATCAGGACCTGTTCCCAGTACAGTGGTGTCGTTCTTGCAAGCTTATTTGGGGCTTTTTCAAGCATCTGATAATCTCCTCTGTTAGAAATGTGTTGTGTTTTTTTTTTTTTACTCAATTATATCCTGTTGGTGTCATACATTGATGCATAAGTTCCCTTATGCAAACAGTTGTACTCTTTTAGCTCTTGTGCAATGGACATATTGAGTTCATGGCTGCATAAGCAGATTTACACAAGTGTAACCAATTCACAGGGGCCTAAATCCCACTGTTGGTCCGGACTAGACCAGAGCCTTTGAATCAATAAGATTGACCGACATGTTCAACCATTGATTCCATAGGTCTGTTTCAGTTAGGAGTAACTAACAGAATTCCAGCCATGCAGCTGCACTTTCTTGCATGGTGTATAACTAACTACAGTATTCATTGGTGTTGTTAATGTACCCCTTGATTTACTGGGATGGCAGGAACAGCAGTTGTACATTCGCCATTACACATAGGGACAATACTGAAAGTGAGAAACAATTTGGATCTCTCAAACAGAGGCATTATATCAGCAAATCAGAAGCTGAAAAACAAATCCATCCACACATACAACAGGGCCAAAGCAAAGAAATAAGCAAATTTAGTATTGTTTGGAAAACAGATACAGCAGTTTTGCTTACATAACTTGTCCATAGTTAAACACATTGTCTAATAGAGGAGAGGGAGGGAAGAGAAACAAAATGGCTACAGTTTCATGTGATGCAGGATGAGAGTGGTTGAGGAAAAGCAAACAAACCGGAAGCATGCAAACTGCAAATGAGCAGTTAGTGAGCATCAGCATGCAAAAGTTGTTAATTCTAACAATTGGCAGATACACAACTAGTTGCAGATTGCTGGTATTCAGCACAGACACTGTGCAGCTACATGAATCCTTATTTACATTATACGGGCATGATATAGGATCTCAACTACAGTGTTGATCTAGTTTACCGATCAATCAATCAATTAATTGACTTTGGGCTTATCTAGATGAGCTATTTATCCCACCTGGCCCCCATCTTGGAGCCCTGTAGTTCAAACAACTCAGGGCTGTTGCCCTGTTTTGCCCCCGGGCGGTCCAGATTATGCCCAAGGCAAGGATATGGGGGAGGGTATAATGGTGTGAAAAAAGCCCTGGGGAAAACCCATGTAATGCTGGGAAAACCAAGATCAGGCTGGCACAGGAACACAGGGTCTATACATGCACACTGGCCCATATAGCTGGACGCCACCACCACTGGGGTCTCTCTGAAGTCACGAAGGAGGTCACCAGCGCATGATCAAGGGTCCCTGCATGTGAAGGCCTCCTTTCTGCTTCAGAGAGTGCAATGTGGACAACAGCAGAGGCACCTGCCAGTTCGGGCTGGCGTGTGTGTGCGGACTTTCATTTATTCATGGTAATAGGGGGGGGGATAGGCCAGCTATGGGACCAGTGTATGCCAGCGGGAAGGCAGCATTTTCTGGCAGATCTAGACAAGCCCTGAGACAATAGCCTAAGGTGAACTTGAGTGAGTGAGTGAGTGAGTGAGTATCTAAACTTTCATATACCTAACCCACAATTTCCTCCCTGACATCTTTCAGACACCTTAAACTGCAATCCCTGAAACCTCCAGCCAGCACAGCTAATTGTCATGCTGGTTGGGGATGATGGAAATTGTAGTCTAGTTTGAAGACGACAGCGGCTACTCCTAATCCAATGTTCTAGCTGTTGCTTGCCTGTCCTACTAGGCTGAGCAGGTTTCTGTTGCCTGTTTGACATCCTAAACTCTGAGAGCATCCACCTGACTGCCAGACCTCTTAGGCAGCTTACAGTACATATATTAAAAAAAACAAAACAAAAATATTGACCAATTACCATAATGAAAAATATCACTCATTAAAATTATGTATATTGGAACAGGACAGGCAACATAAATATGTCCTTATATCTTCTCAGTTCTAGCCACCATCCGTTTTTTGAATTATTCACATTACTGAATTTCCACTGTCACTTGACAGGCTGAGACAGGTCTTGAGTTACTGCTATCATCAGTCTTTGCTGCTTCACCGTCATCTCAAGCAATTACCCCACTGGAATAAGATGAACAGACATGGCCAACTTCTATGCCTTTAATAACACCTGGAGCTGCAGAAATCACCAGGTGGAGTTAGCTTAGACATGGAAATGTGGATTACCTAATACAGACTGCCCACCATATCCACAGGGGATACATTCCCAGACTTACTACGAATACAGTTGTCCATTCATATTCGCTTGCGTTGGTTTCCAGGACCCCCATGGATACCAAAATCGGTGAATACTCAAGTCCCATTATATGCAATGGCATAGCAAAATGGTGCCCCTTATATAAGGTGGCAAGATCAAGTTTTGCTTTTTGGATTATTATTTTTTAAAGAATATTTTCAAGCCGTGAATACTTAATCTATGGAGGGACAACTTGAAACAGCAGGTAATAGTGAACCACATAGAACTGCGCTGGAGGACCTAGGAAATGCCTAGAGTGGCCACCTCTCTAGGCATCTCCAGTGCAACTCTATGCTAACGTCTGGCAGAAGTTACCATAGAGTGATGCAAGAGGACCTAGGAAATGCCTAGAGAGGATGCCTCTATGCAGCTCCAGTGTGACTCTATTGTAACTTCCAGTGGAAGCTACCATAAAGTCACACTGGAGAAACTATGAATTGCCTAGAAAGCTCATATTTATTGGATGACAGATAATTGATTAATTAGATGATGGATATCAGCTGCGTCATTTTGTAAAAGTTAATAAAAAGAGTATTGGGTATGTGTGTGGGGGGAGGGGGGGAGAAACTGCAGATACCGGTCCCACGCATATGGGGAGATGACCTATAATGCCTGCAGACTGAACTCTTGTTAACGATGCAGGATCAGGGACCAATAAAAAAGTTGGCAGCCATAAATTGAGAGGGGTGAGGGACTGATCTGTGATGAATTCAGAGAGAAGCTGGGGCCGGGTATGAGAGATTGGCTGTTGTCCCATTTCCCTTCTGCATCTTTACCCTGCCTTGCATGCACCAAAGCTTGGTTTGCTACCTGCCAGTCCACCTCAGAAGTGTGTTCATGAGAAAACAGACTTTTTCTTTTCTTTTTCTTTTTTTGTATGTTTGCTAAAGCAAAAGGTCACTTTCAGCAACAGAGGTGTTTACTGGTATGCATCTTAGACCCTCCCACCGGCTGAGAAGAAGGCTTTTCTGTCTTCCTTCCCTCCTTAGCAGTCTCCCTCAGGATAGGCTAAAGAACCCATTACAGAGAAGATCACACTCAGTGCTTCTCCACAGAAGCACTTTACATGAAGATCATTACTGGTGGTGATTTTCAGTTAGCCTGGGGCCCATTCATATTACTCACTTATAGTGCTTTGATTCCATTTTAACTGCCACAAAAACATCCTATGGAATCCAGGGCTTTGTAGTTTGGTGAGGTCCTCGAGCTCAATGAGGAAAACTCTAAATATAGGTGCTTCCCCCCCCAATATCCACGGGGGATACAGTCCTGGACTTACCATTTATAAGTGAAACCATGGATAATAATAAACCCTATTAAAACAAAGGACTTCCGGTATAAGCATACCATAGAGTTGCTTTGGAGGACCCAGCAATTCCTAGAGAGGACCCGTCTCAAGGCATTTTCCAGCACAACTCTATGGTATGTGTCCCTATTTTTTCCCCAGCCATGGATAACTGAAACCATGGATATTCATGCCATGGATACAGGGGCACACAATCTGTACTGCTCTCTAAACGTTAAATCGCAGGATTCCAAGGGTTGGAACCACGACCATTAGAGCAGAATCATAGTACCATAACTATATAGTGTGAAAGGTCCCTTGTTTTGACCACATGGAACTCTTGATAAGCTTTTAAGGACCCATGTTGTTCAGAAGAAAGTTGGAGAACAATTGCCATATAGAAGGTCTTATTAGCAACAAACGCAGCAAGGGAAGCATACAAGTACCTCTCTGGCAAAAAAAAAAATTAAAAAAAATTGAAATATGGAAGAAGCAACACATGACTTGAGAATAGGCTGCCTGTGGATAAGGACCAAATGAGCAAGCCAAATCTCCTCAAGGTCACAATTCCAGGAAGAAAAGGGAATGGCTATTATCTGTTGTAGTGACTGAGAACGGTGGGAGATGCACTCACACTGGCTGCTAGCAATTTCCCACCTCTTGTTTATCAGGCCAGTTGTAAGCTTTTCTTCCACAGCAGCATCCCTCCCACTGTAATACACCCACAGAAACCCATTTACATCTTCTTGAACCCCCATCTACACCGCATCTGCCCTCCCCATGTTCCATGCAAGGGGGATTAGCCAGCCTGAGCCAAGGAGCAAAATTGACAAACTACAAGAGAGCCAAGGGGGAGGTTGTTCTGATGAAGGCAGTAAACGAGGGTGGGGAAATTGTTAGCTTTTCACAGCTGGTCTTTACTTGCAAACAATTCATTTAGATTATGAAAGCAAAAAAATTGAGGACAAAGCAAGTAAGATTGCTTGCTTCCCAAAGAAAGAAAAGAAAAGAAATAGAATTTAGATGAAAAATTATGTAGAATAACATCCACTCCCTCTCCCTTTCTCCCCTCCCTTTCTTGAGATGGGAAGCCCGAGGATCATCAGAAGGTAACTGTAACTGGATATCGTGGTTGGAAAAATAATTGCAAGAAAGTTATTTTTATTTTTATTGCTTTAGGGCCCATTGCCTGAAGTGTAAAAGCAAGAGCTATCTCCCCCCATCATCTGTCAGTTTCTAAATAAATAAACTTTGGGTGAATAGACAACTTGTTTGTTGACTCTGCTTCTGAATCTGTCCCAAACTGCTGATTTCTGCAGCAAGATCTGCCCTTATCCAAAATCAGCAGACATCACCACAAAGCCCTGCCCAGGTTGTTTTTGTTAACTACCACCAAGTTGACATCAACTTATGGTGACCTTGTGAATGAGTGACCTCCAAGAGCTCGTCTGAATGAGCCAGGATACACTGGCTCTCCCCAATGCATATCCTGGCTGTGGATCAGGCATGTTCCTCCCCCATTGCTACCTCCAAATGGGTCGGAGTTCAGACAGGCACACCAGCCTGTTGCTGCTGCTGCCGCCACCATCTTCTATACTCTCCAGGAATCGAGGAAGCCATCCTGCAACATGCAACCAAGGCCCCCTGCATGTGGCCAGCCTTGGTCACGTGCTGTGGGAGCCCTTCCTGTTTCAGATGAATAAGGGAGTCCAGGAGCTGCGCAATAGCCCTGCCTCCTAGAACGGGCTCCTGCGGACACACAGGGCCTGATCCATTCCTTCCCAGCAGGTTGTTCTAAGCACATGTTAGCAGACAAAAAAGCTCTCTGAGAAGGTATGGCTCTGAGGGAGCCATGCTTGGGCCTGGCTTATCATAAGCATGTGGCCTTGGACACCAGATTTACTCCTTATAGACTTCCATAATGTAAATAGTCTTTCTTTTATGTAGGGACAGTTTAGTTAGATTGCATCAGGGATTTTTCATTTGTTTTTTCTCCTTGATTGGATGTAATTCCATACTTTTATTATCACTGTAACCTTAAGTGTTAACCTGGAGAAAAAGGTGTTTTCTTCATGAGATGATTACCTCTTAAATGTATTTTAAAACTTGCTTGAATAAATATAAGCCTTCTATTTTTTTCTGTCTAAACCAAGCTCTATGTGCCTTGTTTTTGGGTCATGCTATATTGTTATTCTCCTCTGTTTCTGGAAAGAAGGGAGGGGGGTTGGTACAACCTCAGCCAGGGCTGGGAAGTCTTAGGCACCCCAACAGTCTCCTCTTGGACCATATTTTTTAAAAATGTGGTAAAGGGCTCTACCCTGTCTTCTCCACTGTCTTAGCCCCATCTTTGCCCCAGGGATGGTGAGGACTGCTATTGCTTAAAACAATTTGTAAGCCGCTCTGATAGCCTTGTGGCTGAAGAGCGGGGTATAAATAAATAAATAAATAAATAGGGCAAAGGCCCTGCATTGTCAGGACTGCGGTGCTCTAAGCACTTTTTCGGATGAGTGAAATATAACGCAAGCAGCCTTGTCGCGTTGCGAGGCTGCTGCGCTGCAGAGCGTCAGTTTCGGATGACACTCTCCCCTGCCAGTACTGTTGCTGTACCGTGGGGAGATTTGAGCATCATATTTCGTTGGTTTTTAATCACGATCAACTTTCGTGCTTAAAAATCGACAAAATATGATGCTCAAATCTCCCTGCGGTACCGCAACAGTACCGGCAGGGGAGAGCGTCATCTGAAACCGACGCTCTGCAGTGCAGCAGCCTCTCAACGCGACGAGGCTGCTTGCATTATATTTCACGCATCCAAAAAAGTCCTAAGACAGGGGCAAGATGGGATATATTGCCCATATAGACAAGCCCCAAGTCACTCAGTCATTAACTACCCAGATCAGGTCTTGCAAACTCAGGGTTGTGGCATCCTTGATTGATGACTTGTCTACACTAAGGATAAAATATGTACTCAACATGAATCTGGTGCAATTTGTCCACACGATACATGCCTCACCTGTTGGCCGGCTAAGCCACTCTCTGTGAAAGCCTGGCCATCACCGTCGCTGCTGGTGAGGTCAGAACGGGGCACCATGCCATTTGATCAACGAGGAGGTCGCTCCAAGAATGTTTGAGAATAACATTCTTAACCATCTAAACCTGTTCCGGATATTGGTATTCCCACCAAGGGATGGATCACGCTGTACCATATGGCTGTTAAAGATGATGCGCCTGATAGGAAAAGGAAAAAAAAAAAAAAAAAGATATGGTACTCAAATTGAGCACCATAAATATAGTTGACTATTAGAGCATTGAAAACCAGACTTTCAAAACATTCAAAGCCTTCTCTGTGGTTATATCTGTCAGTTTTTCTCTCTCCTGCACTTACATTTTTAAAAAATGTAATCTTCTTTCTGTCAGATTTATGAAGAAATTTGCCAGTGTTGAAAGTTCTTATCAAAAAACACACATACCAAACAAAATTCTCACCCACCCTGAACTAATTTAATATGATGAGTTTCTTTTGGTGGGACTGAGAAAGATGAAATTAATTTCTTCGTTAATTCTTCTGCCTTAATAACTCAGTTGGAGTGTGTTCATGGGATGTATGAATGGGGCATGGAACCATGTGGACTAGCCCCTTCCTCAGCTGCTGAGGCATCTTGCAGGCATTGTGTTCTCCTATACCTCACCAACTGCACATTTTATACACTTGGGAAAGAGTTCTATGTGCAGCATCGTACCATCATATACATGCAGGGCTCCAGCATATACGGGGGTTTCTGACCCATTCACACTATCCCCTTATGTAAAACAGCTTTACACATGTAAATATGTACAGCCCCTTCCAATGTATGTACTGTGGAGTAGACAGGGCTGGCTTCCTACTAACAGCCTGCTTGATGTAGGATCACAATGTAGTGTGATGTCTTCAGCCAATGTCAATAAGTGATTTCCCATGTATGTGTGTGTGTTCCTTAAAGTTGCCTGTTGACTTATGGCAACCCCATGAATTTCATAGGGTTTTCTTAGACTAGAAATACTCAGAAGTGGTTTTGTCATTTCCTTCCTCTGAAATATAGCCTACAGCACCTGGTTGGTGGTCTCCCATCCAAGTACTAACCAGGGCTGACCTTGCTTAGCTTCCAAGATCGTAGAATCATAGAGCTGGAAGAGACCACAAGGGCCATCCAGTCCAACCCCCTGCCATGCACGAATACACAATCAAATCATTCTAGACATATGGCCATCCAGCCTGTTTAAAAATCTCCAAAGAAGGAGACTCCACCACACTCCCAGGCAGCACATTCCACTGCTGATCTGCTCTTACTGTCAGGAAGTTCTTCCTAATGTTTAGGTGGAATCTCTTTCCCTGTAGTTTGACAGCATATGGTGCCTTTAGGGTATTTAGGCACTGATATTAAGATATATGAGAGTGTCTTGTATCAGTTATTTATTTGCTTATTTAATATCCTGCCTTTCTCCTGTTATAGGACCCAAGCCAGCTCATAGGATTAGGTGCTTGTAGCATTCGTATATGTTTAAAATAAGTAAAGTAATTATTTCCCTTGTTACAGTCCAACAGGTTAACTGCTATATCACACCGACTTTACTATGCTGACAGCAGTCAAAATAGGTATTGCTTCTTCTGTTTCTTGAAAAAGGTGGTAACTGTGTGATGATTAGAGCCCAGTGTATATTGAGCCTCTCTGAATCTTCGTTTGCGAGGAAAAGCCAGAGAGATATTGAGCCTCCACTTGATTGTATTATTTGGGGCACACAACCGTGCAGTGTAGGAAGTCACAACATCAAGTCACAATTCATACTAGGGAGGGCATGGAGATAAAGGAAACCTAAGACAATAAATGTTTACAGCAGGGGTGAGTAACTATGAGACAAGAGGGCACAATACTACCGCCCCCAGCCAGAAAACCTTGGAGGGCTGTACCTTGCCCGCCTCAACCCCATGCAAAAAACACATTAAAAAATTGTCCCAAAATGTCCTCTAGGGGTTGTGGGGAATTTCCCCCATGTTTTAAAGAGGCCCTGGCAGGTGTTTTTTTAAAAATACTTTCCCCTTGGGTTTTGTTTTTTTTAAAGGTCTCTCCTGGGAAATGCCTCTCATGTGCCCACCTCTGGTTTATACTAAGTAGAACAGACTAGGGAAAAGTTGGGAAAGGGCGTCACATTTTGCAAACTACTAAAGATGTACTTGCTGTACCATCCTTAGAACTATGGTACTTCCTTCGAGAAGACACATTAAGGGTGCGTCTACGCTGTAGAAATAATGCTGTTTGACACCAATTGAACTGGTATGGTTCCATCCTACAGAATCCTGGGATTTGTAGTTTGGTGAGGAACCAGCACTCCTTGGCAAAGAAAGAAAAAGACCTCGTGAAACTACAAATCCCGTAGGATTTGGGTTCATCTGTGAAACGGTGGAGGATATGCTTTGGGAGACTATGATATTGACGAGAGCAAGTGAGGGGAGTTCCATAGGATGGAGCTACAGCATTTAAAATGGTATCAAACTGCACCATTTCTACTGTGTCGATGCACCCCAGGTCACCTTGAGCTCCCAAGAGCTTTTGGCAGGATTTGAGGAGGCTGTGAATATCCACAGCGACAGCGGCTAGCTAGCATAGAAGGACAAGCTTGTCAGACTTTTGCCTCAGGGCACTTCTCTGAAACTAGCTGGGTCAGGGCACAAATCGCAGCAGTGTCTGAGGAGGTAAGGCAGGCGTTTGACACCTTTGGAGCCTCTGGCATTGCAGAATGCAATCCTGGCTTGGCAGACTGAGGCAAGCTAAGCCTGCATCCAGTCATGATAATGGAATGTGAATGATGAGTTATGGCATGAAGGGATGTAGCTACCGTAGGCAGGGGGTTGCCCCCCAATAATAAAAATTTCCTTCAGTTCCCACATTTCTAGCATTTCATTAAATTAAAACACAGTTTAGGTATAGAAGCAAGGAACATAGCAAATAGAAGAGTTCTCAGTGTGAACAATACTCACTGTCTCTGCAACGTATCTAGGAGGAATTTTGCAGAGTTCTTATTGGGCTTTTTGTGGCTTTCCCTGGAGTTTTTAAAAAACAGCGAGGGGAATGTGCATTCCTGTACATTGGGACAAGCAATTCGATATGAATCGCTTTCCCATATGAGAGGAAGCTTAAACTTGATTGGCTGGATGAGCGCAGGGGGTGGAACTTGTTAACAGGGCAAGTGTCCGGAGCCGCTATGTTAGATTTTCACCTTAGCGAGCTCTAAGGTGATAAAATGGGATGTTGTTGGGTTTTTTTGTAAAGGCGAAATATTGCTTATGCGCACCATGTGGCAGCAGATTTAAAAACATGAGTAATTCACTTGTGGCCGCCATCTTGACTAGAGGGCATGCAAAGTTTATGGGTGTGGTAAAACCATTAAAACAAGTCGCAACTTCTGTGAATTGCTATTACTGCGGAGCAATCCATTTCTTTTGGCCTCGTATAGACAACCCCATCATTTCCATTTGTTATGCTACTTCAGAAATACTGCTTTGTTGAGCCCTTGTTATAAAACCAAGTAAGGGTCACACACACCTCACCCCCTCCCATATCTGCAGGGGATTCATTTCCGCCCTTACTGCAGATATGTGAAACTGTGTATAATAGTGAACCACCATATAATAATACCATAGAATCAGCCTGGCAGAAGTTGACCATAGAGTCACACTGGAGTCCTTTTAATGACTGTATAGAAGCAGGAATTTCAGGTGTTGCTCGTAACACAACCGGATAACAAGCAACAACTGTTGAAATTCTACACATCAGTTAAAGGACAGGAGGCACCTCCAGTTTTCATTACGGCAACCCTAGATTTGGCACCTCAACATTGGATCCAGTGGTGGCAGCATAATCTACTACTCTGCTTCAGGCAGCAACATGCCTTAGGGGTTGTCTAAATGGTGAAAATACCCGTCATGGAATTTGCTGGGAATCCTACATGTCTAAATGGGATCTCGCAACAATCCACAGTATTTGGAGGGAAGGGAGCCCAAAACGGCAAAAATAGCACTACAAAAGCCTTTGTGGCTTTTCCCATTGTTTTTTCTTAACAGCGCAGGGGTGCACATTCCTGCTTGTTAGGACAAGCAATTTGCTTTAAATCTCTTTCCCCTACAAGTGGATTGCGCAAAGCTGATTGGCTGGGAAAGCGCCAAAGGTGGGGCTTGCTAACAGGGCAAGCACCCGCTGCTGCCACCATGTTGAATGTTCACCTTAGTGAGCAACTGTCAAGGCGATAAAATGGGGTGTTTGGTGGCTTTTCCCCCTGTCCCTTTAACTTGGAAAATCACTCTATCACTCCAGCGCACCTTAGATCACGTTTTTAAAGTTCAACGGTGGTGAAGTACTAACGCAAGTAAATCACTTGCGGCCACCATCTGGCATGCAAAGCTTATGGCGGCTTCTGGGGCCAAACCCACTGTCAACACAAGTTGCTGCTGCTGCAAAATGCCATTACTGCGAGGTACTCCTTCGCTTGCTATTTTTAAAGCCAAATTGAAAACTTTTTTGTTCTCTCATACCTTTGGAATTTTGAATTAATGTTTCTATTGTTATTTATTTGATTATCTGTACTGATTATTTTGTTTTATTCTGAATTATCGGTATGTGTTTCCCCTTTTATTATTGTATTTTAGTATTTTATATTATTGGAATAGTGATAATTGTTTTATTTTGTAACCTTTTGTAAAGCACTATGTATATCGATGGCGCTATATAAGTAAATAATATTAATGATGATGATGATGATGATGATGTAATAATGACAGTCCATTCTCCTGCCCCTTGTACAGACTATCCCTTAGTGTGGCTTCGGGAAGGTACAGTTGTCCCTTCATATTCGCTGGGGTTTGGTTCCAGGACCCCCCATGAATACCAAAATCCGTGAATACTCAAGTCCCAGTATATGCAATGGCATAACAAAATGGTGTCCCTTATATAAGATGGCAAAATCAAGGTTTGCTTTTAGGATTATTATTTTTAAAAGAATACTTAAATCCATGAATACCAAATCCGTGAATACGGAGGGACAACTGTATATTCTCCACACATACACACACCTCCAGAGGAATTCTCTCTTCAGAAGTCTTTACGTCTCTTGGGCTACACTTTGGGACCACAAAACAGGATCGTGTGGGCTTAACCCTGTGGAGTCTTCCCAGAAATTATGGTCTGCAAATGATGTCAGCCTCCCTCCTGTCTATTCGAAGAGTTTTAGCCACACAGAGCAGTGAATCTTCCATAGCCTTAGCAAGCCCCAGCAGCTGCAGTTGCCATGGCAACTGGCTGAGGCCTGCAGGGTACCAGAAAGCCTTCTTCTTCCAAATCAGTGGCAAGGCAGCATCAACTCTGGTGCTGGTTGTGGGTTTTGTTTTGTTTTGTTTTTAGGTGCATGTAATATTAATTATAGAATATTTCTGTAAAAATATGTGAATATTGATTTGGGCACACTAGATATCAGTTTCACCACAACATTGACAATAAAAACACATACCGGTACATGTTCTTAGAAAAATTGCAGTTTGTTGAGAACCGATATACTAAGAGAGTTCTCCCCATAGATTAGACAGTATAGTGAGGACTTGTTAGATTTCAGCGAATTTATTACTACTACAGAGAAATATTACTTCTCCTGTCACAATGCAAGGCTGAACTAGGGTGGCCAACTTTCAGCCCTGAATTTAAGGGAGATTTAGTCGTGACAAATTTTGCACATTTTTAGCAGTGCGGCATCAATCCAGCAAATGTACTTTGGTACAGGAGGACATCTTTAATGGCCAGGCCATATTGTTTAATATACTGATTGGCTTTGTATGTTTAGGTATGTCTATACTATCCAGGGAGCTTAAACAGCAATGACAAAAACAACAACAAAAGCTATTCTAAAAAGATCCCAAGCACCACTACTAACTTTAAAGAAAACGGAAAGAACCGTTACAGACACACAAAGACATACACTCACCCCCACACAAATAAAAAATGTTCTTTTACATACAGAGATGCAAAAGCACACACGTACCCTGTTCCCACCCCCTTACAGGGACATGCAAACATACATTTCCCTTTTTCACATGCACACAAATGCAACAACACACACACACACATACCTCTCTTTTTCTCCTTCACACACACACACACACACACACACACCCTCTCTGACATAAATGCAAACACACACCTCAAGCCAGCAGGAGTTTCCTGGCTTGCTTTTTGATGATCCTCACACAAACACACATACACATCCAGCCTTCATGGTTTCCCTCTGTGTGCTGACTTGCTTGCCCTTGACATCCGAATGTCAGACCTTCATAAATATACAGGAGAAATAGAAGGTCAATGAGGGAGCTGAGAGGATCCAAAAAAAAATTAGCTTGAATAAGGGAGATCCCGGAAATAAGGGACAGTTGATCAGTCTTGGCTGAACATAGCCATGCTCAGAAGAATCCTTCCCTAACTCAATGGCTTCCAAACTTAAATGAACAAAAAAATAAATAAATAAAGGACCTTGCCCATTTCTTCTGGTTGTGTCTTGCTTTTAAGATTTCCCCTATACTCCGACTGGAGAGAAATATGTGACATGCTGAGGAAACAAAGAACTCAGGCAAACCCGATGTTACATGCAAAGGCATGCATCAAAGCTCCAAATGTTAGTTTTTAATGGAAAGCATCCCGGGCTGGATGGTGTGGAAAAATGGTGGCATATGTGTATGTGGGCTTTTGATTAGGGCCAGCCCAAAACATTTCCTGTCTGAGAAAGTCCTAAGACATTTTGGCACCTAAGGCAGAAAATCCAAAACCCTTCATCCCTTCCCACAAAATCTAATTAACTGTCTCTTTCTGAAGGCAAGGCCAGTTTAAAGAATTGTGGGGGCCCTGCAATGCTTTATTTGGGGGGGGGGTATGTTAATCTCAGGTCAATGTAACCTAACCTAACCTAAGCTATTCACAGTACAGGATATTCAGATTATTACTAATAATGTTTTTGCAGGAGGAGGGTTACAACGGGGCCCCCAACAATGATGGGGGGCCCTGCAACTACAGGTGCTGCAGGGCCCTTAAACTGGCCCTGTCTGAAGGGGCAATCTCATTGGTTCTACTTCCAAATAGTTGACTGTTCGTTGTTCAAATCCCACAATGGCTGCCTTAGTTTTAGCTGCAGCCAAAAGTCAATCATACATGCTATGGCCTGTGGCCAGTACAAAATGAACTCTGTATATAGTTTTGTACTAATGAACACTCCAATGGGCATCTCTCCCCCTGGAAATGAACAGCCCTACGATAACAAACAGAAACTTTGTGCAGAATCAAACCCTATTCTGGACAAGCTGGAGTGTGTCCAGAGGAGGGTGACCAAAATGGTGAATGGTCTGGAAGCCATGCCCTATGAGGAACTGCTTAGGGAGCTGCGTACGGTATGTTTAGCCTGGAGAAGAGAAGCTTAAGAGGGGACATGATAGCCATGTTTTAATATTTGAAGGGATGCCATATTGAGGATGGAGCAAGCTTGTTTTCTGCTGCTCCTGAGACTAGGACATGGAGCAATGGGTTCAACCTACAGGAAAAGAGATTCCACCTAAACCTTAGGAAGAACTTGCTGACAGTAAGAGCTGTTCGGCAGTGGAATGTACTGCCTCAACATGTGGTGGAGTCTCCTTCTTGGGAGGTTTTTAAACAGAGACTGGATGGACATCTGATGGGAGTGCTTTGATTGGGTATTCCTACATGGCAGAATGTGGTTGGATGGGATGGCCTTTGTGGTTTCTTCCAACTCTATGATTCTAAGCATCATTATGTGTCTATTTGTTGCTGTATTTTAATTTGTTATTCCCTGTCTCGATCCATAGGGTGAAGTGGGTAAGAAATCATCATCATCATCATCATCATCACTGTTGTCATAGCACTGCTGTTGCACAATTCCTATTCATTTCTGTTATGCTTCTCAGGCCCACATATCCAGTGGATTGCACTCCGTAGGCAAAGCTATGTAAAGCTCTCCCTCTCTTTTGGACCACTGTTCCCAGAAGCTCCCAGCGAGCATGTATTGTCTGAGGGATTCTGGGAGCTGTAGTCCAAAAAAAGTAAACTCTTCATGCTGTACTTCCGGGGTCAGATAATCTATTTATTTCTCACTCCCTTTTCTTCCTCCTATGTACTAGTCAAGGGGCCCACTTCATTTTGCTCTATGAAGCCCATGGTAAGAGTCAGCAGTGCCCCTTGCCAAGACTCCAGGGCTCCAGCAATTGCTCAAAGGTGTGATTTCCTTGTTCTGTTTCAGTTCTGGACTCTGCACAATTTGAACATTCTTACTGAGTCTTTTTATTGAGTCTTTTTTTTTAATCATCCATGATTATGTACAACACCATAGCTGGGTTGTGCCTCCCAGCTGGAGAGTTTGGTTGCAACACGTCTCGCTTCTGCATGAACAGAGGCCCAGCTGCAAAATCCCACAGTGGCTCCTGCTTGTGAGACACAAGTATGTGCACGTTTGCATTCCCTTTCCCCCACCATATTACACTCACAGATAGACAGACAGAGCCTGGCCTCTATGATTGATGTTGGAGGTTATTAAACAGCCAGCAGGCAATGGCAAAGGTATTCACTCAGCAGACACTAAGATGCCAGCAAGAGGGAGGACCATTGATTACACCACATCAAAGCTGTGCCCTTATCACTCCCTTCCAGAGCTGCAGAGGGCCAGAGAAAGAGAAGTCAGCTACAGAAACACCACCAAACAGGAATCAGACTTGAGCTCTGAAAGAGCTGAGGTCGGAGGAAAGCAAGGGGGAATTTTGCAGCAGCTGTGACCTGTCCTAATGATTTTTCTGCCCCCTTCAAGTTCTGCATGCCCACTAGGAAACATGGTGGCCATGAGTGATCTACTTGCATTTGCACTTACTTGAATTTGCGGGTGACAACCTTTTTTAAAAAAACGATATTGAAGGTGTGATTCAGCAATTTTTCACTTTAACACAAAAGCAGAAAAAGAAAACCCAATACCCCATTTTGTCGTCTTAGCACTTGCCTGCTAAGGCGAAAATCCATCATGGAGGCAATGAGCGCTTGCCTTGGTAGCAAGCCCCTCCCCTGCCTTGTCCTGCCAATCAGATTTGCACTTCCTCTCATTTGGGCAAGCAAATCAAATCAACTCGCTTGTCCTAACAAGTGGAAATGCTCATCTTCTCTGGCCACGAAGGCTTTTCTGGTGAGGTTTTTGCTGGTTTTGGCACCCTTCTGCACAATATGGCAAAATCACATGGAATGCCATTAAGACAAGTAGGATTCTCCTTGTATTATGTGAGGAGTTTTTTCACCATTTAGACAATCCCTGCATTTATCTTTCTGTGTGAACAGGGGTCCCTGCGAAGGAGAGAGACCCAAACACTTTAAAAATACGGATTCAGCCTCATGGACTGTTTGCTGCCTTGCCTTGGATCTGGATGAGATTCCCCCCCCCCTCCACTGCACCTCTTTGGATTTTAACAGAGCATTAAGTGGGCTCTATGTAAGAGACGCTGTGCTCGATTGCACCTGCTATCCCCTGCCGCATCCCTCAGCTGTTCTTGTCTTTTCTCTTTGCTCCTCCAGTCTCTGGAAAAGGCTTTAATGAGATCTGCCCTTAATTAAATCCAGGTTCATCTGCATAATCACTATGAAATTGAAATTAGCCCAGCAACAGGGCCAGAATGCACTCCATGTCAATCTCATGAGTCATGACCCTGTTACTGTAGGGATGTGACTGTGTCCTAGGATGACACGAGGAAGTTTTTTTTTTTTTTCACAGTACACTCGAAGTGCCAGCTCTTGTGAGAAAAAACATCTAATGGGAGCTATTGTAACATAGTGGCTCAGCTGCGATCTAGGAATATCCCAGTTAGTGTTTGCCCCGAGTCGCAAAAGTATCCAGAGCTTGGAAAAACCACTTTTGTGGAGTAGAGTTCCCATGGTCCCCTAGCAAGCATGTATATTCTCTTACTGGCTGAGGAATTCTGGGAGTGCTAGTCCAAACAAAGTAATTTCTCAAGCTCTGCATTTGATGGATTACCATTTGGTGATTTTCTTCCTATGCTACCTGGCCGCATCAGTAGATTGACTCAAAAGATGCTGATACAAATTTCCCACAATGTCCCCATGCATCTCATGTTGCTCCAGGCAGCCGCATCCTAATGGAGAGGTGTGTGGGGGTGCTCTGCCCCAGGTGCAGAAAAATAAGGGGGTGAAATGATGGCTTCTCTCTCCCACCCTCCTGCACAAAGGTGCCAGAAAAGGGAAGGGCTCAGCTGAAAGGAATGTGAGCTGGCCAAGAGACACTGCAACCTCCTTAAGTCAAGCTGATCTCCTCTCCCCGTCCCTGCTTTCCCTTGGAATTTCTTTGAGTAAGGCAGAAATGAAGAGGTCTCCTGCGGGTGAGGTGATGGTAGGCATTGCTTACTTTTGAAAATGAAACCTTTCAGCCCTCCAGTAGCCTTCTAAAAGAAATAGCTATGAGACATCTGTCCTCTCTCTAATTCCAGCCTTTCCTTCCCCCATCCTTTTTTACCCCCCAATCCAAGAATGTTCTGGAGAGCCCTCTATGTTTGATCAGAGACTGGCTCCTTTGTAGCATTCCTGCTTTCGGCTCATTTGCAGTGTCACCCAAGACCTCTGGCAGCGCTCTCTCGCTCTCTCTATCGAAATGCTCCTGGTTGAATTGGCTTAGCTGTCACAGGGCGAGGCACAGATCAAGGAAAACGCAGCATACATATTCATGGCGATGAGCCGTGTCGGGAACCAGGCCACACACTTTCCTGCTGCTGATTCCCCCAGGATTCAGCCTTTATGGAGTGCATATCAAAGCCATCTCTATGCCCAAGATGTGCCGTGCTTGGTTCTGGAATGAATTTCCACTACCACTGACTCCCAGCATGGACAAGGTTCCTTGGAAGTCAACATCTATTGACCTAGAAACACTGTCTCCTAGTGTCCTCTGTGTGTCAATGTGCCAGCTGAAACTACACAATGGAACAGACCTTAAACCTGTCATGGCTCTCTCTTCATCTAGCCTGGTCATGTGGCAAGAACTTACCAGCAGATGCTTTCAGTGGGAGATGCCAGGAACTGACTTGGGTACCTCTACCTGTAAAGCTTGTACTCTCCCACTGAGTTGTGACCCCAAATGCAAAGAGAAGGCATGGTCATATACTCAAAGCCCTGTCATTATTATTCTTAGTTTTTCACATTTAACTTTTCTCTGTTTTTATCTCTTTTTTTAAAAAAAGTGTTTGATTCCCAACTTTAGGGAAAAGGCAGGACATCAATAAACCAATATTATTTTACTACAACTATCAAAAATAGCTTTGCAATTTGACAATTTCCTGTCTTTGAGGAATCTTTTTCAGTTTGGCTGCTTTGTCAAGCATGGATGGCAGATGGCAAGGCGTGAAGCACCAACCAGGACTGTTGGGAGGAGGGCTGCTGGGTTTTTTGTTTGTTTGTTTGTTTGTTTTTTGGCATTTATCCTGTGCCCTAAACTCTCCCAAAGCTATCAGACTGCTACATAGTCCTTGGATCAAGAACATCTTTGTGGAACAAGCCATCTTTTAGGAAGGCTTGTCTGATGTCTTAAGAAATTGCATGGTTCTGTGGAACAGAATTTTAAAAGCTCAAGATAACAGGAAACAATGGCTAAAGACATGCTTGAAGTACAGTAAGAGAAAAAAGAAGTGGTTAGTAAGCCAGATTCAATTATGTCCACTTGAAAAGGTTAACATTCCATTCCACTTTGAGCCCCTTAGCTTGATAACTGAGAACCGCTGTTAGCCAGAATAGACAGAACTGGGCCTGGTTTAGTATGAGACACAACAATTGGGTCTACTTGGAGAAAGGTAGGGCCAAACTAAGGTATTTTGATGACTAAGGGGCTTATTGCACGCAGAAGTAAAGTGGCAGGGCAGCTGGAAGGTTCCGCTTTCCATCGTTCTTTTGGTGTTCTGCTGTTCTGGTCCCATATGAGACGTCGTTAAAACCCTGTCTTTTTGCTAACCGGAAAAACCCATTAGTAAAAAGACACAGTTTTACCTCTGTCTCCCATGGGACCGCAATGGCGGAACACTGGAAGAACGCAGAAAGGCAGCATGGAAAGTAGAACCTCCCGGCTGCCCTGCTGCTTTACTTTGGAATGCGATAAGCTTCTAAGACAGAGCAAGTTATTATCCCCATCCACCTAGATGCAGAAAATCTCACAAGCACCTCTCTAAATCCTTGGCAGTAAAAATACAATAACTACCAATTAAGTAACTAACAATTTGCTAACCTTTCATGACACCCAGTATATGCAGCCTCACTCTGTATAATGATGGTGACAGGGAATGGAGGTTGCTGTTTAAAAACTATCCTAATTATAAATCAACCCAACAGCCATGTACTATGTCTTGAAACCACCACCACCTCAATTTTTTGCAGACCACACAAATGGGACATCAGCTTTCAGCTTTCGATCATAGAGCTACCAGGGACCTCAAAGATCATCCAGTCCAGCCCCCTGTCAATGCAGGAAATCTCCTTTTTGCAACACCTCTAATAGGTGGCCACCCAGTCTCTGCTTACAAACCTCCAATGAAAGAGAATCCACCATCACTTTGGTAGGTTACAAACTGGGCAGATCTAATCATGAGATCAGAATTACTTCTATCTTCACTGATGAATGGAAGATGCTGGCAGGCCCAGCGTCAGTATATGGCACCCTACGTCATTATGAACTTTGATCAGAGCTGGAAGAAGATACTTCTGTGGATTATAACTCCCAGAATCCCCTTGCCAGCATGGATAGCTTAATGCATCCATTCCTAGGTCCATGAAAGCTTTTCCAGAGCAAAACCACTTGGTTCCACTCATCCTTCTTTTGAATTTTTAACAGCAATATATGCCATTTTTCTAACACAGGGAAGGTAAGATGGGCTTATCTGAAATGCCTCACCCTTTTTCTAATGGCTTAACTCTTAGGTTTAGGTGAAATAGTACTGGGAAATAACCACTTCACTCTTTCTCTTCCTCCGCTCCTTCCTCCCATATCACCACATTTCCCATTCCCCAAACAGCAAAGAACTCATAACATGCACAGCTATATGTATATATTGTAACACATTTTTTTTATTTTATAGCAATTGTTTGCAATATAGAATCAATTAAATAACATTTAAAAACCTCCTTTGCACGAGTCAAGAGAATTCCAGAATATTTACAAATGTTTGTTCCGTGCTTTCGCGCGTGTATGTGTGATGGTGATTGTTTCTTGATTCCATTTTTATTCTTTTCTCTTTCTCTCTCCTCCGGAAAGGAGTGGAAGAATTTGCCCATCCAGGGCGGGGCAGGGCAGTGAATGGGGGGAGGTTGTCCCCAAGTTGACACACAACCATCTTTATTTGACACACCTTTGCAACACCCCCTTCCCTCTCCTTGCAGGAGTACAGTACAAGAACAGCACATAAACATCCAACCACAATGCTAAATCACAAACACAACTGATGTAATGCAGCGAAGCTTTCCCAAAGGTGCCATTTCCAAGCAACGTAATCTGGTATAAGGACTGGGAAGAGGACGATTCCCTGGTGATAGCCACCTTTAATGAGACAGGCTTATTTTTCTGCCTAGGGCCAAGAAAGAAAAGTTGGCTTCCTACCACCTCAAATCCATGTACAAAAGCCAGCTGGGATGGCAGCAGAATCTTACTCCAACACTGGCAATAAGACACAATCCCCCAACCACACCCAAAGGCAGCAGGCTGGTTTAGATAGGCAAGCTGAGGATGAATACCTGGATAGGACCTTTTGGTGCTCATCCCCAATGACTATCCCCTGAAGCAGTTGCCTCATGCTTGGGCTGGTCCTGTCGAGAGGTAAGGCAAAGTGAAGGGAGGGATTTTGAGGCATGTTTAAAATAGCATTTGGCAGGGAGAGAACAGAAGGGGCACAGTCCTCTCAAGGAATCATTAGGATAGTTGAACAGGTTGAGGATAGAGATGTGAAGGCCTGGAAAAATTAAGAAAAAAACTTTTTTTTCCCTTTCATTTTCTCTTGAAGCCTTTTTTTTCTGAAAAGCTGAAAAAAATGGGAAGAGGAAGAATCCATTATGGAATGTTTTATTTTAGCAGGGTGAGTTAAATCTTTAAAACAAGGTGTTTCTTAATGGTTTATTCTGGTTTTCTTTAAATTGTTTTGTTTTGTTTTTTGTCTGCTTCGCCAAAGAGGTTCTGTACAGTTCAGGAGATTGTTGCTTCATTTGTTACAAATAAAAATTTAAAAAATAAATACAATAAATTCCATTTGTAATCATCGTTTGAATACATGGTATTTTTAATATACCAGTTGTACTAATTTTATGCCAAATCAAATTGTACATAGTCTATTTGATGTTCCTAAAGTAACAGAGTGACTTCCAATCTGTAAAAAGTGCTAATGTTGCATTCCCCACCACCACCATTTTTTTCTGGAAAAAACAGGGAAAAAACATTTTTTCCCCATGGCTTCAAAATTTCCAGAAATTTTACAACTCTAGTTGAGACAAAGGAGTCTCCAAAGGAGACCTCCATAAATTCAGGACTTGATTCCAGGGGTCTGCATGTTTGCATACCTGCTGAGACCCACACTCCTGTGGGGAGCCTACAGCTGACTCATGGAGCCCCCCTGCCCTGCTCTTTTCCTTTGCTCCTGCTGTCTGGTCCTCATGCGTGCATCCCAAGCATGTGGACAGAATGAAAAGAGGAAACAGCAGAAAGTGAAAGAGAGTTGGGGGTTGGACTGGATGGCCCTCGTGGTCTCTTCCAACTCTGCAATTCTATGATTCTATGATTCTATGATTCTATATATTACGGCTTCTAGGATTCCACATCTTTCTTGGCCACAGATCATGCTGGCTGGGTAATTCTGAGAGTTCTGGTCCAAAATGGTAACTTTTCCTGTTCTGTTGGGCAGTAATGTAGGATTTAGCCCAGACGGAAAGGATATGTGAATGGGGCAGTGCAGACAGCAACAAGGAGAAGGGAGATCTTTCAGGAAAAGGGATCCACTGAGTGCATCCCGCCCCAACCACCTCACAAAATCTGGAGCCAACACTCACCAAAAAGCTACAACAACTACACTGGATTTAAAACCAGTTTTAAAACATTATTTGGAAATGTTACTGTTTGGATCACCAAACGGCATGGCCAACCTCTGTTTAAAACCTCTCTCTCTCTCTCTCTCTCATATGTATGTATGTATGTATTCACCAAAATTAAAAAAGAGGGGAGGATGTCTGAAGATAACCAAATTGCACTTTATCTGAAGAAGAGAAAGTGATGGAAATCCCTTTCTGTACTAAGTTAATTCTATCTTCATCAGTAGGAGTTTGGGTGGGGTGAGAGTGATTGAATGCTAAAATGGGTTGCAATATTGGTCCCTTTAAGAAGTCTCTAGACAGAAAGTAGGTGAAAATGATACAGTGGTGGTTGGGTTGGGGGAAGATACCTGCAAATATTGACCCCGCTTCAGGCCTCTTAAGAGTACAGTATTCCTCTGGGATAGACTGCTGGGAGCAGAGATTGTTAAAATTACTTTTGGGGACTTACATTTCCCAAAATCCCCCCAGCCAGCATGGGGCTAGCTTTGATGGAAAGCAAAAACCGACTGCTACATCTGTCAATGGTCTTGGCTTTAGGAAAATTCCTCTTCCCCGCAGAACTGAAGGAGGCTTGCCACAATTACTGCTTTGGGAAAGCTTCACTGTCTCAATAGCTACAACAAGAATTTATCATTTTAATGTTGTTGTTCTTAAAAAAAGACTTATCTTCCATAAGATATCCATCTTCCACACAAGTTTTTTTTTTTTTTTTTGCTTTTTCAAAAATTACCTGTTACCATTTTTATGATTTTTTTTAATTTTAAAAAAAGCTTTCCTTCTTCTCAACGGTGACAGAAATTGAGGTAACATACGTTTAATACGAGAAAAATCTCTTGTATGGGGGAGAAGGGTCCGAAATTGGACAGTCAACAAAAGGGAAAAAGCAACCATGAACAGGGACAAAGATCATGGAAAACATCTCACATTCGCGTACACGCAATAGGCCCTGCAGCCAACATTCCCACCATTTCCCTTCAATTCCCTCCTCCCACCCACCCCAAAATCAAAAAATAAAATACAATAAAACCAAAACAAGGTCTATATGGTGTTCTTAATCATTATCTACATTATTGCACAAAAGATCAAGGACAGTTGGGACCTAAGGCAAAAAGGAGAAGTTGCGGCTAATATCTAAAATCTGTGCATTGCCTATTTCTAAAAAAAAATCTAGCACTGGCTGCCACCCCGACCTCCACACATATACACGAGGTGGTGGGGCAAAGCCAAGAGAGAGGGGGATGAAACGGTTGTGTTCTCCCCAAAGACTCCAAGACAATAGTGTCAAGACATACAGATTCACAAATGTAGTGGAGAAATGAGAGGTAGAGCTACCAGATCACACCAAAGACGGTGATCCTCGATGTCTCCGGCACTGAAAGCTCACCTGGAGGGCAGTAGAAAAGGGAGGTTTGGTGGTGTCCCTCCTGCTGTTTTCCTAACCTTGTCATAGTCTAGGTGAGAGGACGATGAGGTGATGGGTCATGGTTGGGCCAGACTGCCATATATCCAGATTGTACGGGTTCATTGTGTTTGGCAAGAGCGCTCATGGTAAATGCATGCCCATAGTTGGCACCAGTTTCATAGGAAACATACCCTTGCCTTTTATACTTATACTTACACACACACACACACACACACACACACACAAGCCAGTTGCTGGGTGGTGTTCCCCTCAAGTTGGGAAGAGCCGAAGGGAATGGATGGTGGGCAGCCACTTTTGTGTTTTTGTTTTGTAAACTGCTGCTGCTTCAGAAATAGCATTTTAGCCCTTGGATGGAGCCTTGGAGAGGCCAACGCACACAAGGCATGCCCACCATCTGGGTCTGGAGGAGAGGTAAAAGGATGAAGGATGGGGTTGGGTTTCTCTGTCCAGTACCACTTGGAATGAACAGGAACAGGGAAAATACATTAACCAACTTGGCTTCACAAGAAGAAAAAAGGCTTCCTCCAGAGTTTTACCCTGAAGGGGCAATTGCCAGTGACTCTCGGAAGAAGGCCCTCCCCACAGGTCAAAAGCACAGGGAGGTCAGTATTGGTCTAAGCCCTTGGTGAAAGGAGGGTGTTGTGTTGGTATAAGCTTTCCTCAATCCCAGCCTTAAGTTAATTGCAAGCTAACCTTCAAAATGGAGCCACCTGCCTCTAACTCACCTCCGAAATGAGGCGCAAGATCTTTGGACACACAGCTATAGGTTTATATTCTATATGGTCTGATGTTTTCCTCCTTCCTTTCTCCCTTTCATTTCTTCTTTCATCAGTCTGGATGGTGCCATCTGTATCACCAATGGGTTGCTGGAACATTCTACCACTAGTGCTACAGGTTGAGTCTCCCTTATCTGAAACCCTCCAAAATCCAAAATCCTCCAAAATACAAAAGTGTACACATGGGTGGCTTTGCTTTCTGATGGTTCGGTGCACACAAACTTTGTTTCATGCACAAAATTAGTAAAAATATTGTGTATAAAATTACCTTCAGGCTATGTATATAAGGTATATATGAAACATACCATAAATGGATTTCATGTTTAGACTTGGGTCCCATCTCCAAGATATTTCATTATGTATATGCAAGTATTCCACAAAATCCCCCCCCCCAAAAAAAATCCAGAATCCAGAACACTTCTGGTCCCAAGCATTTTGGATAAGGGATACTCAACCTGTATCTCAAAATACTTTCCTTCATGGCCTAGGCAGTCTCCAGATTATAAGAACACTGCAAAGGGTGAAAACACAATAAACAGAAACTGCCCTTTCTGCATTCCAATGAAACGAGTCATTTTGCCACAGGTATACCAAAAGCCCAAACTGATTTAAAAAGTCAAACGGTTGTATGAAATGAGCCCTTGGTTTATTTGAGGGTCTCCATTAGGCAGAGGGTATTGCTCCGTGACTCTTTCCGAAGGCTCTCGTTGTGGTTGCTGTAAGACTAGTCCATGTTGTTCCCCACCCCCCAGCAGATCTAGCATGCTATCATCTGGAGCAGTTGGAGACAGACATTACCCACCTCAACATCTTGCCCAAGCTAGACCTAGCTAGGCAGCCATGAAAGATCCTGTCAGGCCCCTCCCTACTTAATTGTCAGATACTCAAGTTGTTGGAATACAACCATACTCTTGGTTTAAACCACCTGTTTCTGTGGATCCCTTTTGAGTTCTCTGAAGGACTATCTAATAGGCTAACTCACAGACATTTCTACCATGTCCCACTCTACTGAACTGGTACTCAACAGGACAATCCAGTCTCAATGAGTGAACTCACAGTGGGAAATGGGAGTAAGCTCATTCTCCAACACAGAGTTGCCACCACCTTCAAGACACTCTATCTCATAATGTTGACCAAAGTTGGGCATCCGGTTACACACGAAATGGCTTCCCTTTTTCCCTCACCACTATTCGGTCTGAGTGCCCAGCCTTATTGTTAGGCCCTAAGAAAGAGAAAAAGTGTCTCTTTTCCTGAGGGGTGACGGCAACACAGTAAAGAGTGATTGACTTGACAGTTGACTTGACAATCATGTAGACACAAACACACACACATATGCACTCGCTCTCTCTCGCTCTCTCTCTCACACATATACACAACACAGGAAACATTTGCTACATCAGTGGCACCAATTGCTTCCCTGGCAGCCCTGTGATAATTCTGGATTCCCCCAATCATCCTGATTCTGTACTTGGCTCTCACTGGGAGTCGGGGGAGTGTCGTCCAGAAGTGGGGAGGAAACAACCTATGCTCCTTGCCAAGCCTCTAAGGAAGAGATAAAGATACCTGTTATTTGGAGCTACATCCCACGGCTCAGACTATCTTCCCCCCCATACCTTTCAAAGTGTTTCAGAGGTCCCCTCGAAATCCGGACAAGGCGCAAGTAAAGGAGACACGTTCCAGGCAGTGTCCTCAACTCTGCAGAGGCCTCTCTCAGGGTGCTGACGTCATCAGCCTCGGATCTTACTACATCCATGGCCTACAGGGTACGGCCGCACCTTCGCCGCCACCCCGATATGCACAAGACAGGCAGGGATTAAAGCCAGTTGGTGCTAAACAACAAGGCTCCATCAGACATTATTGCCCTCCTGGGGAGAAGGAGAGAGCTGCATGGTTCCAGATGGCCTAAAGAACAAGGCCCAGCCTTGTCACTCAGCACCTATTCTGTCTATCCCAGCAGGCAACATCATGGTGCTGTGAAGAAACTGCCAGCCAGATCAAGGGGGCTGCTTTGTCCCATTTCTGTCCCTTCAGATCTGCCCCACCACCCAACCCTACCCCACACAATATCAATTCTCATTTCTTAGCTAAGGTTCCAATTCCCTCCCACTTCTAAAAAGAAGTCATCTGAAAACTAGTCCTGGCCAGCAACAAGGGAGAGCTCCCGGCTGGAAGAGCCTTCCCTCCTCTCACAATGAAACTGCAGTGTGAGTTTGCCAACTGTTCATCATTGTTGTTATCACACCAACACATTATTCCCCCTCTCTCATTCTCTGTCTCTCTGTGTTTCTGTCTCTTTCTCTCTCTCTCTCTCTCTCTCACCCACCACTGGTCCCTTCCTTCAGCTCTTGGCTTTCAGTCTTTGTGTGAGGAAATAGCTATGCCAACAGATAACCTTTTGCATCCTTAGGATTATTGAGTTAATTAAGAATCATCTTTTCCTCTCTCGCTCACTCTCTCTTTTTTAAAAATCCTTTTCCTTTTTTGCTTCAAAAGATACAGATTCCGGTCCCTTTGGGGATTTTCTTTTTTTTTTTTTTAAAGAAAAGAATTCTTCTGCACACAGTCCATGCCAGAGCAGGAAGGGACACTGCGGTGTCTGCAGACATCTTAACTGCAGGCTGTGAGGCACTGAGGAGCCTGCTGTACCCGCAGCATCATCAGACGCAGATCTCAATGGCTGTGGCCAGCACCATTTGGCCTTTCCCTTTGTCTTGTCGCCCGTCAGTTCTGTTCCCTCCCCCTGGGGAAGGCAGGCCAGACTCTGAGGCAGACAGCCGGGAGACGCTGCCTTCTGTTAGGATGGTCCTCTTGAGTGGGGTTGGGGTACAAGTGCTGGGCGTCTCGTGCCGGTGAGGGCCGGTGGACAGTTTGTCTCCGGTGTGCTTGCGGGAACGGTAGGAAGGCCGGCGGCGGACCTCCGACATCAGGTCGTACTTGATGAAGAAGAAGACCTCCTTCACAGGGCAGCGCTTTTCAGGGTCAAGGGCCAGCAAGCGCTGAAACATGCGCAGCGCATTGTCTGTGAAACGGCGCCACTGGGAGGGTAAGCCTGCCAGGCGCCCCTTTTGCCACCGCACAAACTCCTCAAAGAATGTGTCCGATGCTGAGGCAGCCTCCCAGGGGAAGTTGCCTGTCAGTACGCAGAAAATTAGCACCCCGAAAGCCCACACGTCAATACTGGTGTCCACAGTAAAACCCTCCGCCCGTCCAGCCTGGCACACCTCGGGCGCAGTGTAAGGGATGGTCCCACTGATGCGCTTCACTTGGCAACCCACCTTGCGTGTCATGCCAAAATCGGCCAGCTTGACACGCCGACAGTCACGGTCAAAGAGGAGCACATTTTCTGGCTTGATGTCCCGGTGCACTAGGTTTTTGCTGTGCATGTAATCTAGCGCCAGACCCAGCTGCTGCACACAGCGCTTCACCATGTCCTCAGGAAGCCCCACCTGCAAACAGAGAAGGATCCCATGAGCTAGGAATTAGCAACCTAAGGCTTTGGGGTCAAGTCTGGCTTCTCAGCCATTTATTTATTTATCTATTTATTTATATCCTGCTCTTCAGTCATCAAGGCTCTCAATAGCACTTACATTTCTATACTGCTTTATAGCGCAGGCACTCTCTAAGCACTTTACAATGTGTTAGTTAATTGTCCCCAACAAGCTGGGTACTCATTTTACTGACCTAAGGAAGGATGGAAGGCTGAGTCAACCTTGGAGCCCTGCAGGATCGAACTCACAACATCGTGGCTGCAGTACCGGCATTTAACAACTGTGCCACCAGGGCTTCCTACAAGACTTTTGGTCAACTTTCCCCCAATATGGTTGCCAACTAGAGGCAACAGAAGTATGCTGAAGGAGTGATGACCATGACCATTGGCCATTTTGGCACACTGCTTCAAGAGGCAGGGACAGGTTTTGGCTCACTGTGTCCTGCAAAAGAGCATGCTGACCAGGGCAAATAAGGAGCAGTGGTTTGGGGAGGAGTCCCCCTTTCTTCTTCTCCTTCTTTTCTTCCCAGTCTTATGAAGAAAACAGAGCAAACATAAACTAGGCCCAACCACCCTTGTGTCATATCTTACACTGGGAATAGCCAGCACCCACATTTTCTGGAGCCACTCTATTGCCTCAACACTGTAAACTCGGAATGTATTTTAAGCTATCTTCTTCTCTCAGGCTCCATAATAAATTCAGTAGCCTCTGACAACAAGCACTTTGCTCTCGTGAAGCACATCCATTCCAGCACAGGATTACCTAGAAACACACTCACATGGCACATACATAGGACTTAGACTATGTGTCATGTTCCATTGGAAGGACCCTCCTTTAGGAAGGATCCAGACCTCCCTGGGCTTGATGGCACTGAAGAGGAGTTACTCTCAGGAGACCCCTGGGGAAGATGATGGGGAATACCTTTCTGAAGAGGCAGGGATCCCAGTTCCTCAGTCAGAGGATGAGGAGGGACCACTAACCCCAGACAGCAACCGCAACTCAAAGCATGGGCAAGGCTTGCAGTGGATAGTAGAATATTCAGAAGTAATTTTATTTTATTTTTATTTAGGTATTTATCCCACTCTTTAGCCACGAAAGCTCTCAGAGCGGCTTACAAATTGTTAAGCAACAGTATAGTTGTCCCTCCATATCCACAGATTTGGTACCCATAGATTTAAGTATTCACGGCTTGAAAATATATATTTTTTAAACAATAATCCAAAAAGTAATCCTTGATTTTGCCATCTTATATAAGGGACACCATTTTGCTATATGCCATTGTATATAATGGGACTTGAGTATTCATGGATTTTGGTATCCACGGGGCGTCCTGGAACCAAAACCCAGCAAATATGAAGGGACAACTGTATTTTACACATCTACACTGCTTTATAGCGAGCTAGGCACTAAGCAGTTTCCAATGTGTGTTAGCTAATTGCCCCCACAAGTCAAGTACTCATTTTACCGGGAAGGCTGAGTGAACCTTGAAGCCCTGCAGGATCAAACTTGCAATGTTGTGGCTGCAGTACTGGCATTTAACCACTGCACCACCAGGGCTCCCTATGGCAGCAAGGCTTTCCTCATGAGGAGGAGGACTGACAAAGTACCTGTTGCTGAGCTTTGTGGGGGGCATTTTGAGAGCTCAGCATTATAAATCCCAGTTCTGGACAAGGAAGGATCCTGGAAACAATGTCTGGAGATTGCTTCCAGCCCATTTTTTTTTTTTACTCCTACTCTGTCAGGACTTCCTTTGTGATTGACTATGAACCTTTTAACCTGTTTTTAGACTGCCTTTGCCAGAAAGGCCTGACCACTGCTTGGACCCCATTGGCTTACACTTTTGGACTGTATGGAGCTGGACATACTGTAATGCTGTGAGAAAGGAGATTCCAATTAAATATTAGGAAAAACTTCTTGATGGTAAGACCTGTTTGATAGTGGAACAGACTACCTTGGAAGGAGGTGGACTTTCCTTCATTGGAGGTTTTTAAACAGAGGTTGGATGGCCACCTGTCAAGGATACTTTGGCAGTCAATTTCTGAACTAGCAGGGGGTTGGATTACATGGCACTTGGGATTCCTCCCAACTCTATGATTCTATGACTGTCTATAAAAACAAATATCTCAGGAACTAGATTCACAGAGACCATCCTTTTGTTGGAAAGCCAAATATCCCTAACAGCAAAGAGCCTGAGAGATTAGTATCAAGTTCCATCCAGAGTTCAGGTCAAGAACTCTAGTACTTTTCCTATTGAATTACGAGACAGCCAAGGAACCAATGAAACCAGGACTTCAGTTACCTGAGGAGGAATGATGTCAAAGAGATCTCCACCAGGAGCGTATTCCTGGGCAAAGACATAGCAGTCTTCAGTCTCAAAGACCACATCAAAGACCTTGATGATGAAGGGGCTTGAGGACAGTGTATTGGTGATGCTGAACTCTCTGAGGAAGTTCTTCAGCTTGGTCTTATTTTTGTTGACAAACTTCAGTGCCATCTTGGTACCTGCAGATGGAGAGTTGGAGGGAAAAAAGGAAGGGGAAGTAGGAAAGAAGGAGAAAGTCACCTTCTTTTGACTAGGAACGCAGGGGGAGAGGCATCAGCCATCACCAGCCAGATAACAACCAGAAAAGGGAACTTTTGATAAGGCCAAAGATTCCTGTTGGTCTCCAGCCTTGACTGTTTCTGGCTGTTCCATGATAAGAAGAGATATGTTTGATTTACATTAGGTCAGTAGACAATCTTCATCATCATCATTCAGCCTTTATTACGGCTCATCAACAAACCATGAGGCAATAAAGTAATCTTATATACTTTATCCCATGTCCTTTTCTACTACACATTTTATAAGGATGATAGATCAAGGCTTATAGTTCCTCTCTTAAGCAAGTTCCCAGGAAGACCTTTGCTGTTAGATCTTTTCTCACATAAATCACCACTCCCCTTTATCATTTTTCATCTGCTCCTACAAATTCATCTCCCAATTTTCCATTTTCTAGTAATCCTATATCAGATTTTTCAATATGGGTCTCTTGCAGACATAATAGTTGACATTTTCTCTTTTCTAAATAATGAAATAACTGTCTTCTTTTGTTTGGATTAGTCAAACCTCTTATGTACATCCTTCTATATGATATGTTTAAATCTCAGTGTTTTCTATCAAATTTTAAACATAATTTATTAAGTGGTTTTTAAAATGCATTTATATGTAATTAATTATATCCTGCTGCTCTATTTTAACACAGATTGTTTATATTACTTATGTATAGAATGTATATAATTATTTACTTTTGTGGAGAATGTATAAGATTACTTTATTGCCTCATGGTTTGTTGACCGTAATAAAACCTTGATGATGATGACAGTAAACAGTATTGTAGCAGATCACCCACAAGTCACAGCAGGAGTGGGGAATTTCTACCTTTCCAGATGTTTTGAACGTCAGTTCCCATAAGCCCCAACCAGCAAATCTAATGTTTATGGAAGTTACTATGCAAACCTTAATGGAGGACTACAGGGTCTCCATCCCTGCACCAGAAGTGCTCCTGTCCAGGTTTTCAGTGTACCTGGAACAGAAGCCTTGAAGGTATAGGGTCTCATGGCCAGTATGGGATTTGAGATAGTCTGGTCCTAAAGTGTTTAGGGCTTTATACACAAGTATCAGAATCTTGAACCTGACTCATTAGGAAATAAGCAACCAGTTCAGGTCCTTCGGCAGAAGTGTTAACATATGCTGATATGGATCAGTACTTGAGCAAAGCTGGCCAGCTCCATTCTGCACTAGCTACGGCTTCCCAACCAAGCTCAAGAGAAGCCCCATGTAGAGCGCACTGCAGTAATCCAATCCATTCTCCTGCCTGAATGCCATCAACAGTGAGCTCACCTGTGCTCTTGTGGGAGACGAGGTCAACCTTGCCATACGTTCCCTTTCCCAGCTCACGGATGAGGTCATAATGTTTGTTGATGTCAGTGCCAGAGAGTGTGCGGATGGCCAGTGACTGCATGTCTTCAGTGATGAGAGGTACTCCACAGCAGGCCAGCTTGCGTGAAGGCTCCTGCTCAATGGAGCCTGCACTCATTGTCACACTGAAAGAAATTGAGAGAGAGAGCCATTGTCAGTCATCAAATTTTCTGACAGCCTACATCTGGGATGGACCTGAGTCCAACCTGGAAGAAAATGAAAACAAAAGTGTAGTAAATACAGTTCGACCCCCGTATCCGTGGAACCAATATCAACACTTTCAGTTATCCGCGGGACACAAAAAGAGGAACACAGATCACAGAGTCTTGCTAGAAAATGCCTAGAGAGGCATCCTCTCTAGACATTTTCTAGGTCTTCCAAGGCAACTCTACGGTATTTTAAACCACAAGTCCCATTATTTTCAATGGTGTTTGTTTTTATCTGCAGTTTCCGGTACCCATGGTAAGTCCAGGAACTGAATCCCCGCAGATACAGGGATCTGACTATACTTAAAATTCTAGACATTTTTCAAATTTCAAATATGAAGTCCAAAATGCTGCCATTTGTACAAGTTCATTTACAATTGATTTACAATTTATACAATTTCCATTTACAATTCATTTGTCATTTCATTTATCATTTTGAAACTAAATGTGATAATGTGACATCAAATAATTACAGCCAGGGTAGGGTAGTGTCTACGGTAGGTTTTGTCCATATGTGACTCGGGTTTAAGTCTCCCACTATAGTGTGGGCAAAAACATAGGAACATGCTCCATCCCACAGCAGACCATTGGACCACTGAACCTAGACCTGTCTAGATTGACTGGCAACAACTCTTCAAGGTCTCAGACCAGGGTCTTTCCCAACTTCACTCAGGGATGCCAAAGACTGAGCCCATGTGATCGATACAAGCCTTTCCGAACCCAGCCCCCTCCAGTTCTGTTAGACTACACCTCCCATCATCCTAGGCAGCATGGCATTTGGAAAGCTGATCTATGCCATAGCAGGGATATTTACAGAGGTCTCCTTCGGAGATCCTAGTCTTACTCCCACAGGTGTTCTCCCGCAATCTCTTAATATGAATTCCCCCAGTGCTGGAAAATCCCCTACTTAATTTACTACTCATCATTTAAGTAGCATTAAGTAAGCTGTTAAATCATGCCAATCTCTCTCTCTTACACACACACAGATTGCCAACATAGCAAAAAAAGAGAACAATTTGTCCTACTTTTGACCCTTTAGCAGAAGTTTAATATACAACATTCATGGGTTGATGTTTTTGTTAGGTGTGTAAATAAGTTTATATGTTGGGGTAATGATAATATGGGGTGGGGGGGGAAGATGTGATAAAGTGTATACTGTATATAATGGGATGTATAATGCAATGTATATTGTATGTTAGATTTTTTTCTTCTTGTTTGTTTATTATATATTATTGATTATATTTTATGTTGTATTATTAAAGTTAAAAAGCGATAAAAATATGTATTTAAAAAAATATACAACATTCTGCAGACCCCAATTTTCATGGCATAACAAAGCTACGTATGTGGCCAGAGAGCGAAGTGCTATTAAAAACTGCTAGTAGACTAGCCATAAAAATATAGGCCAGGCTTCCTGTATTTTTAATAGTTGTTTGGGAGAAGTATTGCTGAAATTCCCTTCCACACAACTCTTAAAGGTAAAGGAGCTCTGTCTTCTTTTGCATGTAGCCACCCTTGCTACTGGGGAAATCTTCATCATCACTGACATCATCATCATCGTCATCATCATCTCTCCTACAAATGGAGTGGAAACTGTGCAGTCCTTTAAGAGAGTTCACTCTTTTGGAGCTCCATGACCCTCCTTAAAATACCTCAACCTCCCCACTGACCCCCAAAAAACATTTCAGCAAAAAAAAAACCACCCTTCTTAAAGAACTGTAGAAAGCTGGTGTGTGTGTGTACGTGAATGCAAAATAGGAGGGTTAATCTGAAAATAATCTGAAAAAAAGGAAGTGCAATTCTGTGATGTCACTTCTGGTTGGTTGAAATGATGACCTCGAGAGTGTGCTCTGGAGGAGCCCTAAATGGTCTGGTGCAGACCATTCTGCCTCTGGAGTGTGTCCACTCTTGTCCTACAAGCAAAAGTAGAGCAGAGGGGGGGGGGGTTAAGTATGAGAAAATGGTTTTGCCCAACACTGCCTCTCTCCGAGAGGAAGTAGAACTGCATCAGGTAAGAAGTCAGCTTCTCTAGAACTATAAAAACAATGTGAGGAAGCACCCTTTGGCCAATTTGGTGCAATGGCTGCACCAAAGTTTTATAACACATTATAATCAGTAAGAGCCCAGTGTCTAGATCAAGGAAAGTAATAGTGCCACTCTATTCTGCTTTTGGTTAGACTTCACCTGGAATACTGTGTCCAGTTTTGGGCACCACAGTTCAAGAAGGATATTGACAAGATGGAATGTGTTCAGAGAAGGGGGATCAAAATGGTGGGAGGTCTGGAAGCCATGTCCTATGAGGAGCGGTTTAGGAAGCTGGGTATGCTTAGCCCGGGGAAGAGAAGATTAAGAGGAGATATGATAACCATGTTTAAATATTTGAAGAGCTGTTATATTAAGGATGGAGCAAGCTTGTTTTCTGTGGCTCCAGAGACTAGGACACAGAGCAATGGACTCAAGCTACAGGAAAAGAGATTCCACTGAAACATTAGGAAGAACTTCCTGACAGTAAGAGCTGTTCGGCAGTAGAATATGCTGCAGCCTCGGAGTGTGGTGGAGTCTCCTTCTTTGGAGGTTTTTAAACAGAGGCTGGATGGCCATCTGTCAAGAATGCTTTGATTGTATATTCCTGCATGGCAGAATGGGGTTGGACTGGATGGCCCTTGTGGTCTCTTCCAACTCTATGATTCTATGATTCTATAACACTGGCTGCTTTACCACTGCATTCCTGCATCCTTCTCAACTCCTTGTCCCTACTCTACAAATTGCTCAGAAAAAAAGGGTGGTGAGTCCAGAGCTCCTGTAGCTCACTCTGTTGATTCATTATTCTTCCTCTCTTCCTCCAGCTCAGACTAAAATTGCTGTGTTTAACTGCTTCTCTTTGACTAAAATGATAGTCCGCCCCCTCCTTCTTCGCTCCAAGTCTGTGGCAGGTATTTATAGGCAGTCACTATGTCGCCTTCTGCTTGCGGCTCCTCCTTTCCTCAAAGACTGCAGAGTTCTCCAAGCTCACATTTCCCTTAGGGAGTAACTGGAGCTCAGTGGCAGAATGCATTGCTTTGCATGCCAAAGGATCTGGGTTCAACCCCTGATGTCCCCAGGAAACAGATCTGATAGCAGGTTATGGGGAAGACCTTTCTCTGCTGTGGAAGACTGGTCAGAGTAGAAAACATTGGGCTTGAAAGAGAATCTTTTGTTCCTCTGTCACTAGTTTTAGCAGAAGGAGGCAACTACCTTGGCCAGCAGGTACCAGAAGGCAGTAGCATCCCTATAAGCTTTCATCTTTAGCCATTCCCTTGTGTTAGAAGACAGAGGTACAGGCATCATGCAGCCAGTCCTGCAGCTACTAAATTAGCCTGCTATCCTCACATGCAGTGGACAACGGGCATGTCTATATGAGGGGGGAAATGTGGATTGATGAACACTAACGCCAATTCACAGCAGCTTCTATTTGTCTTAACAGTGTTGTTTTTTTAGCAAGATCACAGGTGTGCGAAGCTATCCGCTTTCGCTTTTCCAATGGGCATGCCTGCAAATCAAGACGGCGGGCATGAGTGAATTACTCGTGTTTTTATTGTCACCAGTTGCCACTGCTGAACAGCACAGTAGGACCCCCCATATCCACTGATTCGTTATCCACTGATTCAGTTATCCGTGGTTTCGGTTTCAGCACAGCTACCATAGAGTCTTCCTAGAAAATGCATTCTCTCTACCTATTTTCTAGGTCCTCCAAGGCAACTCTGTGGTATTTTAAACCGGAAGTCCCATTATTCCAATGGCGTCCACTGTTATCTGTGGTTTTCAGTATCCATGGGGTCCCTCAGAACCAATCGCCCGCAGATACGGGGGTCCTACTGTATTTTTTAAAAGCATATCTAAAGTGCAAAAGTGCAATATTCTGCCTAAATAAATTATGGGGGAAAGGCTGTTTCTAATTGGTTGTCCCAACGAGCGGGAATATATATTCCCCACAGAGCTTTTTTAAAAATACAGCTTTTCCAATGGAGTTTTTGGAGGTTTCACCCCACTCTGACGGATTGATATGGGTTGCCATTTAGACAAATCATATTCTCCTTGAATTCTATGAGGAGTATTTTCACCATTTAGACAACCCCAAAGTTACTTAGCCAGTGCTGAAGTCAAATTCAACTCCCAGTCCAGTTTTCCCTCTCTTCATCGTCAATTCTGCTGTCCCCCAGGACTGCCACATCTATAACCCAAACTTACTTTGTCTCAACCACAGTTTATGTCTGGCACATTATATTCTAATTGTTTGTCCTTTTCAATCTTAAAGTCCCATAGGATTTTTACATCAACATCTCCAACAACTTTTTCAAGTTTATGTTCCCAGTAGTTCTTTGCAAATGGTAAACCATTTTTCCCAACATATCATTGCAGCCACTTCATTATTAAATTTCTTATATTCACTCTGTGTGATCTTGTTGCTTGAGCTGATATGGTGGTCAACAATTTCATGTTTTTCCCCTTTAAACAGATGACATGTACTATCTGTAGCTATTTTTGCAATATTTGCTTTGATGCTATTTTGTTTGAAGTACCTGTTCCTGACCCACAAATATAAGTCATTTGGTTTCCTTTTTTCAGTATCCCATTCTGTAACTATTTCCAGATGTTCCCCTTCTCAGCTTTTCCTTCTATGCTTTTAATTTACTGACCATGTAGTACTGTAGTTTGTTTTCCCAGGCTTCAAGGGGATTTTTCATGAATTTCTTTCTAAATATGTTTTTTTCTTCAATGTTCAATATATTCTCTCTGTATACATCTATCAGCATATTTTTCTTTGCTTTCATTAATGTATTCATTCACAGATCTCTTATCTTCTTCAGTAGTTTGCTCTACTTGTAGGAACCCCCAACAAGCAAAATTACATGGTAGATATTGTCAATTAATATAACTTTGAAGATGTAAAGTGTAGTTTGTTGTCATATTTCCCCCCATTTTTCCCATGTAATGCATCTAGTTCTTCTTGAATCCAATCAACAGTTCCAGTACTATATCAAATAACTGATATGGCCCAAATATTTATGGCTTGAATTATGTTTCTACCATTAAGTTTTGATTTTATAACTTTGTATACTCTTTTTGTATACTTGGTAATAGTGATTTTTTTCCTCCACTTTCTTATGTTGGATCTCTTCTGCTTGTAATATTTCCCAGCACTTGTAGTTTCCATCATGGTTGAGGTTTTTAATGGAATTTCTCTCAGTGATTAGATGATGATGATGATGATGGATAGCTTCTTTAATGGTTTTTAAACTGTTCTTTACTATTATGATAGGTTCTAGCTGTATTTTGTTTATATTGTGAGCCACCCTTGGTCTCATATTGGGAGAAAGGCAGTATATAAATCCAACAGTTCATAAATAAATATCAAGAGATTTTGTGGGGTATTTTTGCCCAAACTTTTTGTTTTGTTTTTGGTTGCAGGGGGAAAATACTGTCCATGGCAAGTGGTTGAAATGTGGAAGAGCTGCTTACAACTTCACAGGTGACAATGTCACAGAATGCCTAACGGTAGGTTTATTTTTGTGTAGATTCTGAAACAAAACCCAACTCTGTGGGACTAAAATGGGCTATTGTAGCACAGGAGGCTAAAGCTCTACAGTATAGGGGACTGCAGAGATAAGAAAAAAATATAACCCAACAGCAAGAAGACAAATGCCTTTGGCAGTATATAACAGCCAGGTGGGTGTCTCCTCCAGTGACGATCTCTTAAATGGAAATATGGATATGACAAGTATGTGGGGCAGTCCTATTTTTATTTTTCATCTGTGAATTATCGGACAGTGTGTCATTTTTGGCAGCAGCACCATGTTTCTGGTGTTGCACACTTCTGCCCTTTGGCTATGTCTACACCAGCCAATTTTCACTTTATTGTTCCAATACAGCACCGTTCAATCTTTTTAGCTACAGTGCTTCAAGACAAGTTTGAATGATTGAGATTGTCTCACTCCCCGGTTAGCAGGCAGACATATAGCCCTGGGGAAACAATGTACACAGTCATGCAATTAAGCACTTATGCCACTACCGCTATTCTTTGCCTCGTATATTTCGGAGGGCGGGGGAAGGGGAATTCTCTGATGCCTGTACAGGGTGTTGTCTTATTTCAACATGAAAAGGAATCAAGATGCTGCATCCATACCCACTTGGAAGTAAGAGAAAGCTAACAATACCCTCTTCTTCTCTCTTCCCAATTTCTCCCCAAGGGCTTGTCTAGATGAGAAGATATAATGCAGATTGGTGCACGTTATTGCAAATTTGCAGCAGCACTTATTTGTCTCTATAGTCTTTCGGCAAAATCTATTGAATGCAAAGCTATCTGCATTTGAAGTGCACATGCAGCCATACCTGAGAATCAAGATACTGGCCAAGAGTACAGTGCGTTATTATCTCCACACGTGTTGTCGCCGCTGCACAGTATTTTTTAAAAAACTTGTAAATCAAAGGTGCACAAATGTGATCTTCTGCTTATAAAAAGCTCTTTGGTCACCTCAGTGCAGCAAAAAAGTGCACACTCAATAACACGAAACATGAAAATGGTGCTTCTGGCCACTTCCTTGCTGGCAAGCCCACCCACTGCCTGCACATCCGACCAATCTGCTGTCCACTTCCACCCTCACCAATAATGCACAGCATCCCAAACTGGATGTCTAAATAAGCAATAATGTGCATTTGTACACATTATTTAAAAACTTTGCAAAAATCCAGTAAGACTTTTCCTCCACAGTAGATAGTTTTTGCTCCTCCGCTCCTTCAGAATACTGCGAATCTCAATCACAACATGTTGAGACAAAAGGTATTCTAGTCACATTCTATAAGGAGTATTTTCATTGTCTATACTTCCCCTCAGTTTTGTATCTTCAAGTGGCCTGCTCTTTGTTTCTAAAACATTTGGTATCTTCCATTGTTCCATGTTAGTTTTACACTGACAGCTGATGTGTTGCAGTTGTTGAAAGTGCCAAACCATAACCAGGGAGATCCAAATTCAAGTCTTCCGCTTGCTAAAATGTTACTCGGTATCTTGAGGCCAGTCGTTCCTTCCCTTGGCCCAACCCTCTCTCACAGAGTCATTGCAAGGATAAAATGAGGAACAGGGAGAACTATGAACACCTTTTTGACTCCTTGGAAGAAAGATGCGTTATTGATGCTGTCATGATGGAGTCATATTTTCCACAGAGCTGCAGATTTCACTCCCTTTTATAGAAATGTAAAAAACATTCAGTCTCAATTTTATCGCATTTCTCTGAACCCCATCTGCATTCCAGTCCCACCCTCTGTACCTATCAGGTTGCAAAACTTTTTTCTTCTTGCATGCAAACTGTATACAGTCTTGTACACATTTTCCCCACTGTTTGAAGCATATTTGTGTGCATTTTTCCCACTGTGTGTATTTTTAGCCACTCCCTTTTTAATGCACAATTTCAAATGTACAAAACTACAAGTCTCACAGATTTCTGAGGAAAGATATACTCTGGCTCACAACAAGCCTCAGACTAGGAATTGGCTATCAAATAGAGTTAGAATTTGCACAGCAGATGAAAATAACAGTTTGCCTGGTCATAGCCTTCCTCACTAGGATGCAATGCATTGTGTGTGTCTATTTAAATCATTCAAAATCTTATGTGAATGCACTGAAGGCAATGGGCTAGCTTAGAACACAGAGGGCAGGCTACATGGCACAGCGCTCCCTTCCAATCCTTGCTGCCATCTCCCAACACCTGCTGCCTGAGGTGACAGTCTCACTTCACCTAATAGTAGAGCTGGCCTAGTTCCAGACACAGAAGGGCACTGAGATGTAGAACAGGGGAAGGGAAACACCTGGCCCTCCAGTGGTTGTTGGATTGCAGCTTCCATCCACCCTGATCATCATCATCATCTTTATTTATACCCTGCTTCCCCCCATCCAAAGCTGGGACCCAAAGCACTTCACAGTTTTAAAAACACACAATTGAAACATACAAAAAGTGCACATTAAAACAGAATTAAACCAATATCATCATTAAAATATTCAAATATTTGAAAGGATAAAATATACTTTATTTAAAACTTTAAAATAAAAAGATTAAAAAAAATTGTAAAAACAGCCCAACAAAACCACACAGCAACCCCCAGCCTGTTCTTTAAAAAGCCTGCCTGAATTAGGAGGAACTTTTTGACAGTAAGAGCTGTTCGGCAGTGGAATGCACTCCCTCGGAGCATGGTGGGGTCTCCTTCCTTGGAGGTCTTTAAACAGAGGCTGGATGGCCATCTGTCAGGGAAGCTTTGATTGTGATTTCCTGCATGGCAGGGGGTTGGACTGGATGGCCCTCGTGGTCTCTTCCAACTCTGCAATTCTATGATTCTATGAATAAACAGCTCTCATGCAGTATTCTGCATGCAAACTTTATTCTGCATGTGATTCACTTTGATCAAAGAGGTGATGCCATGAAGCAGTAAAGCCCTGGTCTCCATGTAATTTGTAAAACCTGATGATTGCATAGGGAAACTACCCTGCTGCTGCTGTCCTGGGCATTGCAGCTCTGGGTTTATGGCTGGTAAGTAATTGGCAATTCATTAGCAGCTCACTGAGAATGCAGGACTGCCATGTGGTAATGCTGTTACCCTGGGACACTGAGCAGGTGAGTTTTCACATCCTTTGCTAAGCCCAACCAGTTCTTGAAGAAGGTGAGGAAGAAGAAAAATTATGGCACAAGGGACAACCACCTCATCATTAAATGGCATAAAACAGGATAGAAGCTTAGCTGAAACTAAGGTAGAAATCAATGCAAATTAGTGGGTAAGACGATGGGAAAGGGGGAAAATATATGCAGGGTGTTCCAGGCATACCTCTCCATCTCCACACTTTAATGGACAATTGAAATGTACAGAAACAACACTCCCATTCTAGCTGTTTTCCAAATTGTGTCACTTCAAAATACAGACCACTGGAGGAGGAGGAGCTTGTAGCAGCAGAGCTGCAGGTGAAACTGGTTGCATAGCTTGGCCAAGTGACCAAATGGTAGGCCAGCACTTAAATAATGAATTGATTCATAACAATAGTAAGAAAGAGCAGGGAGAATTATGCTCATTATTAAGAACAAATAGTCTTCCAGGAGAATCCAGAGTCCAGTCTTCCCAGAAACACAGGCCCTCAAACACATGGATGGCCTTGCCTCCTTGATACTCTCAGCCTTCACCAAAGCTTGGGAAAAGTTGTTTTGACTACAACTTCCAGTATCCCTTTGTTTAGGGATACTGGGAGTTGTAGCTAAAAAGTCATTTCCAAGCTCTACCCATTACTGCTATGATAACTGCCTATCAGCACCACAATGATAACCACTCCATATCCACATTCCTGTAAGGAGGGTTAACAGGTCAGGATTATCTTGTTCTTGGTCAAACTAGATATTGGCTTGGAAAAGAATAAAAGGTCCAGGAAGTGTGCAAAAACCTTTGGAGGGGGCAGGGGGTCTAGGGGGCTTCAAAGGGTGGGACCAGGTGCCAAACTTCCCCCAGCCTTCACAAAGACTGCCAGAACTCAGTCCTATAATATGCAAAGAAAAGAGTACCTCTGAACATGGGTGCTTTCCTTTGCCACCAATTAATCCCAGCCAACCTACACACATTTAGAGTTTGCACAAGAAATGTGGCATTCCTAGAGTACTCCTTTGAAAGCACCAGACTCTCTGACCCACTGGGCAAAATTCCCATGGATCCTTCAGACTTCCAGGTGCGCAGGCTGCTCGCTGCTGGCTCATCTTGACACTAGGAGAGTTTCACCCAGTCAATGCTGGGCTGCAGCAACAGAGCACCTGCCTGCCCATTAATGCCAACTGCTAAAGGTGCTACTCAATGAAGGAGGTAAAATAACAGCATCTTGCCTTCCTCAGTGCTTGGAAATATGAGTTGGAAGCATCACTATTACCTGTAACATATTGTTTTTCTTGGTAACGATTGTGGTAGAGCAATGATGGAGACAGGATTACTTTACTGGCATTTTAAAAAGCAACTGAAAGGACTACCTCCCCCCCTCCCCAGTTTTATGGTGTTTTCTAACAATCATACCCCACTCCCCATAAGAAAAAAATAACTAACAATACAAGAAGTAGCCTAACATTATTTTTGAATTGACTGAAATAAAGTGATGGCAATGAATTGCTTTTCCAATACTGTATGACATATCAGGAAACAACTTACTTTTAAATGGGCTTGTCTATACGAGGCAAAAAGAAGCAGATTGCTTCGCAGTAAAGGCAACTCACAGCAGCTGTGATTTGTCTTAATGGTTTGTTGGGTTTTTTAAGGTAGATCGCAGGCATGCAAAGCTATCTGTGTTTACTGTGCAAATGGGCATGCCTGCGAATCAAGATGGACGCCATGAGTGAATTGCTCTCATTTTTACTTACCAATTTGCCATGCCGAACAGGTTTTTTTTTAAAAAAAAAACTATTTCCAAGGTACAATAGACTGATATTTCGCCTTAACAGACAAAAAAAACCCCACAAACCTCTGTTTTGTCACATTAATGCTCGCTCACTACGGTGGGAAAAAAAATGATGGTTCTGAGCGCTTGTCTTGTTAGCAAGCCCCGCCCCTCATGCTCATCTGGCCAATCAGCTTTCAGCTTCTGCTCATATGGGAAAGCAAATCAATTCACGTCGCTTGTCCCAACAAGCAGGAATGCACATTCCCCCCCCCCCCGCTGTTTTTTTTAAAACTCTGGGAAAAGCCGTGAAGGCTTTTCCTGCGGAGTATATGGCGTATTTAGCCCCTCTCCTTCCAAATACAGTGATATGATGCATGATGCCATTAAGACAGCTTGTATTCTCCTAGCATTCCGTGAGGAATATTTTTGCCATTTTCACAACCCCATTACAGTATTTCACAAATTCTGGTCTCCTCATCATTAGGCAGAGTGAAGCAACTACCTCAGGTGGCAGGTGCTGGGGGTGGGCAGATATGGCAACACCAGGCAGTTCCTCTGGCCATTCCTCTTTGATGAAGGACAGGGTTGTATGTGTCCAGTGGACAGTCTGAGTGCCCGCAGGTGTGGTTCAGGAGGTTTATGGAGCCATAGGCTCATATGAATTGGAAGGGATTCCCCAAAGGCCATCTAGTCCAACTCCCAGCCATGGAGGAACCCACAGATAAAGCACCCCTGAAACCTGGCCATCCAGCCTCTGTTTTAAAAGGTTAGGCCTTCGATGGAGGCAAATCCACTGTTTTCCACAAGAGTCTGTTTCCACAGAGAAACATCTCTGGCAGGGCATATAGACACCCTGTGAAATGTAGTGGTTAGAGTATTAGGAGTTCTAGTTCCTACTGAGCCATGAAACTCACTAGGTAATCTTGGGCTAGTCATGCTCTCTTAGCCTGACCTACCTCACAGGAATATTGTGAGGATAAAGGGGGTGGGGAGAGCCACATATGATGCCATGAGCTCGTTGGAGGAAAGGCAAGTAATAAATATACAAATCAAGGATTTTGCTAGCACTGTTCTAACAATCCTTCCAGTTGTGCCCTGATCCATGTGGAGATGCACTGTGCAGCCAGCTACTCAAGTGTAGGAGATCCTTTCTTTATGTCTGAGTTTGATGTGTAGAGATCTAGGAAGGGATCAACTCTGGAGGAAAAGCATTAGGGGTGGGAGTCCAGCTCTGTTCTTGTTCCAAGTCATAACTGCCCTTGAAGTGACTAATACATGAATAAAGCTTGACAGAGTATTGCTATATATAGCTCACATTTACTTTTTTTTAAAATCATCCTTTCCCCTCCAAGGATTCTCTTCCACCTGTTTTATCCTCATAAGGATAAAAGGTTGAGCAAGAATTTGAACCCAGGTTTCCCTCGGGATGGCCACTTACACATTGTCAAAAAAGATAAAAGGAAAAATACATCACCAGAAGAGAGAAGAAATGGAGGCACAGATTGACATAATATTTGCAAATACAAATTCTCATGTATATATACACATTTAAGAATAAAGAGCACAAGAAAGACAATGTATCTCACCACAGTGAGTGGCAGTGAGGAGCTTCTGGCCTTCCAGATGTTGTCCATTTCAACTCCCACAAGGCCCAGCCCACATGACCAATGGCAAAGGGTTATGGGAGTTGTAGTCCAAAACAACTAGAAGCCCCCAAATTCCCCACTCTGGCCACAGAGGGAAAGCCTGTGGCCAGGTGAGCTATGTGCCTTCTGCACCCGGTTAGAAGGTTAAGCTGGGATATAGGTCACCAGGATCTATTTAAATCAGGGTAGGGGAAAAGGTAGATGAGGATAAATAGGTGCATCTTTCTCTCTCTGGCTTTTCTTCGCAAACGAAGATTCAGGAAGGACTCATCCCGCGCTTTCTGCAAGCGCGCTGATGACTAAAAAGGCCAATCCGAGATAAACAAGCCCGGTTGCAAAAAGCACAGCAGAAGGTCTCCTTGGGTGATGTTTTTGGGTTGTGATTCTTTCTGCGTTGTCGTTTCTCTTCAAGACTTGTTCGTCGTGAGTTCTCAAATAAGGCTGCAGCATTGTGGATAGTGCGTCTCCATGCCTCCCGATGTGAGGCCAGGGCGGACCACTGTTGGTGATCAATTTGGCCAAGCCTGAGATGTTGTTTCAGGGAGTCTTTGTATCGCTTTTTTGGAGCGCCCCTCTTACGCTGACCCGTGGCAAGTTCACCGTAGAGTAGTATTTTTGGGAGACGATGGTCCTCCATCCTAGAAACGTGCCCTGCCCAGCGCAGCTGTGTTCTCAATATCATGGCCTCAATGCTGGTGATCCCTGCTTGCTCAAGGACAGCAACATTCGTCACATAGTCAGTCCAGTGTATATTTAGGATTGTGCGTAGACAGCGCTGATGAAAGCGCTCGAGGAGTCGTAGGTGGTGGCGATAGGTGACCCATGTTTCAGATCCATAAAGGAGGATAGACAGTACGATGGCTCTATACACACTGATTTTTGTGCTTTGCCTCAGGTGTTTATTGCTCCAGACTCTTTTGTGAAGTCTTCCAAATGCACTATATGCCTTTGCTAATCTGTGATCGATCTCTTTGTCAATCTTGGCATCTGAGGAGATGATGCTTCCCAGGTAGGTGAACTGCTGAACGGACTTGAGCACTGATTTGCCGACGGCAATGTGGGGATGGTGGTGTTCGTCCTGTGGTGCAGGCTGGTAAAGAACTTCTGTTTTCTTCAGGTTGACTTCTAGCCCAAACAGCTCTGCAGCTGTTGCAAAGCAGGATGTTAGGCGCTGCAGAGCTCCTTCTGTGTGGGCAACAAGGGCAGCATCATCGGCGAAGAGCAGGTCACGGACTAGATAGTTTACAGTCTTAGTGTGAGCCCTCAGACGGCTTAAGTTAAACAAGCTACCATCAGTACGGTAGCGTATATAGATGCCGTCATCTTCTTCAAGCTCTGCCATAGCCCTTTGGAGCATCATGCTAAAGAAGATTGTAAATAAAGTTGGTGCAAGAACACAACTAACTAGGTGCATCTTTAGAGTGATTTAAAATAGGTGTAGAAAGATTTCTGACACCTAATTTTTCAACAATAATAGCCACAAATAAAATAGTTCCTGCTTTTCCACCCTCTAAAGTATACTGCTGACATTAAGAAAGCTTGAAGTAACCAAGGGTGCATCTACACTGTAGAAACAATGCAGTTTGACATCATTTTAACTGCCATGGCTTGATCCTACAGAATCCTAGGATTTGTAGTTTTGTGAGGCAACAGCACTGTTTGGCAGAGAAGGCTAAAGAACTTGCAAAACTACAAATCCCAGGATTCCATAGGATGGAGCTACAACACTTAAAGTGGTGTCAAACTGCATTATCTCTACTGTGTAGATGCACCCCAGGAGGGCACTTTTGTGTGAAAAGACTGTGACACTGGTTCACTCCTTGAGTCAAAACAAACTCCTGAGTTCAGAGATCTTTAATTCTCAATATCTGCCTTTTGTCCCAGTAAATGGATCTTGCAGTTCTAGTACACAAAAACATCCACAAGGAGATCCCACACTCTGCTCACAACTGATTCAAGTGACAATAATTGTATCAAAGTAATAGCAAAACAGCATTTTGGTGCAACAGCGCTATTTCACTATTTCGCTGATGCATTATGATGCACTATAATGCACTATCATGGACTAGAACATTGAAAAAAAATAAGAAGAAAAAGGAAGAGAATGGGATGAAAAAATTGCCTTTAATTTTACCTTGCCCACCATCTATCTTGAAACCATCCATGATGCAAATGCTGTAGGTTACCAGACAGTACACAATCATTGGGGGAGAGATCAAAAATCTGTCATGAACCACGTCAAGAGATGAACACACGCACAAACACACAAAACTAATCAGAGGGTGGGAATAAAAAGTTGCAGCTGTTTCCAGGAGTTGTCAGCAAATAGCTGGGATAACAAAAACATCATTTGGAAATATATTTTTAAAGAGAACCCCAGTTACAAATACTGAAACCTTCAGCAACATTTGTTCTGTCCTCTCCCAAAGTTTCCAGTTTAAAAACTAAGTTCAGGGCTGTCTTGTACAAGATAGTTTGAATTTTGGAAGAAGATACCTGAGTTTGATATGATGAACATATGTCTGTGTGTGAGTGCACGCACTTGCACACATAATTGTGTGCATGCATCCATAGAAAAGGCTATTTTCCCACTTCAAATTAAAGTGATAGCTAGTAAAGGGTACAGCTCACACTCTGCCCTGTTGGGAAATATTCTAATTTGCACCCATCACATACGGTGTCTTCATGCACTGATTTTGCACACTGGGTAATTGTACCCAAGATACGATATATCTCATGAATCACAGCCTTCATGAGAAAACTAAACTAAACTAAACTAAAACATGCTGAAAACTAAACATGCTGAACATCAGTCTCTCCAGCCTGCATTGCTTCCTTGGTTCATCCCTTAAACCATGGCAACTCCTTTTGCAAAACCACCTTTTGCCCAGTTGTTACCAGGGCTACCAGTTATACATCCTCTTGTGAACAGATCTCTTTGAAAGTCATCTTCTAAAAAGCTAACCAACCCCCCCACCCACCCCCACACACACCGCAAATTTGAAATCCCATTTTTCTCACAGGCAAAACTACTTTGTCATATTACAGTATACACAAGGATTTTCTCCTGGGCTTCCAGAATCCCAATATTGGCACAGAAACTCTTCCCCACTACCTGGAAAGGAAAGGAAAGGAAAGGAAAGGAAAGGAAAGGAAAGGAAAGGAAAAACAAGCAAGCATACAAAGTATTCCTGGCTGTCTTCCAGCCTTTCCTTTCTCCATCCCTGATTAATGCTAAATCAGGTTGCTTTGTTGATAGCATCTTAGCTTTGCTCTTGATTTTACCCACCAAACACACTCTCTGCTTATGGTGATCTACTAAAGTTTATTTATATCACTGCACTACTTGGTTTTTGACTGCAGTCCCCCACCTCTGGTGTTTTTTTTCAAGGGCCATCACTTTTCAGTGGGATGTGGTGGAGTCTCCTTCTTTGGAGGTTTTTAAACAGAGGCTGGATGGCCATCTGTCACGGGTGCTGTGATTATGTATTCCTTCCTGGTAGGGGGCTGGACTAGATGGCCATCTTGGGCTTGTTTTCAAGATCACAGGCATGCAAAGCCATATGTGTTTGATGTTCAAACAGGCATGCCTGCGAATCAAGATGGTGGGCGCGAATGAATTACTCACGTTTTTATTTTTAGCAGTCACTGCTGCCAAACAGTATTTTTAAAAGCAAATCCAAGGTGCGGAAGTGTGACCTTCTGCTTAAATAAACAGAAAAAAAGGCAGCTTTATCGCCTGAGCACACAATCGCTATGATAACCCAACATGGTAGCTCCGGGCACTTGCCTTGCCAGCAAGCTCTGCCCCTGCACACGTCTGACCAATCAGCTTTCCACTTCTGCTCTTATCTGGAAGGTATAGCAAAGCAAATTGGTTGTCCCGATGAGCAGGAACGTGCATTTCCTTCAGAGGTATTTTTTAAATTACGGGGAAAGCCGCAAAGGATTTTCCTGCAGAATATTTGGGATTTTTGCCCCTCCCTTCTGAATACAGCAAAATTATGCAGGATCCCATTGGGACAAAAGGTATTCTCCTCGAATTCTATGAGGAGTATTTTTGCTGTATGGACAAGCCCTATGTCTTTTCCAACTCTATGATTCTATCATTCACTAGCACAAAGTCTGTGACCTAATGATATGTGTGTCTATCCACAATTCTATATGGTAAAAGTCCCTTTGCCCATAGCTCCCATCAATTCTCTGCTTCCATGAAGGTCTTGGACATCACAATCTGCAAAACCATGCTTGAAATCCCACAGCCAAGCTGCCCGGGAAATCTGGGAGTTGTACTTCAAGAGGTCATGTTTCCGAGCTCTGATGAAAAGGGTACAAAGAAGCAGTGGTGCTTGAAAGCTTTCCGAGGAGATTCTGACTCTTCCAAATTACTTATGTGGCAAATAGGGGCTTACCACACTCCAAAGAAAAGCAGAAAGGCAGCAGGAAGGTTCCATCTTCCCTATTGCCTTACTGCATGACACTGCTGTTCTTCCAGCTTTCTTTCATTCCGGTCCCGTGGGGGAACCAAGATAAAATCACATCTTTTTGCTAACTTTTTTTCTAGTTAGCAAAAAGATGTGGTTTTACTTTGGTCCTCCATGGGACCAGAATGAAAAAAACGATGACGCCATGTGGTAAGGCAGCATGGAAGACGGAACCTTCCTGCTGCCTTGCTGCTTTTCTTCAGAATGCGGTAAGCCCCATAAAATCAAAAAATCCTCACCCAAGGTTGGATAACCAAGAGGGGAAACTCCTGCAAACTGGAAGAGTTAGTCCTTCCCTGATAGATGGAAACACCCACATCACTTCTCAAGAGAGTGATCAGTCACAGGTAGCAAGTGTGAGCTGGAGAGGAGTTAATTAAAATGTTTCCAAGACCACATTTACACTACACAATTATAGGATTTGTTATTCGACTTCAACTGCCATGGTTCCATCCTATGGAATTCTGGGATTTGTAGTTTGGTGAGGCACTGCAGCACTCTGGCTGAGAATTCTAAATGCCCTTCCCTCAAATAC